>JAWZYU010000025.1:47230690-48480690 GCA_038380435.1 Ryuthela nishihirai | reverse complement strand
CAGCAAGAGTTAATGAGTAAGAATTCAAAAATATTAAATGATTGTCAAAATTTAAATACTAGTAATAATCAAAATAATTAACGTTGCTCAAGAGAAAAAAATTAGTAAAAATTCAAAAAAGTTTAAATAACAAACAATTTATTTCCAAAAAACTCACCAAAACTTCATTGAAGAAGATACTACATCATTTCTTATTACAAACATCTTCAACAAACTCCAAACTAAAACTGATCTCTAAACTGTGCTGTGCTCTACTACTCTCTCTACTCTACTATGCTGTGTCTAACATGTCACCAGGTTATAACAAAAGGCTACAGAGCCCGCACGTGTCATGTTGCACGCCATGAAAGACATTTGCATAAATTGACGAGCGGCGCAAGCTTTGGCACAAGAGGGGGCGTGTCCTTGTACACGCGCTTTAGCAGATGGCAATTGGAAATGAGTGCTGTGATGCCAAAAAGGAAATAAAAATCCCCAAAATGATAAATATAACGTAAATTAAGCAAAACTGGTTAAGGTAAAGTAAAAGTGAATGAGGGGGCATCACAGGCCAAGGGTGGTTATTCCCATTATTAGGTAGGTGGTCATATTATTCTGATACGACTGTGTATACAGTCTAGTAGTGAAGTAGGGATGAGGGTTGAGAGTGCATTCTCCCTGTCATTGAGTAAAGTTATTTTTAACACACTATTTGTTCATAGTCATTCTGATGGCTGGGTGGTTAGCATGCTTTGCTACTAATCTTAGGAACCTGGGTTCAAGCCCCAGATATAATGCATTAATGTTCTCTTTCTGCTGAGGTCTTACCTTTCTCACAAACCTTCTCTATGGTGTATTGTATTGAAAAACTCATGTCAGATTTCTGGGGGCAAGCAGCTTTGATGGGATATTTGTTGTTCATTAACTGGTATTAATAAAAATAACACAAATTTTGAAGAAGCCCATACTTCCGAAAAGTAGAACTGAGCGAAAATTAATTTGATTCTCATTTAATTTACCCTAAAGTAAATCTCGTAAATTTAATACAGTTAAGTTAGGGAACTTTGAATATGATTTTGTTTTTACATAACATAGAAATATACGTTTCGTAACAAAATGTATAGCAGGAATAGGGAAACTACAAGCCATTTGCGATCTGCGAGATAATTTTTTTGTGGTACACCAGCAAGTAAAGAATATTATTATTGACCATAATCAAAAACATTAAAACGTGAGTTTAATTACATATATTCTTTAAACATAATATTTCTTACCATTCTTTCAATAAATAGTATTATTTTGAGATCGATATAATCACTTCTTTATTATTTCCCGTAGTTATGTATATAATATATGGTTTAATAGGATTTTCAATAGGGGCCCTCTTATTTCCGATTATCAGGAGAGAAAGAGTATTTTGAAAAGAGCATACTTGCTCTCCATGGATACTTGCAGGTAGTTAAAATTGAAAAGATACAATTTTATTGTTACTTAATTAAACAAATTGTAGCATTTAAAAGATGGTGCCCTGATTATGTAGGCACCTTTACACTGGTGTCTAACCTGCCTAATGGGAAATCCAGGCCTAGCTGCAATCAGCTGCTTTAGTAGCCTTGATATAAACTAATTTGAAGATTAATATAATATGCATGCTTTTTCTTTATGTCGCAAGATGAGAGTGCACAATACTTTATTTATCATTGTAATAGCCAATGAGGGCCTCTATCCTCAACTAACCTTTTTTCATTCATTATCTTTTTAAAATTTTAATAATGTTAGTTGAACAGCTGTTGAATATTTTGACAAACATTAATAAAATTATATAATTTTACTCTAAACAATCATTTTGAAACATGGCAGAATTTAAGATAGAATAAATTAACTCTATAAACACTAGGTGCTGGCCTAGTCACATGATATCGCAACAAACAATCGACTCATTGACACTAATGTGATAATTAATGATCGTAGAGTAGTGCAGTGAAGTTTAGGTTAAATAGTCATATCTGCATTTTCTTCGTTCTTCAAAAGTAAAACTATATAGATTACTAATGATTTGTGTTATAATTAATAATAATAGATGTGCCAGCATGAGATGTAAATTCAACCCTGTCTAAATAAATAAAAATAAATTCCCCCACCCCCTTAAACAGCTTCTTACCACAAAAAAAAAAGTCGAGACAGGAGGATGGCAGGACCTCAGCAGAAAAATACACAAACATCTATGCCTTATCTGGGGTTCAAACAACCCAGGTCCCTTTGATCAATAGCCAAGCATGCTAACCACTCTGCTGCGGAGTAAGAAATATATTCTGCAGCTCTTAAAAAATTCCAAAATTTACAAAAACAGAACTATATTTGCGAAAATGAACTATGAAAAACAAATGGATGAAAATTGTAAAACTTTAAATGCCTAAAATTTTATGAATATTACTAGTTTTTTCATTTACACAAAAAAATTTATTTGGTAAGAAGGTTTGGTTATTTGGTCAGAGTTGTGCATGTGCAACTCCTTTAGCGGATCGGAATGAGGAAAAAATGATGACCAACTAAAAATAATCCCCAAAATGATAAATATAACATAAATAAAATAAAACTGGTTAAGGAAATGTAAAAGTGAATGGGTGGACCATCACAATTAGAAGGATATGAAATATTAGATGTACTGCAAAGCAATGGGGAAAGTGCTTCCAAAGGAAGAAATTTCTGCTCATTGAATTCTGTGGATTGAATATGGAAGATTAACTGTAATGACACTGTAAGATATGATAACCAATGCAGTAGCAAGGAAGCAAGATTCTTCATACACTCCGAGCTCAACTAGACTGGTAAATTGGTGCATCTGTCAATTATACAGTATTACAGAAATATTCAAAGAATATTATATAAATGTAAATTATATGTTAGAATAAAGTTATTTAAGTTATAAAAATACTTTTAATTTTATGTCAAAACATTCAAATATATTTAATTTATATTTATTGTTTTTAATGAGAATTTTAAGGAAACCATACTTCCTCTTTGCTTCCATGGATGCTTCGTTACTGTGTTTGAGTAGTTGCCTTTTTAAAAAATAAAACACTGGATTACTGCAGTTCAGTAATTGAAGTGACATGTTTTTTTTAAAATGCACTGAACAATAAATAAAAGTTCAGATTAACAATGTAATTCTTTATAAAAATGTCACTACATTTAATATATTAATAAATCAATGTATGCCAGCAATCAGAATCTTAAAAGCACCACTTCCTATCACCAACATCTTTTCAGTTCTGAACTGCTGATACTTGAAATATAATGCAACCAAACCTTTCTCCTTGCCTTTCTAATTCATCAAGCAACCCACCAGCACAATCCCAGAGTTAGCTGAAGCCTAGTCACTAGAATATATTTTCCAGAGGCAGAGATATGAGTCCTACTCCTGCCAAAACTTGATTTTGGAACTAACTGCTCACTTCAAAAGAGTAAACATAAAAGAATTTTTTTTTCAATATTTCCCTTCTATGATATAACTGAAAAATGCATAAAAAATTATATTTGAAAAATTGTAAAAAATTTTAAATATGTAACTGACAAAAGTTTTCTAGTCAGTTACATATTTAAAATCAATTCCTGGAGCTTAGACTACCCAGCTATCTTAAAGACAATCTAACTTAGTACAGCTGTATATGTATTTTGAAAGCATTTAGTTCCGTGCTATTTAATGATACTGAAAGTTATTTTAGAATTGAATTGTTGCATGTCTTAAGACTGATTTTCATATTTTTGTGTATATTTTTTACACACAGAAACAAACGGATAGACAATCAGAACTTCAGGCATCCAACAAGAGGCTTGAAACATCCATAGACCAAATTCAGGGCATTATTAATATTGTGAGACAGTGTTCTTGATGGTCCTTGCCTTTGTAAGCTTTATGGTATCATGTGCCAAGTCCGGTGCTTTTACTAGTGTCACAGTTTGTAGCATCAGTTCCTGGAGCTTAGACTACCCAGCTTGTAGCATGGGTAAGAAATATTATGGTGCAGCTACCTACATTTACCATAGAAAACAGTAAAGTGGGAAGGAATTGTTAAACTTCATTGTATATAATAATAATGAAATGTGTGAAAGAGTCACTTATTTATGGAAAAAGAAACACAGTCTATAATGCAACTGAATGTGTTAAATAATCTTCCTGAAAAATTATGCATTGCAAAAATATGCCTTTCATGGCAGTGTACCTGGTTACATTTTGTAAATAAATCCATAATTTTCAGATTTGAATATGTTTGTCCATTTTGATGTGGCTGTTCTCATCACAGATCCATTTTTATGCATCTTTGTTATAACTTTGTTTGAAATTTCAACTTAGCTGTGATCCATTAGAGATTTTAAAATCATATTGTAATTTTTGTAATTGTGCTAAATCCATGCATTTGCTGCAGTAGTAGCTAATGCAAGAATACATGATTATTTATTTTGCTCATCGATGTGCAACGGTTTTGAAGTTAGTAATTCTTTTAATATTCTAGTGACTGATAGTGAACAATGAAAGTATTTTTAATTTAAAGAACATACTTTGAACAATGCATATGCATCCCTGAATAGATACATTGTAATGTAAATCTAGTAAAACATGATAGACTGTAATATTGGAATGGCAGTATTAACGCACATTCATAGTCACACCTTTTAAGTGTCTAAGACTGGTTAAAATTTTGTAAAAGTGTTGTAAAAAGGCATAATAGAAGATTTCATCTTTTATTCATTTTAATTTATTTGCTATGTATTTAATGTCCAATTGTTGTGTTATTTATTATTTGTAATTAATACATTTTAAAAATATATTAGTCATTGATATACGATTGTTTTACTAATATTCAATGTACAGACTGAATATGCAGATATTTTTTCTTGTTAAAAAAATTGGAAAATGGATGTAATTTTTCAAACCAAAATGCCATTTTTGATCAGTAATAATAATAATAAAGCAAATCTAAATATTATTAAACTATTTTTATAATTTTGTGTTACATATCTCATGACTAAACTGCAGGTTTTTACCTACAAGCTGAAACCAAAACAGGTTTATGTTATAGTTATGAAAAGTTCATTAACCCCTTAAGTAGAAATTATGAGGCAACTCACATTGAAAATAATTTGTTACTCGGGGGAGGGGTTAAATGAATTAATTATACTTAAATATTTTGCTGTCAATTTCTAATTTAACTAAATTTGAGGACAATTCAATCATAAGTGTCGATTTAAAAGAAGCTATATTGTCTAATCACATATAATCTTGAATGCAAAATCCAAATAGCATATTTTCTATGTATATGTTAAAGGCATAATTTCTGCATTTGCCACAGAAGTAATCATTTTTTTTTTGAAATCAGTATACATAAACACCAACATTCAGTTTGTTATAATAAAAGAAGAATATAAAAAAATTGCATCTAGGAGCTCCTCTCAATTATATATATTTCAATTAATATTTTAAGTACAGAACTGTAAATACTTTTGTTTTGCTCTTTTCAGTTCGTAAATCAGAAAGCTTAATTTCTTCTGTATTTATATCACAGTATGATTTTGCTGAATAGCAGCCAATATTTAGACTATCCAACTAAAACTCATAAAAACTAAACATCAACTAAAGCCAAATTACTCCAGTAATACTTGTTTTATTTGTATTTTTACTAATAAATTTTATTTTTAAATAAACATATACTAAATGTCCAACTAGAATGAAGATTTAATGTGACAGTCTTCTTAAGTTTCCTAATATCCATATCAAAGAGTATCACAGTTGCTGACAAAATTTTATTTCTCCATCTGAGAAAGGAAGGCATGAAAGTCACAATGAGTTCCAACTTTTTAGGTTCCTTGAATCATTTTACAAATTTCTCACAAATTTTATTTCTAAGCAGTAGACTTCAATGTGCAGTCTGCTTCCTGTTTTTCTAGCAAGTGATTGCAAACTAGGGAAACCTTTCTAAGTTTTTTTACAAAGCTGCAAGTTCTGAAGCTTTTAATTTTGATTTTTAGGGCTTTTTTGGTACTTCTCAATTCGACAATCATTCTCTCCCTGGAACTCCAGGCTCGGGTTATTAAATTAGTTGTAATATCTCTTAAGAAAACTGATTGCTTTAGTTTGTAAAATATATAGTATTTTTTTTTTTGCTTAAGAATGTGAAGAAATTTTTTTACTGCCTACTCAAAACAATTTCATAATTGTTTGCCAACCCCTGCTCTAGATAATTGGGCCACATTCTCAACATTTGTCTTCATTCAGCCTTCCCAACATCCTGCTCTGCATGCAATCTATTTAAGTCATCTGCTGCTCAACAACATTCACTGGTGTTTTTATTCTTTTTTTTACTTGGTAAATTCTTATTTCCTTTTAACATCAGTAAGACCACAGAACTTCAGTTGTGCTCAAAAAATTAATATAATGCTGTTCCATTGAAAAACACTTACATTACAATGAACAGTTATCTGAGTTTTTTTTATTTATTTGTGAAAGAAAAATTTCAGAGAATTTAAACAAACTGATTATTAACAAATCCAGTTAATTCTTAATTTGTATTTCTCGCAATTGATACTTTTAATACTGAGTTACACATCTAAAATTATAGCTCTAAATTCTAATTTTAGTTAGGAATGTTAAAATTTTCTTAACCTACAAAACAGGAAACAATAATTGGATCACAGTTAATGCATCATTTCCTGTTTTGAGTGAAACTAACATATTATGCTAATGTACAGATAAACACCATTTTAAGCCAATAACATTATTAAGAAAAATCAAATCTTATTTTGAAACTGCTATATACATGGTTCAAGAATAGCGAGAGTCTTAAGGTAGAGGGAGAGGAGTATAAAATTGAGCATCAGCAAATTCACAATGTGTTTTAGGCCAGACTCTTTGAAAAAAAAAAATGTTTAATGTACCTCAAGTGTTTATGTTTTAGGGTTAGTTATATCACTAAATCAAATCAATAGAAGTCAGAAGTGAAGTAATTTATATAAGCAACAAAAATAACATAAATCAAATTCATCATGACTGATACTGGGTGTCTTTGAAAAATTCATGCACACATTAAATAATATGTGTTAATTATGAAAGGGGCAGTTTTTTGTGTTTGTGGGTATGAGAGAGAGAGCAAGCAAAGGTTGCACAATGTGGTCCTTTATCGCAGTTGTTGAAATTTTCATTGGTGACAACATCAATACCAACCTTTTGGTTGGTATTGATGTTGTCACCAATGTTGGTTGGTATTGATTGTTGTCACCAAAAGAGTTTGGTCATCCACCAACTCTTTTGGCTGCGGGTTATTTGAAGGACCAAGTTTAATATACTGACAATATCACTCTTGTCAACTTGAAAATCAACATCATGTGATAAACATCTCTCAAGATATGCTTAATTTTGTAATCTGAAATGTTTCCTTTCAATTATAACACATTATATGTCCAATGAATGACATAACATAGAATAGATTTTTCCTGAAATTGAGCAACAAACATGCTTTATTCCCCTAGTGATAAATTTTGGAATTGAATTTTTTCTGATAACATTCTTCTATGTCCTCGAAATGTGGAGATTCCAAATGTAAATGAAATCCAGCCATTTAGGTCTACAGAACTCTCTGAATAGAGAAACTTAAATATGATCACCTAGTACTTGTAAAATAATTGGAATAATCTTGTGGAGTTTTTTTATCTGATCTATTTCTTTAGGTCAGTAAATAGATTATTTCTTTAGCTAATTATGAAATATATTGGGTTAAATATGTGTATAAGTATATATTATGTGGCTACTTTATTAGAAATAGACTCATTTTATGATAATAAGGAATTCATTCAGAGCTCAGTAACTAATTACATAAGCTTGTTAAAGAAGAACAGATTTGACTGAATATATGTTAAAGATTTCAATCAAATCTGTCTGAATAACAATTTTCAACAATTAGCCAAACTGCTTATTTTGAAAAAATGATCAAATTTATATGTATTGAAATAAATAATTAAACATACTGCTAATAATATGGTTATAAGTATATCTTGATAACATTTTAACATTTATTGCTTTTGTTTTAACCTGTTTGAATTAACTACTCGGATCAGTTATTTTAAGAGCCATTGCTGCTAAATATTCCAGCTTCCTTAACTCCAAATACTAAATGAATATTTTTTTTAAAAAGAACATGGAAAAAATATAAATTAGGAATTGGATTTCAGGTTAATTTAGTTTCAGTCACATTTTTATCTCATTTTCAAAAGAGGGTATATTTCTTTGTTGTCTGTATTTCTGACTGTAGCTATTGGACTTTTTTTTGGTTTTTAGAAATAAATTAAAAGACCTATTTTTTGATGGATAGGTATTGATGAAATGTTGGAATTCACACTTTCTGAAATCTCCCAGAGGTTTAAATTGTACCCCTTAACAGTGAAAAATTTTTAAAATTGCAAACTTTTAAATGAATATTGCAAGTGATGTATTTATGCTAGAAATCTAAAATTTTTATGATATAATGATTTTGCAACAATAAGTTACCCTCTTGCACCCAGGGATGTGTGGAAAATACCACTGTTTTGTTTTAAGAGATATTTGGAAAATTCTCTTTAAGTTAGGTTTGCACTAATGAAATATAATTCACATTTTTTAAATCCTTAGGTGGTTTTAATTTACATAATTAGAGGACACTAAATATGGAAAAAGCAAAATTTTAATGAATATTATACTTATATTAAATTATACTTATATTATAAATTATAATTATAGTTATACTATAAATTATACTTATATTATAATTTATAGTATATGTGATTTATTTATGGCAGAAATTGCTTTGTGCTAGAGTGTAAAACATATATTCTACTGATAGCAACAATCTGCCCCTTTTCTTAGAGGGGTGTAAAAAAAAGCAACTTTTTAAATTGAAAGAATAAAACAAATACTTTTTTAAGGGCTAATAAAGTAATATAATTAAATATTTGTATTTTCCAATTATCATTTAGTTGAATTAAAACTTTTAAAAAGAGTGAAAAAGTAGGTAAATGAAAAACTGCATTCTTTCAGAAATACTTTTGTGGAAAAAATGAGTTTTGCCATGAGTGGAACTCAAACCCACATCTCTCAGCTACTTGCCAGATATTCTAACCACTGTACTATCATCAGCTCCATCATTTATTTACTAATTGATTGGTTATTGCATTTTTCTAGTTGCATAATAAATTTATTTGAGAAGTTACTGAGATCTGAAACTGATTCCTTATTGACGTAAAATGAATTCGTCCCTGATAGTGGCATCTGAATATATATTATACAAATTTCATTTTTGCTGCTTATTTATTAGTTTAAGAAAAAAGTACTGAATATCCCAATTATCATTTCTGTTATCATGAAAATGATGTTTTTGTTGCTGCAAAACATCTGATTGATAAAAAAAAAAAAGTAAATAGTTTGTTCTGAGATCTTCAACTAGAATTATATCCAGGTGCAAATTTTCAAAGTTGTATCATTTCTGCATAGTCAGAACTGGTATTATCAGTTAAATAGACATACATTCACTCACGATCAGCTATGGTCACATTATATAATTCATAAAACTATATGAAAATATTTATCAATATCAGCTATGTTTATGTAATTGTGCTGAAAAGTAACTTAGGGGAAATAAAAATTAAATTCTTATTAATTCTAAATATTACAAAATTTTAAGTGGTTTTATGAATAAAGTGTATAAATTGATAGCATATGTAATGATGACTTTTTTTGTTGTTGGAAAATGATACAAATATCTTTTAGCAGTGTTGTGCTTGTACCATTCTATTTGGAGAAACAAATTAGTTGCTTCTTTCATCTTTGTACTTCCAATTCACAGACAGCTTTTTGTATAATCACTCTTGTATAATGTGGACTTCTTTGCCATGAGGATATTGTGCTGATAGCATGTATATAATTGACATATTTGGGGGTGTTTCATATCTTGAGTGCAGATATTGCTTTTGAACTTCATTTACCAGATTACAAGTTTTGGCAAAATGGAATTAGAGATAATTAAATGCAAGTTGTGTTGTTGTTTTTTGTGTCTGTGTGTGAAGTTGCTGAAAAAACTACCCTCACAAAATATGGTGAAGGGAATGTCAATAGGCATCATCTTTTCAAATAAACAGAGAAATTTTTCTTCAGATTTAAGGTTTAAGAATAATTATATCCACATTTTGTCCTAAAAATTACCGTTAAAATAATTTTATTCACATGTAAAGCTGATTTAAGATGCTACTTGAAAATAAGCTACTGTGTGAAGATTAATATATACCCATTTTGTAATAAATCCCATGTTTTTGCACACTGTTATTCCCAAAATTGTTGTGATCTGCTATAGTTAATATTCCAAAATTGTCAAACAAACTGAATGATGTTGAAGCATCAAAAATATTAAATGATTTCATAATAATGAAATTTAGGCATTTTGAGATATATTTTCTCCAAAGTTTTTTATTTAGTTGTTCTGTATGCAGAAAAGTTAGTGTTAAAAATATATTTATTATTGGATTAGTGGAAAATATCCTCTAAACTATTCTAGAATACTAATTTTATTACTATGTTGGCCAGGACTGTGCAAAAGATATAGGTGCCCAGGGGCAAAGTTCGATTTGGAATCCCTATGTAATTTTTTAATATTTTTTTGTTGTTTAAAAACTGTTGCAAAATTAAAATTATCTGTATTTTTAAATTCTTATTTTGATTTATTTTCAAAAAAAGTTCACAATTAAAATAGAGTGCAATTTTGAGTAGACTTTAGATGTAAAATTTAGTTTGAACACTGTAGGTAAACTTTTACATAATATTCCTCTTTATTTATTTACAGTAGTAGAATCTGCAGTTCTGAATTACATTTTGAAATGAACATGTTTGAACCATTTCTCTCTCAATTTATAATATGGCAGAGACACTTACAATAATTTAAGTGGTTTCATCAAAATTATCGTATTTTATCCATACAATCCTTTACTATTGCACATTGTACCAATGCTAAAAATATTGTATGAATGCAATAATTATTGCACATATGGCAACACTGCTGCTAAGATAACTAAACTGTCATTGCTTAAAAACCATTTTGAATACCAATCTGTTAAATGTACATTATGTCACTAACTGAAGTTCATTAAAACTTCCATCACTAGATGAATACATTTCGGTTTGAAATTTAAAAATGCTTCATTTACAATAGTTTCATAAAAATGAAAACATTTTTCTATTTTATACCAATATAATTAGTATCTTATAATTAGTATATATAATTAATTTTACTTTCTTAAATTCCTACCCCGTACTTCATATGCTAGTTAAAGAGTTCAAAGGATTATTCACTTGTGGGGACCACATTACAACCCTTTGCATGACCCTGACATTGGCAGTGTCATTAGCATCTTTTGCTTTATATAGAAAGATTATTTATTGTGCTTAATAAGTCATTCTTTTATTACATATTCTTGATTTCGAATATTAGGAATGCCAAAATAAAAATTAACACAAAAGATAATGCCACAGAACAAATAGTATGTTTTGGGAAATACAAATAAAGTAAGCTGTAATTTCAAATGGTATATAGTTTTCACTTAATGGCTGTTTTCTCTATGCTTTTACAGTAATAGTGTTTCTGCAAAATCACTGTATATTAGTAATACCATTGTTATTTATTACTCATAAGTATTTAGCTTATGTTAGAGGTTAGTTAAGTGGTATACATAATTGATTTGTTGCTTTATTTAATAATGAATATTTAAGAGCATATGAAAGGTACCATCATATATACATTGTTTTAATATTTTCATAGTTTAATCAAAATTAGTAAAAGATGGACATTTTTACTCTTTTAGTACTTTATTTATATATAAGAACTTTTTGCTTTTCTGAAAAATGTAATGCTGTAATTGATAACCACTTTAATAAGTAGTAGTATAGTTTACCTGAGAAAGCTCAAAGTATAATAGTTGTGAAGTCTCAACAAAGGCCATGTATGTAAATCACTACAATGTCCCATCTGACAGATGGCAGCCTCTTTAAACATTTAATTAAAACACTTTTAAACATTTCAATTTAATTTGCAGTAAAGCATAGTCTTTAATATTGATCTTTAGACACTTTTTATGAATTGTTGGATGATTGATCCATTGTCTATTATGCGTGATGCATCTTTATGGAAAGTGATTTGGTGATTTGCTCAAAGTTTTTATCTTTAATCGATTAAAGTACAATTTTTCCTATCTTCATATACCATTTTTCTGATACTTTTTTTATTTCTTTAAAGTAACCACTTTTAATAGTTGTTAAATCCATTTTTCAGATCTCAACCTTTAGTTTCTTAATTATCACATTTTAAAGTTAGAATAAACTATTTTCATTTCACAGCAAAGCAGTTAAATTAATTTCATTCTACTTTTGATACCACTATGTTATCTCTAATAAATGCATTAATATGCTTTATCTTAATTATGTTGAATTACTGAAGATTTTATGAAACATTATAATTATTTATATCATATTTTAAAGTTTAATTGCATGTTTTAGGTAGTTTAGTTTGCTATTATTTTGATTGTAAGGTTTTTGCTCATTGCTTCTCTTATATATTTAATTTTCTAGCTAAATTTCAGTTTAATATATAGTGAAGCCTGTCTCAAACTTGTTGACTACTCATTGTTCCACAAAATATGGCCAAGTTATAGATTGCCAAAAAAATACGTAGTATCATTTTGTCAGTTTCGTGAAAAAAATGGCCAGCTTTACGAGTTTCACTGTATTTGTTCATTTTCTACTCTACTGGATCTGATCTTTAATGGCTTGTTGTTTTCTTTTTACGTTATTTTAAAGTTAACTTTTGAATAGCAATAAATTAAATAAATAATGAAATGCAATATAAAAGAAATGTTATTAAAAGGCAAATACAAAAAATTAAAAAGTGGGAATAAACAATACTAATGCAATTGCAGCAATAAATAAGAAAATGAAACATATATAGGAGAGAAATTTAATAAATGTTAAAATGTGAAATCTAATATTGAGATTTTTTTTTTAAAGTAAGAATGTTCTTCCCTACACAAAGGATGGAGATACCCTAGAAGCCATATTAGACTTGTCCTAGTTTCTCATACAACTTACAAATACTTACACGCGGACATGCCCTGGTGGTCTTAGTACACTAACCACTAGACCAGGTAGGACACTAGTGCAGCAATACTTTACAAATCAGGATGAAATATTTTATAGGATTACACTGAAATTAATCCTGAATAAAACAATGCTACATAGTACTAATCTCACATTGAAATATAAGAAGTAATACCATTGTTATTTATTACTAATCTAGCATAATTAAATAACTCTTGATAACACCATCAAAATCTAATTGTTACTAGTACATCTACCGATTGGGAATGGGACAGGAAATAGAAACAGCCAACAATAATATGTTTGCTCCTATTACTCTTTTGAAATAGATGACTGAATAAGAAATATCTTCCTCACTTGCATTAAGTAGTAATCTATTCCTGAAATATATATACACTGAGATGTCAGTTTATTAGGTACACCTACCTAGTAGCATGGTGAACCTCCTTTGGCCTTTAGAACAGCTCAAATTTGTCGGATCATGCAACTTACAAGATGCTGGTGCATTGTGCAGGAATGTTATACCACGTGGAAATGATTGTGTCATGCAGTTGCTGCAAATCATTGGATGGCAGCACTCTTGCTGTGAACAGTCCTTATAACCTCATTCCAAAGATGTTCAATAGGGTTTATATCTGAGGACTGTGCAGGTCAATGAAGCAAGGAAAACTCGTCGACATGTTTCTGGGCCCTTCAGTGAGGATACGTGCCTGGTGAGAGAGTGCATTATCATGCTTAACATGTCCATCTGAGTGAGGATAAACTAGCCATGAAGGGATGAACTTGGTCAGCAATAATGTTCAAATATGCCATGGTGTTCAGATATCCTTCAATGGGATCAAAGGAGCCTAATGTGTGCCAGGAAAACATGACCACCATCACCTGCCTGTACTGTTGACACCAGACAAGATGGCTCCATGGCCTCATGTTGCTTGTACCAAATTCTGATCCATCTCGGGAGGTGGCTCAGTTGGTAGCATTCCAGGCTCATGATCTGCATTTCCCAGGTTCAAGTCCCAACTGTGTCAGATTGAGATTTATCTCTGAAAAACTCCCTGCCCATAATAGGAAACACCAATGGGCTTGGAAAGGCTGCCATCTGTCAGATGGGACATTAAACTGTGGTCCCATGTATGGGAGAGTCATATCCTGTGTACATTAAAAAACATGCTGGATGGCCTTGATAGGAGGCTCGATCTGTCTCCCAATAGCTGTCCAGTAGGTCCCCAACCTTCTCTGAGCCATAGGGTCCATGTGACCTGGCCATTTAGCCCATTGTGTGAAAAAAGTGCTACTCAGAGGTAAAACAATCCAAATTCCATCAGCATGATGCAAAAGGAACCTAGATTCGTTTGACCAGGCTACCTTTTTCCAGTTTTCAATGGTCTAAATGTTGATGCTCCTATGCCCACTGGTGATACGCTTTCATGTTCTTCACTTACAACATGGGTGCTCAATATGGTCGGTAGTTGTTGTAGCCCATTCGCAACAAGGTTAGATACATGGTGCATTCGGAAATGCCTTCTGCACACCAATGTTTAATTCTGCTGTGATTTGCCTTGTTGTGGTCTATCTGTTCACTTACATGATTCTAGCCAGTCTCCTTTAACCCCTCTAATCCCTAAGCTGTTTTCGTCTACAGGATTGCTGATCGCTGATAGTTTTTTGCTTTTCGCACAATCCTCAGTAAACTCTTGAAATGGTTGTATATGAAAAGCCCAGGAGGACAGTCATTTGAGTGATGCTAGAACCGGCATGCCTAGCACCAACTATCATGCGACTTTCACAGTCTCGTTTTGCCCGTTCTGATGCTCAATCCAACTCTAATGCTCGAAGCACTGGTCTGCCTGATTTATATCACACACTGCAGTCATGTGATACGTTACGTGTTGAAATGAACCATTTATGCGACAAGGGGTAGTGTACCTAATAAACTGACATCTCAGTGTATAGCTCCTTTGTATTCCATAGCTGCTACTCATCTCATTGTGCTTGGCTGCCAAATGCATTACAAAATAATATATTAAGCAGCCAAGCAAGATAGTACCAAAATACTTGGTTTATATAAAATGGCAACAGTAAATCAATTGAAATTCCATAGTAGATATTTGTAATATGAATGATAGTTAAAATAATGTTTTATTGCATTGCACTTCTCATACAGAGGGAATAATTTAAGTTGTTATTTATATCATTGCTATGAATGTTTTGGTGTAGCACTCAGAATTTGTAGATTAATTTTAAAGTGATGTTAAGGACTTAAATATCATATATTCGAGTTTTTTACTTCATGAATCATAAAATTAAATATTTTGCCACATTTATTGTATTCAAAAACTAAATGCATATTTGTAAAATTACTCCATTTAAAATTGATTGATACAATTGGACAAATGTAAGATAAAAAAAATATAATTATGTTATAAATTTAACCTTGCCAAGTAAATATTTTTATGGCTATAAGTAGTAAATGTGTCCATAGAGCAGTTGGAGTGCAATAACAATTAACTGCAGTTAGAGCTGGACACCACTTAGCTAGTAGACTAATTAAGAATTTACAATGTTTCCATACGTGAAAGAGAATTTGAAGGGCTTGCAGCAATAACGAGTCAGCTCCACTTTCTGCCAATTTTGAGTAAACAAAAAAATACCATTTAAAATTCAAGTTTTTTTTTTTTCAAACATGCTATAAATTGACAGACTACCAATATTGGTTTTTCGCTGAATATTAAACCTATACCTCTTTTTGACTTCCCATAAATGAAATTTGAATGTTGGAGTTGCCTCGTTTTTAAGCCAAAGATGAAAAAAAAATGCTAGGAAGGAAAAATAATATTAAATAAAATGTAAATAAATTTATATACATGATTAATGTGATTGTTACAATGTTTTTAGAAATAATAACATAATGATATAAAACTTTACAGGGTGAAATCGGTCTTCAAATTCTCCTTCTGTTTCATCTGATAATAAAGTTGTCTTGTTTCAGTCCATTATAAAACCACATCTCATTTTCTCCTACATATTTTTTTGCAAGATCCAACACATCTTTTAGTGGTAATGAACTCTCATAAGCTGGCTGAAGATTATTGATTGTAAAGGATGTCTCATTCAGAATGTTTAATATTTTCACTTCTACTGGAACTTGAAAACATACACTCTCACTGCACTGAATAGTGCTTTTCTGAACTAACTTGTTGTCATAGCAAAACAGTTTGTACTTAGTAATAAGGTATTTTCCTTTTTGTTTCTTATTGGGTGTTAATAAGAGGATTTTTTAAAAACGGAGGTTTCAAGCTTTCTACGAAGTTAAAAATCATTAGTCTGTCCACTTCAGCAATAGAAAACTTCTTACTGGTTCTTTTGATGATATTTACATATTCCTTTGGAAGCAAACCCCTATCTGTTTTCCTAATTTTTTTTTTTTATATAAGGCCGAATGCTCGATCACATGGCATAAAACTGTGACCAGGTTCAGGGAATCGATGAGTGATTTTATTGAGTCATCCACTAAGTACTAGGGTAAAAAAAACTACTGTGTTAAAGCATGATTTTTGTTTTATGATACGTAGTTATCATAAAATAAATAAAGCACTTTTATGTCTGGTCTTAAAACATTGTTAATGTAATGATGTAAACAGCTGACGGTTTCATTTGGTGATGTTTTTCCTGTAGTCTCATCATAGACATAAAAATGATTTTCCTAACTTACCAGATGAGATGGCAAAGTTCTAGACCCAGCACTGCCTTTTGTAAAATGCATCACCAGATGGCACTTTTGGCAATGGCATATTTTGCTGGTAATCAAAACATAACACCTCAGTCCCCTGATTTTCCTTGGCCGGTGCTGTTCGGTTTCTGATGAAGTTTTTCTTGGTTTTCAGGGCCTGTCTTTTTTCATCAGAAATGTTTTGGAAGCTCAGCTCTTTTGCGTTGTTTGACAAGTGTCAGATCTTGGATGTCCAAACCGGAGGTTAAAGTTTGCCTTTAGGTAACGGAAATAAGAATTCAGCAGCTTCTGGATGTTTTTGTACAAATAGCCTATGTGTTTGTTTCACAGTCAAGTCAGCATGCAAATATTTGCATTTAATGTTGTCTTTCCAACTATAATGGGATTCCCTAGTCGGAAAACTGTTTATGTGGTCATGAACCTTTTGTACAACTTCCTTTTGAATTCGATTGGGGCGATTTTCATGTTTTCCTCGACAGTCTGGAATTGGTGTCACTAATTTTTCATGTGAAAGATGTTTTGTTATCAATTCAGTGCATTTGTGGGAAATTCCATGCAATGAAACAAAGGCTTGCTTACTTACAAACACGTAAATTTTCATGGCCACTCCGAATTTTATAAGTATCTGAGAAAGCCCTTGATTTCCCTGAGACCGATTTTACTCTCTTTGAACAGTTTTAACCCTTCCAGTGTCCACGTCGTCTGTACACGTTCGGATAATCCGTAAAAATATGCTGAGTATCCACATGTTTTTAGTACAAGAAAAATCGATTTTTTAAAAATGAAAATTGCCGTTGTAATTTATATATATATATCTTATAAAAATATATAATTCAGGCTTCAAAAATTATTTTTGTTTTTTAATTTTATGCATATTTTACTAAACTACAATTTAAATAATTTTATAAAGCCATCTGATTGCCATTTTTTAGAAGCACTAAACGGTATTGCCGATTTGCTTGTTAGCATTCCTATTTGCTGAAGCAACCTTCTGATTTAAGCTCACAGGTTTGGTTTGAGCTATTATCAACAAATTTTCCCCTAAATTTTCGAAAAATCTTCTAAAAATCAACAAAAAAAATGTTATTTTTAAAAATGATAGATTTTGGAAGTAATTACAAATACGTACCGCCATTTTATTTTTCCGTTTCACACTCTGTAAAAACCTAGTCAGTATTCCCAAGTTATTTTTATCATTTTTTCCCATCCTGCCTTCAAATCGAAACTAAAAGTAAACACGTCCTTCTTAGAAATTCTGGTTGCACCTGCATTTAATTAGTTATGCTTCACTGAGGCAAACAAGCCACAGATGGCTGATGCAATCTCCGTTGCTTGTGCTATGTGTTGTTTAGTTTTGGTCCAGCATATTGGATACTCTTTGTCAAGTTAGTATTTTTTTTATATTTAAACTTTAGTTAGTTTTCATTTCAGTAGATTTATTTTCGGAATTTAGCGATCTTTTCGCCGATCAATGAGTATCGATTTTTTCACGTTAAGTTATATCGTATGGCCGGCCTACAACTTGTGGTAACATCGCATTAGGCCACATGTCAATTTTTAATTTATTATTTATTACTTTTCCAGTAAAACTTTGAACTAGTATCATTTTCTGAAAATAAATTAGTTTTTGGATACGAAAGCAAATTCATTTCTATAGATTTACTTCCGAGTTATTCTAGATCGGAGGCCGGTTAAAAGTTGTTGCATATATTTTATTTAACATTCCATTAAATTATATGTAATTTTTATTTATCATTTCTTGTTTTTTTGGTAAAAACACTGAGCTTGTGCCGTTTTCTGAAATTGAATGTCTTGTATACGAAAGCAAAATAGACTTCCATTGCTACGGAAATCGGCCACATTTGGGAGGGCAGTTTCGGGAAGGGCTGGTCCTTGTTGCACAAACTTTTCTGCACTTAGCCATGATCGCTAAACTTCAACACCCAAAGAAAAAATTCATAATATTTAGTAAAAAAAAGCAACTAAGGAAGTTTTTTTCTATTTCATAACCAGTTCAGAAAATTCCGTTAATGTGAGAAGGCCAAATCACATTGTATAACACTGGCCGTGTTTAAAATATATGATACTAAAAAGAATCATTGAAAGAAATAAAAATCATATTTCTGGTTGAATATTATATTATTCGGGAGGAAATTTCCTTTCGATAAATATATAATTTAATTATTTTTATTCAGCAGGTTTTCCAAAATGAAGCCTTAATTGTATAGTGCGATCATTTTTTTACCATATCAATTGAAAAAGACTTATTAAAATCAATATGCTTGCACATTTGTTAATATTATTTTTTTCCCGAAAATTCGTAATTAAATTCTATTTAATTTGATATAAAATTATCTATTTTCGTTGATTGGTTATTTTTTTTAAAAATTCTAAAGTTGACTTGTTTATCTGACTCAGCACAGTTGGCTCAAAGCCTGGAATTTTCTTAAAGTATGGTATCGAGAAAAAAAATTACAAAATGAGAAAAATATTTACTTAAAACCAAAAAAGTAATTTTTTTGTTATTCAGAAATATATAGTCATTCTATTCATGTGCTTTGCAATCATTTCTGTCTATTAGTTTTTTTTAAAATAAATTTTTATTTGTGTTGCCAGATGCATTTTTTTACTACATGACTCTAAAAAAGTCCTATTAAAATAAAACGTCGTGTTTTTTGTTAAATACTTGATTTTTAGAAAATCTAGAATTAAATGCTGATTAATTTGGTATGCAACATGCCATAATTCCTTTCATTAGTTTTTTAACAAAAAAATTTTAAAGTCAAAGTTTTTTTTGGCAGAGCATAGGCAGAAAATTGCTTGGCCCCTGGATAGAAACCTGTTTTTCAGGCTGGACACTGGAAGGGTTAATGGTAACAAGGCCTGCTGCTAAATAAATATCTTGTGCTTGCATACTGCCAAGTTTATTAAAATCGCTGAGCAGTCGGTTTTTTTCAGACTATCATCGACTTTCTCGAAACATTTATATTTACATTTGCAATTTGGACCAGTGGTTTGGGGTGGTACAGGTTTATTGTTTACTGACAAATAACTTTTTCCTTCCATTCTTCAGTATTTTCTTACATTCCTTTTCAAAGTCTGTTCTGTCGACAGCCTTGTTCTTTACCTGGACATAGTTGTTGTTTTCTTCACTGATGTCACTTTCAATTTTTGGTTCATATAAATGGGAAGAACTGGAGCTAAAAAATGTTCATTTCCTTTTCTTCACTCAACTCCACATTATTTTATTACTCATCATTAACACTTCTCTTCAATTTAAAACACAAAAATCACAATGTAATATTATGCTTGTTTTGAAATGAGAAAATCATTTAGCAGTTAGGTACCTTCCCCATCAAGTCACATGAGTCCTAGCATGTGGTGCTATGTGTTTTGGGCAAAAGGGGGGTGGCTCAAGGAGCTACCTCTTTATTACACCAAACATACAACAGATGCAGCTCCATCCGTTGGAATTCAAGGTAACTATCACTCGCAGTTGGATCCTTCTTGCACCAACTAAAAGGCCATATTTTTTTACAGGATAGCACATATAATTAAAAATGAGTAACAATTGGAGCTGCCTCCTTTTTGCTGCAAACCCCTCAATTACACTTGTATCCACAGTACATTTCTTGAAAGTCTAACAGAATCACCAAAACTCCATTGAGTTTAAATTATTTCCAATTAAACTTTTTGAGATTAGAGTCTATCAACAGAAAGTAATACAAACATCATCACCAATTTTTGAACTTGGATCATTTTCCACTCTTAAAATGCCTTAACTAATTCAACCATAGTTTGAAATTTTAAGGAGTATTTTTATATGGAAGCAGTTTTAATTTCTACTAATTTCTGATATTTATGTCATCTTTGTTGCTTTTTATTAGTTGCTACTGCCTCTGCCTTCTACTTGTTATTATCCCATTATTGCTACTGATTCATCCATGCAATACACTCTATTGGTGAATTTGCCATTTTTTAAATGTTCTGTGCTACATATGTAAAAGTTCAGAAATTGATACTAATGATCACAGAACAAGCCACTCTCTGAACTATTGCTTGAAATTACTATTTTCATAGAAACAAGCAATATTGAAAGTTTCAAATAACTACCTACCAGAAACAGTTTCTCTCGCATCCTTTGACCCAGATAACATTTCATGACAATCCTTATGGGATATTTTAAAAGTACATATAACTAGGAATTTCCACAGAGAATTCTATAAAAACAACTTGAAATTGTGATGTTAAAATGTCATTAGTAATGTCAGAAGCAGGGCTGGAGCCCCACCCTTGAGAATGTTAGTAACTAGTAGAGCTGAATTATCAAGAAAGATAATATTAATTATGTGTTAGACATATTTTACAAGAACAAGTTTAAAGAACACTGAAGTGTGGGGGGGGGGGTATGTTGGAATAGTGTTCTAGGTCTATCCAGTCACTTGGCCCGGCCCCTCTCTTAATTTTTGTTTGCCTGGTCAAAACAAATGCTGTAAATATTGTACATAATTCATATAATAAAGAATTGATTGGCTCAAAAATATTTAATATAAACATGGATTCATATTGTGAAAGAAATTGTCAATATACATATATATAAGTGTAAATAGAAGTGTATATGATAAGAAAGATAATAGTTTTACCTTGCAATGCATATTCTGATTTTGGTAGTAGAAAATATCATGTACCAAAATGTATATAGAAATTGTTTTTTGTTTGTTTTCTTTCACATCTATTATACTGGAAACTACCTCTTATATCTCTTTTTTTTTTTCAAAATAGGAAGTACTACATATTCAACATAGTATTTGAAAGATACTAATTGCATATAATTTCTGTTTAAGGAGATCAAATGTACACTGCTCAACAAATTTAAACAAAATGTATTATTGAATATATCATTGTTTTTGAGCAGTATATTTGCAATGTTTCTCATGAATTTTGTGTGCTTTTCACTGTATTATCCAAACAGTAAAGAAGTGTGCATTAACCTATCAAAAGTAATTCAATATAATTATGATAAGTACAAGTAACTTGAAACAATTTATTTTGCATTCAACTGATGTAGTTTTAATCTGAATATCAGCAGTGATTTACAGTAGTGATCCTTCTGCCACACATTTGTATATTGATAATGGAATATTGTAACATTATTTCTTCAAAATATGCTTCAGTACTGTGAGATTGATCAGTTGTCAAATGTATGTCTTAAAGGCATAGAATTTTCAGAAAGCTCTTATTTGTCAAGATTTAAAGTTAAGAAGGAAAATTATTGAAGAATTAACACATGAGGTTGGACTACTAAATGGCTGAACACTAAACTGCTCATGAAATATTTGCATATAGTAGTATTTCCATATTTGTGAGGTCTATAAAATTAACATTTTGATAATTGACACTATAGCTTTTTCCAGTCATGCTGCATTATATTAATTTTTGACACTATAGCTTTTTGCACTAATTATGCTCTATTTTATTAATGTGCTGTTAATTAATTTTTCTAAAACTTAATGGAGCATGATTAGTGTAAAAAGCTATAGAATCAATTATCAGAATGTTACAAATATCATGAAAATACTACCACATGCAAATGTTTGGTAAGCTGTACAGTTTGATAGGCCAAATAAGGGTATAAATCAACAGCTATTCATAATTGGGGAGCAGTTTGATGCTTATCAGATCAATGCTTCAACATCACCTGAGGCATGATTTCTTGGCAATATGTCTTGATCTGCTAACAGTATTAGTGAGACATATTCCATAAAATTCAAAGAGTGCTTAGTGCAAAATATTTGTTGTATAAATGCAAGTCAAAGCATTTGTGTTATGCTCTCTATAATAGTTGGACCAATTAAAAAGAAACACCCAAACATCTTGATGCAGCTTCCACCATCTCTTTAAATAATACAGTCGGAATAAAAACTGCCACCATCCAGATTCAACTATTGAAAGATAAAATTATGTAATGTGATTCATTACTCTGCAATTTTTTACTGTTATTCCAGCTTTCACTTTCATTAGATTATGCCATTCCAGCCTCCCTGCATTGCAATATGTAATCAATTACATATGGATTTCTGCACTAGTCCATAATTGTTGTCTGGATTGTATACACACTTGCCATCACTCCTGTGTAAGTAATTGACTTTATGATCATCCATCACGATGTGCCTCAGAATATTCCAATCTGTTGGGTAGTCATTTAGATATATCAAAAAAAGATCCAAGCCGCTTGGGTATTAAGTCTTCTAGCACAAATGGATGTTGCTAGCAACTGAAAAGTGATACATAGTATCAAAACTTGTGTATGTGATGACCCTTTTGTTTGAGTTAGTAACATCCATTTCTGTAAAATAGTATTTTGCAGCCTTTTAGTGTTATCACCCTCTAATCCAGCAGTTTTCAAACTTTTGTAGTCTGCATACCCCATTTGTAGACAATATACAATATCCCACATCCATTGGTGTAAGAAAACAAATGGCTATATATATTATTGTTTTAAAAGATTGTTCCTATATTTAGTGAGAATAATGCCATTGCCCGATTTATCTCCCATATCCTCATTAGAGGTGTACATAATACAAGCTGAACACTGTGCCAGATGTGATACTCAGGCCATTTAAATTGCAAGTTGCTATATGATTTGTATTGTTCTTAGTATGACCCAAACTATTAGTGTGCTTTGTTGCTGTCCTCTATGTGTTTTATCAGTAATACAGGATTTTATTTTTTTTTTTCCAGTTGGTACAGGTCCAAATGTTTTGTAAGGTATATAGTTAAAAGGTACATCAGTGAACATTGTAAAAAGTCACTATAGGGGGGGGGGTCTTTTTTTTTTATGTATACTGCACTAGGCAAAGAAACATAAATGCTATTTTTTGTTTTCATAGATTTTTGTCATATGAGATCATAACTGCATTAGGTAGAGCATGCACACATTATACGTCTGGTGAAACAGCAGCTAACTACTATAGTATTTAGACTAATTCTGTATAAATATTTGCTATTATATTTTTAATACATTCTACCACTAAATGCAAAAGTATATAATAAATCAATAAATATTTTGCAGAAAAAATTTTTGCACTCCGCAAAATATTTATTGATTTATCAACGCCAAAAGAGCAGCAGGTAACACTGTGATTATCATCTATGTTTAGTATATAATAATTTCATCATATTTATTTTCTCAAAATAGTTAACCTTTTGACACTGTGAATACATCAGAATAATTTCTTGATACTGCAGTTGAAATGATAACCTTGTTCTTATCCCTAAAAGGAATGTATTTGGTTCTAATTTTGCAAATATATCATCAGCTTCCTTCATTTGCTCTGTACTTTCTATAGGAACTGTATGCATATATTGGAATACTAAAGTGCCATAGTGTGACTTGTTGAATTAGGGAAAGAGTTTCTATAAGCAGTTTTGATGTGGACTGGAATACCACTCCAGTATATTAGTTATGTAAGTACATATACTATATTACCAAGAGTGTTCAGACACTTCCATGTTATTTAAATATAAAACCACATTCAGAGCTGTTTAACTATGAAAATAAGCTTTGTATGAAAGAAATTTCACTGAAAATAAATTGTATATCTCATTCAACTCTTTGTATATCATAATTTTAGTCTAATAATTTGAGTTATCAAATCATTTAGAAAAAAATACTTAGAAACAGAAGCCACTGTTATACTCATTCTGATTTCCTCTGTTCATAATTGATGAAAACTGAATATACAAAATATGTAACATTGTGTTTGTTTTAGTAAATGAATTGTTATTTGTATTTTAATTTAGTTTCAAAATAAATTCTTATTACTAGCAGTATCTGCTATTAAATGTTTCCAACATCAATTTTTTATTTAAACAAATCTTATTGAAATTTGAGATTTGAGTGAAATCTTCAATTTATTTGTAGTGACATTTTGCAAAATGTTTGTTCTTAAATTAGGAACTTTGAATAGGCTTTCAAATAACAGAGAAGTGTTCAAACACTTTCAGTAATATATCGTTACAAATGTATTTAATATATTTAATATATTTGTTTAAATAACAGAAAGGATAAGTAAGCATTGCTTCCTTTATATTTTCTGATTGCTCCACTAGGGTACCAAATTATTTATTTCTATTCATTGATATGTTTAATCTAAAATCTAACCTGGCCTTAATTATATGCTATAATATTTTTAAAAAAACTATTCTCCCCCCCCCCCCCTACTTCTCCGTGTATCTCCACAACACTTTGCTGACCCCTCTTTGTTGTGTAACTTTTTTTTAGATCTCTTCACTTTTTATATGTTTTATTTGAAATTCAATTCAATATAACAGTTAATTATTACTGATATGATAAATTAGCTGATTTTTGACTTCAGAAAACAGTAATAAATCGTTATTTTTGAACTCCCTACCCCACACAATGTAACACTTGAGATATTGCATAATTTACGAGTGACTACTATATAAAATTTCTTACTTGTGAAAAATGTGAGACTTGAATGTAGTATTGGTGTTTTTTTTTGTATTACTCCCACTCTGTACTATATAAATTTGTATAAAGTTTGGTTATTGTTTCAACACTTAATAAGTTTTACTACCTTGAGCTGCAGCATATACTGTAGTCAATTAACCTGAATTGGGTTGTATATATTTGTGATAAAGAATGCAACATGCATTCAGATCAAACTTGTCACCGATACCATTGGACAGCAATTAATTTGGAGTTAATTGTAGCATTTCATGGAAAATACCATTTATTAGAAAGACTAGGGGAAGAAAATCATTTACTGGAAGCCAATCTGTGTAACAATAAATCTTAACACACCTTATATTTGAACTAATTAGTTCCAATTGTTTCTCAGCAAGCCTTTCTCCATGATGCTCCAATATGTTAATTGATTTCCCTTTAAAATTACTTTTAACAGTATTCGTCAAATTGCCAACAAAATTATATGATTCTGTAAAACCAAGGATGGAATTATATTATTTTTTTTCTTACTTACTGAATAATTAATATTTTAGCCTAATGCTTTCTTCAGAGTCCTTTCATTTTTACATTAAAAACAATCACTTTAACTTTTTCTGTTTATTGAGTTCAATGCATATTTAGACATAATTAATTGAATTAGTTGGAAATGACATTTTAATCTGAAGAAATCATTGTTAACTGAAAAATGAAAGGCTTCCAGTTTTTTTTTTTTTTTTTTTTTTCAAATATTTAATTAGCCATTAAAATTTAAACTGCAAATCTCATTTTCTTGTTCATTTTCAATTTTCTATAATGTAAGTAATCTTTAGCTGGGACCAAGGGATTATTTCTGACAGAATTTTCTAACAACAAACCCATAATTTGATAACTATTGGGATCCAGATAGAAATGTAAAACGTAGTGTTGGGTTTAGAGAAACCAAGATGTGAATAAAGGGGAATATGAATTGGTGTAGGTACATTGTACTTGTACATATTTCTTATCTTTCACTATTTTTTTCTTTTTATACATAAACATCCATAATTTACAAACACGACAAGGGGATGGAGGAGTTAGTGATTTTGTTTCATCACAATACATAGAAGAGGATTCAGAGATTGCATCTATTAATGCTAAAATACTATATTTCTATAATTGCAATATGTTTCTGCAATCAGTAATATTTTTCCTGTTTTCTGATGATAAAAAAACAGCTAATTTACTATATTATCAGTTATAGGTAATAGGTAGCTACTAGTACTACCACAATGCATTTGCTATGGTGATTGCCATATAAAGAGTGAAGACACAGACATGCACAAAAGAAAATGTTATGTGGAAAGGGGTAGGGGAAACATTTTGATGGGGAGTAAAATTCTGTTAAAACAGCATTACATAATTCATGGACAATCCCACCACACAGATCATATATATAATATTGATAAAGAAACAAAATATGAGCTGCATTTATTACTAATTGTGTTATTGTTTTAATTGCTTTGTATTATTTACCATTTGTAAAGTGTAACATACAGTAAGTTTTGGTGGACCTGATTAAAGAATTCATCATTACAGTACCAGAAATATGTAATTAAGTAAGATGAATGCTTTCTCATTTGTTTTATGTTTTAGATGCAGATACTTTTGTGAAAATACTAAATTGTAGAATCTTAAATATCACTCATATTAGATTGTAGTCTACATATTGTATAATGCAAGAACAAAGTTTTTAACAACAGCTTCAGAAAATAATGGAGCTGTTGTGACTACTATACGAAAGTTTTCCTCAAATTCCTATTCTGATACACCTTACTTTGAAATAGCAAGCTAAGATCTATAGCAGGGGCCTCCAACCTGTATCCCACATGGTCAGATGATGCTCTTAAGCTGATTCTGTACAGACCTTGTTCACTCTCAGGAAAAATGGACTTCTTCATAATTCTCTAGTAATAGCTCATATGGTAAACATCAGATATTCAATATTATGATATATGGAATATTAAACTTACAAGGGCTTCATAATACTTGAGAAGGATATAATAATAATCTATTAGAGGTGTACTGATTTATATTCATGCATTTAAGTGCAATATTTGGCTTATTTAATTTGTTGATTAGGTTTCTTCACTTCTCTGTTTCAAGGTGCAGCCAGAATTGCCAACCTTTTTTTTTATTCTGGAAACTTCAGGTTAGAGGCAAAAATCTATGGGTACATCCCAATTTTTTTCTCTAATCAGGAGAACATTCAAAAGTATTCTAAAAGAAATGGTTAGTCATTAGTGTGCCAGCTTCATAATGTGCAGTTCCCAGGTTTGAGTTCCAACTGTGCCAGTATTGAAATTTATTTCCAATGAATCCCCACCTTGCCCTCAGTGTGAAAGGGAACACCACTGGGCCTTGAAAAGGCTGCTATCTGTTAGACGGGATGTTAAGCCATTGGTGTGCAGTAGAGCCATCCCCTCTCACGTTAATGACAGGCACCTGGATGGCAGGTTTACATCTGTTCCCTAACAGTTGTTCAGAGAGTACACCCTTCTCTGAGCCCTTGAATTCCTGACTTGGCCATTTAGCCCATTATGCGCAGAAAAGTACCACTCAAAAGTAAAACAGCAATCAACTCATGGCTTTGCATATATTAAAACAAAGACTATTTAATCGACTCAAAAGTCTTGGAAAAACCAATTGCTATGGAGCATTACAGAAAAGATTTCTTTTTAGAGTGTGAGGTAAAACAACTATGATTCATAGATTTCTCCAAGTCACAGGCCAAAATCTTGGTCACCAGTTGAAGATCAAGAGACATGTTATTTCAGGTTTTTGCACTTTAACCTGGCTCACTTAAGCAAAAAGGTTGGTGACTGTTGATCTAGAGTCTGTCTGAAGATGTTATTTCAAATCAAATATTACTAAAATGGCATGGGAGGACAAGTGGAGTCATTGTCCCAGAATCTCTCAAGGGCCTGGATGCTGGAAGCATGTTTTATTTTCCATAAGCATAAATGTTCATGATACAGTTCTAAAAAGTACTTCCCAAACTTTTTATATTCTAGTTGAATAAAACATGCTCCCAACATCCAGGCCCTTGAGAGATTCTGGGACAATGACTCCACTTTTCCCCCCATGTCATTTAGTAATATTTAATTTGAATATTATCGAATTATTCATAACTAAGTTGGGATCATGATAAATATTTTCCAGTAGTCAAAGTTGGCTCTCATCACCCCTGAGCATAAATGTGTTGAAATAATTTGGAGTGTTTCAAGAATTTTAACAAAGCTTTTGCAGTGTAATATATGTGACTATTTATTAAGAGTTAGTACTTGTGATGGTGATCAGTTTTGAAAGCAAAAATTGGTTTGCTTATGTTCAAACTATTTGCAAGATATACAGGAAATGATGTTAACCTTTTCTCCCAATTTGGAAATAGGTATTAATTATTTTGGTATAACCAACCTGTAGTAGCAGTATCACACTGAAAGTTCCTATCATTACAGTATGCCCTGCACTAACAAATTATTAGTTGGAGTAAAGTTAGCTGTCATTTTTATCAGAGGTAATCAAAATAATTGCTTTGGTTGGGAAATAAAACTAAAATGTGAATTTAATCTGAATTATGGTAAACAAACGTAATATATGCCTTTCTAAAATTAAAATATATCAATAGTTTTTTTTTTTATTTAAAGAACAAGGTGATCTAGAAGTTTAACATAGCTTGTCCTTTATTCCTCATTCAACATAAGATACATATGCCCACTATATCAGGTAGAGCTTAATGAAGCTTATTTATGAGTAAATGTCTATCCTTATCCCTCACATATTTTCTAAAATTTCCTTACAGTTAATGGCATAGCAAGAATACAACTGAAAACCAGGTAAGACTGAAATTGCAAAGTTGACTCGAACCATTCCCATTTATCTATTAACATGAATCGATTGAGTTATTCACAATGAAACTTGTACTCAGTACATGAGAACTTTCTGGTAAAAGTTTTGTTAGGGTAGCCACCAATTTCCAAAGGTCCAAAACCTACTTATAAATAAAACCATGTGATCCAAATTTATCTACAGATGTGTACCAAAAAAACTAAAACTTTTCAAGAAAGGAAAAATAACATTATTTCTAATGTTTTAAAATCATAGTAGCAGAAATATATACCTTGCTTTTGAACCACCCTGTACATAAGTTTGAATAACCTTTATTCATAAATGTTTTTTTTTTATGAAACCAGGTTCTTAATCTTTCAAGAAAAAGGAAAGTGACTGTAAACTGTAATATATTGATATGTGTTTAATCTTGAATGTGTTTTAAAATCCTGGGCTTAGATTTTATAACAATCACTTGCATTTCCACCTTATTGTCGTGCCTTGTTCTTTCAACATGTTTATTTGTGATGGTTGAAACCACTAAATGTGCCATCAAAACTGTATTAATAAAAAAATCAGTAGAATTCAAATATGTAGGTAATGTGTATTAAAATGTGTTCTTTCCTGTGCAAAGCACAAGAAAGAACTGTTTTTTAAACATTCGTGTTTTACTTTCATAAAAGTGCTGAAGCAAAAGCAAACATTTCTGTGATAAAACCTTATTTAATGTTCATAATTATTTCCAAATTAATATAAGTAATTAATAATATAAATGAAAAAAAGCTGGCATTTCATGCGTTTCATGATCAGAAATAATTGTGTCCTAAAAAAAGTTCAAATTTTTTTTACTCTGAGTTTACGCTACTGGAACATTAAAAAAATTTAAAATTCATATAATTTTACAATTGCATTAGATTTGATCACAGATTAATAATTCTGGGTATCTTATGAGGTTTAAAAAATACTAGTTCTCAAACTGTCTCTTGATGATATATATCATTGGTGGTCTAAAGTGTCCGACTTCAAAACGTGTACAAAAAGTTGTTATAGAAAATATTAGAAGACATAAAATTTACGATTTTAGTGAATTAATCTTACTAATATAATTTTAGTGTAGATAATTAATTAAAATAGTGTAATTATTTTCAAAGTATGAAGAGTAGTAAAAAGGGGGAAAATCTGTCAGCTATATTTCTGGATGTGGGGGAAGGTCACATACTTGTCTGCTGGTGCCTGTGTATTCAAGTCCTACTTATTAAAGAAATTTTGAGAACTATTGTTCTACTTTTAAACAGCAGTTAATTAACCTTCAGTTGTTTTGCTTTCAACTTGATATAAACATGGGGAAAAACAGTTATGTAAAGATGTGAAGAAAGAGATAATTTCATAATAATTAGATAGTGAACTCATGTTCATAAAGTAAATATTTAAAAGGAGTGTTTTTTTTTTAATTCCTCTTTTCACGGATATTGTATGTTTTACCAATTTCTTACTATAGTAACAAGTGAGAGAAAATATAGTATCTTATGAACATTAGAAATGTAATTAGACACAATGTAAGCTGTAGTTCAATGATAAACAGTCATACAGAAAGCTGCTTAGCGTTATTCTCATTTCCAAAGTTTCAGGTGTCATATATAACAGCCATTATCAATAACGATAGTAGCATCACAACGACTAGTAAAGAACACACTGCAGTTTGTTGTGAGGCCACCTTCAGGTCCTGATTTCTTATTAGGCAATTGCCTAAGAATTCATTTCTAGTGTTTTAATATATTGAATTGGAAAAAAAACTTTTCAACTCTTAAAAGAGTAAAAAACTACTTGCAAGGATCCATGGTTAAGAGCCTTTAAATGTTGTCTCTGACAATCTAAAACGAACTTTTAATGGATATGGATTATAAAAATATCATCTGTTCATTCACAGCAAATAAAGTAGAAAAAATTATTTAAAAATCAACACTTTATTTATAAATGTTGCTGTATATTAAATTTCCATTATAATAACGGAGATGTGTTTGTGTCTGTTGTCATCTCTTCAGAAAAAAGGCTAGGAATTTGAAAGCTAAGTAGACTAAAGATGGGCAGTGCGAAATATTAATTCGATTGGTTCAGTGGGTGACGAAAAAACAGTATTTTTCCTAAAATTCCATATATAGCCGTATTTTCAGCTGACCAGAATATCCTGCCAGAAGTACATATTGACGTAACACTTGGGATTGTTTTTACATGCACTAAACCTATTAGTAACTGCGCCACTTGCCCAAAATAAACACGGATTATCTGTACCTATGAGACAAAAAGTATCTTTGTATGCGTGTTAGCTTATAACTTAAGGAATTCAGAAGCGATTAGAAAAAACATTTCAGCAGATTTTATGCTATTTAAATTTACGAAAAAACTCCCGGGGCTTTATTATTGAGCCTCAGAGTTTTGTTACATTTGGCACTTTTTAGTTTGTTGCCAAATGCAAAGAACAAAGACATTTCATAGAGAAGAATAGAAGAGCGTGGTTGCATGATGTTTGGCTGCATTATTTTAATAGATAATAAGTTTTTATATTTGTCCGAGATATTTCCTATTATTTAAATACATTTTCAGTTTACAGTTCGTTTTTATGAAGAAAGGCTCGAGAAGCGATTCTTTAATCCAAAATATGGTCTGGCAAACAAAATTCTATGCACTATTGTTTTAAAAATATACTTTGTTTCCTATGCAACGCCGGATACTTTGGCTAGTAATATAATATTACATTGAGTTTTATAAAATTTGACTACAAAATTATATTATTTATTTCCGTTGGCTACTGATCAAAAGGGCCTGGATAAGGAATGGATATATTTTTTCTTGTCCTGCTGAGGTCTCTCGCCTTCCTCACAGACCTCCTCAACATTAGGTCAGGCATTTGCAACCATGGATATAGATTGATTTTGTGACAGGCAATTGCTTTAGGGGTAATTTTTTGTATCCCAGTAGCCGAGTGGTTAGCATGCTTGACTACAAATGAATGGGACGGATTCTAGATCGGGTAAGTCTTGGATATTTGTATTTTCTTTCTGCTAAGGGCTCGCTTACTCACAAACCTTGTCTGAGGCGTATTATACTGACAGGCTCCTGTCATCAGTGCCGTCTTAACAGTTTTGTAGGCCCCTGGGCAAAACAATGCACTGGGACCCCTACCCACTCACCTACGGGAATAAAAATGTAAACGGTCAATAAAATTAAGCTTATAGATTTATTGGTACTTTTAACAAAATAAATGTTTAAACATAAAAAAAAATGCTGTAAAGCGAGGATTAATCAACACAAATTTTTGCGAAATTTAGAGTCGTGTGCCCATGCCTTGATACGACCCTGCCTGTCATACCTCTGGCTAGCAACTACTTGAGGGAGAATTTTATATGTATATAATCTCTCACCTGTGTGGATTTTTTTTCTTCGTGGTTATACAAAACATGTATCCATAAAGAAAATTAGAACAAAAATAAATCTCAGAAAGTTTTGGTAAATGTTCACAATTTAAACTGTTCGCCTGTATGGCATTGCCATATTCCTGGAGTAACACGTATCATGGAAAAAGAAGTGCCAACGATTGATTTATATAAAATGGTTCACTGAAAATAATTGCCGCTGTGAATGTTGATTGCCTTTGTCTTGCAAATCAGTGTGGTAAATTGGATAAATTTAACCAATTTGTTACTGCATCAAAATATTTTGTAAATTCAAGCAAGTGTTTGCCAATTCATAAGCACTGGAAACGGTCTTAATACAATGATATTTGTGTTTCGTTATTTTGAAATGGCCAGCTGTCAACAGATTTAGATATTCTTTAGGCTTATGATGTGCACAAAAGTTTAATCGTACAATTAATGTACAAATAAAATATTTCACAGTAGAAATAATTTATAATTCTAAATGTCGTCTGCTTTACCTTATTCAAAAAAGAGAATGTCGTATTTTCAGTTGACTAGATATGCTCCAACGGAAGAACCATACTTAGCTCAAATGATATTTGCGTTATTAGGTAATTTGTTATCGGATTCTGTCTGTTTTTCAATCTGTATGACTACTTTCTTTTTGTAAAAGTAGCGAGAATATCAAATTGCAGAAATTTGTTATGCGTTGCTCTCCCCACAAAAAGTACCAGTCCTGCGGTAAATATAAATGCATCAGGGACGTGTAATCTACGGGTTTTTTTTTTCCCTTTAAATAGCAACTCAACTTTTAAATATTATTTTTATGTAGCGTAGGGCTGTCTAGCGCGTTTGGCTACTGATCAAACGGACCTGGGTTCGAGCCCCAGTAATGAATGAATTCGTTCGTGTTCTCTTTCTGCTGAGGTATCGCCTTCCTCCATCTTCTCTGTAGCATATTAAACTGAGTTTCCTGTCAGACCTTTGTGGCATGCAGCTTCCTTAGGGGTAATTTATTTTTTAACGAATGAAATAGCTCATTAAAAAATAAATATTCTCTCATGCAGCTGCTGTGATTTAAGTATCAAAAATTTTTAAAGGAAAATTTGGTAACCGTAAAAAAAAAGTTTGCAGGCTCCTTCGAAGAGAAGTTTAAAAAGGGGAAAATCTTTTTCAAACACCAAGTTTTAATGTGATCCACATGTCGCTTTCAATACGAAACCCTTCAGTAAAAATGGTTGAATGGCGCTACTGTATATAGTATGTGGAAAGAATAACATAACCGTAATTATATGTGAAGTGCGCGAGTTGCGAATTCGGAACTGCACCGTACAATGTACCCACACGAAGGTTAGCAGAAATCCTTCAAATACACTCATTCCCATAGAAATAAAATGCCTATCAAAAGAAAGGAGTTCGATTTTTTCTTAGTCCGAAAAATAGAAAAATGGCTGTAACAGCAAAAAAATTAATTGTTACGATTATTCCTTACTGTACAGTTTGCAAAGACGAAAACTATAAAGTTTTCTGCAGAGAATTAATAGCAGCCACTGCCAGGGGCGGCCCCTTTATATAGGTGAACTAAACAGCTGCCCTTTGGATTAGAGTATGGTGCACCAAGTTGCTGGCAGTTAAGGCTGCCCCTGGCCACTGCTAAATATTAAAAGATAAGGTTTCAAGTAATTTTTGTGTATTATGAAAATTATTAGAAAAGCATATTGTGAAAACTTCGAAAATATGTTTTCCTATGCCAGTTCCAATTTGACTAGATCCTAAACTGGTGAGTATTGTTAATAACTTTATTAGTAGTTCTGATTTCGCAACGTTAGAAATCGCAATTTTTCTGTTTCATAAAGAGAATTCAATGAATAGCAACATAAAATAAGCTTAGCCAATTTGCGTTTTTTTTCCCCTGTGTCTGTTTACCAAACATTATTGACAGGTGTACAGTGTTATGTCAAACACTTGGTGACGACGACACTAAGGATAGCGTCCAATGTGTAAATGAGGAAAACGAATTGTTGCCTACTACTTACGGCTCCATACTAGGAGTATAATCTGCTCCGAATGTGGTGTGTAGTTTGTATTTTATCTCTTAGACATGCATTATTATTGTCTTTCTTGCATGCAGAAGTAAAATTTCTTAGACTACTTGGGCGAAGTTGTAAATTTCATCTATTTGCTTCGCTGTAAAATTCTTCTATTTTTATTTCATATGAATAAGTCTCATGTTAGAAACTGAAGTCCTATTGTAAAATTTAATGTATAATTTTACATACATGTGCTCAGTCGACTACTGCCTTACTCAACATATCAAGTGACTCAATTTCAGATTTTGTAACTTTTGTAACGTTTTAAATAAATTACATATTGATATCATTGCAGTTGTGTCTTCGTTGAATACTTTAAAGTGGAGATCGCCAGTTGGTGGTCAGCAGACCTTATGAGATTTTATCCAATGTATGAAAGTTATCAGGACCGTAGCGAAGAACTATGGTTGTGGGGGTGGAGAAATCGAAAATCAAATTTTGCCAACAGAGAAAATAATGTCTCTGGTTCGTACCTAGATTTTCGCTCAGTTGAGGCAATTTTCACAACTCTCCTGCATTTTCCAATTTGACATACAATTTCACCAATTAGCCATAATTTCACAGAAATAATCCTAATATTTACATCTCGTCTGAATTGTAGCAAGTCAGTGTGAATTTTCCCTTAATTTGGCCAACTCCTTAATTTCACAAAACCAATTATCACAACTCGCCCGTATTTTGCAAGTGGATTCGAATTTTGCCAACTGCCCTAGATTTTTCCAAGAGTTCTCAATTTTTCCAACTCTCCTAAATTTCGCAAAACCAAACCCAATTTTCAAAACTCGCCTATATTTTACCAAATGGATTCAAATTTTGCCAACTCGCCGTAATCTTACAGAAATCGCAATTTTTACATCTTCCTTGAATTTGTGAAGTCACTTCGAATTTTATCAACTCTCCTTAATTGCACAAGAAAGGTACAATTTTCACAACTGCCCTGTATTTTTCCAAGTGGATTCGAATTTTGCCAACTCGCCACAATTTTACAGAAAAAAAATCCCATTTTTTACATCTCATCTGATTTTTGCAAACTCTTCTAGATATTGCGAAGTTGCCAACACTCCATAATTTTACAGAAAAAAGATATCAATTTTTGCGTCTCTAAATTTTACCAACTCGCCATAATGTTACAGAAAAAAATCCCAATTTTCCATCTCACCTGAATTTTGCAAACTCTCCATAATTTATAGAAAAAAGATACAATTTTTACATCTCATCTAAATTTTACCAACTCGTCATAATTTTACAGAAAAAAAATCCCAATTTTAACATTTCACCTGAATTTTGCCAACTTGCCATAATTTTATAAAAAAAAGATTGCAATTTTTATATATATAAATTTTGCCAACTCATATGTATTTACTAAGTGGTTTCGAATTTTGCAACTGCTCTTGAATTTTGCCGTCTCTCCATTTTCCAAACTGCCCTAGATTTGCCAAGTTGCCTCCATTTTGACAACTCGCCTTTATTTATTTTACAAAGTCGCTTCGAATTTTGCCAACTCCGAGTTATTTTGGGAGTAGCCTCCCCCCCCCCCCCGAATAGCTACGCCCCTGAATGCTATGATGATAATGGCAGCTAAAAATGGTGCATGAAATAATACCCATGCCAAACGTTTGGCGCGAAACGTAACGATAGGTTTATTCAAAGGTTTGCACCACACCAGTCACAACTCCCGCGAAAAGTTTGGCGCCAAACTTACGTGGATCGATAACTTCTTTCTCAGCTCTCAATTCCATTCACAAGGTAGGCGACGGCATCGCCCCAGAATTCTCGGATGCCATTCGAGGGCAGCTAGGAATTCCATCCTAGCTGCCGTAGACCCAAAGAGGGTTAAAACTAAGTGGGACCACTCCGCCAAATTTGGGACTGATCACTCGAGTAGCGCGGAGCAATGGGGAAACTGCTAATTTCTCCCACTGATGATATGACACGTGTCCATCCGTCCGGCAGGTCCGGACTTACGCATTAGCTACAGCTTAAGGCTTCACGATTATGAGAGGGTTTCAAAAATTTATAAGTTTGCTGTGGCACGATTAATGTATTGTGCAAATGCTATTCATCGCAGCTTTAAACAGTTATTATTGTCTAGTAATGTTTTCACCATATCAATTTCATATTTTTTTTTATTATATTCAGTAAGAATAATATATAACTTATTTCGACTTTCCAAATTTTATGGCCTCAAGCTAATTATAGCTTAGTGCCTCAGAAAAAGTCCGCCTCTGCCGCCCTGAATTACGCATATTATATCATTATTAAAACTGAAAAAATGCTGCTTTGCACGCTGAGATTTAAATTCTTGTGACTAATTTTCATCATTCTGAATTGAAGCATGTGAATAACGTTTAATTGATCTCGGCACTAGTTAAATATGCATTGGTAATTATTTTATTTACAAGATGTGAAAGAAAATCCATCATATCTTGTAAATCGTAATATGCTGTAGTGATAACGTGTACGTAGGAAACCGGTTAATCTTAGGAAGTTTGCACAATTGCAGTGCCCCTGATGTATACGAAAGTCGGCTCTAACTTCAAACGAACGAGATAGAAGAGTTAATTTACAAAGTTGTAAATTCATTCATGCAGGTAAAATGATTCCGGGATGATTTTTTCGAGAGGAGAAAATCAGGGTATTTGTAAAAATCGCTGCGTTTTATATTAAACATTCAGTGTGCATTAGGAGGTAAAAGCTAGTTGGAGCTAACAAATTCTTTAAAGATGCAAAGAGGGCTGCTTTCTTATTTATCTAGGTGATTGAATATATTTTACCTACAAAGAAATAATATATGCAGTTTTACTATTTCAATTTTGCTTTAAACAAAATTTTTTCCTCTCCCAGGAAAAATTCCTACCGTTGTTGCTAATGGGTAAACATGTATATTGGAGGCCAGCTTCGAATGTGATTTACGGAGACCGCCTTAGAAAATATGAAACCCAAGGTAGTAGTTACCCTCTTCCCCAACTGGGGTTCGTTACTTAGATAATACCTGTAGAGAAAAAATAGGTTTATTTAATTGACATAGAAGATTTAGAATCAAAAGGCTATTAAACTGAAAAACTAAGACAACAATATAAATAGAAACAATTTACATAAGGAATTACATTGAATTTTAGAACTTTTGAATATTAATGGTAATAATAATGAACTTGGGATTGCTGTTGGCATCGAGTAGTTTTATGCAGAATTTCGGTTGGGGGAATCTGAATTTCGAGTGGTGTCTTAGGAAATATATTTCAAGGCTCAAGAGTAGTGGCGAAGCATGACTTTTTGAGTATGGGAAGCAATTGCAAAAGCTGTGCTACAACTAAATTGGAATTCCGTTTCGGTACTTTATGTTTCCAGTTCAGGTACTCGATGTTTCTCAATCACTGAACCGGAACGCCATTACGGCACTCGATGTTTCTGAATCATTGAATTTTTAAATAAGAAATTATTATACATTGCTCCTTTTCTAAGAAAAAATGTGGAGATACTGTAGTCTTGCAACAATTTTATTGTGAGAGTAGAGCCCTTCAAGCAGCTTCTTGCCACAGAAATCTGACAGGAGCCTTATCAGTTTCAGTGGCGAAGCCTGACATTTTGAACACGAATTATGAACCAAATGAGTGTAAATTGTAAAACATAAAATACCTATAATTCTCTTATTTTTGCATTTAAGTCATAATACTTTTGGCTTCTTCACTATTCACTGATAATACAAGTTTAGTCAACCTTAACGACATGATGCTTTTGCAGAGCAGTTCAATGATTAAATTTAGAATAAAAAAAAATAATATAAATACCCCCTCAAGCAGCTGCTTGCCACAGAGGTCTGACAGGAGCCTGTCAGTTTATATGCCATAGTAGAGGGTCTGAGAGGATGGCAGGACCTCAGCAGAAAAACACATACATCCATGCCTTACCCCGGGGCTCGAACCCAGGTCCCGTAGATCAGTAGCCAAGCGTGCTAACCACTCGGTAGTGAATGTAAACTAATATCCTCTTCCTCTATTCAACTCTGAACTCTTAAATGTCCTTGTGATCTGTCCTTTAGTTCAATTTGGGAAAGCCTGAATAAGGACATCCCATGCTCTTCTGTAACGTTAAACAACAACCTTTAGTTCAATGTGTGCACAAAAGTTATCCATTGTCACGTCATTTTTCATACATAGATAAAGCCCATATCATCGAAACCCGACACCCTATGACAAAGTTAACGAACTCATTGATGAACATTTGGGCATAGGATTAGAATTGAGTGCCAAAATGGAGCTGCAGAAAAACATTACAAACTAAGCTCACCGGACAAAAATTAATCATCTCCCGCCATAAGAGGATTACGTCCGTTCAACAGCAACAGATGGCGCAGCAGTAATAAATGCGTCCTACAAATAGCTGTGCCGTGCGCTATGGGGTTCATGCAGTGACAAGAAGTGATTGTTTGCCACGTGTGTTCACTGTGGATATGTGGTGGGAATGAAAGTTTGGATATTTAGATAAGCTCAACAGACTGAAAATTGGTCACCCCTGACTGAATGTCACCTAATGGCGCATAACGCTACTAGTTGCTCTGTAAAACATGGGTCACGCCAAAGATGTGAATGAGTGGCAAAAAGGTATTATTATATTTGGCCGAACCAAAGGGCATAGTGTACAAAAAGTTGCTGCCTTTGCAGGTGTGTCGAAACGTACTGTCCAAAAGGTCTTCCAGCAGTGGCGTACATTGCAGTCCATTGCTAATTATGCCAGAACTGTGGCAGAAAGACTGCTCACCAAGTGGGACCAGTAAGTATATAATTAAAAAGACCTGGCTACTGATCTAAGGGACCTGGGTTCGAGCCCCGGATTAGGCATGGATGTGTGTGTCGTTTTTCTGCTGAGGTCCTGCCATCCTCTCAAATCTACTACTGTAGCATATAAACTGACAGGCTCCTGTCAGACCTCTGTGGCAAGCAGCTGCTTGAGGGGGTATTTTTTTTATTTTTTCTTGCTCAGAAATTAATTAAAAATAATTTAAAATTCTCTGTCTTTGAGCAATAAAATTTTAGAGTTTATCCTTCAAACCATTTGCATGTTAAAAGTTTTTAGGAGAAAACTCAGAAACTTTTTGGAGCAAGGACAGTGCTCCGTCTTCAGTGAAGTGATTACATGTAATACATAGCATCACTTCACTGAAGACGGAGTTCTGTCCTTGCTCTGAAAAGCTTCTGTGTTTTCTCTTAAGAACTTTAAACATGCAAATAGTTTGAAGGATAAAGTCTAAAATTTTATTGCTCAATGACAGAGAATTTTAAATTATTTTTAACAGTTACCACTGCAGTGTGTCACACACTGTTAGAGTAAACCACTTTGAAATGAGACAGGAATTACTCCAGTCAGTCAATGCAGGCCTACAACCAGCTGTTTCCGAAGTGCATGTCATAAATATCTGGAGCAGAGTACCATGGAAGAGACCTATGTTAACAGCTGTGCACAAGGCTGCAGTGGGCACGCACCACAAAGACTGGACTATCGGCTCTTGGAAGCACGTGATCTGGTAGGATGAGTCACGTTTTTGCTTGTACTCGAATGATGCGAGACAATGGGTACATCGTAAGCCGCATGAAGCCTTCCATGCAGGACTGTGTGCAAGATTCTGTTCAAGTTGGAGGAGGCTCCATGATATTCTGAGGATGTTTCATGTACGAGGAAATGGGTCCTTCGGTTGCAGTGACGTCACACTTGAACCAGAATGGCTATATGGAGCTACTGGAACACCACATGTTGCCTTTTGTGCAGCATCTCCACAGTGAACACCAGGATACCCTAGTCTTCTAAGATGACAATTGTCACGTGCACAGGGCTCGAAGTGTGTCGGATTGCATGACAAGCATTCTGAAGCCTTCGAACATCTCGACTAGCCCAGCAAATCCCCGGATTTGAATCCCATAGAAAATTTGTGGGACTATTTGGTGCAACGTGTGAAGCACCGTCACAGCCATTCAGCCAATATGTGGCATTTGCTGCTGGAAGAGTTTATGAATATTGATCTGCACTCCATCCACACACTGGTGGCATCCATGCCAGAAAAGATTTTGGCTCTTCTTCGGTCACACGGAGGTGTTATGCGCCATTATTTGACATTCAGCCAGGGGTGACCGATTTTTTGTCCGTTGAGCTTATCTAAATATCGAAACTTTCATTGCCACCACACACTACTGCAGAGTGATATGTCTCCGTCGGTGGTGTTGACAAGAATTGCGTGTAATCGGCGACTGCCCCAAGTTCACACAAAGAAGCCCAAAATACCTATGCAGATACACTTTAAAATAACATAAATCCCCAAACAGAAGAAGCAGTCGGGAAAACTGATGAACAGACAGAAAAAACAATGAAAAGTGAAACAAAAATAGGGAACAGATGGAAACCCCTACAGCACATATTGGAAATCTGCAACCACTACCAACAGTGATCCCAATCAAGCAAAAGAAACCCTCATTTCTAATCAACTAATATTGCAACAGTTAATATTTCAGAAAAGAAGGAAAGGTTTAAAGAATCTAGTTAAAAAGGTTTAGCAGAATTCATTAAAGAAATATGCTAAACAAATTACAGAAATCTCGCAGAAATATTACAAGGATGTGATAACACTACTCCTAATGATCACGATGAAAACGAAAAAAAAGGTAGTAGTAGAAGACGTGATATGCTCCACTACTTCGCGGACACTAAACTAGGCCATCTTTAGTTTTGAGTTGTTTGTCTTGAGCACAACAGTGTCTCTGGGTTTAATTATCTTGGGAGCAATTTAACAGATACTGGTGATGTGTGGCATGAGATAAAGAGAACAGAAATTGCTGCTGCGACCTTTAAGAATCTTTAGAGAATGGAGAAATAGGTGTATGCACTTAAAGACTAAAATTAGACTGTAAAATAGTCTGGTAAGTGCTTCTTCAACTCTTTTTCTATTGTAATTTTTTTGTGTTTATTTCAGAGTCATTTTCTGTGTCTGTGGTTAGTACAATTCTTTATTTCCTTTGTTAGTTAGTTTGCCTGCTATTAGAGTTTTTTGTGTACTTGCTTTGCTTAATGATTCTCTCCCAGGGATCCGTTTGTTTCGTGATATAATGATGCGTTCTCCTCTTGGCTTCAGTAGGAAGAAAGGAGATCTATCACCTCTCCTGGCATCTTGGGGTTGGACCCCTATCCTAAGAGAACCTCGACTAAGTGCATTGTAATCACAGTGCCTGCTTCTCGCCTTACTGAGAAGCCTGCTACAGCTAGTAACTTGTCGCTATGGACATGCAAAACATATTCTAGAGAAAGGATGGATGCCTGCTACCTTTTTTCCAGATAAAAAATCTTGCCGTACGCACTCAAACTCTGTGCCTAGTGCCAACTCTTCTAAGGTCCCTGTGTATGCCAGGTCCAGGCACTTTCTCTGAAGCACTGGGTCTCTCCACTGTTTCAGAGTGGTAAGACTTCTACCATTACCTCAGGCACTTTCTCTGAGGTGTCAGCTCCCTCCACTTCTGCTTTTAAGAGTGATGTGCCCACCTCTACTGGTACCAACATTGTCCGGGTGCTTCCTCTGCTATCCCCGGCAATGCCTTCCCCTGTGCCTCAACTGCCTGACAAGGCCTGTGGCTGGTGCTGCTGCTGTGATTTCAGCTGCCCCTGATAGTGCTGCAGCTACGCCCTCCACTGGCAGATACACCTGAGGACAAGCAGCTGCTCATTGACCTCTCCAGTGTTATAGATGTTGATAACATGGTGCCCGAGATCCATGATGATGGATTTGTCATTGTGAGCTGCAAAAAGAGTAGCCATTCCTTTCCCACTTATTGTGTCTGTGGGCAACTCACAGCCCCTCAGCTCCTACAACCAAACCCCATCTCTGTTGAGATAGTCAAGATTATCAGCAAATGGATTGTAGTCGTCTTATATGGAGACAGGAAGCCTACTTGTCAAAGTCGACTGCCAAGACCTTTCAGATATGCTCCTAGCCACTACCTCCATTCTGGGTATCCCTGTAACTGTGATTTACCCTCCTACTGTCAGCCGTGGGCCTCATTGAAGTTATTGACACCTCCCTCTCTGATGAGCCGATCCTGATGCGGTCTCGGATCAGAGAGTGATAGCGATCCCCCATATGTACTGCTGTCTTCCCTTTGATTCTGGAGTCAACAAGATTTCCCTTAAGAAGGTAGTCCTTACCTTTGATGAATTCTCCTTACCTGGGAACATTGTCCTCAGGTTCTACAGGATCCCTGTGAAACTGTATACCAAGGCTCCTCCTCAGTGCCACTTCAGGGACATTGCAAACTGCATAAAATCCGTCTGGTGTAAGTGCTACAGTGGGCCTCACTCCAACAAGCAGTGCAAGCACGCTGGGCCCCATGCCACCACCTTTTCTGGGTGCCGGACCAGGAAGTTTGCCTATGATAGGAAGAAGGAAGCCATTGGTCCTGTCCACTCTACAGCCAGCACCAAGCTTTGGAAGATCTTTCTTCTGAGCTTTGTGGTGATCCCCCCCCCCACACACACACACCTAGGAAGGCCCTGTGCAGCCGGTGCCTCTTTGGCCCCTCGGTTAGCTTTGCTGCTGCCATGGAAGTAGTGCCAGAAGAGATGCCTGTACTTGAAGCACAGGCACCCACTGCTGTTCCTCTCCTCTGGCCCCTATCGTTACCCTTCTTGAGGTAATGCCCTCTGCTCCAGTTCCTGAGGCTACCTGTACTGCAAGTACCTCCATGGTGCAGGATTCTGCTGCAACCTCTGAGGCAGACTCCTGTCCCATTCAGGCCAGGAAGGTAAAGAGGACAAAGAAGAGCAGGGCTGCTCATCGGCCTGATCTGAAGGAGCCCTCATCCTCCTTGACGCAACTGGATTCCGGAAGGACCACAAAAAACACTCTCCTCCTACCCCTTTCTCTCTCTACTCATGGATGTCATCAAGATCGTTACTTCTACTTTCTCTGAGGAATCACGACCTAGACTTTGATGATCTTCAATCAGCTGGCTTCCCTCATTTGGCACTTTGTGGATTTGCTAGCTTTTCTCCTAGGTTTCTTCGTAGGTCCCAGACTATGAACATGGCTACTGGAGTGTCTAGCATGCCCACGATCTTACAGTGGAACTGCAAGAGCTTAAGGAGCAAGACCGCTGACCTTAGGGACATCACCAACATGCAAGTTCCCATCCTTGCTTTATCTGAAGCCAACCTCCCTGATCAATGTCTTCTAACCCTATATTTTGCACACGAGCAAAAGTCATCCACTTTCCCGCAGTGTGGCGTTTCTTGTGCACAATGCCACGCTTTATGCTATTGATCCCACTTTCACTGATGCGAACAGTGACTTCGTAGCATGCTGCATCTGACTGAACAGCCACGATATCACCTAGATATCCTGTTACATCCGGCCTTCCACTGCCTTTCCTGTATCCATCTTACAGGATATTCTTTAGCAGTGCCCACTGCCCTGGATTCTCTGTGGGAACCTTAATGCCCACAGTCCATCCTGGGTTGGAGACTTTATGATCAGAGAGGGGAGGATATCGAGAATGTCATCTTGTAGCACAATCTCTTTATCGCTAACGATGGCTTGCCCACATTCTACAAACCTACGAGTACCTACAGCTCCATTGACCTCACTCTCTGTTCTTCCTGCATTGGTCAAAGAATTTACCCAGTTCCTTGGTGTGGACTGATCCTGACACCTGGGACAGACCACTTGCTGCTGCACATCTTGCTTCCCAAGGGACTTGCAGCTCCAAGAACGTCGAAGCTTACTGACTGACAGCTCTCGTCTGAAGCCATTGATGCTACAGATCTGTGTCAGACGCACTCACTGCTACAATCTCGACACCAGGCATCTTCCCCTCCTAATATTCACTACAAGTGACTTCGCATCATTTGCTGTCAAGCAAAAAGGTGCACCTGTCCCCATCCTTGCTCCTGCGTTGCATTCTCCATGCAAGAAGAATGGTGCGATCAGAAGGTACCTGAACTGCAGTGAAAGGTTTGGGTAGCAATCCTGCTCCAGCATTAATGTTTTCACTTCTGGGAAAGTCGCAGCCTACTCTCTTCCCACAACCTTGCGTTGACCAGTGGGGAGGATTTAGTGACCACAGGTAATGTCTCCTTGGGGACTTCACCTCCATTCTACCTGGCCCACCGATGACTGATCAGGATATGCCCCAGCAGTCCTGCTCTGGGGTGGACGATTCTTTCACCTTGCAGGAACTCATCTCTGCATTTGAGGCTTTGAAACATTCCTTTTCACCAGGCCCGATAACATCAGCTACACTGTTATCTAACCTGTACAACAGGTTAGATAACACAATGCTGAAAGAGAAGTTTTGTTCTGGGAGCTTCATGATATCGGTATCACCGACTATTCCATCACTTCCCTTTTTTGGTAACCACCGGAACATGAAGCTGCTGCAAACATGCTTTCTTTCAGAACATTGGCCTCTTCTGCAAGGTCTAATAATTTCTTTTCTATGTTAACGAGATTAGTATAGTTAATAGCTTCGTTAGATAGCTGAAAGGCAGTTTCTCCTGCCTCAGCTTTCTTGCCCTCCTGTTGTGACTGGTGTAGGGAGCCTCTCATTGGAAGCAAATTTCACCATGTTCTTAAGACTCATTGAACCTTGAACCTGTAACATAGTTTGGTTCTTTCCAGGGTTAGTTATGGTATAAAACTTGGACCCTTTGTAAGCAAGAGAACAGGAAACTTTATGTTTTTGATTCTAGATACTTATGCAGTACTTTGAGCATCAGGTGTTTTCACTTCGTAAGCAATGAGGTTAGGCAAAGGAGTTGGCAATCTCCTTTGAGCAGCTTATTGTGCAAAGAGAGACTGCATTGGTTTGGCCATATTGCCTATGCATAACTTTAGATTGGCGAATAAGATATGAACATGATTAAAGGCCTCAGGGTTGGGTTATTTTACCTCAGAGTGATTGTGAGCAGCACAGTTTTGCACACAATGTTTAGCCCATTCTCAATGTGTTAACTAAGTGGGATTTGAACCCACATCTCCTGGAAACATACCAGTTATGCTAACTACTACACCATCATTTTCATTTTTTTTTCAGCTTATTATTGCATGAGTTCCATGTCTAGAGGGCATATCCTATGATTCTTTACTACTGAAGCATTACCTTATAATTTAATAACTTATTACACAACTATCAAACGTAACACAAGGACCCTGAAGGCTCAGAGAAGGGTGGGGGAGGGGGATCCACTGGAACAGCTGTTAGGAAACAAATGGTAGCCTGCCATCAAGTGTGTTCTTTAACGTGCACAGGTATGGAACAGGCTTGGAAAGGCTGCTATCTGACGAATGGCAGCCTTTCGAAGCCCATCAGTGTCCCCTACTGACTGAAGGCATGGTGGGAGTTTAGTGGAGATAAATCTCAAGGCCGGCACAAATGAGACTCAAACTTGGAACAATGTGCACTCTGCACAGCTGATTGCAACTTCCTTTTTTCTAACTTCAGTTTGGAAAACAATATTTATTCAGTAATCTACATTTAATTCACCTTTCATATTTTCACTGCATTGTTGAGTATCAAATACTATATTATATATATACTATATTATATATATATAATATATTTCTTAACCTTTACAGTGCCAGGTTTTTTTTTTTTGAAAGAAACTCAAATTCTGAGCCTTATGAAGCAACTAATGAGTGAAATAGGTCACATCACATGCAAAAGAAGAAACATTTAAATCTGAAATTCTGAACAAAATACACAAAAAAAAGGATAGCTAAGCATACAAAAACATGTTGCACATTCAATTGTCATCATCATCATCCTCAAGCAGCCATGGGGTACGGAGGTCCAACCAGACCGCGCAGTTTAATTCTCCAAGCATATCTGTCCTGAGCTACATCTGCTGCATCCGGCCACTGTACACCAATTCTAACAAGGTCCTGTTTGACATTGTCTGCCCACCGCATCCTAGGTCTCCCCCTCCTTCTGAGACCTCTAGGCACACTGTTCATAACCCTATTCGCCAATCTATAATTTCCATACGGGCAACATGGCAAAACCAGAGGAGTCTCTCTCTGCACAATATGCTGCTTAAAGGAGGTTGCAGACTCCTTTGCCTAACCTCATCATTAGTTACAAAGTTAAACCACCTAATACCCAAGATACTGCATAAGCATCTAGAATCAAAAGCATCTAGTTTCCTGTTATCTTATTTACACAGCGTCCAGGTTTCACTACCATAACTAACCCTAGAAAGAACCAAACTATTATACAGTCTAATTTTAGTCTTTAGGTGTATACGCCTATTTCTCCACAATCTCCATAGATTCTTAAAAGTCCCGGCAGCAATACCTATTCGTCTGTTAATCTCATGCCGCACATCACCAGTATCTGTTATATAGCTCCCAAGATAATTAAACTGTGACACCTGCCCAAGACTGCAACCATTCAGATTAACTGAATCACAACCTGCCTGACCAATTTTCATCACTTTAGCTTTCTCTCTGTTTATAACCAAACCTACTCTACTACCAGTCTCATTAACAGCTCGAATGAAAGAGTTCATCTCATCAACATCATTTGCCAAAAGGGCTAAATTAGAAATTTTCGTATCTCCAGACCATTTAAGGCCAAAATCTTTCCCTTGAAGTGAATTTCGCATAACATAATCAACAACCAAACTAAAGAGAAAAGGAGACAAAATGCACCCTTGTCGAACACCAGAAGTAATGCTAAACCAATTGCTACAAGACTTACCAACTCTCACACACGACTCAGTATTATTATAGAGCACTTTCATTATGTTAACTAACTTGTCTGGTATACCATATGATCTCACAATCAACCACAAATAATGACGATCAACAGAGTCGAAAGCCTTTCTGAAATCAACAAAGCTAGCAACCAAAGGTTTCTGAAACTCTAAATATTTCTCAAGAATCTGCCTAAGTGAAAATATCTGATTCACACATCCCCTACCACTTCTGAATCCACATTGCTCATCACGCAATTGCCTGTCAACCAGATTCTTAATTCTGTTAAGCACAATCATGGAAAGAACTTTACCTGGAACAGAGAGTAGGCTGATACCCCTATAGTTATCACAAGAACTGCGACCTTTTTTGAAAATAGGGATAATAATAGCTCTGGTAAAATCTTTAGGAACCATGCCTTTATCATAAAAATTATTCAAAATTTCAATCATCCAAATGGTAAATGAAACATTCCCAGCTCTAAGCATTTCCGTAGTATTTTCATCCACCCCTGGGGATTTATGAAGTGTAAGTTTAGAAATAGCCAAACTAACTTCAGATTGTGTTATAGGGCCAACATTAAAGCCAACAATGCATCTATCATCATTGCAAACAATGGGAGTAGAATTAACCACATTGTTTAGAACATCACTGAAATGCTCAGCCCACCTAGCCATGACAGAATCCTCACCTTCTATAACCGTACCTTGTTTATCTTTCAATCCCTGTATACCTATCTGTTTTCTACCACACAAAACATTAACTGTCTGGTACAGCTCTCTGCTGTTGTGCTGTCTAATTACTTCCTCAGCTTTATCAGCCAAGCCAAAGATTCTTGTCAACAGCTAACTGATCCTTTACACATTTATTAAGCTCTCTGTAATGCTTTCTATTAGGACTAGTAGGGTACTGATTAAGGACATTCCTGCAGTTCCTTCTTTCTGAAATGAGCTCAAGTGCCTTATCACTTAAATAATTCTGCCTCCTCTGCTCCTTTTTCCCTAAAAGAGTACTGTTAGTTTCCAAAAAAGCCTGTTTAAAATGGTCCCATTCTTCCTCAACTTCAGTATTAAGCAAACCATGACTGTCATAATGACTAAGTAACCTATCATGGTAAGCTTTAGCTATAACTGGGTCTTTCAGAGCTTCAGTATTAAAGGTAAATTTTTTAACCCTAGCACAACACTTTTTAAGTTTAAGTTGCAAGACACTTTTAACAAGGTAATGGTCAGATCCAATTTCAGCTCCCCTATATGACCAGGTATTCCTAACAGAACTAGCCCATTTGCTGTTAATTAATATATAATCAATCATATTCTTATGCAGTCCATCGGGTGAAACCCATGTGTACTTATGTATGTCGCAGTGTTTGTAATATGTGTTAGTTATTCTGAATCCACTGGTTTACTTACCTGTAGGAGACGTTGTCCATTGCCAATGCAGCTACCAATACCAAAAGGGCCTCCCACCCCTCCCCAAAGATCATAGTCAGTACCAACTTTGGCATTGAAGTCACCAAGAACAAGGGTAATATCTCCTTTCTTGACAGAATTCAAAATATCCTGAAGTTGTCCGTAACATTTGTAGCGATTTTTTTTTTAAACTGATTAACCAGCTTCTTACACTTTATGGGTTAAAGAACCTTTATTCATAAGTAGCAATGGCCACATAGAAAATAAATTAAGTACAACAAAAGCTCTACTAAGTCATAAAAGAGAATTATAAGTCATCCATGCTATCCAGGGTGACTAAATGTTTTTATTATACCTTAAACAAATACAGTAAGCATTTACAGCTTTTTTTTTTTTGCTTAATTATTTGCAAAGATTGGGTAGTGAGGCACTTTGATGATGTGTCTGATTGTATTTTTGTTTTCATTAAAACAAAGATAGAGACAAACTATTGTAAAGTTAGTTGTATAGTTTAAATATAAATAGCATATCTTAAGAAATTCTTATGAAAAAAATTTCCATTTTAATTCTCAAATATTCATGAATACAAAAAAATTACACCTGTATTAAATCCAGGATAGTAACACAATTTCTTGTTTTTTAAGGCAGCATCTTTAATCCAGCAAAAGTAAGTAATGATTTATTGTAAATAAATTTAGCACAAAATATCAAATACAAATTCTGAAGTGCTGTTCTCATTTCAGTTATAAACTTTATATGAGTATATTACTGGTCAGAATAATATCGTTTCTTCAGAGTTCTGTATTTTTTCAATGTATACAGTGCCTCCAGCTCCTTAATAATATACTGACCCCTAGTTAAAAGGATCTCCAGTTGAGCAGGATCTTTCACATCTTTATTCTTTAAGAATGCCACTCGAAGTCTAGTTCGAAAGTATTCATAACCCTTGGGATAATCTCTGCCCAGGAACAATAACTACACATAGAAAATAAAATGTTTTAAGGTACAATACTTCATTTTAACATAGTTCAAATTGTTAAATAAAAAATTAATATTACTGCTCACATTCAAATCAATAAAATTAATTTGATATCTAATTTTTACCTTCAAATTAAGGATTAAAAAAATTATGTGCACATGGTCTGCTAAAAAATTTTGTACTGGGAATTAATACGTTCTCTACATACAATAATTTCCACAGCACCTTACCCATTTTTTGGCTGGCCCTTAGTTACTACTTCAGTTCTCTGAACAGAAAGGGGATTTGGTATTCTACGAGTTTATTTTTTAACTTTGAGGAGTGGTCAACATCATAGTTTTGGTACTCAGCATTTAAATCACTTCAACTATTTACTAACTTCAGATATAATTTACATATCCTGGATTCCCTTCACTGTGGCGCTTGCAGAGGAAGTATCAACTGTTTTTTTTTTGCAGTATGGTAAACGAAGGACAGAAAACCTAGAAGTCATCACTAGTTTCTTCAGATTTTCTCATAAGTCCACTAAAACAGCAGTCAGGTTTTCTGACTACTGCATCAATTAGAGCTATCCTAACACACAAAAGTATACCTGCTAAAGAGTCGTTATAAATGTAAAGTTCCATTTTTTTTCCAGAAATGAAAACTGGCACATTTCAACCAGTATCCTAGTTTTAGCTTACAAATGGGACACAGTGATTATTTGAAAAGTGACAACTTTTTCCTATGCAGTTTTTATACAGGTATTAAATCAGCACTCTAGCGTCGATTTAAATATTAGAGGAAAAATTGTCTTGAGCCGGGTGGGATATGAACCCACGACCTCGTGATAACATGTCAGGTGCTCTAAACCATTGAGCTACCGGCCGCCGACCAAGATCTCCTCTAAAATTAGCGCTATGGACATTCATGTTTCATTTGGCGTTATTCAGGCAATTTTAGCCACAAACAGCATTTATATTTGCCAATAGATGGAAGCTTATACAACGAGTATGCAGATAATAAACAATGAAATAAGCTCGACGTATTCCAAATCAACTATTAAATCAGCACTCTAGCGTCAATTTCATAGTTGATTTGGAATACGTCGAGCTTATTTCATTGTTTATTATACAGGTAGTTCCTAATTCAGGTGCCTGTAACTGTACAATAATGTAGTAGAAAAAAACTTTTGTTTTATTTTCTAATTTTAGTCATAATTATTATATTCTATTATTAAAATTAACTATAAGGACTCAAAAATAATACAAAACTATATAATAATAAATAGGTAACAATGTGCTAATCTTAATATTTAAATAACAAAAAGTAAAAGAATTTTTAAAAAAATTCAAATTTTGCATCAAAAATTTTAAAAGCTCCTTAGCTACCCAAAGTTGAAGCAGTTGAATCTGTTAAGTTGAAAATATTGTGATTGAAGGAGACGAATTGAATTTGTCACTCTTGTGAAAATAATCTAGGATATATGCTATTCCAGCCACTGCCAAAAAGATTATGCTGTAATTGATAATGACTAAATTGCATTGTAAAAAATTAGAAATTTACTACCTGGAACATATTGGTATGATAAGTGGGATATTTGGTTGATTTCATCACCTCAATCAGATGGATACACAATGCGGTTTATTCTTCACATGCCTACAAACCACACCATGCAATGACAAAATTAATACTAATGGTTCCCTAATTGTCCAAAAACTAACGTATCACCTAAGTATTCTCAATGTGTTAACTAAGTGGGATTTGAACCCACATCTCCTGGAAACATACCAGTTATGTTAACTACTACTACACCATCATTTTCATTTTTTTTTCAGCTTATTGCCCGAGTTCCTTGTCTAGAGGGCATATCCTATGATTCTTTACTACTGAAGCATTACCTTATAATGTTATAACTTATTACCCAACTATCAAAAATCCACTACTTTCAGAAGTAAGTCGTAAGAATAGCAATTTAAAAAAATGCAAAATTAACTCACTCTCAATACAAGACTGTAATGGTAAATTCAGAGTACCAAATAATTTTCTATATGCAAAAATTAATATATTTTCTAATGTTTTATATGCGTATATATCATCCTCCTCCTCAAGCAGCCATGGGCTACGGAGTTTAATTCTCACAGTCACGCAGTTTAATTCTCCAAGCATATCTGTCCTCAACTACATCTGCTGCATCCGGCCACTGCACACCAATTCTAACAAGGTCCTATTTCACATTGTCTGTCTACCACATCCTTGGTCTCCCCCTCGTTCTGATGCCTCTAAGCACACTGTTCATAACCTATTCGCCAATCTATAATTATCCATACGGGCAACATGGCAAAACCAGCGGAGTCTCTCTCTGCACAATATGCTGCTTAAAGGAGGTTGCAGACTCCTTTGCCTAACCTCATCATTAGTTACAAAGTTAAGCCACCTAATACCCAAGATACTGCATAAGCATCTAGAATCAAAAGCATCTAGTTTCCTGTTATCTTATTTACACAGCGTCCAGGTTTCACTACCATAACTAACCCTAGAAAGAACCAAACTATTATACAGTCTAATTTTAGTCTTTAGGTGTATACGCCTATTTCTCCACAATCTCCATAGATTCTTAAAAGTCCCGGCAGCAATACCTATTCGTCTGTTAATCTCATGCCGCACATCACCAGTATCAGTTACGCAGCTCCCAAGGTAATTAAACTGTGACACCTGCTCAAGACTGCAACCATTCAGATTAACTGAATCACAACCTGCCTGACCAATTTTCATCACTTTAGTTTTGTCTCTGTTTATAACCAAACCTACTTTACTACCAGTCTCAAAACAGCTCTAATGAAAGAGTTCATCTCATCAACATCATTTGCCAAAAGGGCTAAATCATCAGCATAATCTAAATCAGAAATTTTCGTATCTCCAGCCCACTTAAGGCCAAAATCTTTCCCTTTAAGTGAATTTCGCATAACATAATCAACAACCAAACTAAAGAGAAAAGGAGACAAAATGCACCCTTGTCAAACACCAGAAGTAATGCTAAACCAATTGCTACAAGACTTACCAACTCTCACACACGACTCAGTGTTATTATAGAGAGCTTTCATTATGTTAACTAACTTGTCTGGTATACCGTACGATCTCACAATCAACCACAAATTATGACGATCAACAGAGTCGAAAGCCTTTTTGAAATCAACAAAGCTAGCAACCAAAGGTTTCTGAAACTCTAAACATTTCTCAAGAATCTGCCTAAGTAAAAATATCTGATCCACACATCCCCTACCACTTCTGAATCCACATTGCTCATCACGCAATTGACTGTCAACCAGTTTCTTAATTCTATTAAGCACAATCATGGAAAGAACTTTACCTGGAACAGAGAGTAGGCTGATACCCCTATAGTTATCACAAGAACTGCAATCACCTTTTTTGAAAATAGGGATAACACTAGCTCTGGTAAAATCTTTAGAAACCATGCTTTTATCATAAAAGTTATTCAAAATTTCAGTCATCCAAGTGGTAACCGAAACATTCCAAGCTCTGAGCATTTCTGTAGTAATTTCATCTACCCCTGGGGATTTATGAAGTTTAAGTTTAGAAACAGCCAAAATAACTTCAGATTGTGTTATAGATATATTATATAACTTCAGACAACATTAAAGCCCCCAATACATTTATCATCACTACAAACAATCGGAGTAGAATTAACCACATTGTTTATAACATCACTGCAATGCTCAGCCCACCTAGCCATGACAAAATCCTCCCCTTCTATAACCTTACCTTGTTTACCCTTCAATCCTTGTATGCCTGTCCGTTTTCTATGGCATAAAACATTAACTATCTGGTACAGCTCTCTGCTGTTGTGCTGCCTAACTGCTTCCTCAGCTTTGTCAGCCAAGCCATCAAGCCAAAGATTCTTATCAGTAGCTAACTGATCCTTCAAACGTTTATTAAGCTCTCTGTAATCCTTTCTATTAGGACTAGTATGGTACTGATTAAGGACATTCCTGCAGTTCCTTCTTTCTGAAATAAGCTCAAGTGCCTTATCACTCAAATAATTCTACCTCCTCTGTTCCTTTTTTCCTCAAAGAGTACTGTTAGTTTCCAAAAAAGCCTGTTTAAAATGGCCCCATTCTTCCTCAACTTCAGTAGTAAGCAAACCAAGACTGTCATAATGACTAAGTAGCCTATCATGGTAAGCTTTTGGGTCTTTCTCAGCTTCAGAATTAAAGGTAAATTTTTTAAATTTAGCACAACACTTTTTAAGTTTAAGTTGTAAGACACTTTTAACAAGATTCCTATGTCCATTGGGAACGTGCATCAGAATAATACTTAAAAGTTTGATGGTTAACACAGCCAGATAGATCGAAAATCACCTTATCTCAGAAGAGGATAAATTCACGTACATTGTTTCCATGATGTAGCATCCATTCAGAAAATTCCGTCTTGCACGCCAAAATCACAAAGGTGAAGTTACTGCACAAACTGAATTTTGTAAGAATGGAATATGTGTGCTTTAAGAATGTGATGCACATAAGATATCTGGCTGATTTCAAAATTTTGTGCCAGCTTCCATGTTGACCTCCAAGGATTAACTGCTCTAGCAGCATGACATGCTAGTAGTCCCATCTGTTGTGGAAACAGAATAGTCAGCTTGTTGATTATCATTTACATTTCCTGTCTCTTCAAAGTGGTTTACAATTTTTTGCACTGTTGCTGATGTAATCTGTTTATACTCTTTAAAACAAATTTTTGCAGCTTTTCATTTTATGGAAAGATTATGACTATGTGCAGCATACAGATAAATTATCTGAACATGAATAGCTTTTGAATAACAAGACATGGGCTGTTAATGAAGTGAATGCAACAATTACAAGTACTAGACTGACTGTAGGATGTCAGTGGAATGACATTTAACCCTTTAATGCCCAGGAAATTTCAGAAAAGGGTAGAGGGTATTAAAGACAAAGGAATGGCACTATTTGGATTTTGATATTTCAATGTGTCGGCCGTTTTGGGCCATTATGGGCATTAAAGGGCTAAAGCACTTGACAAGTTCCGAGTGGAGGCAAATTTTCATAAAGTTGTGTAGTTTTTGAAATGCAGTAGTTTACATAGCCCCCAGAGACTTTTGTGTTCCAGAGAAGAAATTGCATATGTGTACCCAATCTCATTAACTTTGCTAAAATTTATGTTTTATTAAATGATTTGAAACAATACTTATTATTTAAATTTTAATTAATATCTGAAATAAATTTTTATGACCCATTACTGTTGTGAAATATTCTAGCTTCCATAATTCCTTAAATATTACACAATGCTGTTGGAAATCGAGATTGAAATAGATAAGATTATAATCTTGAATTTATTTTTAGTAACATTTTTTTATTAAATGAATACGTTAGAAGTTACAGAGCTTGCAAGAATGATTCCCATTCACATACTACAGAAATTCTCTAATATTTTGTTAGGGTAGTGTAACTCAGTTCCATATACTGTAAAGGTTTCTGCAATTCCAAAATACTATTTACTCGAAAGTGATATCAGAAATATTTTATAATTACTCATGTCATCATTTTGTTGCTGACATAATGATGCAGCCACCTGTCTTGCAGATCCATTTTGGAAGAGATTCGATTGAAACTGACTTTCGCTTCTTCAAAACATCACAATAGTGCATCATCTTTCAGATTTCTAGTTAGACAGCAGAAAGTAAACAGAACAGTAAATAATCACATATGAACAAATCCGTATCAGAATCCAATTTTGAAGCAAGCGGTAAACAGTGTACTAACCTATACTGCTATGAAGCAAGTAGCAAGTGAAACAGTGGATCGCTAGCGTCAAGCAGATGAAAATGCACCTAGCACTGCTGTCATTTCATGTCTTGAAATCGGCAGGCATTTCCATTACATAGGGTTGTTTGGGTTGGGTTGTTTTACCTCTGAGCGGCACTTTTTTGCACACCATGGGCTAAATGGCCAGGTCACATGGATCCCGAAGGTTGGAGGAGGGGACCCACTGGAACAGCTGTTGGGAGACAGATGGTAGTCTCCCGTCAAGGCCATCCAGCGTGTTCTTTAATGTGCACAGGGTATGGCTCTCCCGCACACGGGGCCAGGGCTTAACGTCCCATCCGACGGACGGCGGCCTTTCCAAGCCCATCGGTATCCCCTACTGACCGTGGGCAGGGCGGGGAATTTTGTGGAGATAAATCTCAATGCTGACCCAGCTGGGACTCGAACCTGGGAACTACAGATTACGAGCCTGGCACGCTATCTACTGAGCCACCCCCGCCCCCATTACATAGGCACCGACTGTACAATCACAATGGGAAAGAAAATAGAAATAATAAAGAAATGTGAAGGCAGTAAGAAAATGGTAGGCATTGCACGTATGTGTGGCTTGAATCGATCAATGGTAGTAATGATTCTGAATGGTAGCAATGAAGGACAAAGAATGAACCTTGGAACACGTAAAAAGTGCTGTGCCAATGCACTCACCAATCATTAGCAAGCAGCAGGGAAAAGTGATGGATGAAATGGAAAATCATTTGGTTAGAGGTTCAGAATCAATGTTGAATGCCTATTAGCCTAACGCTAATTCAAGAGAAGGCTAAGAGTTTATTTAAACACTTGAAGGACAAGTAAAATGAAAGTGTTTGTGATGAAACATTTACTGCAAGCCACGGTTAGCTTCATAAATTCAAGATTCATTCAAATCTACTTAACATCGAAGTGAGTGGCAAGTGTGAATTCTGTGGCTGTAAAAGAATTTCCTGCAATACTTGCAGAATTTATCAAGGAAAAGGATTATCTACCTCAACAAATTTTTAATGTAGATGAAAGTGGTTTATTCTGGAAGAAAATATGTCAGCAAGGAGGAGAAGACGATGCCTAGTTTTAAGGCCTCAAAAGATCGAATCACTGTCCTATTTGGAGAAAATGTTTCAGGAGATTGCAAACTCAAACCACTATTAGTTCATCAGCTCTGAAAATCCAAAGGCACTTTGGATATAAAAAATATACAAAGTTAAAAAATACACACATATCAAAAGTTTCCTAACCTATAATTTGGAAAGCTAACAGCAAAGCCTAGGTTACACTTGCTATTTTCAAAGATAATTTTTTTCCACCATTTTATTCCTCAGGTTCAAAAATATTGCAACCAGAACACACTGCCTTTTAAAATCCTCGATTTGACTGATATTGCCATGGGCATCCACAAGTTCTGGATGATTTTCATCCAAATGTCCCGGTAATCTACTTGCCTTCAAATACCACTTTGATATTTCAACCAATGGATTAAAGGGTTATTGCATCTTTCAAGAAATATTATCTAAGACAATCATTCAGACAGGCGGTAATGGCAACAGAAGGTGATAATGGAGTAACATTGAAAGAGTTTTGGAAAGACTATAATATTTACAAGATGGTAAAAAACATTGCTGTTTCCTGGCATAAAGTACCAAATACGAACATGAATCGTTCTTGGAAACACTTATTGTAACGCTCCAAACAATATGCAAAATATTTAAAGTTTTATGCTCCGGATAGCTTAGACGGGCGCCAGGCAATAATTAACAAATTGCCAAAATGTAGAATAAGTTGATTTAGGGTTCAAATGCCAGCGAGCGTTCATAAGTAAGAGTCAAAATGATTCTTAACAAAATAAGAGTTAATATAAAAAAGATCCTAAATTAGCGTTGCTCAAGATAAAAAACTATAGACTCAAAAGGTTATAACAAAACAAAATAGATTTATTTCCAAAATAATTAACTCACCAAGACATCAATGAAAAAACATCTCTTGTGCTACACGCACGGTGCTACGCACCTTACTACATCTCTCTGCTCTCTCTACAACTCTCCTCTCAAGTGCTCCTGTGCTCTCTGCTCAAGTGACTCGCAGGTCACGGTTTTGACAATGGGCCGGCGCATGCCGGGAAAGACATTTGCATACAATGACGAACGACGAGGTATGACGCAAGAGGGGGCGTGTCCTTGGCACGCTTTAACGGTTACGGTCGGAAGTTTGGAGTTGCGCGTACGCAACTCCTAGAAACTTGAAAACGAGTGCTGTGATGCCGAAAAGGAAATAAAAATCCCCAAAATGATAAATATAACGTAAATTAAACAAAACTGGTTAAGGTAAAGCAAAAGTGAACGATGGGGCATCACATTATGCCCCATGTTCATTAACAATTCTCATCTTACTGAGGAAGTGGAAGATGAGACAAATATTTTAATGGATCTTGTTCAGATAGACACACAACCTGAACTAAATCTGACAGAAAAATTTAAAAAGTTGCTATGTTTACATATGTGGGAACTGACAAATGAAGATTCATTGAAACTATAATCACACAGGCTTGTGGACAATGCTACTGAAGAAAATGTTGAAGAACACAAGATTTAACATTAAGCAGATGGCAGAAAACTTTAGTTTGATGGAAAAGGCAGTATCGTTGAGTCTCAGGATCCACTTAGATAGATTTATGGTGCCTGCAGCTGTACATGAAACGATGTTGTGATGGTCCACCCATTCACTTTTACTTTTCCTTAACCAGTTTTACTTTATTTACATTATACTTATCATTTTGGGGCTTTTAATTTTCAGTTATATCATCATTTTTTACTCACCCAAGACTGCTAAAGGAGTTCGCAACCCTGACTTTGATTGACGGCTGCTAATGCACATGTAAGGATATGCCCCCTCTTGCATCATAGCTAGCATGAACGCACAATCATAATTTTATGCAAATGTCTTTCCCAGTGCACAACACACAGTGCGAGTTGCATGTCACATGTAGAGTAATTGACGTTAGATCCCGGAGCTAGGAGAATGTTAATAGTTGTTGGTAGTTGAGATGAAGCTAGTAGTAAGTTTTTTTTGTTTAGAGATGCAATTAGTTGGAGAGAGCTAGTAGTTGAGAGAATGTGAACTTTTAGTTGCTCAGAACATTTTACCATTAAATCACATTTGGGAAAGCTTGCAAGAAGAACTCCCAAGAACAGTGACGTGAAATGAATGAATGCTCAGAACATTTTGTATTCATCAGTTTATTTGGCGAGTCTTGTTTTTTGGAAATAAACTTTGTTTTATGAAATACTTTAACTTTTCTACTTTTTTCTCTTGAGCAAGATAAATTGATTTTGATTAGATTTTAATAATTTGACAATCCTTTGAATTCTTTTCATATTAACTAAGTAATGCTTATATACTTGTGACCCTTATTTAACTTTATTTGGCAAGATTAATTGCCTGGTGCCCAATGCTATCTGAAAACTTAGTTTAATTTGGATCAGTCAAAATGTTCAAAGTGAAGAAGTTTAACAAACTTTTGGAGCATTACATATAAAGTTATTTATGATGAAAAGACGAGGGTGATAAATGCAAACTTCACTGGATTTTTTTTTTTCTTTTCTAGATAACAGATAAGAAACAGGAAGATGTAGATCCAATACCATTTTTAGGTGTTACTGGGTAATTTAGAAGAAGCACCTTCTTCACCTTTCTACAATTCTTCTGATTATGATTAATGATAAATTGCATATGTTTATGTAACATAAAACAATTTAATTTAAAAAATGCAATTTCTATTTTGTTTTTTGTTTTAATCTTTTTAACAACTTAAGCAAATTTTTCAGTAATATTATGCTAATGTTCACTTGACATGTGCTTGTTTTCAGCACAATAATGCAATAATTTTAATTTACGAACAAATTTGACTTACAAACAACATGTTGAAACCTAAACTCTTTGTAAGTAGGGGAAGTGCCTGTATTTTAAACACATTTAAAATCTTGAACATATCAATTTTTAAACAAATTTAAAAACTTACATTTTTATACAGATTGATGACCCTGTTATGGACAGAGGCCATTATGAAATAAAAGGGAACTGTGCAAATTAAGTTTTTTCACCATTGACAGCAAAACATTCAGCAGATAAATCTTGTCAAATATACTGCTTTCAGCTTCCTATATGAAAAAACAAATAGTAAAATACATTTTTATACTAGAAACTGTTTTGCAGTTTTTTTTACTGTTCAATATTTTCCATTTGTAAATTTTAATATTAATTGGAGCTGTTCATTGTTTTCCACTTGGAAAGAAAAAAGTAGTAAACATGGATGCTGTCAACAATCAATGAACATCAAACCACGCACGATATCAAGGTTAAAAAACAATTGCAACTTTTGGTGTTTAAAACTACTGCTTTAAAAAAACAGAGCTGTGAAAAGAACTATAAATTTAATTGATACATATATAATAATCCTTACACAAATGTTTTTCAAAAGTTCTTTTTCAATCAACATAAGTTTTCAATATAATTTTTCTTTCAGTTCACACCTATGATTGTAACTTTAATTCTAGTAGCTAACACCTTCAAGTAGAAATCAAAATTTTGCTTTTTTGAACCATCCAGAAATGGTTATTTTGAGCTATTAAACTTCCAAAAATCTCTGCCTAAACAGAAAATATTTCAGGGGGAAGAGGAAGGCACTCTAGACTGGTATATACTAGTTATGAAGTGTTTGAAAGCCACATGCCCTCAGAGAAGTTTGAACTTTCCAATATTTGTGGGACTGCAGCATTATGAAGGATAAGGAAGACACCTTAGCTATTTAATAGGTGGAAAAAATGGTTATTGTTTTTCAGGATGGTAAATCCTGAAAAACAATAACCATTTTTTCCAACCAATCACTGCACACCAGTTTTTTGTGTTGAAGACACCCTATTTTCTACAGAAAAAAGCTGTTGTTTGGCTTTTATATTCCATTGGTTTATCCACATTTCATCACTACTCACAATACTGGAGAAAAACACTTTCTTACTTTGTAGAGATCTAAATTTTCCTTGCAAATTCAAATAATTTTGATTCTACATAAGCATTCTAGGTACCACTGAGAAGTCACTTTGGACATCAGTAATGTTCTGAACTTTCTCTGTGATAAATAACTGAAACCTTGACTCCCACACTATAAGCAAGTCACCAATTTCTCATTATATTTTCACTTATTTACAAGCTTCTTTATAGATGTTTCAGTTGTCATTCAGAATACAGATTATCCTCAAAATATTTCTATGCTATTTAAATGGCTTCTTCAAAAAATTTTATTTTTATAAACATTTTTTGTCTTTTTATCGTATTGTGATTTAACTAAAAGCATCTCTTTTGATTTTTCCATATCTTATATAAATGCTCGAAGCCTAAACAATAAAACTGAATTAATTAAACATTTCTATGAAGAACTATATCCACAATTCAATACCATTTGTATAACTAAAACTTGGTTGAATGAATCAACTCTGAACTACTACGATCTTTTACATCATAAAAGTTATTTTTTAAATAGAACCGATAAAAAGAATGTTGCTGTTTATTTTAAGCCATATATTAGTTACACCATTAAATGCTGAATTTACAATTTCTTCACTGCATTTTGAATCCATTGCTTTTGAAAGCAGTAATGTACTGTGTGGTGTATATAGACCTCCAGCCTCTGATGTACAAATGTTCTTAATTTTTTTTTCTCCAAAATTCTAGAATATGCAACTGTTAAGAATTATAATTTTTATGTAATTGGTGCCTTTAATATTGTTATCTTACAACAGAATGGTAATATTATCAATTTTAATGAATTAATTGATATTTATGGATCTAGAAAGCTGATTCAGTTACCTATGAGTCACATTCTAGCTCAACTGTCATAGATCTGTACATCACAAATGTATCATCTGCAATTGGAGGTGTTTTCTCCAATGGTGTGACCATTTTCCTATCTTTGCCCTTTGTTCTAACAATAAGCTGAAAGAAATATTAAAACTCCTGCTACTTTTCAACATTTTCAGCAGATAATGTGAATACATTTTATGTTGAAATTAGCAATATATGCTGGGATGATGTCACAATATGCAATGATCCTAATGAAATGTATAATAAATTAATAAATTTATCAGCTTGTTAACTTTAAATGTGTGCTTTCCTTTGTAAAAATTTAAAAAAATGCAATAAAAAATCAAAAACCATGGATAACTAATGATATTTTGAATGAAATAAAAATAAAATATAACAAATTTAAAGAATTTTTGAATGCAGAGTATAGAATCATAGAATTCTTTTAAAAATTACAGATTTTTAGCACTGATGTTAATCTAAAAACCACATGGAAATTATCAATAATCTTTTACGAATGAGAAATTGCTTTTCCTGATGTAATGCAAGTAGAAGATGAAGAAATGGAAACTGTTTCTGAAAAGATTAATTATTTAAATAAGTATTTTTCAACTACTGGAAGTAATATAAGTCGATACTCCTCAAATGATGCAGATACTTTTAGAATGTTTTTAAAAGATAAAGAGTTGTACTAATAGTCTCTTTTTCTTTCCCACTTCCACAAATGAAGTGTATCATGAATTATTAAAATAAAATGTTAAGAAAAGTTATGGAATTAATGATATTCCAGCAAAACTTATTATGTTTGTTGCTAATTTAATCCCTGCACCATTAGCTGCTATTTTAAATGCTTCAATGGCAAATAATTCAATGGCAATAAATAAAAATTACTCATGTAGTAGCTGTTTACAAATCTGAAGATATAAGTGGAAAAAATAATTTAAAAAAGAGTACCAATTTTTTTTTATTTGGGAATTCAACAGAAAAAACTTTAATAAATTAACAGTGTCCCTGTATAAAAATATTGAAAACAAGCTATTCACTATAGACATTTTTCTAGACTTATCTAAAGCATTTGATTCTATCTGTCAAGAAATTCTGCTGTTCAAGCTATACCATTATGGCTTTTGGGGCATTATTTATAAATGGTTTCAAAATTACTTATCCAACAGAAAACAAGTTGTTTCTTATAATTACGATGTATCCGAGACTCGTAGCCTTAAAAGTGGTTTACCTCAAGGCTCTAATCCAGGAGCACTACCTTTTTCTTTTATATGCAAACGATATTATTAACATTTTGAATAATTCTCCGATATTATTTGCAGACAATACTAGTATATTTTATACAAGTAAAACTATTGATAATGATTCATTAATAACAATTTAAAAATTTATGTAAAATTTAGAGCTAATAAACTTCAGTTGAATATTAGCAAAACTAAATATATCTTATTTGGTCCAACTGTAAAAACTGCAAATCTTTACCAACAAGAAATATGCATTGATGGAAATGCAATCAAAAGAGCTAATAAAATTAAATTCTTAGGAGTATAGCTTACTGGTAACTTAAAATGGAATGAACACATTACATACATTAGGAAAAAAAAAATTCCAGATATATTGGTCTTATTAGATGCTATAGATTCTCTTTTGGAATGGAACGGAAGGGGCTGCCAGTTCAGTATGGCCTAATGATCTGGTCATCTATGGCCAATTTTTTCTTTTATTTTCAATCCTGCCGACGAGTGGTCAACTTCACATGATCCTGGTGCTGACCATTTATACCTATTAGACTGGACTTGTTTATGGATTTCAGCTTGATTATGGATCCTGGACTTGCTGCACTGGTTGGCCTCTGTTGAGGGAGAATCTGCCGCTGTGTTTTCTGTTTGCTTCTGGGTTGCCAACCCTAAATGAACAGAGGCATGGGATACTTTATATCAGCTGATGGATAATCCTGATCAGAGGCCATCGCAGGTACCTGAATCTCACTTAGTTACTTGGGCATCGTCAATGATCTCTCAGGCATGTCATATGGTCTCAGGCAGGTCATATGGCTCTTGAAAAAGTCCACTTGAAAAGGTGGTGCCTAAAGTTCCTACCAGCATCGGTGACTTCAGCCTTTAACGGAGGAGGAACAGGTCTTTGCCCCATGCCTGCGATCAGGGGGCTGTTTGATATTGTTGGTCCTACCAATCTCAATAAAACTAATTTCTTTAAAAATCCTACTAATCATTTTCTCTCTGCAGGAAGGTGGAATGTTGAGGACATTACATAGAGATTATTCTCTTGATGTCCTCACACAGGAATTCCAGCGCTATAACCTAGATATTCTATGCTTGCAAGAGACCAGATGGACAGGTAAAGGTGAGATACTTAAAAATAACTTTAAATTTCTCTTTTCAGGGAGGGAGGATGGAAAGCATCTCCAAGGTGTAGGTTTGCTTCTCAGTAGACATGTCAGTGATGCTCTTCCAGGATATGACTGCATTAATGAAAGACTTGAATGTCATCTGTTGTTATGCCCCCACAGAGGATCTGATGAGAATGATACGTTTTACAGCCAGCTTCAGGATATTTTGAATTCTGTGAAGGAGATTTCTCTTGTGCTAGGTGACTTCAATGATAAAGTTGGTATTGACTTTGACCTTTGGGCAGGAGGGAGGGAGGAGGGAGGGAGTGTGTTTGTATGTACATTATTGGATTTTAATATGGGGTAACATGAGTATTCAGAACATTAAATTTATTAACCTTCATCAGAACTCTGTATAATCTAAACTTTAATGAACATACTAAATAATTTTTTGAAAAGTTCAAATTCTACAACTTTCAGACCTATAAAATTAAACTATGTTCTGTGCTATTAGATAAAAAAAATCTGATATCAATTGGAAAGTGTTATCATTACCTAAGTTGACAGCAACTTGACCTAGAACTACCATTATGCAGAACAAATTATGGACAGTATCACTAATCTTTCAGGGTGCAAAAATTTGGAATAATTTAGATAACTTAAAAGAAGCTGAAAAGTATTCTGTATTTGAACATAGTTTGTTAACTACTTTAGCTCATTAATATTTTTTGAATGCTTAAAATGCTGGTGTGTCACATAGTAGATATTTGCCACAAGTTTATGATTTAATGTAATTTAGTTATTAAGGTGCTGAGTCTTGTCAAATCCTGTATTGATTTTTTTTAACTAAGTGTCCCTTTTCTGTTTTATGTGAATTGTATTATATTAACTAGCATAACATCTTTGCACTGCAACAATGGAAATAAGTTATTATTTAAATTTCCTTCTGTATTTTTCCATTCTTCAGCATGAAATCAACAGTTTGGTGCTTAAATTTCATCAATTTAATTGCAATGATTGTCAATGGGCAAGAGTGCTTTACTCAAGACTGTTGCTTTCAGACCAACTGGCTTTAATTTTGCTTAATGCACAATCGAGATACCATGATCTGCTACAGCAGCACAGACTTACTGAGTAACCACTCAGTAAATCTATGGCTGTTTTAAAACATTTTTAAAAGTGGCAGAAAAACAGGCTAACAGCAATTAAACGAAATCAACACTTACTAAAGTATAAAAAAATTAATAATTAACCCTTACATTGTCAGAGTTCTGAAACTGAATTCACTCTAGTGCTGAATTAATATTGAAGAGTTTTTATAAAATAAACACCTTTAGACAAACTGAAATATGTCATATTACATATATGAAAGGAAAGAGAATTTAATTGTTATTAATAAACATAAATTAAAAAAAGTTATTGTTTTGCACATTTCTTTTTCAAAAATTTTACTCTAGTTTTTAATTTTAATAGCCATGAAAAACATTTTTTCCATTTCTTTTAATTATTTCACTTTTAACATACATAGTTTATAATATTATTAATAATAAATAAATAATAATAGCCCCCTCAAGCTGCTGCTTGCCACAGAGGTGTGACAGGAGCCTGTTAGTTTATATGCCACAGTAGAAGATCTGAGAGGATGGCAGGACCTCAGCAGAAAAACAACACGAACATCCATGCCTTACCCGGGGCTCGAACCCAGGTCCCGTAGATCAGTAGACAAGCACGCTAACCACTCGGCCATAGAGCCTTAAAAATTAATTTTGCTTTAAGAACAAGATATTTTAAATAAAGACTGAAAAATATATTTAAAAAGAGCTGGCATATAAACTGACAGGAGCCTGTCAGTTTATGTGCCAGAGTAGAAGGTCTGAGAGGATGGCAGGACCTCAGCAGAAAAACAACACGAACATCCATGCCGTAGATCAGTAGACAAGCATGCTAACCACTCGGCCATAGAGCCTTAAAAATTAATTTTGCTTTAAGAACAAGATATTTTAAATAAAGACTGAAAAATATATTTAAAAAGAGCTGGCATATAAACTGACAGGAGCCTGTCAGTTTATATGCCAGAGTAGAAGGTCTGAGAGGATGGCAGGACCTCAGCAGAAAAACAACATGAACATCCATGCCTTACCCGGGGCTCGAACCCAGGTCCCGTAGATCAGTAGACAAGCACACTAACCACTCGGCCATAGAGCCTTAAAAATTAATTTTGCTTTAAGAACAAGATATTTTAAATAAAGACTGAAAAATATATTTAAAAAGAGATGAAATGTGTAAAAATATGTATAAAATATTTCAAAGTACTTAAAGTTTAAAATGGAAAAAGTTACATTTTAACATACTGACAAAAATTTTGGTTAACTATCACTATTTCCTAATGTTAATTAATATGTTTGGCTAAAATGTAATTAAAATTATCTCTAAAATAAGTCCTACCTTGTAAAAATTGCATTTTTAGGCTGACTGCCTAATCTTGCATTTCATGAGATAGCCATCATTTGAGATTGCAAAGAAATTTTCACTGAAGTTTCAAAATAATTATTTTTTCTAATCACAGTATATATTCGAGAAGAATGAAACATAATTCTAGATGCAACATGGTAAGAAAAACCTGTTTCTAAAATTGAAGTCTACTAAAATATTGACTGAAAGTGATGTGCATAGTTTCCAGATGATGCTTCTACTAGCAATAAAAAACAATATCTTACATTAAAGCATTGTGAATCAATATCATAAAAATAATGAATTTATAGCTCACATTGAACTGGGGCTGATACTTCTTGCCTGCATAAGCTTGGAATAAGACTAGCAGAATCAGTAATTTGAAACTGTAACTGTGGTCCCATGGTCCTTTGAACTTAGGTTGTGGACCCAAGCAATGTTTTCTAGAGGCACAACTGAATTGCCTATAACATTAAATAATGTAGAAATAAAGCTCGATCTTCATTTATTAAAAATTATTTGATTGAAAGGATTATTATACAAATGCTTGATAGGCATAGATGCAATAAGGAAGGAAGCAATACAGCTAGACTTCATAAATAACTATTTTGCTAAAAGCAGATTCTTAAGCAAAACTTGATGTCAGCAACAAAGTTAACTCGCGTTGCCAGACAACAACTCATTTGGATTAGTTGCCGGTAAGTGCCTGTCACAGTGTGTATGAAGGTATGATCGCCAATGCATGATTACTTATGCAAATGTGGTTCACTGAAACGTTTGTAGGCATGTGTCAACTTTGTTTTAAGGCAGAAATAGTTTGTTTTACTGAATATGGCAGCAGAGCAAAGGCATAAACTAATGTGATACTTGATGTTATTTACAGTAATTCAAGCTGTGAATGTGATGTTACATAGTAAAAAATATAGATCACAGATTTAAATGTTACTTTCAATGTTTCATTAGAAACAATTAGAATAGAAATGGGCAATTTTCTTAACTGAAAAAAAAAAGAAATTGCATCCTTATACTTATGAAAATGATGTATTCATGTTCAGGTCATTAAAATTGGAAAGATGAAAATGATAAATCTTGCTCTCACATGGAAAGGGTTAATGTATTATATCAACAGAAGTATTTTAAGCATCAAAACGTTTTTATAACCATATGATATTCAACCCCATACTAATTTGCTATCTGTGAGTTGCTATATAACTGGGTCACAAAAGACCACAAATTTCCTTGCTGAGAAATAACATATACAGGGTGATTCAGAATTCATCATCAATATTTAGTGGGGAGGAAGGGAATATGAAAAGAAGGAGATTTCACATAGGAAAGTATGGGGGCAGACGAACGCATGGTGGTGTAGAGGGCGTTGTGTTTACACACCTCTCATACAGAAGCACAGCTGTTTGACGCATGCAGTCAGTTGTCATTCGACAAGGTGAATTTGCAGAAGTAACATGAACCGGTATACGTGGAATGAATGTGCAGATATGCATGTAACTTACGGTGCGGCAGGAGAAAGATGTCTTCGAGCCAGGCAATTGTATGCAGCGCGCTTCCCAAACCGCCGTGTGCCACAGCATCAAATGTTTTCAGGTATTCATCGCCAACTGCGTGAAACAGGATCGTTTGCTGCTAGTAATGTTAATCGAGGGAGGCGCAGATCGGCACGGACAGTAGCAGTAGAGGAAGCTGTCCTACAGGAAATCGTGGAACAACCTGGTGCTAGCACACGAGGTATGGCTAGGCAGTTTGGAATTTCGCAAGCAACAGCGTGGCAGATATTACACGATGAAGGGTTACATCCGTTTCATCTGCAAAGAGTGCAATTATTGGCAGCAGACGACCATCCCAAGCGTGTATTACCAAGCGTGTTATTTTTTGTCAGTGGTTCATGCAGAGAACAGCCGTTGATCCCAATTTCCCAACGTATGTTCTTTTCACCGATGAGGCGTCGTTCACTCGAGAGGGTGTCTTCAACACACACAACTGGCATGTGTGGGCTCATCAGAACCCACACGGTACAAGACCTGGAGCTGCGCAACAACGTTTTGCTGTCAATGTGTGGACTGGGATTGTCGGTGACTGTTTGTTGGGCCCGTATTTACTACCATCCCGTTTGGACGGTGCCAAGTACCTAACATTTCTTCAGACTGTGTTACCGGATCTTCTGAACGAGGTTCCTGATGGTAGTCTCCGGCGAATGTGGTTCCAGCATGACGGCGCTCCTGCACATTTCGCAAATGCTGTGCGTGCTTACCTACGCAGACAGTTTGGTGGTCAATGGATTGGCCTCGGTGGACCGGTTTCTTGGCCACCACGTTCACCGGATTTATCTCCAATCGATTTCTTTGTATGGGGTGCTATGAAAAACATGGTGTACGAGACCCCTGTTGATAGTGCTATGGATCTTGTAGCACGCATATCAGTTGCTGCCTCAAACATCCGGGAAATGCCAGGCATCTTCCACAGGGTCCGGCTGTCCATGCAACGCCGTTGTGAGTCATGCATTCTAGCACATGGTCGGCAGTTCAAGCACCTCTTGTAAGTCTGTACAACCAATGCAAAGAAATGTTACATGTAAGATAATAAATGTTTTTTCCTTACCACTTCCTTCTTATGTGTTCTTTCCATCATTGAACTGGGGTCATTTTGCCCTACTACATGGCATATGCGCCCATGCTTTCCTATGTGAAATCTCCTTCGTTTCTTATTACCTACCTCCCCACCAAATATTGATGATGAATTCTGAATCACCCTGTATAAAACAAAATTAGCAACCTTATGGTGGCCATCTATCAAAATATGAGCTTCAATGCTTAACACCTTTCCCTAACTGGACTGGATGTGCTAGTACTCTCAGTGGCTAGGATGTTGGCTTGCTAAGCTGGTGGATCAAGGATTCTAAGTGATGTGTGGATTCACTAGCACCAAACCTCAAATTTTGCTTAGTATGAAAATTGGAAGAAACTGTATGAAACTCAATAAATAAAACTGGAGAAGCTGATGCCACAGAGGTCTGACAGGAGCCTGTCAGTTTGTGTGGCATAGTAGAAAGAAAGGTGAAACCTCATTAGAAAAACAACACAAACATCCGTACCTTACCTGGGGCTTGAACCCAGGTCACTTTGATCAATAGCCATGCACGTTAGCCACTCACCAATTGGATGGCTATGGAACCCATGGATTGGGTTGTTTTACCTCTGAGCAGCACTTTTTTGCACACAACAGGCTAAATGGTCAGGCCACAAGGACCCCAAAGTCAAGGCCATCAAGCATGTTCTTTAAGGTGAACAGGCTCTCCTGCACACGGTCCACAACTTAACATCCCATTTGACAGATGGCAGCCTTTCCAAGTCCATCAGTGTTCCCTACTGACTGAGAGCAGGGTGGGTGGTTTTGCAGAGATAAATCTCAACACTCAGCTGGATTCTAACGTTCCCAGGCTCAGCTGGGACTTGAACCTGGGAACTGCAGATTATGAACCTCCATAAATGGAGTATAGCTACTTTATTCTAAATTATGTGTAAAGCAAGAACAACACAAATAGCATGAAATTTTTCAGAGAAAAAAAAGCTGCAGAGGCAATCACTTAAAATTTTATAAAATTTTGTGTAACTTTGGAGTATCTTAGAAGAAATAATGGTACAGGCTGTTTTACCTCTGAGTGGTGTTTTTTTTGGCCCTCAGTAAGTTAAATGGCCAAGTCACAAGAACCTCAAGGACTCAGAGAAGGTTAGGAAAAGGTTTCACTTGATAGCTATTAGGAGACAGGTGGAAGCTTCACTTAAAGGCCATCCTGCATATTCTTTACTTACAAAAGGGATATAGCTCTCCTTCGAACAGCATAACAACTTAACATCTCATCTAAAGGATAGCAGCCTTTTTAAACCCAACAATGTCCCATTTCTCAGTGAGGGCTGAATGGAAATAAGCTGAGAAAACTTTCAATCTACACACAGTTCGAAAAACTAAGGATAAACCAATTATATATAATGTATATAAGTCTGTCCTGTGGCTGAGTGGTTAGCAAGCTTGGCTGCTGACCTAAGGGACCTGGGTTTGAGCCCCGGGTAAGGCATGGATATTTGTGCTGTTTTTCTGCTGAGCTGCCATCCTCGTTAACCTTCTACTATGGCATATAAACTGACAGGCTCCTGTCAGACCTCTGTGGCAAGCAGCTGCTTGAGAGAGTATTTGCTTTTATTATTATATAAAAACTAAGGTATAAACCAATTATACTACAGGTTCAAACCCCAATGTCACTAGTTACTGAATACTTAGCTATAAAATACAGCAGTTACTATGTAAATAACTGAATAATTTTAAAATAATGCACTAATTATGAAATGGTTAATCTCTCATACAAACCTCCTTATTTTTGTAATACTGAAGCACTTCTTTACTTGGACATTTGCAGTTTATAGGTGAAAAAGATATGAAGTTCAATATTTACTAAAGATTGGACTGCTGATTTTTTAAAACAATTTCACATTGGGTTTATTACTCTCTCCCCTCCCTCAACAATTTATCTTTCAGTCTAATAGCCAAAGAATATTTAAGAATGGACAGGTAAATATATATATATATGAGACAAGACCCACTAGTTCTGCCTGAAGCACTACCAGTATAGGGAAATGCCATATTCACCACTAACTATGGTCAGGGGCAAGACAGTACCACACAGATACAGCTCATCCCCGACTACCTAATGGCGAGCAGTACTATAGGAGTAAAGCTCATCCATTGGTAAAAACTAAAATTTAATCTGTGCCCCAGTTAGCCACAAACAAGGATATATAGATCCAAGTTGCCTCGGCTCCCATGGTGGGAACTCTTAGTTGGGCCCTACTTGTCGGGGCCCTGTCCAACATGACCAACATGACCAAAGTCAGTCAGCAGGGCCCTCAACTTCTGAGATAGAAGTCTTAGCCTGTCCAACCGGGGCCCAAACCGGTCAGCAGAGCCTTCGATGGGCCCTCAAGCCCCACCACCACGACAAGGTGGTTCGTGAGAAAAACCTTAAAGGGCACCCTCTTACAGTTAACTTCACTTAGGGTTGAAAGAGCAAGGCAACAGATGTTCAGGGGCATGCAGCCTTGATTTGCACATGTGTACAACATATCTACATAGATGCCAAGCAGCTGCTTCACCTTCACATATTTCTTGCATTTTAGCATCGATAAACATACACATCATTACTATTCTTGAGCATTGAATTATTCCATTGTTCACTCTCAATATTATAAAAAATTCTGAGATCTAAAGAATAAAAAAGTATCATAATTGTGATATTATGCTGAAGTTACTGTAGATTCTGGCTTTAAAAGTACGGCACCAAAACATTGTAAAGAGCAAATGTTTTAACTATTTAGCAATCATTAGTGTAAAATAACAGAGTATGAAATCATTTCATTATGTAAATAACTGATCATTTCAATTTACCTAGAAATCTATGTTTATTTTAAAAAGCATCTTCATATGTTTGTTTCTCATTATGAAGTAAACCTCAAAAGTATTCAAGGATGATAGTAAGAACCACTAGTTCTGATTCATGTTGTTCCACAATTTGATACCAGCTAAGGGAAATAATTTTTTTGTTGTGTAAAAACATAGGAGCGCATGTAATAAATTTTTTAGCACTGTTCTGCCGAAAAAAATTAAAAGCACTTGTGTTTGGGGAGTGTTGAATGAAGTGAAACAGATTCCTTTAATGTAATTTATTTACTGATAAGAATATCTCGAACTAATTAGTATCAATTAATAACAATATCTGTTGAACTTAAAACAAAGAGAGTTACTTACTTGTGAATCTCTTCTTATGTTCAACAGATTTTGATATTAATCTACCTATTTCAAGACAGACTGTGACTGCAATTACTACTAGTGTTTCAAACTTAATTCTGCATACAAATAAAAATTATAAATTTTTTTAGTGTCATTAGTCTAATATATAAAGAAGAAAGCTTGTGTGTCTGTCTGCTTATGCAATCAGCACCCAAAAGAGTTAGAGAATTAGAGAACCAAACTTTACATGAACATTCCCTTCACCCAGGGGAAGAATTTAGGCTATGTGCAAACTTGCTGGGGTCAACCAAAATTGGGGTGGGCAGGTTTGAATTTCTCAAAATCCCCATAGAGGTAACATTAACTGTTGAAAGCTATTTAAAATAACCATGGCCCCCACAACAGGGGGGCTGACAGGGTTCTAGTCTGGGGGCCCGGGATTAGGGGGGCTTAGTGACTGAATAGAAAACAAAATGCGACATTATAAAATATTGACTTTTGTACATCCAAAATTAATTATTTTATTAGGCACATTACAATATCCTCTCATACTGAGTTTTTGTTCCATCTTTGTGATTACTGTGCCCTTACCTGCACGAAATCCTTCACCTGAAATTCATAAGTCAGTTTTTGGCACTGAAAGAAGCCCGATTAGACTTCTGAACGCAATTGACGACAAAAAACTGCAAGGTATATTTGCCAATATCTGCCTCGCCATTAAACTGTTTTGTACAGTACTAGTTACTGTTTCTTCAGCTAAAAGATTGTTCAGCAAACTGGCAAATTCATTGAAAACATGGCAAAGAAGTACAACTAGTCAAGAGTGGCCTAATCATCTAGCAATTTTGTGCATCAAAAATGATTTAGCTAAGCAAGTTGATTTTACTTAAGTTTTTGAAAAATTTGCGACAATCAAAAGAAAATATGCTTTGAGATAATTTTTGATATTATTGTAAGTTTTTATTTTGTAAATCCATGTTTTTTTTTTAAATAAATATATTACTTTTGTGTCATCATTTAAACAGACTTATACTAAATCTTGTACAGCAGCACGCTGTCCTTAACCTTAACGGTAGGTAGGGGGAATTTGAAATAACAAATGCTTCAAATTAATTTCCTTCTGATTTTGTGTGAAAAACTCATTGCTAAGTTTGCTGAGTCAAGAGCACAAGCATCCGTGGATATTAAAGTCATTCTAATTAAGCAAGAGCAGTACGAGATTCAAAAACTAAATTCATATTGGAAGTTGAAATCATTAATTTAATTTGAAAAATATGCAAAAGCTAATTAAAGTATATATAAATAATTAATAAATGTTTTAAATATTATGTTAAGTAATAAATAATTTTGTTTAATAATAATATTTTTTTGTACCTTTACATCTTTTACGCACCTCAGACCATAATTAATTTTTTTTTGCTATAAAGTTACAGAAGCCTGGCAAATTGTATCCAAGGAACTCTGATGGGTATGAAGTGATTTGAAAAGTTTGATTATCTGAGCAAAGAAATTCAGGTTTTTGGTTTAGAAACTTCTGACTTGGGTAGGATAATACATACCTCGAACTATGTCCATTTCTTTTCTCCCCTAAAAGAGAAAATTTTAACAAGAGTGGGAGGTTGGGTTGTTTTACCTCTGAGCAGCACTTTTTGCACATAATGGGCTAAATGGTTAGGTTACAAGGACCCCGAAGGTTCAGAGAAGGTTGGGAGAGGGGACCCATTGGCACAGCTGTTGGGAGACAAATGGTAGTCTCCCATGAAGACCACCCAGTGTGTTCTTTAACGTGCACAAGATATGACTCTCCTGCACATGGAGCCATGGCTCATGTCCCAGTGACAGACAGCAACCTACCCAAGCCCATTGGTGTCCCGTACTGACTGTAGTCAGGGTGGGGGGTTTTGCAGAGATAAATCTCAACTCTGACCCAGCTAGGACTCTAGCTTGGGAACTACAAATCATGTGTCTGGCACGCTAACTACTGAGCCACTCCCACCTCCCAGAGGGGAAGTGTAATGATATTTATGCCAAATGAAAGCTTGCAATGTGGGGAGTGCCATCTACTCTACTTTTTTAAAAAGTTTCAGACCTGAATGCCAGGCAAATCTATTTTCTATTTGTGTTTTTGTCTAAGCTTTAAAAGTTATTATGTAAAATCTTTGATGTTCTTGCCGACAAGAACGTCAAAGTTTAAACTCGCCACTTGCAAACATCCCAGAAGTTCCGACAAGAACGTCAAAGTTTAAACTCGCCACTCGCAAACATCCCGGAAGTTCCTCTTACTATCCATCCTCTGCGGTATGGTATGTAAATTTCTCCTTAATAACTTTTGATATGTTGCATAGAGCAATTGCTGAAATGCTTAAAAATTAAGTGAGAGAATTAAAGACTTTAATTTTAATTACTGCACTGTGAACCTCTATTGTAATTTTTGTTATGTGTCCGTTAACTGTGTACATTACATAATAGAAAACTCGGGTGTCGCATAACTCTGTTAGGGCAATACAGATTGAGATTTCCGAGTAAATCGCACGCCATATCATAAAAAACACCAAATTTTTAATTATCCTTTGGGGCTTTTCTTTTTATAAAGCAGCAGTCAGATAATTGTTTAAATTATAAGGGCCTTGAAAACATAAACTGGCTGTCTCAAAAATTTGTAAAATGGCCCCCATCAGCAGGTAGCACCTAGAGTTTTCTTATATTCCTACTAATTTTTGCATTTCTGATATATAGCCCACAACATTATATTAAACCTAAAATTATATACTTTATTTCCTTATGGTGGTTTTTATAATACTGAGGGCGAATTGGCTACAGTTTAGAAAAATATTAAAGAACATACCAAAACTGGAACCTAGTTTCCACAATAATCCAAACTGGAAATAACCATATAGGATCATGCATTTTTTTCTCTTAAGCCCAAATTACAATTGCTACCAGTGACATCTAGTGGGCTGTGGAAGCGTATACCCATCTGTGGGAATCTGTCCCTGATTTGTCTCAACTTACTCCTGTAAAGGCAAGCTTTTCTGCACAACTGCTTGAACCCATCAAGTATGAGAGGGCATTGATTGGGTCTTACATTACTCTAAGGAGCCTCCCCTTCTTATCTCTAACACCTTCTTTCCTATAGCTATTATGCTAAATTGTACATAGAAGTCCCCATTACACTTCTGTAATGCGATTGGTTACTTTTCTATTGTTCGACCATTGGGTTCGACCATTGTGCATTGTCATTAACTAACATGGGGCGGGGGTGGCTCAGTCGGAAGCGCACCTGGCTCGTAATCTGTAGTTCCCAGGTTCGAGTCCCAGCTGGGTCAGCGTTGAGATTTATCTCAGCAAAATTCCCCGCCCTGCCCACGGTCAGTAGGGGACACCGATGGGCTTGGAAAGGCCGCCGTCCATCGGATGGGACGTTAAGCCATGGCCCCGTGTGCGGGAGAGCCATACCCTGTGCACATTAAAGAACACGCTGGATGGCCTTGACGGGAGGCTACCATCTGTCTCCCAACAGCTTGTTGCAGTGGGTCCCCTCCCCCAACCTTCGGGGTCCATGTGATCTGGCCATTTAGCCCATGGTGTGCAAAAAAGTGCCGCTCAGAGGTAAATCAACCCAACCCATTAACTAACATAGTGTAAAAGTATAAAACTAAAATTTACGGACTTTCTGCCTAGTCTCGTATTGTTCATAAGCATTTAAAAAGAAAACAGATAGTAAAAGAATAGTAACAACAAAAACAAAATGTTATATAAACAAAACAACTAAATTTTGAACGCATATACCATACCAGTCAAACATAAGAGTAATTATAATTTAATCTTACTTACAAATTGTTACAAATAATATTACGCACAAATACGGCAGCATTAACTATAATATTAGCTTATGGATTTACTACCAACACATAACACAATAAAACATGTAATAACCATCAACAACCTACAACTGGCAGTAGCAAACGATAATATACGATTACGATTATTGATTCGAACATCGGAGAATGTCTGATGTGACAAATGTCACGTACTCTCATACAGCCGGAGAATGTCTGATGTGACAAATGTCACGTACTCTCATACAGCTCAATGAGCTCAATACACGGCTTGTTTTGAACAGTTTTGAATGAGTCAGGATCAGGACTCCCTACTTTGAATCATGGAAGATTCAATGATGGGATAAGGAAATCATCTTCAATACACAAGAGCGTAATGTACTCTGTATGAAAGCACCAGTAGATTTTGTAAATGGTGTATATTAGAGCAACATTAAGAAATATTGGGACTGCAGGTCATACTGTTAAATAAAAATACATAAATACCCCCTCAAGCAGCTACTTGCCACAGAGGTCTGACAGGAGCCTGTCAGTTTATATGCCATAGTAGAAGGTCTGAGAGGATGGCAGGCCCTCAGCAGAAAAACGACATAAACAGCCATGCATTACCCGGGGGATATGCTAAAATCACAGCAAGTTTCAACCTGCTTTCATAAATAAATAAAATCTCATAGAATATAAATATAACCTTCATCATCCTCAAGCAGCCATGGGCTACGGAGGTCCAACCAGACTGTGCAATTTAGTTCTCCAAGCAAATCTATCCTGAGCTACATCTACTGCATCTGGCCACTGCACACCAATTCTAACAAGGTCCTGTTTGACATCGTCTGCCCACCTCATCCAAGGTCTCCCCTTCTTTCTGAGGCCTTTAGGCACACTGTTCATAACCCTATTCGCCAATCTATAATTATTCATACGGGCAACATGGCCAAATCAACGGTGTCTATCTCTGCATAATATGCTGCTTAAATGTGGTTGCAAACTCCTTTGCCTAACCTCATCATTAGTTACAAAGTTGAACCACCTACTGCCAAAGATACTGCGTAAGCATCTGGAATTAAAAGCATAAGTTTTCTGTTATCTTGTTTACAAAGTGTCCAAGTTTCACTACCATAACTAACCCTAGAAAGAACCAAACTATTATACAGTCTGATTTTAGTCTTTAGGTGTATACGCCTATTTCTCCACACTCTCCATAGATTCTTAAAAGTCCCGGTAGCAATCCCTATTCGTCTGTTAATCTCTTGCCGCACATCACCATTATCTGTTACATAGCTCCCAAGATAATTAAACTGTGACACCTGCTCAAGACTGCAACCATTCAGATTAACTGAATCACAGCCTGCCTGACCAATTTTCATCACTTTAGTTTTCTCTCTGTTTATAACCAAACCTACTCAACTACCCAGTTTCATCAACAGCTTGAATGAAAGAGTTCATCTCATCAACATCATTTACCAAAAGGGCTAAATCATCAGCATAATCTAAATCAGAAATTTTCGTATCTCCAGCCCATTTAAGGCCAAAATCTTTCCCTTGAAGTGAATTTCGCATAACATAATCAATAACCAAGCTAAAGAGGAAAGGAGACAAAATGCACCCTTGTCGAACACCTGAAGTAATGCTAAATCATTTGCTTACAAGCCTTACCAACTCTCACACACGACTCAGTGTTATTATAGAGAGATTTCATTATGTAAACTAAGTTGTCTGGTATACCATATGATTTCACAATCAACCACAAATTATGACGATTAAAACAGTCGAAAACCTTTTTGAAATCAACAAAGCAAGCAACCAAAGGTTTCTGAAACTCTAAACATTTCTCAAGAATCTGCCTAAGTGAAAATATCTGATCTACACATCCCCTACCACTTCTGAATCCACATTGCTCATCACGCAATTGCCTGTCAACCAGATTCTTAATTCTATTAAGCACAATCATTGAAAGAACTTTACCTGAAACGGAGAGTAGGCTGATACCCCTATAGTTATTACAAGAACTGCGATCACCTTTTTTGAAAATAAGGATAACAATAGCTCTGGTAGAATCCTTAGGAACCATGCCTTTATCATAAAAGATATTCAGAATTTCAGTCATCCTAGTGGTAACCGAAACATTCGGAGCTCTAAGCATTTCTGTAGTAATTTCATCTACCCCTGGGGATTTATGAAGTTTAAGTTTAGAAACAGCCAAAATCACTTCAGATTGAGTTGTAGGGCCAACATTAAAGCCATCATTCCATCTATCATCATTGCAAACAATGGGAGTAGAACTAACCACATTGTTTAGAACATCACTGAAATGCTCAGCCCACCTAGCCATGACAGAATCCTCACCTTCTATAACCTTACCTTGTTTATCCTTCAATCCCTGTATACCTGTCCATTTTCTACCACACAAAACATTAACTATCTGGTACAGCTCTCTGCTGTTGTGCTGTCTAACTGCTTCCTCAGCTTTGTCAGCCGTACCATCAAGCCAAAGATTCTTATCAGCAGTTAACTGATCTTTTACACGTTTATTAAGTTCTCTGTAATGCTTTATATTAGGAGTAGTAGGGTATTGATTAAGGACATTCCTGCAGTTCTTTCTTTCCGAAATAAGCTCAAGTGCCTTATCACTCAGATAATTCTGTCTCTTCTGCTCCTTTTTTCCTGAAAGAGTACTGTTAGTGTCCAGAAAAGCCTGTTTAAAATGATCCCATTCTTCCTCAACTTCAGTAGTAAGCATACCATGACTGTCATAATGACTAAGTAACCTCTCATGGTAAGCTTTGTCTATAAATGGGTCTTTCAGAGCTTCAGTATTAAAAGCAAATTTTTTAACCCTAGCACAACACTTTTTAAGTTAATTTGCAAGACACTTTTAAGAAGGTAATGGTCAGATCCAATTTCAGCTCCCCTATATGACCTGGTATTAATAACAGAACTAGCCCATTTGCTGTTAATTAATATGTAATCAATCATATTCTTATGCAGCCCATCAGGTGAAACCCATGTGTACTTATGTATGTCGTGGTGTTTGTAATAAGTGTTAGTTATTCTGAATCCATTAAGTTTACTTACCTGTAGGAGACGTTGCCCATTGCCATTGCAGCTACCAATATCAAAATGGCCTATCACCCCTCCCCAAAGGTCAGAGTCAGTACCAACTTTGGCATTGAACAAGGGGAATATCTCCTTCTTGACAGAATTCAAAATATCCTGAAGGTGTTCAAAGATCCTGAAGGTGTTCATAAAACATATCCTTCTCATCCTCATCGGTATCCTCAGTGGGGACATAACAGCAGATAACATTCAAGTCTTTAACGTTTGTCTGAAATTTTGCTGTAAGAAACCTTTCATTAATGCACTCATATCCTAGAAGAGCATCACTAGCGTGTCTGCTGAGAAGCAGACCCACATCTTGGTGATGCTTATTGTCATCCCTCCCTGAAAAGAGAAATTTAAGATTATTTTTAAGAAACTGACCTTAATGTGTCCATCTGGTCTCTTGCAAGCCGAGAATATCTAAATTATAATGGTGGAATTCTTGTGTGAGATCATCAAGAGAGAAAGCTCTGTGCAGAGTCCTCACATTCCAACTACCTATGAAGAGAAAATGGTTAGTGGGATGTTTAAAGAAACTATGTTTATTGAGAGAGGGAATGCCGACAATATCAAACAGCCCCCTAATCGCAGACATGGGGCAAAGACCCGTTCCCCCACTACTAAAGGCTGAAGCCATCTACACTGGAAGACTTCTTCCAATGTAGAATTTGACGATGCCAATAGAAGCAAATAGTTCAGGTGCCTGCGATGACTTCTGCTCATAATTATCCACCAGCTGATAAACATATCCTGTGAATCTATTCACTTGGGGCTGTCAACCCATAAACAAAGAGAAAACACAGCGGAAGATTTTCCCTCTACAGAAGCCCACCAGTGCAGCAAGCATATATATGTCCAGTCCAGTGGGTTTATATGGTCAGCACCAGGACCTTGTGTGGTTGACCACTCCTCAGCAGGGTAGAAAAAAAAAAGTAGGCATAGTTGTCCAGATCAGTAGGCCACACTAATCTGGCAGCCCTCCCCTTCGGTTCACTTCCACAATTTGCAATTAAATTAAACAACAGAGACACCTTTGGTGAAATCTGTACATTATTAAAGGGTAGTTCAGAGTTAAAGTATAGTATCTATAAGTATATTGTGGCATTAGCCTATTAAAATCTGGCAGAAAAAGTGTCCCATACCAGTAGAGTGCGCTGGGAACGATATTCTTGCCTTGTTCAAATTACCCTCTACGGACGTTTTGCTTTTCAATTACTTTTAAACATAGAAGCATTTGTGCAATGATTTTACCATTCAAATGCACATTTTCCTAAGTATTTTAACTGAACTAGTAAAACTTGGAGAACGCTTGAGCAAGTATATTTTTCAAAGCGAAGAAAATCGATGGCCATTTGATTAAAACAAACCGCATTCCTTTTTATGTATCAGAATCGTCTTGATTGGCTCTTTGGTAAACTATTCGAATGACACGTGATGTAACATATGTTCTAACATGTGACGTTTGGACTGGCCAATTGTAATAGAAGTCTTATGGCGTAGATATCCTCGTAAATTGCAAAAGCAATTTAAAGCGTTATAGTTGCTAAACAAGAATGCAAATTATTAGTATCATGATTATTCTTTCTTGTTTAGCCAATTACAACGTTTTAAATTGCTTTTGCAATTTACAAGGATATCTACTCCAGGACTTCTATTACAATTGGCGAGTCCAAACGTCACATATTAGTACGTATGTTATTTGTCACATCTTCAAATTATAAAATATACTTCAAGTAATAAAAATTTGAAATAACCGATAGGTTAGATCATTTTAATACTGCAAATTATTAGTACCATGATTATTCTGTATTAAAATGCTTTAACTTATCGATAAATTCAAATTTTTATTACCCTCTGTCAAACCACAACCCCCACTTCACCACTTGAAAATACACCAATTGGTCATAAACAGGCTCCCATAACCCTCTTACCCCTCACTATAAGGAGAAAAAAATTATGGTATCAAATATTCTTTAGTTCACAAGGAATACAGTTTGCACTGAACCCCTTCGAGTCTACTTCATTGCATTCCACTTCGTTATTATTGCTAATCTAACTGGCTAACAACCATCTCTTTACTCCCATATACCTCAATTCACATCCCCATTAAATTAATGGCACATTTTAAAATTTTTAAGGGCAGTTAATTAAAGGCCCCTCTCCCCCTCACCCCTAAAAATTCCATTTCTACAATTAACTCCCTCCAATGCAGATGATTTAAAGAATATAAAAGTTCTATCTTAGCCCCTCCCATTGCACAAATTTCCACCCCTATTCAAGACCTCAGACGCCTCCTCCCCACACCATTAAAAATTTATAACTATCTCAATCCCATATCTTTAACTACAGTCCATCCATTTCCTACGCAGTTACGCTACGTTGTGTAATGCAACGCAAGCGCTGAAATCTACCTGATTGACACCAACTCACAGCATGTCCCACAAAAAGGTCCATTGCCATTGCCTCAGCATTCCCATATGTGCCAGAGGCAATATGCATTCTTCTAGTTATTTTATATTTTCAGCACCCTCTGACAGTAAAAATTCGAACTACTGTAAAAAATCAGAAAATAAATTATTAATATTTTATTAGTACTTGTAAAACACAAAAAAAAAATATGTTTTTCATTTATCTCTTAAAGCACAAAATTTGCATTTTACCAACAGGACAAATCATTACTACTAGGTAAACCACTTGATCATTATAGTCTATGACCAAAATATACTAATAGCAAAAATAGATCGTTTGCAATATTTATTTAAAGATTTTGTATTTTCCAGCTTTTCTCCGCCGCTAGAGGTTGGATTTCGAGTTTTCATTTCCCGCCTTTAGCACTCTTTAACACTGAAAATTCCACTGATGCGGATTAGAAAAATGTAAATATTAATATTTTTGTGAAAAAATAATTCGCCGACATACGGGATTCGAATCCGCATCTCTCCAGAAACATGCCAGAATATTCTAATCTGTTAAACTAACGCCGGCTTTTTTCACAAAAAACTATTGATTTATAGACGTTTAAACGTCTACAGGTAACGTCTTGTGATGGAGTTTCTCGGGAAAAAAATATTAACTAATTTATTTGTTTCAGTGAAATTTTTACACCCAAATGCAGCGCAGTGAGGCATTCATAAAATACGACAGCTTTTATAGCGGAAAAAGTGGTAGAACTGTATAAAACTATAACAACTGAGAAGTTTTAACTAGGTACACATACTAACTAATAGGATTTCGTCTCACGGATATTTCAACAGAATATATTTACACATGTTATCAGTAAAGAACTGTAACCGAGTAAAAGTTAAGCGTGAGGTTTAAACATCAATAATATTAAGCGGATGATGGAAGTTTCATTTTGAGAAAGTATGCCGGTAAGAACTGTATTTTATTGAACACATGTACTAGGGAATATAATTCCGCGAAAACTAGATAGATGGGAGATAATGATAATAATACGTAGCTAGGATAGTAAGTTTTTCGCCCGAATTTTGATGTTTTTCCCCCCTAAAATTCTGTCTTATCAAATTTTTTTTCACTTTTCAAATTGTTAAAATTCTAATAAGTCTCAAAAGGTGAATATGCAATTGAGGTAAATTTCCGACTTTTCAAGTGTTTTTCTATTTTTTCTGAAATGCTTGGAAACATTTTTTAAGAAACTGATGTGGAGGTATGGCTCTTTGATGACCTTTACTTTAGTAACTAGTTTCTAATGACTAAACAGTAAACTTCTCCCCATATTCACTCCTTAAGTGAGTGAGAAAATTCTCTTCAACCCTCACATGACTTTCATTAATGGAGTAATGCACTGGGGAAATGGGAATTCAGAGTCGGAACTCCACATTTCTCCAAAATATTGCTGTCCATTATTGCAATGTATAAATAAATTTAAATTACTGTAATCTGTTGGTACAGGTTATGTGATCACGCGACAGTATTGCACATCACTGACCTCGGTCGCCATTTTTTTTTACGTAATGTAACGAAACTGCCCTATCTGTTGATTCCCACAACCTCCCAGATCCTAACCCAAACTGGGGCTCCTAGAAAAAAGATTTTCATTACCATGGTAATGGTTACTGGAGTTCACGCCAAATGCAAAGTACTGTTACCATGGTAACGGTAATTTGCATTGTAAACAAACGCAATGTAACAAAAAAACTGCAATTCCACTAAAAATCATCCCTCACAACCACAAATTACTAAAAAATTAAAATTATCAAAAAGAAAAAAAAAATTAAAATAAAAAAACATAAACAAAGAAACTACGACAACACGTCTTCCCATATACTACAAATTCCTGAAATATTCCCCCCCCCCCATCTTTTCCCAATAATTAAAATACTTCACAAATATATTTCCACAAAGTAAATTAATAAATTCAGTCACACATACAATAATTAACCTAAATAAATAACTAGAATTAATAAAATCAAACACCAATTTCAAAACCAAGGACATCAACAATGCATTGCTGACCGGCATTATAGAAAAGCCATAAGACTAAATAATGTCCTTGCAGACAGCACAGCACAAACCGAAAAACATGAAAATTGGAAACATTGCACCACTGACCGAATTATAAAAAAGCCCCAAAACCAAATAATTTCATCAGAGACAACAACAACAACAACAAAAAGAACAACTTCCCTAAATTATTGATTAGCTTTCATGACTTTATCAAAAACTGCCATTTTTTTCCCACTGACCATTCTACAATAACCATGATTTCTACATGAAAAAGCCACCAAAGTCTTCCACATATTAACAGTAAATCACATAAGTAACTTTAAAAGACTCCTAAATATAGAGCAAAATTAATAAATCACTATAATACACTAATAATTACCATACTACACATACTACTAAAAATCACTCGATTCATCTCAAACTACTATAACGAAATACACATGTTCATTACTACCGCCATGTTCAGTCCCACATGAAAAAACTTCAAACATTCTTTCCCCAAGCATACTCCACTCCCCCCCCCCCCACTACATTAGAATCCTCTGAAAACTCACTTTATACATTTCACCAAAAACTATCTCCTAAAACCCTAACACCCCATAAAAACTTTAATTTTTAAAACTTTATCCCACATTATAAACTTTTGCCGTTTTCTTCCATGCACAACAAAACACATACTACTACACCATACTAAACACAAAAAAAGATTTAAAATAATTATATCTGGTTAACCACTCCTCCTGTCCCCTTCAAATGCTCCTCCAAACAACTTACAAAAACATTCCCCCCCTACACACAGCCATAAAAAGCTGCCAAACTCCCACTTCCAAACGACGTGACCATAACATTACAAAATAGTTAACTTTCACCAACAACCCTCCAAATTTTCATTTAAATGTTAAAAATAAATAAATAAATAATCTTATCTGAGTTAACCAGAGTTTATTGCAAAAGAACAAATTTGGCTTCACACTTGAAAACCCAAAAATAGCTTGCTAAACAATATAAAGTAGGGGAAAAAAGATGAAAATCGAAAGATAAACACATAAAAACACTTACCTGTGAATGCTTAAAAAAACTATAGTTTTGATTTGAAGGGTTTGGGGTACATCTTCTGTGGTAATAAAAACATTTTTAATTTGCAGTATGCTAAAAATTTGCATGATTCAAGTTTCCTTGCATGGTAGTTTAAAGAAACTCACAAATATTAATTTCATACCCAAGGCTTTTTATAAAACTAAATATGCAGGATTCAGAGGCTACCACAAATTTCATTAGTAGATGACATGTTTTCTATTCAGTTCTGCAAAAACCTCCAACCCTTACATTATGTGTTATGTTCTTACTTTGCATTTATTCACATATTCTCAACTTAAGTTCTGCTTATCCACATACCTTCTACTTATATTTCTTCATGAGACGTCATGTTGTAACCATGAACTGCAGGCTAACCATAAAATGTCACAGGAAATTGAAAAAAAAAAAAACTTCCAAATCTCATTTTTAAACAATATTTGCATAATGTTTAAAGAGTTCTGGAAGGAAAAATATTTAATCATAATTTATTAGTCAAAAGAATTCACCTCAAAAGATACAAGTCATTCAGTAAAATAAATGTAATTTTGAAGCTTGTGTAATGGTTTCTTGAAGTTCCATCAATTTTGACAGTGTTTAGAAGCAGCATAGCAGCAGCAATATGATCTGAATTATTTCAACTCTTTAAATATTAAATAAATATTGTTCATAATTGAGATTTGGATAAATTTAAGATACATAATTTGTCTGCTGTGGTATTTTTCTGTAATAGGCTTATTTTAAATTATGGAGCTTTAAATGTGATTTGAAGCTTCATAACTTAAATCCATATCTTAAATTAAAAATGGGATTTTAAAGCTGCATAGCTCAAAAGTGGAGATGTGTGTATGTGTGTGTAGAGGGGTGCAATAAGATTCCCTGTATTATATCTCTGAAAGCTTGAAAACTGAAAAATGATAAAAAAAAAAAAAACTATTCACAGGCACATTTCAAAGCTTTTGGGAAAACTCGGTGTTAATTGAAATTGAGTAAAAGGATACTAAAGCAGTTAATATTTGTAAGGGTACAGGAAATAGGCCATGAGCTACTTTTTATGGTACTTTCCTTTTATAGCAGCCTTGGCGAGAAAGGGGAATTGGCACAGTTCTGTCTAAAGTTGTGGCTTTTTTTTTATATACTGCTGATAGGCAGTGAATTATTTACAATAATTCATGTTTTTGGATAAGGCAATTATTTAGTTCTGGGGGCTTTTATATGCTGTGTGATCAGTGGTGAAATGTTTACAGTAAGTACCTAAAGTTCTCCCAGTAAAAACCTAAACAATCGTACTAATGGCAATGAAGAGACCATATGATGAGAATATGTCGAGTTAAAAATATGATGATGAACACTTATTCCTAAACATAAATTTTGTTTCTGCAAATAAAATTACCAGAAGTAATAATATCTAAGGCAATTTTTCCTAATTGTATATATCACTATACAATGAATTTCAGTATCATCCAATTAGCATAAATAATTCAGCACAGATGTGCAATGCAAAAAAGCTCTCGGAACTAAATAATCCCATCTGTGATATCAAGCCTAAAATACATGAATTATTGTATACAATTCACTACTGATCTACAGTAAAAAAGTGCCCGGAACTAAATAATACCATCAGAGCCAACAAGCCTAAAAAACACAAATTACTGTAAACATTTCACCACCGATCACACAGCATATAAAAGCCCCCAGAACTAAATAATTGCCTTATCTAAAAACATGAATTATTGTAAATAATTCATGTTTTTATTATTATTTTTTATTTTATTATTGTAAATAATTCACTGCCTATCAGCAGTATAAAAATAGTCACTACAACTTTCGACGGAAATGCACCAAATCCCCTTTCTCGCCAAGGCCGCTATAAAAGGGAAGTACTCTTTTTATTTTTAATCTGCAACCAGAAAGAATGAATATGAAATATGATACTAATCAGCAAACGATGAATTATCAGTCAATTTATGAAAATTTGGTATTCTGAGATTTTTTGATAGTGTTTTCAACAAGGTAAACCATCTGTTATGGTTAAGAAAATTTTGTTCCACATTTGAAAAAAGCCCCCCAAAAATAAATAATCTCATCAGCAACAACAGTTTTAACCAGAGCTTATCATTAAACCATGGATATTTGCTCCTTGTAAATACTCTTTCATTTGGTATTTATTGTGGCCTATATATCAGGTAACCAAATAAGTGCATGTGGTTTTTCAATGTTATCATTTCAATAAAAATACTTAAGCACAATTGCAAGTGGTGCACATTCATTGATACACAGTTGAAAGCACATGGCACACTGAATCAGTTGATGTATAAAAAATAAAAAAATAAATAAATACCCCCTCAAGCAGCTGCTTGCCACAGAGGTCTGACAGGAGCCCGTCAGTTTATATGCCATAGTAGAAGGTCTGTGAGGCTGGCAGGACCTCAGCAGAAAAACAACACGAACATCCATGCCTTATCCGGGGTTCGAACCCAGGTCCCTTAGATCAGTAGTCAAGCGCGCTAACCACTCGGCCATAGCAAGTGTGAAAAGCAGTTTGGTGAAATTGGGAAAGTGACAAAAACATCTTGTGATGCCCCATCGTTCACTTTTGCTTTACCTTACCAGTTTTGTTTAATTTACATTATATTTATCATTTTGGGGATTTTTATTTCCTTTTTGGCATCACAGCGCTCACATCCAAGAGTTGTGAGTTGCGTATGCGTCAACTCCGATCTTCCGACTGTCCCACTAAAACGCGTGCCAAGGACACGCCCCCTCTTGCGTCATAGCTTGCTTCGTTCGTCATAGTATGTAAATGTCTTTCCCAGCATGCGCCGGCTATTGTCAAAAACCGGTGACCTGCGAGTCAGTAGTATAAGCACTAAGCTTAAGCACAAGTGAGTGCATGAGCACAAGGTGCATAGCACCAAGCACAGTGCGTGTAGCACAGGAGTTGGAGTTGTGTTTTCTTCATTGATGTCTTGGTGAGTTGAATTATTTTGGAAATAAATCTGTTTTGTTATATTTAAAACCTTTTGAGTCTGTACAGTTTTTTTATCTTGAGCAACGCGAATTAAGGATTTTTGAATTATATTTAAAATTACTTGACAATCATTTTGATTCTTACTCATTAATGCTCGCTGGTATTTGAACCCTAAATCAACTTATTATCAACTTATTCTACTTTTGGCAATTTGTTAAGTATTGCCTGGCGCCCGTCTAAGCTATCCGGAGCATAAAAACTTCAAGTATTTTGCATTTGTTTGGAGAGTTACAATCTGTGTCGAATACAGTTATTTGAGCATGCTTACTTTATGAGTTTAAACTGGGAACTAAAATGGTGCAAGCAACCCGCAAGATATTGATGGTATTTGTAGAAAACACAGTGAGTGAATGGACAGCCCAAAAGTTCAAAAAATTTGTCAGTTGATAAGACACTTGAAGATTCACCCCATGAGGGAAGACTGACTGTCATTGATGACAATGAACTAAAGGCCAGCATAGAATTGGATTCACACCAGACATGCTAAGAGCTTGCAGAAAGGTTCCATGTAAGGGATGAAACATTTGTTTGCATTTACACTGCGTAGGTCAAGTCTAGAAGCTGAGCAAATGGGTTCCACATGAACTGACTGCCAATAGCAAACTCCAGCAGCTTACGATATGCTTGTCGCTATTTTCACACCACAAGAATGAACCATTTATCGACAGATTGATGTGCAATGAAAAATTGATTGTCTATAGCAGTGGCTCTCAACCTTTTATGCTTTACATACCCCCTGGAAATGTGTATGTATAATAACTGGCGTACCCCTTGTATAGATAGATAAAACTATAGTTATAGTGTAACAATTGGAATAAAATGAAACACACACATATATATACACATTGAATTTTATACTTGCATCTAGTGACTTTTGAGCTCTCATGACGTACCCCCAAAAATTTTACCGCGTACCCCACGTTCAGAACCCCTAGTCTATAGGAACATCTAACTTTTCTATCATTGGTTGTCATCCAGTGAACCTGTATGGCACATACCAAAGTCCAGGATCCACCAAAAGAAATTTTTGTTGTGTGTCTGGTGGACTACAGCTGGTATTGTCCATTATGAGCATCTGGCTTAAATGGAGACAAGCTCCACAGCCTTGGTTGGGAAATTCTGCCCCACTCTCTAAAGGCTACTTTAAGCCAATTTCTCTATATTCTCCAGACATCATGCCATCTGACTGCCATCTTCTCTTGGTGCTTTCATATGTGCAACCAACAATTTTGAGTTATGGAAGCTATAATATTTAACAGATGTTATCACACACCACACTTCCAAAACATTTCCTCCCCAAATTGATGAAAACTTCAAAAAACCTTAGACAAAATTCAAATGTTGCATTTATATTGTGAACAACTTGTTATAACAGTTGTGATTTAACTTTTTGAAGTAAATTTTCAAAACTAGCAAAAGTTTCACTTAAATGTTTCAGCTTCCATAACTCTTTAAATATTAGATTAATATTATAGAAAATAGAGATTTAGAGAGCTCTGACTGAGATCTTCAATTTATGTCTAGTGACTTTTTTCCATAATAAACGTATTTTCAAAGTTAGGTAGATTTGAATGTGGCTATTCTTTCACTTAACATGAAAGTGTCCAGGCACTTTTTGCACTATAGTGTATATGAATTACTGTTTTCAACGTTTATTTCTTGCATATATGCTATCACTTCATTTTGATGCATATGTTTATTACTTTAATGACATTTTGTCACTTCCAGAAAGTTATATATATATATAGCTTTTCATTAATTAATTTAATACATACACTTAATCTAAATCACTACTCTTAAACATCTTTAGATGTTATGTACTTTTTTAAATTAAGGAGGGATGTCATAGTCCACATTATTTATCTGAATCAACATTTTTAGGTATTTATGATTGTTTATTGACATATCTGGTAGTTTACGTGTTAGTGTATACCATTTATACCATTTATCTGAATTGCTACTCTTCAGCTTTTGTGTTATGTTTTCTGGATATATCAACAATTAATTTGTTCATATGATTTAATTGAATCATTAATCTTGTGTACTCTCGATCATATATATATATAATGATCATATCTCATTTCTAGGAAAGCACATATATTTCTTCATCTAGTTCAAAGTATAGGATAAAAATTAATTGCTGAATTTGCTCATTTTGTGTTCTGTTTACTAACTTTTATTCCCATCACTCATAGAAAATGACAGTGGCCTTGGATGGTTAATGTGTATTTTAGTTAAATTTAGTTTAAGTTAATGTGTATTTTAAAGTTATATGAATATATATATATAGTATGACTTAAATTAATTGTTACCCCTGTTAATTTTCTATTTCCTTTATGTTTTTTCCCTTCAACTTTAGGAGTTTTAAACATTTCCTCATTTGAATTAATTGGATCATTCCCAATTTTGTGCAGTATTTAATATTTTTCCACTTCTCTTTGGGAAATTTATGTATTTCTTCAGTTGGTTTACTTACTATATATGAATTAATTTATTTACTCCTAGTTTTGCAAAATTCTCAATATTTTTTCCCCTTACCCTCTAGGAGATTTATGCATTTCTTCAATTGGTTTAGTATGTATCAGTTGATAATTTTTCTAAATATTTTGCAATTTTTAATATTCACCTCCTCACCTTTAAAAGCTTTATCATATTTCTTCAATGAGATTTAGCATATATGTTATAAATGAATTACTCATTTTGCTAGTTTTATGTATTTCTTTTCCAGGTATGGTTACTAATCATGCTGCATATTTTTTACATAAATATTTATGAACAATTAATTAAACTTGTGTAATAGTTGAGAATTTTTACACTATTGTAATTTTGGTTTGTTTCAAATCATGAAAGATACATTATTTTTACCTCAGATTTTATCTTTGAACGGCATGTTGTGGATGGCCTTGACGGGAAGTTACCATCTGTCTCCCAACAGCTGTTCCAGTGGGTCCCCTCCCACAACCTTCTCTGAGCCTTTGAGGGCCTTGTGACTTGGCCATTTAGCCCATTGTGTGTAAAAAAAGTGACGCTCAGAGGTAAAACAACCCAAATACATGGAAGTACACATGGGTTTCACCAGATGGGCTGCATAAGAATATGATTGATTATATATTAACTACAAATGGGCTATTTCTGTTAGGAATACAGGTCATATAGGGGAGCTGAAATTGGATCTGACCATTACCTTGTTAAAAGTTTCTTGCAACTGTTGCATTAAGGTTAAAAAATTTACCTTTAATTCTGAAGCTCTGAAAGACCCAGTTATAGTGAAAGCTTACCATGATAGGTTACTTAGCCATTATGACTATCATGGTTTGCTAACAAATACTTGTGATATGTGGCACGAGATTAACAGCTACTGGGACTTTTAAGAATCTATGGCGAGTATAACGAAATATGCATATACATCTAAAGACTAAAATTAGACTGTATAACAGTTTGTTTCTTTCTAGGATTAGTTATGGTAGTGAAACTTGGACACTTTGTAAACAAGATAACAGGAAACTTGATGCTTTTGATTCTAGATGCTTACACAGTATCTTGGGCATTAGATGGTTCAACTTTGTAAGTAATGATGAGGTGTTAGGCAAAGGAGTCGGCAACCTCCTTTAAGCAGCATATTGTGCAGAGAGAGACTCCATTGATTTGGCCATGTTGCCCATGGATAATTATAGATTAGTGAAAGGGTTATGAACAGTGCTTCCTCTCAGAAAGAGGGGGAGACCTAGGATGCAATGGGCAGACAATGTCAAACAGGACTTTGTTAGAATTGGTGTGCAGTGGCCAGATGCAGCAGATGTAGTTCAGAACAGATATGGTTGGAAAACTAAATTGCACATTCCGGTTGGACCTCCATAGCCCATAGCTGCTTGAGAATGATGATGATGATTTCATTGGGAAAAGGTTTAGAGAACCTTTTGGGTTATTTTTTTTGGTCAATCCCCTGCACAGAGTAACTTTGGAACTGAAAGTTGTCTTCTGCAAAGGATGCCGTGGAGGGGGTCCTGGGGCTCTCCCACCTGTAAAAACCACAAGTATCCCCCCCCCTCTAAAAACTTTTCAGTCTGTTTGGATTTTTGAAATGTTTGCTACTTTTCAAAGATTCTTTTGCATTTTGGTTTCTGAGGTAAAATTTGTTACAGCTCACATTTTGTCATTTCCAGTTCTTATTTTTATAAAAATTCTTTGGTCAGTCCTCTTCCACCTGAAAAATGCAAAAACACCCTATTGCTTTCATTTGGTTATGAGTTTGTGCAATATACAGAAATTATATTTTGGTTTCATATCAAACTTGGTTCTTCTTAAAAATAGAACTAACCCTCTGTTTCTCCAACTTTGTTCATAAATAGCATTGCCATTAAGATATTAAATTGATTTCTGTTGTCATTAACCTTTAAGCTGCAGTTGCAATTCACTTTTAACATCCAATTAGGCAATCTATTTTTAACAATTTTTGTGAAGCAGCTAGGTAACACCAGAGCTGATTTATAGCCTATCTTGCATATGTGTGTATTAAAATTATCTCTGAAATTTATAATTCTAATTATTTTAAATATGGCTTTTTAAATTTATAAACAGCCCAAAAAAAAGAAACTTACAAAAGCAGAAAAGGAAGCAATTAAACGAGAAGAAGAAGAAAAAAGGCTCCAAGAGGAAGGTAATGCTTGAAGTTGAAGATTCTAATATAAACTAATAGTTATATTTTTTTATTTTATAACCTTTAGCATCAGATATTTTTTAACAAATAGGCTGATTAAATATTTCTTTTCCCTCAGTATGTAAGAAGTGGAATTAATTTAGCAAAATTTGGTTGTGCAAAATTTTCAGTCGATTAACCTGAGAAGCTTAAAGTAAAAACTTCTATATACTAGTGGTTTATTACATTGTTTCTTTGCTTTAATTCTAGAAACTATATTTTCATATTTATTAAGGTTTTATATGGGATATAAAATAAATATTGAGATGTCTGTGGCCAGTATTGAGATACCATGACAATAATTGTACATTGGCTTCTCTACTCTGACTTCGTGTGTAATTAAAAAAAAAAGTATGTTTATGCCTTTTATTACCATACCTGCTGAAAGTGGATGAAATTTTTAATGGGCCTGTCCAATCAATGTTATTCCTTCTTCTCTCCCTCCTACCAGCAGTTTGGATGAGTATGCAGTGAAAAGGTTAAAAAAAATGTGATCAAATATTCAGAGATGATTTAGACATAACTTATTACATGACCAATTTATTAAACCATTAATTTACAGAATTTAAAAGTTATATATTATAAATTTAATAAAAACTCTATTACACTGTAAATCTATAAAATAGCAGAAATGATACAGTATGATCTAATAATCTCAGTGATTTTAATCCTTCCAGTGTCCAGGCCATATTATATACATGTTGACAATCCAAAATGAGAGTTAACAAGTTAAAAGTGATAGAACAAGTTCAGAAAGGCATTTCTGAAATAAAAATTGCTGAAGAAGTGGTGTAGATTTCAAATTTGAGTGCTGTTATTCCTGAACTGCCTTCGAATATACACTGCAGGAAAAAAAATAGCAACATGTAGAAGGATTGCCATTTTATTGAAACGCAGGCAGCTGTTAGTATTACACTGAGATGTGTGATTGATTACATTTTCAAAAAAAAAATATGGAAATTACTGCTTTACCTACCTGGTGAAGTGGTCTAATTAGTATGATGTTGAACCTCCCTGCGCAGCAATGCATTCATGAACATGGCGGGGAAGGCTATCGTACAGCCCTGTAATGTCCTCCTGAGGGACAGAACGCCAAATAGTGCAAAGTTGCTGTTCCATTTCAATGACTTTGTTTGGCACACCTATTGGGTGTTGTTGGAGCTGTGGGCCATCATGTCCCAGATGTGTTCTATAGGGGAAAGGTCCGATGAGTATGATGGCCATGGTAGTACCTGAATGTTTTGCTCGTGTAGATACTGTAGACTAATGTGAGCTGTGTGGGGATGGGTGTTATCTTGCTGGTAAAATATTCCATGCTGCTGAATAAATGGGACAGTTACTGGCTGTGAAATGTTGGTAAAATATTGTTGGGCAGTTAGAGATCCTCTTATGATGACCAGTTCTGACCGAGATATCCAACTAATGGCATCCCACACCAAGATACCAGGTGCTGGAGCTGTGTGATGATGCCGCTCTCACTGGGTGGTGTCCTTTCTCCTGGATGATGATGAATACATCTACAGTCATACTGACCAAGACAAAAACGAGATTCATCACTAAACACCACAGTACTCCACTCTATTCATTCCAGTTCTGTCTGAGGTGACACCCTGAAAACGTGCTTGTATGTGAGCAGATGTGAGGGGCAAATGCAGTGCTGGACAATAGGCTTGCAATGAAAACTAAAAACCTATTGTTTACTGTTTGCCTGGTAGGTATTCGATGTGTTATCTGTTGCCAGCCCCTTTGCAGTTGCAGTGTAGTCGCGAATCTGTCGTAATGTCATGTATCGCAAATGGCAGTCCTGTCACTCCGTGGTCATACGTTGTCTTCCTGATCCTTGTTGGTGTGTGCTGGATCCTTCTTGAACCCACTGGCACCATATGTGTACGATGGTGCTGCGATTGCGACCAACAAGGTTAGCCATATGTATGTATGACAAACCAGCTTCTCTAAGGCCAATGATTCTTCCATGCTCAAAGTCTGTTAACTGTTGGAATGGCTGATGACGTCTGCATAAGGGCATCTTTAGTGGTTTAGAACAATTTCAACAATGTTTTGTTAACCAAGGGAGCTTTGGTTACCTTTATCTGTTTTTGACTGCTCTACACCTGTGATGTCGGCTCACACCTGTCCAATTGTTTCAATCATCCTGCAAACCTAATCATTTTCATGCATTTCATATACTACTGCCTCCCTAAATTTCGTCACATTTGCATAACTTCTTGCAAGTGTTACATTTTTTTTTATTTCCCATAGTGTATTTGAGTTATCTGTTGATGAATAAATGTGCTGCCCTTTTTTTTTGTACTTTTTAAATAAAGACCAAAAAGTTCAATGAGACATTCCACTTTTTATTTTTAAGGACTCAAATTTTATTGTTTGTTTGAGATAGAAACTCAATATTATAAATCGAGAAAGTGATTCCATTTACATACATATTTAACCAGTGGTGAAAGTAGATTTTATTTCTTAGCGGTACGCTTCAAAGCACAGCCATGTGGGAAAAATCACACACAGGCGATCACTCCAGTGAAGTTGTCTTACAGGGGTTAATAAATTGAAGTGTGTGGCGACAAAAGTACAGTGCTCTTAGATTTTCTCATTTTCCATATGTTTTCTGCAAATAGTGAATGATTTAGGGATTTTTAATGTGAAATAAATATTAATATATTTAAATACTTGCTGATTCCGTTGTATTCTTGGATTTCAGTGTTATTGAAAAAAATTATAATGTGATTTAGATGTTTTTAAAATTATTTTAATGCTTGAAGAAATTTTTTTTAGAAAGGAAAATTAACGTTTCATTCGTATTGTAATTTTGAATACTCAACTTTCATATTTTAAACTCGGAAACCAAATATAGCATTTTTTTCAGAAAAACATTTATAAGAGATTTGGAATAGCCTTTTAAAATTTACAAAGCTTAATCAATGATTACATGACGTATGGAAATTTCGTCTCTGACTTATCCCTGATAATAGATGCGAAATTGCAGAGTTTCCACATCCAAAATGAGGTAGAAAAAGAGCAACTTTTGTCAAAAAAAAAGTTGTGAAATGATTTTGTTGAGCGCTCTTGTGTGACAAGCAAATTCATTTAGCTTTCCACTCTTGTCACAAATAGGGGCAGGGATGTGTCAGTCGGTAGCATGCCAGGCTCTCTTAATCTGTAGTTCCCAGGTTCGAGTCTCAGCTGGGTCAGCGTTGAGATTTATCTCCGCCAAATTCCCCCCCCCCCTGCCCATGGTCAGTAGGGGACACTGATGGGCTTGGAAAGGCCTCCATTCATCGGATGGGACGTTAAGCCGTGGTCCCATGTGTGGGAGAGTCATATCCTGTGCACTTAAAAGAACATGCTGGATGGCCTTGATGGGAGGTTACCATCTGTCTCCCAACAGTTGTTCCAGTGGGTCCTCTCCCCCAACCTTCTCTAAGCCTTCAGGGTCCATGTGACCTGGCCATTTAGCCCATGGTGTGCAAAAAAGTGCCACTCAGAGGTAAAACAACCCACTCTTATCATGGTACTATAGGTTGGCCATTCCTGCAGTAGAAAAATTAATCATTTCACTTTTACATATGATATATGTATTTGTTGGCACACTTAAATTTACATATGATTTGACCACAATATAGACCCTGTCTTCACCTTAATGAGAAATGTTTAGCAATTCAGCAACGATAATACCACAGAGTGAAAATGGCAACTATTAGGTCGGCTGCCGCAGCCCGATATGCAGAAGATCATTGCATCTCAAACTCTCCTCATCTCTCATGCTTGCTTCCTTTCCCCCTTAAGAGGTAGCCGCTAACTGTCTCTTCTAGTGGACCTGGCAGAATTCTTTCTGTTCTCTGCTAACCTTAATCCACTCTGATAAAAGGTTCCAAGAAAAGTAACCTCGCTTTTCTTTAATGCAAAACTGTTGGGCTTTTTCTTTCAGTTCCACAGCATTGTTCGTTAAAGCAGAACCCAAATCATCTTATAGCATTATTTTTATATCAAATTTATTGTTTGGTGTAATTTAAAAGTTGATAATAATTTTACCAATGTTTCTAAGGAAAAACATCTTTATCATAAATTGATAATCATAATTTCTTTTTATTATAACTATTCTGATATTTGGAAATCTGAAACGGCTCGACGTATCTAATATGTATAATAAAAAAAAATACCCCTCAAGCAGCTGCTTGCCACAGAGGTCTGACAGGAGCCTGTCAGTAGAAGGTCTCAGTAGAACGCTACAGCAGAAGGTCTGTGAGGATGGCATGACCTCAGCAGAAAAACAACACAAACATCCATGCATTACCTGGGGCTCGAACCCAGGTCCCGTAGATCAGTAGCCAAGCACGCTAACCACTCGTCCATGGGACGGCTTAGTACGTAAACAAATGCTATAAATTCTGATACTGAAAGTTAAATTCCAAGGGATGCAAATGATGAAAAAAAGCATTAGAGAATTTACACCTTTCAAACAGCTGTTTATCAGTGGTCTGATAAGAGCCTGTCGATTTAAGATGTCAGATGACCTATTATGAATGCGAGATCTCAGCAGAAAAGAAAATAGCCATACCTATAAGATCTCGAATCCAGGTCCCATAAACTTGAAGCGAAGAGTGTACACCACTTGATCAAAAGGATGATGCCAAAATAAATTTGACAAATGCCAGTTATCAACAACACAGTTTTTGTTAATAATTTTGAATCTTCTGTGGGCCTTATTCTTGAGCTATCTTCTTTATCATTAGCTATCCATTATTTTAAACATCTTTTTTACAGATGACAATGTTGACATGCTGCATGGTCAATACTAACAAATATGCTGAATTCAGTGAAAATGATGGGGGTTGCCACTTTTGTTTCAGTAATACAGGTTTTATTCAATTTTTGCAGTTTTTGTTTGAATGACTCCATTATTTCTAAGGGCTGTATACATAATTTTACATTTTGACTTGATTTAACCTAATATTTTGGGAAGCTTGCATTTTATTTTAAAAGTCAAAATTTGGTTTATTTGATATACTAATTTGTTTCCTCATGACCTACAGCCAGTTACAGTAGGTAATTTGTAAATTGGAATTTGCACCTTTTTTTTAAAATAATATGCAAAGTACAAAATAACTTGCCACTTTTGATATGTTGCCTTCTCATGCAATAAACATAAACAAGGACATGCCCATTGGTTTAGTGATCAGGTTCATTAACCACTATACCATTACCAGTTAATTTCATTTATATTATGAATATAAGTAGTAATAATGACAGCAGTTATAAAACCTTGCAGCATATTAAATCTTAAAGGAAATCGAAAAGCACTTTTAGAATTGCTATTATTATTAACTTACACTGCTGGCCATTAAAAGTGCAATACCAGGAAGAACTCGTCAGATTGCCCCCAAATATGCAAGATGGGTAGACCATGGGAGAACATGTAAATGATTCAAAGCGCAGCATATATGCACATCATGTGTGACAGTAATGCTCCCTGGAAGTGATATAAGAGGAGATTACAAAGAGCCGGTGTAAAGCATTAGAATTGTGTTTGCTCGCAGTTCTTGCACACTAAAGGATCAAGTATGCCCCATCGAAGATCATGGCATCCATTCGACCAGGTTTCCGACTTTGATCGAGGGAGAATTGTGGGATTATGGGAAGGTGGATTATCATACTGAGACATCAGTGCTTGTGATGGACAGAATGCTGCCACAGTGATGAGAATATGGCATCAGTGGGTAGAGGAGGAATGAACTCACCGACGTGAGGGATCTCAAAGGCCGTCACACAAATGAACGAGAGGACAGACATCTCATATGCATAACTTTCAATGATTGTACAGCCACATCAAACACTTTAGCTCAACAGTTAGGGTGTGTTGCACATCAACCAGTGATTGCACATACGGTTCGACATCATCTGCAGCATCGGTGCATCTTTGCTAGGCGCTCATTGGTTCGGCTACCATTGACTCTACAACACAAGTGTATGCGACTGCAATGGTGCCAAGAACATTGTGTATGGATGTGCAAATGACGTCACATCATCTTTTCAGATGAATCTCACTTCAGGTCCAGCCCCTGGTGTTATGGTATGGGGTGCCATTGGACTCCACATTCATGCTCGTGCCTCATACGTATTAGCGGTACTTTGAACAGCCAGCATTACACCACTGAGGTGTTGGAGCCTGTGGTTGTATATTATCTTCAAAGGCTCTCTGGTGCCATTTACCAACAGGACAATCCCCAACCACATGTGGCATGCGTCATCCAACAATTCCTGGACACCATGTGACACTTCTGCCTTGTCCTGCACGTTCACCAGATCTGTCCCCAATTGAACAAGTCTGGCCCATGATCTCACGATGACTAGCACACCAGTAGCTACTACAACAGATGAACTTTGGCTATGTATCGAGACTGCATGGACTGCCATTCTCCAAACACACATCTGATATCTCATCCTCTCCAGACCGTGTAGCAGCGGTAATTGCCGCCCATGGTGGCTACACAAGTTACTGATTTCTTTCTATTTCACAAGTCTAATTGAGCTGTATTTGTATTCATTTGATTCTTGTAATATTAGCTATGTATTCACTAAATATGGCTTTGATATCTCTTGTCTTTCCTGGTGTTGCACTTTTAATGGCCAGCAGTGTAGTTTCTATGTAGATATTCTTATACTAAAAACTTTTTTTTTGTGTCTCTACTTTCATTTTTTTTGTTAATAATTTTGTGTGGCTTTTATGATGAAAACATGATGTGGTTTTCATTTTGTAAAAAAAGATAAAAATACTGTGTTAAGAAGATGAATAAACCTAAAGTATATATATATACACTAATTTTAATGATTTGTAAGCTTTAAGTTTTTGAAATGTGTCCTTAAGTACTTTTAAACGCTTCAGAACTTGCTCGAATACAGGATGAAGAAGGAAAAGAATGACTGGAAAGATAGGATTGATCTTCTTAGCACAGTATTTTTGTATTTTTCACAAAATAAAAACCACATAATAATTTGTAAGCTTTACTTAAGTTTTTGAAATGTTCTTAAGTACTTTTATACACTTCAGAACTTGCTCGAATACAGGCTGAAGAAGAAGAAAAAGAACGTCTTGAAAATGAACGACTGGAAAGAGAGGAAAGAGAAAGGATTAAAGCTGAGGTGCTAATATATTAAATCCTATATTTAATGAAATCCTGATATTATGTCAGTGACATTTTTGGATAAATATAGAAAAACTAATATGCATGAAAAACATGGAAGTGAAATCTAATGATAATATGACTGTGATCTAAATCAGAATTTAGTTTCATATTCATACTTCCCTCTTCATCAAGTTTTTCCAAACTTCAACACATATTGTATGTTATAACAGATACAGGGAGAACATGGAACTTAGTTGAACATAAGGTTAGGCTTACCAAGCTTGTAATAAACTGAATGGGCAAATTATTATATATATACCCTGATAGCAATATGCAAAGAAGTTTTGTGTCCAGTCATGTGGGACACTGAAACTGTCAATGCCTATAAATACGGCAGGTCTCTATGCATTGTAAACTAGTCATGTAAAAGTAATCATGGGTAAAGGCAGCAACATAAGCGAGTTTAACCATGGCCAGATAGGTGTGAGAAAGGTGTATACTAAGACGTGTATACCAAGACTATATGAAATACGGCAAAACTTCCAACCAGCAGGAGAAATGTGGATGTAAATGGGCAATTGACTTGAGGTGAGTGCAGATTATCTTGCATCATTACAAGAAATTGCACTGCTACCATGGAGCAGATAATGTTGGAATTGAATGAGGGCACATCCACAAACTTATGCACAAAGAATATCCATTGTACCATTTGAAAAAATAGGCTATTTGCAGTTGATGTCCACATTATGTTCTCTTGTTGATTGCAAGGCACCGAAAGATTAAGCTTCAGTTTGCAAAGCTTATCGCAACTGGAGTGCAGAGGACTGGAAACACATCATCAAATCTGTCGAATCACACTTTCAACTTTATTATGCTGATGGGAGGGTGTGTGTGTGTGGTGTAAACCACATGAATTGATAGACCCAGCTTGCCAATTTGGGGTCATACAGGCAGATGGAGGTGGTGTAACAGTTTGGGGTGCATTTACATGGGCTTCCTTGGAGCCCCTCGTACCTGTTGAGACATTCATCATCGGCACAAGGTATGTGAACATCTTCACCAACCATCTACACCTGTTCATAATGATTCTCTTTCCACATCATGATGACATCTTTCAATAGGACAACGCCATACCGTATGCATCTTGAGTGGCGACAATTGGTTCCAGGAGCATTCAAGTGAGGTTAGCATACTTGAATGGTCCCCTTGATTGCCAGACATCAACCCCATTGAGAATATGTGGGTTCAATTGGAAAGATCTGTTTGAGCCTGCCAACCCCCATCGGAACTGTGGATGTTCTGTGACAGGTAATCCTTGCTTCATATGTGGCAATACCACCCCTGTGTTTTCAACATCTCATTGAGTCCTTATCAAGATAAAATTTAATAATCACGATTAATAACTGTACCATTAACACATTAAAATTGTAAGTCTGGGAGGAGTGCTTAACATATCATGTGGTATCATATAAGCCTAATGCCTTCATGACAGCTATTCAATCTATCGTTGTGCTCCTGAAAATTGTACCCTCCATTGGTACAGTCTTTAAGCTATCCTTTATCTTGTAAAAGTGCTCAAGAAAAAAGAGGAATAATATGTACTGGTGATGAACTTTGATGGATATCTGATGGCATGGGTACAGCTTGCAATTAGATGTCATATGCTGTTCATTCTTCCGTTGTTCTTTGAAGAATGGCTAAGTTGGTTTCTTTGGACTTATAATTTTAATGTGTTAATGGTACAGCTATTAATTGTGATTATTAAATTTTATCAAATTAGCTGTGAGTTGTAATTTGTACTTACCAAGATGTCTGGTTGCTGTTGTGAGGGCCAAAGATGGAGCAGCAGCTTATTAAGTAGGTGTATATAATAATTTGTCCATTCAGTGCATAAGATTTACAGGTTTTCTCCCTTCTCCCAACTGTACCAGTCCTTCCTATTTTCCTGCCTTTCAGTAAAAACAATTGATATCAGTGAGTTTCAAAGGCTGCAATATGAAGACATTCTATATTGTGATATGGAATAGGTGTTGCCTGCCTTTTCTAACAGCATATTTTCTCAGAAATATGTCATTTAATTAAATCTAGTATTTAAATGTAAACTTATTAAAACTATCATATGAAGTTCACATTTTTCATTCTTCAACCTTTTCCTAATAATTTATGCAATAATTATGTCCTATGAAATTAAATATACATATATAAGTAGATTTTAAACATTTGACAATAATAGTATTGCTGGAGGTGGAGATTGTGAGTTTAAACTCTCTTGGGAAAGTTTTCTCTTAATTCTTCCGGATCCTGCCTGAAAAACAGGTCTACATCCTAGAGTCCCAGCTATTTTTTCACCATGATTGGCTGAAAAAAAATTTAACTTTAGAATTTTTTACCAAATAACTAATTAAAGGAATTATGACATGTTATATGCCAAATAGCATTTAATTCTTCATTTTCTGAAATAAAATATTTTACAAAAAGAAGACTAGTTTTATTGTAATAGGCCAGTTTTAGAGTCATGTAGTAAAAAAAAAAAAGCAAAAATTTAGAGTAGAGCTACACAATGCAGTAATTAAAATTAAAGTTTTTAATTCTCTATGACACTGTTAAATGTTTTTAAGCACTTCAACACATGGACTATGCTATCAAGTATCAATAATTATTAAGGAGAGATTTACGTACCATGACATAGAGGATGGGTAGTAACAGGAACTTCTTGGGATGCTTTCAGTGAGAAATTTAAAATTCAACATTCTTGCCAACAAGTGACATCTCAGTGGTGATTAAAATAAGGATGCCGGCTGCCAATTGTCTACCTGCATTGGCGAATGAAATAACCATTTACACTTTGATAGCATAGAGTGCTTAAAAAGTTTCAGATCCACAACGCGTGTTTTGCATCATTCCTATCAGCACTTCATCAGGTGGGAAGTGAGGAGCTTAATGCAGGAGAGGCAGTTGGTTGTTGAGTGCGGGGGAGGGGTGGGGTGCCATAAATTGACAGGTCAGTGGCTCAGCTCCGAGGATCGGAGTGGTCAGCCAATGTGCGGGTGGCCGTAATTGATCTGCATGTAACGAGGTTGGGAGAGGGTGTGGGATTATGGGAAATCGCCAAGATTGGTGTATGTTGAGGGAAGCTTCATTATTTGTGGCTAGTAATTCATAATTATAATGAGTGTTGTACTTTTAGTGAATTAATAGATTTCGTAAACTGAAATTTGGAGTTAAGATAATTATGTAATATTGAGGGTCTGAATAACGGTTTTCATATTGGTATTGCTATTGGGAGTTTGTGTGTGTGTGTGTGGGGGGGGGTGCATTAATCGTCGATTTTAGGAGGCATTGTGGAAGTGTTTTAAAGGGTTTGGTGGGTGTGCATTAGTGTAGGTGGCTAGGGGGGGGGGTCGGTGAGGAGAGAGTTTAGAGGGCATGGAATTTCTGAGATGTATGCTATATCCTTTAAGTATCAGACACTATGCTGGGGAGAGGGGGACAATGTCTGTGTTGCAGAGTTCAGTCAGTTTTAAGTTAATGAGGATATTTTCTGTGATTGCTAGTTGGAATTTGGTAGGTGGGGCTACTATAATTTTAGCGGAGTGAAAATCAGTGGGCAGATTGTTTTCGGTGATTGCTTGAGATGTGCGGTTTTTTGTAGTTTATTTAAGATGTATTTATGCTCGTTAAGTCTGGTGTGAGGTTTTACCTATGTATTTGTCTTTAGGGAAAATTTTACCTGTGGGTCTTTGAGTTGGATGTAGTAAACTCCTCCAGAGGTGGGTGTATGGTCGCGGTCATTTCGAATGAGTTTGGATATAGTGTGTGACATTTTAATTGGGACTTTATAATGGAAAGGTTTTAGATTATTTTTAACAGAGTATGTGAAATTATTATTGATGTATGGTAGGGCTATTGTGTATTTTTGCATTTCTTTGTTTACAGGTGTTGGAGGGTTTTGGGATTGTTTGCATTTGATTTATTAGTGGATTTTGTTGATGGTGTGTGAGGTATATCTGCCCTGTTCAGTGAGTTCAAAAATATATTTTATTTTGTTGTTGAGTGCTTCTTGCATATTGCAGTATTTATATGCATTACCTCTAATCTAATTTTTATTCATCCAGCATCTTGCAAGTTCCATGGCCTGATAAATTCGGGCTGTTCTGAAGACCAAGGGAGGTGCAACACCTAGTAGCGTGCAGTGCCTCTTTTGTTGCTCACAGTACCTAATTAACTGCATCTCTGTGTAAATCCCATTGAAAACCTTTCAGACTATTTGGAATAGATGGTGAAGCACCAAAAGAGGCATCCATGTAATTTAGCTGAACTAGAAGTGCTATTTTTGGAGAAGTGGACCAAAATTGATGTAAACTATATCTGATGACTGGTGGAGTCCATACCTAACAGGATTGCTGCTGTAATTCATGCAAAGGGAGGTGTTACACAGCATTAGGTGAGAAATTACAGAGGGGACTAATTTTTTGTGTGGTGAGCATATAACTATTACATACTTTTATTACAATCCAATGATCCCCAGCTTTCATTTGTCACATTAGATATCAGTACATATTTTTGGTTGTGCTTCACTATAGTTCATATAATTACATATCAGAGTTAGCAGTAAGATATAGTAGTCTTTTTCAGTCAGCCGTCCTGTAGCTGAATGGTTAGCGCACTTGGCTACTGATCTAAGGGACCTGGGTTCGGGCCCCGGTAAGGCATGGATGTTCATATTGTTTTTCTGCTGAGGTCCTGCCATCCTATCAGATCTTCTACTGTGGCATATAAACTGACAGGCTCCTGTCAGACCTCTGTGGCAAGCAGCTGCTTGAAGGGGTATTTATTTATTTTTTTTATATAATACTAAGATGGTGCACAAAAAATAAAATAAATAAATACCCCCTCAAGCAGCTGCTTGCCACAGAGGTCTGACAGGAGCCTGTCAGTTTATATGCCACAGTAGGAGATCTAGTAATTTCAATTAGCTTTACCACATAATTGCTGTATTACTATATGCCTTATTTTGACATAATAGTGAACCACCTTTTTAGGTTGTTATCTGCCCCTATCTTATTCACACAAGATGGGTGATACTCAAATTATTGTAGCTGGAGAGCACTTTAACTTTTTTTCAAAGTGATAAGAGAGTAAAGTTATTTTTACTGCAATGTTCCCACAGATGTTGGTCTGTTTTTTTTTCTGGCTGATGCACTCGCATTGCAGTGTTTTTTAATTTTTATTTGAAGAAAAGGGCTTTTTATATGATTTTCAAGTTGACATGTCATAATGTGATAAGTGTGAACCAAGTAGTTGTGGAATATAAGGAGAGTAGTAAAGACCACCACAAAAAAATTCAACCATATGTCTAACAGCAATGTGAATCCTAAATAGCTTAGGAGAAACTTGGACTGGCATCTCAACAGAGTGAAGACCATAAGAAAACATCATCAATAGTGTATCTCAAGTGTGTTAAAAAAAAAGCGTATAGTAATGCAGTGATTATGTGGTAAAGCTAATTGTAATAACTTATCACTGTGCTTTTAGCGTAATAATGGTTTTTAATATTATAATTTTAGCACAGTAATTTATTATCAAATTACTAAGGTGATTCAGAAGTCTGCATTTTATCATCTACTTGAGAAATGATTTTTATAATATAAATAACAAACCTTAGAGAAATATATACCACGATTTTCAAATAGGTTCATAGCCACCTATCCACAAGTTTTTCAATTCTTCTTTAATACCAAGCTTGGTCCTTAGAAGTAAAAAAGTCCTGACATCTGTTTTTGACTTCCTAAAGTGTTTAAAACCACCTGCCTCTGAAGAAAATGAGTTGAAATAGGTGGTAGTCAGTAGGAGCTGGATCCAGACTATATTCTGAGTGAGGAAGAAGATCAGTGCAGTTCTCAAAAGTTTTCTTTGGTCCAAAGTGTAGTTTTGTATTGTCTTATTGGAGGAGTACCTGATGTCTGTTTACTAATCCTGTGGCAGCGTTCAAGCATCACAGAGTGTGTTCCTTCAGTTGTGCTGAGTACAGGTCAATGTTGATAGCACATCCATTGTGAACCAGTTTGAAGTGCACTATACCCTCAAAATTCCACTAAACACCCAACACTGCATTAATTTCCTCTTTGGGACAGGAAGTGCTGGCTGGCCTAGGTCAAGCCACTGCATTTGGGTGTTTGGATCATTGAAAAAGATAAATTTTTCATTGCATGTAACAATTTGCTTAATGAAATGGTGGTTGAGAGATTAAGCAATGAGTTTCCTGCAGACTTCTATACAAACAGTTTGTTTGTTCAGTAGTCAATTCCTGTGGAGCATTCAGCAACTTCTGGCTCCTGGTCCATGTTTTTTGAAAACATTTGTTGCAGATGCCGCACTATAGTTGCTTGTTAGCAACCAAGCTTGGACAAGAGCCTGTAAGTGCTTGATAGATTAGCTTCTACAATATTGCACAGAATGTTGCAATCTACCATTATTGGCCAATCCCAATCAGCTAACTTTTGAAGTCATGTCATTGCCTCTGCACCTTCCCTTTCACATATTTCTCTGGCCACTTCAGTAGCTTTTATTCAGCTACTGAAGCTGTATAAAATGTAGTTATTTTTCCCCCCAGTAATGACGTAAAATGGCGCAAATTTTAATCCTTATTGTATAACATTTCTAATGATGGAAACCAAGACTCCGATACTTGTAACAATTGGGGACTGGTGCAGTGGACTTTATATTTTCCCTTAGGACTACAGTCAAAAGTAATTAAAACTACAGTCAAAAGGAAATGCAACTTGGTGGGTGATATGTCACCATATACATTTTGCATTGCAAGAAGCACACCGAGTTATGAATCGCCCAAGTATTGTATGTTGTAGTACTCCATATTTATTGATGATCTGCTTTTTTAAAGCTATGCCACTCTCATATTTAAGGGTCAGAGAAATGTTTCTTGATGTCTTAATCACAACAAACAGGTAATAATATTGAGACAGTATATCAGAAACCTAGTGCACATAAGTATTAATACTTACTTTACCCAAAGCAATATGAAAAAAAAGTCAGAGTCTATCAAATATCTTCCAACAGTTTAAATAATAAATTGATGTTTTTTAAGTTTAGTCATAGTAACTGAGCAATTAGCATGTTTTGCTGCAGTGCAAAAAGGACTGAGATCAAATCCTGAAGAAGGTAGAGTTGTATTTTTAACTTGTTTTCAAAAGGAAAGGGGATAATGTTTTTAGAGATAAAATAAAAATTATTTTTGAATTTGATAAGATTGATGATGAAATATTATGATTTTCACTTTCCAAATTTCTCAAAAGTTTAAGTTGTGCCATCTGATGATGGAAAAAGTTTAAAATTGCAAAATTTTAAAAGAATATTGCAAATGAAGTATTTACACTAGAAATTTTGGTGGTGAAATGTGAAGGTCATGAGGTTTCCATTGATAACATTGAGTTGCCCACTTACCTCCAGGAGTGGGTGGGAAAACAAAACTTTCATTTTAAGAGGAAGTTGTTTGTTTTTAGAGATAATATTTCATCAATACCTATCCAAACCAAAAAGAAATGTTATGATTCACACATTCTGAATCTCCCAAAAGTTTGAATTGTGTGGTGTAATGGTAGAAAAAGTTTAAATTTGCAAAAGTTTTAATGAATTTTGCAAACAATATGTATTTATGCTAGAAATTTGATGGGGGAAATGTTGAAGTTATGAGATTTTGCCCCCTTCTAGGGGGAGGGGGAAATACAACTGTTTTAAGAGACGTTTGAAAAACTCTTTTTGGTGGATTGGTACTAATGAATATTTTAATTTGCATTTTTTTATTAGAGAGCACCATTAGAGAGCACTAAATATGGAAAAGGTGAAACTTTTAGTGAATATTGCAAATAATCTATTTATGATAGAAAACTGAAATTTTGGTGGGAGTGTCAAGAGATATTCCACTGACAGCAACAATCTACCCTCTTTTCTCAGAGGAGTAAGAAAAGCAACTTTTTCATTTTGTGGAGAAAAAAAGGAGAAATGCATTTATGTGTATAAGTACTAATAAAATACCACTCTTTGCATTTTCCTTATCATCCTCTAATCCGAATTAAAACTTTTAAAGGGTGCAAACTCGGTAAACAAAAAATGCCATTCTCTTTGAAAATGAGATTCCCATATTTGCCAGAGGTAATATATGTCCTTCTAGTTTTACGGTTATATTTTTGTTTTTGCTGAGCTATGTCCCTCCCAGGTCTTTTTCTGTTCTATAAATGTTCGAATTCTATAAATGTAAGTAGTATTTGAGGTAATATTTATTTTAGTGTAGTGCAAATTTTAAATTTGGACATTTTACTAACTTCATTAAGTGACACACTAATCACAACCAGAACATGAACAAATTTCTGTGCCCATGGAATATGCAATTAATATTCTTTAACTCCCCAAGGTAAACGCACACATTAAGTAAAAAGAAATCTGCCCTGAGTTGCAATGAGGGAAAATATTAGCACCATCTAATCAGTTCCAATTAACTTTGGCTGAACAATTGGTTTTAAATGCAGTAGCAAACAGACATGTTACAAAGATGTCCTCCAGTACCATAGCAATGTGTGATAAATGCAATAAAGTTAGAATCTCCAACAGTTGCAAATTATTTCTAATATATGGTATCAGTAATAGCAATCTCCAAGAGCCATATAAGTTGCCATCTTCAAGAGTTATAGATAATATTATGCATTTTGAGTAACATCTTTATACCCTTCAGCCAGTAGGCACCCAGAGGGGGCAGGGGGTGGCAAGGGGCCCTGGCACCCCCAAAGAAAAAGGGAAAAAAGCACACTAGGGCATTTTCCAAAAATCTTTTCCTATTTAAATTTCATTTTTTATATTTATGTTGTGTCGTGTCTTCTATTTCTATACTACTCATGAATTAGCGGTCACATAAGGTGGGAATACTCTATAGCTCTCGGGAATCACGGCCGCTGTGAACACAAGGTTCAACATCTGTTCAACTTGGCTCCCCCCAAGATTAAATCCTGAGTGTGCCACTGCCTTCAGCAGTAGGCGATCTAATCTGGAAAATGCTGATTGCACTTGAAAATATAGCCATTAGAAACCTGCAAAGGAACTCATATGTAATGTGTCAAGAAAAGCTTGAGAACAAATATTTGTTGAAATATCAATGATATTATTATTCATTTACAATAAATCTTAATAAATCCTCTGAGAAAAGAGGGTAGATTAAACACATGTAAATGCAGAAAACCGAGCAAAGCAGATGCTTATTTTATGTTGTTTAGGCACTACGATCGAAATGATTGGACAGGTATAAGCTGATGTCACAGGTGCAGAGCAGTCAAACACAGATAAAACAACCAAAGCTCCCTGATTGACAAAACATTGTGGAAATTGTTCTAAACCGCTAAAGATGCCCTTTACGCAGACATCGACCATCATTCCAACAGTTAGCAGGCTTTGAGCGTGGAAGAATCATTGGCCTTAGAGAGAGCTGGTTTGTCGCACAGTGATCTGGCCAAACTTGTTGGCTGCACCAGCACCATCGTATACATATGGTGCCAGTGGATTCAAGAAGGATTCAACACACGCTGACAAGGATCAGGATGATGACTTATGACCATGAAGCGACAGGACTGCCATTTGTGACTCATGGAATTGCATGACAGATTCATGACTACAACGCAGCTGCAAAGGGACTGGCAACAGGTAATACATCGAATACCTACCAGGTGGACGGTAAACAACAGGCTTTTACAGTTTTCATTGTGAGCCTATCGTCTGGCACTGCGTTTGCCCCTCACATCTGCCCACATGCAAGCACGTCTTCAATGGGTCATCTCAGACAGAACTGAAACGAACAAGAGTAGAGTACCATGGTGTTTAGTGACGAATCTCATTTTTGTCTTGGTCAGCACAATGGTAGATAATGTGTTCACTGTCATCCAGGGGAAAGGACGCCACCCAGTGAGAGTGACATCATCACAGCTCCAGCACTTGATGTCTTGATGTGGGGTGCCATTAGTTGGACATCTCGGTCAGAACTGGTCATAATAAGGGGATCTCTTAACTGCCCAACTATATTTTACCAACATTTTGTAGCCAGTGGCTGTCCCATTTGTTCAGCAGCATGGAATCTTTTACCAGCAAGATAATACCCATCCCCATACAGACCACATTAATCTGCAGTATCTACACGAGCAAAACGTTCAGGTACTACCATGGCCAGCACTCTCGCCAGACCTTTCACCTATTGAACATGTCTGGGACATGATGGGCTGACAGCTCCAACAACATCCAAGAGGTACGCCAAACACTGTCACTGAAATGGAACAGTGACTTCATATTATTTGGCATTCTGTCCCTCAGGAGGACATTATAGAACTGTACGATACAGCTGTTGAGAGATAGTTGTATCGTACAGCCTCCCCACCATGTTCATGAATGCATTGCTGTGTGGGGAGGTTGAACATCATACTAATTATACCACTTTACTGGGTAGGTAAAGTGGTAATTTCCCATTCTTTTTTTTTTATATAATCAATCGCACATCTCAGTGTATGCTAACAGCTGTCTGCGTTTCAATAAAATGGCATTAATCCTTCCAGTGTTGCAATTTTTTTTCTTGTAATGTAGAAGGAAATGCCATGTTAATGGATACGTTTTTAATTCAGTAATAAAGTATCATAGGAAATGTCCTGTTGACAAGGGGTGGAGGTGGCTCAGTCAATAGTGCACCAGGCATGTAATCTGTAGTTTACAGGTTCGAGTCCCAGATGGGCCGGCATTGAGATTTATCTCCGTAAAACTTCCCACTCTGCCCTCAGTCAGTAGGGACACTGATGGGCTTGGAAAGGCTACTGTCTATCAGATGGGACATTCAGCCTTTGCCCCATGTGTGGGAAACCCATACCCTGTGCATGTTAAAGAATACACTGGATGGCCTTGATGGGAGGCTTCCATTTGTCTCCCAACAGCTGTCCAGTGGATCTCCTCCCCCCAACTCTGAGTCCTCAGCATCCTTGTGACCTGGCCATTTAACTCATTGTGTGCAAAAAAAGTGCTGCTCAGTGGTAAAACAACCCAAATCCTGTTGATAAGAAACACTTGAAATAGTTTGTTGAAAAAAATTTTGTTTTGAGTGGGATGTCACTCAGGATGAAATCAAATATTTTTTTCAGCAAACTATTTCATATATTTTTAAATTTCAGTTATTTGATCTCAACAATTTATGTGAAGGGTCTATGAATACTAGGAACATCTCTTATTAAATTAATGTTGCTAGGCTACTTAAAAATACTAATATATCATGGTCCTTCCTAAAATTTCCACCTTTAAACTATTTTTGCTATAAAAGCCTCATTACTATAATTGAAGACCAGGTCTCAATTAAATTATTGGAAAAGCATTGCAAATTGCTCTGTTAATATGTTGGGTGGTCAACTTGACAAATCACTGTTCAATGTAGCCATGATACAAGAAGGTAGCCATGAAACAATAAGCTGAAAAAAATTGGTTTTGCCATGAGTGGGATTCGAACCCATGTCTCCTAGAAACATGCCAGTAATGCTACCACTACACCATCAATGACTAACGTTTTCTTCAGCCAGTGTGACATATAACCTTTCCAGATTTTTTTTATTTGATTCGCACAGTGGCACCATATATCCAGGAAGTGGACAACTCTGTTGCCTCATAGAGATGGAATTTAATATTTGGCACTCGTGCTCATGGTATTAAATCAATAAATCAGTAGTAAAGAATCACAGGATATGTCCTGTAGACATGGAACTCATGAACTACTGATTTATTGATTTAACGTCATGAGCGTGACTGACAAATATTAAATTCCATCTGTATGAGGCAACAGAGTTGTCCACTTCCCAGATAAGTGGCACCACTGTGCAAATAATTAAAAAAAAAACATATCCGGAAAGGTTATATGTCACACTAGCTGAAGAAAACATTAGCCATTGATGATGTAGTGGTAGCATAACTGGTAAGTTTTCAGGAGATGTGGGTTCAAATCCCACTCATGGCAAAACCAATTTTTTTCAGCTTATTATTTCACTAGTTCCATGTGTACAGGGAACTAGTTACAGCTTATTATTTCACTAGTTTTTCAGCTTATTATTTCACTAGTTCCATGTGTACAGGGAACTAGTACATGTCCTGTGATTCATTACTACTGAAGAAGGTAGCTGTTGGAAGACAAAAAGCTGCTGGCAACAATGGTTGCGAGGAGGTTCCTGTTGCTGAGGTACTGGAGCCCCTAGACGAATATCAGATGGGATATATATTAATTAACTGCAAATGGGCTATTTCGTTTATAAATTCCAGATTATAATAGGGGAGCTAAAATTGGGTCTAACTACTACCTTGTTAAAATTGTCTTGCAACTGAGCTTAAGGGAATGTACTAAGGTAACTTTTTAGCACTGAGGTTCTGAAAGACCTAGATATGATTAAAGCTTACCCTGATAGCTTTCTCAGTCATTGTGACAGTTGTGGTTTTTCTTACTACTGAAGTTGAGAAAAAATGGGATCATTTTAAATAAGCTGCTCTTGAACCTACCTTCTGGGTAAAAAGAAGCAAAACAATGCCATTTTAGGGATAAATCTTTGGAGCTTATTTGAAGTCCCAAGATAAATTGAATCAATGCTTCTAATCCAAATATATAGCATTGTAGAGAGTTTAATAAATGGTAAAGGATTATATGATAGTTTGGCAAACAAAGCAGAGTTGTATGAGATAATAATTTTGTGTGGAAAAGCATACTGGCATACAATAATGAGGGATAAGAATTGTAAGTTTATAGAAAGTGAACAGTCAATCGTAACAAGATGGGGCTGAACATTTCAGAGCTGTTGTGAGCAATGTGGTTAGTTCTACTCCCTTTGTAATGATAGCAGAATTGCTGGCGTTAATATCGGCCCAATATCACTGATCTGAAGTTACTTTGGCTATCTGTCAACTAAAGCTGTGCTAATCCTCAGGATTAGATGAAATTACTGCTTAAATGCTTAGAGGCTGGGAATGTTTCTTTGTCAGAAGACTGACTAAAATTTTTAATATATTTTATGATAAAGGTATAATTAAGGATTTTACTAGAGCTGTTATTATTCCTATTTTCAAGAATGGTGATTGCTGTTCGTGCAATAATTACAAGGGCATCAGTCTGTTTTATGTTTCAAGTAAATTTTTTTTGCATTATTGTGCTTAATAATTAATTGCATATTCTATGGGCTCAGAGATTTATTCATGTTCTGGTTGAGATTCATGATTTAGTATTGTCAATTAAATAATAAAATGTCCAAATTTAAAATCTGCACTATACTGAAATAAATATCACCTCATACTATGAGAAATTGGTTGATGGACAATTATGGTCTCGGAAGACTAAAGAATATTATAAAAAATATCCCCTCAAGCAGCTACTTGCCACAGAGGTCTGACAGGAGCCTGTCAGTTTATATGCCATAGTAGGTCTGAGGATGGCAGGACCTCAGCAGAAAGCCATCATACACATCCATGCCTTACTCAGGACTCAAACCCAGGTCCCTTTGATCAGTAACCAAGCATGCTAACCACTCGACCATGGGATGGCTAAGAATATTATATGTATGAAAAATTGGTTGATGGAACAGGAGGTGGAGTTTCAGTTAGCTGTTGATCTCTGATTCTTTACTACTGATTTATTGATTTAATACCATGAGCACGAGTGCCAAATATTAAATTCCATCTCTATGAGGCACAGAGTTGTCCACTTCCTGGATATATGGTGCGTACCATATATCCAGGAAGTGGACAATCACTGTACATGTACATTCACTGTATCCATCTCAGAAATGGAGGATATGTGTAGATCAAATATTTTTGCATAGGAAATTCTCAATAAATGTTTAGAGTTTCAAAAACCTATTGTTTATTGCTGGCTTTATAGATTTCAAAAGGCTTTTGACTCTCTCATTATAATTTATGGTTTGATTGGTTTAGCATTATTACTGGAATTCAATGGGTAAATTTCCCCTCCATTCCTTTTTAGCTTGGTCATTGATTATTTTATGTACAATTCACTGTAAAGGATGATCAGGGTCTTAGGAGTTCTGGAGATTTGAAAACTTCTGATTTAGATTGTGCAGATGATTTAACTCTTTTGGCAGTTCATTAGTGCTGTTAATTAGATTGGTAGTAGTGTAGATTTTAGTGGTTAACAGTGAAAAAACTAAAGGGATGAATTGATTCAGGACGTGGAGTTTCAGTTCTTTCAATGTCTATTAAGATTTTTAATTTAATTATCCCAGGAGTCGTGTAACAGATACAGGTGGTGTGTAACACAAGATTAACATAATTGGCATTTCTACGATGACTATTAAGAATCTATGAAGATTGCAAAAGAAAAGGCATATACACTTTAAAAACTGAAATTAATCTATATAATAGTATAATCTATTCTGAAGTTTGTTATGGTAGCAAAATCTGTGCATTTTTAAAGAAAGATAACAAGAACCTTAATGCCTGTGATTTAGATGCCTATATGCAGTATCTTGGGCATAGGCAGTTTTACTATGTAAGCAATGATGGGCTTAGATGAGTCAGTAACTACCATTGAGCAACTTCTTGTGCATAGAAAAACTACATTGGTTTGGCCATGTGACTTTCATGCAGAGCTTACAGATTAGTCATATTATTAACAGTGTGCCTAAGGTCTCAAAAAAGGTGAGACCCATGAAGAATGCAGTGGGCAGATACTGTCAAACTGGACTTTGTTAGAATTGGAATGCAGTGGATGCAACAGCAGTTACTCAGGATAGACATTATGAACTAAACTCTGGTTGGACCTCCATGCATAGCCCATGGGTTGAGTTGTTTTACCTCTAAGGGGCACTTTTTTGCACACAGCTAAATAGCTTGGTCACAAGGACCCACAAATGCTCAGAGAAGGTTGAGGGAAGGGAAACCACTGGACAGCTGTTAGGAGACAGATGGTAGCTTCCTGTCATGACCATCAAACATATTCTTTAGTGTGGACAGGGTGTGGCTCTCCTATACACGGACCCAAATTTAATGTCCCATCCAATGGATGGTGACCTTTCCAAGTTCATTGGTGTTTCCTTTCTTAACAAGGGCAGGGTGGAGGTTGTCAGAGATAAATCTCAATGCCTGATAGTTGGAACTCAAATCTGGGAACTGCAGATTCCAAGACTGGTGCACTATCGAATCATCCCTCCCCCTATAGCCATGGCTGCTTGAAGGTTATGTGTGTGTGTGTGAACATGCATGAATTCATAATTACCATAAATACACATCAGATAGAGGTGCTTATAAGATATATTGCATCAAATTATGTTGCCTTGAAATATATGACAAATGTATGATAAACAGTAAGAATGTAAATTAGATAAATGGTTTCAGATTTAATTTTCCCATCTTATATTAAGTGTAGTGATTTGTATAGCTGTTTTATAGGTAATATATTTAAAATGGAAAATTCAACATATTGTATATACTTTTTGAATTCAGTATTCAACCAGTGCTATCCTCTTTCAGGAAGCTGAGGTTAGAGAAAAGGAACAAAGGAAATTGAGAGACCAATTGGAAAAATACACACAAATCAGCTTTGAGAATGATAAGAAAAAATGGGAAGAAATGAGAGTGAGTTTAATGAAATTTTTCCTTTTTGATGAATATTTTTTTTCTTGAATTAACCCTTCCAGTGTCCAGGCTAAAAAACAGGTTTACATCCAGAGGCCAAGCTATTTTCTCACTATGCTCAGCCAAAAAAACTTTAACTTTAGAAATTTTTTGCCAAATAACTAATGAAAGGAATTATGGCATGTTGTATACCAAATTAATCAGCATTTAATTCTGGATTTTTTGAAAATCAAAGTGTTTAACAAAAAATATAATATGTTTTATTTTAATAGGGCTTTTTTAGTCATGTAGTAAAAAAAATGCAAAAATAATTTATTGCATGATTATGCTGTGTAATAAGATGTGAGCTCAAAAGCTGCTATCTCATGATACACTGAGACTATAGTATATAGCCTAGGTATAAGTTGTTGCACATGGCATGAATTAAGGTAGTTTTAACAACAGTAAAAGTTCCCAAGTAAGGTCATAAAATATTACCATTTGTAGAAAAGTCCTGCTGGCTACAGCTAGTTGTGTGTATTGTTAAGCTTCTTCTGCGATTCTTTTTCCTTCAAGATGTAATTTTGAAGAGTTGTTATCATTTCACAGATGATTTACCACTGATGTATTAATGTAGCACTCCAGATACCAGTCTGGGATCAATTTGTTGAATTCACTGTTTTCACAATGTTGTAGTATTGATGGTAATGTTGCACATGACTTCATCCAACAATTTATTTATGCAAAGAACAGTGCGCTCACAAAGTAATTCCATGTATAACGTCCAAATGCAATTTACTTTCATTGTTTAAAAATTGTTTTAAAAAACTCCTTTAAAATAACATATTTAATGCAAGTTTCAAACAAAAAACTACAAAATCTGAACATTGAAGCATTAAAAAAGGATAAGCCCTTCCATCAAAGCTATCCCAGCAGTGACTTATTTCTCCCCGAACGCATGCTGGGCTTCGTCAAGCAATGTGATCTTGAAGTAAGTGTTTAAATAAGAGTATCCATCTATCGGTGATTTACCAAATTTGAATGCCATTCATGCATTGTGTAATTACAATTTATATATATATATATGTATATAAATGCATCTGGCAACACAAATAAAAATTTATTAAAAAAAAAACTAATAGACAGAAATAATTGCAATGCACATGAATAGAATGACTATATTTCTGAATAACAAAATTTTTTTTTGATTTTAAGTAAATATTTTTCTTGTTTTGTAATTTTTTTCTCAGTACCATGATTTGAGAAAATTCCAGGCTTTCAGCCAACTGTGCCGAGTCAGATAAACAAGTCAAATTTAGAAATTTTTAAAAAAATAACCAATCAACAGAAATAGGTCATATTATATACCAAATTAAACAGAATTTAATTACCAATTTTATGAAAATAAATAATATAAACAAATTTGCAAGCATATTGATTTTAATAAGCCTTTTTCAATGTGATATGGTGAAAAAAAAAGATCGCACTATACAATTAAGGCTTCATTTTGGAAAACCTGCTGAATAAAAATAGTTAAATTATATATTCATCGAAAGAAAATTCCCTCCCGAATAATATAATATTCAACCTGAAATATAATTTTTATTTCTTTTAATGATTCTTTTCAGTATCGTATATTTTAAACATGGCCAGTGTTATACAACGTGACTTGGACTTCTCACATTCACGGGATTTTCTGAACTGATTATGAAATATAAAAAACTTCCTTGACTGCTATTTTTACTAAACGTTATGAAATTTTTCTTTGGGTGTTGAAGTTAGGTTCTCTGTCTTTCAGAAGCAAAGATAAAAGAGGATGTGTTTGTTGGCCCTCAAATAAGACAGTTGAAGAAAGATGTGAAATTTGACGAATCTCTAACAGAGAAAGAGAAACTTGCTTGGACATGTTTTAAGAAAGTTACAGACAATTTTCTTGGAAAAAAGAGGTCTAAAGATTACACAGTCATATCAGAATAATATGACCACCTACCATACATATACTATGGTAGGCAGTCATATTATTCTGATATGACTGTGCGTAAAGGAATAGTAAACCAGATGCTACATGCATATCAGGATTTAGGATGTAACATGTTATTGAAAGTGCACTTCCTGCATTCACATCTGGACTACTTTCTGGAAAGCTGCAGTGATGTATCCGATGAACACGATGAGAGGTTTCACAAAGATATTTCGAGAATTGAAAAGCAATATCTAGGGAAGTGGATGCTTACAATGTTGGCTGATTTTTGTTGGAATCTCAAAAGAGACAGCACAGATAAACATAAAAGAAAAAAATAATTTCCGTTTGGTATTTTTGTTATTTAATTATTCTGTATTCAATTTATTTCTGTATAATAATCTGTAAAATTTTTTGTATGAATCTGTAATCATTTTAATACCAAGTAAGCTAAGAATAATCTTTTTTTTTCCTATTATTATTATTCACTGTAAATCTAGGAATAAAATGAAAAACTAAAAATTGTCTAACTCGAAAGAAAACTATCCCTGATAGAAAACATCTAAGCACAGATCTGAAACGTAATAAGTAAGTAAGTAAGAGTTGTGTGATTCTTAAAAAACCTTTAAGAATCACACAACTCTTACTTAGAAAAAATATATATGTATATTTTTTTGTAGAACATTGTAATCCATTATGTTGTCACTTGACTGCTCCACATGCCAGCAATTTAGCTAGGTCATGGTAACCTGCTCTATCATGACATTGCAGGCAGTCTTCACAACAAGCTCTGTCCTCACTCTGGCTAAGAAAGCTTTTGTTACTTATAGTTTTGATTTGAAGAGTAGCAACAACTCATAGAATGCCGGGAAAAGGATAATTCTAGGAATATTGAAATAGGTTTGAAGAAAAAAAAAATGAAACAGCAGAGGTTCATACTTTGTAATTACTTCCAAAATTTCTTTTTTAAAATAGCAGGTTTTTTTTATTGATTTTTAGGAGTTTTTTTGAAATTTTAAGGAAAAATTTGTTGATAGTTTAAATCAGTGGGTTGCTTCAGCATAAAGTAGTATTAGCAAAGAAATCTGCAATTCTGGATATCGGGTCTAGCAAATGGTAATCAGACGGCTATAACAAAGTATTTATATCCTAGTTTAATGAAATGTGCATCAAATTAAAAAAGGAAGTATTATTTTTCAAGCCATTTTTATAAGATGTGAATAAAAAAATTTTCAAACCTCAATTTTTATTTTTAAAAAATTAATTTTTTTTTGTTGTACCAAGAATTGATATGCACCAAAGAACCAAAACATTATGACTATCATGTCTTTATGCAAATCAAAGCAATTGCAGGTAAGATGGTGCATGCCAAGGTCATGAAATGATATAAATAACATCTGATACTGATCTTTGTTAATCAGTGTTGTTCTTCAGATGGGAAAGGCAGTGGACTTAAGTGAGTTTGACAAAGGCCAAATTGTAATGGCTAGATGACTGGGTCAGAACATTTCCAAGACAGTAAGGTTTGTGGGGTGCTCACAATCAGCCATGTTAGTACCTTCAAAAAGTGGTCTGAGGAGAGAGAAAAATATCATGAACTGCTGGCAAGGCATTGGCCGACCACAGCTCATCAATGCTAGAGGTGAGTGAAGGCTATCCCGTATGATATGAGCCAACAGAAGGGATACTGTGGTGCAACTCACCCATAATTTGAAAGCTAGTGACGGGAGTAATGTGTTGCAACACATACTACATTGAACCCTGCTAAAAATGGGGCTGCGCAGCTGCAGCCACTCTGAGTGCCCATGCTAACCTTGGTTCACCATTAAAACTGCCTACAATGGGCACGCAGTCATCAAAACTGGACCTTTAATGATTGGAAAAAGGAGTCTGATCTGACAAATATCATTTTCTGTTGTGCCATGTGGACCGCCAGGTATGTATGCGTTGTTTACCTGGGGAAATGTTGACACCAGGATGCACCATGGGACAAAAAGAAGCCAGTGGAGGAAGTGTAATTCTTTGGGTAATGTTTTGCTGGGAAACCCTGGGTCCATTCATTCATGTGCAGGAAACTTTGATGTCTACCACCTACCTAAACATCATTGCAAACCAATACATCCTTCCATAGTAACTGGTATATCACTTTAGTAGTGCCTTCTTTCAGCAGGATAATGCACCATGCCACACTGCCCAGATTGTTCAAGAATGGTTCTTGGAACATGAGGAAGATTCCAGTTGTTGTCCTGGCCTCCAAATTCGCCAGACATCAGTCCAATCGAGCATCTGTAGTTTGTGTTGGAACAGCATATCTGATCTGCAGCAACTCAACATGTAACTTAAAAGAGTTAAAGGATCTACTGGTAATGTGTTGGTGCCAGATAGTATAAGACATCTTTAGAAATCTTGTAGTGTCCTCTCTCCGGGTAAGAGCTGTTTTGGCAGCATATTAGTCAGATGGTCATAATGTTTTGGCTCTTTGGTGTATATTTTATTCTGTCATCATATATAAATGACATGGACATAGGTAGAGTTAAAGCACAAGCTGAATAATGTAGCAATTATACTACTGATTCTAAAACTACAGGATACTTGTAGCCCTCCACATGCAGTGATGATTTTAACACTAAGCCATTAGGAAAATAATACCCCTCAAGCATCTGCTTGTCCACAGAGGTCTGACAAGTAGTCATATAATATGCCATAGAGAAGTTCTGTAAGGAAGGCAAGACATAAGCAGAACAACAATAAGAGAAACATCCATGCCTTTTTAATGGCTCAAACCCAGGTATCTTTGATCTGCAGCTAAGCATGCAAACCATTGAGCAAAATGAAATTAAAATCGATTATTGTGCTATCCATTCAGTGATTTGAAATGTTTCATATTGCTTTTCTGATAAAAAGTTTCGGGACCCCTTAGATTATGTGCTACAACTATCACTGACTACAGATTACTAGATGAATACTTTCAAGAATTTTGTAGTGAGTTCACACCATATCAAGAATTGTGATCCATGCTGAAATACAGGATTTCCACTGGACTCTTTAGTGTCGCACCTTTCACTTGATGAATTCCAATCACTTTGAAAATCTTGAAAATTATGATAAAAGTAATGAAGTAAAAAAATAATTTCTCTATATTTTTTGTATATGTAATAATTTTTTTCATTTTGTTATTTTTCTAGTATACTAAGAAGTTTATTTGTGGAATCATTTTCATTTTCAGTGGAATCATTTTCTACATAAAAGTAACCAGCCTGATCCTCTAATATTACAAGAAGCTAATGCCTATTTATCACAATGGGAAGAAGATGAAAACTATAATATACAAGACATTTTGCAGGAAATCCACAGAAGTCTGGAGGTAAGGGTATATTGTATATTAAATTGTCTATCTTAAACAAATAAAGATTTCCTTTTTTACCTCTGATAGTCAAAGTTTTAGAAAAGTGGCAGGTTGTTGACTGTAGCTCATTCTTCATTATTGATCATAAAGAAAATGCACAAATTTATGACATTAATCCACTAATTATCAGGGATTATTATTGAAAAATATACATTTGTTACAATGTAGTGTCACAATTATTATTACACTATATTATTTGAGTTTCTAAACGTATGCCATATTTATCTTGATGACAGTCTTTTTTTCTGGAAGGATTGCTTAAGGAGAGTTGAGTTATGATGAGAGTTGCTTATTGAATAAGGCTAGTTCTACAAGGAAAGATATAATGCATGAAATAGTTAGCTGGGAAAAAAAAATATTTTGCCACAAGTAGGATCCAAATCCATATTTCCCAGTAACATGCCAGGGAGATGCGAGTTCAAATCCCACTCACAACAAAACCATTTTTTTTCCATTTAACTATTTCATGAGTCACATGTCTACAGGACATCTATGATACTTGACTACTGAAAGATATCATTGTTTCAGACAAACAAAAGCCATTAGTGCAGAACTAAACAAATATGTTTTAGTTCTGCACTAATGGCACATTAAGTGGTAAAATTTATCTGTTCACTTAATTGGGAAAACATTGGCAAATGAAATATATCTGAAGCTAGTTGTGAAATATCTTGTATAAGAATGAAATCAGGTATTAATTTGCAAAATCCAGAATGGTGCTCCAGTGCTTTTTTTATGGTAAATGAAATTGAAACCATTATTAGTTTTATGAAGAAATTAATTAATGTTGGGTTGCAAAAATTCTGTCTTGTGTACAATGGGCATGTAAATTACCTTTACAACTTTACTCGTGAATAGAAAATGTATGGAAACAGACACACTGTGCATCATCTCTAAGAGAAACTCTCAAAGTTTGTTCTGAATATCACACACATTCAACATGGGCACCATTTGTCACAAATACAATGTCCAAGTGATATTCGAGCTCCATGTACACTGCAGCATGCCATCATCAACTGTTTCAATAATAGCTTTAATTCTGTTCATGAAATCGTAGATGTCAACTGTTGGGGTTTGATGCAGTCTTTTATGTATCCCATAGGAATATGAATCATAGATGTTAACTGTTGGGGTTTGATGCAGTCTTTTATGTATCCCCATAGGAAAAATTCGGGTGATATCCAATGATTTGGCTGGCCAAGAGACAAGACCAGCCAGCCAGCCAGCCCACTGATTTGGGAGATACACTCATAATCCAGCTGCAGTGTGTTGGTGTGCCTGCATGCTGGAAGAACATGGCAAGCTACATTTCTTGTAACTGTGGAGAGACAAATTTTCCAGCATGTCATGTAACTGCTGGATGTCACAGTTGCTTCAGCAAATAAGAAGGGACTGATAAACTATTGTGAAATAGGTCACCCCACATATAAATTTTGTGGTTGTCTCTAATGTACTCCATTGTAGCATGAGAATGCTTGTAGCCTCATCAGAGAACATGATTTTCCTTAGGAATTCTTTGTCTTCATCCAGTTTCTCAAACATGGTTACTGCAGTTTATCATATCATCTGGCATAATTGTCTTACGTTGCAGATGCAAACGTTTTTGTAACATTCAGTGTACTGTCTAATGTGGCATTTGCAACTCATGTTGTAGCCTGTATCATGTATTGCAGGCAGAGACCTCATGTATACTTTTGACATTTTCATCAGACATATGTGGATGCCTTACACCAAAACTCAGAACTCTAACCAGAACTCTGTCAAATTTTTGAGGGTTTTGCAGATGATGCATAAGCAGTGGGTCTGTCTTTTCATACAGTTTTTATTCATGAACAAAGTTGTAAGGATAATTTATATACACCTACCCTGTATAAAATAATGCTCAATTTAAATATATATATACTTATTTATTTAATGAATTGCATAGTCTCCATTGCTTTTTAGACCTTTTTCCAACTTTCCACTGCAGTGGAAACTTGAAAAAAAAAAAAAGCTCTTGAAGTTTGAAACACAATTTTTCAGTTAAGACATTCTTCACACTTTGAAATAATTTAATAATTTAAAAATCTGATGATGCAATATCTGGGAAATAGTTGTTGATAAGAAACATTTCTCCATTTAATTGTTTAAACTTTTGCTGGATCATCAATGCCATGTTTGGTCTAGCATTATCATGCTGATAGACATCTTTTTCTATTGGCCAGATCTGGACATCTTTTATTGATCCTTTGACTTTATCCAACTGCTGACTGTACCATTCTATGCTAACATTTTAACCATGTTGGAGTAGCTCATAAAAGCTGACACCCTTTGCATTCCACCAAGCACATAACATAATCTTTGGTGTAACTAGCATTTGAAATGTACAGGATTTTAACCAGTGTTGCCAAATCACATGCAAGGAAATAAACCAGACAAAGCTCTAAAATAATTTTGGCATGAAAAAACAAACAAACCTATATTTTTTAATGTTTGAGGAAATGAACATTTTCAACTTCTTGAGCACTATTATGCTGTAGGTCAACATGGGATAGAAGAAAATTGTCTTGAGCTGGGTGGGATCTGAACCCATGACCTCCTGATGACATTGTGGGTTCAGATCCCACCTGGCTCAAGACAATTTTCCTCTCTGCTCGCATTGACAACATAATAGTCTTAAAAAGTTTGTACTCTGATTCCCAGCTATAGGTTGTAAAAATTTAATATTGCACGATTTTAGCTGTATTTACATTTAAGAACTTGAGGAACTTCTTGAGGAGAGCCTTAACTGCTCATTTAGAGAATAAAGCTTAAATTGCCACATAGTACAATTTGCTTATTGCCCCATATTATTCCGTTACCTTTTACATATACCATTTCCTAGCAAAGGCTGTTAAGAATAACAAAGGAATTACCAGTCCATGAGTTTTGATGCCTTGCTGATGCAGACAACAGTTGGTTACTAGGGTTACATGTCCCTTTTTCTACTGTTTCAGAATACTGATTAAGTTGACATTGATGGAGTGTGTCACCACAACTGTGGTTACCAGTCCTGGTGTTGTTGAAAATCATTGAAGTCATGGATTTTCTATCACTTATGTAGATACCTGTTGCTAATATGCACTGACTTTTGCTGGTAGTTCCTTTTTCATGATATTAGGCTCTTGGATGGTTACACATTGTGAGCAAGATGAATTGATTAAACACATCCTCAAGAATTTTCAAAAACGTTTAACATTATCTAAGGAACTGAAAGTTTTTAACTTTTTAAAAAACTCATTAAAATCGGAACCAATTCCACCCACAACATACCATGTTTTGCCACTGCTTCCATCTGGTGGCTTCTTCAGGCAACATATAACTTCGTGTTTAAAGTTTATATAGGAGTCTTCTGTCTGACATCAGCTGCTTGCACAGCAGGTGTGTGTTTCTGCTCATGCAGCAGGAGGTTCCATGCCACTGGGAGGGGTGAAATCTCCTTGTTGCAGAGCTTCTGCTTATGTAAAATTAATCATAATGAATTCAGCATATTGAAGTTGAAATTTAGTTTGTGGTGCTATTATAGGTTTCTATATTATATTAGGTCCTTAATTGGTAGCTAGGTAGTCACTGGAAGGAGAGCTATGCACCAATCCCCTGTGATGATGCATAGAACCGGCCACGCTTAGCACCTAATGTCCGACCCCTCCTTCTTATGGTGCAGACCATTAGTACCTTTCAAAAGAGATACTCTCTTGTGGAAGTGAACGGAAGGGGAGGGCTGCCAGATTAGTGTGGCCTACTGATCTGGACAACTATGGCTACTTTTCTTTTTTTTTCTACCCTGCTGAGGAGTGGTCAACCACACAGGGTCCTGGTGCTGACCATATAAACCCACTGGACTGGATTGAATTATGGCTCTGAGCTTGATCATGGATCCTGATTTTGCTGCACTGGTGGGCTTCTGTGGAGGGAAAATCTTCCGCTGTGTTTTCTGTTTGTTTGTGGGTTGACAGCCCCAAGTGAATAGATTCACAGGATATGTTTATCAGCTGGTGGATAATCCTGAGCAGAGGTCATCGCAGGCACCTGAACTCTATGCTTCTATTGGCATCGTCAAATTCTACATTGGAGGAAGTCTTCCAGTGTAGATGGCTTCAGCCTTTAGTGGTGGAGGAACGGGTCTTTGCCCATGCCTGCAATTAGGGGGCTGTTTGATATTGTCGGCATTCCCTCTCTCAATAAACATAGTTTCTTTAAACATCCCACTAACCATTTTCTCTCCATAGGTAGTTGGAATGTGAGGACTTTGCACCGAACTTATTCTCTTGATGTCCTCACACAAGAATTCCACCATTATAATTTAGATATTCTCGGCTTGCAAGAGACCAGATGGACAGATAAATGTCAGATTCTAAAAAATAAATTTAAATTTCTCTTTTCAGGGAGGGACAATAATAAGCATCACCAAGGCATAGGTCTGCTTCTAGGCAGACACACCAGTGATGCTCTTCTAGGATATGAGTGCATTAATGAAAGGTTTCTTACAGCAAAATTTCAGATAAGCATTAAAGACTTGAATGTTATCTGCTGTTATGTCCCCACTGAGGATGAGAAGGATAGGTTTTACGGGCAACTTCAGGATATTTTGAATTCTATCAAGAAAGGAGATATTATCCTTGTCCTATGTGACTTCAGTGCCAAAGTTGGTACTGACTCTGACCTTTGGGGAGGGGTGATAGGCCCTTTTGGTATTGGTAGCTGCAATGGCAATGGGCAACATCTCCTACAGGTAAGTAAACTCAATGGTTTCAGAATAACTAACACTTATTACAAACACCGCGACATACATAAGTACACATGGGTTTCACCCGATGGGCTGTATAAGAATATGATTGATTATATATTAATTAACAGAAAATGGGCTAGTTCTGTTAGGAATACCAGGTCATATAGGGGAGCTGAAATTGGATCTGACCATTACCTTGTTAAAAGAGTCTTGCAACTTAAAAAGTGTTGTGCTAGGGTTAAAAAATTTACTTTTAATGCTGAAGCTCTGAAAGACCCAGTTATAGACAAAGCTTACCATGATAGGTTGCTTAGTCATTATGACAGTCATGGTTTTCTTACTACTGAAGTTGAGGAAGAATGGAATCATTTTAAACAGGCTTTTTTGGACACTAACAGTCATCTTTTAGGAAAAAAGGAGCAGAGGAGGCAGAATTATCTGAGTGATATGGCACTTGAGCTTATTTCAGAAAGAAGGAACTGCAGGAATGTCCTTAATCAATACCCTACTAGTCCTAATAGAAAGCATTACAGAGAACTTAATAAACGTGTAAAAGATCAGTTAGCTGCTGATAAGAATCTTTGGCTTGATGGCTTGGCTGACAAAGCCGAGGAAGCAGTTAGACAGCACAACAGCAGAGAGCTGTACCAGATAGTTAATGTTTTGTGTGGTAGAAAACGAACAGGTATACAGGGATTGAAGGATAAACAAGGTAAGGTTATAGAAGGTGAGGATTCTGTCATGTCTAGGTGGGCTGAGCATTTCAGTGATGTTCTAAACAATGTGGTTAGTTCTATTCCCATTGTTTGCATTGATGATAGATGCATTACTGGCTTTAATGTTGGCCCTATATCACAGTCTGAAGTGTTATTTTTGGCTATTTCTGATCTTAAACTACATAAATCACCAGGGGTAGATGAAATTACTACGGAAATGCTTAGAGCTGGGAATGTCTCTTGGATGACTGAAATTTTGTATATCTTTTATGATAAGGGCATGGTTGCTAAGGATTTTACCAGAGCTATTATTATCCCTATTTTCAAAAAAGGTGATCGCAGTTCTTGTGATAACTATAGGGGTATCAGTCTACTCTCTGTTCCAGGTAAAGTTCTTTCCATGATTGTGCTTAATATAATTAAGAATCTGGTTGACAGTCAATTGAGTGATGAGCAATGTGGATTCAGAAGTGGTAGGGGATGTGTAGATCAGATATTTTCACTTAGGCAGATTCTTGAGTTTCAGAAACCTTTGGTTGCTAGCTTTGATGATTTCAAAAAGGCTTTCGACTCTGTTGATTGTCATAATTTGTGATTGATTGTGAAATCATATGGTATACCAGACAAGTTAGTTAACATAATGAAAGCTCTCTATAATAACACTGAGTCGTGTGTGAGAGTTGGTAAGGCTTGTAGCAATTGGTTTAGCATTACTTCTGGTGTTCGACAAGGGTGCATTTTGTCTCCTTTTCTCTTTAGCTTGGTGATTGATTATGTTATGCGAAATTCACTTGAAGGAAAGATTTGTGCCTTAAATGGACTGGAGATACGAAAATTTCTGATTTAGATTATGCTGATGATTTAGCCCTTTTGGCAAATGATGTTGATGAGATGAACTCTTTCATTCGAGCTGTTGATGAAACTGGTAGTAGAGTAGGTTTGGTTATAAACAGAGAGAAAACTAAAGTGATGAAAATTGGTCAGGCAGGCTGTGATTCAGTTAATCTGAATGGTTGCAGTCTTAAGCAGGTGTCACAGTTTAATTTTCTTGGGAGCTATGTAACAGATAATGGTGATGTGTGGCATGAGATTAACAGGCGAATAGGGATTGCTGCCGGGACTTTTAAGAATCTATGGAGAGTGTGGAGAAATAGGCGTATACACCTAAAGACTAAAATTAGACTGTATAATAGTTTGGTTCTTTCTAGGGTTAGTTATGGTAGTGAAACTTGGATGCTGTGTAAACAAGTTAACAGGAAACTAAATGCTTTTGATTCTAGATTGTTACGTAGTATCTTGGGTATTAGGTGGTTTAACTTTGTAACTAATGATGAGGTTAGGCAAAGGAGTCTGCAATCTCCTTTAAGCATTGCGGTGGGCTGACAATGTCAAACAGGACCTTGTTAGAATTAGTGTGCAGTGGCCAGATGCAGTAGATGTAGCTCAGGACAGACTTGCTTGGAGAACTAAATTGCATGGTCTGGTTGGCCATTTAGCCCATTGTGTGCAAAAAAGTGCCACTCAGAGGTAAAATAACCCAACTTCACTCAATGTGTGGCTAGATGCTTCAAAAGCTGAGCATACCATATTCTAATTAGTGTATAAAAATTGTGATAATTTGTACTGCAGCATAAGTCAGTTTTCATATGACATCCTAAATGTATATAAAAAATTTAATGTCTCTAAACAACCTTTTAGGTAGATTTGTATTTCATATATATAAATCACTGATTTAAATAATGCTTTTATTTTTTTGCAGATGATAAAAGAGATAGAATTTGCTGTTTTATATTGTCCTGAAATTGACAATAAAACAGAAACATCATGGCGAGAGGTAAAATATTATTTGTAGTTTGTTTATGCATTCTATAATAAATTGAAAAAATTCAATGAATGAAAGAAATATTAAGCTCATTGTTCATCAAATATGTACAATGAATTTTGAGAAAATCGAAATATATAAAATTGTTTCAATCGCTGGGTAAGTGTGAAAGAAACCATTGATGTACCTTCCAGAATTGAACTTAGGACCTCCTCGTTATGCACCAGTTGCTCTACTAGTTGAGCTTAAAGTGTGGCAATTCACACTAGTTTAAATAATGTTTGGAGCACTTCCATGTGTGTTAAAATTTTTGGAGTCTATGCCATTTACTGTTTATACCAACAGTGAATTAATTGTTTAATAAATATGTATCAGTCAGTATTATTTAATAAATATGTATAGTCAGTAGCGTGCCAGACTCGTAATCTGTAGTTCCCAGGTTCGAGTCCCAGCTGGGTCAGCGTTGAGATTTATCTCCGCAAAATTCCCCGCCCTGCCCACGGTCAGTAGGGGACACTGATGGGCTTGGAAAAGATTCCGTCCGTTGGATGGGACGTTAAGCCGTGGTCCCATGTGCAGGAGAGCCATACCCTGTGCACGTTAAAGAACACACTGGATGACCTTGAAGGGAGGCTACCGTCTGTCTCCCAACAGCTGTTCCAGTGGGTCCCCTCCCCCAACCTTCTCTGAGCTTTCGGGGTCCATGTGACCTGGCCATTTAGCCCATGGTGTGCAAAAAAAGTGCCACTCAGAGGTAAAACAACCCAACCCAAACCCAGGATTCATAACCTCTATGGCAAAGAATCGTAAATTTACCTTTTTTTCACTTAAAATATTGGCTTTTAAAGTAAAAAAAAATGCGTGATTTTCTGTAGAAGAAAAATATTTTATGATTAAAACTGTTTAAATGTTTGTAAATTATTTTTATGTATTATCAGATGCATTTTATGAAATTAATACAAAGGCTCAAAAAAACTTATTTTTTCCCTAAGATAATCACATGATAGATATGTATAGCAGCAGACATCTGGCTTTGGTTTGAAACTTTATTACATATGTGAGGCCATATGGATATGTCTTTGCAATGTCAAGTACTGAATGTTTTTTCTTAGCTTCCTATTGCTTTTCACTTGCCATTTGTCAGTTTGTGTTTTGTCAAAGCAGTTGTTCCACTGTGTCTTTTGAATACGATGGATAAACTTAGCTCTTCCAGTGTCCAGCCTGAAAAACAGGTTTCCATCCAGAGGCCAAGCTATTTTCTATTATTTTATTTTCATAAAATTCTTTATTAAATTTTGGCCAAATAAAAATAAGTGTTCAGCCAAAAAAACTTTAACTTTAGAACTTTTTTGCCAAATAACTAGTGAAAGGAATTATAGCATGCTGTTGGCCAAATTAATCAGCATTCAATTCTGGATTTTCTGAAAATAAAGTATTTAGCAAAAAAGATGTGTTTTATTTTAATCAGACTGTTTTTTAGAGTCATGTAATAAAAAAATGCATCTGGCAACACAAATAAAAATTTATTTAAAAAAAACTAATAGACAGAAATCATTGCAATGCACATGAATAGAATGACTATATATTTCTGAATAACAAAAAAAAATTAGTTTTTTGGTTTTAGGTAAATATTTCTCTCATTTTGTAATTTTTTTCTCGGTACCATACTTTGAGAAAATTCCAGGCTTTTAGCCAATTGTGCTGTGTCACATAAACAAGTCAAATTTGGAATTTTTTTAAAAAACAAACAGTTAACAGAATAGGTCATGTTATATACCAAATTGAACAGAATTTAATTATGAATTTTATGAAAATAAATAAATTTGCAAGCATATTGATTTTAAATACGCCTCTTTCAATGTGATATGGTGAAAAAAAAGTTCACACTATACAATTAAGGCTTCATTTTGGAAAACCTGATGAATAAAAATAGTTAAATTATATATTTATTGAAAGGAAATTTCCTCCCGAATAATATAATATTCAACCTGAAATATGATTTTTATTTCTTTTAATGATTCTTTTCAGTATTGTATATTTTAAACACGGCCATTGTTATACAACGTGACTTGAACTTCTCACATTCACAGAATTTTCTGAACTGGTTATAAAATAGGAAAAACTTCCTTGGCTGCTTTTTTTGCTAAATAATATGATTTTTTTTTCTTTGGGTGATGAAATTTGGGGATCTTGACTAAGTGCAGAAAGGTTTGTGCACTAAAGCAAAAAAAAAAACAGCATTATATTGTCTGTGTGGCACAGCCAAGGTACTGAGGAGAGGGACGGGTTGCCTTTAAAATCATTCAATGCAAAATATCTCTATCATTACCTTCATAGAAAATTGTAGAGTCATCAGCAAATATAACTAACTTACCACAGAGCTTTAAATCACAAAAATCATTAATAAATATTAAAAGACCAAAGCTCCTAGAACTGAACCCTGTGGTACACCATATTTACTTACTTTCTGTGTCCGGAACACCAAATTCATATTCTCCCCTTCCAGTATGCAGCAGCGGCAGTTGCTTTGTCATTTACAAGAATCAAATCATCCATGGTACAGTGTTCTCCCATATTTTGGCATATCAGCAGGTGTGCATAGTCCTGCATCTCCCCGCAATCGCACCTCTCATATTCGATCTGTATGTTCCACTTCTTCAGGTTAGTTTTGCATCAAGTGATTCCAGTTCTCAATCTATTTAATGCTTTCCATATGGCATATGGGAGTTGGTACCCATGTGCGGGTTCCTCATTTGGTTCACTCCACACACTTCTGTTTTGTTCCTTCCGGAGGTTGACATGGCATCTTTCTGGAGGGATCTCTAGTTGATAGGTATTTCTCATAAAGCTCCTCCTAGACTTGAGCCATGATCTTGCTGGCTCGTGTTCGTAAAGCAGGTGTCTGAGGTCTGTTTCCTGCTTTTGTTTTTCCACTTTCATTGCTACTTTCCGCCAAATGTTTGATGGGGCAATGCCAACTAATGGGTATATTTTTCCAATTGGGGTTGGTCTTAGGCACCCCATTATAATGCGACAGGTCTCATTTATTGCCACATCAACATGTTTTGTATGTGCTGAGGTGTTCCATAGCGGTGCTGCATATTCAGCAGCGCAAAAACAGAGGGCGAGAGCTGATATTCGTAGCATATTAGGCTGTGCTCCCCAAGATGTTGCTGTAAGTTTCTGGATAATGTTGTTTCTAGCAGAAATTTTTTCTTTATTATTCTGGCAGTGTTGTTTGAAGGAAAGAGTTTGGTCAAGTGTTATGCCTAGGTACTTTGGGAAGTCACATGTTTGTAGTTCTTGTCCTCTCCATGTAATCTTTAATTTCTTTTTCGCATCTCTATTCATTTTCAATTCTTCAGCCCCTTGATATATGTTTCCTGGAGATTTTTTTTTTTTTGACAAGTTCTATAAATCTGTCATAGTTTCCAGGATTAGGTTCTAAGGAGACAATTTTAGAGTCTAGGTCTGAAGAGAAACTATCCCATTTTGCCTTTTTGAAGCTGAATCTCCTTTTAAAAGGCACGACCTCTGATCTTACTGCCACATCCATGGTGCACCTAATAGGTCAGTGTTGTGTTTTGGGGATTGGTTCTTCTACATATTTTGATGTTAAAGGTGCCAGACTGTCGCTCACGAATATGTTATCGGGATTGTATCCTCTTTTCCATCTGCCACTATTGAAGGATGTTGGTAATTTGGGGTCATGTAATTATTTGTTTAATGCCATTTAAGGCAAGAGTGCCGATTCGGGGACCTTCGATTAAAAAAAGAAGAGATGGCGCCCATCTGAGTTGACGTACTATACCAGGTAAATTACTAGTTTTTCGATCTTTATTTCGCTTGGAAATCTATTAATGATCCTACTTGTTCGATTACTAATTAATTTTTGGTGCATTAACAGTTTTGTGATAGGCAAGGCATGGATGTGTGTTGTTTTCTGCTGAGGTCCTGCCATCCTCTCAGATCTCCTACTGTGGCATAATAAACTGACAGGCTCCTGTCAGACCTCTGTGGCAAGCAGCTGCTTGAGGGGGTATTTATTTATTTTTATTATGAGTTGCAGGTCTGTTTGTTCCACCCAATTCTCAGGCTCAGTGCCATTCTTGTCTGTTGTATTATATCCCCATGTTGTACTATGACAGTTGAAGTCTCCCATAACAATTTTCAAATTTTGTGATTGGAAGTTTATAGTCTCCTCAAATTCGAAAATGGCATTAGGTAGTTTATATATAGATGTTACAATGAGAAACTGTACTTCCGCTGTCAGGATTTTGATGTCATTTCTCTCAGTTATGTGTGCAGATCGGATGTCAATTTCTGGCTTGGCAAAGATGGCACTACCATACTGGTCATGTGGTCTCTCCACAACCAGTTTCGTACCTTGTATCTTCGGGTCTGTCCTCGTTTTGTGTGACAGGGCCTTTGAGATCCCTCATGTCGGTGAGTTTGTGTTCCTCCTCTACCCACTGATGCCATATTCTCATCACTGTGGCAGCATTCTGTCCAACACGAGCACCAGTGTCTCAGTACGATAATCCGCCTTCCTGTAAATCCCACAATTCTCCCTCGATCAAAGTCAGAAATCTGGTCATAAGGATGCCTTGTTCTTCAATGGGGCATACTTGATCCTTTAGAAGTGTGCAAGAACAGCGAGCAAACACAATTCCAATGCTTTACATCGGCTCTTTGTAATCTCCTCTTATACCACTTCCAGGGGACGTTACTGTAACACATAATGTGCATATGTGCTGAACATTGAATCATTTACATGTTCTCCCATGGGCTTACCCGTCTTACATATTTTGGGACAATCTGATGAGTTCTTCCTGGTGTTGCACTTTTAATGGCCAGCAGTGTATTTATGAGAAGTATAAAACTGATATACTTTTATATTATATAATTTGCAACTTATGTGTGCATTTTGTTCTTAATAATATGCACAATATTTGCATTATGAAAAATATGTTACTTTTGATTTTGTTACTACTTTTCAGTTTTTTACTACTTTACTCACCAGTGAAACTACTTGGGGGGGGGGGGACTAATCATTTTGCTAAATATAATGCATCATAATAAATGTTGGATTTTGCAGTGAATCATAATAAAAGCAATATAATTGTAATGCATGTAATAAATAAAATAAAAAAATAAGTACCCCTTCAAGCAACTGCTTGCCATAAAAGTCTGACAGGAGTCTGTCAGTTTATATGCCATAGTAGGTCTGTGTGGATGGCAGAACCTCAGCAGAAAAACTGCTAACGTTCATGCTTGATCCAGGGCTGGAACCCATCCCCTTAGAGCAGTAGCCAAGCACCCTAATCACTCAGCCATGGGATGGCTTAATAAATAAAATTAATAATAAATAAAAGCAATATAAGTAAATGCATTTTGTTAATAAATAGTTTAATCTGTCATTGTAGTAGCTGTGTAAATTCTTTTTATATGAAATTTTTTTCAGAGCCGTGTAAATTTACAAAATTTGCTGTCACACAAGTTGGATATGGCTACTTATTCACTCTTGTTGGTAAATATTTTCCTAGTATATTCAATGTAATAACTTAGAAGTAAAGTTTTGAAAAACTGATAAATAGTTCTATTGTAAAAATGCATTAATTGAATATTGAGATCTTTTATCCAACATCTGTACTTTTCATACTAAAACATCTATTACTAAGCACACAATTAATGCTAATATCTCTACATTCTGAGTTCTTTCAAACACTGATATACATGTAGATCCCAGTTATGCTACTGTTTGGTGTAATTAGGATCTACATTTTTGTATGGCTTCAGAAAAACCCAAATAATATATAAAATGTCTCAGATTAAGTTATTCCTAGATATCAAGCAAATGTTTTAATAAAAATTTTGTTGGAAGTAGGTGCACTGTGAGAGTGTAGTTTTTGGGAAATCATCCCCATATCTTACACCCCACATACCAGTGACTACACACCTGGATCACAGCTGTATATAAACAAATATATTTATTATATAAGTTATAATATTGGGTTAAACCAAAAGCGCATTTGGATTTTAGGCAAAAATTCAAACTCAAATATTAAATAGTAAAAATTACCTTTAATCAATAATGTATCTACCATTTTATTTGATTATCTTAAGTCATCTGTCGGTGAAGAATTCGATTGATTTTTTGTTAAACTGATTAAGGTGATTTTTGATGGTTTCCAAAGATTGGACTTTTTAGCATTCAAACAGTTTTGCAGCGAACGGAATAAATGGTAATCCAAGGGTATAATATCAGGTGAATAGGGCAAGTGGCATAAAACATCTCAACCCAACTGCAACAATTTTTGCCAGGAGGTCAAAGACATACGTAATCTTGCATTGTTATGGTGAAACACAACTCCTTTGCGATTCACCAATTCCAGATGTTTTTCATCGATCGCTGCCTTCAGCTGATCCAATTGCAAGCAGTACTGATCTGAATTAATTGTTTGATTGCTTGGCAAGAGCTCATAGTGAAGGATTCCTTTCCAATCCCACCAACTCATAGAGCGTGACCTTATTTGGATGCAGGCTGGCCTTGGGTTGCGGTAATGGAGGCTCACCTCACTTGCTCCAGGATCTTTTTCTTTGGATGTTGTTGTAAAGGATCGATTTTTCATCACCCGTCACTGCTTCAAAAATGGGTTGTTTTCATTGCATTGCGGGAGCGAATCACAAGCAAGGAAAGTGGTGTCTATTAAATTTTTCGCTCAATTGATTCGATGCAGCACCCACATAGTGTACCTATTCCTGTATCCAAGCTGCTCCGAATGCCTTACAACTGATGTTTGCAATACTTTTAGTGCCTCAGAAATCCTCAGAAATCTCTCTTGGATTAATGTGGCGATTTGGTCCTTGTCAACTGTGGAGGGTCTTATTGAACATGGGGTATCTTCCAGAGAGAAATTCCTGGTTTGGATTACTCATACAATATTGTTTCACTCTTAACCTGTACAGACTACAGTTCAAATAATGTTAGAGTTTATAAAGGATTTACCGACTTTGAACATCTGCTTCCCTCATTCCGTTGGCATCTGGTGCGGTCAGGCTCTGTTGTCGGCCCACCCACTGGCTGTTACCATTGCTTCATTGTGGGGTGGGTTTTCTGCAGACACTCGTCCTTCACCATACAGTTCACTAAATCATTATGATTTCTTTGGGATCACCAATATCTGGTTTTCTTGCAGACATAGCCATCCAATAAATAGAAGAACAAGGGCTTAAAAAGTACCCCCCCCTCCCCAATATGCAAAAGATACATAGACAAAATCATAATAATATACAAAGAAAAAAATAACTAAAACTACCTGGAAAACATAAGGATTGAAATGGAAGCAATACATTCTACTATCAAATTCACAAGCAAGAAAAATAAATTACTACCATACCTCGACATTCTATTGGAAAGAAAAACAAGACCACATTGAAACAAGTGTATTGAAAATCAGCAAAAATGAGTGCAATAATACCATATACATCAGTGCACCCCCAAAGTCATAAAAAGAGTGCAATAAGATTGGCACTCATCAGGAACAATAGATACTCCAGCAATAAAAAAGCACATGAGACTGAAAAAAGAAACCTATACAAAATGGTATAGGATGTATTCACCATTTTGTTCCTGCAGCTAATTAGAAAAATAGAAATTGAAGCAAAAAGCATCACAAAATGTGATACCCAACCTGGCACAAAAACATAAAGAGAATAATAAATATAGCATGAGCATACCACCCATAACTTGGCTAGAAAGATAACTGAGCAGAATTATGAAACCCCACAATTGCATAGTACCCATGACAACAGCATTAACAATAGAAAGAAGCATGAAAAAAGACCAAGAAAAAATGGCAGGAGTGTATAGATTACCTGTCATAAATCAACAAAACTACACACTATACTATTGAAAAACCAAAAGATCATGTAAAATTAGGTTTAAAGAGCACCAACATGACATCAAATACAAAAAATAAACAATAGCATTAGCCAGATATGCACAAAATCCAACAACAACGAAATCCGATCAAGTATAAATAATAACAAGCCCCAGAATGGAATATTGATTAAATCTAGCTGAAATATAATCAATATATAGAAATATCTGCTGCAGCAATGATATAGTAATCCCACCACACCCATGTAAGCTGCTCATGAATGAAGAGGAGGATAGTACAAAAGGAAGGGAGCAATCCCTACTAATACCCCCCCCCCCCCCCAAGGAAACGAAGTATGAAATATATACAAATGCATCATGCCAATTTGGCATCCATCTTGTAAATTCTTGTTGCCATATATCCTGATATGCAATTGTTACTATTAGATTATACTGCTATACTTCTACTATGTTTTATTTATATTTAGAGTGTTTTATTCAATTTATGATATGACTGATTTATGATGTTCACTATGATTAGTACATTGTACACCTAATCAGTGCTGCTCTACAATTTTTACATTGAAAGTTTGTTATATCTGCAATATTTCTGAAGTTAATATTGCTAGGTTTCACAATTTTCCACAGGGGCACTGCAACCATGCTCATCAGAAAGAGTATCCTTTTCTATATGTATCTTTCATTACTATATTCATGAGATTGCTTGGTCCAAAACTCAGAGATTTATTGTGCCTAGAGAAGGACTTTATTACACCAGCCTATATATATATATACACATTGAGATTAAAATAACTTAAAATTCTCTGTCATTGAGCAATAAAATTTTTAAGCTTATCGTTAAAACCATTTGCATGTTTAAAAGTTTTCAGTCCTTGCTTCAAAAAGCTTCTGAGTTTTCTCTTAAAAACATTTAACATGCAAATAGTTTGAAGGATAAAGTTAAAAAATTTTTCCTCAACAACAGAGAATTTTAAGTCATTATAATTATTTTCTGAGCAAGGTCTTTTTAATATTATGCACTGAGATGCCAGTATAATAGGGTACCCCATTGCTCATTACCTAAATGGTTCATTCCAACACAATATATTACGTGACCACTGTATGAGGCATAAATCAGGCAGACCAGCTCTTTGAGTCTCAGAGTTGAATTGAGCATCAGAATGTGCAAAACAAGCGACCTGAGTGACTTTGGATATGGCATGATAGTATGCTAGGTGTTCTGGTTCTAGAATCTCCCAAATGGCCATCCTCCTGTGCTTTTCATGCACAACCATTTCAGGGTTTATTGAGAATAGTGCGAAAAGCAAAAACTACCAGTGATCAGCAATCCTGTGGATGAAAACAGCTTGTGGATCAGAAGGTTTAAAGTTAAAGCAAACAGATAGATCATAACCAGGCAAATAACATTAAAATTAAACATTGATGTGCAGAAGATCATCTCCAAACACACCACATATTGGACCTTGTGAATGGGCTACAACAGCCGCTGACCATATCAAATGCCAATGTTGTCAGCAAAGAACAAGAAAGCATGTCTCTAGTGGGCACTAGAGCATTGACACTGGACCATTGAGGACTGGAAAAAGGTAGCCTGGTCAAACGAATCAAGGTTCTTTTTTGCATCATGCTGATGGAATGATAAGAATTTGGTTCTTGTCTGGTGTGAACAGTACAGGCCAGTGGTGACAATGTGAGGAATGTTTTCCAGATTTTTTTTTTTGATTCATCGAAGATTTAACATCAGGATATGCATTAGGTCCACTGATATCTATTGAAGGGCATCTGAATGTCATGGCGTATTTGTACATAGTTGCTGACCAAGTTCATTCTGTCATGGCTACAATTTATCCTCACTCAGATGGACACATTTAGCATGATAATGTACCTGCTCACAAAGCATCACTGAATGGTTCCAGGAACATGCCAATGAGTTTGCTTCATTGACCTGCACAATGCTCAGATCTAAACCCTATCTAGCATCTTTGGGATGAAATGGTAAGGGGCTGTTCTCAGTGAGACTGTGCCCTCTCCAATTTTCAGCAACTGTACAACACAATCATTTCCATATGGTGCAACATTCCTGCACAACTCTCCAGTATCTTGTAATTCCATTCCCTGAAGAATTCGGGCTGTTCTGAAGGCCAAAGGACATGATGCCTAGCAACATGATGCTAGGTATGCATATCTAACAAACTGGCATCTCATTGTGTGTTATTAACTAGCAAGTTTTCAGTTCATGTGGACTTGGATGCAAACTTATATATACTTTAATGATTTTTCAATAAAATGTTATGTTAATGTGTTTAAGGTGGGCCATCTCTGCTGACACTTGACAGAGCTCATTTGGGTCTTTAATGTTCCTATCAGCACAATGTGTTAAGCACCTAGTTTATAAAGAATGGGCTGCTCAATCCTCTAATTAAGAGGCTGTTTGACATTTTGTCTCTTCCTCTCACATTAAACCTAGTTTCTTTAAAAATCTCACTAAGCATTTTCTTTTCTCATCAACATGGAATATGTGAGTACTCTTTAGATTACTTTCTTAATGACCTAACACAGGAATTTAAAGGGTGTAAGTTGGACATTTTGGCTTGCAGGAGGCCAGATGAACAGGTAAAATAATATTGAAAATATATTGCAATAATGGCAAAGCAAGGATTATTCCTTAGCAGAATGTCAGTGATGCTCTTTTATGATGTAATTGAATTAGTGAAAGATTTCTTATAGCTAAATTTAAAACAGAGATTAAATTTTGAATATTATCTGTTGTTAACCCCCCAACCCTTCACCTAATGAAAACCCTGATGAGAATTAGGATAAATATTAGGGACATTAGAATATTTTGAATTCTATGAAGAAAGAAGATACTCTTGTTTATTTTCGTTATTTCCTACAAAAATAGTTTTTTTCTTTTATCGGCGGACAAATAGTCCCCCCCCCCCACCCTGCACCATGCATGCCATAAAACAGCTTTGGGGTGCAATTTCCAACTGTTCATATTACTTTTACAAATCATGCCATTGCAAAATAAAATTCTGTTACATAGGTATCTTTTTGCATAATTTGTACATTGTATTGAATTATTATGTTTATAAACCCCGGGATTGTTTAAGATCAACATCAGGACAGGAGCATACATCATCACTTTGTTTCCTATCAATCAAGCGAGAATGACTCAAAACATTAATTTTGATAATGATTTTACCAACAAAAAAGTAGGAAAAATTAAAATACTTTAAAAAATAATTAATTGCAATTTCTTTGGCAATTAATATTTATTCATGTAGCTGTATTAAAATAATGACAATAAATATATATATAATATAAATAATGTGTATTTTTTATCAATAACTGAATATGGGTGGATATTCACAAATTTGTCAAGGGTGCCAAAGCCTAGCTACGCCTCTGCCCCTGAGCCAACATTGAGATTTATTTCTGCTGAATCCCCATCTTTTGATCAGAAAGGGGACACCAATGGACTTGAAAAGGCTGCCATCTATTGGATGGGATATAAAACTTTGGCCCCATGTGTGGGAGAGTCATAACCTATGCACATTAAAGAATGCACTAGATGACCTTGATAAGAGACTACAATCTGTCTCCTAACAGCTGTCTATTGGGTCCCCTTTCCCCAACCTTCTCTGAGCCCTTGTGACCTAACCATTTTAGCCCATAGTACAAACACATGCTGCTTAGAGGTAAAACAACACACTAAATAATTGTATTTGAAACATACAGAGGCATCATTATGCATAACCTATTTACTTGTATTAATAAAAAGATTATGCACTACATGTCTTGCAGAATGTACAAATTAGAGTTAATTGAGGTAAAATAATTACAAATGTTCAGTTATTATTTATTAACATTTAACACATGACCTTTAGAAAAGTAAATGTTGGTTTCAGTTCTGTTTTCCTGTACATTTATTCTTTATTATTTATATGTCATTTAAAATAAATGTATCCTAAGTCATGATAGTATTTCCTACAATAATGTAATTTAGTCTATGATATGCATTTTGGAGTTTAGTTTACGATAGGTGTAGTCATTTGAAGCACTATTTTTTTTATATATGAAATAACACCTAAAATTATTTTTAGGATGCCAATGAATTTGTGAATCGTGATACTTTTAATATGGAATACAGTGTGACAGACACTGAAGAAATTAATTGCTCAGAAAACAGCCATCCAACTGTATCATTGTGTCTTTGGGCTAACTTAGCTAAGAATCCCCGTTATAAAGGAATGGAACGTGAAGAAATTGGATTTAGTTTTGAACTGCCAAGGGAACTTTTGGTTCAAGACTGTGCAGTTTGTATGATGCACACTTTATTTGATCATATTACACCAACATTTCCTCCTCCTAGAACTACTCCACCAGTAGAAAACTTAGAAGAGATTCAAGATAGTATAGAGATAAAGCAAGAAGACCAAGAAGGTGAACACTTTAACTTTGAAATATTAAACAACTCTATTGTGAAACAGCATTATTATAATAATGTGTGTAAATATGTTTTCTTTAGTGTCTTATCAGTCAATTTAGAATATTAGCATTTTCTTTTTAATTGGTTTTTGTCAAACATTCATGTCAAGTAAGTGACTGCCTGATAAAAAAAAATAGTTTAAATTATGAAAATTTTAACAGGTATGGGTGTATAAAATGCTTTTGCAATATTTTCTTGACATGAATTTATTTTTCCATCTTTATAAAAAGGAGTGCCAACTAGTAACAATGTTAACCAGTGTTATGGAGATCGTTCAAAAATTCTTGAACCTGTCTGTAGATTTGACTCATTCTGCTGAATTTAACAAGCTGTGACCTATTTGAAAGCTTGTCTAAACATGTTTTAACATGTTTTTAAGCATGTTTTTGCTTTTAAGCAAAGACTATATCATCATTTCTCTCTTTGATGGTGGTGCATAAAGTTCTGTCTGCAAAATCTATGCCTTGTTGCCATGGTGTCTATTAAAGATGGGGAAAGATTTTGCATTTTCATTAGAATGCAGCTAGGGGACAACATGAAAAAAATGCATGCCTATTTATCACAAGTGTATGAGGATCATACCTATTCATATGACACTATTATGGGATGGATGGCAGTACTTCGAAGACCTCCCTCATGCAGAAGACTAAAGGAGGCTATAAATGAGAGAACCATTGATGCTATTAATGAATTTATTAAGGAAAATCCACATATCACCATTCAGGTAATAAGTTTAGATATCAGTATATCGATTGACAGTGTGGAAACAATTATTCATCAGCATTTATAGTTCAGAAAGATCTGTCCCAAATGAGGTACCTTACAAACTAACAGAACAGCAAAAAATGGCTAGTGTTGACTCATGCAAAGAAATGCTGCCAATGTTTGAATCTAATGGCCCCAAATAGTTAACAACAGACATTGTCACAGGTGATGAAATGTGGTTTTATTACTATACAACTCCCAGAAATATTGACTACCATGAAGATGAGCCATGTTACTAAATCCTCTAATAAGACTTTTGCTGAAGGAAGAGGATGTTCTCATTTTTTTTTTTCAATTCCCAAGGAGTGTCAGCTGTGGTCCTTACCTGAAATAATAACTGTAAATGGCCAAATACTACACCAACATTGTTTTGTCCAAAGTGATGAAGGAGCAGCGTCCAACAACAGTCATGTCAAGGATTCTCCTTCTTCATGCCAATGCCAGTTCTCACAAACATGGCAATTACTGCCTATCTGAAGCAGGAAAAAATCAAACAGGTACCCCATCCTTCACATTCATCCAATCTTGCACCATGTAATTTTTTGATTGTTTACAAAAATAAAAAATGAACTTGATGGGAAGTTTATTTCAAGGTTGGAAGACCTTGCAAAATGTGTTTATTCAGAGTTCTGGAGTATTCACCAACAGGAGTACCACCCAGTATTCCAGAAGTGGCGTAGACATTGCAAATTTGCATAGTTGTTAGAGGGGAATACTTTGACAGACAGTAAAAGTTTTGTTTAAGTTAGTGCAATGGTTTTTGTTCTGCAGATGCATGCCAAGAACTTTTTGAATGCCCCTCATATATCATCTATGAATGCATTGCTTTTTAATTGTTTGCTTCCTCTTGATGCATATCTGTGTCATATTCTAGCTGCTGCCTGATGCACATATATGTCATCCATATAGGAGTCAATCCAAAGCAATTAGTCCTAAGTGTTTTTCCATTCATCCTGGTAGCATCAGATTGAGGTTAAAGTTATCAGCATACAGGACCAGATCAAGAAACCCATAGGTCCCTCATACATGCAAGATCCATAGCCTCGCACAGCATGCTGATACTCCAGCCATGTGCTTAAAATGTAAATAGAAATGATGGTAGTATAAGCATGATAATATGATTAATAATGATAGGTAATATAAATATTAATGCATTTTTATTTAATGTAAGATACAATACATGAGGCACATTGAAAAATGAAACAATATTTGTTGAGCATTCAACTCATTTTCTTGGAACTTCATAAGTAGCATTAAATTTTTTAAGTGGCGTGTAAACAGCCAAAGGGATGTAGTTGTGCTGTCTAAATGTGGTTTGAATATCCTAAAAGATCTGCTCACTATTGGGACCCCCTTTTTTGGGGGTGGGGTCCCATGCACTAAGCTGTTTTATATGTTGCTTGATTTTGTGCTCTGTCTGTGGGGTGGGTTGGCCCAGTCAGTAGTGTACCAAGATTAATCTGCAGTTCTCAGGTTTGAGTCCCACCTGGCCCAGCACTGAGATTTATCTCAACAAAATTCTCACCCTGCCCTTTGTCAGAAAGGGGACACTAATGGGCTTGGAAAGGCCACCTTACATCAGAGAATAATAAGATATCATAAAGTATCATAGTACATCAGATAACATAAGGCTATGGCCCTGTGTGCAGGAGAGCCATACCCTGCATATGTTAACTCACTGGATGACCTTGACAGGAGGCTTCCATCTGTCTCCTGACAGTTATCCAGTGGATCCTCTAAACCAGTGATTCTCAACCTTTTATGCTTCACATACCCCCTGGAAATGTGTATGTAACTGGCATACCCCTTGTATAGATATATAAAATTATAGTTATAGTATAACAATGGGGATAAAATAAAACATATATATATGTAACATATATCTAGCAACTTTTGAGCTCTCATGGCGTACTCCATAAAATTTTACTGTGTACCCTACATTGAGAACCCCTACCCTAAACCAATCTTTTCTGAGTCCTTGGGGATTTGTGACCTTTGTATGCATTATTTTAGCCCATTGTATTTAAAAAAAAATGCCAGTCAGAGGTAAAACTATCCAACACTATCTGTGTCCAAATACCTTCCTCTTTCCAGTACCTTTCCAAGTATGATAACAAGGTGGCTGTGAATATTTTAATGAGATCCATGCCAAATAATAATTATTAATTCCTATTCCAGTAATAAAGGTGTTTATGAATATGGAACAGCTATTTCCATATCGCTTAGAATGCATTTTAGCAGTTTGAAAGTTTTATGTAATTTATAGGCAATCAAAGTGGTACTTTCATGGCCATACAAAGGATGTTTTCAGCATTCATCCAGTTTGTTCACAGCTCTCCAATGGAGTCAATGTGCTTCTATGTAAATCTCAGTGTCCATCATTATATGAATAGCTTGCTAAATAGAAAGCAATTTAAATTGACAAAGCTGAACATGTTTAAAACCAGAAACAGTTTAAAATATTAATGTGAAATACTGAAATTATATTAGACCAAAACACTTGTTTATGATGTTTGCATTACTGTGATATTAAATATGAGTTAACAGGTATTTTAATATTTTTTAAACACACCAGATGGTCTAACATACTAGAAGTCCTGTTCCGATTTTAAAAATTTATTACAACACAACCAAAAGAGATAGATTAATATAGTCTTTTGCAACATATTGTGCAACTAAAGAAATTTTATATGTGCTCCAGTACCCATCAGCATGTACCCCCATAGTGGCCCCTAGCACATCCAACCAATAGTCCAGTACCCTTTCTAGCATATCACTTGTCAAACTTCTGATGCCATCGGTTGTCCTAATACAAAGTTTTGTAATGTCATCATTAGGTGCTTGGAAATATATCCTTGACATAATAGTGGGACCTCGACTTCCTTTAACATCAACATCTGATATTCTTAGAAACCTGTTTACCTTCCATAAGAGCTTTCATTTTAAGGACTAGTGATATTTACAGGAACCAATGGCTTTCAATATGCTGGGAATGAAGAATGGGTGGAAATTTCCAGATGTGAGGGGGGGGGGAGGGAATTTTAGCCAATCAGCACCTGGAATGTCCCTCTTACTTTCTCATACAATTGTTCTCAACCAATCAGTGTCTTTGTTATTGTTCAGCACAATATCCCCACTTTGTTTTGAAAAACATAATGGGCATTGCTATTCTTTGTTTATCTTCTGTCTTGTGCAGTTCAGTGTAAACAGAGTGCATTTTTGTGAATTATAATTAAGTTGGTATATTCTCTACACTGATAGGCTTAGCCCACTACAGACTTTGATCTCAGTGAGGCATCGGTCTCACCCAGTTCTTTCCAAGATCTGCCATCAGCTCCATCATCTGGCAGTCACAACCATCATTTTCTTCTGTTGGTGCCCAGTCATGTCAGGATCAGAGACAATGACTTGACAGATGCTGCTGCTAAGTTGGCCATACCTCTGTCTGACTCTCCACTGGCAGTTATTTTCCACTGAGCTCCAGGTGCAGTGGCAGCAATCCTGGTCGGAATACGTTATGAACATACTCTTTGAGATCAAGCCTATTGTCAAACCATGGCAGTCATGTTTTTTCAGGAATCACAAGGAGGAAGTTGTACCTGCTTGGCTCTGCTTAGGTCATCATTTATAACATATTCATTTCTTCTCCAGGTAGATGGCAAACCTAAGTGTGAGTTTTGTAAGGCCATTTTAATTATCAAACATATTTTACTTGACTGTTTTCCTTTTAATCATGAACAACTTCTCTATTTTAACTTCTATGATTTTATACCCAAGCTTCTTATACCAGACATCTTTTTATCTGATGATTTGTTGCCATTTGTGTTATGTGCATCTGTTGGTTCTTTTATTTTTACTGCATTGATTTTAACTATGGTTGTGGGATATATATCTTTTACCTTCTTCGATGTTTGGGGCAGGAGTGGTTCACCAGGTTCTAATATGCAGTTCCCAGGCTTGAGTCCCACCTGGGCCAGCATTGAGATTTATCTCTGTAAAAACCCCATTCTGTCCTCAGTCAGTAGGGGATACCGATGGGCTTGGAAAGGCCATATCCTTGGTATGGGACACAAAGCCGTGGCTCCAAGTGTGGGAGAGCCACACCCTATGTATGTTAAAGAACACACTGGATGGCCTTGATGGGAGGCTACTATCTGTCTCCTAATAGCTGTCCAGTGGGTCCCCTTTCACCAACCTTCTCTGAGCTCTTGGGGGTCCATGTAACCTGGCCATTTAGCCCATTGTGTACAAAAAAGTGCCACTCAGAAATAACCCTCAACCTAAACAACTTCAGTGTTAAGAGCATTTAGCACTTAATTTAAAAGTGCAACTAATCACTTTGTGTGAAAACTGAGAAAATTGCTATTTTTGATATGTGTGTATATATGTATTCTTACAGATAATATAATACCAGATGAAATAACAAATGACATACCAAATGTTCAAGAGCCTTCACAAGTGGAAGTGGATGAATCAGCAGAAGTTGAAAAAGCAGAGCAAACAGAAGGGGATGTTCCATCATTACTTACAGTCCCATCTGCCTCCCGACAGGTAAAATTTGTTTGCTGTATTAAAACAGTGTATTAGAGAAATTCAAGATATTTGCAAGTAAGCATGTTCTCTTTTATACTAAAATTACTGTAGTTATTTTCATAATTGTATTGCTATGCAATGCACTGATTTGGCTTTACATTAGCAACACCTACCCAATACCTAGTGGAGCTACCTTTTGCCTGTTGTAATAAAGCCCATGCATATTAGGGCAGGACTCCACAAGGCTTTACAGGATGCATTGTCCACAATGCATAGGTAGCACTACCACAGGATGTCCTGTGGTAGTGCTACCTATGCATTCCACAATGCATCCTGTAAAGCCTGCACATTGCCAGGTGGAGGGCTAGAGTATCAGACCGCATTTTCCATCAGGTCCGGAACATGCTCGATTGAGTTGAGATCCGGACTGCATGGATCCTGAAACTAGTTTGCAATCTGCCAGGTCATGTGACATAGCAGGTCATCTTGTTGATACTAGAATTATTGGGATACACTGTCATCATAAAAGGTTGTACTTGGTCTGCAACAATAGGAAGGTAAGGGGTGCTGTTTAGCCATTGATTCATTGTTTTCATTTGACTCAGGGCATGCTTTAAAAATAGTACCCATATCATAATACCACTGCCTGCAACCTGCTGAACACATCCTGGTGTCATGGTGTGAGTGCATCCTGGTGTCATGGTTCACATTTTCTCCAAATGCAAATATATTCCCATTAGCATGATGGAGTTCGAAATAGGATTCATTTGACCAGGCAACAGATTTCCACATGTTAGTGACCCAGTGTTATTGCTCCACGCAAGGTACAGTTTCTTGTGTCTCACAGTGAGCATGGATACTTGTGAATGCTGACAACTGTCATAGCCCATATGAGCTAATGTCCAGCACAATGTCCATGTGGATATTGGTCTTGCCATTCCAATGTTGTACTGGGTGGTTATCTAGCAAACTGTGCTTCAACCACTGTTGTGTTATGAGATGGGGTTCACATCATTCACCACAGCCACCCACTTTAATACATGTGTATACCATCATTCACCATAACCATCCATTTAAATACACATGGACCTTTGGCAGGTTGTTCAACTGGTGTTGAGTCAGTCATGGTAGACTTGTGACACCACAGAATGAAAGCAGTTCACCATGGTGGCTGTTTTGAGATACTGACATCACCCCCGCAATCAGACCTGAACATCATGCCCCGCAATCATACCATGTTTGATGCCAAAAAGATCACAATCTGGCCCATTCTTCCTCGAAGTAACAGGAAAACTGATTGCCACATGTGCCCTCTACAATAGTATATCAGCTGTCCCAACCTTGAGTCATCACCAGCACCACAGACTGTTCCATTGCTACACAAGGGGGTGTTGTTAATACAAAGTCAACTCGGTGTAGATTTTAACTGATGAAAATTGTTTTCTTAGTCCATATCACTTTTAAAATAACTGAATTGCATTTTTAACATTTACATATTTTTTAATATTGATAAAAAGACTGATGTAATTAGCTAATAATCATCTTGTGTAAATAATTTTATCCTTCAGATGAGCATCCCAAATTTTGGTTGAAAAAAACTGGTAGTATAATCATATGCCTATTCTTTTGACATAATTCATGGAACTAGCCACAGAAGGCTAGTGTTTAATTCTATTCTGTTGGAGATGCTGGGAAACATGCAAAGTGGCACTTTTTTGTGCTAAATAGTTAACATGATTGCTACAATAAATGATTTACATTTTTGTATTGAAGATTGTTATTTAGGTACTTTTTTTTTGTTTTCTAATGTCCGGTAGCTGAGTGGTTAGCATGTTTGGCTACTGATCAAAGGGACCTGGGTTCAAGCCCCGGGTAAGGCATGGATGTTTCTGTTGTCTTTCTGCTGAGATCTCACCTTCCCCGCAGATCTTCTCTATTGTGCATTACATTGACAGGCTTCTGTCAGACCTCTGTGGCAAGCAGCTGCTTGAAGGGGTATTTTTTTATTTTAAAGTATTTAAAATAATTAAAACATCATACTTCATAGACCAATTTTGAACATTTTTTTTTATCATTTTCAATCAAACAGCCATAAATCATATTTGTCCTGTCTGATATGAATGCATAAAATTGTGATTGTGGAAATACTAATATTCAAATTATATAATTTGACATAGTAAATAACAGCATTTATTAGAGAATAACAGTATAGGAATTTTAAACTCTGATTTTAACATCAATATTTATATTATAAAATACAGTAGGAAAGCAAATATTAAAGTTCTTTAGGGATAAATATTGCGATTTGCAATGCAAAATATATGTACAAGGAAAAGTGTTTTTATTAAACGGGACAAAATATAATGCAGTTGTATTTAAAGCCAAAATATGGCCTTGATATTGGTATAGTTAAAAGCAGTTATTTAGACACAAAAATATTCACAAATTTCATACCTAGTGTATTTTCCACTTGAATGTCTTCTTTTCTCTGAGCACTCTTCATGTGGTCTTTGAATTTTAGTACTGTTTGACCTAAATATAACTTTTCCAGGTTCAGACTATTTCCAGTTATTGGGAGAGAATAGTCACGAATGCACATCAAAGGTTTCACAAAGTGTTGTCTTTCAAATTGAATACATGGGACAGAAGATATATTTGGGAAAGAGTGAAATCAATTATACTAGCAGTGATGAAGATGATAATGGAAGTGAAACTGATTATCTGCATAATTAATTATTTAACTATTAATTTACTGTGTAATTGCATAACTGTTTTGTGTTTCTGCATAAGTCATGGATATATCTTTTTTTTTTCTTCAGATAGACAGCCCACCTATGTTTGAATTTTGTTACACTATTTTAACAATTCATCATATTTTAATTGATTATATTGCTTTTGTTTAAATGACACATATTTTAGCTTTCATCATTTGCTGTCCATGTGCCTTACAATCAGGCATCCTTTATCTGATGACTCATTCCATCTATTTTTTTTGTGTATGTGTTTAAAATATACTGGTACTCATCCTTCGTATCTTTTCTTCCTGGTTTCAATATCATGGTGAAAGTGTTTAACAAGTTCTTCACTCACATCGCCCAGATTTGGTGTGAAGTCCAGGTGTGAGTGTAAATAGAGCATTTTTTTGCAGACATGTTACAATCCAGTAGGTGATACTGCTCAATAAAAATTTTCAGACATTCTTTTAAGTCTCACTCTTATTTTTGCCAAGAAAACCATGTACCACTTACTGAAAAGACTGCCAAGCATATCTTTCCATAACAACCATTTCGTCTTCCAGTTCTTGAGACTGTAACTTTCATTTTATTTGGGGTCCAGTAAATATGTCACCCTCTACTTTTGCTTTAGACATATGAGGGAACATAGAATGTATATGCTGAAATGCATTAATCAACTGCTTCACAAGCCCCAACTAATGTGAAGTGATGGCAGCAATATCTTGTGAGTTGGAACAAGAGCTTCATAAATACCATTGTATGTGCCTGGAATTAATTATTTTCTGGCTGCCATTCTCTTTTTCACATAATGCTGTCCTGATGCTCTACTTGCCAGAGAGGCAGAAGAAACAAGAATACTTGGCATAGACCTAGTAGAAATTCCAGCATCTTGAAGTCCCCACAAACATCCCAATTGTAATGTTTATAGTTTTTTTTTTCTCCAACATTTTTTGACATTCTCATAACCTTTTAAATGTACTGAATGCCTTACCAAGAATGGAGGATAAGTGATTGCCATTGTGTAGTAAAACAGCTTTCAGACCTTTGAGATTGAAATAAGAAATGTGTAACACTCCAAAGAAATGAAATACTTTTAAAGTTTGGACCCTTTGTCTGATCCAATTATTTTTATGCTCTGGATAGCTGAGTCGGGTGCCAGGCAATAATTGACAAATTGCCAAAAATAAAGTCTAATTAGGGTTCGAAATACCAGCGAGCGTTAATGAGTTAAGAATTCAAAAATATTTAATGATTGCCAAAATTTTATGTTAATGCTAATCAAAACTAACTAATGTTGCTCAAGAGAAAAAAATTAGTAAAGATTCAAAAGGTTTAAATAACAAACAATTTATTTCCAAAAAGCACTCACCAAAACTTCAATAAAGAAGATACTACATCATTTCTTACTACAAACATCTTCAACAAACTCCATATTAAAATTGATCTCTAAACTGTGCTGTGCTCTACTACTCTCTCTACTCTACTATCTTCTGTCTAACATGTCACCAGGTTATAACAAAAGGCTACAGAGCCCGCACGTGTCATGTTGCACGCCAGGAAAGACATTTGCATAAATTGATGAGCGGCACAAGCTATGACGCAAGAGTATCCTTGTGCACGCGCTTTAGCGGGTGACAATCAAAAGTTCGGAGTTGCGCATGCACAACTCCTAACTCTTGGAAACGAGCACTGTGATGCCAAAAAGGAAATAAAAATCCCCAAAATGATAAATATAAGTAAATTAAGCAAAACTGGTTAAGGTAAAATAAAAGTGAATGACGGGGCATCACAAACGACAGTTAATATGTTAAATGACTGTTGACATTTTATATACAGTACCATTTACTGGAAAACAAAAGTACAGTAAATGATTTCTGAAATAAATGATACAGATTAGAGAAAAATATTTATGCTTAAAACAGTTTCAGATTAATGTATGTATCAAACACTTGTGTAGTTCTTAACTGTTAATAATGTTGGAGCAATTTATCGAATACATCCTGCCTTGTCCTCTTGATTGATTTCAACTGAACAAAATCAGCGCATGTATATAGTGCAGATATAGGACTGCCTTCATTGCCTTCCTGCATGAAGTAGCGTCATAATCCAGCAATAAATTTCCTGGCATTCTTGTTAGTTACTCGCTCAAGCTCAGGTGTGTCATCCTCACCACTTTCCTGGTTTTCTCATGTCTTTTGGTATTTTCTGCAGTTTGTTCAACAGTTGTGTCCTCACAATCTCCATTCAAAGTAACATTGAAGACTATTGTCGATGCATACAAACCCTTTGTAGTTTCTGGTGTGTCGCACTTCCAGAATGGTGTCATTTTCACTGTTGTATCTGGCATCTCCAAGCCTGAATGTTTAAACCACAGTAAGCAAAGCAGTTCTGAATGGTTTTGCTGCTTATTTCTTGCCAACTATCGACTACTGTCCAAATTAAATGGCATGGTGTCCCAAATAAGCAGAGCAAATTCTGTTTATTTTTTTCGATTTGTCCCAAATAAATGGCTGGCCTGATTAACTGATGGCCCAATTAACTGGAATCTACTGTATTTTGCATTTAATTTATGGCTGGTATTTGATTCAAATAAATATATTTAGTATTTTATATAAAAATATATATTTATATATAAAAAAAAATCTATATATTTATCAAAAGTTCTTGCCATTTATGTGTCATATTAAGTAATCAGTGTGTAACTAAAGAAGTAGTAGATAGAAAGCTTTACTGTTATGTCAGAACAGCTACCTGCATCTTAAAATTGTGTTATAAGCTCACCAAACAAAAAATTAGTCATCTCCCACCATAAGAGGGTTACGTCCATTCGACAGCAACACAGGGTGCACCAGTAATAAACGTGTCCTACAAATAGCTGTGCCGTACACTACAGAGTTCATACAGTGACAAGAAGTGGTTGTGTTCCACGTGTGTTAGTTGCTCCGTGAAACATGGACATGTGTTAGTTGCTCCATGAAACACCAAAGATCTGAATGAGTGGCAAAAAGGTGTTGCGTTTGGCCGAGCCAAAGGGCATAGTGTACAAGAAGTTGCTGCCTTTGCAGATGTGTCAAAACGTACTGTTCAAAGGGTCTTCCAAAAGTGGCATACATCACAGTCCACCACTAATCATTGCCAGAACTGCAGCAGAAAGATTGTGTTCACCAATAGGGACTGCCGCAATGTGTCACGCATTATTAGGGCAAACCGCTTTTCAGGGAGGCAGGAATTACTCCAGTCAGTCAATGCAGGCCTACAAGTTGTTTCCAAACGAACACTCCAAAGAGAACTGTATGCAATGGATATCTGGAGCAGAGTACCGCAGAAGAGACCCATATTAACAGCTCTGCACAAGGCTGCACGGCTACAGTGGGCGCGACACCACAAAGATAGCATGTCGACTCTTGGAAGCTTGAGATCTGGTTGGACGAATCATGTTTTTGCTTGTACTCGAATGATGCGAGGCAACAGTTACATCATAAGCCACATGAAGTCTTCCATGCGGACTGTGTGCAACGTTCTGTTCAAGCTGGAGGAGGCTCTGTGATGTTCTGGGGGTGTTTCATGTACAAGGAAATGGATCCTTTGGTTGCAGTGACATCACACTTGAACCAGAAGGGCTATATGGAGCTACTGGACGACCACATGTTGCCTTTTGTACAGCATCTCCACAGTGAACACTAGAAGGATACCCCAGTCTTCCAAGATGACAATTGTCGCGTGCACAGGGCTCGAAGTGTGTGTCGGATTGGCACAACAAGCATTCTGAAGCCTTTGAACATCTCGACTGGCCTGCCAAATCCCTGGATTTGAATCCCATAGAAAACTTGTGGGACTGTTTGGGGCAACAAGTGAAGCACCGTCCCAGCCATCCAGCCAATCTTGCTGACCTGCAGCATTTGCTGCTGGAAGAGTGGATGAATATTGATGTGCACTACATCTGCAAACTGGTGACATCCATGCCAGATAGGATTTCGGTTGTTCTTCAGTCGCAAGAATGTTTTACGCGCTATTAGGTGACATTCAGCTAGGGGTAACTAATTTTTTTGTCTGGTGAGCTTATTTACATAATAATATCATCCAGGTAGTTAACTCAAATATTGAAATGGAAGTTTATTGAAACTCATCAGATGTTGTTTACTTTATGAGTTTAAACTTGGTAACACTACTGCAAAAGCCACTTGAAGAATATATAATTATATCGATTAATTTTGAAGTCGATTTAAACTGACTTCAAAGTGATAATTTATAGGTTAATATGTTTCACATTTGGACATTTGTGCATTCCTTTACAGGATGCTGTAAAGGAATGCACAATCAGAAATTAGTTCCAAAACTTTAGAACCAGGGATGAATAACTTGAAAATACACCACATAGCAGCTGTCCTGTGGTCATCGACAATGAAACTTTGAAATTAGCAATTGAAGAAGAGAGCAATTAAATATGCCAAGAGCTTGCTTTGATATTCAATGTTAATGATGTTAAATATTAATGATGAAACCATTAGAAGGCATGTGCACAAAATTGGTAAAACATACCAGATGAACATATGGGTCCCACATGAATTGTCTGATGCCAAGGAAAACAACCTGTGTCTGCCTGCCTTTACCCTGCTCTCCTGCCACAATAAAGAATCATTTTTCAATCATTTGTGGACATGCGAGAAAAGTGGATTCAATATAAGAATCCTCCATAGAAACAACATTGGGTGTCTACCATGGACCCCACTGCACAAATTTCAAGGCTATCACTCATCAATGTAGGGTATTCCTTTGTGTATGGTGGACAGGTGTATGGTGGATGTGTATGATGGACAGATCAAATGGAAACCTGATATGATAATTTTAGAGACGTGGATGCAAAGTATGTATAGCAAGCACAAAATGCTATTAAAATAACTTAAAATTCTCTGTTGTTGAGCAATAAAATTATTAAGTTTATCCTTTGAACTATTTGCATATTAAAAGTTTCTATTGCCCAACAACAGAGAACTTAGAATATTTTAATTATTTTCTGAACCTAAAGGTCTTTTTAATTGAAAATAAAGTTTTTAATTAATTTTAAAATGCTGAATTTCATAAAAATGGTTTTTTGTAATATCTTTGAAAATATTAACAGTAGAGCAAAACCATTGGTAGATTTACATTCAGAACCACTCTGTTTCAGTCCGTGAAAGCTGGCCAAAAAGACTGGTTGTTTCCAACTTTAAAGTTTTAACCCTTTGAAACCATCACCTCTTTTTTCTGGTTGCAGATAATCCAATTCTTCTTCGATTTCTGTGTTCATCTGATAACCTATTTTCAGAATTTTTTTATTCTATTACGAGTTACTACTGTTAAAGTTATTGGATAAGTTAATAGCTTTAGGTATCAGCTTCTGAATCAGGATATTGTAATAAGGACCACTGAATGTGCTGAAAGGGCTACCTGTAATTAAAAGCTTTCAGGAAAACTAATTATCAACTATTAAATATATTGTTTTAATATAGTTTTAGACATGAGTTTAATTAGCAAGCTCTTAAATATGTGAACTGAAATTAGTATAGTATCAATAGATTTCCATTACAATCAGATTCCAGCTACATAGATTTTTTTCATTAAATATTGTCATTTATTGACTGTTACCTACTTTGTTTACATGTTACTCCTTTGGACCAAGCCACAAGACAATCTCCAAGAAAAGAAGTTGACTACAACATTTAAATAAATGACAGTCACATAATTGACATTTCTAAAAAATTTGCTCTTAATCAAAATATAATCTATTATATTCCTATGCAACCCATCAGGTGAAACCCATATATATTTATAAATGTCCTGGTATTTGTAGTATGTGTTAGTTATTTGCAAACTATTAAGTTTACTTACCTGTAGGAGATGTTCCCCATTGCCATTGGAGCTACCAATGCCAAAGGGACCTAAAACTCCTGTCAGAAGATTGGTAATGAAGTCACTTAGCACAAGAGAAATATATCCTTTACAGAATTCAAAATATCATGAAGCTGGCTGTAAAACATATCCTTCTTGTTCTCATCAGAGTCCTCTGTGGGGGCATAACACCAGATGACATTCAAGTTTTCAATTTTTGTTTTAAATTTTGCTGTAATAAATCTTTCATTAATGCAGTCATATCCTAGAAGAGCATCATTCCTAACTGTAGAATCCTAGGAGAGAATCATTTCTGTGTCTGCTGAGAAGCAAACCTACACACTGGAGATGTTTTCCATCCTCCCTGCCTGAGAAGAGAAATTTAGTTTTTTTAAGTATCTCACCTTTACCTGTCTGTCTGGTCTCTTGAAAGCCTAGAATATCTAGGTTATAATGCTGGAATTCCTGTGTGAGGACATCAAGAAAATAATCTCTATGTAACATCCTCATGTTCCACATACCTGCAGAAAGAAAATGAATAGTAGGATTTTTAAAGAAACTAGGTTTATTGAGAGAGGTAGTAGGGACAACAATATCAACAGCCCCTGATTGCAGGCATGGGGCAAAGATATGTTCCTCCTCAACTATAAGCTGAAGTCAGCGATGCTGGTAGGAACTTCAAGCACTACCTTTTCAAGTGGACCTTTTCAAGAGCCATATGACCTGCTTGAAATAAATTACTCCAGTTTAGGATTGGTGATGCCAACTATCTAACTAGTAAAGTTGACCCACCAGGAAATTCAAGCCACCAATGCTGGTAGGAAATTCAAGCACCATCTTTTCAAGTGGACCTTTACAAGAGCCACAGACTTACCTGAAACACATTACTCCAGTTAGGATTGACGATGCCCAACTAGCTAAGTGAGAGTTCAAGTACCTGCAATGGCCTCTGATCAGGATTATCCACCAACCGATATAAGGTATCCTGTGCCTCTGTTCACTTAGTAGGGCTTGCAATCCAACAAACAGAAAATACAGTGGCAGATTCTCCCTCGACAGAGGCCCACCAGTGTAGCAAGTCCAGGATGCATAATCAAGCTCAAATCCATAAACCAGTCCAGTGGGTATAAATGGTTAGCACCAGGCCCTGTGAAATTGACCACTCCTCAGCAGGGTTGAAAAAAACGAAAAAGTGGCCATAGATGACCAGATCAATAGGCCACACTGAGCTGGCACCCTCCCCTTCCGTTCCCTTGCAAAGGAGAATATTTCTTTTGAAAGGTACTAACGGCCTGCACCACAAGAAGGCGGGGTCGGACATTAGGTGTTGAACCTGACTGGTTCTGTGCATCATCACTTGGGATTGGTATACATCTCATTCCAATTTATGCCTAGCTACCATTTACAGACCAATAGCATTGGTCCTTAAAATGAAAGCTCTTATGGAAGATAAATAAATTCCTGAGAATATTGGATGTTGATGCTAACAGAAGTCAAAGTACAACTGTACTTTATCCACCAATATTCATGGGTTGTTTGACTGTTTTAGGTCTGTGCAGCACTTTTTTTGCATACAATGGGCTAAATGGCCAACTGAAAAAGATGTTATAGAACGTATTGTATAGGCCATACAGTATGTTCTATAACATACAGAATGGATATATCTCTGACAAAGTGGGGCGGGGGTGGCTCAATTGGTAGCGCGCCAGGCTCGTAATCTGCAGTTCCCAGGTTCGAGTCCCAGCTGGGTCAGCGTTGAGATTTATCTCCGCAAAATTCCCCGCCCTGCCCACGGTCAGTAGGGGACACCGATGGGCTTGGAAAGGCCGCCGTCCGTCGGATGGAACATTAAGCCGTGGCCCCGTGTGCGGGAGAGCCATACCCTGTGCACGTTAAAGAACACGCTGGATGGCCTTGACGGGAGGCTACCATCTGTCTCCCAACAGCTGTTCCAGTGGGTCCCCTCCCCTAACCTTCTATGAGCCTTCGGGGTCCATGTGACCTGGCCATTTAGCCCATGGTGTGCAAAAAAGTGCCGCTCAGAGGTAAAACAACCCAACCCAACTCTGACAAAGTACCAGAGTTTTACATTCCATCCAATGGAGATGATGACCTTTCCAAGGCTATTAGTGTCCACTTTTTCATTGAGATTAGGTTGGGGGTTAGCAGAGAAAATCTTAATGCCAGGCACAATTAGGGCTCAAACCTAGGAACATCAGAACAGAGTCGATTCCCACAATCATGATTCACTGTGCTGTCAAAATATAGTTTATGAATTAAAAAGTATGTAAATAATTTTTTTTTATTCTCCTTTAGGCAGTAAATACATCTAGTTCTTCTGTTGTAGTAAAGACTGGTAGCACTACCACCATGAGTGTTTCTGTCACAGTTTCTCCTTGTACCAGTGAAACTGAAGTGTTACCTGCCAAGTCATCAACTTCGCATAGTAAGAAACTGTTCATTTGTCTCTCATATTTATCTTTACTTTGTTTCTCCTTCCACAAAATTGTTAACTATATGTACACTGAAAGCACAATTTATTATACACACTGGCAACACTGTACCCATTCACAAACCTGACCTATTCCACAATAATGTGGCCACCTAAAACCCTTGCAGGCTATAAATAGGTCAGATATCTACCTCTTGTATAGCGTACCTGTGAATGTTGATGGATAAACACTGTGACCTGAGTGAGTTCAATCATGGGCAGATAGTCAGTGTGAGAAAGATGAGGATCCTCTTGGAACTCTCAACTCAAGGAGTGGCAGTAGTCCACCTGGTTTCACAACACCATAATGGGGATTAGTACCCACCAGGAGTTGTACCACAAATGTAGTTTAGGAAAATGAGGGGGTAGGTGTCCATGTCCTCAGTCATCTACCATCCTTATTTTCCTGAACAGTCATTGGCGATGATAAAAATAAATCAAAAATTGTCATCTGCTCATTCTCCTAAGACTCAAGATGGCTACAATCCTACAATGTAATTGGTGTGGATTCCAGAGGAATATTATGACATCTAGATCCTCCTTTATGCACATGAGCCCATCTGCATGTGCCTGCAGAAGACATACTTGCAGACAGTCACTAATCCTGTGATCCGACACTTTTTGCTTGTTTGCCGGAACTGAGATGGAGATAGGCCAGCTCATGAGGGTATCACCTCTTGAGCAAACATTTCACACTCGGTTGTAACCATCCACCTCTTCAAGGGATTTTCATTGATCATCTGCTTTGTCTATCTACTGCCTGGAAGTATCTTGTAGGAAGACCTTGATGACCTCATCTTGCAGCTGGTGTCCCGCTACCTTCTCATGGGGGGCTTCGACAGACACAATACACTTTGTAGCAATATTGTCACAAACGGGTAGGATGGGGTTGTGTACTGGATCCTCTACTTTTTGAACACTAGTGTCAGTACCTACTTTCACTCCCCAACCCATAATTTCAATACCATTGATATCACAATCTGTTCCTCCTCAATTCCTTAAATGAGAAGTTGAGGACAACCCTTATGGGAACAATCACCTCCCCATGATATGTACCATATCCTGTGGGGAACCTTGTGACCCTTCATGCCTATCACTGTGAAGGCTGACTAGGTTGGTTTTGAACTCATTTGTGAGTTTGATGAACACTCAGTCAGACAGGAGCCACTCTGTGTTATGATGGTGGAGATGACAGATTGTATCATCCATGCAGCTGCTTCAACCATTCTTCAGACCTCAATCCACTTTCCACGATTTTCAAAATCATGGTGGAATCCCAATTTACCATAGTTCATAACACTCAGAACAAAGTTTGGGGGGTGTTTCAGAGCTATCCAACATCCTCCAACCTCAAAGCTTTCAAGTGCATCAGGGCAAAAGCCTGTTTTGTTCATTGCCAGATCCAGAAGGAATCTTGGATCAAATATGTCTTCATCACCCATATGACTAGTTCTAAGGTCATGTGGAATGTAGTTCAGAAGTTAGGTGGTAACTACATATACCACTCATTATCGATCCTGAAGCACAATGGACAGGTAATTGCTTGATCCTCAAGCAATTACTGACATTCTTGGGGACTCCTTTTCCAACATCTCTTGTTGTCTTTTCTCCTGAGTTTCTGACCCCGAAGCTTAACAACAGGCTATTCATAGCAGAGGAGCTTTGCCTTGCTCTGCACACTTCTTGTGTATCTGCCATTGGGCCAGACAATGCCCATTATGTCATGCTCCAACATCTCTCATCAAGTAAGGATTGGCTTCTCTTACATTTCAACTGTATTTTTCTTGAGGAGCAGTTTCCAGACTCCTGGTGGGAGGCCATCATCTTGGCCTTCCAAAAGCCAGGAAAGGATCCCAGATTCATTTTAATTACTGCCCCATTGCTTTGACAATCTGCATGTGCAAGGAGTGAAAAGAATGGTAAATGCCAGACTCATCTAATATTTAGAACATCACAACATTCTTTGCAACACCCAGTTTTGCTTTTGCAGGCAATGGTCTATCTTAGAGCACCTGATCCACCTTGAATCGGTGATTAGGAATTCCTTTTTATGTAGAGAGCACCTGGTGTCAGTTTTCTTCAACATCGAAAAAGTGTGCAACATTGTTTCTAGATTCGGCATCTTTGTGATATCCTTGGCTTTAGATTGAGAGGTCACATGCCAATCTTCATCTCCAACTTTTTATCTTCTCATTCCTTTTGTGTCCATGTTAGCAATACTATCATGGTCTTCCCTCCAAGACCAGCCACGAGGCTGCATTTTGAGTGTTATCCTTTTTGCTGTCAAGATAAATTCTATTACTTGACATCTCCCGCCCACTGTAGGAAATGCTTTCTGTTGTTGATGATTTTAGCATTTTATACTCATTGTCTGGCATGAGAATCATTGAATGACAGCTGCAAACTACTCTGAACATTCTTTTGGTTTGGGTGATGGCAAATGGGTTTCAGTTCATCCCATAGAACACCACTTGTGTGCACTTTTGCTTCAAATTCTTCATTTGGTCCCTGGGCTTCGTTTAGTTCAGGGGTAACATCATTTCATTTGTGGTGAAAACCAAGTTTCTTGGTCTCATCTTCACCAGAAATTGCCTTTTTTACCTCACATCCATCATTTCAGGCCCAAGCCCACATGGGCACTGAATATCCTCAAAGCTCTCTTGTGGGGAGTGGGCAGGTCTTTTTGCTCCACCTGTACCATGCACTTGTCTGTTCAAAACTGGACTGTGGATCCTAGGTGTACAATTCCACTCAGGATTCTGTGGTGAAGGTGCTGGACTTTCTCCATGTATTCATGGGGACCTTCTACAGCTCACCAGTCCAAAGTCTTTATGTTGAGATCAACGAACCTTTATCTGTTGGCCTTCAGCAAATGCCCTTACAGTATGCATCTGAGTTGCAATCCTTGATGGGCCATCCCACTTGGGAATGCATTTTCAGTCCTCAGTGAGAAATGCTTTGATAGTTGAGCCACTTCTACCATGATTCACTGTTTCCCCTTCCTGTGACTTTTATCTTTACTGCAGACAAGACAGACCCCAAACAAGGTCGGTCATGTCCCTGTCTGATTCTCCATTTCCAGTTCCATACCTGGACTTCCAGCAGTATTTCTCCATCAAGTTCCATGCACAGTGGCAGAGATTTTGATTGGAATAGATTGCAAACAAAGTTTTCAAGATAAGCCTATTTTCATGATAAAACCATGGCAATCCGTTTTTTACAGGAATCTCAAGGAGGAAGTTGTACTTACTCGGCTCTGCCTAGATCATTCGTTTATCACACATTCATTTCTTCAGGTGGATGACAAATCTTAGTGTGAGTTTTGTGACACCATTTTATCCAATAAATGTATTTTAATTCATTACTCAGCTTTTAATCTTGAACATCAACTATATTTTAACTTTTATGATTTTACGTCTGAGCCCCTTACACTCGGATATTTTTTATCTGATGATTCCTTTTTACCAACTGTGTTTGCCTTTTTTACATTTTATTGGATAGTTTAATGAAATCTGATTTTTAGTCTTTGTTGTGTATATTCTTTCACTCCTGGGTTGATTTATTCTTCCTTTTGTATATGTCTATACAAAAGAAAGCTATCTAGCTTTTACAGTTTTTACTTTTTTTTTTATCAGTTTTTGTTGTGTCCATTTTTTTTTGTTTTGTTTGCTTTTAAATTTAATTGTAGGTTCTTTGTCTATTGCCTTCCTTTTTTGCTTTATTTGGCACATAATAGCCATTGTTGTTGATGCACCATTAAACCCCAAACAACCAAACCTGGAATCATGTGCCACAATACTTCCCAAATGTTTCCAAAACTTGGTAGAGTCCATGCCATGACATTGTGCTGCTCTTGTAAGGGCAAAAGGTAGATCCACGTGCTATTAGGTGTGTGTGTTTAATAAATTTCCTTTCAGTGTAAAAAGTAAGGAATTCAACAGATTTTTAATTTTGCTTTAATAATTGCTTCAACCTGTTCATTTTTTGAAAGAAAGAAAAGGAAATTTTTGTAGTATGGTAATATCCAAGGCAATAAAATTTGTTTTTCCTCCTAGTAGCCATTGGATTGGGTTATTTTACCTCTGAGCAGCACTTTTTTTGAACACAATGGGCTAAATGGCCAGGTCACAAGGACCTCAAAGGCTCAGAGAAGGTTGGGGGGACCCACTGGAACAGCTGTTGGGAGACCCCATTCAAGGCCATCCCACGGCTTAATGTGCACAGGGAATGGCTCTCCTGTACATGGGGCCACAGTTTAACGTCCCATCTAACAGATGGCAACCTTTCCAAGCCCATCGATGTCCCCCTACTGACTGTGGGCAGGGTGGGGAATTTTGCAGAGATAAATCTCAATGCTGACCCAGCTGGACTCAAACCTGGGAACTGCAGATTATGAGCCTGGCGCACTACTGACTGAGCCACCTCCACCCATGTAGCTATTGGGAAATAGCTTTTTTTTTAAGATGCTGTGGATTTGTAATACAGAACTTTACCTAGCTTGCCTTGGTTTCTCATACAACACATGAACACTTGCATGAGAACATTCCCACTGTCTTAGTAGTGAGGTTCATTAACCATTATACCAAATACAATCAAATCCACTTATAACAAAGTTATAGAGACAGTTGAAAAATTTTGTTATATCTTTCGTTATATCTGTAAATTTGTTATAAAAAATATCAATGGCTAGTTATCTAGAAAAGGATATATGTATGTATTTAAGTGCAATAATAAAGATTAAAATGTAACAGTGCTAAGACTACTTAAATATAGATAATAAAGTTTTTTGTATTTTTTAATAAGTCATGTATCTAACGAACACTAAATTTTAAGCTCTATCTTCTATGAACCATTTGAAAAGAGCTTCTTCAACATCAATGTATGATACTGATCTTTTTATTTTTCTTAAAGCAGCATCTCTTGCTTTTGCAAGCTCCATTGTTTTTTATTCCTTAAAACTGTAGATAAAGAACTCAGTGGAGTTCCATACTACTTATCAACTTCAGCTTTCTTTTGATGTTTCTCACAATTTCTTACGACTTTTCCATTCTATGCCAAATAGAATTTTTATTTTTGGGACATCTTAATGCAGAGCTACATAGCATTCACTGTCAGATCATTCATTCAGTGAAGAAGAAAAAAGAATGCTTAGCTTAATACAAGTTCCATAATTCACATAAGATAAAGGGAAAATAAAGAAATGTTTGTGATTCATTATTTTCTTGTTCTGCCACCTCCACAATGAAATTCCTCAGTGAGTTTGGCCACTTACCTCTGACTATTCACTGATCCTCTAGGAATGCAATTGACTGTGTGACAATCATAAGGTTCACAGATTTCATTGTTTATTTGATCCTGGATGATACTAGTTTTTTCCTTTTCTTGAAATGTTTGCATTTTCCAACATCTGGTGTGCTATGTAGAGCTTCAGTGGTTCAGTTCAAAATCTTAATAACCTTTCATGCATGTTCATAACATCAGAACCCTCAGAAGTTAGCATCCTAGAAAGTGCATTACTGTAAAAGAATTAACTTTTGGGGCGGGAGGACCTGTTCGACTATGCTTTATCTAAAGAACCTTTACAAATAGGAAAGGTTCATTATATTGGTAAAAAATGGAAAAAGTATTCATAATAAAAAGTACATATAGCATAGTTTTAAAACTCATATTGAAGGGGAATGGGCTTTGTTTCATTATATCCATAATTTGTTATTACCGACTTCGTTATAAATGGTTTTGATTGTAGGACTAGACATCCTTATTAATCACTTAATCAAGTTCATTGCCTTTTGGTTTCCTGTTGCTTATTCTGAGAAGCATATTTAATTTTCACTGCATCAGAATTACACACTTAGTGACATATTTAAGTTGCACAGTGTACTTTCATTTAGTATGATAAAAAGGACTATTTTTTTAAATGCAGTGACTTGTATTTAGTTATTGCAGTTTTGAGTTATTGCGTCTTCTGCTTTGATAAGACATGAAATGGGTTTTGTTATCAACTAAGGGTTAGTATATTTGCCCTCAACTTAATAGGTTCTCAACTAATAACTTCTTTAAAACTATTTAACCTTACCATGCCAGGATGGAAAAACTGAATTCTATCAGGTGTCAGTCCTTTTTTTCAACTGTGTTCAGTCAAAAATAAGAGAAAAAAAATTGAACTTCAGAACTTATTTGGCAAATAATTAATGAAATGAATAATGGCATGTTATATGCCAAATTAATCAACATTTACTTCTAGATTTTATGAACATAATATTGTTATGAATTTAAATAGATGAGCACTGAGCATGAGTTCAAAACAATATCTAGTAGTATTTAATAATTATTTATACAAGAAGTATATATGGGTATTTAAATATTGAACTAAATATGTTTATGACTAATTATTCACTATCTTCTATTGATAAATGTTAATAGAACAGAACATTCCAATATCCTTAGCACGGCATTCAAATTAACTAGTCTTAAGAGTTGAACTATCTTAATTGAGTAGCAAGCACATTATCAAACTAATCTCTACTTAGCAACAACAGGTTACATAAATCAATTATTAGTAAAACCTACTTTACTTTGTTTACAAGAATACCAAGTATTTAAATTATATTATGACCTTATGTCTTATTCATATCACCTCTGCCTTCTATTATATAGTAGTACAACTTTGTAAGAAAGAACATAACTTCGGTTTTCTGTTCTTGAATACACTCAATTCACTATTTGACACTAACTAGAAACATCTTCTTCAAGATAAACACACACAATAATAATTATAAAACAACACTCAAGCCGACTAATCATTCACAATACCAAATCAACTCTTTTCTTTTTAATTCACTGAACTCACAACTGAATATCCTTTGAGTCAAATCAGGGTTCCAAGTAATTGTTGCTGTAATTCGCACGCTGAAGCACATACAAGATTCAAAATGATACATCATATCATGAGTTCATTGTAGCACGTTTATCTGTCATAACAATATATTTAGCAAAAATGACAGGTTTAATTTTAATAAGGATTTTTTTTGCACTCGTATAGTAAAAAAGCATCTAGCAAGGCAGATAAAAATTTATATTAAAAAACCTAATATGCAAAAATTATTATAATGCATATATCAATAAAAAGGCTACTTATTTCTGAAGAACAAAATTTTTTTTTATTTCAAGCAAAAAATTGTTCTCTTTTGTAATTTTTTTTCTCGCTGATATATTTTGAGAAGTGTCAAGACTTTTTGTCAACTTTGCTCAGCCAAATAAAAGTCAACTTTAGAATTTTTTTGCCAATGACCAATTTTTTTCAAATAACCAATTAACAGAAATGTTATGTGCCAAAAGAAAAAGCATTTAATTGTGGTTAAGAAAATAGCAAAAAGCAAAAAGTAAAAGGTAAGTAAGATTTCATAAGCATTTGTTTTAAATTGTGAAGTTTACTGTTTGTTTTTTTTTTTTGTTGTTGTTGTTGTTGTTTTTTTAACATCAGTAAAATTGTTTAGGAAAGATGGCAAAATTGCTTTTTTAAAGTATTTCATTAATAAAATTGATTTTTACTATTTATATCATTTATTTAATTTTTTTCTATATTTTTGGTCATTAAGCACACAGTTCAAATGCTTGGATTTTTTTGCTGATCAGCAAACTCTAAGACTAAGGTAATAGTGCTACAAAAAGTTATTTTGCTTTAAAAACAAGATAATTTTAAATGAAACTGAAAATTATATAATTAAAAAGGGATAAAGAGTTGAGAAAAGATTGCAAATATTTCAAAGCAAATAAAGTTTATTTTAACCACTGAAATTGAAGCATTACAGATCAATTTGCAGTAGATACTGCTGTGGAAAAGTTAACCTTCACAATGACAACTTCATTTAAAAATTGTAATTTGTTAATGCCAGTATGAAATTACTTCAAATTAATTAAAAATAGTACTAAATAACTCTTACATTTAAAAAATTAATTTTTCTTTATAGTGCCCTAATCAGATCAGTCAAGTTTAGAGTTACTAAATACCAGTATTCTGAAAGGAGGATGAAAAACCTAGAAATGGAGTCAAAGGAGAATATGTTGCAATTTGCAAAATAAACTAAAAACAAATATTTGCTAAGTTTATTTCAAATACCAATAAGAAAAAGGCATAATACTTATTCAGTAGACTATAAAATATATGTATGCTTACTTTTATTCATATTAAATAAACAATCAAGAAATATTTGGCCAACTGGATAGTGGTCAGGGAGCTAGCTACTGTTTTGGCAGGTAAATTTTGTGTGTTTGTGTTAGCTCTTAACTTGAGGTATCAGTCTGCAGTGACCCCAGTTTCTTGTATGACATGGTCTGTACAAACTAGAAGTAGTTCCCAAGGTCTTATGCTGCCCTTTATGTTGCAAATAAAAATAAAATTGCCATCAACTTTCATAGTGCCATCTATCTATGGGCAGTCACAAAATTTCACATAATTTTCGAAAGTGTATGCATTTTTTGAACTGGCATGTCAGTGGCTTACATTTAGTATTACATAAAATAGTAGCTTTCGTACATTGACAGAATGAACTTAACAGTTAACAGTAAATATAACAGTCACAGATACAAGAGATTTAAAAGAAAAATGCAAAAAATTACTTAATTTCATTTAAAACGTGTTAAGGAGAGCTGTGTACCAATCCCTAGTGATGATGCACAGAACCGGCCAGGTCTAGCACCTAATGTCCGACCCCGCTTTCTCGTGGTGCAGGCCGTTAGTACCTTTCAAAAGAGATATTCTCTTTTGGAAGGGAACAGAAGGGGAGGGCTGCCAGTTCAGTATGGCCTGCTGATCTGGTCATCTACGGCCACTTTTTTCTTTTTTTTCAACCCTGCTGAGGAGTGGTCAACTTCACAGGGTCCTGGTGCTGACCATTTATACCTACTAGACTGGACTTGTTTATGGATTTGAGCTTGATTATGGATCCTGGACTTGCTGCACTGGTGGGCCGCTGTTGAGGGAGAGTCTGCTGCTGTGTTTTCTGTTTGCTTCTGGGTTGCCAGCTCTAAGTGAACAGAGGCATGGGATACCTTATATCAGCTGGTGGATAATCCTAATCAGAGGCCATCGCAGGTACCTGAACCTTACTTAGCTAGTTGGGCATCGTCAAGCCTAAACCGGAGTAATGCGTCTCAGGCAGGCCATGTGGCTCTTGAAAAAGTCCACTTGAAAAGGTGGTGCCTGAAGTTCCTACCAGCATCGGTGACTTCAGCCTTTAGCGGAGGAGGAACGGGTCTTTGCCCCATGCCTGCGATCAGGGGGCTGTTTGATATTGTTGGCTCTACCAATCTCAATAAACCTAATTTCTTTAAAAATCCTACTAATCATTTTCTTTCTGCAGGAACGTGGAACGTGAGGACATTACATAGAGATTATTCTCTTGATGTCCTCATGCAGGAATTCCAGCGCTATAACCTAGATATTCTAGGCTTGCAAGAGACCAGATGGACAGGTAAAGGTGAGATACTTAAAAATAACTTTAAATTTCTCTTTACAGGGAGGGAGGATGGAAAGCATCACCAAGGCGTGGGTCTGCTGCTCAGCAGACATGCAAGTGATGCTCTTCTAGGATATGAGTGCATTAATGAAAGGTTTCTTACAGCAAAATTTCAGACAAGCATTAAAAACTTAAATGTTATCTGCTGTTATGCCCCCACTGAGGATGCTGATGAGGATGAGAAGGATAGGTTTTACGGACAACTTCAGGACATTTTGAATTCTGTCAAGAAAGGAGATATTACCCTTGTTCTTGGTGACTTCAATGCCAAAGTTGGTACTGATGCTGACCTTTGGGGAGGAGTAATAGGCCCTTTTGGTATTGGTAGCTGCAATGGCAATGGGCAACGTCTCCTACAGGTAAGTAAACTCAATGGATTCAGAATAACTAACACATATTACAAACACCGCAACATACATAAGTACACATGGGTTTCACCTGATGGTCTGCATAGGAATATGATTGATTATATATTAATTAACAGCAAATGGGCTAGTTCTGTTAGAAATACCAGGGCATATAGGGGAGCGGAAATTGGATCTGACCATTACCTTGTTAAAAGTGTCTTGCAACTTAAACTTAAAAAGTGTTGTGCTAGAGTTAAAAAATTTACCTTTAATACTGAAGCTCTGAATGACCCAGTTATAGCTAAAGCTTACCATGATAGGTTACTTAGTCATTATGACGGTCATGGTTTGCTTAATACTGAAGTTGAGGAAGAATGGGGCCATTTTAAACAGGCTTTTTTGGAAACTAACAGTACTCTTTTAGGAAAAAAGGAGCAGAGGAGGCAGAATTATTTAAGTGACAAGGCAATTGAGCTTATTTCAGAAAGAAGGAATTGCAGGAATGTCCTTAATCAGTACCCTACTAGTCCTAATAGAAAAGATTACAGAGAGCTTAATAAACGTGTAAAGGATCAGTTAGCTACTGATAAAAATCTTTGGCTTGATAGCTTGGCTGACAAAGCTGAGGAAGCAGTTAGGCAGCACAACAGCAGAGAGCTGTACCAGATAGTTAATGTTTTATGTGGTAGAAAACTGACAGTCATACAGGGATTGAAGGATAAACAAGGTAAGGTTATAGAAGGTGAGGATTCTCTCATGGCTAGGTGGGCTGAGCATTTCAGTGATGTTCTAAACAATGTGGTTAGTTCTACTCCCATTGTTTGTAATGATGATAGATGCATTGGCAGCTTTAATGTTGTCCCTATAACACAATCTGAAGTTAGTTTGGCTATCTCTAAACTGAAACTTCATAAATCCCCAGGGGTAGATGAAATTACTACAGAAATGCTCAGAGCTGGGAATGTTTTGGTTATCACTTGGATGACTGAAATTTTGAATAACTTTTATGATAAAGGCATGGTTCCTAAAGATTTTACCAGAGCTATTATTATCCCTATTTTCAAAAAAGGTGATTGCAGTTCTTGTGATAACTATAGGGGTATCAGCCTACTCTCTGTTCCAGGTAAAGTTCTTTCCATGATTGTGCTTAATAGAATTAAGAATCTGGTTGACAGGCAATTGCGTGATGAGCAATGTGGATTCAGAAGTGGTAGGGGATGTGTAGATCAGATATTTTCACTTAGGCAGATTCTTGAGAAATGTTTAGAGTTTCAGAAACCTTTGGTTGCTAGCTTTGTTGATTTCAAAAAGGCTTTCGACTCTGTTGATCGTCATAATTTGTGGTTGATTGTGAGATCATATGGTATACCAGACAAGTTAGTTAACATAATGAAAGCTCTCTATAATAACACTGAGTCATGTGTGAGAGTTGGTAAGTCTTGTAGCAATTGGTTTAGCATTGCTTCTGGTGTTCGACAAGGGTGCATTTTGTCTCCTTTTCTCTTTAGTTTGGTTGTTGATTATGTTATGCGAAATTCACTTCGAGGGAAAGATTTTGGCCTTAAATGGGCTGGAGATACGAAAATTTCTGATTTAGATTATGCTGATGATTTAGCCCTTTTGGCAAATGATGTTGATGAGATGAACTCTTTCATTCGAGCTGTTGATGAGACTGGTAGTAGAGTAGGTTTGGTTATAAACAGAGAGAAAACTAAAGTGATGAAAATTGGTCAGGCAGGTTGTGATTCAGTTAATCTGAATGGTTGCAGTCTTGAGCAGGTGTCACAGTTTAATTATCTTGGGAGCTATGTAACTGATACTGGTGATGTGCGGCATGAAATTAACAGATGAATAGGTATTGCTGCCGGGACTTTTAAGAATCTATGGAGATTGTGGAGAAATAGGCGTATACACCTAAAGACTAAAATTAGACTGTATAATAGTTTGGTTCTTTCTAGGGTTAGTTATGGTAGTGAAACTTGGACACTGTGTAAACAAGATAACAGGAAACTAGATGCTTTTGATTCTAGATGCTTTTGATTCTAGATGCTTACGCAGTATCTTGGGTATTAGGTGGTTTAACTTTGTAACTAATGATGAGGTTAGGCAAAGGAGTCTGCAACCTCCTTTAAGCAGCATATTGTGCAGAGAGAGACTCCGCTGGTTTGGCCATGTTGCCTGTATGGATAATTATAGATTGGCGAATAGGGTTATGAACAGTGTGCCTAGAGGCTTCAGAAGGAGGGGGAGACCTAGGATGCGGTGGGCAGACAATGTCAAACAGGACCTTGTTAGAATTGGTGTGCAGTGGCCGGATGCAGCAGATGTAGCTCAGGACAGATATGCTTGGAGAATTAAACTGCGTGGTCTGGTTGGACCTCCGTAGCCCATGGCTGCTTGAGGATGATGATGATGATGATGATGAGTTTATAATAAAAGGAGGGCATTTTATTACTTTTTCAAAATTTGGGAAGGCATAAATTTTAAGATAAAAAGGGGGACATGGTAACCCTAGTCAAGTTTCAATTAATTGTACCTTCTAATTCCAGTATACACTTGAGGAGCAGTGTAAATAATTCTAGAATTCTTCAAATCAAATCCTTCTCCCGAATTTGGGAAGCCTAAAAATTCACCTGATTCACATATTGGGAACAGCAAATTATTAAAAAAAAGTTTCTGGATCAATTTTATTCAAATATCCATTGCAAGATATTATGAATGAATTAAATAAGAAACTAATAAAAATGATGCAAAAGAGTGTCAAAACTTGGTGATATCCATAACAGTGCATAGTCAAGTACCACAGTCAAATATGCACTAAGTTTCAACAAAAAAACTTCCAAAGCAGCTGCATGACAATCTCATTTTGCAGCTCAGCATCTCTTCTACTTGAACTCCTTTGTGCTTCAACTTTTTACTTACTACCTTAATGGACTCTAGGACACTTCAAAACTGTGAACTCTAACTTCTTTCTCTTTAATATCTTCCTGATTTTATTTCTGGTATATTTATAGACATGATGTAGTAACAGTAACTTTTACTGTGAAGTCCATAAATGTTTTAGTTGAAGTGTGCTATTTAACAGTGGCTTAAAGAATTAAATGTATTTCTCATTTATGACATCTACGATTGAACAAATAATTGTTTCGTGTAATTTGCATCTTTCATGCAAATAAAGTAGTGAAAGTATCAGATTCAATAGATACATTATTAAATTATTCAAGATACATACTTTAATCAAGGAAGAGTGTTTGAATGAAATATGTATTTCCAAGAAGTTAGAGCATAAAATATAATGCATGTAAAATACAATAAAGATTTGTAGTGTATCTCTGATTGTAAAACAACTTTGATTCAGCATTTTTATTTTGTCTGTTAAATTTCCTTACTGGCTATTTAATTATATTTGGTTCTTAGGTGATTTTCCATTAATTGATTGCTTCTTAGCTAAAAATTCTAAACTATATATGTGATGTGCATAGAATAAATTAATAGAGAAAAATGTTTCTTTTTTATTAGTTTCTATCAAAGAGCCAGAGATTGAAATAGTTGATCTAACAGGATATTCTGTTATTGGTGGCATTTTTCACTTTCAGTTACTTAAACTTCCACCTCTACCAGTGAAAACAGGTTGCTGGATCCTTACTTATGGTAAGAACTATTTCAAAAGTGTTGTAATATTGATAATATATCATCAATGTACCAACAATGAATATTGGGACACCTTGTTTCTGGATATATTTTTTTACTGGTACAGTGGCAAAGAATGACTTTTTAATGGGTAAAGTTGGTTGGTTGGTTGGTTTACCTCTGAGCGGCACTTTTTTGCACACCATGGGCTAAATGGCCAGGTCACATGGACCCCGAAGGCTCAGAGAAGGTTGGGGGAGGGGACCCACTGGAACAGCTGTTGGGAGACAGATGGTAGCCTCCCGTCAAGGCCATCCAGCGTGTTCTTTAACGTGCACAGGGTATGGCTCTCCCGCACACGGGGCCACGGCTTAACGTCCCATCCGACGGACGGCGGCCTTTCCAAGCCCATCGGTGTCCCCTACTGACCGTGGGTAGGGCGGGGAATTTTGCGGAGATAAATCTCAACGCTGACCCAGCTGGGACTCGAACCTGGGAACTACAGATTACGAGCCTGGCGCGAATGGGTAAAGCAATTGCCAAAATCATTGCTCAAATTAAATCAGAACATCATTCTGGTACTTGTTCCAGATTCTTGATGTGTTTCCAAATAATTGAACAGGAAGGCCTTTTGGTAGTTTTCTTCCAAATTATTGAATTGGAATGCCATTTTAGTGCCTGATATTTCCAAATCAACTGGAGCACTGTTCCAGTACTTTTGTTCCCAAATTGTTGACCAGAACATCATTCTGTTACATTATGCTTCTAAATCATGAATCAGAACATGTTTCAGTACAGTGTACATTGTCTCTCATAGGTCTCAGTTGACTCACATAACAAATTCTTTTCTCTGTAACAAATTGCTTGCAAAGACATTCACCAATTTTGGCCAATCAGAGTGCTTCTAAGTGGAGTCAACAGGCCTTAGCCAATCAGCAATGCCAATTTATGAGTTGTTTATGAGTTATTTAGAAACATAATGTAACAGAATGATGTTCTGGTCAACAATTTGGTTGTTTACCAGAACATCATTCTGTTGCATTATTCTTGACACATCTCTTGTTGACCTGTTACATTATATCTTGTTACATTACTCTTGCCACAATCATTCTTTACACATCAAGAATGATTGTGGCAAGAGCTCTCTTGGCGTCATAATGATCCAGCATCTTTGGAAACCTTTCTATCTGCACCAACTCTGATCCCCCAGAGGTTATAATATAGATTCTCTTTCCAAAAAATTATTTTGTTCTACTCTAGCTTCTCAAACCCTTCCTAAATCAATTGCCTTTTAAACCAAAGAGTTGTTTTACTGCAAGATTTTTATGATTTATTTATTAGTTCCTTTATTATATTTCTATTTAATATTTTATCGTGTTCTTATAATGTTTATTTATCAAAAATTAAAGTTTAAATTTTATAAACTGTTTTTAATGGTAGAAATGTTACTTTTTGTGGTCTTGGAATGAATTAGACTTTTGAGATGCATTTTCCATATACAGCTAATGAATTTTTCACATAACGAAAATTTTCGTGAAGCAAATTAAATTTGTTATTTGTGACCCCACTCTACTTGTTTCAGAATCACAGAGTGTGAGTAGTTCTATATCTTTTAAAGGAAATATTTCCATAATATTATTAATATATACTGCTGTTCATAATAGAAAGAATTTGAACAAAAATGCAATATCTCAAGAAATCCTTATCAGAATTGAATGAAAGTTTCAGAGGTTATTTAATATACATATATATTAATATTTGCATTTAAAATAAAGACTATATTGGGATACTTGTCCAGTTATAAAATTAAGTTTCTAATCAAAGAATATATCTGAAAAATTCTCCAATTATGAAAAATCCAAATAATTCTAAACACAGCCAGTAAGGTAAAAGTTTAGTAAAATCACAATAATAGCTGTACAATAAATTGTATAAAATTACCTATTTTCAAACATAAGGAGTGCTTACAAAATAGGGGCGGGGGTGGCTCAGTCGGTAGTGCGCCAGGCTCGTAATCTGTAGTTCCCAGGTTCGAGTCCCAGCTGGGTCAGCGTTGAGATTTATCTCCGCAAAATTTCCCCGCCCTGCCCACGGTCAGTAGGGGACACCGATGGGCTTGGGAAGGCCGCCGTCCGTCGGATGGGACATTGAGCCGTGGCCCCGTGTGCGGGAGAGCCATACCATGTGCATGTTAAAGAACACGCTGGATGGACTTGACGGGAGGCTACCATCTGTCTCCCAACAGCTGTTCCAGTGGGTCCCCTCCACCAACCTTCTCTGAGCCTTCGGGGTCCTTGTGGCCTGTCCATTTAGCCCATTGTGTACAAAAAAGCACCGCTCAGAGGTAAAACAATCCAATCCAATCTTACAAAATATCATTGTAATGCTTATATTACAACTTATATTACAACAATTTACATAAAGTATACTAGGTTAGTTGACAAAAATATTGATATATGAAAAATGATAGATCACCACAGGTATTAAAGTTAACATTATTTAGTAAAGAATATAATTATCCATAACAGCAATACAGCTTGTACAATGAGTTCTCATGCTTCTAATAAGGTTATCCAATAATGCAGATGGCAGCAAATCCTGCTCCTCTATAAGAGAATTTATCAGCTCATGAAGGGTGATAACTTTCCCTCCCAAATTATCCCATACATGTTCAATGACATTTAGGTCTGGGGACCTTTATGGACAATCCATTCTCTGGATATCTTTACTCTCAAGATATTCCTCCACTATATGAGCTTCATGTGGACAAGTCTTATCATCCATAAAAATGAATTCTGACCCAGTGGCCTGAAAAGAGAACCTGTCCCCATTAATTCAATTGAGGTGTTGCCTGCTCCATTCCAGTCATATACTCTAATTATTTGAGGTTAATGGTATGCATTTGGTTGCTAGCTTTGTTGATTTCAAAAAGGCTTTCGACTCTGTTGATCGTCATAATTTGTGGTTGATTGTGAAATCATATGGTATACCAGACAAGTTAGTTAACATAATGAAAGCTCTCTATAATAACACTGAGTCGTATGTGAGAGTTGGTAAGGCTTGTAGCAATTGGTTTAGCATTACTTCTGGTGTTCGACAAGGGTGCATTTTGTCTCCTTTTCTCTTTAGTTTGGTTATTGATTACGTTATGCGAAATTCATTGCAAGGGAAATATTTTGGCTTTAAATGGTCTGGAGATACTAAAATTTCTGATTTAGATTATGCTGATGATTTAGCCCTTTTGGCAGATGATGTTGATGAGATGAACTCTTTCATTCCAGCTGTTGAAACTGGTACTAGAGTAGGTTTGGTTATAAACAGAGAGAAAACTAAAGTGATGAAAATTGGTCAGGCAGGTTGTGATTCAGTTCATCTGAATGGTTGCAGTCTTGAGCAGGTGTCACAGTTTAATTACCTTGGGAGCTATGTAACAGATATGAGTGATATGCGGCATGAGGTTAACAGACGAATAGGGATTGCTGCCGGGACTTTTAAGTATCAATGGGGATTGTGGAGAAATAGGCGTATGCACCTAAAGACTAAAATTAGACTGTATAATAGTTTGGTTCTTTCTAGGGTTAGTTATGGTAGTGAAACTTGGATGCTGTGTAAACAAGATAACAGGAAACTAAATGCTTTTGATTCTAGATGCTTACATAGTATCTTGGGCATTAGGTGGTTTAACTTTGTAACTAATGATGAGGTTAAGCAAAGGAGTCTGCAACCTCCTTTAAGCAGCATATTGTGTAGAGAGAGACTCCGCTGGTTTGGCCATGTTGCCCATATGGATAATTATAGATTGGCCTAGAGGCCTCAGAAGGAGGGGGAAATCTAGGATGCGGTGGGCAAACAATGTCAAACGGGACCTTGTTAGAATTGGTGTGCAGTGGCCGGGTGCAGCAGATGTAGCTCAGGACAGCTATGCTTGGAGAATTAAACTTCACGGTCTGGTTGGACCTTTGTAGCCCATGGCTGCTTGAGGATGATGATGATGATGAATGGCATACTACAGGTCTTCTAGCCAAAACCTCTTTTATGAAGTTGTCTGGATATAGTTACTCTGAATGTCCTTCCTGTGATGGTTGACACCTTTGATGCAAGTTGGCATGCTAATGTCATTCTATTGCATCATGCAGTTAAGGACATGAAACAACCATCTTGAACTGTTATTGCTCTTGGCCTACCCTAGCTCATTTTCCTAGAGCATATTCCAATGCCTTGAAAACATCTTCAGAGTCTGGAAATTACACTTTCTGACACAGTCATGAATCTGGCTGCCTCTCTATGAAGTTCTATCCTGCATCTATCTGTCCAATGGCTTTCCAACTCTGACTGTCATCAAAATGGTTCCTCCTTTTCCTCTTAACAAAGTTGTAATCCGAAATGAGAAGTGCCCATTCCTGAAGCTTCTTTTATTACCTGCTTAATTTGCATGTTGCAGAGTCTTTCGCATTGAGAAATTCAAATTTAATAGGTCTAAATGTGACTTATTTCACACTAAATATCCTCTAAAACTTTTGTTCCAAAGAGGATTTATTGATATTTGCAATTTTGCCCAATTTTTCTTAAATTACAAACAGTAGTATATACATATAGTGTATTAGTAAGGTGGGGGATTGAGGAATTAATCCCCTCTGTTTGGGAAATTTTTTTTAAAAAAACCATTTGTTCTTCAAATTTCATTAACAAAAATAGTAAAATTTTTGAAAATCCCAAAGATTTTGGCTGATTCTGACTGATTATATAATATGTAAAAATAAATTTATTCCACAATTAAAGCTGTATTACATCTAAAAGTACATTAAAAACTCAACATAAGGATGAGATGTGCTAACAAAGTTCTGCAGTTTAAGCTGTATTTAGCCCTTTGGCCATAAATCTAAGCTTTTCCCTTATGTTGTTATTTGGCATTTGTGATTGTCTTAACACATATTTTTAATATAACTCAGTTTCCAGGTTCAAGTCCGAACTGGGCCAGTGTTGAGATTTATCTCCACAAAATTCTCCACCCTACCCATGATCAGTAGGGGACACCGATGGGCTTGGAAAGGTTGCCATCCGTCGGATAGGACATTAAACCATGACCCTGCGTTCAGGAGAGACATACCTTGTGCATGTTAAAGAACATGCTGGATACCATCTCATCTCCAAACAGCTGTTCCAGTGGGTCCTTTGTGATGGTCCACCCATTCACTTTTCCTTAACCAGTTTTGCTTTATTTACGTTATAGTTATCAGTTTGGGGATTTTATTTCAATTTTTTTGGACATATTAATTCTCATTTCCAAGCATAGGAGTTGCACATGTGCAACTCCGACCTTTTGGTTGTCAACCGCTAAAGAGCGTGTGTAGGACACGACCCCTCTTACATCATAGTTAGTGCGATCATCGTATTGTGCAAATGTATTTCCCAGCATGCAATAGACACGTGCCAGCTTTGTACGCCGCTTGTTATATTAGTGACGTGAGGTCACAGAGTTAGTTAGAACATGAGAAACTTAGAAAGTCAGATTGAGATATAGTTAGAAATAAGGCTCCTCAAAAGGGGAGCTGACCTATCTGCCATTTTTATGCCAACTGGTCATGTGACTCAGTGTTATAGTCAATTCAGCCACCATGTGTGCCGCAGTTTTTTGAATCATTAGTATATAAAAAACAATTATTATCGAAAGATATTCAGCTGTGAATTGTCTAAACAACTATAGGAACAACTGCACAGTGTTTAAATTCCAGGCTGATCCAATTAAATGGAAAAAAGTGGGTTGAAAGAATTCGACCGAGAACATGCATTAGGCTTACAACATTCTATAATATATACTTCTGACTATTGCTTCAGTATTTTAATGTTAATTTATGTGATATATCCATTAGTAATATGTAGATGAATTATGGCTACATTTAAGTTAGTAGTCATTCATCATTTACGATTAAGTTTAGTTTGGTTAATATCATAAAATAGGCATGCACCAAACTTCAATCATGACAGCCGTAACCCTCCGCTTCCCTTGCAGGTATACCAAGATCGACAATTACTAAAGTCGCTAAATGCCAATCGTTCACTGGAAACAGGGAGACCAATTTTGGATTCACTCGCAAGGTGGCAAGTGGTTGTTGTAGTGTGAGTCCTCCCTTGAAAGTGTACGAGTGTTTTCAAATATTATCAAGATCAAACTTATATCGCTAATAAGTAATAACTATTCATAGAGCTTTCTTTAAGGCAATAAAGTGATGGATTTTATAAAATAATATGGTTTAAAAAAACATGTCAAATTTATTTTGTCTCACCTAAAAATTATAAAAATTGGCACTTTGCATAGAAGTGAGCAATGAAGTGAACAGTGGCCTTTAATAATCAATGAATTACAGATTTTTGTTATCATATAATATGTTGTTTGTTAAATGTTTTCCTTCTATATGAAAGATTTTTCCTATCACCACATTCTGCTATGTGTGCAATTAACTGTATAGCTAAGTATAAATGAATCCAAAATTGGCCTTCCCATTCCCAGCAAACAATCAGCATTTAGCGATACGGTAGTCACCGATCTCGGTATGTCCGCATGGGAAACAGAGGGTTGTTACCGTCATGATCAAAATTTGCCACATGCATATTTTATGATATTAACCAGACTAAACTTAATCGTAAATGATGAATGACTACTAACTTAAATGTAGCCATCATTCATCTACATATTAATAATTGATATATCACATAAATTAACATTAAAATACCAAAACAATAGTCAGAAGTATATATTATAGAACTCTGTAAGCCTAATGCACGTTCTCGGTCGAATTATTTCAACCCAGTTTTTTTCCATTTAATCGGATCAGCCTGGAATTTAAACACTGTGCAATTGTTCCTACAGTTGTTAGACAATTCGCAGCTGAATATCTTCCAATAATATTTTTTTTTATATACTAACGATTCGAAAAACTGCGGCGCACACAGTGGCTACATCGACTATAACACTAAGTCATGTGACCAGTTGGCATAAAAATGGCGGATGGGTCGGCATGGTATATAGGGGCTCTAGTTAGAACGATAGAGATTGTGGGGTGAGTTGTGAGAGTAGTAGAGATGTAGGAGTCAGAAGTATGTGTTGTGTAGATAGAAGGAGATGTTAGTCTACAAATTTTATATTCTACCATTGAGTTTGGTGAGTTGAATTTTTTGGAAATAAACTTCATTTGTTATAGAAACTTTTGAATTTTTGCTATTTTTTTCTTGAGCAACATTGATTGATTTTTGATTATATTTAAACCTTAATTAAACTTGACAATCCTTTTTGAATTCTTACTCGATAAGTAATACCTGATATTATACATTAACGAACCCTATTTCAACTTTATTTGGCAAGTTATTATTGCCTGGCACCCAATACAGTTATCCGGAATTTGAATAAATTTGGATCAAACGAAAGGTCCAACTTTAAAAGTTAATAATCTTTGGAGCGTTACAGAGTGTTGAAAGAAAGTGGCACACCGAAAACAGGCACTGTATATATATATATATATGTATAAATTGTATATTATTTAACGTGATTGTCAAAGTAACGAATTTTTGAGCTCATTAGTTATAGTACTATTCATAGATTTATGGAGCTTAAGCCAAAATTTTTGTTGAATTTAAGAAGCTTAACTTTTGTGTATTATTCAAAGGTACTGAAGTTTCAGCACAGTTATTGCTGATAGTTAACATCTTTATTGAATGTATGTAAAAATTTGAAATGTCCAGACACACAATAGATAAACTTTTTGATAAGCAAGTTTATTTTTGAAAGCTTAGTATAGCTTTGGTATTGTATTGTTGTATAGCAGTGCCTTTGAACACTGCTCAAGAAATAAAAGTTTCAAAATTTTCAAAATTCAAAATTTTTGCCCACCGCCAAACATGTCTGCTAGTAATATGGCCGATTCTGCCATACTGTGACTCCCAACTTAGAGAAAGTAAAAGATAGGTTGCAGGATGTGATGAAAGAAGCAGAAGTGTTAATGAATCTGCTTGATGATCCTCGGGAGAAAAGGGGAACGACAGCAACCCCTAAATTTGATGACAATGCTACGTCAGCACGCCAACATAGAAACTTTGAACGTAAGGTTCCATTTTCTGTTCCGTCAGAAGCAAGTGATAGAGCAGAGTTTTATCAACTGCCACAACATCGATTTGCCAATCCATCTATTACCTGTAGTCCTTATGTTAATTGGCCTTTACCTGAGATAAGGTTCGACGGTTCGAAACGTCTGTCATCGTGGACATTTGTCAAGTCCATGGAGGAGCATTTCCATTTACATGAAGTGCCCGGCAACAAAAAGGTGGTTTTAGCAGTATCTTGTCTAATTGAATGTGCTAAGCAATGGTGGAGTAACGTAGGATGTCATCATGGAATAGAGTTTTGGGAAGATTTTAAAAGCGAACTTTTGGAAATTTATACTCCTTATAATGACTTTACACAGGTACAGAACTGTTTTCATGAAGACAAACGGAAGGTGATGATATCAAAATATTCATCTGGGGTACAGTAGAGTTATACCAGCTGTACGATGTGATGCTGCTGAAATTGACATTTTAAACTGCATATTTTCCCAATTGCTTTTGCCCATTAGGAAATTCTTTAACTGTGGCATATAAACTGACAGGCTCCTGTCAGACCTCTGTGGCAAGCAGCTGCTTGAGGGGGTATTTATTATTTTTTTACATGAAATGTTGATTTACATTATGAAACGTAAATAGTTTCAACTTTAGTCAAATTGACTCAGCAATATACTGCAAGAATCTCTTCTTGCAGTATATTGCCAAATTTAATTTTCTGCATTAACTGCAGAAACTGCATTAACCATTTCTTCCCAGTGTTGCGTACACGCAACACTTCGTGCTGGGTGTACGCAACACTGGGAAGAAATGGGTTAAACCAACAATGGATGCAATCCTTGCCAAAGCAGTGCTATCAGGTTAGGTCTAAACGCTCGCCTGCGTGTTTGCCATGTGCGGAGACACATGTCCTGGGAAAGGAGGATCCTGGTAGTTGCTTGGAGGTCCCTGTCTTCTCTCCTCAGCTCATGACTGGTGGGGTCCCCTTTGGCTGCCTTGCCATTGGGGAGCCTGTCTGTCACGGGGCTGGGCAGCAGATTCCAGGCCTCTGCTGTACACTGATTTGGCCTCTGCTTCCGGTAAATGGGAGCTCCTGGGATGCCCCCCCCCCCCCCCAGGAGCAATCAGCTGGTCTGCAGGTCCTGCTAGGGTCAACCGTGCAGAGCAGTGAGTACAGGTACAGATTTGACAGAGGTCCAGGTACAGATTTGCAAGTTTCCTCTCAACTTATTTTCCTTTTGAAGTTATACTTTCTTTGTGAGGCCAGTTTGGTCTTTCACAATTTTGTTATTTTACGCTTTGTTTCTTTTGTGTAGAATGTTTTTGTTCTGCATGTTTCTCTTTTTATTTTCCTTTTATTTATTTGTGAGGGCTTGGCTCACTGTTTGTGTGGGTATAGTGCCTGCATAGCCCTGGCACCCGACTGGGCGTCCCCTAGTTGGGCTCCGTGGAGGGTGGGAACAGCGGACACTGAACCACTCAAAACAAAAAAATGAGAGAGAATGATGAAATTAATGCGATCGGTGCCAACAAGAGGGCTCGACACGAGCCCCCATCTTCTTTGTCTCCTTTATGTCTCTGCCATCGTCTTCTGTGTCTGTGTTCCTGAGATTCCTGATCATCCACTCCACTGGCAATCAGGTACTTGGGAACATGTCCCCATTTTTCATAAGCAAAGGTTTGAAAGGTCTTGCGGGAGAGCCGAAATCTGTCACCTGCTTACGATCTGGCGACTTGCAGATTGAGACCGCTTGTTCTAAACATTCAGAACTGCTCCTTAAGGTTACAGAGATTGGTGGGGTGGCTGTTGAGGTCACTCCCCACAAAACTCTGAATTCCTCTTGGGGTGTGAGTGGGGCCTCCTCAAAGTCACTGAGGAGGAAATCCTCTCAGAGCTCACACCTCAAGGAGTAATGGTGGTCCACCGGGTTTCGACACGTCATGATGGAAAATTGGTACCCTCCTGGGTACTGATTGTAACATTCAACACGCCATGCCTGCCTTCTTCCATCAAGGCAGGTTATTTACATTGTGAGGTACGGCCATATATACCGGACCCTCTGCGCTGTTTCCAGTGTCAGATATACAGTCATGCCCACACAGCTTGCCGGGGCAAGCCCATCTGTGCTCACTGTGGCAGTAAAGATCATCTGGATCCTGACTGCACAGCAGAAAAGGCAAGCTGTATGAACTGCAGTGGCGAACATCCAGCGTTCTCCTGCAACTGTCCAAAATGGAAGGAGGAAAAGGAGGTACGATGCCCTAACAACATCTCATATGCTGAGGCAAGAAAGCTTGCTGCACCGCCCGCCCCACCTGGCAAGGTTTCCTATGCCAGTCCAGTCATTGGAAAGCCCATCTTCGCCGAAGCCACCAATGACTTCGGTGGTGGTGCAGACTGATATCAGTGTACCACCAACTGAGTCTTTCTCGCCAGCAGCAAAGTACCTCCTCACACAGGCGAAACCAAGGGTGGTGTCGACTTCCACATCAACTCCGGTTTCCATTCCTGCAACTCAGCCTTCCACCTCTACTGGCAGGCCTCCTCCTCCCTGTCCTCAGACAGCAAGACCTTCCAAACCTAAGGGGCCCCCACCAGGGCCCAAAAACAAAATAATCACTCCTCCTCAAAGGGCGGTCACCGATCTATGTCCCTCGGATGATTCTGAGGACATGGATACCAACCGCCCCCTATTCACTAAACCGTCCTCTGTGGCGGTTGAGTTGAATAGGAATTCGTCATCCGCCCACTCTTCTAAGTCCTGAGGTGACCACACTCATACAACGGAATTGTCGTGGATTCCAGAGGAATCTTGACGACTGAATTCAGGCACACCAGCTCATCTGTGTGTGCCTGCAGGAGACTTGCTTGCAGACAGTCACAGATCCCACGATCCGGCACTTTTCAGTAGTTCGCTGGGACCAGGATGGAGATGGTCCGGCTGAGTACAATGACCTAGTTATAGCTCACATGTGCAATTAAGTGACTATAGGGAAAGCTTACAGAAAGAGTTCTCTCAGCCCTAGGATAATGTGACCATTCATCAAGTTAGTATTTATTCTTTTATAATTAAACCTTTGTTTTCATTTTTGTAAATAATTGATTTTTCTGCTTCTGATCTATCGATCTTTTGGAGTTATGCTACATCAGATGACTGGCTTACAAGTTGTTGCAGATATTTTATTTAGCATCACATTAGGTTATATGTTAATATTTCTTCATTTTCTAGTAAAAAAAATTGATCTTGTATTGTTTTCTGAAAATGAATGAGGTATTGGATATGGAAGCAAAAAGGACTTCCTTGGCATTTAAATGAGTTCTTCTGTGGGAGGGTAATATTGGCAAGGATTTTATATTCAACGGTTTTTAAAAATTTACCCCCCCCCCCCTTCTCAATATATCGCTGTGCCACTCTAATGATACAGACAGTTTTTGCTTTGGTGCACTGACTTTCTGGCATTTAACAAAGATCACCAAAATTTAATATCCAAAGAAAAAAATTCATAATGTTTAGTAAAAAAAGGCAACCAAGAAAGTGTTCATCCATTTCATAAACCAGAAGAATATCCCATTAATGCAAGCAATCCAAGTAACCTTGTATAATGCTGGTCGATGTTTTAAAATATACTGCACTGAAAAGAATCATTAAAAGAAATGAAAATCATGTTTCATGTAACTATATTATTCAGGAAGAAATTTACTTTCAATGAACATATAATTTAACTATTTTTATTCATCAGGTTTTCCAAAATTAAGCCTTTAATTGCATAGTCTGATCTATTTTTTTCACTTTATCACTATAAAAAAAAGTCATTAAAATTAATATGCTTTAAAATTTGATTAAAATTTTTATTTTCATAACATTTGCAATTAAATTTTATTTAATTTGGTATAGAACATGACATATTTCAGTTGATTGTTTTTTTTAATTCAAGTTGACTTGCTGATATGACTTGGCCCAGTTGGCAAAAACCTGAACTTTTCTCAAAGTATGGTACCAAGAAAAAAATTACAAAATGGGAGTTTTTCTTGCTTAACTTTTATGGAAAACTGTAATTTTAAATTCTGATAGAAGTTTGTAATTTTATATTTTTTTCATAGTTGAGGAACATAAAATACTAGAAAAGCTTACATACAAAGCTGAAATTATCCCAATCAGACAGCCTAAGCCAGGAATGTCTCCAGCAGAAGCTGCAGAATTTGCTGATGCAGAAATTAAACGATTTGAAAGCGAAATGGGTAATGCAATTTCTGTTGCTCTCAGGTATGTTGCGATTATTCAATACATTATTGCATTATTGTTTGCAATATTGCTGTTCTCTTCTAAGTATTGTTTTCATTCTTTTAAAATTTTTTTTAACCTAGTATAAAATGAAGTCTTAATGTTCGAAATGGATTTTTTCTTGCAACATCAAATTTTTGAATCCTTGATACAGGAAGTTTATTTGCCTGCTCAGTTGTTATAACAGTGTTAAATATGCTGAAAATTTTACTAAACATCTCTAAAGCACTCCAACCATTTACTTTTAAAACACAGAATTTTGGAATGATTTTGAAAAATCTCAAGATATGTATATAATTTTAAAACATATATGGATATATTCTTTCTGAAACATCCAACTTGATCCACAGCAGATTATATTGTAAATGCCAATAGGGCTTAATCAATTTTTAGTCATTTTACATTTCACTACAAGCGTGGATGATTATTTCCAAATGATGCACGAATATCTATATAATTATCTTCATAATTTCTTGAATTAAAGAAATATAGAGAAAATAGAGTTTTGATTTCCAAAAATAGTCAAAGTTAAATTTTTTTTATCGTTTTTGTTTGCATGTCATAAAGGGTATATGTGGCTGAAAAGAATATTTTGTCAGTCAGTAGTGCACCATGCTTGTAATCTGCAGTTCCCAGGTTCATGTCCCATCTGGGCCAGCATTGAGATTTATCTCCACAAAACTCCCAAGCCCTCAGTCAGTAGGGGACAGTGATGGGCTTGGAAGGGCTGCCATCTATTGGATGGGATGTTAAGCCATGTCCCCAGGTGTGGGAGAGCCGTACTCTGTGCACATTAAAGAAAACACTGGATGGCTTAGATGGGAGGCTTCCATCTGTTGCCTAACAGTTATCCAGTGAGTCCCCTTCCTCAACCTTCTTGAAGCCATTGGGGGTTCTTGTGACCTGGCCATTCGGTCCACTGTGCACAAAAAATTGTGGCTCAGAGGTAAAGCAATCTAATTTTCAAGGAAATCGTCAACCATGTAAGGTATGGGAATGATGCCTAGGAATTTTGTATTCTGTACATCTATAGACATCCAACTTTTTTGTTTTTACAGATAAATGAAAAATTCTATTTGGGTTAGATAGGTATTGCTGAAATTTGCAGAAAAACCCATATCTCTCCAGATTTGAGTAGTTTCATGGGTCCTGTACATTGGCAAAAAAAAATTTTTTTTAAATAAATATTTATTGATTTCTGTCAACAGTTAATTCTGTGTTTTTATAATGATTGATAATTGATGAAATATTATGATCCACACTTTCTGAAACTTTCAAAGGATATAATTGTGCCCTCTAATGGTGGAAAAAGTTTAAAAATGCCAATTTCTTAATGAAAGTTTCAAATGATGTAAATTATGTTCGAATTTTTTGTGTGTAAAGGTTGTGAAGTTTCCACTGGCAATGATGATTGACCCTTTGTCCCCTGGAAGGGAACACAACTTTTTTTGTTTATAGAGATAAATTAAAATTTATTTTTGGGATGGATAGGTATTGATGAAATATTACAATCTGCACCTTCTGGTATCAGAGAAATGATAATTAAACTCTCTAAAGATGGAAAAATTGCAAAATTTTAAATAAATATTGCAAACAATTTATTTTTGCTACAAATTTGAATTATTTGGGGGTGAATGTAAAGGTCATGAAGTTTCCATTGGGAACAATGAGTTGACCCCTTTATCCTCAAGGTAGGTAGGGAAAGGCAATTTGTTTGTTTAGAGAGACAATTGTAGAATTCTTTTTAGTTCAAGTGTTACAAATGAAATATAATTTGCATTTTTGAAATCCTTTGATAGTTTTAATTTACATCATTAAAGATCAGTGATTATAGAAAAGGCAAAACTTTTAACGATTTATTTGTGGTAGAAATTTAAAATTTCGTTCTTGGTGTTGAGAGATATTCCATTGACAGCAACAATCTGTCCCCTATTCTCAGAGGGGTATGAGAAAAACAACTTTTTAAATTGAAGAAATAAAAGACAAAGGATTTTTATGTTGTGTAAGTGCTAATAAAATACTGCTGTTTGCATTTTCTCAATCATCCATTAGTTCAAATTAAAATGCTTAAGGAGTGAAAAAGTAGGTAAATGAAAAACCTCATTCTCTTTGAAAACAAGATTCTCACATGCACCAGAGGTGATATGCATTCTTCTAGTTAAACACTGAAGTGCCATTGAATTAGGGATAGGAGGCATTATCCATATTCAGTATTATAAGTCCCCCATTTGCTCGCATGCATGGCTGAAACTCTGGTCATATATAGCTGTCAGCTTTGGCTTCCCCAAGCATTCATCATGAGAAGCATAAAGGGAAAGGCACGGTATTTAGATGCATTTGACAGAGGGTAGATCATAGGTGTCTGACAGATGGGACACTCGATCTCCAAAATTGTCAATGAACTTGGATTTTCTTGTATAACAATTTCAGGAGTGTTCCGGGAATATGAAAATTCCGGCAAAAAAACAAGCACCCAGACAAACTGCAAAGGACAACCAGCCTTGAATTATTGTGGGCTTTGCCATCTGACCCACGTCATATGGACCAATAGGGGCCAAACATTATCTGAAATTACCTCCCATCTGAACATGAGTTCCAGCCAGAAAGTCAGTGCACGGACCGTGCAATGCTCACTCTATCGTTCTGGCTTCGGGAGCCACCGACCTATGAGAGTCCCACTTTTAACAGCACGACATTGGGCTCAATGCCTTGCTTGGGCTAAAGAACATCGAAACTGGAACATCGAAACTTGGCATTGGATAGCCTGGAGTGATGAATCCCGATTTAAACTTCATCACGCCGATGGGAGACAGAGAGTATGGTGCCACCCCCATAAAGCCGTGGATTCTGCATGTCAGGTCAGAACAGTACAAGCTGGTGGTGGCTCAGTGATGACCTGTGGTGTCTTCAGTTGGATGTCTGTGGGACCTTTGGTATGTGTACTGACGACCCTCAAATCATCCCAGTAAGTAGAACTCATGGCTGACCATTTGCATCCATTTATGGCCATCATGCATCCCAATGCAGATGGCATCTACCAGTAAGACAACTGTTCATCTCAGGTCCAGGTTGGGTACTGCATGGTAGCAGGAACATTTTGCTGACTTTGAAATAATGAATTGGCCACCTAGAAGTCCAGATTGAAATCCCATCGAAAATCTTTGGGATACCGTCGAGCATAGTTTTCGGGCCCGTGTCCCATCAGTGACGACCTTGAGAGAATTGTGGACAACTCTGGAGGATGCATGGGTCGCCATACCTGTGGAATATTTACGCAAGCTTGTGGAGTCCTTGCCTTGTCGTGGCAACCATTATCACCCTAAGTCACACTTTTATGTGCCACGCAGGATGCTCCTATTCTAAAGTTAAGGGTCAGACACAAGTGGTTTGTCTGGCCACAAAATTTAGTCTATCTGGGATCACCAAACTTTAATGCAAGCACTAGAAAGCAATTCGTGAGGCAAGCAGAATTTCCGTTTGCTGTTCAGTTACCTGGAGATATTTCTTGTGCTTCAAGAGCACTGACTTCAGATGAGAGTGTTGGAAAGAGAGCTTAAGATAAGATGTTGAAAAATTGAAAAAATTTCTTTGTTGAAAGCAAGGTGAGTAAAGTCATCATGAACAGCCAGCAAACGAAAATTCCAAAAGAAAAGTTGAGAATCAAAAGAAGCCAAAAGTGAATGTTGAAGGTGAGCATCACAAAGAAACAGATTTTCTTCAATCTTGCTGTAATGATAATCTGTGGCGTTTGAGACTGTATGCCAGAGGATGGCGAAGAACTGCAGGCTGCACAAATATAAAGAAGTGCTAAATAATATCTAACTCTTAGCACATTAACAATATATATTAAAACATATTATCGATTTTGATGATGAAGAAATAATGGTCAATTTCAATATCAACCATTTTGACAGAGATGAAACAAAGAACAAAGACAGAGCTCAAAGGGCACGACCATCCAGTCTGAAGTCTGAGACTAATCACCTATAGGGGAGCTGAAATTGGGTCTAACCATTACCTGGTCTTATAATTGAAACTTAAGAAATGTTGTTCTAAGGTTAAGAGAATTACCTTTAATACTGAAGCTCTGAAAGATCCAGGTATAGCCAAAGCATATCACGATAGTCTACTCAGTTATTATGATAGTCATGGTTTGCTTACTGCTGAAGTTGTGAAAGAATAGGATCAGTTTATGGACAGTTTAACCCTTACAGTGTTGAGTTTCTGAAACTGAACACATTGTGGTGGCCAGATTTATTTTAAAGTATTTTCAGAAAACAAAATGAATAGCTTTAGAACCTCATCCTGAAGTAACTAATAAATGGAAATGTCATGTTATATACCAAAAGAAAAAGCATTTAATTGTGCTTAATAAAATGGCAAAAATTTGAAGAAAAAAATGGTAAGTTAAATTTTTTAACCCTTTTTTTTAAAACATTGCAAAATTTTACTATATTTTTCCCACTTTACCTTTAGTAAAATTTCAAATATATATATATTTGCCATTTTTTATATGTTATTTTATTTTTATAATATAAACAGTTCATGATATTTTGATTATTGCTTAAATCTTTCATATATTTATTTTTTCTAAATTATTTATTTATTTATGCATATAATACATATTTTTAGACTTTTGACAATCGGCAAACTAAGCCTAAGTAAAGCATTGTCATAAAGAATAATTTTGCTTTAAAAACTAGATAATTTAATAAGAAATGAAAAATATATCAGAAAAGTGATAAAGAACTATGAAAAAAATTTTAAAAATATTTCAAAGGATTTGAAATTTAATCAATTCACTGAACTTGAGAACGAGTCGTTTTATTATGAAACTGCATAACTGCTACAGAAAAGTTTAATTCTAAAATTCTGGCAGAAATTTTGGTTAAAAATCACAATTTCCTGACCTTAATTTGTTTATATGCTTTAAATGTAATTAAAAATATTGATAAATAAAGTCCTACCATTAAAAATTATGCTCTGGTAATTGCCGGCATTTTATATCATTAGCAGTTTCACTTTCGATCTTTTCTAATTAATTATTGTTTATAATCACAGTATCCATTTGAGAAGCAATGGAAAATAATTATAGAAGCATTAAGTAAGTAAAAAAGTCTTTAAAATCGAAAGTCTGCTAAAATATTGATTGAAAGCTAATGTGCATAGTTTCTGGATGATGCATTCCTGGTAGTAAAAAATTCAATATCCTTATGTTAAAAGTTTAGAAAGCATTATAACTCTAGTAGGGCTATAAATAGAAGAAAAAAGTGGGAAACACAATCGATCAATAATCTAAGCACAGTATGGCAAAATAGAGGCATGAACTGAATCAGCGTTACTTGATGCTGTTTACAGTGACTGAAGGTGACTAAACAGGTGCATATGACTCAAATTGATATATTTTTCAGTTTTATCATATTTTTTTCAAGTGGAATCAACATTTAAATAATTTATATCATAGATTTAAATGTTATTTTTGATATTAATTAGAAACAGTTGAAAAAATTCAGATTTCTATTTGAATTTTTTTTCACAACCTTATGCTATTGGAGCGAAGCTTCACTCTTCGACCACTAGAGTAGGAAAGAGAGATAGAAAGTGATTTTTATTAGAGTAGAGTAGAGTAGAAAGAGAGAGAGTAGAGTAGTAGAGTAGAAAGAGAGATAGTAGAGTAGTAGAGTAGAGTATTAGATTAGAATAGAAAGTGATTCTTTGGGCTGTGACATAGTAAGGGTTAATAGAACAGTCTGTTCATGAAACTAACAGTACTCTTTGGGTAAAAAGGAGCAGAGGAGACAAAGCCATTTGAGTGATAAGGCTATGGAGTTTTTTCTGAAAATGGAATTGCAGGAGTAATCTGAATCAATACCCTACTAGTATTTAAAAACTACTACATACTAGTATTTAAATGAATCAACTACCTAACAGCATTTTAAGGAGCTTAATAAATGTGTAAAGGATCAGTTGACAGTTGATAAGAATCTTTTGGCTTGATAGCTTGATTGACAAAGCAGAGGAGGAAGCAGCTAGACAGCACAACAGTAGGGAGTTGTACCAGATAGTTAATCTTTTGTGTGGGAAGAAACATGCTAATATACAAGGATTGAGGGATAAACATGGTAAGGTCTTTGAAGTGAGGATTCTGTCTTGGGCTGAGGAAATGTTATAAACAGTGAATTTATTCCACTCCCATTGTTTGAAATGAGGATAGATGCATTACTGACTTTAATGTTGCCCCTATATCACATTCTGAAGTCGTTTTAACTATCTCTAAATTAAAATTGCATAAATTCCCAGGGTGAATGAAATCACCACTTAAATGCTTAGAGCTGGAAACATTTGTTATCACATGGTTGATGAATATTTTAAACATTTTTTATGATAAAGGTGGTGTTCCTAAGGATTTTATTAGAGCTATTATTATTATCTCTATTTTTGAAAAGGGTGATCACAGTACTTGTGATAATTATAGGGGAATCAGCCTATTTTTTGTTCCAGGTAAAGTCTTTGCATTATTGTGCTTGATAAAATTAAGAATTTGGTGATGGACTACTGCGTGATTAACAGTGAGGATTCAGAGAAGTGATAGGGATATATAAATAAAATATTTTCACTTAGGCAATGTCTTGAGAAATATTTTTTAGTTTCAGAAACCTGCATTTACTTGCTCTATAGATTTCAAAAAGGCTTTCAACTCTGTTGATCATCATAATTTGTGATTAATCATTAAATCATATGGCATACCTTACAAGTTAGTGTACATAATGAAAGCTCTCCATGGTGATGGATATCCAAACCATATTGTGCTATCGGAATAAACCGTTTTACAACACAAAGATATGTATTGTAAAGCAGTTTTTTTTCCAACCGTTTTACAATATGGTTTGGATATTGATATCCTGATAGGATATCCAAACCATATTGTAAAACAGTTGGAAAAAACCGCAAGTATCGCATTAAAAAAGACTCACAACCAACCTACCAAACCAATGAGATTTTTTTACCTGATTAGGTATCAGGTAAAGAAAATCTCATAAATATGTACATAGTTTTCCATATATGGAAAACGTATCAAACACATTAACCAATACATTGCAAAAATATGATATGCAATTACCTACCACTACGAATAAAACTATCAAAAAACTTGTAATTAATGACAGAGATCAAACAAAACCAACTGGGTAAGTTTATGAAATTGAAATTCCTGACCCCACAAATAAATTAAATGGAAAAATAACTACATAGGGAAAGCATAGAACATTATAACAAAGAATGTTAGCACATCAAACATATATTAAAAATCAATAACCTACTACAGCATTAACTCAAACAATTTTAAATAATTACATAAAAATAGAGCACATTACACATAAACCATTAGCAACACCACAGACAAAATATCAACTTACCTTTGCTGAAAATATGTTAATTCACATTAATCAACTTAAACTCTGCAACATGGAGATTCCACCTCTGCTGGCGGCATGGAGTCTCCTGTTGTGCGAGCAGATGCGTACAAACAATGAGCAATAACCCATGATGTCAATGAGACACATATTTAAACTCACACACACTGGAATATGGGAGCCATCTGAGGATGCCAATCTGTGAAAGTTGGTGAAACACGTAGCTGATGGAGGGGGGGGGGCTTATGGTTTTAAACTTGTTTTAAAGAATTTTAAATGAGTTTTAAGTTCCATATTAAGTCTTAGGGATGTGCAAGAAACTACCTATTTAACCAGTAATAACCTCTATTGAGAGTCATAATATCAAGTTATTAACCAAAGGACTGGTATACAGAAGCTGAAGTAATGGTACAATTGTACCATTACTTCAACAAAATAAGTTTACAACAGGCAAGTTTGGTCAGTCCAGCATCTAATTGCAGCAGTAGTGGTGACAACAACCCACTACCAATCCTGGCGAAAATCCTCTTCCAACAACAAAAGAAAATGTAAAGCTAACTGTACCAGCAAACAATCATCAAGTTCTTCACTTAAAAGCTGGTAACTATAATTTCCTATATTCTTTACTCTTTGGAGGAAAAAGGAGAGCTCTTAGACTGTATCAACAAAGGAAATTATGTTAAGAGCATGATAATTGTAACATAGAGGTTACTTAGCTCAAAGGATATGTAACGCACTCCTCTCGACCTTGCCAGGCTCATAATCTGTAGTTCCCAGGTTCGAGCCCCAGCTGGGTCAGCGTTGAGATTTATCTCTGCAAAAATTCCCCTCCCTGCCCACGGTCAGTAGGGGACACCAATGGGCTTGGAAAGGCCACCGTCCGTCGGATGGGACGTTAAGACGTGGCCCCGTGTGCAGGAGAGCCATACCCTGTGCATGTTAAAGAACACGCTGGATGGCCTTGACAGGAGACTACCATCTGTCTCCCAACAGCTGTTCCAGTGGGTCCCCTCCCCCAACCTTCTCTGAGCCTTCGGGGTCCATGTGACCTGGCCATTTAACCCATGGTGTGCAAAAAAGTGCCGCTCAGAGGTAATACAACCCAACCCTCTCGACCTTAATTTGACTTTGATTGTACAGCAAGTAATCGTGATGAATTAAATTTTATTTATATAGCTGTGACTTGTAATTTATAGATGTTTGTTATGCTTACCTACCATTTCTTTTCCTTTATATATATATATATTTTTTTTTTCAGAAATAAATGTTCTTTTAGTATGTGATGTAAACTATTTCATTCATTGGTTGTTTCATAATGAGGCTTAGAAGTTGAGTTGCTTTTTTTAGAGAAGGAAAACTTGACCATTTAAGGTTAATGGGCTGCACTACTTAGTATCAGGGCTGAAGAATAAGGTATTGTGTTGGGTCAGTTTCATGCATCATCTCATGGAATAGTGCATAGCTGTCCTACTTTATTTTTAAGAAAGGAAGTAATAGTTTTATAGTTTCAATTTTAGCTGGTGTTATTATTTTCATTTGTTATAATATCCAGATTTTAATACGATTGTAAATTGAATATTTGATTTTAGAATAGAAATGTAATAGCGCATTGGGAAGGAATAATTTTACATGCTGAACTCATTTTTATATAGGTTGCCAAAGTGTGTACTCTTTTTAGAACAGCCCATTCCTGCATTCTGGGTTTCTGATAAAAATGGTTGGACTACATCAGGTTTTTTTGACATTAAATATGAAGAAGGTAAGTAACCTGAATAAAATGGAAATAATCTGACAAACCCTGAACAAAAATACAGGCAAACATATTCAAACACTTAAATAGAGTCTTTTCTGGTTTATGAAACTTTAAATATCATTCCAAAAAAAAGTAACAAAATGTTGGAATTAACTTTTTTTGCCTCACATAAGTCCATTTGGGATTGATAACTGTCCCAGTGGTTGAGTGGTTAGCACGTTTAGTAACTGCTCCTCTCTCAACTTTTATAGGTGACCTGTATAAGGCATAGATATTTGCTTTCTTGTGTTGTCCTGTTGAAGAGTTTCCTTCCTCAACAGATCTTCTCTATGACATATACTGACAGGCACCTGTAAGATCTGTTGCTAGCAGCTTCTTGAGGGCAAAGTTATTTTTATTGCCTATTGATTAATGGTGAATTTATGAAACAAGTTTGGGTTCTGCAACAGCCTGCTTCCTGTCTGCCTGGGGATGCACATGATCCTCCAGGGTCAAGGTCAGTTCTTTTGGCTCAATCCTTTTTTCCACATTGTGGGGAACTTCTGTTATGTGAGTTCAGACTCTATGAGATATCCCATAGCTGATCCAAAGGAAGGTTACCCTATAGATGTCAATGAAGTGAAAAGTTTGATTCTGAAATAATATCTTACACTGATGATATTGTCTTTATGACAGAGGGAGCCCATAATGGCTGTAGGAATCATGCCAGGCTCATAATCTTCCCAAGTTTGAGTTTGGTTAGTGTTGAGATTTCTCCACTAACTCCCACCCTATCCTCGATCATAAGGAGAACACCAGTAAGCTTGGAAAGGGTACCTTCTGTTGGATAGTACATTAAACTAAGACCCCATGTGAAAGAGAGCTACACCCTGTGCACATTAAAGAACACAATGACCTTGATGGGAGGCTATCATTGTTTCCTAATAGCTGTTCAATGGGTCCTCTTCCCCAACCTTTTTCAATCAAAATCAAACTCTTTCCCCCAACCCACAAGGATCCCCCTTTGGGATCCTTGGGATCTGACCATTTAACCCATTGTATGTACAAAAGTGCAGCTGAGATGTAAAACAGCCCATCCTTTCATTGCAAAGATCGATAATTAAAAATAATTACTTTAAGCAAGTATGGACAAGTGTAAAATTTACTAAAAACTAAATATAAATAAATATTGAATAAATTAAAAATATATTACATGCAATTTTCTTAAAAAGCAATGTTCAATGATATTACTGAATTGTGTAGTATGAAAGTTGTCAGTATTAATGACTGTAAAGATTACATAATCGAACAGTAATAAATATGGGAGGGAAGGGGCTCTAATAGAGGAAATTGGTACTTTGAAATTGCATATTGACTATATTATAGAAGAAATAAAATCCCATATCCAGATTTCATCTGCTTAAATCTAATTGGAATATTAAAAGCTAACTACTAAGTGCTAAAAGCTTAAAAATATTTTATTCTTTGTATGCAGAGTCAGCTTGAGTAAACCTATAAAAGTTGCGAGAGGAACTGTAACAACAAACTCCAACAGATTAATAATACTGTAAAAATTCATGTTTTTATAACCCATTATAAAAGTAGATATTTGTATCTATACTTTTTTAAGGATGAATAATATTTTTATTAAAAAGTTTATATGATAATGAGGTTGTTATGTATGTTCATTTTAATGTTAACTAGAGTTAATTAACTAGTTTAATGTTAACTAACCCCCCCCCCCCCCCCCAAAGAAAAAGGCTAGTAAAGTAATTAGATGCAAAAATTATTAAACATTTTATATAATATTTCATGCATTTTTCAAGAATTTTTTTTAAAGACCTATAAAACAGAGAGAGGAAATATTATACTGCATTGGAAATCCAGTCTCTTGCCCCCCAACCTATTCTGCTTTTACATTCTGCTTCTTTCAAATGCTAAAGCCAGAAAATAAAAACTCAAAAAGTGCCCTCCAGTGGTAGAAAAAGCTAGAAAATACCAAATCTTTAAACAAATATTTCAAACGATTTATTTATGCTAAAAATATAAAATTTTCATGTTAGAGTGTTATGGTTAAGTAATTTACACTAGGATTAATGATTTGCCCCCTTATACCCAGGGGGGGGGGAAATAAAATGCAACTTCTACGTTTTAAGAGATAAATGGAAATTATTTTTTGTGTTGTAATAGAGATACTAGTAGAGAGTAGAAGTACTAATAGAATATTAATATTTTTGTTCCAAATCATCCATTTGTTCAAATTTTCACTGTTAGAGGCTGCTGAGTCTGTAAAATGAAAAACAAATTCTTTATTCCCTCTGTTTGAAAACGAGTAACTCATATTTTCTAGATGTGATAGCTTATTTCATATAACTAGAAGAATATTTTTTTATGAAAACCTTTGTCCTTGCTGTGATAAGCTACTTAGTCATTATGATAATGTAGTTTGCTCACAACTGAAGTTCAGGAAAAATGGAAGCATTTTAAATGGACTATTATTGAAACCAACTACACCTAGTTCTTGTAGTTAAGCAAAAGGTGGTTCCTGAAAATGACTGTGTAAATGAATACACAAGAAGAGGGTCATTTAATGTGCATATTTCAATGTAGAGTTTTATAATTTGAGTATTTTCTTAATTTTATTGTAATTAAAAATGTTGGAAAGCAAAGTTTTTTAAAAAGTATTGTGCACAATACAGTTGGCATTTAGACATCCAAAACATAATTAAATTTCAGACTTAGGAGTAGAGTAATATTTTCAATTAAAGACATCTTGGCTGTAAAGAATGGGGTGGGGGTCGTTCAGTTGTTAGCGTGACAGTCTCATAATCTGCAATTGCCAAGTTCGAGTCCTGCCTGCATCAGCATTGAGATTTATCTCCACAAAACTCCCTGCCTTTAATCAGTAGAGGATGCAGTGGTCTTGGAAAGGCTGCCATCTGTTAGATGGAACATTAAGCTGTGGCCACATATACAGGAGAGCCATACACTGCATGTTAAAGAGCATGATGGGGAAGGGGGTGGGGTACCATCTGTCTCCTAATTGCTGCCCAGTGGGTTCCCTCCTCCAATCTTCTCTGAGCCTCGAGGTCCTTGTGACCTGGCCATTTAGCCCATTGTGGGCAAAAAAGAAATGTTGCTCAGAGATAAAACAACTTAACTCATCCTCATCATCAGAGAGCAGAGCACTAATACTTTCTTGCAGCATAGATTCTGAGACAAACATGGAGGAAAAAGATGTTAATGAAGTTTTAAATGGAAAAAAGTCTATAAACTTGAAGTCTCCAAGCTTTCCTGGCTTGTTTCTTTCACCAAGAATGACATTAAGGATAAAGGTTTGACTGCTTGCCTTTTGTCACACATTAGTAGATAATAGGGCTATAAAGACTGTTTCATGTCTCTTGTTATTTTTCTATTTCTTTCTGCACTTATGTCTCCATCTACCAAGTTTTTGGGTGCTTTAATTAATGCTTATGTGTTGTCACTTTGATCTGGAGAGTTTTCAACAAGCTTCAGCTCCTCATGAAGTTGCATTTATTCCTCTTGTTCATCTCCTTCTTTTGTCCCTTTTTCAGGTTTTCAATCTCATCTTTTTAGTCATAACAATTTTTAACCTTTGTAACTCATGATTTTGAATTTTAACCCTTTGCACTCGAATGTTTTTTTGCTATAGGAAAGTAGCAACTCGAATTTTTTTTGCTAAAAAGTTGATAAAATTTTTTACAACTAACATAAAAATAAATCATACATAAACAGTGTAAAATCAAACTCATCTTCACTGCTACTAATTTCATCATTTGTCTCCATTTTTATAACCACTACCCACACAACCACAATCTCCACAAAATTCCATAAGATATCTAAGTTGACCCATGGATATCTACTGGTCATCTTAGATATCATGGATATTATGTGGAGATAGTCTGTTTTTACCCACACAACCACTAAGTTTAATCCTCTAATGCCGAAGAATCTTAGAAAAGGATAGAGGGTAGTAAAGACAAAGAAATAGCATTATTTGGACTAGTCCTTTTGGGCCATTCTGAGCATTAAAGGGTTAAAATAATAATTTTAATTAAACATAATGCTGTACTATGAAGTGTACATAGACAATAGATTTAAACATATCTGTTTATAAAACAGTTATTGTTGTCTCTTGAGTGCAAAGGATCTCTGTTTATAAAGCAGTTATTGTCGCTTCTCAGCCGCCATTCGAGTTACTGCATCAAACCAAGAGGCAACTGATGGTCGCCTCTTGAGTGCAAAGGATTAATATTTAAAATATATGGACCCTTTATAATCAAGATAACAGAAAACTTGATGCTTTTGATTCTAGATGCATATATGTTTTCTTGGGCATTAAGTGGTTGGGCTGTGCGATAAATGAGACGTGGAACTGTTTTCAGCATCATCAATCAGAACTGTTTTCAGCATCTCATGCAGATAGAGCCTATGTTGCTGGCATGTAGAACTACAGATTAGTGGGTCAAGTTATGAAAAGCCTTAAAGCCTGTAAGAAAGATGTGTGATGGAAGGGCTTGGATGTGGTGGGCAGACACTGTTAAACAGGAGCTTGTTGGAATTGGCTTGCAGTGGTCAATGTAACAGCTGTAATTCAGGATAGATGTGTTTTGAGGGCTAAAATTACATAGTCTGGCTAGACTTATGTAGCCCATGGATGCTTGAGGTTTGTAGATGGATGGGTAGGTTGTAAAAGCTATCCCTGAATTAGCTAAAAAATTGCAACAAGAGGTACTTAATGTAATAACAAGGGGTAATTTTTCCCTGATTGGCAAGTTTTCAATAATGTGGACATCATGCAGGCATTATACTGATTAAGTAGTGTGAAAATATTAGAAATATCAAGCACATCATTACTGTGGGATTTAATGATATTATTTTTTCATGGTGTATTAAGTAACTATATGAGGTGTTAAGTACTTACTGAAACTGCATCCTAAAGTTCTCTTGCAAACCCACAGTCATTTAGTGGACTAGACTAATCTGCTTTGTGGGCTATAGGTTATATGTCTTGTGTAGCATTTAGAGGAATCTTCAGAAGGAAGGCAAAATGATTTGCATGAGATACTGAAACACAATAAGACTAGATGTGCAGTGAAACCTGTGAAAATAAGGCAAAAGTGTTTGCCTCAAAATGCTGATTGGTTAAAGTTTCTCATGGGTGTGCATTAATGGGTATTTAAAGGATTGATTTCAAAATAATTTCCTGAGAGTTACAAATGAAAAGTTAATAAATGATAGGTAATTTTTTTGCGGGGTATTAACTGTAAAATGCACATTCTTTCCCAAAAATTCCCATTTTCCCCCAATTCACATCTTCTCCAATTTTAATGTGACAAGCTACAAAAGGATATGGATACAATGCAGAGCATCAAACTCACAACATAAATACACCACTGAAAATTTCTCAAAAAATATTTTAAAATTAACATCTGTTGTTAATGTTACAGTGTTCACTGTGTGTTTCATGTATTTCTTTATAAACATGTGTTTTCATTTTATTAAAAAAAAAATTATGTCCTTAATGTTTATTGACTTCTAGTAAATGAAAAGTGTTTGGGCAAAAGTGAATGTCTATTCATATGATATGGTGAATATTAAATTTCTTCTTATATTAGTATATGGTGTAGAAATTAGCTTAGTTGGTAGTTCTAAGATTATAACCTAATATTCTGAGGTTTGAGTTTACATTTTGCCAGTTCTGAGATATTCCCTGCTAACTTCTGCTCTGTCCTAAGTGAGAAATGGGACAATAATGGACTTGAAAAGGCTGCAGTTTATTGAATGGGACATTAAGCCATGACCCTATGTACAAGAGAACCATCCTGTACACACATTAAAAAATATGCTGGGTGGCCTTTAGGAGACACTCTCATTTGTCTCCTAACTGCTATCCAATTGATCTTTCACTGCTTAACTCTGAACCCTTTGGAATCCTTGTGAACTGGCCATTTAGTCTATTGATGCAAAAAAAGTACCAGTCAGAGGTAAACCAACCCAATTGTATAACAATAGTGAATGTTCAGTATAAATGCATGTTTAGAGTTGTGAGAATAAATGCTCAAATCCCACTTTGTTAAAATATGCATATCATCCTGTTATTTTCAGTCATGTTGATGTTCATTACCAGTGAGCTGTAGTAATTGTAATCTCGTCTTCCATTTCTGCCTACATTATGAAAGACAAGAACGCCAATTATTTTTCAGTTTTCATCTTTGCATTTGACTAAGCAGATATGCAAGATGACCCTTAAATCTCTCTCACTCTTTCATAGAAGCCAATTTAGACTCTCTTCTAACATGTGCATGATACCCAGGAACAGGTGGGTGACTTCTCTTGACAGATGAATTGAAATTCAGCTATTAAACTGAGAGCTGTTTGGATGTGCAGTTATCTACCAGGTTGCTTTCTAGTCTCTAAAAGTTCAAGCAATGTCCATTTTAAAATGCAAGTTGAAGGTAATTATGGGAAGGTATAAATTGAGCTTATAACTTTGTATCATCTTGAATCTTTAAAAATTGTTTTATTTATTTGTACTGAAATATAAAGCAGAACTCTGAAATGTATTTGTAATAAAGTGTAATTTTATTTATTTAGTAAAAATCTGCTTTAATATGAAACGTTTTTGAGTATATAATTAAATAAGGAAGTAAAGAATTTTTCCCTATTGTTCTCTAGACAAGGGAAGATTATTTTTCAAAACTAACCAATTTGGGACTATTGGAATGTTACAAAGAAAATATGCTAATCTTCCATTTCAGGTAAGAAAATATAATTGTGAAAAGAATGTGTTCAAAATTTTATGTGAATGATAAGTAATAATTCTTTTTATTGCTTTTAATAGCTATTAGAATTCAGAAGTTTTATAGGGCAAAAAATATAATCAACTCAGATCATTGCAGCACTCAAACGTGCAGGTGAATAAAATACTCAAGTGCAAAAAATAAGTTGTATATCAGTTTTCTGTAATAATTTGATAAATATATAGAATTGAAAATCGAAAATTAACTTGTGTGATAAGTGAATATGTAAATTATGGTAAAGCCACTGACAGGCTCCAAATATACATAACAGAAGCTCCAAATATGCAAATGAACCATCAGTACAAAAGACACTCTCGGATAGATCTCTGCATAAAATACACAAGGGTTTCACCTGATGTATGCTTAGAAATATGATAGATTATATTTTAATTAACAGCAAAGTTCAGGTTGGAATACCAGATCATAACAGGGGAGCCGAAATTGGGTCTGATCATTACCTAGTCAAAAGTGTCTTGTAAGTGAAGCTTAAGAAATGTTGCAAGGTTAATTAATTGCAAGGTTGTGTTAAGGTTAAGAGATTTACATTTAACACTGAAGCTCTGAAAGATCCAGATATAACAAAAACATACAGTGATAGGCTGCTTAGTCATTATGACAATCATGGTTTGCTTACTCTGAAGTGGGATTACTTTAAACAGGCTTTTCTTGAAACTAACAGTACTGTTTTGGGTAAAAAGGGACTGAGGAAACAATTGTTTAAGTGATAAAGGCTATGGAATTCTGAAAAAAGGAAGTGTAGGAATAATATGGATCAACACCCTACTAGTCCTAACAGACGGCATTACAATGAGCTTAATAAATGTGTAAAGGATCAGTTAACAGCTGATAAGAATCTTGGGCTGACAAAGCGAGGAAGTAATTAGACAGCACAACAGCAGGAGAATGTAGCAGATAGTTAATCTTTTACGTTGGAAGAAACAGGCAGATACACAGGGATTGAGGCATAAACATATTAAGGTGATTGAAGGTGAGGATTCTGTGATGGGCTAGGTGGACTGGGCATTTTAGGGATGTTCTAAACGATGGGATTATTTCTACTCTCATTGTTTTTAATGAGGATAGATGCATTACTAATTTTAATATTGGCTCTATATCACATTCTGAAGTTGGCTATCTTTAAATTAAAACTGCTTAAATCCCCAGAGGTGGATGGAATCACCACTAAAATGATTAGAGCTGGAAATATTTGTCTTGTTAGGTGGTTGACTGAAATTTTGAATATTTTTTGTATAAAGGTATTCCTTAAAATTTCACTAGAGCTATTATTATTCCAATTTTTTTAAAAAAAGTAATCATAATTCTTGTGATAATTATGCAGGAATTAGTTTACTTTCTGTTCCAGATAAAGTTCTTTTCATGATTATACTTAATAGAATTAAGAATTTGCATGATGATGGTCCAATGTCAATCCATTGCAGCATCAATTAATTGAGCGTGAAATCATTGCAACATCAATTCGACGTAGCTTCAATTCATCGCACTGCACGGTCACTGTCCCCCCTGCCCACGGTCAGTAGGGGACACTGATGGGCTTAGAAAGGCCGCCGTCTGTTGGATGGGATGTTAAGCTGTAGCCTGTGTGTGGGAGAGCCATATAAATTCCTCTTAATATATATATACCTTATGCACGTTGAAGAACATGCTGGAGGCTACCATTTGTCTCCCAATAGCTGTTCCAGTGGGTCCTCTTCCCCAACCTTCTCTGAGCCCTTGGGGTCCTTGTGACCTGGCCATTTAACCCATGGTGTGCAAAAAGTGCCGCTTGAGGTAAAACAACCCAACAACTTGACTTTCTGAACTCTAGAAACAATAATTTAGACTTTGAAAGTTTAAACATGCATCAGAAGAATTTACCTCAGAAATTAATTAAAACTTGCATAGCAAATATTGTTTCAAACCATTTAATAAAATATGCATTTTAAAAGTTTGCATAATGATTATTTCAATATTAGACAATCATTAATGATATTTATGAAAATAATTTATTGTTAAATATTCCAGCTTCTGTTCCTTAAATGTTGAATGAATTTTGTTTAAAAATTGAGATTTAAATAGATTTGATTATGATCTTTAATTTATTATAAGTTGCATTTTTTTGCATTAAATGCTCATATTAGAAGTTACAGAGCTTTGAAGTTATATTCCCATTGACTTAACATGGTAATTCTCTGTTTTGGTAGGGCAATTTTGGTTGGTATTTTGGGGAACTATTTTGTCATGATGACCTATTGATATGTGAAGTACCAAAAACTCGTTATATATTTTATGCCTCACCTTAATAACAGAGGATTATATTATTTTGCCTCTGAGCAATCCCCTGGACAGCTGTTAGGATACAGATTGAAGCCTCCCATCAAGACCCTCTAGCATGTTCTTTAATATGCACTGGGTATGGCTTTCCTGCACATGGGGCCAAGGCTTAACATCCTATATGATGGTGGCAGCCTTTCCAAGTCAATTGGTGTCCTCTTTCTTATCAAAGCCAGTTTATCAATACCTATCCAATCTAAAAAGATTTTTTTAATTTATCTCAAAAAATAAATATAACGCATCCTCCCCCCCAGGGTAAGGGTTAAAAATCAATTGAGTTTTGAACAATTGCTTATAACAATCCTGGGTAAATTACAGGCAGCTATTTCTTTTTTTCCAGTCCCAGAGCTACTGATGACAAGTTAATTATAATTAATTTTGCAAAAGATGAAAAGAACATACTCAGTCATATCAGAATAATATGACCACCTATCATGATATATGTATGGTACATGGTCATATTATTCTGATATGACTGTGTGTATATAGGACAAGATGTCCACCTTTGGCTAAGTGAATTTTCATCAAAATAATTAATTTTAATAAAATTATGATTTTTTTTTACACTGGTGCACAAAAGTTGGAATATTTAACAATAAATTATTTTTATAAATATCATAGATGATTATCTAATATTGAAATAATCATTACACAAACTTTTAAAATGCATATTTTATTAAATGGTTTGAAACATTACTTGTTATGCAAGTTTTAATTAATTTCTGAGGTAAATTCTTCTGCCAGATGTTTAACCTTTCAAAGTCTAAATTATTGTCTCTAGAGTTCATTTGAATAATCTGCAAATGCAAAATTTCAATAAAACCACATACCTAACATTGCAATGGATTGATGCTCGATGAAGCAACGCTGCGATGGGTTGACGGGATGGGATACCTTGATGGACAACTGTGATGAACAGTGTGGATTCAGAAGTGATAGGGGATGCATTGATCAAATATTTATACTTAGGTGGATTCTTGAGAAATATTTAGAATTTCAGAATCCTTTGGTTGCTAGCTTTATCAGTTTCAAAAAGGCTTCTGCTTCTATTGATTGTCATAATTTGTGGTTGATTGTGAGATCGTATGTCATTACCAGACAAATTAGTTAATGTAATGAAAGTTCTCTATAATAACACCGAGTGATGATCAGAGTTGGTAAGGCTCATAGCTAGTGGAGTTAGACAAGGATTCATTTTGTCTCCTTTTCTCTTTAGTTTGGTTATTGATTACGTTATGCGGAATTATTTGCAAGGGAAAGATTTTGGCCTTAAATGGTCTAAGAGATTTCAAAATTTCAGATTTAGATTATCCACCTGTTTGGCCTTGTTGGCTAATGATGTTAATAAGAGGAGTTTTTTCATTAGGGCTGTTGATGATACTTGTAATAGAGTAGGTTTGGTAATACTAAAGACTAAAATTAGGCTGTATAATAGTTTGGTTCTTTCTAAGAACCAAACTATTATACAGCCTAATTTTAGTCTTTAGTATTACCAAACCTACTTGTTAGGTAGCGAAATATGGACCATTTGTAAACAGGATATTAGGAAACTTGATGCTTTTGATTCTAGATGCTTATGCATCTGGACATTAGGTGGTTTTATTTTTTAAGTAATGATGAAGTTGGAAGAAGAAGTTAGCAACCTACTTTGAGCAGCATATTGTGCAAAGAAAGACTGTGTTGATTTGGCCATGTTGCTCGTATGCATAGCTGCAGATTAGCAAATAGGATTATGAACAGTGTGTCTAAAAGGGAGAGACCTAGGGTGTGACAATGCCAAATAGTACCTTGCTAGAATTGGCATACAGTGGCTAAATGCAGCAGGTGTAGCTCAGGATCATATCTGGAGAACAAAATTATACTGTCTGGTCAGACCTCCACAGCCTATGGCTCTATGAAGATTTTGTATATGTGGGTGGGTGGGTAGGTGGGTGGTATACAGGCAGGCATTCACAGTGCATTGATGCACAGTGAAACCAACTATGCAGGGGCAGTGATGGCACAGTCAGTAGCATACCAGACATGCAATGATATTTCCAGGTTTGTGTCCGAACTGTGGATTTCTCTGCTGACTCTCACTCTTCCCTCAGTGAAAAAAGTGACATCGATTGGCTTGGAAAATTTAAATATATATATGTAATAAATATTTACATGCTTTTATATAATTTTACTTATTCTATATAAATTTCTTTATAAATATTTACGTTCAGAAGAAAAAGGAGCTGCACACACTAAATCGTTTCACTTAGTATATATATATATAATTTATTAATTTATAATATTTATTATATAACTTCTGATACCTATTTTATCTAGATTTTGCATTAGGTAAAATTATCAAAACTTTATATTGCTTCCAAATTTTTCACCCAGGTTTCCACTGTCCACCCTGTGTGGGATTTAAAATTCAATTCTCTATGTGTAACAAAACCAGATTTGAATTTATTACCATTTTTACTTTTACAATTGCCTAGTGAGATGGATAATTCATGGGACTTACTGAATTTCAATGGAAAATGTGCTGTTAATACTAGGCTAGTGAGCTTTGGGGGGAGGGGGGGGCACTGGAGAACAGCAATAAACCTAGACTGGTCCTCCTGTGCCACCCCTCCATATTTCATTAGAATTATTTTTGTTCTTTTTAAATAATCTGTTTGTAATATAATGCCAAAATTTAAAGAAATCAAATACATACACTGCAAGTTGTTTAAGATTTGAATTGGTGTAAGTGCATAGATATGATTCATGCAGGATTGCATTGTTATATAGTTGGTTGAGTTTATAATATTACTAGTGAATGTCTGTAAATTTGCATTGATTGTCTATAATGATTTAAAGAGTGTTTATGTGTTGCTATATTTATTCCAGAAATATTGATTATTCGAATTCTAGAATAATATTTTTTCCAGAATATATATTATTCCTGAAAATTGTTAATAAGTCCTAGAGAATTGTTTAGTGTTGGTGGTTTTAAATGTGGAATGGAGCTGCCTTGTGACATCTTCATATCAGAATAATCCAGTCAGATACAATTAGTCCAGATGATGCAATTCTGCAGTTAAAAAACTACCAAGATGAAATAATACAATCACTAAGCCTTACTAATAAATTACCACTTTGAAGTCGATTCAAATTTTTAGAGGAAAAATTGTCGTGAGCCAGCTAGGATATGAACCCACCAGGCTCAAGACAATTTTTCCTCTAAAAATTTGAATTGACTTCACAGTGGTAATTTGTTAGTAGATACTAAATATGCCGAGTTTCTTTCTTTATTTTTCACTAAGCATTGATGATTTTTTCATTGATGATTTTTTAGAATAAACTGATTTAATGAATGAATGCTCTTATCATTACAAACAATCAATACAAATATACAAAATATCTTTAGCAGTGTTATAACTCAAGCAACTGTATCAGTGTGCCATATTGTATGTGTCTTATCCATGTGCCTACACAACTCCCAAATAGCACACAGATCCGTGGACTATGAATCAAATTATGGATATAATAGAAACTACATACAATAACATTGAGGATAACTGTGCCTGACATGCAACAAGAACCGTTTTGTTACATTTCACAGGTGTCATTTATTTGATATGTTTATCATGACAAAGTGCATATAAATATTCATTTCATTTATGTTCTTTTTATTGCTTTCTGAGATTTCAGAATTTAGCAACTTTTAGGGCAATTTTTATATTATAATGTAAAAATTATAAAAATAAATAATTCTCAAGCAGCTGCTTGCCATAGAGGTCTGACAGGAACCTGTCAGTTTAATACACCATAATAGAAGGTCTGTGAGGATGGTGGGACCTCAGCAGAAAAACAACACAAACATCCATGCCTTACCCAGGGCTTGAAACCAGGTCCCTTTGATCCATTAGCTAAGCGTGCTAACCACTTGGCCACAGGGCGTACGTGCTGAATTTTAGTGAAATGATGTTAAAAAAAACTTCCTTGTATATATTTTTGTTCCTTTGGTTAATAAAGCACATTTAAATGGAAACTTTTTTCTTCTATGAACAAAAATTTGGGTTTGAAGGAGTTAATAACTAATGATTAGCCATATAAGCATTTATTTATCCACATTTACATATCTAAAATACACCTATTTACCACAATTTGAATTTTACAGTAAGCATTTCTAAAAAATTACAAAATTATTTTTAGTTACAATGTTTTAAATAGAAGCTGAAAGAATATAGAGGAAAAATTGTTATTAACCAGTGGGATACGAACCCACAACCTCCTACTGTTAACATGTCAGTTGCTCTGACTGCTGAACTATTGATTGCTTATCAAGATCTATTGGTGGCTTTTTGCATTATGCCATGGAGTTAATCATTGGAAATGTATCTAACTGTAACTGAAGACAGACCTAGAAGGCCATTTCCAGTCCTTTTTTGAAGCTACCAGTTAGAGCACACAACCAGCCAACATCAAGTGTCAAGATGCATGGTATTTGTTTTAGCCAACCCGACATTGACAAGTTCAAGGTTCTATGTTGAATATTAGACAATCACAGGTATGGACCTATTGATGATATACAGGGTGTAGCAAAAGTCAGGTATATTGAAATAATTTATTTACAGAATGGAAGATTAGTAGTAATTTTTGAATTATCATTAGTAGGGTTCGACATGACAACCATCAGTATCTCTGCATAGCTCAAATTGTTCAATGACATTTCGAAACACATCCTGTAGCATTTAGTATATGTTACCATCCTTGTTCTGTAGACTTGTGTTTTGATATACCCCCAAGCAAAAAAATCTAAAGGTGTTAGATCAGGTGATCTAGCTGACCACGGTCTGTTACTTCCACGTCCAATCCACCGATTTGGAAACTGTTCATTCAGGAAATTCCAAACAATTGTGACATAATGACAAGGGGCAGCATCTTGTTGAAACACAACCGTGTTAATTATGCCATCTGAAACCAACTGAGGCATAAGGAATTGCTGCAACATATCAAGATAAATCAGTCTGGTAACAATAGCTTCGGCAAAGAAGAAAGGGCCATAAATTTTAGATTTTGTCATACCCATCCAGACATTAACCTTTGGAGAGTCTCTTTCATGGTATTGATAAAAGTCAGCTGGACGTTCATTTGCTCAAATGCGACAATTGTGACGATTTACTTTGCCACATGTATGGAACGTAGCTTCATCACTGAAAAGAATGTCCTCCATTAAGTTGTCACTGTGGATGCATTCTAGCAAATCGGCACACACTGCACTCCCATGTTATCCTCTGATGTACATGGTCATTCATTTCTTATTTCATCATGTACAGAACCCATTCATTAAACTTTGTTCACTAGTTTATGTATTGTCTTATCTACTGGTCCTGCTTTCTGGAATTTCTTTTCAAATTTATTCCTGATTTCATTTGCACTTCTTTCCTTGGATTCACCAGATAACTATTGCTACACGCTCCTCAGTATTGATCTTAAGGGTCTGCAAAAATATATGTATATATAAATTAAACCATTTTCATTAAAATAGTACCTGACTTTTGGTCCACCCTGTATGTTGAATAAATATATAGCGGGAAAATTGTCACTATCTTGAGTGGGATATGAGCCCATGATCTCATAACATGTTGGTTACTCTGACCACTGAGCTATCAGCCATTGATTAAACTGCTGAATAGGAAAGTTGAATAGGAAAGAGATATAATGGCATCTACAGTAAGAGTGAATGCTCTCCACTTATGAATGTTAGAAGTTTAATCCTTGTGTTCACGTCATGTATACATTCGCAGAATCCAAAATGAGAGGCCAAGGACATATGTATATGTTTTTAGTACAACAAAAAAAAATTGATTTTTTAAAAATAAAAATTGCCATTGTAATTTATATATATATATATCTTATAAAAATATATAATTCAGGCTTGGAAAATAATATTTTGTTTTTTAATTTGATGAATATTTTATTAAACTACAATTGATGCATATTTTATTAAACTACAATATGAATAATTTGATGCATATTTTATTAAACTACAATATAAATAATTTGATGCATATTTTATTAAACTACAATATAAATAATTTGATGCATATTTTATTAAACTACGATATAAATAATTTGATAAAGCCATCTGATTGCCATTTCTTAGAAGTTCTAAATGGTATTGCTGATTTGCTTGTTAATGTCCCTATTTGCTGAAGCAACCTTCCACAAAACTTCCCGCTCTGCCCACAGTCAGTAGGGACACCAATAAGCTTGGAAAGGCTGCTGTCCTTCGGATGGGACGTTAAGCCATGGCCCTGTGTGCTGGAGAGCAATACCCTTTTCACATTAAAGAACATGCTAGATGGCCTTAATGGGAGGCTACCATCTCTCTCTCAACAGCTGTTCTAGTAGGTCCCCTCCCCCAACCTTCTCTGAGTTTTCGGCGTCCTTGTGACCTGGTCATTTAGCCCATGGTGTGCAAAAAAGTGCTGCTTGGAGGTAAAACAACCCAACCCAGAAGCAACCTTCTGATTTAAGCTCACAAGTTTGATTTGAACCATTATCAACAAAATTTTCCTTAAATTTTCGAAAATCTCCTAAAAATTAACAAAAAAAATGCTCTTTTTAAAAACAGTAGATTTTTGAAGTAATTACAAAGTACATACCACCTTTTTTTTTTCCATTTCACACCCTTTTCTGTCATAAACTTATTTCAGTATTCCCAAATTATTTTTTTATCATTTTTCCCAGCATTCTATGTATCTTTCCCACTCTTAAACTCAAAACTGGAACTCAAAACTGGAAGTCCTTCTTAGAAATTCTAGTTGCAGCTGCATTTAATTACGTTATAGCTCACTGTGGCAAACAAGAGGCAGATGGTTTACACATGCTATCTCCATTCCATGTGCTATAAGTGGCTCCATATTGTTTTGATCCAGCATATTGGATACTCTTTTTAAAGTTAGTATTTGCTTTTTTATATTTAAACCTTAGTTTTCATTTCAGTATATTTATTTTCTGAAATTAGCGATCTTTTGGCTGATCGATAAGTATTGATTTTTCATAGTTATGCTACATCGGATGGCCAGCCTACAACTTGTTGCTGTGGATATTTTAACATCGTATTAGGCTATATGTTAATTTTTATTTTATTATTTATTACTTTTCCAGTAAAACTTTGATCTGGTATCATTTTCTGAAAATAAATGAGATCTTGAATATGGAAGCAAATTGATTTCTGCAGATTTATTTCCGTTAGTTAGTGATCTTTTGGTCAACTGATTTATCAATCTTTCTGAGTTATGTTAGATCAGAGGCAGGCTTAAAGTTGTTGCAGATATTTTATTTAACATTCAATTAGATTATATGTAATTTTTCTTTTATTATTTCTTGTTTTCTTAGTAAAAAAACTTTACGCTTGTACCGTTTTTCGAAAATGAATGTATTGAATACAGCAGCAAAATAGACTTCCTTCCTATGGAAATTAGCCTTCATGTGGGTGGGCAATTTCGGGAAGGTACCCAGGTTTGAGTCCCAGCTGGCTGAGCATTGAGACTTATCTCCGCAAAACTCCCTGCCCTGTCCACAGTCAGTAGGGGACACCAATGGGCTTGGAAAGGCCATCGTCCATTGGATGGGGCATTAAGCTGTGGCCCATGTGCAGGAGAGCCATACCCTGTGCACATTAAAGAACACACTGGATGGCCTTGATGGGAGGCTACCATCTGTCTCCCAACAACTGTTCCAGTGGGTCCCCTCCCCCAACCTTCTCTGAGCCTTCGGGGTCCTTGTGACCTGGCCATTTAGCTCATGGTGTGCAAAAAAGTGCTGCTCATAGGTAAAACAACCCAACTCGGGAAGGCATCCCCTCTGCTAAACTCACTGTGAAAGTTTCAATCCCCTCCCCCTCCCCTTCTAGAAACAATATAATTTTTTTAAATTACGAGTTTTTATGTTTATATTGAATTATTTTTAAAGACCCCCCCCCCCTCAGTTCCTTGGCTGTGCCACACAGACAATATAATGCTTTTTTTTTCTGCACTTAGCCAAGATCACCGAACTTCAACACCCAAAGAAAAAATTCATATTGTTTAGTAAAACAAACGGCCAAGAAAGGTTTTTTCTATTTCATAACCAGTTCAGAAAATTCCATGAATGTGAGAAGTCCAAGTCAATTTGTATAATACTGGCTGTGTTTAAAATATATGATACTGAAAAAAAAAAAAAAACATTAAAAGAAATAAAAATCATATTTCAGGTTGAATGTTATATTATTCTGGAGGAAATTTCCTTTCGATTAATATATAATTTAACTGTTTTTATTCTTCTAGTTTTCCAAAATTAAGCCTTAATTTACACTGCACAACATTGAAATTGCCCCATCCAGAAGGAGTGAGCGGATAGGGGTGAAATATAGCACACACATAGCAATACATATTGGCATACCATCATTTAATTTGCAGCCACTTACAGCGGTTAGAAGATGAGATAATGCAGCACAATGTTATTGCCTCAGTAGCTGGAACACTGCCGTGAACAGCAATACAGGCAGCAATGTGGCATAGAGTCATACAGTCCATCAACGGATATGGCCCTGAGGAATGCACACCAAGCAGCATTGACTTGCTCCCATAATTCATCGAGATTCCACACCGGCCAGTGAGAGGATTGCACATGTCTTCCAGTGCGGTCCCACAGTTTTGTATTGGGGATAAATCTGGATATCGTGCTGGTCATGGCAATATTTGAACTAGTTACAAACATTGTCTGGAGACCCTAGCAGTGTGTACATGGGCATTGTCATGCTGGAAAATGGGCTGCAGAACCATGCTTAACATATTGTGCAGCTGTTAGTGTTTGCGTGATGCTGGGGCGGGGGTGGCTCAGTCGGTAGCGTGCCAGGCTCGTAATCTGTAGTTCCCAGGTTCGAGTCCCAGCTGGGTCAGCGTTGAGATTTATCTCTGCAAAATTCCCCGCCCTGCCCACGGTCAGTAGGGGACACCGATGGGCTTGGAAAGGCCGCCGTCCGTCGGATGGGACTCTAAGCCGTGGTCCCATGTGCGGGAGAGCCATACCCTGTGCACGTTAAAGAACACGCTGGATGGCCTTGACGGGAGGCTACCATCTGTCTCCCAACAGCTGTTCCAGTGGGTCCCCTCCCCAAACCTTCTCTGAGCCTTCAGGGTCCATGTGACCTGGCCATTTAGCCCATGGTGTGCAAAAAAGTGCCACTCAGAGATAAAACAACCCAACCCAATGTTTGCGTGATGCAGACAAAAGGTGGCCTGCTGTCACATCCAATAGCATTCCATACCATTATGCCTAGCTGATAGGCAGTGTTCCGGTTGTAAACAAAAGCTGGATCCGTCCTCTCACCAGTTTGTCACCATACACGGACCCATTGATCATCAGCACCCAGACAGAAATGGGATTCATTACTAAACACAACAGTGTTCCATTCGTGACCCCAGTTCGCACGACTTTGGCACCAAGCCAGATGAGCACTGTGATGATTTGTAGTCAATGGCAGTTGATGCAATGGTTGTCTAGAGTGCAGGTGTACTTCATGCAACCTTCAGTTTACAGTTCGGGTTGTTATGGGGACGTCCATGGCTGCTGACATATCCCATCGAATATTGCCTGCAGTGCTCTGTGGTAATGAACAAGCATGTCGAATAACGTGCCTATCAAGCCATGCTGACATCTGTTGGACAACACCACTCCCTCTGTGATGCATTCTAGAACCTTCATTTCACCACTGTTGCCAACAGCGTCCAACAGTTCGTGCATCCCGATGAACATGGGTAGCGACACAATGTGTAGTCCATCCAGCTTCACATAGGCTTCCTCTCTCAAAAGCATCTAAATGGCAATAAACCTGCTGACGGTGTGTACCAGGCAGTTTTGGCCTTCGCTGAATAATTTCTAAGTTGAATCACCTAATCTCAAACATTCACAATACTTCCACCTGCATAAACACAATACCATCCGTGTTCCTTCTTGCATCTTTTATCTCTTGAGTCACACATGTCATTTGCTCCAGATTATCATCATTTGCATATCTCAACTGCACACATCCACCCTTCTATTTTCATGTTTTGTATGACATGTCCTTCTGGGTGGGGCACTTTCAATGTCAAGCAGTGTATATAGTGCAATCTTTTTTTTTTTTCACCATATCACATTGAAAAAGGCTTATTAAAATCAATATGCTTGTAAATTTGTTTATATTATTTATTTTCATAAAATTCTTAATTAAATTCTGTTTAATTTCGTATATAACAGGACCTGTTTCCATTGATTGATTATATCTTTAAAAAATTCTAAAGTTGATTTATTTATCTGACTCAGCACAATTGGCTAAAAAAGCCTGGAATTTTCTCAAAGTATGGTACCAAGAAAAAAATTACAAAACAAGAGAAATATTTACTTGAAACCAAAATATAATTTTTTTGTTATTCAGAAATAAATAGCCTTTCTATTCATGTGCATTAATACTCATTTCTGTCTCTTTGGTTTTTTCAATAAATTTTATCTGTGTTGCCAGATACATTTTTTTACTACATGACTCTAAAAAAAGTCCTATTAAAATAAATCTCATCTTTTTTTGTTAAATATTTTTTTTCAGAAAATCCAGAATTAAATACAGATTAATTTGGCATATAACATGCCATAATTCCTTTCATTAATTATTTGGCAAAAAAAAGTTCTAAAGTAAATTTTTTATTTGACTGAGCATAGGGAGAAAATAGCCTGGCCTCTGGATGGAAACCAGTTTTTCAGGCTGGGCAGTGGAAGGGTTAATTAGCATTATATAAATAATAATAAAAATAAATACTCCCTCAAGCATTGCTTGCCACAAAGGTCGACAGGAGCCTGTCAGTTTATATGCCATATGGAAGGCCTCTGATGATGGCAGGACCTCAGCAGAAACACAAACATCCATGCCTTACCCAGGGCTCGAACCCAAGTCCCTTAAAACAGTAGCCAAGTGCACTAATCATTTGCCCATAGGACAGCCTAGCATTATAGAGGCTTTTCATATTATAAATAACCTTTAGAATTGTTTACTTTTGTTATAAATTTAACCCATAACATGCTGGCTTTGTACAGCAGAATTCACTCTGGTGGCTTGGTTAATTTTGAGGTATTTTCAGGAGAAAGAAAGAACAAATTTGGAACTTATCCTGAAATAACTAACCCTTCCAGTGTCCAGAACGTGTATATCCGTTTTTAATACAATAAAAAAAAAACGATTTTTAAAAAAATAAAAATTGCCATTTTAAAATTTTTAATAGATATCTTATAAAAATATGCAATTTAAGCTTGATAAATAATATTTCCTTTTTTTATTTGATGCATATTTTATTAAACTATGACATAAATAATTTGTTAAAGCCATTTGTTTACCATTTCTTAGAAGTTATATAAGGTATTGCCAATTTGTTTGTTAACATTACTCTGTGCTGAAGCAATCCCCTAATTTAAGCTCAGAAGTTTGATTTGAACTATTATCAACAAATTTTTCCTTAAAGTTTTTAAAATCTGATAATTATCAAAGAACTGCTACTTTTTTAAACTGGAAGATTTTGGAAGTAATTATGAAATGTGTACCCTTTTTTGGTATATCACTGTAAAAATTGTTATTAAAATTCATATGTTACTACAGTGTTCAAAATTTTTACTTCAATAACATTCAGAATTAAATTCTTTTTAATTTGGTATATAACATGAGCTATTTCTGTTAATTAGTTATTTATTGAAAATATTCTAAATGTGATTTGTTTATTGGACTGCAACAAGCCTGGACTTTTTTTTTTTCAAAGTATAGTATGGAGAAAAAAATTTCAAAACAGAAGAAATGTTTACCTTAAACAAGAATTTTTTTTTGTTATTTAGAAATAAATAGCCTTTCTATTCATGTGCGTTATAATCATTTTTGTCTATTAGCCTTTTTTTTTTTATAAATTTTTATTTGTGTTGCCAGATGCATTTTTTTACTACATGACTAAAAAAAGTCCTATTAAAATGAAACATATGGTCTTTTTTGTTAAATATTTTATTTTCAGAAAATCTAGAATTAAACGTTGATTAATTTGGCATATAACATGCCATAATTCCTTTCACTAATTATTTGGCAAAAAAGTTCTAAAGTTAAATTTGGCCTCTGGATGTAAACCAGTTTTTCAGGCTGGACACTGGAAGGGCTAATAGACATAATTAGTCATGTCATATAACAAAGTAAGGAGTACTTAATTTTAAATTAAAAAAAGTAGTAAAAAAAAGTAATTTCATTGGATTTGAACCTCATTCTGAAATTAACTAATGAACAGAATATGCCAAGTAATATCTTAAACAAGGAAACTTACACTGAGATTCCAAGATTATTTAGCAAGTAGAATGCTTTCTTGCTATTTTACAATGATTTAAAATCATCTAATTTTTTGTCTCAAGAAATTAAATACACCCAGTTCTGTTTTTACACAATTTTGATTTAACATAGTTTAGAAAAAAATTCCAATTCTCTTTTTACATGATTTATTTTGATCTAACATGGTCCAAATGGCACCATTTTAAAAATCTCCATTTGAATTTAATTCTGAAAAAAATTCCTAGAATTTACATTTAAAACAAAGATGTCGCTTTTATGGTCACATTTTTTGAAGTAGTTTTAACTTTGAAAATGTATTATAGATACACATTTTGTGCACTGAAATCCCCAAAATAAAAACTACACTAACATACTACACAACAAGTTTTCTCTATTTTATGGAAAATTTGTACAAAACCTACTTCATTCGGAATAAAGTGGCAACATTGAGTTCCGGGAATTCCCCTCAATTTTATCTTCAATACATATGTTAGTCTTGGTATCTCATTTCATGTTTAAAGTTAGAAGTGTTTAGATGTTTAATAGAATAAATCAAAAAAGTTTTTGTTTTGTTTTTTGAAGTTTTGTGTGCATAATATAAATTTATAAAATTTTGTTGATAGATGATTTGCAATTTTTCAATGTCTGATTTATTAACTGCGATTCAAATATTTTTTCTAAGCCCTACCACGATGTCGGATAATTCAACTATACAAAAACAGAAAAGGAAAGCTATCTCTTTGGATACTAAGATCCAAATTTAAATCATCTTGCAACTGGAGAAGGTTCAACATCCATAGGTAAATATTTTGGTTTGAACGAAGCTAACATAAGAACCATCGGGAAAAATGAAGATGCTGTTAGAAAATCTGTGCTTTCTGGAACAAAATTAAGTGCTAAGTCATCATCATACAGGAGAGATATTGTAAAAGTGAAGATGAAAAAGGCACTAGTAATATGGATAGAACATAACTCGCAAAAAAGAATACCTCTAGATGGAAATACCATCAAACAGGTGCCATTATGAATATATAAGCAGATACAAGAAATGGAACCAACCACATCAGCTCAGTTAAACAAAAAATATGAATTTTCTGCAACTACAGATTGGCTTGCAGGATTTCTTCAAAGACATGCATTTCATAATGTAAAGATAAAAAGTGAAGTTGCATCTGCAATTGAGTCGGCTGGTAAAGAATTTTGTCCAAAATTGACCCAAATCATTGAAGATGGTGGATACACTCCTGATCAAATTTGGAATGCAGATGAAACTGTTCATTTTTTGAAAAAAAAAAATGGTGAGTAGAACCTATGTAGCAAAATCACAAAAAACTGTTAGTCGCTTTAAAGCAGCTAAGGATCGTGTGACCTTTCTATTTTGCAGCAACGCTTTAGGAGATCATATGTTAAAACCACTGCTCATCAATTGATCCCTAAGACACGGTCAATGAAAGGTGTAGATTTGAATAAATTGCCAGTGATTGGATGGCAAACAAAAAAGCCTGGACTACAAAAGAAATTTTTAATGAATGGATCTAGTCAAAGCAGGATCTCAATGATTGATTACAGAGTTCATTGTCAAAACTGATCAAACTTCAGAATCACTGAAAACAAGTGATAATTTGGTTCCCCATGCCACAGAGAGCATTTCACCATTGGAGTATGAGCACAATGGCCAAAATGTTTCAAGCAATGAAAGTGATTTAATTCCAGTCTTATGCAAACGAATGCATGTAGTGTCAGAAAGTGACAACAAATATAATCTAGTTAATAAGCCTATGTAAGTCATATTTTTTTGCACTTTTGTGTTCTTGAATTAGTGACATTATTTTCTTTATGAAGGATAATTTACTTTATATATGTACATATAATTATCTTTATAAGTTTATAAAATAAAATATGTGTTTAAATGAGTAAAAATCAAAGATTTAATTAAAGATTTTGATATGATTTGTTTGAAAACAACTTATTATTTGTACTGGGTTTTCATATCTGGAACCAATCTTCTATTTTTTCATATGCACCCTATTTTTTTTTACAAGTATTTTTTTTGCATGGTTTTTTTGGGAACCTATCTACCATGTAAAAACAGAATTGTGTGTGTGTATATATATATATTCACTGTTGCTGTAAAGATAAAACTTAATACTCACTATTTTAACCTAGATAAGCTATTGCTCTTGGCTTATAAATATGACTTCACAAGCAAATACATGAATACTTTATTTATCTGCATAAATGTACAGATATATATGTATTCTTTGTTCATGTGCATAAATGTACAAATATATATGCAATTGTATTAAACTTTGATTTGATTTGAGAATCATTTAATTCAACATAATATATAAATCAATTTTCCTGAAACATTTTAATAAAATGCAAAACAAATTAAAAAAACTCAAAATAAAAATTTCAACACTTATAGTATTCCTATGAAAATTCCTTTCCTATGAAATGTTGCTTTATAGCTTCCATTTTACCAGTGAGGGGCGAGGTGACTCAGTCAGTAGCATGCCAGGCTCATAATCTGCTGCTCCCAGGTTTAAGTCCCAACTGGGTCAGTATTGAGATTTATCTCCACAAAACTCCCCACCCTGCCCTTGGTTAGTAAGGGACAACAAATGGTTTGAAAAGGGTGCTGTGTGTCAGATGAAATGTTAAGCCATGTCCCCATGTGCAGGAGAGCCATACCCTGTTCACATTAAAGAGCATGCTGGATGGCCTTAATGGGAGGTTACCATCGTTCTCTCTATGGGTTGTTCAGGTGGGTCCCCTCCCCCAGCTTTCTCTGAGCCTCAGGTTCCTTGTGATATGGCCATTTAACCCATTTTGGGTAAAAAAGTGCCACTCAGAGGTAAAACAACCCAACCATTTTACCAATTTTGAGTCAATTCCAAAAGATTAAGAAAAAGAGTTGAATAGTAACAGTTCAAAGACATTTCTTCATGAAACTAGTTTGGAAACATTACCAGAAAGAAGAAAATAGCTGAAAAACATTCCTTGTGAAATGAGGTCACAAAAATGGCTGCCACAGCAGTGTAATATTTTCTTTACTTTTTTTTAACTTTACAAAACATTCAGATAATCAGGTATCTTTTTTTATTATCAAATCTAATCTAGAAATTTTAAAAAAATATTAAAAATGGACAATTTTAATGAAGAAAAAATGGAAACTTGGAGCATATTCTCTTGGGAATTATAGTTCCCACCACATATGAGACTGAAGTTAGCTCTGGGAACTGTAGTGTCCTCTGGCACATTTAGGGTTAATACAATTATTAGTATAATTTTTCATAATATTTGTAGCATATGATAATATTATTTCTTTGTAGTCTTGGGAGCTCCGCCTGAGAAATAATTCACACAATGCTATTATGTCTATAAGTGGAGCTTTAGTTATGCTAGAAATTGAAATTGGTGAACAAGGATGCAGGATTCAGTTAATTCAACAGGGAGATGCTCTCATGTTTACTCACTTATATACAGAGTGGCTATCACCACGTCAACTAATAAATGTAAGGAAATCTTACACTGAGATTTCAAGATTATTTATCTAAGTACATGTGATTATATGAAAATTAGACATGATGATAATAGAATGCAAATAAGTATCCTATTATCAATAAGTATTTTTTATCTCTGTTATACCATATTGTATATATTTTGCTGTTTATTTATACAGTGAAACTGTTTTTATTAAATTTTAAGTATAAATTTTGACACCAAAGTGAGTTATTATTACATTTTATTTCTTCATAACAAGTTCAAGTGAAATTAAATATGAGTTCATGTTTATGAGAGTGCTAGTTAATTTCTTTAGTATTTTGAGTGAAGGTATAATTAAATATGGGCTGTATATATACAAACAAAATATGAAAATCCCAGTTTAATATGGGAGCATCAGAACAGATTCTACTACTACTTCTCCTTCTCTCTCTTGGCATGCTATAGAAGGTCAAAACAGCAGATTGATAACATAAAACTTCTCAGAATACATCCCTAGTAGTAATGTTTTTGGGGAGCATAATTAAAATTGTATAGATGCAAAAAATGTGTGAAGCAATGACAACTGTGATCCTAAAAAGGCAATTTAAAAAAAACAGTGGTGGGGGCACACTTAATCTCTTGTCAATAAATTAAGTTTGAAAAGCTCAGTATTTGGTAAACTACATATTTACACAATTTTATTGTAAAACATCTGTTGCTCCTCAACTTTTAGAAATAGTACTGTGTGTTAACTTCTTTTTACTTGAATCACCTACTAAGTATGGCATACCAGTTGTGAAATACCCTGTATATATGCTATATTCACGTTGGTTTATTGTGCTCTTGCTGATGGATGTGAGGTGGTACACTCGGTAGCATAACTCGAGAAACACATATTCATGTTTTAATTGTGTCACATTTGAAAATTCTTCCCTTTTCCAACAACAATGTTGGAAAAGATGCCATCCATTAGATGAGACATTAACACTTTAATACCCAAGAAATCTCAGAAAAGTGTAGAAGGTAGTAAAGATAAAAGGGAAAGCATTTGGACTAGTCCATTTCAAAATATAGCTATTTCAGTGCATTAAAGGGTTAAAGTCATGACCTCGGGACAATGGAGAGTTGTACCCAGTGCTCTTTGCATTGAATGATCATGACAGGCACTTCCATCTATTCCTAAAGCTGAGCAGCAAATTTCTTTCTACAAATCTGAAAGTTTGGGTTCATGACCTGAGTATTCCATTATGTAGAAAAAGAAGGGGCTATTAAACAAAAAAAAATTTGTTTAGTTGTTTTAAAAAAATAAATTACTCATCAAACAGCTGCTTGCCACAAATGTCTGAAGGGGCCTACCAATTTTTTAATAGCCATAAAGTTTCTCTGTGAGGAAAGGTGTTGTAATACTCCAATGTATGTTATTATTTGCCAGATAACTGAATTCGGGTGCCAGGCAGTTAATCTTGTCAAAAATTAAATAAGTAAGAGTACCTTTTTAAATGAGCATAAGACAATGAAGAAATTAAATTAATGATTGTCCAACAATAATTATTAAAGCAATATCGATAAAACAAAGCTCTGCTCAAGAAAAAAAAAATCAAAGTCAAATACAATTTCATAAAATTAAATAAGTTTATTAGATTATGGACTCACTAATAAAAAGCTTCTGCAAAAGACACCTCCAAAATGATGCACAAAACAAAAATATTTTCTCTACAGTCACTCTTCCTTCACCTCAACATCAGTTCCTACTACTCCTACACTCTCTCAATGATAGTGTCATTGAGAGAGTGTAGGAGTAGTAGGAGTTGGTATTCAATCAACTCAGCCACATTTGCATATGATGATGATGACATAAGCAACTTGCTCAGCACAGTTTAGCAGCTGTTAATTAAAACAGAGTTGTGCCATCAACAACGCTACAGACAGATTGAAATTATTATTTAAAGTAAAGAAATGCCCCAAAATAATAATTATAATGTAAATAAATTCAAACTGGTTAAGGAAACATAAAAATGAATGGTGAACCATTACAACAGGAGACTCAGCAGAAAGACACCAGAAAGGAAAGATCCATGGCTCAAACCCAGGTCTGTTACTCTGTAGCTAAACATACAATTCATGTAGCTAATCATATCCACTCAATCACTGAGAGAGTTTAGATTTCTTTATATTTAAATTAATAGAATTAACTATAGAACCATATTTTTTTTGTACATTTATGTTGGTCTGCTACTTATTCTATCCAGACAAAACTATTCAGATTGCATCTCATTAAAAGACCAGATTTAAGCTCAATTTTAAAACTTATTCATAAAATATATGAAATTTATTTGTTATAAATAGTAATTTATTAGTCAGAGGTAGATAGGTATGAAAAACTTCATCCACCTCCCAGAATAAATTGAGAGTTTGCAATGGCAGATGTTGGCTCAGTTGATAGTGCTCCAGACTCGTAATCTGTAGTTCCTAGATTTGAGTCCCACCCATGCCAGTGTTCAGATTTATCTCTGCCAAATCCCCATCCTGTCCTCAATCAGAAAGGGGACATGAATGGTCTTTGAAAGGCCACCGTCTGTCAGATGGGACGTGAAGCTCTGTTCCCATGTGCAGGAGATGGGAAGCTATGCCTATGCACTTTAAAGAACACCCTTGGAGTCCTAGATGGGAAGCTACCATCTATCTCCTAACAGCTGTGCAGTGGGGCACCTTCTCTGAGTCTTTGGGGTCCTTGTGGCTTGGCCACTTAGCCCATTATGTGCAAAAAGGTGCCATTCAGAGGTAAAACTACTCAATCTAATTGCACATCAGTTGTTCAACCTGTTAAGGTGGTGGCACTTTTACACTTGCCTAAATAAAGTTATGAAGGAAGTGGTGATGGGCTTTCTTTTCCAAATAATTCATGTTATTTAGGGTGCTTTTTAAACTGACAGGGAATGTGATAATTTATATGCAACAAGAATTTATGTTTATCAGATGTTGCTCATTACCAGACACTATGTATCATAAAGAAGAAACTCAGTTGTGAAGTCATATTAATCATAGATACACAAGTGTGAAAAAATTATACTACCTTCTTTCCTGATTCAGAGTTCTAGATAATAATAGCAAGACTGTAACAGAGCACTGATTACTAAATTTTATGCAACATAGTCAGGGCTGGGGAAATTCATTTGCCCATAACCAGTAGTGACTGGATTTTCTGGAATAGCTTGTGACTTAAAAGCAAGGAAAATGACAACAGTGAAATATTTTCAGTGGAAAGAACATCACTTTCTCCTTTGAGTGCAGTATTGTTAATTTCATTGCATGCTCTTTTTTAATTCATATGTAAGAAGGAAAAATTTCCTCCTTTCCTTTACATTGGTATATATCTGTTCTGTCTTATGGTAAAAACTGCTGGCTGCTGAAAATTTTCTGTATTTCCCCACTCCTGAGCATAGTTCAACATATTCTGAAAGTGAAATTTTAGATGATGCTTAAAATTTTATCTTTTTCTAACATTACTAAATTTAATATTTTTTATCATTTACTACACTTTTTGTTTTCATGAATATTTTAAATTTAAATAAATCATACTGGGAGGAAAATAGAATAAAAAAAGTACATGTTTAAAATTGCTCCAATTACATTATGCAGTTTATTGTTTCATACATAAAACTATATGTGTTATTGTATTTTAATACAATGAAGTTTACAAAATTTGTTTATTTAGCAGCTATCAACAGTTGGTATTAATATTTCCCCTGAAGAAAATGCCTTTGCACATATTGGAACACCACAAAAGGTATATATTTTTTTATATGTTCAGTATTCATTACATGTACACTTCAACTTGCAACCTGAATTCTGATAAATAAATTTCAATTGCATATTTTTTGGCATTATATAAACAGTGACAACAATGAAATAAAATTCTAAGTATTGTATAATTTCTTTAAAAATAAATATTTCAAACCTAAATTTTGATAATTCAAAATAGGTGTTATTTTAATTCTACGAATGCAGATTTAATAAGCATGCATGTCAATAAATTTTATACTATATACATTTGTGTATCCTATAAATCACATTTTTGCCAAAAGATGACAGACCAATGGTTTTGTGAATATCATAATTTCAAAGTGGGCATTACAGAAAGTCTTCTAAGGTCAAACATTCTGATGTTAAGCATTTCTAGTGTTAATATCATTAGCATTCTCCAACAGATTACAGAACAATTTGCATAGATAATGAACTTGGTAATTTGAAATTTCAGTCCTAAATCCAAAAATATTATTTGGTCTCTCGAACTCATTGTAAACTTTTGTCCCAATATAAATAGCTATAGACAATATACAGTGCATAGTTGGAGAAAATAATGTCTTTGCCGTTTTCAAGAGGGCAAATTATTGCTACTTCCACTGCTGTGAATTATCTGTCATCATGCTTATTTGCACTATTGTAAACCTCATCATCAATACACATCAAACTTTGAATATTCCTGCAAAGAGTTAAAACAAAGCAGACTCATTCAGGCTACTATTGTAAAACTGCCTTAATTTAATATAGGTAAGTTTTCTGTGGGGTTACAAAGGGCGTTAAAAAAGTTCTCAACACATCTGTAGATTTGCACTCAAACCTCTGAAGTTAACAAGCTACAACTTGTTTGAAAGCAACTTCTCATTCATGTTAAAAACGAAGCCTGTTAATTTAAATTACATAGCAATTTTTTTTTAAATATTTAAATTCACGATTATGCTGTATAACTGAAGACTTTTGAGCAACTAGTCTGTAGACTATTTGCTTAACTATTTAAGCTTAATTAATTAAGCTTAACACTATCTTCACATAGTCAAGCTATGAGTTCCATTTATCATGGTGAACTATCACACATGAGCAACAGCAAACAGCACAACCTAATCCTGCACAAATATTAAATAAAACACAATATACACACAGTTTTCCTTATATTCCAGGTATATCTAAAACTAAAAAAAAACCTTAATTAAGTATGAATTAAAAATGCCACATACAGTAACTAATACAATCAAAAAATTAATTATTAATGATAGAGATAAACGTATTCCAACAGGAGGGGTGTATAATGTTGAAATACCTAATGCTGAAAATAAATTGGGGGGGGGGGGAAATTAATACATAGGGAAAACATACAGGACATATGAACAACGTATATTAAAGAATCAACAAAATATAAATAATAAAAAATTTAATACAGAATTATCGCTAACAATACTTCAAAATTAAATGCAAGTAGAAATTTTAGCCTATAAGGCTACAACAATAGGAGATTGTACCAGATAGTTAATCTTTTGTGTTGAAAGAAACAGACAGGTACACAGGAATTGAGGGATAAATATGACAAGGTGGTTGAAGGTGAGGATTCTGTGATTGTTAGGTGGGCTGAGCATTTCAGAGATGATCTAAATGATGTGATTATTCTACTCCCATTGTTTGTAATGAGGATAGATACATTACTGGCTTTAATGTTGACCATATATCACACTCTGAAGTCACTTTGGCTATCTCTAAATTAAAACTGCATAAATCCCCAGGGGTGGATGAAATCACCACCAAAATGCTTAGAGCTGGGAACATTTGTTTTGTCATATGGCTGACTGAAATTTTGAATATTTTTTATGATAAAGGTGTTGTTCGTAAGGACTCTAACTTGTTACTCAAGCTATTAATATCCCTATTTTTAAAACTATATTTTATTAAACTTATTTTTAAATTATATTTTAAGTATAATTTCTTAATTAAGCATTAACTTCAATTTGATGATGGATATAAAAATATATCCAAATCAATAATTATGAATATATCGTAACGCTTCAAAGATTATTAACTTTTCAAGTTGGACCTTTTGTCTGTTTCAAATTTATTCAAAATTCCAGATAGCTTTGTTGGGCGCCAGGCAATATTAACTTGCCAAATAAAGTTGAAACAGGGTTCGTTAATTATTTGTCTAGTATTACTTATCAAGTAAGAATTTAAAAAGGATTGTCAAGTTTAATTAAAATTTAAATTTAATCAAAAATCAATTAATGTTGCTCAAGAGAAAAATAGCAAAAATTCGAAAGTTTCTAAAACAAAGTTTATTTTCAAAAAATTTAAAGACTCGCCCTCAATTGATGAATACAAAAGTTCGAGTACTAACAACTTACATCTATCTAAATCTCTACACAACACATACTACTAACAATACCAATTCTCTCTCTCCACACAATACTAAAGCCCTCTCCACATGTACACGTTTTCCTTCACAAGACGCCAATGCTAATCCCCAACCCCACCCTATTTGCTGGCTTAAGCGTGTGAACACTAATTGATTTGACTCCATATGGAGTCTTTTTTCCATTCCAGCATCTTACTGCACATGCATTTATCAAGACCTTGAGAGGTGGACAGCTGCATTTCACATTTTATTGTCTAGGAACGACATGCCTTTTCCATCAGCCAAAATATGCAAGGCTCTTGCTAGGGCATTACTAATTAATGAAATTCAGAAAGAGGGAACTGCAGTGAAAAGGAAAATGTGGGTAAAGAAATAGTTAACAAACAAAGAAACGTTTGGCCACTATAAGAACTTCAGGAGAACAATCCCGATGACTTTCGAAATTATTTAAGAATGAGCAATGAAACATTCAATATTCTGAGTAGGAGTGTTTTATATTTAATTGTGAATTTTAATCCTTGATTACTAACCCTGTCACTAAATTCATTAGTGCTCAGTGGGAAATCTCAAATCTTCGCAAAATATGTTAAGTATATAAATATTATCCTTTATAGTGTTGAACGATTTTAACATCAGCTGTGCTAATGCTAAAGCTCATTGGAAAATTGAAAACGATTGCTTTGACCAATATCACATACACCTACAAAAAGCAGATTGTAATTCAAAAATTACGAAGGATTCTTCAGCCTTTTCCTCTAGCTGAATATGAGCACACTTGTGACACTTAACTCTATAAGAGTTCTTAAAGATAAAAATAAAAAAAATCCACACATACACATTTTTCTACATGTCATTCCATAAGTGGCTCATACCAACCGTTCCTAATCCCCTTTAATGAGCTTATCACTGGGAATGGTGTAGTGACTTGGGGGAAATTTGGCATTCTGTGCCTGTTGGAATTCCAGCTGCAGTGCACCCTCTCTGCCCATCCCTTCTCTAGCCTTGAGTAGTGTTTGAGGGTTGAAGGAGAACCATGTGGTGTCTTTTGGTGATAAGCGCATGCTCAATGAGGAGATTGTGTGCTGTTTTCGTTGTCACACCATCCTGTTTTGTGCAAAATGGCAGAAACATTGTTTAGCAGAGAAATAATGACTGAGTTTATTGAAGAATACAAGCAACATCCATGCTTTATGGAAGATAAAAAGTAAGGATATGGTAAATAAGTGGCTAATACCGAATTTTGATAAGATGATCTACTTTCACTTCGACACAATTTTCCAACACAATTAAAGGTACCTCCTTCCTTATATATATAATAACGAACTCTCAAAACATACCGAACTCTCATAAATATACCGAACTCTCAAACAGAAGTAAATACTGATTAAAATAATATTTTTTACACCATTGCACTATAGAAAGTTTTTTTTTCTTTTCAAGTTAGTTCAAATTTAGTTTTTTTTTCAAGTTCAAAGTTAATTTGTCTAAGAGTAAAGACAAATTAGCTTTTTTATTATTGGTTTTATAAATACATTTCGTCAACAATTACGAGTTATTTACTAAATTTAATAGCTTGCAAGGAAATAGCAAGTTTTAAAATCAAGTTTTGAGTTTCAACTGATTTTTGGTAGTTTTTTATTTCTCTCACTAGATACTGTTAATTTTCATAAAATTAAATTAATGATATGAGCTAATTTTACTGTGAAGATTTTTTTTTATTTTTATGCTTTAAGAACTCTGAAAGAGTTAAGTGTCACAAGTGTGCTCATATTAAGCTAGGAGAAAAAGACTGAAGAAACCTTTATAATTTTCGAATTACAATCTGCTGTTTGGAGATTGTAATTGATATAACGTGATATTGGTCAAACTGATCATTTTCAATTCTTTAATGAGCTTTAGCATTAGCACAGCAGATGTTAAAATCATTCAACACTATAAAGGATGAATATATATATTATATACTTAATACATTTTGTGAAGATTTGAGATTTCCCACTGAGCACTAATGAATTTTGTGACAGGATTAGTAATTAAGGGTTAAAATTCACAATTAAATATAAAACATTCCTACTCAGAATATTGAATGTTTCATTGCTCATTCTTAAATAATTTCGAAAGTCATCGGGATTGTTCTCCTGAAGTTCTTTTAGTGGACAAACGTTTCTTTGTTAACTATTTCTTTACCCACATTTTTCTTTTCACTGCAGTTCCCTCTTTTTGTATTTCATTAATTAGTAATACCCTAGCAAGGGCCTTGCATTTTTTGGCTGATAGAAAAGGCATGTCGTTCCTAGACAATAAAATGTGAAATGCAGCTGTCCACCTCTCGAGGTCTTGATATGTGAATGCGCAATGAGGAGATGCTGGAATAGTGAGAAGACTTCATGTGAAGGCAAATTAATTAGTGTTCATGTGCTATGCCAGCAAATAGGGTGGGGTTGGGGATTAGCATTGGCATGTTGTAAAGAAAAATGTGTACGTGTGGAGCAGGCTTATATGACATGGCGTACAAATCCGGCATGTCTGTTGCATGCTGGGAAAACATTTGCATAATCTGACAATCATGCTAGCTATGATGCAAGAGGGGCTGTGTCCTACATGTACACATTAACGGCTTACAATCAAAAGTTGGAGTTGCGCATGCGCAACTCCTATAGCTCAGAAACGAGAATTGCAATCAGTCCAAAAAATTAAATAATAATCCCCAAAATGATAAATATAACGTAAATAAAGTAAAACTGGTTAAGGGAAAGTGAATCACAACTTCCCCTCCCTAAAATAGTCAAAATTTGACCTAACAGATTTTGACGAGCAAATTAGGAATAATAGAACACTTCTCATGTCATTTACACATCGTTAAACATAAAATAAAGTAAATGTATGTTTACGCAAATTTTGATAAGATGATCTATTTTCACTTCGACACAATTTTACAACACAACTAAAGGTACCTCCTTCCTTTCCACCTAAAAATATGTAAAGCTACCTATTGTATATACAGGGTGTTTCAAAAAGGACACAACTCTAAATATAAGAGAATAGAACTTACGCGCATATGCATTTTATGCCATAATATTAGTCAGTTGGAATTACTGTACTCAAGGTTAACAGCCCTTAGCAGTTGAAATAAACTTGTTGCGTGCTAGTCTCAATCAAGCATTCATTCCTTTGTGTTGTGTCAGCTATGTCATTTTCCAAACACAAATGTGTATTTATTGTTGAGACTTATTGTGCATACAAATCTTACAAACATGTGAGAGAGGAGTTTGAGTTGAAGTTTCCTCAGTCTGCAGTTCCCAACAAGTCGACAATATCTCATTTGATTTGATAAATTTCATGACACTGGGTCTGTACAGGATCGAAAGAGCCCAGGCCGGCCATCACTGTTAACTGCCAAAGTTCTTGATGTGTCTCAGCATTTAACTCGTTCACTCAGAAAATCTCTTAGAAAGTTATCTTCACAGGTTGGACTGTCACCAACTACTGTTTTCAGGGCTACAAAGAAGTTAAAATTTCGTGCCTACCACATTGGTGTTGTTCATGAACTGAAAGAACCAGACCATGAAAATTAGATTGCTTAATGATTGTTTCCCCCACTTCCCACTTTTTTGGGGTTCCCTACCTTTGTGGAAGTCAGAATATTATATCTGTAAAAGTGGATTTTAAGGGGAGAAAGTTGAAAAGCACAGAAAATATTTTTGTAAACTTCGAATTTTCCAAAAGAATTACAGAATACTGAAATGTCAGAAAAAGCTGAGCTATTTGCAATATTTATGCAAATTTTTATACAGTACTTAGATGCTTTATATTTATGTTTCTGAACATTTTTCAGGACATTTGGACTGAAGATTGGACATACTTCTGTATGTCTATACTCTGCTCTGCATATACATTTTCTTGGAGTCGATGGAATTCAGCAGCTTCTGCAGAACAGCTTGTCATGAAATGTTATGAAATAACAAATACAGATGTTGCACAAGTATGATACAAACTTCTGTTTTTAAACTCATTACTCATTGTTAATAGAAGAGTACACATAATGAACTAAAATATAGCAAAATGATCCCTGTAAAGCATTTATGTGCTAGTATATAATTGTATGTTAAATTAGCATTTAAAACAAATAAAGGGATAGAGTAATAAGGGTTTGCTTGTCATGTTTATAGGAAAATAGCAAAAAAAATGGTGCCAGTGTTGCATCTAATGAGAGAATTTTAGCCATAATAATTATCAGAAGGATTAGTTAAAATTCTTCCTCTTCGTTGTAAGGTGGCTATACATGAAGGTTCCACTTGTGTAGCTGCCTTTAGTGCATCCTAAATTCCCAACCTACATGTTTGCCATGTACTGAGACCAGTAAAAAACTGAAAAAATAAAAAAGTATCCTGGAGTTGACTAAGGAGTTCTGTTTTGTCTCTTCTCAGTGCTTAACTACATGGGCCATCTTTGATCTGTTTTTGCAACTAGGTAGCACAGGATATGGCTGTCCTGCATACAGTACCATGACTTAATGTCCCATCTGACATACCGCAGCCTTCCAAAGCCCATTGGTGACCAAGAGCAAGGTGGGAGTTCACAGAGATGAATCTCAATAGTTGGGACTCAAACCTGGGAACTGTGAATTATGAATCTGGTGCTACCAACTGAGCCACCTCCACCATCAGGGAAACTGGTAATCCTAGGGTTGCCCACTCAGGATCAACTGATCGGTGGTTTCAGCCTCCTGGTCTTCTGTTTGTATGTTGAGCTCATTTGGGTCAACCATGGGGTGCAGGGGAGTTCTTTGCCATGGTCCAAGCACAGGTTCTCAAATTCCCTGCCTGTATGATGCTCATCCCTGCTGTCTGACTGAACATCCCTTTGTTGAGCTCCATGCTTGTGGGGACCATGGACACTGAAGTATAAGAACTGAAGGATATGATGATTGGTGGGGGTGCCCATTATGGTTATTTCCCACTAGTCCCTTAACTCTTTTCTAGTGTGATATATGAGTGAGGCCCCTTAACTCTTTCTGAGAAAGAACTCTGCTCAGCATTATCCATTTAAGGAGTCATCACAATTACATAGGTTTCATCATGTTGGGATAATTTAGCACTCATCAAGATACTAATATTAGCTTGAACTAAGTACACCACTTCTGCCTATTGCCATCAAAGCAGGCTACTTACAATTCAGGGCTGTACATTCCCAACCCTTTACTCCTTTCAATGCAGAGGTACAGCCATCCTGCACAGCTTCTGTGTTATTCCACCATATATTTGCTGCAGGTTTACATCACTAAACACGTTGATTTTACCACACTAAGCTATGTAAGAATCGTGCAATTCAGACTACCCAGATGAGATGGCAAGTTGTGTAAATTGTAGTGGCAACCATCTGACTTTCTCTCACGACTGTCATACATGGAAAGAAGAGAAGTACAATGCTTTAAAATGGTAAATAATGTCTCTTTCTCTGAGGTGAGATAATTAGCTACACTACCCTCCACCCCTAGCATCATTTCATACACCAATGTGATAATGACCTCTTCCACGACAGTGTAGACTGTTATCAGTGTTCCACCTTCTGAGTCTTTCATGCCCATCTATAGCTATATACCTATTTAAGCAAGTGAAACCACATTCAGTGTCAGCTTTGACTGTAGTATCCATTCCTGATCACAGTCTCCCACCTCTATCTGTGGATGGCCTTCTCACCCTTGTCTTCAGACAGCCTGACTTTCCAAATGAGCCACTTCCATAGTCAAAAAAGCAAACTGCCCCTCCTCTTTGAATGAAGGTCTATGATTCGTCTCTCTTGGATGGATCTGAGGTATGGACACACATCATCCTCTATTTCCAAAACCTTTATCCATGGAAGAATTTTAAATCCTAAATCAATTCTCACCTATTCCATAAAGATCTGAGATAGGTACGCTCTTATAATGAATTCCACCGAAGGGTAGATGACATCAGGATCTTCCTTCAGGCACATGATCTCCACAGATGATGTGCTCTTCAGGCACATGTCTCTAACAGGCAGGACATGAGTCCTGCCTGTTGGAGACATGTGCCTGAAGATGTTACCAACTACATGTCTCCAACAGGCAGGACATGGTACCCTTACTACATGTCTCCAACAGGCAGGACATGGTACCCTTACTACATGTCTCCAACAGGCAGGACATGAGTCCTGCCTGTTGGAGACATGTAGTAAGGTCCAAAAGTTTCTGGTCCAAGGGTATTAAAGACGTAATAGAATCAAACAATAATTTTTATGTTTCAATATAATCACCCTTTATTTCAATACATTTTTTAGAATGGCTAATTAACTTTTCTATACCACTGAAAAAATAATCTGAATTTTTGTCCTTAAAATGGTCTAAAACTGCAGAAATGACTTCTTCATCACTTGTTTTGTTTTTTTCCATGCAGATCCAACTTCAATTTTGAAAACAAAAAATGGTCACTAGGGGCTAGGTCAGGACTGTACAGTGGGTGATTTAATTCCTGGAAACCACATTGCTGAATAGCAGCCTTTGCAGCAACTGAAGTGTGCACTGGCATATTGTCATGCAATAACCTCATTCCCTGGGACAGCTTTCCTCAGTGTTTCTCTTTGATGGTATCCTTCAATTTGCACATTAATGATGCATAATATTCACCAATAACTGTAGTATTTCGTTCCTTAAAGTCTACTAACAGAATTCCCTGAGAATCCCAAAAGATAGTGGCCATGATCTTTTTGGGGATTGTGTCACTTTTGCTTTTTTTTGGCCGTGGGAATCCAGGATGCCGCCACTCCATAGATTCCTGTTGACAGGGGATCATGGTACAGAACCATAGTTTCATCTCCGTGACAATTGAATCAATCACTTCTTTTTCTTGTCCCTCACAGAGTACTAAAAATTCAGTACAGCATTCTATGCATCGTTGTTTTTGGACAACACTCAAAAGTTTTGGGACCCACCTTGCACTCACTTTGTTCATACCAAGATGGCCGTGTAAAATTCGAAGCACCATGGTTTTTGAAAGTCAACACCTTGCTGACAATTCTTTAATTTTCAGTCACCTATCTTTTAGCACCTCTTCTTGCACCAGTGCAATTGTTTCCGGAGGTAGTGTTTCTGCAGGTCTGCCTTGACGAGATTCATCTTCAATTGAATCTTCCTAAGCGAAACTGCTTAGCCCATTCTTAACCATCGAATATGATGGGGAAGATTCACGGTATACAGCATCTAAATGTTGTTTAATTTCTGCTGGGCTTTCGCCTTCTTTCATCAAAAATGTAACGACCACACGATACTCAAGTTTAAACATTTTAAAATATTGGGCAACTGCACTTCTATCTGCGATGCTAGCTGGAGTGCTACTGATGCTAGATCTGCAAAATTTTAACTGCAGTGCAACAAAACATAGGGTGGGAGGTTGATGGAGTTAGACCTGTCAGTTCTTGTTCTAACATGTTCAGGCCAGAAACTTTTGGGCCTTCATCCTCAATTTCCCATGGTGATGATCCATTGATATCCATCAAACTGGACCTTACTACCATTTCGTTTTTAGTTAGGGACTAACTATTTAGTTTCGCTATTAAGTTACTACTATTTAGTTTCGCTTAGGGAGAGATTCAATTGAAGATGAATCTCGTCAAGGCAGACCTGCAGAAACACTACCTCCGGAAACAATTGCACTGGTGCAAGAAGAGATGCTAAAAAATAGGTGACTGAAAATTAAAGAATTGTCAGCAAGGTGTGGACTTTCAAAAACCATGGTGCTTCGAATTTTACACGACCATCTTGGTATGAACAAAGTGAGTGCAAGGTGGGTCCCAAAACTTTTGAGTGTTGTCCAAAAACAACGATGCATAGAATGCTGTACTGAATTTTTAGCACTCTGTGAGGGGCAAGAAAAAGAAGTGATTGATTCAGTTGTCACGGAGATGAAACTATGGTTCTGTACCATGATCCCCTGTCAACAGGAATCTATGGAGTGGCGGCATCCTGGATTCCCACGGCCAAAAAAAGCAAAAGTGACACAATCCCCAAAAAGATCATGGCCACTATTTTTTTGGATTCTCAGGGAATTCTGTTAGTAGACTTTAAGGAACGAAATACTACAGTTATTGGTGAATATTATGCATCATTAATGTGCAAATTGAAGGATACCATCAAAGAGAAACACTGAGGAAAGCTGTCCCAGGGAATGAGGTTATTGCATGACAATATGCCAGTGCACACTTCAGTTGCTGCAAAGGCTGCTATTCAGCAATGTGGTTTCCAGGAATTAAATCACCCACTGTACAGTCCTGACCTAGCCCCTAGTGACCATTTTTTGTTTTCAAAATTGAAGTTGGATCTGCATGGAAAAAAACAAAACAAGTGATGAAGAAGTCATTTCTGCAGTTTTAGACCATTTTAAGGACAAAAATTCAGATTATTTTTTCAGTGGTATAGAAAAGTTAATTAGCCATTCTAAAAAATGTATTGAAATAAAGGGTGATTATATTGAAAAATAAATAGTAAGGTCCAGTTTGATGTACATACTTGCAGACAGTTGACAATTCCACAATCTGGCATATTTCTCTGGTTTGCAAAAACAGGGATGAAAATGGCTCAGCTTATGGAAGCATGAACAGCATTCTCCATTCCACTCCATGCTCTTTATCATCAACAATCATCAAATGATGGTAGTCATTCACTTCTTGTAATTTTCATTGACCGTCTGTTCCATCTATCTTCCTTCCAGAAATATTTTTTTCCTGACTGACCCTTACAAAGTAGTTTTTGAAACTGAACTTATTTTGATGGTTGAATATATACCATCAAATGCACTATTTATTCCAAAGATAACCAAGCTTTTATAACCACATATCATTATTAGTTATTGCTTAATAAATATAAATGCTAGGCAGCCAATTTTTTTACACTTGCCTAATTACTAAAAATGATTATCACTGTAGTGATATTGAGACATCAACACGTCTCGATAGCGTTGCACAGTTGACAGCTGAGCCACTTCCACCATGGCTCGCTGTTTCCCCTTCCTGTGATTTTTCCCTGTGCAGGACGGGGAAGGCCTTTACACCCGACTGTGTGTACCGGCAACTCTTTGCCAGCCATCGTACTGAGCACCCGGACTTCTTGCCTGTCTTCATAGATGGCTCGAGGTCCGGCACTTCAGTGAGATCAGCCATGGTCTGCTGTGATGTAATCATTGCAGACCAGATCCCACTGCAGTGTTCCATCTTCACTGCAGAGTTGCACGCTATCAGCCTCGCCTTGGACCACGTGGCGACTAAGCATCGTCGGTGTGTGCTTTACACCGACTCGCTTAGCTCGCTACAGGCTTTGATCTCGGTGAGGCATCGGCCTCACCCAGTTCTTACTAAGATCCGCCAGCAGCTACATCGTCTGGCAGCCACCACCACCATCCATTTCTGTTGGGTGCCCGGTCACGTCGGAATCAGTGGCAATGATTTGGCAGATTCTGCTGCCAGGTCAGCCACTCCCCTGTCCGACTCTCCGTTGCCGGTTCCCTATCTGGATTTCCGGCAACGTTTTACCACCGAGCTCCGGGCACAGTGGCAGAGATCTTGGTCAGAACAGCTTACGAACAAGCTTTTTGAGATCAAACCAATCATCAAACCATGGCAGTCTTGTTACCGCAGGAATCGCAAGGAGGAAGTTGTACTTGCTCGGCTCCGCTTGGGTCACTCGTTTATTACTCATTCGTTTCTTCTACGGGCGGACGACGTACCCAAGTGCGAGTTTTGTGACACCATTTTAACCATTAAACATATTTTAATTGAATGTGTAGCTTTTAATATTGAACGAAAATTGTATTTTACCTTTCATGATTTTGCGTCCGAGCCTCTTACACTCGGACATCTTTTAACTGATCATTGCTTTATACCTCCAATTTTTGCATTTTTGAAGTTTACAGGTTATTTTAACAGGTTATGATTTTACGGATTTGTTATTTATTCGCCATCTGACCTAGATCATTTACACCTAGGTTATTTTTATCCATTGCATATACTGTATATATATAAATATTTGTTCTTTTACACAAATTTTTATCATGGTTTTTTGTTATATATTTTTGTTGGTTTTGTCTTTACTTGTTTTACACTTGTTGCTTTTGTATTGTATTTTATCACCTTTAGATGTTGCTTTTAACATTGGTTGTAGGTTTACACGATTTTTATCTCTTTTTTACTATTTGTCTTTGTCTGGCACATTATGGCCTTAGTTGCCGATGCACCAATAAACCTAAAACAACCAACCAACCAACTGTAGTGATAATCCCTGCCTATCATATTGGTTGCTGGCCTACTAAAGCAGAGAGGCTATTTCCACCCAGAGCTTCGATGCTGTTCATCTGAATAACCCAAGGTATATTACTTAATATGTGGTTATAAAATCTTGGTTCTTGATGGTATAAAGAGCATATGAGCATTGTGGCACTTGGAATCATATGGTAAAGTTTCATAGCACAACCATCAAAACTTTAAGCAAGTGTGAATTACTGCTGCCTTAGCTCAAATGGCAACTAAATTGTAATCAGGATATCCCAAGTTCGTACTGGAGGCAGATGGGTAGATTTTTTTTCACACTTGCTTAATTACTACAAATGATTATCACTGTAGTGAGATTGCCCCCTTCCTATCTTACTCATTCGTTTTTTGTCTTGTTTTTGAAGGAACACTTTCTTGGCTTTATTCTTTTAGCATTATGCATTTTTTTTCTTTTTATGCTGTTATTTTTATATTGTAGTTAAAACAAAATTTTTAAGAGGGTGGTTTATGAAATGCTTTTAAGAAAATTTCCTCCCAGCTGTGGGAGGACTGGTATTTCTGCCAAGGAAATCTTATTTGCTTCTTTTGATTGGAAAACCAAGAAATAATGAAAAAACGATTAACATATAACTTAACATGATGTTAAGAAAAAAATCTGCAGCAACAATTTGTAAGCTAGCCATTGTCACGAACAATGTAGTATAACCAGAAAGATCAGTAATGACACATAAACCTTTATTTTTTTATTTCCATAGATTGTAAAAGATCAAATAAAATATTAATTGGACAAATGGAGACTATAATTCAGTGTTTTAGGAATCGAGCAGATGATTATGCAAGTCACCACATGTTGCACATATCTAATTAGTGTCATTTGCACTCGGCCATGACCTAGTTTGCACATATAATTAAAAAAAAAAGTGGCTTTGGTTTTAACTGCAGGAAATTACACATTGAATTCTGGGATGAATTAAATAATAATTCTAGAAATACTGATATAGCTTAAAGCATGGGATAAAATAGACATAAGTACTTTGTATTTGTTTCAAAATTCTGTGATTTTAAAAAAAGCTTTAGGTTAATTTTTAGGAGAATTTTGAAATTTCAAGAAAAAAATGTGTTGACAGTACTTCAAATTGAACTCATGAGCTTAAATCAGAGGGTTGCATCAGCATGGAGAAATGAAAAGAAAAGGAACAGTTATAATGTCTTAACAGCCCTAATGTCACCACATAATGTCACTTCACTGATTTTCGGAACACTGCCCTTGCTCTGAAAAGCTTCTGAGTTTTCTCCTAAAAACTTTTAACATGCAAATAGTTTAAAGGATAAATTTAAAATTTTATTGCTCAATGACAGAGAATTCTAAGTTATTTTTGAATAATTATCAAAAATAGAATAATGTTTTTATAGTGAAATATTTTTATATTTGATATGTTGGTTTTGAAATACTTTTTATTTTTTATTTTTTGTGTGAACGTGGATATTGTGCTTTTCATTCCTTAGTTATAGCAGATATCAACTAAAGAAGCATATAAATTTTTATTAAATGTATGCTTAGAAATAATATAATTTATTTAATTTACTTCGTATAATTTAGAATATATTAGAGTAAATCATGGCAAAAAAATATAACATTTAAAATTGTTGTTATTACAGAATACTGGTTCTCTTGTCTTACTAACACGTGAAAGAGCATTGTACTTGAAATGCACAGAAATCAATCAAACATTTAGTGATGAACCTGTGGATGGCCAGTTGGTATGTTATATTATTACTTTTTATTTAAGTTGTATTAAACAACATAATGAGATGTCTCTATGTATTTTAGAATGTACTTTTAAATGTCCAGGTTATAATAAATAATTACCTAAACACATGCACACATACTATCGGCTGAAGGCTATGGAAGTTCAAATACTGAAAATGCACTGATGATGCTAAATGGGTCAAGAGAAGTCTTGGATGATGGAATGCCAAAAGATGGCCAATGGTACAACCCACACCCCTCTTTATGACTTCAATATAGTTTTTACTATGAGGCAAGAGTGGGTGTTTAATACCACTATGGCTTTATAGTCATATTTAACTGACATTAAGTAATCATATGGTAATATATGTATAGAATTAGAGCATTTCTGTGCTACTGGAGAAATAGTGGAGGTAGTTGGAGGTAGCTACATATCTCCCTGGAGCATTCTTTGTAGGATTGAAACATCATTGGATGCTATAAACGTGCTTTTTAGGAATGAGATAGACAGCTTGAGCTGGACATTCCATACAGATGATGGTGTTAATCTCTAGATTCCAATTAAATGTAGGTATTACTATAAAAGAAGAATGGTGTTCAACAGCCACTCTGGCTTGATAGTAATACCTATAATTCCTGAAGCACCTTGTAGAACAAATCTGGACTGAGCTCTGTAAACAGTATACACCTTTATTGTTCTTAAGTCCAAGTAATATATTATCTACATTGATTCAGATGTTATCTCATGTATAATGTAAGAGGAGCACACACCAGCAGTTGTCATGCATTTCTTTGTGAAGAATCGGTTCACTGTCTGTGTGGGTTATAGTGCCCATGCAGGCCTCATGCTCTATTGGGCATCCCCTTGTTGACTTCCATGTTGGGTGGGAACCATGGGCACTGAACCACAGTTAAGCCAACATGAGTTCTATTAATGAAAATGGTTCAACCAATACCGTAAAGAGGGCTAGCACAAGTCCCCTTCTTCTTCATTGCTATCGTCATCTGTTGCTGTCTCTTTGTTCCCACAATTCCTGATCATCCATTCTATGGGTGATCAGGTGATTAGGGACATGTCTCCCCTATTTCATAAGCAAAGGTTTGTAGGGTCTTACAGGAGTTCTGAAATCAGTCAAGTGACTAAGATCCAGTGACTTCTGGTGGAAACTGCTTGCTTGAAACATTCTGAGCTACTGCTGCATGTGACAGTGATTGTTGGGGTAGCAGTAACCGTCACACCCACAAATCGCTTAATTCCTCCCAGGGCGAGATCTCTGAGTGGAGCCTCAAGGTTTCTGAGGAGGAAATCGTCTCAGAGCTCTCATCCCAGGAGTGATAACGGTCTATCAGGTTTCGCAAAACAGGGATGGGAAGTTAGTATCTACCTGGATACTAATCCTTATGTTTAACATGCCACGCCTGCCAAACATCCATCAAGGCAGGCTACCTTCACTGCAAGGTATGGCCATACATTCCAAACCTTCTGTATTGTTTTCAATGCCAGAGATATGACCTGCCCACACAGCTTGCTGAGGCAAACCTACCTGTGCTCATTGTGGCAGCCAGGACCATCTCGATCTTGACTGCATAGCTGAAAAGGCAAACTGAAACATCAATAACAAACATCCAGCTTTCTCCTGTGACTGTCAGAAGTGGCTGGAGGAAAAAGTGGTACAATGTCTGAAAACTGTTAGCGGTATTTCCTAACCAGAGGCATATCAGCGTTCCACCATCTGAATCTTTCTTGCCTTCTATGAAATACCTCCTGACACAGGTGAAACTGTGGTTGGTGTCAGCTTTGACATCAACACCAGTTTCTATTCCTGCATCCATGCCTTCTGCTTCCACCTCAGGAAGGCCCCCTCCTTCATGATCACAGACAGCCAGAACTTCCAAACCGAAGAGCCCCCCCCCCCCCCCCAAGGCCCAAGAAGAAAAAAAATTACATCGCCTCATTTGACTGTCTCTGATCCATGTCCTTCATACAATTCTAAGGACATGGACCAATTTCCGAAACTATTGCTAGCAATAGTGAAAATAAATCTGAAATCATTGTCCACCCATCTCCTAAGACCTGAAGTGGCCATACTCCTACAATGGAATTGTCATGGATTCCAGAGGAATTCAGATGACATAAATGTTCTCCTGAGGACATAGGAGCCCCTCTGTATGTGACTCCAGGAAACATACTTGCAGACACCCAATGATCCCACAATCTGGCACTTCTCCCTTGTTTGTTGGGACCAAGATGGATCAGCTTGCAAGCGTGTCGCCATCCTAGTGAGCATCCATTCTCCATTCCAGGTGATATACCTCACCACCAACTTAGAGGTGGTTGCCATCCATCTCTTCATGGAATTTTCTTTGTCTGCCCCATTTATCTACCACTTGGTCTGTAAATGGTAGCTAGGTAGTCACTGGAAGGAGAGCTATGCACCAATCCCCTGTGATGATGCATAGAACCGGCCAGGCCTAGCACCTAATGTCCGACCCTGCCTTCTTGTGGTGCAGACTGTTAGTACCTTTCAAAAGAGATACTCTCTTGTGGAAATGAATGGAAGGGGATGGCTGCCAGATTAGTGTGGCCTACTCATCTGGACAACTATGGCTTCTTTTCTTTTTTTTTCTACTCTGCTGAGGAGTGGTCAACCACACAGGGTCCTGGTGCTGACCATATAAACCCACTGGACAGATATATGGCTCTGAGCTTGATTATGGATCCTGATTTTGCTGCACTGGTGGGCTTCTGTGGAGGGAAAATCTTCCGCTGTGTTTTCTGTTTGTTTGTGGGTTGACAGCCCCAAGTGAATAGATTCACAGGATATGTTTATCAGCTGGTGGATAATCCTGAGCAGAGGTCATCGCAGGCACCTGAACTCTTTGCTTCTATTGGCATCATAAAATTCTACATTGGAGGAAGTCTTCCAGTGTAGATGGCTTCAGCCTTTAGTGGCGGGGGAACGGGTCTTTGCCCCATGTCTGCGATTAGGGGGCTGTTTGATATTGTCGGCATTCCCTCTCTCAATAAACTTAGTTTCTTTAAACATCCTACTAACCATTTTCTCTCCATAGGTAGTTGGAATGTGAGGACTCTGCACAGAGCTTTTTCTCTTGATGTCCTCACACAAGAATTCCACCATTATAATTTAGATATTCTCAGTTTGCATGAGACCAGATGGACAGATAAAGGTCAGATTCTTAAAAATAATCTTAAATTTCTCTTTTCAGGGAGCGACGACAATAAGCATCACCAAGGCATGGGTCTGCTTCTCAGCAGACACTCTAGTGATGCTCTTCTAGGATATGAGTGCATTAATGAAAGGTTTCTTACAGCAAAATTTCAGACAAGCGTTAAAGACTTGAATGTTATCTGCTGTTATGCCCCCACTGAGGATGCCGATGAGGATGAGAAGGATAGGTTTTACGAACAACTTCAGGATATTTTGAATTCTGTCAAGAAAGGAGATATTATCCTTGTCCTATGTGACTTCAGTGCCAAAGTTGGTACTGACTCTGACTTTTGGGGAGGGGTGATAGGCCCTTTTGGTATTGGTAGCTGCAATGGCAATGGGCAACGTCTCCTACAGGTAAGTAAACTCAATGGATTCAGAATAACTAACACTTATTACAAACACCGCGACATACATAAGTACACATGGGTTTCACCCGATGGACTGCATAAGAATATGATTGATTATATATTAATTAACAGCAAATGGGCTAGTTCTGTTAGGAATACCAGGTCATATAGGGTAGCTGAAATTGGATCTGACCATTATCTTGTTAAAAGTGTCTTGCAACTTAAAATTAAAAAGTATTGTATGCAATTTTCAAGACATGTTAAATGGAGGGACAAATGTTATACTGCATTGGAAATCCTGTCCACTCCCCCCCCCCCCACCACCACCACCACCATTTTTCTAACATCCTGGCCTGTTTCCAATATTTGTTTAAATGTTCAAAATTTACTTTTTTTCATCGTCAGAGAGAAATTTACTTTTGGGATATTCTGAAAATGCAAATCATAATAATTTATCAATACCTGTACAGCCCAAAAAGAACTTTTAATTTATCTCTATACACAAACAATTAGTGCTTACACTAAATAAATTGCATCCCCCTCCCACTAAGGGTAAGGGTGAAAAATCATCAACTGAGTTTCGAACAATTTACTTAGAACCAGGTCTGGGCAAATTGCAGCCATCCACTTCTTTTCATCCAGTCTGTGAGCTACTGATGAAAGATAAATTTGTAGCATGGAAAAAAGAATGTATAGAGGACTTCGGCAAAGCGAATTCTCATTAAAATAATTAATTTAATAAAATTATATTATTTATATCCCCTTCCATCAGTTATACATATGCTATTGATTATATATTTCTTTGACAGCCCATCATTCCTTTTTAGTTTTCTATGCAACTGAAAAAGTTTCTTCTGCAAAACGTTTTGCCCAGGAATCAACCAAAACAGGGAATGCCTATCTTATGTCAATAGGAATCTAACTTCGAAGTTCTATAACTTCTAAAATATGCATATAATGGAAAAATGTGACTGCTGATAAATTAAAGATCATAATTAAATCTTTTTAAATCTTGATTTTCAACAATATTCGTTCAGTAATTAAAAAGGTATGGAAGCTGAAATGTTTAACAATAAATTATCTTTCATAAAAAACATGTGATTGCCCCCCCTGGAAAATTTTCTGCAGATGCCCATGGCAAAGCTTGGAGACAAATAATTACGTCAATAAATTTTTATTTAATTATTAAATTTTAGGGGTTTTTTTTTCACAATTAGATTATAGAATACAGTATTGCATCAATACAAAAACACATACATAATGTATATAAATTAATTTTGTTTAAATTGTTACGATTATAATTTGTGGAATTTTTTACTCGATCCCAGGGGGCAAGTGCCTCGTTTGGCCCTCTCTGTGGACACCCATGGTGATTGCCTAATATTGAAAAACTCATTACACAAACTTTAAAAAAACTAAAAACTTTTAAATTTAAAAATTATTTTAAAATGGTTTAAAACAATACTTGCTATTTAAGTTTTAATTATTTTCTGAGATAAATTCTGACATGTTTAATTTCTCAAATCAAAATTATTTTCTTTAGAGAGTTTTTTTAGATTTTCACTTGAGCACAGATGTTGAAATCCAATAAAACCATATCTTTAACACTGCAATGAATTGATGCTGTGATGAACTGATGTCATGTTGAATTGAAGATGTGGTGAACTGATGTTGCAATGAATTGATGGGACACCTGTACACACTGAGGTGTGTACTTTATAAGGTGTTGCAGGGTTACCTCTGGTAGTGCTACCCATGCTTTCCATATGTGTCCTGTAATGCCTGCACATTGCCAGATAGAGGGCCAGAGCATCGAATTACCTTTTCCAGTAGGTCCTAAACATGCTCAATTGGATTAAGATCCAGTTAGTTGGGTGATCATGGGAAGACTGGAAAATTCATTGTCATGTTACTGAAACCAATTTGCAACCTATCAAGCCATCTGACATGGTGTGTTATCTTGTTGATAGATGAAGGACGTCTGGATACACTGTCATCGGGAAGGAGTGTACTTGATCAGTGACAATAGAAAAGTAGGTAGTCTCATCGAGATGTTGATTTGCTGTGATCAGTGGACCCAGAGCATGCCACGAAAACTGTCAACAAACGATAACACAAACCCCCTTCAGCCTACTGAACACTGATGGTGCATCCTGATGCCATGGTCTCATGTTGCTTTCTCCCAATGTGATCGTGTCCATCATCGTGATGAAATTGGAAAGAAGATTCATCTAACCAGGCAACAGATTTCCACATGCAATAGTCCAGTGTTGGTGCTGACATACCCATGCAAGGTGCAGTTTCTTGTGTCTTGCAGTGAGCATGGATACTTGTGATAGCTACCAGCTGTCTAGCCCATATGAGCTATATCAGGTGCACTGTCCATGTGGTCTTGCCATTCCAGTATTATGCTGGGTGGTTAGTTGGGCCACTGGCTAGGTGGCTGCTGTGTTTCGAGATGGGACTCACATCATTCACCTTAGCCATCGACCACATGTGACCTGTGGCTGGTTGGTCAACTGCTGTTGAGCCAGTCACAGTAGATTTGTAACACCACAGAGTGGGAGCAGTTCATCATGGTGGCTGTTGTCAAGATACTGGCACCTGAACATTGCTCCCCCCCCCCCCCACACACACACACACAATCATACCACTTTTGATGTCAGAAAGATCACGATGCCAACCCATTCTTCCTTGAAGTAATGTGAAAACTTATTGTCACTTGTCTGCTCTATAATCATATATCAGCCATTCCTGACCTTGAGCCATCACTGGAGCCACAGACCAGGCCATTCCTCACAAGCTAATGTAAAGTCAACTCAGTATATATTAGTACAATGATGGTTATTGTACATGGTGAGAAGCATAGTTAATATCATTTCCATCATAAAGTATAGAGCAGAAGTGTTGGACATAAATCCCATGGTTTACCACATTCAACACTGAAATTTCAAATTTCTAGCATTAATGATTTGCCATATTTTTTTTTTCAAAAAATGCAAATCATAATATTTCATTGATGCTTATCATAATCAAATAATTTTTCATATATCTCTTAAAAGAAAAAAATGTTGAATATTTTTAGATAGATGGACAAATCACAAAACAAAAGTATTAGTTCCTTTTTCTGAGAATGGGTTAACTATCTTTAATCTTTTTTGGGGAATTTATTATCATTATAGAAAATTTCTCAGTATTCTGTACTTTCAAGAAAGTGTTTTTTTTTTCATGTTTGTAAACATTTCATAGAGAATTCCTTCATCACTTGGGTTTTAAAATAGACTTATTCTTATTTATTCAAAATATAGCTGTTACATTTTGCCTCCCCAGATTATTTAAAGGGTTAAAGGAATACACTGTTCCTATCGTAATGAATGATACACATGTCTGCATTATACCCACCAATCAAAGAACAGCACATTCTACACTTAGAGGTCAAACGTGATTGGGAGCTTATTTTGCTTCTCCATTTGTAACTTTTCCTGCCAAATTAACAGCATCGCTGAGGCAATTCCAGTAATCCTAGCATTCGCAAAGAGGATAGTTTCTTTTCACAGCAGGTAGGTATCTGATTTATTTACCTGACAGGGTGGAACCAGCATACCAAATTTGGTGCCAGTATCTGGGGATTTACTGCACATTGAAATCTGCTGATAAAAGTTTCTCAATAATTTGTATATTAAAGCTAATGTATGTGCTAATGTGAGCATACTATAGAAGATGAATCACATATACTGGTGCCCATTGCACTTTGCCAGTACCTCTTATCATATACCAGCCAAAGGTTTGGTGCAAAACATCTGTCTATTGATAACTTTTCTCATTCTCTATAGATACGAACATCTCCATTCATAACTTTCAAGGTAGTGAAGTGACAGCAGTGCCTCCAGAGATTTTGATAGTACTACTCATGCTTTCCATAATTGTCCTATTATTAATTCCATATGCTTCCATAATTGCAATGGGTTTAATCCCTAGCCATGGTGACTAGGAGCCTAAACTCTTAACCCAACATGCGACTACACAGAGGGGACCAGCTAGTCAAATATCTGAGGAAACTGCCACCATGCACTTTCTTTTCTGATAAGGAAATATTACTACAAATGCCTGTTATTCTCATTTCTAACAAAATGAAAAAAACATAATTTATCTCTATGGGAAATTAGGGGGGGGGGGAACTAGTAATTTATCTCTATGGGAAATTGGGGAGGGGGCAACTAGTGAGAAAAATATGTAAAAGGAACCTTATGCTGAAGTGTGCACATCCTTAGGTCTCCAACTACTCTTGAAAAGTTTCAGCCTTCTAGGTTTTGGTGTTACAGTGTTGATATACACACAGAAACACACATTTTAAGATTTCATTTTTAAATTATTTTAAGTTTTAAATTTTATTAAATTAATTATTTTAAGATTTTAAAATACAATTTTAAGTTTAGTATCTTATCCAGTTAAAAAGCTATATTTTTACTATTTCTAATTTTGGATGTTGAATATAATATTTAGGGGGTTTTTTTTCATGAAATGTAGTTTAATCATGAAGTAGAATTAAAATAATTTGCTCAGATGTATAAAATATTTCATTCCATGCGATTTTATTAACACTATGTATATAATTTCATAGCAATGTACAAACCTCAATAATAGTTCAATTTTTTTAGTTTGTACTTAAAAATTGTAACTTCTCTAATGAGGATTGGAAAGCAGTTTGAATGCAATGCCATTTTCACATTTGTGTTCTATGAGCTTTTTTTTTTGTACCTATTTTCCTATTGCTTATTTGTCAGTTGCTTGGTTTATGGATTTGGCAAAACACTAATCCACCATACCTTTCAAACACAATGGAGGAATTTAATGGTTTATATGTCAAATGAAAACTTGTGACTGGGGAGTGTCACAGGCAATGAAAAAATTGACCACCCCCATGCTTCTCCTTCTAAAAAAGGGGAAATATGAAAACTATTGTTCCACTATATCTTTAGAACATGAATGCTGAAAGTAACAAGTGAAAGCTTGTGATGTGGAGAGTTCATAGGTTATAAAAAATTGACCCCCTCCCCCATGCTTTCTTCCACCCTAAAAATGCAAAATGTTCGGAAGATATAGTAAAAAGTCTTTCTACTTATCTTCCGAATGCAAAGGCCTACAGTTACGAATTAGGTGTCAAATGAAAGCTCATATAATGACCATTAAAAACACTTCCGAATTTTGCCCCTACTGTTCCCTGATAAAAGGAGGGGAGGATTTTCATGGGATTCCACTTTAGCGAGTTTCCAATGTCGTGGACTACTTCAAACATGACTCCAAAAGCGGGGAAGGTCATATATGAAATGAATTTTTTTTAAAGTAGGTGTTCTTAGTGACAAAAAAATATAAATTTAAAAGATGCTTAAAAGTAGAAAATAAACCTAAAGCATATTGATGGTGCAATGAATTACTGAGTTCGTATTCACTTCAAAGGAAGATAGGGAGCCGATTTACCTACTCAACAAGATTGCTGGTGCCCTGTCTTCCTTTGAAATGGATACGAACTCATTGACTGATTGCACCATCGATATGCTTTAGGTTTATTTTCTGCTTTTTAGGGTCATATAGGAAGATAAGTATGTTTAAAATTTATTTATATTTTTGGTTTTTCCATATTGAGTTTATTTTATGAAAGCAGTCTTACTTTTATGTAATGAACAATCTAACTCACATTCCTTATAGTCCTGATGAATTTGGCATTCATACTCATGGAAGTTTGATATTCCTGACAGATTCTTGTGGAAGAAATGAATGTATCTTGGATTTCAGATGGGACTTAGAAGTTTGTGTGCAGGAGAGCCATGACCTGTGCATGTTAAAGAGCATACTACATGGATTCCAGCAATGGACATCCATCTAGCATGTCTATTCATCTCTGAGCCATTGGGGTCTTGTGAAGTAGCCATTTTGCTTATTGTGTGCACAGAAGTGTTGTAAGTCAGAGGTAAAAACAACCTAATACAACCCATCTTGGATCAACTGCCCAGAGTAATTGGAAAATTTAAAAAAAAACTAATAGTTTTGTTAATTTTTCCTTTATTGTTTTTTATTTTCTTTCAAATAATAATAAAATTAAATTTAAATTTATGTTCTTATGTCTATTTTAAGCATTCCCACATAATATTGTCACTTAATATTAATAATAAAAATCTGTATTTTTCTTTTTCATTTGCAGTTTTTTAGTGACCTGTATCATTTACTGATTAATGGAGCATCAAAAGATACACTAGAGAAACTTGAAGATTCTAGTCCCCAGTTTTCATTCAATGTATATACATTATTGTCTTTTTGTAAACTCTTTAGTTGCTCATAAGTCAAGAGGCAGCCATTGTGTGTAAGAAGTTCCAAAGTTGGTTATTTAATCTGTGATTTCCACAACTCAGGAAAAGCAAATGCCTTTTAATAAAGAGTAATTTATCTGAATAAAGAACTAAATGTTATGTTTTTATTAAGTCACATGAAACATAGTGATTATTTTCTTAATATATTGTATGATGTAAACATCATTTCATAATATATGCACTATGTTGGAAAAAGTGTCCTGACACTTTCCTGTTATGTGAATGGAAAGCCACTTTCAAAGCTCCCAAACATTGAAAATAAACCTTTTACGAAAAAACTTATTGGTGATAAATTGTAGATGTCACTCAAATCTCTCTAAATATATTTCACACAATATTCGTTTAATATTTAAGGAATGAATGGAAGCTGAAGCATTTATCTTCAACTTTTGACACTTGTGAAAAAATACTTCAATAGATAAAACATAACTCTTATGACAATTTGTTCACTAACATAAATATCCGAAGTTTGTATGACAATTTTTTAAAGATTTCATCAATTTGCAGGCAATGTGACAGTGTCAATTTTCAACAATCTTCGATCAATGTTTAAAGAGTCATTGAAGCGGGACCATTTAATAGCAGGCGAAACTGTCACATTGTCTCCAAATTGATGAAATCTTACAAAATCATCATACAAACTTCAGATATTTAATTTATGTTAGTGAACAAATTGTTACAAGAGTTGGTTGTGTTTTATCTATTGAAGTATTTTTTTCACAAGTGTCAAAAGTTGGAGATAAAATGCTTCAGCTTCCATTCTTTCTTTAAATATTAAACGAATATTGCGGGAAATATATTTAGAGAGATTTGAGTAGCATCTATAATTTATCGCCAATAACAGTTTTTGCGTTATTGGCGATAAATTATTATATATTTATCCTTTATTGGATTTATTTTCAATGTTAGGGAGCTTTGAAAGTGGCTTTCCATTCACATAACATGGAAGTGTCGGGACACTTTTTTCAACATAGTGTATGTGCTAGAGATGAGTTCAGGCTTGGGCATGCTCAGAATACTTTAGATCTCAAATACTTCTTGCAATTGTGAAAAAATATAAGTAAAAGTATAATTTTTTGGTTATAATTTCAACTTTTTAATCAATCTTTACCAACTAAAAATAGGCACCATGTGGCTTTTGGTTATTTTGTTACGTATTCTCTATAATAAATTAATGACTCTTCACATTTATGACGATGTTACCCACAAGCTTTCAGTTCAAACATTTTTCATTACAAATAACATTAACATTTATTTTTGACGTAAAAGATTATTTTTTTTTACTCTTATAGTATTAAAATATAGTGTCATGCATTTCTGTATATATTTCTCTCTTATGATGCATCAGAGAAGGATTTACCTGAAATCTAAAGCTGGCTCAAAAAATGAGCCTGTACTAGAGATCATACTAGAGATGCATCTCTAATATGTACATTTTCAATATGAAGTGAAATATAGTAAAAATTGAATCTAATGAGGGACTGGGAAAAGCAACTAGATATAGAAGAATAGCAGTTGCAAGAAAGCATTCAAAAATGTTCAAACCCCATTTAAAAAACTGTGAACACACATCAAGAAACCTGAAAAATATCCAAAATTGAGTGGTTAATGTGTTTTTTTGTTTTTAATCATTTTTTTCCAAAAAAAAAGGTGGGGGGGGGGGTTGTCAGCTACTTATTTGCAGCATATTGTTTCCTATTTTAGTTTCCACATTGTTGATTTCTATATTTGAATGTGTCGGTGAAAGAAATACACAATTTATGCTTTTGGCAAATTTTTCTGGCTCTCCCCGTACAGTGCATGTGAAACGAATGGGCAGCTATCTCAGTTAAACAATAATTAGCCCAAAGATTAATTACTTTAATAATATTCATTTTGAGCAGGGGAAAGTCATGTAACATTTCTCATTGATGTAAGTGCTAAACTCTTTTTCAGGAATATGCAGAAGGGAATATTATCCAAGAACACTTGAGCAGCAGTATCTAAGAATTTTTGAGATTGGGACAGAATCGTACAAACCATAATTCATGATTTCATTGGTTGCTATGTATAATTTTTATTGTCTCAGAAAGGATTGTGTATGAATTACATACATTGAAGATCTCAATGGTCGTTTGCAAATAAAAATTTTTGTCACTGACGAACAAAATGAAAAAAAAATATATATAATTATATTTTAAATTTTTATACATCTTAGCTTTAATAAATGTCTGTAAATCGCAAAATGTTTCACGTATATTAATTTTATTTCTGTTAGGCTCACCAGTAATATAATTGTCTTATTTATTACTTGTGAATTATTAATTATTTCTGATGGCATTTCGCTTTTACTTCGTAATAGTTTTATTAACATTTTTCCATTAAAGTTTTACAATTGGGCTGCCGTCCTTAAATTCTTTTCCTGGTGCCCTATGCGCACCTGGCGCATCTGCTCACAACAGCCATGCTTTTAAATATAGATGACAATGAATCTCTTTTGTTGCGATCTTATGCAACCACGGCAATTCCCGTTTCCTCTTGTATAGCACTAACTGGTTATGAAAAGCCATGACCATCTAGAGCCGGGGGCAAGGAATACGCCCTATAGGCGCACCTCAACCTCAGCCTCACATGGCAGCAGTCCTATAGAAGGAAAGCTGACCACCGGAAGAAACCTTACTTTAATCTATTCCCCGGTTTGCAAATGTGCAAGGATATATAGATCCAAGCTCGATCGGCACCCGGGGTGGAGACTCTTAGTAGGACCCGGACTTTTGAGAGGGTTCTGGCTTACTAGGAGCCAATCCCGTTCTGCCGAGCCCTCGAACTGCTCCACTGAGCTCCTGAGAGGTGAGGTCTCAGACGCTGTCACCGACCAACCGGCCAGGGAACCAGTTGGCAGCATCGTCGACAATCACATCGTTACCTGCAGACTTTTTGACGTTGATAAATCAAATGTTTTGCGGGAAAATTTTTGCCGAGATCATAGATGGCGCCAACAGTTGGCCCGAAAATCTCGGTGAAGAGTTTGCGGAAAAAAGAACTGGTACTCTGGCATGTTTCTGGAGAGATGCGGGTTCAAGCCCAGTATGTCGGCGGAAATATTTTCCGCAAAATATTTATTGATTTTTTATCAAGCAGCCATGCTTACTCACCTGGAAAGGAAAACTATTAGATAAACCGTATCAAGTAGGTGTAACAATTTTAGAAAAAAGTAAATTACCAGGTGTAGCTTCTACTACACTGCTTGATACCAAAGTTTAGAACTTTTCACTCCCTACGTGCCCGTATGTGAACACTAACTTAAAAGCTGTTTCTAATCAATATAAAACCGTTAGAGTAAATTTTCAAATATTCCCATGTGAAAACTTGTGGTATATTTACAATTAATAAGGGAATTTTTTGTTTTTCAGTTTGGTTTTATATTGTATGCTTTTTTTTTCCATCTTTCATTTTATTGTTTTTTTACCATTTTCATGAAAGATGTTTGAGTCCAAATTACAGTAACATCATTGTTCAAACATTGTTAACCAAATGTATTCGGTACTTAAAAGAGTTAATACAGAATTGATATTTACTGACAATGATTTCTTCTGTCACCATAGATGCAGTAAGATTACTTCATTACCTTTAAAAATGGTTTTATCTTTGGCTAAATAAATTAATCATTAATAGCTAAGAGTGCTTGAAAAGGGGTGACAGATGTTCAATTTCGCTCCAGACTGCAAAATGCTACTGCCGCCCTGCCTGTTGACCATGATTTCTGCAATGTGTCAAATGATTACAAGAAAATTTAAAATGAATTAGTCTTTTAATTAAAGAGGTCATTTTTTTTTCACCCTAAGTTTCGTTCTGTAGATATTTCGATTCTCAAAACAGTAGTTATGATGCAAAGAATGGATTTAAACGTAAAGTTTATCAGCATTTTTCTTTAAGGAAAGAAATCTAATTACAAAGCAAGTAGAATTTTGTTTATTTTGGCCTATCCAAAACGTCATATCAATGGATTTGGGATGTATGCTTTCAGTAACTACATAATTTGGGATTGTATCGCAAAGCAGTTGATACCTACAGCTCTGCTGAATGCGGATATCCATGGATGATTATATAAATCGGTAATAATATTCACTTTAAAAAAAAAATTTTACAGTGGGATAAAGCCACAAATGAAAAAGCATGTTTTATATGAAAGGAGCAATTTGTTTTTATGGCAAAACAGAATACAAGTTTAAATAATTACTCGAGTGTTCCGTAGAAAGCAGGATTAATGCATAATCACAAAGTTTACGTCGCGAAATGTAGAGGGATCAAGAAACCAGAAGAAACATCCAACAATCCTGCCTGGATCAGTGTAGATTTATCTCCGCTGAATTCCCCACCCTGTCCTCTGCCAGCATGAATGAGGGGCTTGGAAAGGGCACTGTCCATCAGATGGGACGTTAAGATGTGGTACTGTGTGTGGGAGAGCCATATGCTGTGCACGTTAAAGAGCATGCTGGATGACCTGGGCAGAAGGCTAACATTTGCCTCCCAATAGCTGTCCAGGGTTCCCTCTCTCCAACCTTTGAGCCAGGTCCTTGTGACCTTGCTATTTAGCCCATTGTGTGCAAAAAAAGTGTCGCTCAGAGCTAAAACAAACCCAAAATTTCAAATTCAACTTGCTACTCCATCCAAAACTCTTCCCACAAGCGCCCTGAAAAGTAGAAAATAAAACTAAAGCATATCGATGGTAAATCAGTCAATGAAATTGTATTCACTTCAAAGGAAGACGGGGGTGCTGGCAATCTTGTTGAGCAGGTAAATCGGCGTCCTATCTTGATGTGAATCTGAATTCAGTGACTGATTGCGCCATCGATGTGCTTTAGTTTTATTTCCTACATTTTAGGGCGTATATGAGAAGACAGGTATTTTTTTTTTAATTTTATTCCTTCATATTTTAATATGGAGTTTAATCTGGGTTCGAGCCCGGGTAAGGCATGGCTGTTTGTGTCGTTTTTCTGCTGAGGGTCTGCCATCTCAGACCTACTATGGCATATAAACTGACAGGCTCCTGTCAGACCTCTGTGGCAAGCAGATGCTTGAGGGGGTATTTATTATTTATTTTTATTTAATATTTGCGTCACTTTTTAGTTAAAATTTTAAGCGAAGCGTTTATTTTTTGGTTGCACTACAATATAGTACATGTATGCCAAAAGCGAAAATCTTATGTCTACGTGAGGAGCTGGCCGATTCTCCAGGAGGTACCTCAGCCAAAAAGGTTGAGAACTGCAGCTCTAGCCCTTCGCGCAAACGTATACCATTGTAGTAGAAGTTCAGCGTATTGGGAGATTGGAGAATATCCACTATGGCCTGTTCTTAAATTTGAGAGGAAATTGCATTCACCTTGATCTTGGCAAGTAGCTCCAAAAAGGAATCTAATCCAAGAGACTTGGAGAATAAAGAGACTGGCCATACTTTCTATGTTATAGGAAAGACAAACCATAAGAATGGAATTTCAGAATACAAATTGTAGGACGCTAGCTACAGAGACGAACCTAGAGCAACCTCTAGTTGGAGGCTGGCTGACCGTCTCGGTGATTGAGTCACGTGGTTTATGGGCGCCATGTTTTGTAGTAACCTGAGACGAAAGCCTGTGCGTTAGTGTGTATGTGTACCAAGTTAAAACGTCAGTTATTTAGTTGTATACATTTCTATCACTTTGTTTGCCTATAAAAGCTTCCATATTTTATCAACGCCTCACTGCGCTGCATTTGGTGTAAAAATTTCACTTAATAGAAATATGTTAAGGAATATTTTTCCAAGAAACTACATCAGAAGACTGCAATTCGGCTGCAAAAGTGAAACGAGCTAACTGAAAACCAACAAATAATTTCCTCCCTACATCAGTCGCAACGGAAGGGCGAGATAGTGGATGCAGAAGAAACTGCCTCTCAGATATCTCAAAAACAAAAGGTTCTATTCACGAGAAAGTAAAATAGGAAACATTAGACCTTGCAGAAGAGGCCAATGTTCTGAAAGAAGTCTGTGACCATACGGAAGCGCTCTCGCTGCAGCTTCGCATTGTCGTTGTTGCCAAGAAGAGTGGTAATGGTGTAGTCAGTGGTTCCGATAGCATGAAGCTCCCGGAACAAAGCTCTTTCGGCATTGTAGCGGGAGCAGTTGAGCTGAACGTGGGATACAGTCTCAGGTGTGCTGCAAGTGGCAAAGTCTGGACTGTAAGCTCTGCCAAGAGAGTGAAGTGTAGAGTTGCTGTAGATGACACCAACTCCGAGACGAAGGAGGGTCTCCTCAGATCTGAGGAGATTACCGAAGTCAGCAGTGGCAGACGTCTAAAAATATTGATTGTCAGGAGACAAAAGGAGTCCACCCACAATAAGGCTATCATTTTTAACATATTGTCTAAAGTTTAAGGGGACCCACTTCATCATGGGCAACAGGGCCCATTTACCAACGGGCAAGGTGACACCCTCTCCAGTCCACTGGAGGTTAGGAGCAGTGACAGAAGGTTCAACCAGGTACCTGAATAAGGAACAGCTGCTGTCCTGCCACTGAGAAAGACGGTACTGGCATTGTGACACAACTCTTGTAGTCGCTGAGAGAGAGAGGGTAATTAGTTACCTCTAACTCTCCAGCGCCTCCTTCGCGGTGTGATCAGCGAGCTGGTTGCCAGGTATCCCAACATGGGAAGAAATCCACTAGGAATAAACCGTGATTCCGGCAGAAATAAACTTGGAGCAAATCTCCATGATCTGGATGAGGAGGGGGTTGCAGCTCTTGCTGTCTCGCTTCTGGAGAGCTTCCAAGGCTGACTTGCAGTCACAGAGGATGACAACGTTGCCACTTTTGAGGCTGAGAATGAAAAGTGCAGCCTCAAGAATAGTATGAAGCTCTGCACAGGTGGAGAAGGTTAGATGCGGGAGATAGAAACCTCTGGCGATGCCAGTATTGGGGATGGCAGAGGCAGCACTTTGCCTCTCCCGGTCCATAGATCCATCAGTGTAGACCTCAGTACATCTCTCATATCGTTCAGTGACATAGGAGGTGGAGAGAAGTCTGATGGCCAATGGATCAGAGTCGCTCTTCCGACCAAGTGAAGGGATAGTGACATTGGTCATAAGATCACTGTTCCTCCAGGGTGGAAGGTCAGGGAAGAGAGTATTGCCAGCATTCAGCATCTGTGCCTCCCACTTGCGTTTGGAGCTGGCAGGAAGGACTCGGTCGTAGAGGTCCTTGGTGGACAGAGTGAGGCCTGTCATGCAACTTCCTGAGAAGCTCATGGTTAGAGTGCAGGGAATTGAGCCTCGAGAGATGACACAGTATATATCTCTTCCAGTGCAGGTGGAAAGATCAGCCTCTGTAATGATAGACGCATTAGGTGTGTTAGGGCAGAGTCCAAGGCGCAGAGATATAGTGTGGACAGTAGCCAACTTGCTGAGCAGTGTAGCAGAGGCATTGCACAGAAGGTGACCACTGTAGTTTATGTGGGACAGGATCAAGTGCTGTACATGACCAGGGGGGTCTTGCAGGAACTTCCCCAGTGGGTACCAGCAAGAAAAGACAGCATATTTCTCTGCGCAGTGGCAACTGTCTTAAGATGCTAAATGTGAGGCCCCCAGATCAACCTGCTGTCCAGGACCACACCAAGGAACATGCTGATGGACAGCTTTGATGTGATCTGGCCCAAGCAAGAAGTCAGGGAATGTGGGTCGAAGGCATCTCCTCGTGAGAACCATGGCCACAGTCTTTTAAGTGGAAAGAGTGAGGCTTAGGTTTTCGAAGAACTTGACCGTGTCCACAGCTCGTTTCATCACGAGCTGAGCATAGTAGGGGTCCTGGCTAGGGAACCAGATGCAGATATCGTCTGCATAAATGGAAATACCCACTCTCTCCTCGAGTCGAGAGTGTAGGCCTGACAGCAAGATGTTCAGTAACATTGGGCTGAGGACACCCCCTTGAGGTACTCCATGATTGATGGTGTGGGAGACACCAGCTTCACGCGAACAGTCCTATTGAGGTACTCCATGATTGATGGTGTGGGAGACACCAGCTTCGCGGAGAGGTACGCTGCGATCCACTTGATGATATTGCCTCTGAAGCCGAGATCATAGAGCCTGCAGAGAATAACTGAGTGGACAGGGAATCGAATGCCTTCTGGATGATGAAGAAGACGGCAACAGTAGTCTCTCTCACAGACTGCGCCTGATCAGCAGCAGAGATGAAGTCGATGAGATTGTCCGACGTGCATCTCCCTTTGCAGAAACCTGAGACACTGTCAGGGAGGAGGCCATTCCAGGCAGGCGTTCAAGGACCAGTCTCTCTAGGATCTTGCAGAGGCAAGTTGATAGAGCAATGGGCCTGTAAGAGGACAGCTCAGTGGTGGATTTACCCTGCTTCAAGATAGGTACGATGTGTGTTGCCTTTCATGATTCAGGTACTGTGCAGGTGGTCCAGGAGTGATTGAAGGTTTTAAGAAGCACAAGCAGAGCCTCAGGTGACAGGTTAGCTGTCACCTGAGGCTCTGCTTAGACAATTGAGTATAGCTGACGCCATCAGGGCCTGGGGCTGACGAGCGCATCGAAGCCCCAATAGCAGAGGTGAGTTCCTGCTAGGTGAAAGGATCATTATAGCAATGCTCAGTCCCAGAGCAGAGCTGCTGAGCCGTATTCTGATCAATAACCAGAGGAGCAGGAAGGGAAGAGGTAAGTTGCCGCAAAAAGGCATTAGCAGTGGTGGCTAAGTCCTCCCCACGGGATAGGGCAAGGTTATGGAAGGGGAGGGCAGGCAGCGGCTTCCCCGTCAGGTTCCTGATGAACTTCCCGACTTTCCCAGAAGGTGTAAGACATTGATGCTGGAGCAGAAGGATCGCCATCTGAACCTTTCACACCGGTTAAGGTACCTTCTGATCGCAGCCAGGGGCGTAGTGAAGGACTATGGTTGGGGAGTAAATAAAAAATTTTCAAATTCGAAATTCAAATTTTACTAACTGAGCAAACTTACTTAGATTTTCGCTCCCTGGGGTGGGGGAGGGAGGATTGAGGCAATTTTCACAACTCTTCTACTTTGTGCCATTTGACTTCCAATTCTACCAGGTAGCTGTAATTTGCCATTTAACTTCCAAATTTGCCAACTAGCCATAACTTTACAAAAATAATTCCAATATTTACATCTCGTCTGAATTGTAGCAAGTCAGTGTGAATTTTCCCTTAATTTGGCCAACTCTCCTTAATTTCACGAAACTAATCCCAATCTTTATATCTATCCTAAATTTGCCAAATCGCTTCAAACTTTTCAAACTCCCCAAGATTTTGCCAAGTTTTCTCGATTTTAGTCAACTATCCTGAATTTCACAAACCCAATCCCAATTGTCACAACTCACCTGTATTTTCCAAGTTGATTCGAATTTTGCCAACTGCCCTACGTTTTGTTGTTTCCTCAATAATTTCTCCAACACTCCTTAAATTCACAAAACAAATCTCAATTTTCACAACTCGCCTATATTTTACCAAATGGATTCGAATTTTCACAACTCGCCGTAATTTTACAGAAAAAAAACGCAATTTTCACATCTTCCCTGAATTTGCCAAGTCACTTCGAATTTTATCAACTCTCCTTAATTGCACAAGAAAGGCACAATTTTTCGCAACTCCCCTGTATCTTACCAAGTGGCTTCGAATTTTGCCAACTCCCCTAGATTTTGCCAAGAGTTCTTGTTTTTTCCAACTCTCCTTGATTTCACAAAACTAATCCCAATTTTTACAACTCACCTGTATTTTACTAGTAAAATTTTACTAGTAAAATAGTATCCTGTATTTTACTAGTAAAATTTTACTAGTAAAATAGTATCCTGTATTTTACTAGTAAAATAGTTTCCAGTTTTGCCAACTTCCCTAGATTTTGCCAAGTTTTCTCGATTTTGTCAACTCTCCTTAATTTCACAAAAACAATCGCAATTTTCACAAATCGCCCGTATTTTACCAAGTGGTTTCGAATTTTGCCAACTGCCCTAGATTTTGCTATCTCGCCACAATTTTACAGAAAAAAAATCCCAATTTTACATCACACCTGATTTTTGCAAAGCCACTCTGAATTTTGCCAACTTCCTCAAGATTTGGCAACTCTCCAAGATATTGCGAAGTTGCCTCGATTTTGAAAACACGCCATAATTTCACAGAAAAAAGATTGCAATTTTTACATCTCACCTGAATTTTGTCAACTTTCCACGATTTTGCCAAGTCACTCCGAATTTTGCCAACTGCCCCTATATTTTGCCAACTCTCCTAGATTTTGCCAATTCGCCATAATTTTACAGAAAAAAAAATCCAAATTTTCACATCTCACTTGAATTTTTGCCAAGTCACTCCGAATTTCCCCAACTGTCCCTAGATTTTGCCAACTCGCCATAATTTTACAGAAAAAATCCTAATTTCTATATATCACCTGAATTTTGCCAAGTCACTCCGAATTTTACCAACTCCCCAAGATTTTACCAAGTCACTCCGAATTTTGCCAACTCCCCAAGATTTTGCCAACTCACCTGTATTTTACTAAGTGGCTTCGAATTTTGCCATCTCTTCATTTTCCAAACTGCTTTAGATTTGCCAAGTTGCCCCGATTTTGACAATTCCCCTTAATTTTCCAAAAAAAAAAGATTACAGATTTTTACAACTCACCTAGATTTTATGAAGTCGCTTCGAATTTTGCCAACTCCGAATTACTTTGGGGGGGGGAACCTCCCCCCATCCCCCCCATGGCTACGCCCCTGCCTCTTTGCATACGATACTTTAGGAGAAAGAATTTCAAGAACGATAATCAAACCTATCATTAAAACAAAGAAACGGTTCGGTTTAGGATACAAGAAATAAGATGCTTTCTTCCATTTACTATGACCCATTAAAGGGATTTTCCGGTATAAAAGATCTAATGCGCAAAACTGGATTGACAGAAAAAGAAATAAAAAGATTTCTCCAACAACAAGATGTGTACATGTTACACCAGTGTCTCGCAAACTTTTTTACTCTGCGGCACACTGAATCTAATTTTTTTTTCCGCGGCACACTGAATCTAATTTTTTTTTTTACGCGGCACACTGAATCTAATTTTTTTTTTTACGCGGCACACTGAATCTAATTTTTTTTCCCGCGGCACACCTAAAAAAGAATAAAAACAAACTCTATATAATCGTCATTATATTTGCGCTTTGTTGAAGTCATCAGCCTGGTTTTACTTGAATATTTGCCCTCGTTCTTTAATTCATAACTCGGTGTTTGTTTTAAATATTTGTCCATTCTATGGCTTGAAATAATCAAAAATTAATACAAAATTTGGAAAAAGTTTGATAAATACTTACAAGATCCCAGTTGATAAAATCTGAAAGATTTTTATTAAAGCACGTCGATAGCACGTCGCTATTAAAGCACGTCGATAACACAAGTCAAGTCAAAATGAAATCTTTGGAATATCTAGTGTCAAAAACCTTAACAGTCTTTAACTGGCATAGTGGTTAGGTACCTAGCGACTGTTCCAGCAGAGCAAACTTTGTGTGTTGTGTTGGCTCTAACTAAGGCAGTGGTTGGCAGTGACTTCGGTCGTAGTAGGGCATGTCCTTGTATGAGAAGGCCTGTGAAAGCTAGGAGTAGCTTCTAGGATTCTTCTCTGTCCTATATGTCGCAAATGAAAAAAAAAATTTGAAAATCGCTCGCGGCACACTACTGTGCCGCGGCACATAGTTTGCGAGACACTGCGTTACACAAACCCATTTATAAAAATTCCAAACCAGACGGGTTTATGTATCGAATGTAGACGACCAGTGGCAGAGTGATTTAATCGATATGCAAAATTTAAATTTCACAACAACCACACGAATTACATTTTAACCGTGATTGACATTTTCAGCAAATTCGCCTTGGGCAATACCTATTGAAAAGAAAACGGGAAATGAGATTACCAAAGCATTTGTCGAAATTTTTAAACAACGTAAGCCATCCAAGTTACAAACGGATAAGGGAACTGAATTTATCAATAAAGAAACTCAAGCATTGCTTAATCAACGAGGTGTCCATTGGTTTACCACTGAAAATGAGACTAAAGCTGAAATTGTGGAACGATTTAATAGGACTCTAAAGACAAAAATGTGGAAATATTTCACTGCTAACACTAGAAAATGTATCGATGTCCTACCAAAACTCGTTAAGAATTACAATACTTCTTATCACAGATCAATAAGAATGACCCCAAAAGAGGCAAGCTTGCAGAAAAACAAAGATATTGTGTATTTTAATCTGTTTGGTAAAAGAATTAAATCTATTACAGCACCAAAATTTAAAATTGGCGACAGAGTGAGAATCTCCAAGTACAAGACACCGTTCAGAAAAAGTTATCTGCCGAATTTTACAGAAGAGATTTTTGAAATTACTCAAGTTCTGAATACAGATCCTATACCCTATAAGATCAAGGATCTGAAAGGAGAACCAATCATTGGTAGTTTTTACACCCAAGAAATGGTGAAATACGAAAAGCGAGATGACATTTATAAAGTTGAAACCATTCTGAAAACTAGAGTGAAGAATAATAAAAAAGAGTATTATGTTAAATGGTTTGGTTATGATAATACATTTAATTCCTGGGTCAAAGAAGATCTTTTTAAATAAAGCAAATGGAGATTCAAAATTTTGACTTTGAAGAAGATGAGAAATTCTTTAACAGAAACGTATTAGCACCTCTCTGGATTTATAGACTTTTAATCTGTGGTCCATCGGGCTCAGGGAAGACGAACCTTTTGCTGAACTTAATATTTATACATCTTTACTATAATAAAATCTTTTTATATGCCAAAGATTTAACCGAGCCGAAATATCAGTTTATGCAAGAAATATTCGACGATTTGCACGAAATTTTAGAGAAAACATTTAGCGAAAAAATCTCAATTGCAACTTTCTCTGCCAGTAAAGAAGATATCGTCAAGGTCAACGAACTGGATCCCGACATGCAAAATGTAATTGTTTTCGACGATTTCGTAACGGAAAGAGATCAAAAACTCATCGAATAATTATTCGTCAGAGGAAGGAAAAAGAACATATCATTGATTTACCTGACACAGAGTTATTTTTCGACTCCAAAAGACATTCGACTACAGTGTAATTATTTTATATTCTTTAATATGCAGAACAAGAGAGAAATGTTGCAGAACAAATGGATCATGCAACAGAAATCAGGAAAGATATTTTTATGCAGTTTCAAAACCACACGATTTCTTATTAATCGATAAAAAAAAACCAAGTATATGCCTCTCAAGTACAGAAAAAACTTTGGTAAATAAAGATGAATTACTTGATCAAGTTTGGCGTCATCAGCTCTGAAACCGGTTCCGAAAGACGACCAGCGGGAATACAGGTGTATTTTTTAAATTGATACACGATGGGGACTACGACATGAGTAACCAAAAAATTGAGAAATGTAGCCAATCCCGAAGAGGGTTCGGACTCTGTGACAAAACAATATCTGCAACAGGAGTCTATAACATTGAATCACACGGGAAACTATGACGCAAATACTAAAAGAATATCGAACGTAGGCAGACCTATAGAAAATGGAGATGCCGCTACCATTCAATACGTTAATAATGCTTCTTTTAATTTTTCGAACAATCGCTACGATGCGCGAAATAAACAAATAATCAATGTTACTGAACCGGATGCAGATTCTGCAGTAGTTACAAAATGATATTTGGAAAAAAGAGCCCTTTGCAATGACGATGATAATTACGATGCAAGCAATAAACGCATTAAAAATCTGGCAGAACCGATCGATTCATCCAACGTCACTACGAAACACTACGTCGACAACTTGACCACTGTTCAAAACAGTCCAATGAATGCATTGGTGAGAATTAAAGATGGGCTTTACGTTCCACGAAGCATTGCATTCGACGGGCGTAGTTTCAATGCAGAAAAAAAAACAAATCCTTGATATTGCCGATCCCGAGTCTGATTCTGCTGCTGTAACTAAGGGATATTTGGAAAAAGTCGCATAACTGGCGAGGATGTCTTTAATGCGAACAATAAGAGAATAGGAAATCTCGGGGAACCGAGGCACAACAGAAATGCGACAACAAAAAGTTACGTTGATGGCTTGACAAAGTTAGATCCTAACCCATCCAATACCCTATTGAGAAAAAAAAATGGACTTTTGCATCAAGTGGGAGCAGTTTCAATAGCGATGCAAATGGGAAACGAATTACGAATGTTGGCATCCCGATTCTAAACAATGATGCTGCTACAAAACTATACGTTGATAAAAAAAAATACTGTAATTTGCCTTACCTATGGTGATAAAGAAGTGAAAAAAGACATATTGCAATCTCATCCAATTATACAGATAAACACAAAATTCGACCTACTAACGCCACCTATTTTCAAAGATAATTATTATCTATGCATTTCTAATGGATATATAAGCAAGGTAATCTGCTGCACAACAAATCCCTCTTTTAGTATAAATTATAGTATCAACTTGGACGATCAAAAATTCGTTGAAGTAGTAAGACCACAACTTCAGCAGTTTTTTTCCGTTATTCCAGTAAACAAGAAATTTGACAGGGGCAGCAAGATTAGTGTTTCACTGGGTATATGTCTTTATTGTATATGAATAAAGATGAAAGATCTTAAGCAATTACACAGTATTATAGATGAAATCTTGAAATCGCGAGCTACTACAAAATCGAAAATTGAAGCACTATTTTGGGAGAGGAACGAGTTAAGGAAACGCTCGAAGAATTTCACAAGCCAGTGGTAGAACGCTTAAAAGGTCTGGAAACTGTGCGTGAAAAAACCATGAAAAACATAAAGATGTAGTGAAAACTTTAGAGCCAGAAGTGCCCACTGAGATGCCAGAAAAAATGTTCGTTTATAATCCAGATTCTAACTTACAAGATGAAATATTAAACCAATATAAACTAAAACTTCTGAGTAATATCTTACAGGCGAGAAACCCCATTCCTGAGCTGAAAGAAATGATTTACTGAACAATCTGGAATCTTCACAAACTGGGGGACAATAAGGCTACAGGAACCAAACGCTATGGTAGAACTACTGAGAAATATCGAATTATCGATAATCACATTGAGGCACTTAAAAAATATTTAAAGTCGATTAAAATGATGCTCACTGTAATAGAAAGTCAACAGTTTGGTTCTGGACTATACAAGAGTTTCGACGACATATGCGAAAAATTATCAATCTTGGTTGCCAGTAAACGAGCTGGAAACACCAATACAAAAGTAGTAAATGAAATTAACGAAATTTTGGATATTTTGCTAAAAAATGATATTATTGACAAAAAGGAACATAAGATTATGTTGTATTGTTTAGAAATTGTTAGATTGTATGTATTGTTTAGAAATTTATTCTTGGACACACACTACAGTCATGTCTATTTCAACTTCCGATTATGCAAAATATTCGATGTTTTGCATTATCGGACCATGATTTTTAGCTACTGTATATAATAAAGAGGGTATAACTGCTAACTCAAAGATGGGCGCAACTATTCAATGTACCAAATGTGGGGTATTTATTCGCAAATCCAATATGAACCGTCATATGAAAACTGCATGCACTTCTCGCACATTTGAAAAATGCGAATTTGGCAATTCCAGCTTTAACAGAAAAGACAATTACAATCATCATCTGAATCAATATCATATAAATAAAAGCAGTGCTTTTCGGAAAACGTTTCGCACATATAAAATTGATAACATAAATGTCAGAGAAGACATAAAAAGTTTTCTGAAGAAAAATAACAATAAATGGAAACAAATAATTCGCAAGAAGCTCAGTCAGCCTCTAAAAGTTAGATTCATATTACAAATAAAATTTAAAAAGCAAACGGATCCTGAAGGACAGAAAGAAATATGTGCCCATTTTTCGACATGTAACGAAATACCTACCTATCTCAATGAATTACTGAAAAATGCTTATGAGAAAATTAACAACGACTTTGAAAATTTTATACAAAAGGGAAGTGGATGGGTGTTTAACAAAATAATTTCTATGGAAATTCAAATGTCTCAGTATAATGCAGTTGGAGCATCTGCTTTCGTAAATTTACTAGAACATTTGAAATCTACAAAAGGAATAGTGAATGTTAAAAACTACGACAACAAACGTTTCTTGTGGTCAATGTTATCAACTCTACATCCTGCTAAAAACCATCCACAACGTGTGGAAAAATATAAAATATTTGGAAACGCCTTAGACACATCTTCATTGACTTATCCAGTAACCCTCGATCAAATCCTGAAGTTCGAGGTTTTAAATAATATTTCTATAAATGTTTTCAATTCTAAGAAAGATGGTTTGCATACGTTATATATTTCACAGATTCCTGTAAAGAACCCATACAACTTTTACTTTTAAAAGACGGCAGTAATTCTCACTATTGTTGGAATAAAAATATTAGTAGGGTTACAGCATACCTTTCAAGACATGATGGTAAATCCTATCCCTGTCCATACTGTCTTCATAATTTCACTCGCGAAGATTTATTAAAGAATCACGTAGATAATTGCAAATCAAACACTTTACAAACTATCAAGTTTCCCGAAGCGAATAGTACGAAATTCCATACAATTAAAAATGGTTTGAACCACCCATATGTGATTTATGCAGACTTCGAATGCTTTTCGAAATGTAGAAGAATTGAGAATAACCATGTAGGGTGCGAACTAAGTATTTAGTACCGTCAGGATTTGCATATATTATAGTTGGACCAGAAGGTAAACTGATCAAAATCAGAATGTACAGAAGGAAAAATGTAAGAGAACAATTTTTGAATGAAATGATCGAAGCCGAATATTTGATCAATGATTTGAAGAAATGTTAAGATGACTGATTTTGATTTGCAAATTTTTACTGGAGCAAAATATTGTAATATTTGTGGGAAAATTCTAGGAACTGATAGAGTAAGGGACCACGATCACCTAACTGGAAAATACAGAGGTGCTGTTCACAACAAATGTAATCTTCAATACAAATTCTCACTTGAAATACCAGTGTTGTTTCATAATCTCAAAGAATTTGATGGCCACTTTATAGTAAAAGACTTGTGGAAATTTAAAGATAAGAAGAAATTTTCTTGTATTCCACAAACTACAGAAAAATATATATGCATTAAATTCGGTCAAATTAAATTTATTGATTCATTCATGTTCCTCAGTTTTTTATTGACTTCACTATCGAAAAATGTGTCAGAAGAAAGAAATGTGTCACAGAAAGAACTTTTGAAAAGCAAAGGAAGTTTTCCATATGAGTACTTGCAACAGAGTGCTGAGTTTTTGCAAACGTCACTTCCATCCAAAGAGAATTTCCAAAACAATGAACAATACGACAGAGTTCAAATTTTGTGGAAAGCCTTTTCTATTGCTACCTTCGGGGAATATCACGATCTGTACATGATCACTGATGTATCACTGATAGGAGATATATTTGAAAAATACAGAAATTCGTGTATGAATAACTACCAACTCGATCCTTGTCATTATTTTAGCTCTCCTGGCTTATCCTACGCTGTCTGTTTAAAAATGACAGAAATTGAGCTGGAACTTATAAAAGGTGATATGTATTTTTTCATAAAAAGAGCTCTGCGAGGAGGAATATCTTTAGTGTCTAAGAGGTTTGCATAGGCCAACAATCCTTTAGTAGATCCATATGAGAGAAGCAAACCACAAAACTATATTATGTACTTTGATGCAAACAATTTATATGGCTGGGAATGTCTCAGCCTCTTCCAACTGGTAATTTCAAATGGGTAAATGATATTGACCTGTTTAATATTCCAGACGACAGCAAAAAGGGTTATTTCTTCGAAGTTGATCTAGAATATCCGGCACATCTACACGATTTACACAATGATTTCCCTGTGGCTCCTGAAAAATTGAAACTCTCTAATAGTAATGTGTCATTCTTCATTCCAAATCTGTTCGACAAACAAAATTATGTCGTTCACAATAGGTTACTTAAACTCTATGTGGAACTGGGATTGAGGGTGAAACAGGTGCATAGAATCTTGGAATTTGATCAAAAACCATGGCTGAAACCTTACATAGATTTTAATACAAGAAAACGAATTAATGCCATAAATAATCTCGAAAAAGACTTTTTCAAACTGATGAACAATGCTATGTATGGCAAATGTTTAGAAAATAAGAGAAAGAGAATAAAATGCCACATTGTGAATACTGAAGAAAAGCTTAAAAAATTAATTGCAAATCCTAGGCTGTTTCTTGTGTTAAACTTGCAAAATATTTCGTAATTCTCCATATGAAAAAAATATATATATTTGATAAACCATATTACATTGGTGTAACGATTTTGGAGTTGAGTAAATTACACATGTATAATTTCTTCTACAATTTTCTGAAACCAAAATTTAATGCTGAATTGTTATTTACCGATTCTGATTTCTTCTGTGTCGATATCCAGACAGATGACATATATGAGAAATTTAACTCAGAGTACTTTGATTTCTCAAATTACCCCACAAACCATGCATTATACAGTGAAATCAAATAAAATGGTTCCAGGAAAATTTAAAGACGAATTAAAGGGTCTTCCAATCAAAGAGGTTGTTGCATTACGTACAAAATTGCATTCTATTGATGCTCCAATTCCCAACAAAGCAGCTAATGGAGTTACAAATGAATTTAGTCACAAAGATTATCGGGAATGTCTATTTGATGGAAAAAATCGTATATACGCAACAAACGGAATTTCGATCGAAACAACATGATATACATGTATACCAAATTAAAAAAATTGCTTCATCCCAAGAATACACAAAACGACATATCAATGGTATTCAAACTTACGCTTTTGGAAATTATAGAATCTCAGATGTGTATGGTAAAGCAGGCAATACCATTTACAAAACTTTGAACTGAAAACAAATGCAAAAAAAAAAAATTAAGTACTAGTGAAACATTTTGAAAACTGTACCAATTTGTAATTCTTTAGAAATGCTAATAATCAGTGTTTATTATCTCTCTCAGTTAGAAGAGGAGAGATGGGGATTCAAATTTAAGTGGTCTCGACCCAATTTCTGTGAAATCCTATGGTCTGAAACCCTTTGTAATAAAATTAAGGTAATAAACTGTTTAGACCCAGCAGTTTATCTAGCTAAAGTCAAATATATTTTTTTATTCGGTCAACACGTATTATTTTTTTGTCAGATTAGAGAACTTGATAAATCATAACTATCAATGCTAAAACCAAGCTTCTAGCTCGATTAGAACAACAGTTATTGTAACACAAATCCTAAAAGTATCGAACCTGCAAAACTTAAAATAATGGGTCGAGACCTCTTCCAATGCAAAAAACGTATAGTATTTGCCGAATGGAACACAATGATATTAGTTTGAGTTCTGTAGCTCTATTAGAAGCAGAGTTATGAAGCTGCAAATTTAAGAGGGGTTCGACCCACTTTGTCAGCTAGAAAACTGTTTCAGACCGATTGTTTTTTCATCGGATTATAGAACTAAGTAAACCCCAACTATTAAATTGAAACCAAGATCCTAGCACAATTAGAATGGATATAATTCGACAAAATCTTAAAGTGTCGAACCCAGAAAACAAAAACTAAGAGGTCGAGACTGCTTGCAATACGTTAGACGTATAGTGCTTCCCGAATGTAATCTAAAGACATTAGTTTGAGATGTGTGGCTCAATTAGAAGCAGAGTTATAAGGATGCAAATTTAAGAGGGTTCAACCCAGTTTCTAGGCTAGGAAACGGGTCCGACACCGTTTCCAGTTGAATTAACGAAATGAGTTCCAGTACTAGAACGTGATGTTGATGAAAAAACTGAAAACGTTTCGAAATCTTAAAACTTCACACATTCTCAAAATTATTCTAACCTACATCACTTTTCACTTCAAATTCTTTCTAATCGTTTAAAAAATTAACCTAAATCACTTTTCACTTCCAAATTTTTTTTTCATCTAGTCCCCTCTCTTCATACACTCACAGATATTCAAAGTGTATCTTTTCATCAGAACCCCCGAAAATGTCATTTTACCTGTTGATTTTGTCAGATGTTTCAAACAAATTTCTCAAAACTGTCTGACTTTGTCAAATTCTCCGATTTACCTGGCTTTTTACAACCGAATAATCCAGTGAAGTGTATGATAACAAACCACATCGTTTTTTATCTCTTTCACACACACCTCATTTTTTCTGAAAATTAGTTAAACAAATTAGTTTAAATTTCGTCTGCCCAAAAAACTTAAATTACTTTTTTCACATGAAACACCCGGGTTTTTTTTCGATTTTCACATATTTTCAGAAAAAAAACACAAGAAACATACTTTTTACCTCATCCCCCCATAACTTTTCCCATAAATTTTCGCAGAATTCTGTGGACCCATTTACTGGCCCAGAACTCTCATTTATGCTACTACTACAAACAACGGGAGTAGAACTAATCACAATGTTCAAGAAATGCTCATCACTGAAATGCTCATCACTGAATGAGAACATCACTGAAATGCTCAGCCCACCTAGCCATGACAGAATCCTCACCTCTGCCTCCTCTGCACATTTTTTCCCAAAAGAGTACTGTTAGTTTCCAAAAAAGCCTGTTGAAAATTGTCCCATTCTTCCTCAACTTTATAAGGGTGGGGTGGCTCAGTCAGTAGCGTGCCAGGCTCGTAATCTGCAGTTCTCAGGTTCGAGTCCCAGCTGGGTCAGCATTGAAATTTATCTCCACAGAACCCCCTGCCCACAGTCAGTAAGGAACATTGATGGGCTTGGAAATGCCGCCGTTCGTCGGATGAGACATTAAGTCGTGGCCCCGTATGCGGGAGAGCTATACCCTGTGCACGTTAAAAACAGGCTGGATGGCCTTGACAGGAGGCTACCATCAGACTCCTAACCGCTGTTCCAGTGGGTCCCCTCCCCCAACCTTCTCTGAACCTTCGGGGTGCTTGTGACCTGGCCATTTAGATCATTTTGTGCAAAAAAGTGCGCTCAGAGGTAAAACAACCCCACCTCAACTTCAGTAATGAACAACCATGACTGTCATAATGACTAAGTGACCTATCATGGTAAGCTTTAGCTATTATTGGGTCTTTCAGAGCTCCAGTATTAAAAGTAAATTTTTTTAACCTTAGCACAACACTTTTTACTTAGTTTAAATTGCAAGACACTTTTAACAAGGTAATGGGCAGATCCAATTTCAGCCTCCAATTTCATGCCCTGGTATTCCCAACAGAACTAGCTCATTTGATTTTAATTAATATATAATCAAGCATATTCTTATGCAGCCCATCAGGTGAAACTCATATGTACTTATGTATGTCGCGGTGTTTGTAATAAGTGTTAGTTATTCTCAAACCATTTACCTTACTTACCTATAGGAGACATTGCCATTGCAACTACCAATACCAAAAGGATATATCATCCCTTCCCAAAGGTCAGAGTCAGTGCCAACATTGACATTGAGTTACCTAGAACAAGGGTAAAATCTCCTTAACAGAATTCAAAATATCCTGCCATTGTCCATAAAACCTATCTTTATCATCCTCATCGACATCATCAGTGGGGGCATAACAGCAAATAACATTCAAGTCTTTAACGCTTCTCTGAAATTTTGCTGTAAAAAACCTTTCATTAATGCACTCATATCCTAGAAGAGCATCACTAGTGTGTCAGCTGAGAAGCAAGCCCATGCCTTGATGAAGTTTATTGTCTTCCCTTCCTTAAAAAGAGAAATTTAAGATTATTTTTAAGAATCTGACCTTTACATGTCCATCTGGTCTCTTGCAGGCCGAGAATATTTAAATTATAACGGTGGAATTCTTTTGTGAGGACATCAAGAGAAAAAGCTCTGTGTGCAGAGTCCTCACATTCCAACTACCTATGGAGAGAAAATGGTTAGTGGGATGCTTAAAGAAACTATGTTTATTGAGAGAGGGATTGCCAACGATTACAAACAGTCCCCTAATCGCAGACATGGGGCAAAGACTCGTTCCCCCACCACTAAATGCTGAAGCCATCTACACTGGAAGACTTCCTCCAATGTAGAATTTGGCGATGACAGTATGCTTCTACTGTCATCGTCAAATAGTTCAGGTGCCTGCGATGACCTCTGCTCAGGATTATCCACCAACTGATAAACACATCTTGTGAATCTATTCATTTGGGGCTGTCAACCCACAAACAAACAGAAAACACAGCTGAAGATTTTCCCTGCACAGAAGCCCACCGTGCAGCAAAATCAGGATCCATAATCAAGCTTGGAGCCTTATTTCAGTCCAGTAGGTTTATATGGTCAGCACCAGGACCCTGTGTGGTTGAGCACTCAGCAGGGTAGAAAAAAAAGAAAAGTTGCCATAGTTGTCCACAGATGAGTAGGCCACACTAATCTGGCAGCCCTCGTCTTCCGTTCAGTTCCCCAAGAGAGTATCTCTTTTGAAAGGTACTAACGGCCTGAACCACGAGAAGGCGGGGTCGGATATTAGGTGCTAGGCCTGGCTGTTTCTATGAATCATTACTGGGAATTGGTGCATAGCTCTCCTTCCAGTGACTACCTAGCTACCATTTACAGACTCGTCGCTACACACTTCAATTTATTAACCCCTGTAAGAAGACTTCAGTAGAGTGAGTGCCTGTGTGTGATTTTCCACACATAGCTATACTTTGAAGCTTACCGGTAAGAAATAAAATCTGCTTACACCACTGGAATAAACAGCATGCCGAGAGTTAATTGTCCTTTGTTAATTGATTGTCATTGAATGTCAACTTCTGCTGGTAAGTTTGTAACAGGTACACAGGGTTTAAGGGATAAACACGGCAAAATGGTTGAAGGTAAGGATTCTGTGATATCTAGGTGGGCTGAGCATTTCAGAGATGTTCTAAATAATATGATTGTTTCTACTTCCATTGTTTGCAATAAGGATAGATATGTTACCGCTAAAGCTCGAAAGCCGTTAATGTGCACATTACCTAGCTAATCTGCAGATTAACTGATTTACTCCGTTAACGTGCAGAATCAAGAGTTTTTCGCATTTTACCTAGGTAATGTGCACATTAACGGCTTCCGTATCGTTAAAGTTCAAAAGTTTGTTTCTCTCATAGTGGTGAATCTCTTGAATATGAATCTTCGTGTCACGTGATTCACTCGTCCGCATTATAAAAAACGCCCCGGATGAGCGGAGCCCAAATGAGAACGAATCGGTAAAGTGATTCATTCTTGATAACGAATCACTAAAATGATTCGTTCTCACTTGGCCTGCTCATTTTGGGGTCGTTTTTTATAATTCGGACGACTGATTCATGTTGACAGAGGGATGACCCTGGTTTCAACTCTACTCTCGGACACTAGGTAAATAACATTATGTTAATTTAAGCATACAGAAACGTTCCTGTTGTTCCAGCAAAGATCTTATTTTCACTTTAACGAGTGCCTAGTAGGTAATGTGCAGATTATCCAGGTAATTTGCAGATTACCTAGGTAATTTAAGAAATGAAACAATTTTCCGCACGTTAACGAATCACCCTAGTTAATCTGCACAATACCTAGATAATCTGTAGAATAACTGATTTCTGCACTTTAGCGGTAACAGATACATTACTTTCTCTAATGATGACCCTGTATTACATTCCGAAGTCACTTTGGCTATCTCTCAATTAAAACTACACAAATCCCCAGGGATTGATGAAATCACCAATGAAATGCTTGGAGCTGGGAACATTTGTGTTGTCACATGGCTGGCTGAAATTTTGAATATTTTTTATGATAAAGGTGCTGTTCCCAAGGATTTTACTAGAGCTATTATTGTCCCAGTTTTTAAAATAAGTGATCGCAGTTCTTGTGATAATTATAGGGGAATTAACTCACTTTTTGTTCTAGGTGTAGTTCTTTTGCATGATTATACTTAATAAATAAAGAATTTGGTTGAAGGACAACTGCGTGATGAACAGTGTGGATTCAGAAGTGATAGGGGATGTACTAATCAAATATTTTCCCCTAGGCAGATTCTTGAGAAATGTTTAGAGTTTCAGAAACCTGTGGTTGCTAGATTTATAGATTTCTAAAGGCTTTTGACTCTGTTGATCGACATAATTTGTAGTTGATTGTTAGATCGTATGGAATAACTGAAAAGTTAGTTAATGTAAGGAATTAATTTGGATGATTTATATTCTCATAATCCGTATTTCTTAAAAACTTCACTTTCAATTGTCAGCAGCAAGAGCAATCGCTCTTTAATTTTAATTTTACTGTGTATTATTGTTTTACTATGGATACTTGCAACTACTTTATTCGACCTTCTAAGAATTGAACCCACATAATTATGCTGTTTATTTAAACAAATCGTAAGTCATAAGTGATAGCGCCCTCTTATGTTGATAGCCCTAGGCAAATGCCTAACGTGCCTTATGGGAAATCCCACACTACTTGCTTACTATAAATATATAGTGGTTTACTATAAATATATAGCAAACGCCATGAGGGCCTTCGGCACCCAGTGTGCCGTAGTGCCCAGGGCGGTCGCCCTCTTCGCCCGCCCCTTGCACCGGCTCTAATTAGAAGAGCCCTTTTCATACTCATCATATAAGGGTGTCCTGTAAAAACTCTCTTGAACCTGTTGTTAAATTTTTTGTTCACGTAGAAATTATTAAAATAAAAATTTCCCATCGGCTATTTTTGCCTGTCGAGAGTTAATTGTCTTTTGTTAATTGTCATTGAATGTCAACTTCTGCTGGTAAGTTTAATTCGCTTTCTTAACATAAGCCACATAGTCGGTATACCGCATGAGCATCTAGTTATAATTCGTTGAAGATAACTGCAAATTATAATGAATGTAAAATATTTTTGATCTTTCACTTTTCAATTAATATATTTTTATTAAGCTATATTTAGTATGATACAATTTTTTTTTGTCTTATACTGTATTTTGATATTATTTCTTTAATTTTTTTGGGATTCCTTTGTTTGTGACTGTGCTATTAGTTATTTTGAATGAAAGTAGCTTATATGAACAATATTTTTCTCGTGTTGCAAGATGTCAAATATTTTTATGTTGAAAAGGAAATATTTGATCCTCATAATATTTTAAGAATGCATTAATAATTTTCATAATATTGAATTAGTTAATATAATTAATTCAATAATAATTTCGCAATTATGAATGCATCATTTTATAAGGTATGAAGAATAATTTTCACAATAATGAATATATAATTTCATTTTGAATGAATAATAATTATTTTATAATTAATGTATTATAATTAATCGTGATTTCAACACTATTTCTTTAAAAAAAATTTAAAGCGTGCCAGGTCCTACCTAGACTCATTTAAAAAAGGCTGTTCTTTTGTGTTTTATACTACAGCTACCACCTCCATGACAGCTATAAGCCTTATAGCGGCGCTGCCTGCATGAATCATAAATAAATATTAATAAATTATACTTCGCTAAATTTTTTCGGAGCAGTCCCCCCACTCCCTGCAGATGACAGTGCTTAGGAGTCTCCCACGTCAAAATTGTCTTTTTCAGAAATCACCAATTCATGAATTTTCATTTTTACATTAACCTTTAAGATAAAACATTAGCATTTAAAATAAAACTTTACCAAAAATCTGAGTTACAGCATTGAAAGGCCCTGAATAATTTTTTCAAAGTGAAGCCCTAAAAATTTAGCCTCTGCCGATAATTAATTGATGTTTTACTTGAAGTAATAATAAAATATCAAAGAGTCCCATGGCCGAGTAGTTAGCACGCTTGGCTACTGATCTAAGGGACCTGGGTACTGATCTACTATGGCATATAAACTGACAGGCTCCTGTCAGACCTCTGTGGCAAGCAGCTGCTTGAGGGAGTATTTATTTATTTTTTTATATTTTATACATTTATTTGAACAATAGATGGCAGCACAACTACGTGACTGGCAAAATAACCTCGATGGGCAAAAATATTGAAGGATATTTGTTTGTGCTGCCATCTATTGCTAGGAAATATCATACTTAAAAGAGAGACGTAAGAATTAATCTGATATCAAGTTGTGTTTAACCTTGGTTTCTTTGTTATAGTTTTCTTTAGACATTGGATAATCAGAGTATTTTTTGTCAGTTAGAACATTTAAATAAAAAATGCATATAAAAAGGAAAATCGAGTTACTGAAGATGAAGAGAAAAAAAGTTTCGAGAACTTGAACTAGTGCTAAGATTTGGATTATATAATTTGTTAAACTCTGCAATTGTTCGTTTTTTTTTCTCATTCGTATTAATATTTCTTAACAAACGCTAGGAGAAACCCTCGCATTTAAAGTGAATTACCTTCTACATTACCTGTAAAGCCCATGAAAATAACAATTATTTTACTATTACTATTCCGCTTAATACATATGTGTAAGTGTGATTTAATATATAATCCTGCAAAATTAAATCAATATACCCAAGAGACTGTTTCAATTAAAGACAATTTCATAAATCTAACAATGGGAAGAACTTGTACGACTAATAACATAAAATTAAACTGCTTATAATATATGGGACGTTACAAAAAAATGTGTTCGAGTACTTCAGTTGGACGCTTAATATAGGAACGTATGAATTTTAAATCAATCTAAATTAATAGGACCTTTGGTTACAAAATTAGTTGATTATAAAATTAGGTTTTAAATTCTTCCTTTTAGTTTATCGATTCCTTAAAAAATAGTTATTGCTTAGTGGATACTTTTATTCCGTAATTATCTATAGCAGAAAATTTTTGTCAAATTTTTTGGATTTAAAAGACAGTAAAGATTAAGTTTTATTAAAAATGTTTTATAACTGGGGCATATGAAGCTGTAAAACACATTTAAAAGAAATAGGGGGGAAAAGAAAAAAAGTGGAGGTGCCGGGGTTCGAACCCGGGACCTTTCACATGCGAAGCGAACGCTCTACCACTGAGCTACACCCCCGACCATAGAAATTGCTTCGAATAGGCACTACTGTTATTGTACCTCGAGAGTTCATCATAAAAAAAAGTCTGATTAACATTAGCTTTTTTGGCTAATGGAAAATAATCCTTTAAAGAACCATAATGGACTATAACATTATGCCAACGAAGTGTCACGGAGTTAAAAAAATAATTTCTTGTGGAGGTGCCGGGGATCGAACCCGGGGCCTTTCACATGCAAAGCGAACGCTCTACCACTGAGCTACACCCCCCTTATTCGTTCTGTAACTAAATATCATGAATTAATTGAAATATAACTCTTAGTTTGCTTTACTTTTTAAGGATTTTAATTTATCATTTTCTTTATTATTAAAATAGTGAAATCCATAATATTAGAACAATTCCTATATTATTTAGTACACGTGATATTTTGAAAGTAATGTAAATATTATATCGATATAAAACAGTCGATAGCAACAATGAGGTCAGGCATGTGCAGTAAACAAGATGGCGTTGGACGTGTTAACGCATAGTCAAAAGTAATGTTTATCAGATTATAAAATTTATAGTGATTTAATTTACGAAGTAACTATTATGGCTTCCACATCAGATAGCAGTAGGCGAGGCAGTTATGATCCTAATCTCATTGAGCAATTTTGTTCTGTAACAGGGGCCAACGAAGAAGATGCGACAAGAATGCTAGAGGTATGTGGTTGGAACCTTGAAATGGCTGTCAACATGCATGTGGATTCAGACTATCAGGATAATAATGATTGTAGCGCCGGGTTAAGCCAGGATAATGTTAACAACTCTGCGGAATCCAATGAAGGTGTTAGGCCTCCTATTCCTCAAACTAGAGGTATACTTGTAGAAGAAGATATAAGTGCACAGTTTGGTTTACGAGGAAGGAAAAGGCGGCCAAGATCAATATTCGATGGTTTTCGGGATTTTCAAGCCGAAGCGAGATGGCAAGAAGTTGCAACTGGTGCATCTGCTGTAGCAAATAGCGAAGTATTTAAAAAACGAAGAACATTGGAAGATTTATTTCGACCTCCTTTAGACTTAATGCACAGAGGTTCCTTTGAATCAGCTCGTGATTTAGGACAGTCTACCAATAGATGGCTTATGGTGAACATTCAGGATGCCCAAGAGTTTGCATGCCAAGTGTTAAATAGAGATGTATGGAGTAATCCAGCTGTTAAAAGTATTATAATGGAGCACTTTATATTTTGGCAGGTGTACTGTGATAGTGCAGAAGGCCAACGATACATGCAATTTTACAAGCCTGTTGATTTTCCTTATGTAGCAGTTCTAGATCCCCGAACTGGAGAAAACTTGATAGTGTGGAATAAAATTGATTCTGTTTCATTTTGTGACATGGTAACAACATTCTTAAGTGAACATTCCTCACCTGATGGGCCGTTTCATACAGTAAAGCCAGTTACATCAAGCCTCTTAGATGAAAGTGAGGACCAGCAGATTAAAGCAGCTTTAGAAGCATCTCTGAGAGAAGTGTCAGCAGCTGCAAAATTTGAAGATGATGATGACAGTGATATTGAAACTTTTGATTCTGATTCTGAAAGCCCTGCTGGTGGAAATAAATTAGACAAAGTTAAAGATACAGACTTTTCAAGGTCTAACTGCTTAAATGATGAAATTGATGTTGTCAACTGCACAGAGAGCAGTGAAAGCAATACACCAGAACCTGATGATAAGTGGAAAAAATTCCTTGGTGATAAAGATGATCCAGTAACTGAACTTGTTCTTCGGCTTCCAGATGGTAAGAGGGAACAGATTACTTGGCCATACACATCCAAAATAGAAGCACTAATACTGTTTGTTGAAAGTTTAGGATACAATCAGATGGAATACGAATTAGTTACAAACTTTCCCAGGCGAAATTTGTGCCATCTTCAGTTGAGTGAAACATTAAAAGAAGCTGGTTTATTTCCAAGAGAAATGATATTTGTTCAGTTGAGAAATTCATGAAAATTGGTAAAAATATAGTGTTTCCATTTGCATATAATTTCTTGTGACTGAAGTGAAATCATATGTATAATTTTATGGCATATTAGAGGAGCTATTGAATTTTCAGCAGCTTAATAAAACACTTCTTGATGCAGTCAAAATATGAATTTATATCAGAAAAACTGATATCAAAATTGCTTATAACAGTTTACACTTTAAATTTTAATAATACCTTAAGTAAACTATGCATACACTTTAAATTTTAATAATAGCTTAATTAAACTGCATGTAAAAATTTATGAATGCAAAAAAAAATTCAAAAGTAACTGCTTATATATAACTGGGTTATTGAACTAAAATTTATATTTTGTACATTTTAGGAATTTTATCTCGTATTACCACTGGCCACTATAGATAGCATTCACTAATTGGTTATTGCTATTAAACAAATGGAACTGGTGTATAGTTTCCTTACTGTGATAAAAGCTTTTAATCTATGGAAGGTTTAAAAATGTGTTCCAATCTTAAGTAAACAGACTTTTTCATTGCTGAAAAATATTGTGTAATTTTTCTAAAATGTTACTTGGGAGTGTGTAAAATACTTAAAATGCTCATAAAAGCCATTTGAAATTGTTAGTTTTAAGTTGTAAGAATTGCCCAGCATTGCTGCTGCTTTAATGTGTGGTAAATAACTAGTAACAAGCTTCCATTTTACATAATACTCTATAAAATCTGTTCTATGAAATTTTGCTCCCTCACCTTTTATGGAGCAAAAAATAGACAACTGCAGTTGTATTAATTTTTTTCTAACAAATTTCTCTGGCATTACTCTTGTCCCCCCCCCCCTTTTTTTAAAATAAATTTTATACGTTGAATTTAAATTTTTTTTAAATACATATATAAATTCATGAGTCTGAATACATTTTGGATTGATTTAACAATTGTTCCTTGAAAGAGCATTTCTGCGTGACATGAAACTAAACTGAAAATGCAGTTAAATAATAGGCTATATCACTCATTCACTTTCCTTTTGATGCTGTCAAAGATGAAATCTATGAATAACAATAAATTTTAACACTATTAAATATAAATATATTAATTATTTCAAAATTATTAGCTTACAAAAATATTCAGGTAAATTATTATGTCTGTTTAAAAATGATACACTTGTATCGATGTATAATAAAATATAACTAGTAAAATTATATTTTCATGCTGAGGTAGAACACTCGGCAGTAGTACAGATCATGGGCCTCGGCCGCCATTTTGTTTTTGATGCAACGTAAAAAAAATGGCCCTTTTAGTTGATTCCCACAACCCCCGAGACCCAAACGGATTTCTAGAAAAAATATTGTTTTTTTCGTTACCATAGTAACGAAAACCTGAATTTACGTACAACGCAAAGTACCGTTACCATGGTAACGGTACTTTGCGTTGTACAGAAACGACATAAAAAACCCCCCGCAATTCCACTAAAAACATCCCACACAACCACATGTTCTTAAAAATATTATGAAAAAAACCCATAAACAGAAACTACACTAAAGTTGCCTTCCCATATATTACAAATACCTGAAATACCCCCCCCCCTCTTTTCCCAATAATTAAAAAACTCCACAAATATATTTCCACAAACTAAACTGATCAATCCATTCACACATATAATAAATCACCAGAAATAATGAAATCGAACACCAGTCTCAAAACCAATATCATCATCAACAATGCATCGCCGACCGGCATTATATAAACACCCCCAAAACTAAATCTCATCGTCATAACACATACCAAAAAGCAAAAAAATGGAAACAATGCACCATCGACCGAACTATAAAAAAAAAAGCCCTCAAAACTATATAATGTCCTCGTAGACAATAAAAAACATGAAAATCGGCAACAGTGCACCGCCGAACAAATTATAAAAAAGCTCCTAAACTAAATAATGTCCCCCCAGGCAACACAAACCTAAAAACATGAAAATTGGAAACAGTGCACCACTGACCAAATTGTAAAAAAGCCCCAAAACTAAATAATGTCCTCCCAGGCAACACAAACCTAAAAACATGAAAATCGGCAACAGTGCACCGCCGACTGAATTATAAAAAAAGCTCCCGTAAGCAAATAATCTCATCAGATACAACAAAAAAATTCTTATAGCTCAAATAGCCCTCCCCTAAATTATTGATTACCTTCCTGACTCCATCAAAAACTATGTTTTTCCACACCGACAATTCTACAATACCCATAATTTCTGCTGCGGCGGTGGCTCAGTCAGTAGTGCGCCAGGCTCGTAATCTGTCACAGGTTTGAGTCCCAGCTGGGTCAGCGTTGAGATTTATCTCCAAAACTCCCTGCCGTGCCCACAGTTAGCAGGGGATACCGATGGCCTTGGTAAAGGCCACCATCCGTCGGATGGAACATTAAGCTGTGGCCCCGTGTGCTGTTACCCTGTGCACGTTAAAGGACATACTGAATGGCCTTCACGGAAGGCTACCATCTGTCTCCCAACAACTATTCCAGTGGGTCCCCTCCCCCAATCTTCTCAGAGCCTTCAGGGTCCTTGTGACCTGGCCATTTCACTCATGGTGTGCAAAAAAACTGCAGCTCAGAGGTAAAACCCAACCCATAATTTCTACATCAAAAAGCCACCAAACACTTCCACATATTCACAATAAATCATATATATAACTTTATAAGACTCCAAAATATAAAACAAAATTAGTAAATCACCATAATAAACTAATAATTGCCATACTACACATAACTACTAAAAACACTCAATTCATTCCAAACTACGGTAACGAAATACACGTGTTCGTTACTACCGCCATGTTCTAGTCCCATACAAAAAAACTTCCAACATTCTTTCCACCATGCATACTCTCCCCACTACATTAGATCCTGTGAAAACTCTATACGTTTCACCAAAAACTATTCTCCTAAAACCCTAACACCTCATAAAAACCTTCATTTTTTAAACTTAAACTAATCATCTTTTCCCATTTTCTTCCACTCACAACAAAACACGTACTACTGTATCATATTAAACACAAAATTATTAATTCTATTTGGTAAACCACTCCTTTCTACCCCTTCAAATGCCCCTCACTCCAAACAACTTATAAAAATATTCCCCCTACACACAGCAGTAAAAAGCTACCGAACTCCCACTTCCAAACAACGTGACCTTAACATTACAAAACAGTTCACTAACAATATCAACAACAACCCTCCTAATATTAAATAATTTCAATTTTCAAAATATCTTTAATAACTTATTATTTACCATATCTTGATGAATTTTCCAAAAAACAACATTTTAATTATTCTAGCACTTACCTCTAACCATATAGGCATGTTATCCAAAGAAGTCATCAAGCAAAAATGGGGAAAAAAACCAAACGTAACTTCACACACTCGTCAAATCACACACATAACATGTGACTCTACATTACCCACCCAAAAGAAACAAATCAAAGAGCCATAGGCCACCAACAACCAACAGTTACGTTTCTACGTCATACTTTACACTTCGATGTCACACGCCACTTGAGCAATGCCATCTATCAGCTGAGGACCATAATCACTACACGGGCCGAACACTCATTTTTAAAGCAATAATATTTAGAAAATCAGGCTGGACAATAAATATATTAGATTTAAGAATCATTCCTTGAAAGAGCATTTCTGATAAAAAACAAACAATGAGCTGAAAATATATTTAAATAATAGGTTGTGCCACTCATAAGTAACATTCATTGAAAGAACATTGAAGCAATATAGCATAACCTAATGCAATTGCAGTGTTTTATTCTTTTTTAAATAATATTTAGACAAGTTTTGCGATAATGCACTATTAAAACTGTAGAGCAGTTTAAAAGTATACACCTGCATTGGTTAGATACAAGGTTATAAATACCTTTAGACCAGTGGTGGAAAGCCTTATTTTAATGCAACAGAATAGCGAAATGATTTTTGAATAACATTATGAAAAATATTAACGGAATTTCAAAATATTTATAACGATAAAACAACAAATAATGAAAAAAATCATTATTTTGTTATTTTCACCATTTTTGTTTTTCGATACATTTTCGATTTTTCCGTTATAATAAATATATACTTAGAAACGTGTGAAATAGACAGATGTATAATTAACTTTTATGATCAACAAACAAAGCTCTTCATTGGCATATTCCAAAAGAATTTTGGAAGTAGCTGTCTTACCTTCATCGCAATTGGTACTCAGAGAAAGTGCTTTGCAATAGTCAGATAAGAGCTGCAGTGGAAAAGAAATGGAAAGTCTCCATTCATGCAGAAGGTAAACAGGGCAATTGCAATAGGGCAAAAATGCTAGGTATATTACAATTCCCAGTAATCCACTTAAACACTTAGAGAAGGAACTATGTAGGTTGGGTGATTTGGGTATAGGATAGAGAATTGGAGGAAGGGGCCATAAATTTATTGACAATAGTTGAAACATTTTCATTTTGTATGTTTGAAAATCTCAAACACTGTCATATTTGAGAAAAAATAAAGGAGGTAATTCTAATGTTTCCATCGAGCAGTGATCTTGTATTTATCTGCAGTTCCATTAAGAAGAGAATGCACAGAATTAAATAGGTAATGTTTTCAATATCTTTACTGATGAGCCATTCTATGTCAGGTCAACAAAAATTTTGGAAAAAGTTCACCATCTATCACAGATTTTAATAATTTTGTCATAAATGTTAGTACACATAAGATGTCTAATGGTCCAAAATATTTTGAGTCAAAAAAATTTGGTAAGGAGTTATAATTGTTTAACCTAATGGGAAAAATATACAAATTGTGATTATGACTAAAGTTTTTCTTTGCTTCTATGGTAGATGAGAAGACAAAACGTGGTGTACTGATGAAGATTTTTCCTTATTAATTCAATAAAAAAGTGAATTCAAAACATTTAATATGGTTTGGAGAAAAAAAATTTAAAAAATGAAAATTTGAAAATCTGAAAAAAAAAGTGATATGGCCCTATATAAAAAATTAAAACTGACATATGTTGTACATTATACTCCATAGAAACGTTGTAAGAAATTTGGAGTATGGTAATTTCTTTGAAAACAAGAAAAAAAAATATTGAATTTGCACCAATTATTGCTAATGATGCACTTCAAGGGACTGCACTGACACTCTTGCACATGCGCACTAGAAGAGATGCACAGAAAGGCTACCGACATGTGTGCTGCTTGCACTCAAGCTGACTTTGTAACTCCAACCACTCCAGCAAGCATTCAGCTCCTACTTACAGCTATAATGCTGCTATTGAAAAAATTCATATCCTTTTTTACAGACAAGCATACGTAAAAGCTCAGTATTTAGAGGCAACAAATTTAGCACTACAAATGTTGAGTGATACACAGGGTGACCAGATTGCAATTGATAAAAACCGGGACAGGTTATTAAATATTCCAACTTCAGTTTGTATAACTTGAAAATGGTAAATTATGCTTTATTTTTGATCAGTTGTTCTATAATAATTAAGGAAGTGCTTAATGGGCTAGTGTATTCCAAATAAGCAAAGAACTAGTGGCTCTTTTGATGCCCTGGGCAAGAAAAAGATGCTCCTTCGAATTTAATGAGTAGGAAAAATTGCACACGCGCAAGTTTGAATTTAGTTAATTTCAACGAAGTTATATTCATTGCTGAAGAAATGTTATCGTAAATTATATTAATAATAAAGAATTTAGTCATAAATAATTAGAATATATAATCATTTAAACTGAAAATGGCTAGGTTACCAACATAGTGATCAAGAGAATTGGTTTTATATTTTAATATATTTTAGAAATGTCAAGTACGAGTACTATGCAACTTGAATTAATTTTGTGAAGTCTAGTAAATGAAAGCAATTACACTTTCTATTATTGGGTTGCACAGTCCAGTGCCTGCTTCTGCCTTGGCACTGCATTGTTCTTAAGATAATATCAGCAAAGAAATATTATTCCTCAAAGATTAAAAAAATGGAGATAATCAAAATTATACCATCAGTTTTCACATTTTGGAATAAATTTTTTTTCTTGATTATTATAGAACAATTGATCAAAACTAAAGCATAATTTACTGTTTTCAAGTTATACAAACTGAAATTGGAGCATTTAATAACCTGTCACGGTTTTTATTGATTACAATCTGGTCACTCTATGTATCACTCAACATTTGTATTGCTAAATTTGTTACCTCTAAATACTGGGCTTTTTTTGTTTGCTTCTCTGTAAAAAAGGATATGAATTTTTATCAATAGCAGCATTATAGCTGTAAGTAGGAGCTGAATGCTAGCTAGAGTGGTTGGAGTTACAAAGTCAAGCTTCTCTGTGCATCTCTTCTAGTGCGCATGTGCAAGAGTGTCTGCGCGGTCCCCTGAAGTGCATCATTAGCAATAACACTGGTGCAAATTCAATATTTTTTTCTTGTTTTCAAGGAAATTACCATACTCCAAACTTCGTACAACGTTTCTGTGAGTGATTCATAATGTACAACATTTTAACTTTTTTTTCAAAATTGTATTAAATTTTTTGAATTTGATTCTTTTGTGAAATTAATAAGGAAAATCTACATCAGTACACCAAGTTTTGTCTTCTCATCTACCATAGAAGCAAAGAAAAACTTTTAGTCATAATTGCAATTTGTATATTTTTCCCCTTAGGTTAAACAATTATAACTATTTACCAAATTTTTTGACTCAAAATATTTCAGACAATTAGACATCTTATGTGTACTAACATTTATGCCAAAGATCATTGAAATCTGTGATGTGTGGTGAACTGGCCTGATTGAATTGACATGGAATGACCCTTATATCTATATTATATTGATCATATTCATTAGATTATATATCTAAATATATAATCTATATATATAGATATATAATATATTATTATATATATCTATTCATTAGATTATTTTTATGGTATTTAAAGTCTATTTCAGAGGAAATTCATATAATTATTTTGCATGAGCTGTTCTTCAGGAAAGCATCGATAAAAAGAGTTCATTGCCATCAAATGACTGAACAAATGATTTGCTGGAAATCCAGCCTGAAAATAAAAAATTGGAGACAAAAGAAAATAAAATTTCAGTTTCATAAAATGAATTTTTGAGAGAGCAAACTACAAAGGAAAATATTTTTCACTACTGGAAAAAAAATTTAGAAAAAGCATTACAAAGAATTTTTCCAATAGTACTCAGGTTTCTGCCGTGATTTTTGGGGTGAAGCCACCCAAAAATCCGGTCGTCTTATGTGAAATATTAAACTTGTCTACTTGATTTGAAATCCAAAAAACATCTCTATAATTTTTATTTTAGCCTCATATTTTATGCCTGACACTAAAAGTAGATATAAAGAAAATAACTGTAAATATTTATTCCATGTATCATAGAATATCAATAAATATTTTGCGTAAAAAATTTATTGATTTATCAACGGCAAAATTGCAGCAGGTAACGCTGTGATTATCATCTATGTTTATATAGAATATCATGTTAACCTTTTCCGTCTGGTGGAATATTTTAGTAATTAGGAAACCCTACCCAAACTAAATTCTCAAACCTTTCTCGATGCTCACGGACCTCGCTCCCCCCCCTCCCCCGAAACTAAGCCCTGGTACATGCCTATATTCAGTAATTTCAATTGTATGGCTTGCATAAATTAGTAGAATACTTACAGTGATGTCATAACTGGGTCTCTTAATTGCAATTTTTATTTCATTACTATTCTTAAACTACAGTTTTTAAGAATAAATAGCAGAAAAAGTAACTGCGACAATTCTATTTACATTATATGTATTTATTTCATTATTAATAATTGTTATTAATATCGATATCTCCTTTTTGCAATTTTTTATTTGTTTTATAGCAAGTGGATTGATTGAATTGATGCAAATTGCTGCACGACACTACTGCACACATATAAAATAAAAATGATAACATTATTTCATTATTTTGCATTTGTACTAAAAAAAATTTTCGAAATAGCAGTAATGTAATGTTAAAATGAAATATATATTTTGCTGTAAAGAAAAACAAGAAAAAACAACACTAAAGTTTTCGATTGTGATGAAAAATGTAAAAAAGCATTTTTCGTTTCATTTGCCAATACTGCTTTAAATACTGTTTTGGAATATTGCCAAAATCTAGTTCTTTTGAGCAGAGTTGTTCCCAGATGTGGAATTAGAAATTCCTTGTTTTCAGTTTCTTTTTTCAGAGAACTTCCAACTCCGCATCTGGAAATAACTGTTCTGAAGAACTGGATTTTGACAATATTCCAAAACAGTGTCCAAAGGTATTTTTAACCTTGTATCTAACCAATGTAGGTATATACCTTTAAACTGCTCTACAGCATTATTGCAAAATGTTTCTAAATATTAAGTAAAAAAGCTGTGAAATTATTCTGCTTAAACAAAATGTTTGTTTAATCAACTATTACTTTTTTTTTATCTAATTGGCAATGGCATGTACAGCTAGCCATTCTAAAATGTTGGTAGTTTTTATACATCAAATTGCACATCACAAATGGATATGGGCATAATTGTTACATCATCATGCATTGTTATCAAGTTATTGTTGAAATCAGCCAGAAAGGAATAATGATATTATTAATGATCTATTAACCCTTACAGTGTTGGAAGCCAATTAATCAGTTTTAAAAAATCACTACAAATGAACTTGCAACATGTTTTCTATGCATGCTTATCATTTTTTTTCCTTTTAATTTTTGTTTTTTGTTCAGAATAAATGCATTTTCTGTTAAGTATTGTAAACTATTTAATTTATTAGTTACTATATAATAAAGCCCAGAAGTTGTATTGCTATTTTAAAGAAAAAACAAAACTGGACACTGTAAGGGTTAATATTTATCTAAAAATACTTATTTCTAACCACCTATTCAACTTATTGAGTTAATATTTGGCACTGCGCATCTTGATACTACTCATAAGTCCTTAGTCAAAATTTCAGGTTCTTGCCTCGGTTATGTGAAGAGTTATGCTAACCCTAGACACAGATCTTTTATTATTACAGATGCTAGCAATACTTTCCTATAACACTAAATTTAGTAGTGGCTTTGGAAAATTTTTTGAATTGATACTCTTTAATGGCAGCCTTTTTATTAAACAGTCTGCAACAGTATATAAAAACTAGAAATAAATCAACATTCTTTTTCCTATTATGTGGGAAATAGTTCGTTAGAAAATTTAGGCCATTCCCATTCTTAGGCTCTCATAATTAGATAAAGCATTATTACACTGATACAATACATAATCAGTATTTTGCTGTTAAACCTATCATTACTTCCATTTAGCTCACTACACAAAAATCATTAAGCTGATGAAAGAGTATCTTAACAACTTCTAACATTATGCTAACTAATTTCATACGAAAATATTTACTGTTCCTCAGTACTCTTCGTCTTGTAAAAAATTGCTAGTTGTCAACAGCTGAATGTCAGAAAACAGAGAAAGGCCGACAAGAGCATCAAGGTTTCTTTTTTTGCTAGCATTTTAATTGACTCCAATTAGAACTTTGGGAGAATTACCAAATCTTGTTAAAGTTCTGATAAAAAAATTGAGTTATACATTTTCATTGTATGTAGCAGTCAGAAATGTCTCAAGACAACCAGTACATGTTGCTTATGTTAGCGCAATGGCTAGCAGTTGATGAAATATGGTTAAGTGATGCCATCCGATGCTCCACTATACAGGATGGTACTACATCTAATGGAAGGCACCACGTCACTCTCGTGTGCTGATTGACTCAAAATGAAAACTCCCATTAAAACTGCAAAGCAGCAGAGAAGGAACCTATCGAAAAGATCTGCATTACACAATAATTGTCTATTCCATCTGTATATTCAATTTAAGAAAAAGGAAACTTTGTGAATTTTGAGCTGTGCCAAAGAATTATTGTCAATAGGGATTGGTAGTGATAAATTTGGAATATATACTGTAACTCTGTAAATAAATTGTGCCCAGAGTCAATCGTTTTCAAGGGGGAGTCCCGAGCATTGTTTTTCATTATATAAAAAAATGATTATCGCTACCATGAAATTGAATAGTTACGACTAATGTCCGCGTTCAATGGTACAGGTATGGGTACAAGTATGGTTGGGAGAGGGGACCCACTGGACAGCTGTTGGGAGAAGGGTGTCAGCCTCCCATCAAGACCATCCGGCGTGTTCTTTAATGTGCATGGGGTGGCTCTCCCACACATGGGGCCACGGCTTAATGTCCCATCTGACAGACGGTGGCCTTTTCAAGCCTTACAGTGACCCCTATTTACTGTGAGCAGGGCGGGGAGTTGGCAGAGAAAAATCTCTATGCTTGCACAGCTGGAACCCAAACCTGAAAATTGCTTTGGTATTTTTGATAATATCATTGGCACATTGACATAGTAGTAATGCCATGACCTTGAAAATCAGGTTCACAAAGCCTATATGTATGGCCATAAACTCGGTCTTTAGTCCATAAAAAAATTTCTCTGGTCGAGTGGTGATCAGTAGCCAGCATGCTAGGCTACTGATCTAAGGCACCTGGGTAAGGCATGGATGTTTGTGTTGTCTTTCTGCTGAGGTGCCACCATCCTCACAGACCTTTTACTATGGTGTATAAACTGACAGGCTCCTGTCAGACCTCTGTTGCAAGCAGTTGCTAGAGGGGGCTGCATGAGTTCCATGTCTACAGGACACATCCTGTGATTTTTTACTACTGAATTATTGATTTAACGCCATGAGCGTGAGTAACAAATATTAAATTCCATCTCTATGTTGCAACATAGTTGTCTACTTCCTGGATAGATGGCACCACTATGTGAATCAAATAATAACTTCTGAAAGTTTATAAGTCACACCAACTGAAGAAAAAACATGATTAGTAATCAGATATACGACGACAGTGAGATAAGAGTTCAGTGAAGCAGGACGTGTTTTGTGGAGCTCCTCAACTTTTCAATTAGTTTTGTCTGGTGTGGGATCTTCTTTGTTCGCTGCCATTTTGTCACTACTTCATAAACAGTCTTTACGAGACTTAAGACTTCAAGATCTTCTTCATGACACCCTTTTCTGATCCCAGCAATAGCCACAAAAAAAAACGAATCAACTGTAAATATTAGAGAAGATATGGAAAATCTTACATAAATCTTGGAGAAGTAAAGAAAGATTATATTGAATTTTTTAAGGAGTTAATGGGAAAATATTATTCATTTGGACCTGATTTTACAGTGGGCGTGATTACACAATTCCTCCCTGCTTTTGAGGAATTCGGAATTGGAATTATTAAGTGTGCAAGGCTCTGAGTCTGCAATAAGTTTTGAGGTTGAGGTGGTATTTTTGCTTTTCTTTTGCCATTCTTTCCCTTACTCCCTCTTTTTCTTTTCCCTTTCTCTTGTTCTCCTTTCCTAAGGTAGGTCACAGGGATAGTAGTGGTAGCTTACCGAGCTACTTAATACTACATATATGGTGGTGATCAGTAGCCTAGCATGCTAGGCTACTGATCTAAAGGTAAGTGGCACGTTGATAATACAACCTTCATAAGGCATGGATGAAAGTCATACTCCTTCATCAGGGATAGTAGTGGTAGCTTACCATAGTAGTGGTAGCTCGGTAAGCTACCACTACTATCCCTGATGAAGGAGTATGAGCCGATGTAGTGGTAGCTTACCGAGACGTCTGATGTCACGGTGGGCATCACTTTCTTCTATCATACCTTTTGTCTATTTTTGCTGCTACCATGTTTTATATATTATTTCTTATGTGTCCATTCCTTACTTCCTACATTTTAATTTATCATTTAGCCCTCTGGGCTTTGGCATTGCGCCAATTTACTTTTTATTTTGTCAGTCCCTCTTGGGTTATGTTTGATGAAGGAGGTAAGAGCCTATGGCCTGGTACTCCACTTTGCAAACATGATCTTTGATCTGAAAAAACATTAGCAGATACTGTATGTATGTTTGTTTCCTGATAGCTGTCAAGGTAAACTGATCATATTTGACTGTTTAATTACTTTCCACTGCTTACCTGTAATACGAAACATCTGAGAATCAAATTGTAAATATGGAACATTTAAAGACCCAATACTGTAAGAAATTTCACGTGCAATTTCCTTTATTGGCATTTCCACATGATATCTTACCATTTGATTTAAACTTGATTGTGCCTTTTAGGCTGTGCACAGAAATGTAGCCATCTTATCTTTATGAGCCTTGGTGGTTTTAATTTCATTTTGCTGTTGAAATTCATAAATCTACTAATTATTAGTATTAAGTGCTATAAACAAAGTTGGAGTGCACCATCTAGCAAACACATAAAGTATATTAAATCTATTTTCCATGGCTATTGCTCTGTTGAAACCAATATATTAGAGAAATATATGTGTTATTTTTCATGCAGACAAGTACACTTATAAATGGTGATGAGGTCTGTAGTGAATAGGCAAAAAGCTGTTTGTTTGCATCAGATCTCAAGTGAAACAGAGTATACATTACTGTTGGGAAAAAAAATCATACCCAAATTCAGATTAGAATTTTCTTTGAGAAACAGTTTTCATTATCGAACCATATCTGAGTGTTATCATGCTTGGCAATTGATCAAAGGGACCAGGGTTTGAGCTCCATATAAGGTATGGGTGGTTTCTTTTCTTTTTTTGCATTTTCTTCTGGAGTCTTATTGTCTTCATAGATCTTCTCTGTGGTATATTAAACTGACAGGCTCCTGTCAGACCTCTGTAGGAAGAAGCTGCTTGAGTTGTATTTTATTTCTTTATATAGCTTTTCTGATAATGTGATATATATTCACATCTCAAACCTTTCATCTGCATGCCAATCTGAAGCAACTATTTTCTTCCTTTTTAGGACAAATATTGATGTAATTGCTGGCGAGAGTAATTTCAGTAATAATTTTCTTGATCCACACCCAAAGTTTCTTAACCAGTAACAGAATTAAATCTCCAAATGTATAGAGATCCAAATATACTAATAACTTGCCATCAAATGTGGGGCAATAGGCCTACTTCATCACTATGTATAACTTTAATACTTTTGGCAAATGAAAAGTAAAATGATCCCTTACATTTTCCATTTCATATAACATAATAAAATATTTTTGTGACAATCAAAAATAATGAAATAGAAGTTATATATTTTTATTATATATATGCTATAGTATGTTAGCAATGCAAGTAAGCTATACAATTGAAGACTATTTGCAAAGATTTACACCACTTTCAGAAAATGCTCAACATAATAGCAGATTGGAGATGGGGTAGGACAAAATATTTGGGATGGGTAAGTATGGTTGCCACCTTTTAAAAATAGAAAAGTGAGACAAAAATCAAATCTAAAATTTAAAAAGCAGTACAAAGAACAAACACAAATTCAAGGTTTATAAGTAGATGGAGAATAGTCAATCCTTTCCTTTTTAAAGATATTACACTAGGACATACTATACATTTAAACTAATTAACTATCGGTCTTTGCAATCCAAGGTGAATACTTCAGATCTTTGACCCTTCATTACTAAATAACTAACCCTACTTTACTAAACACTAGGAACAACAATGATGGGATTTTGATAGGTCACATTAGTGGAAAAAAAGGTGGAGCTGGCGTTTGTTTTAGTGGTCTTAGAATACTCTGGCATGAATATGGAGAGATTCATGCCAGAGTTCTGCACATTTGCATGCTCGAATTCTGCACATTGGCAAAACTTTTTTTTCCACCAAACTGTTATTTTGTGTAATTTTAGCTTATTTACTTCAGTTTCAGCATATTGATTATACTGAAATGACTAATAGACAGAAATAGGTTATGTTATGTATCAAAATAAAGAGCATTTTATTGTGAATTCTTAGAAAATAATATATTTAAGAAAAACATGAAGCATATTAATTTTAATAGTGCTTATTTAAAACAATATAGTAAAAAAAACTAATTTTATTTTATTTGAACTTCATTCTGAAGAGCATTTAATTCTATGTAAAATATATAAAAAAAGATTTACTTGAAACAGGATAATTATATGCTATATTTTTTCCTGTAAAAAAACTGCTGCTGAAAGTTTCACCAGACTCACTATATTGTGTACTATCGCTGTCGATATTATACTTACTACTAAACCATTATACATATTATTTTTGAGGGAATTTCAAAAGATCAAGAAAAAGTTTGAAGGCAAGAGTTCAAAGAACACTCTACACGAAACTTTAATGTGCAAAGATTAAAAGTAGGAAAAAAACAACCATAAGCTTGAGTGCAGAAAAAAAATCACTGTAATGGCTGTCATAGCAATGTAATGCTTTTTTTCATCATTTCTTGTGACTTTATTGGATATATAAATCACCAGGTTTATATTAATTATCAAAGCTAATTCATAAACTTTCATGATTGATTAAAAAAAAAGCATTTAAAGTGACCAATTTCTGTGGGGAAAAAACTCTTAGAGCTTATTGTCTTGAGAATTATAATTTCCAATGGATATGAGATAATATTTGGCTATGGGAACTGTAGTGTCTTTTGGCACTTTAATAAGGGAGTAGAGGGGCATTTATAGCTTTTGGGAGAGTTGAAAAATGCAAATCATAATATTTCATCAATAGCTAGCCAACCCAAAATAGAAATTCATCTCCAAAATCAATTATCTCCTAAACCAAAAAAATTGTGCCTCTCCCCCCCCCCAAGGTAAGCTGTCAAAATTATTATTCCAATAGAAACTTATGACCTTTACATTCCACCATCAAAATTTAAATTTGTAGTTTAAATACATCATTTGTAATATTTGTTTAAAATTTTGCAATTTTCAAATTTTCCACTGTTAGAGGGAGCAGTTATAGCTTTTTGGTCTACACAGAAGAACAACCAAACATTGAGGGCTTGAAGACAGCTATTGATATAGCTTTCAGAAGAATTTCAGGCAAGTTATGTTCCCAAGCATGATACAACATGCTGAAAAGACTCATTTGAATCAATCTAAATAGCAGACATTTTGAGCACCTAAAGTAGTTTTCTGCTTTTTCTTGTATATGAACTTTTAGAAAATAAAAGCAACTCATAGATCCATTGAATCTTTTTTGTTTCTATTCAAAACCAAATGTGTTCAGTTACTTGTGCTCACAGGAATTTTAGGAATTAGTGTAAGTGTTTCAGTTGTCTGGTTAAATAGAATCTCACTATTAGAACTTTCATCTGGCGTTATAAAGTCATCTCACCTAAATAATTCTACACCTTTAATTAATAGAGAAATTCATTATTTTACTATGTCTTAACATAAAGATTGGAACACATTTTTCTCATATTTTGCTTATTATGTTAAATGATTTTTTATCATGGGTAGGGATATTATATTTAATCTCTATTAATATTACAGTGCTGAAACCATGATGATGCACTAACTAGAAAATATAATGACAGTCATCTTGAAATGAATAACTACCTCATTTTTTATTTAGCTAAGTGATAGCCTAAAGTTTGTTGCTAATTATTGATAACTTTCTGATATAATGCTTGTGAAATTTATTCTGCAACAAATGTTTTGATACTATATGATACCTCAGATACCATATATTTACCAAATAATTATCACTGCCTGTATGAACTGTATGAAAACTTTGAAGCAGACATTAACCTTCCAGACATTATCTTATTATCCCCTTCTGCTTTTTATGATCACTACAGTAAGTCTTACGACTTATCGTCACATCAGTGCCACTATTAGAACAGATTGATGTGGTGGGCAGAACATGTTTCAGCTCCCTGGATGGCTAATGTTGATCAGATTTTAGGAATTAGTGTTAAGTTTTATCTTAGTGTATTATTTTTTTCTGCAAGGTCTGTCTTGGTTGATATCTCATCAAAAGTTTCTTCAATTACAGATTTTACAAGTAGATAATCCTAATTTTATAATGTCTAAAATATTCTAGCATGTGCTTAAATGGTTAATGTTCATATAAAATTAGAGTTGCCATTTCTTCAATTTTTGAAAATTGTTTAGTCAGTTGTCATCTATTCTTAAAAATCTACCTAGAAATCCTTAATAAATTCCTTTTTATAATAAAAGTTGTCAAGGGTAGGTACATAACTAAAATATTGAAGATGCCATAGTAACAAAGAGAAGTTTTGGATTATTATATATCCATCATCAGTTAAGTTATGCATGTTACCATAGTTAATTGAGTGGCGATATAGATAAATAATAAAAATAAATACACCCTCAAGCAGCAGCTTGCCACAGAGGTCTGACAGGAGCGTCTCAGTTTATATGCCATAATAGAAGGTCTGTGAAGACAGTGACACCTCACTTTGATCAATAGCCAAGCATGCTAATTACTATGCAACAGGACTGATGTCATCAAATATTTGGCATCCATGTCATTCAGTATCCAATCTTGAACTACTTAAGCTTATCCCTACCGTATAGTGATTAGCATACTTGACTAGCCAGCAGGTGCATCCCTGGGTATGTGTTTATAATACAGGCTTCTGTGAGAAACCAGTATAAGTCTAATAGAATTTATAGGTATCTCTGTCCACTGTAGGGAGTACTCTCCTAAATTTCAGTTCTGCTTCGATATGCAAAGGTGTTAAGCTATTAATACTAAACCATAGTAAAACCGTTAAAAATCACCAAAAACAAACAAAAAATAAAAACATCTTTAAAAGACTTTATTTTGCTACCTGTTTAACATAAAATCTGCCTTCTATATGCTGATTTGTGTGCATGAGAAATTTGCTCTTTTATGTAGTAAGATTAAGCAATAAAATAAAATAATCAAATTTGATCTTGTCTATATCATAAGTGCCATGTTGCTGAGCTTGGTCAACTATTATTAGAGTATGGGGAACATTAATCTGAAAGAGCCGTCTTAGGTAATTTAGTGTTTTGCAATTATTATTTTAATAGGTCATAACTTTTCTAAATACTTTTTAATAAGTAGTTTCCATCAATGCAGTAACCATCTGATAATTGTGACTGTACCAACAGTACCATTATGAATTGCGAAGAACTATCTGTAACCACTACTAGCTTATGCACACTGATACTATATTATATTGCTCATCAAAGTTTATTGATAATTAAGTATTGTAGTAGAATTGTCTTTTAAAGATGTTTGTTAGTGAACTTGTTGCATTAATTTGTTAGTGGTACAGGGGTTTATCAAAATAATGGAAACACATACTGTTTGTGGAGAACATTTTATTAATAAGCTGTAGACCTATATCAGGCATTCAGAACAAACACAATTCGATGTGGAATAGACTTATATAAGTCATGCACATATGGTAATGGAATGTGGGACCTATCTTCCTGTAAAATATGGCCCAACGGCCAGTGATGCTGGAGTTTGCTGTCCTCATCCTCTGCAAACCACAATTTGACACATTTCACACAATGCATTGGTCCTTCTTGAAATGGTATCCACTTGAAACCAGGGATGGTCATTAGGGAAAATGCCCACAACATTGGATGCAAAGTGGTCCCTGAAGAAGGATTTATATTGTGGATGTGACACGACCCTGCAGAATAACTAATGGCCCTAAGGAATGCCATGATATGGCACCCCACAGCATCAGGGATCCACCTCCATGCTTCACAGCTGGAACCAAACAGTCAGGGTGGTACTCTTCTACAGGTTTTCACCAGAAGTACACTCTACCAGTGGTGGGAAACAATGTGTAGCACGATTCATCAGAGAAGATGACACGTTGTCAGTCTTTAGCATCCCAGTTCTTATGTGCTTTGCACCACCTTGCATGTTTTGTTGCATTGATGTTGGTAATCAGTGGTTTGTGGATTGCAGCACAGCCATAAATACCAGCACGATGAAGTTTACGACAAACTGCTGTGACGGAAACGGGATCATTCCAACTGGTGTTCAACTCTGCTGCTATTTGCGGTGCTGTGGTCTTGTGCTTCTGTTGTACAATCTATGCCAATGTTCGCCTATCTCTATCTGACAACGTCATATGGCATCCACAATTTGCATGTTTGGAGGCAATGCCCTGTCCTTTTTGATAGGTAGTCGTAATCCTCGATATAGTTCCTGGTGTTATACCTACTATTTCCACCCTTCTGTTTATTGAAGCTCCTGCAAGATGCACACCAATGATCATGCCTTTTTGGAGGTCACTGAGATCTGACATTGTCGACAATTACACCACAACAGCTGTTTCACCTGTGGCACTGCTACGTGATAGCCAACATCATACTTCTCCCCTTTATATACCTCACATTGCGTGTGACATCCCTGTGATATGCATACAGAACTTGTGTGTACTCCAGTCACCATCAGTGTTTCCATTATTTTGATAAACCCCTGTATATGGCACATTTGTTTTTAGTAGTTTGCTACAGTATTTTTTTTTACATTGAACAGTAAATGAGATTTCAAACCATATTTACTCTAATAAGAAAAACACTTACACACATACAGTGATAAAATGAATACATAAAGTACTAATGGCATACAAAAAATTCTTGACGCACATCTACAGAACAAAAACCATTGCACTTACCTCTACAAAACTTTTATTGTCCTTCAAAGTACTCCCCTCCAGCATCTATGCAAAGTTGCAGATATCTACACCAATTATGGAACACTTGGTGGTAAGGAGTATTCACCAACAGATGAATATTATGTAACTCTGAATGAATGCATTTTGCAAGGTCTTGCACCCTTGAAAAAGACTTCCCAGCAAGTTCCTTTTTAATTTTTGGAAGCAACCAAAAATCACACGGTGCAAGATCCAGTGAATATGCAGGATGGAGTAGTTTTTTTTTTTCCTGCTCCAGATAGACCTTAATTTGCCAGGTTTTGTGAGCACTGGTATTTTCATGAAGGAGAAACCTTGGCATGCCTTTTGTTGTATGCTGCTCTGTCATCTCGTAACCATTTTCGGCAAAACAATGTTGGTGTAGTATTGACAATTTATAGTCATTTTTTCAAGTAAGGTGTCCGTGGCAACCACTCCTTGATTATTTAGAAATATTGTGAAAAATCCTCTTCCTTGAGTGAAAGTCATGTTGGATGATTTGGAGATGCAGTTCATCTTTTGAAACCCAAACATAGTTGTTGATCTTTCTGGGAATTGTATAGAAATAAAACCACATCTCATCACCTGTGACAATGTCTGTTAACTGTTTGGGGCCACTAGGTTCAAACATTGCCTGCATCTCCTTGCACAAGTTGACTCTAGCCTCTTTTTTGCTTTTCTGTCAGTTTGTGGGGGTACCCATTTGTCACAGATCTTTCGGAATTTTAAATGTTGATGAATAGTTTCCACATTGACATATCAACTTATTACCTGAATGGTGATGACTTCACGAACAGCAGCGATGGTTCTCTCATTCATGACCTACTTTGGTCTTCCTGCAGGAGGGAGGTCATCGAAGTTCTCTAAATTCAAGCATCTGCCCCATAACACCGTTACAGGATGAATGTGTTCATGCTGATTTATAACTCCTTATACTTATAAATCAGAATGAATTTTTTTCGCGTCGTCCCCAAGCTGCATCCTTGTAAAATCTTTCCCTATCTTTAGTAGGCTCCATAGCAATAATGCATAGATTTCGCAGATTGAACTTTATGTGCCACTGGTAAAGAGATAAATAATGATACGGCCTTTGTTTTTTAACACAATGAGAAGCTTTCAAACAAGTCGTAGCTCATTAACTTTGAAGGAATTAATGGAAATCTATAGATACGTGTCAAGAACTTTTTGAAGGCCCTGCGTAACAATTAGCAATGTGTAAAGACACAGATGTTAGAATATTGATTAGGACAGTCGCTTCTTTACTATGATGCCTTTGTTTTAATTAAGCACATCATCACAACTGCCATAACTGGAAAAAAACTATAATGGAAATGAAAAAGCAGTGAATATTCTTTACTAGTTGAATCTTCAGGTTGTAAAATTTTTAATCGCCTGATATGGAATTCTATGAATTGTTTGTATAGTAAATGCCATTTCCATAGTTTGTGTCATGTTTCTTTTATCATCAATACATTGCATTTATTATAGTTCATTTGGAGAAAATTTATTGTCCTTTGAAATTGCTTAAACTAATTTGGTATAATCAATGGTTGTGCAATCGCTCACCATATGACCAGTGTAAAATAACTTTAAAAATCATAGTATCATTTCAAGAAGTTTTTCTGTTAGTCAACATTTCAGTGATAAGGAGAGGAATCAAAATTAAACATTTTCATTAAAAACACATAACCTCTGTATACACTGATTAAACCCCTTGAGCCCTATGAGGAATTAATTATATTACTGCTTATTTTAAATGTCATAATTCTTTATTACAGTATATATTTTATACATTTCAAGTTATTAAATTTAATTATCACATGTTTTTAAACAATACTAGTTTTAAACCACGCAAAACTCTGGCACGAATCCGTATGTCCATTGATAACTCTTCCCATGGATAAATTCATTCTCTGCTTTCCACTGTTAAGATATTACTCCAGTCACAACTGTCGTAGATAACGTACTACGCCATTCACAAGGTATGCAACGGCAGCGCACCCAGAAATTTTGGACACTTCGAGGGATCACTCCCGACCTACTGCAACTAGAAAATCGGAGGGGAATTTATAAATTCGTTGGGGATAGTATAAGGGTTTATTTAAAATGCAATTTATTTGCATAGTTCTTGTAACAGATTAAATGTGTGGGAGAAAATAGTGAAACTCGGCTAATGACAACCTGCATTTGTAACGTAAATTGTACGTTAACTGCCAAATTAATTTGCCAACGTTAACTGCCAACCTAATTTGTACGTTAACTGCAATTGCCATTTTGATCATTGTTTGGCAGTTGAGTGTAATTAGAGATCAAGTTCAGAAAAGAGATATCAGTTATTTCGATTTTCTGGAACATCTTATCATACTGCACAGCATTAATGGGGATATTCATTTATTAAGCTTCGGCTGGCATTGCGAGTATTGACTTTTCAGCTATTAGAAAAATGCAACTTTTTTTTTTTGCGAATTACGGAAAGAATTGCAATGTCGCTTGCCATAAAATATCGAAGTACAGATGTACCTCGCTCTAAGGCGCTTTTCAATTATATTCATGTTTATTATTTTCGGCGCTTGCCTTGCTCTTAAGGGAGTTTTCGGCGGTGACGTGAACATCGGCTGAATCAATCGAGTCGACCGGCGCCATTTTGTTACCTGCGCTCAGTCTGTTTACAGCATTTGTGCACATCGTGTTTCAATGCTATCTTTAGCAATATAGTACTGTAGCATTTTTATTTATTATTTTGACTTTTTCATCTTTTTTTAGGCCCAGCGCTATTGCACACTTAATAAATGATAGTGTAAATATGTTTTTAGGCACTGGCAAGTGAAAAAAATGATTCGCTTTACGGCGGTGGTCTGTAACGTAACCCGCCTATTAGAGAAACTGACCTTGCTTTCCCCATAAAATGCAACCTTCCAGGCGAAAAAAATTGTACTATTCTTAAATTCAAATATGTATGTGAAAATAAGACACGATTCATTAAAAGAATGACGTTATATCTCCAGACTATTGTTAACATTGCTCAGTTACCGTTTTCAAATGCGCCTGTGGAGGGAACATTTTTCCTTGTAAATATCAATAATTGATAAATAATACAATTGATGAATTAGTTCAAGTGAGCTACATTTAGAAAAAAAAGTTGTGACGATTTTTTTTTGCCACCCACCGACTGTTAGGTCTGCAATTCAGAAACCATGCATAAAAAAATATGACAACGAAGATGATATCATTTGGAAAAGTTAATGTCATATAAAGTTAGCAATATTTATTGATGTTTTGATAAATGTTAATAAACATCTTCGAAAGCACTAATTAATGTTATTCTAGATGCATATTATTATTGCAGTAATGAAAATGAAAATTTTGCCCAGTTCATTCAAAGTGGTTACTAATATAATTTTTTAAAAATATAGAACGGGATAACAATTTATAGGAAAAGAGCGAAGTTTGGTGGTAAAATCGCCCAACATTCTTTTTTTGGTACCTTTAATTCAGTAATGCATACCAGTTTTTACTTAAACTCTTTGCTATAATAACCTTTCACGCAAGAAGCTGAATTTTTGATTAAGTTTTAAGAAAATCGTCAAACTTAAAGTTTTTTCAATTTCGAAACGTTTAGCTGTTTTAACCTCAATGTATAGTATACCCAGGAGAGTTGTTTCAATCCCAAGGAGAATAGTTCAAGTATGGACCTACCCCTCCCCCCCGTCAAGAAATCTCTTTTGTGTTTCAAATACATGTAATTTTTTTTTACATAAATAAGTGCAATTTTGTGTAAAATAACCCAAAATATCGCGGAACGACTGTATTTAAAAAGTGTTGCCAGATTCGTGGTTTTAGATATAAAACAGCATTTTCGTTTCCTTTTTTTTTGTTCCTGGAGTCTATAGGATATTTTGTTTATGGAGTGTTTTTGCAGTAAGACTGGCGAATAACTGGACCGATTGGATTAGATCAAAACCGAACAAAATCAACTATACCATTTCGTCTGGGTTGTATTTAGGAATCGGTCCTACGGCTGAATTTGATTGAGATTAAGGTCTCAGATATATGTAAAAGAATAGACGAACAATATTTTGTTTTCTCCCTTACATTCGTTCTGGGTCCATCTCAGATTTATCGATTCCGATAACAAAGCCTGTGAAATATTTTTTGGGGACCATGAAGTGAATTTGCAAAGATTTGGGAGAAAAATGGAAGTGACAAGGGGTCATTCTACCAAATGGATTTTGCAGTTCTGCATCTCTACAAGAATAGGAGTATAAAAGGCTGGGCCATTTAGCATTTTTTTCTTTAATATTTTTTAGTTGATGTTCTTAGTTATTTTTGTTCATAGGTTGTTGGTCCGGTACTTGGATATATCCTGCTACTTAACATAAGCATCCGTGATTTTGATGCTTATGTTATAGTGCCTATAAGTAATAGAGTGGCAATCGTCAATAATTTAGACATTAAAAATTGGTCCAAATAATGGTCCCCTACCGAAAGGAGGACTACAGTCGCATCATAACTTCGTACATGCGCAGTGAAAAGACTCAAGAAACATTTAGCGCAAATGCACTGGTTTCCATAACTTAAGGAAAAAATCGCGATAATTCGCCAAAAAATAGTGAGATCCTCACCAAACTTATTCATGTAACCACCATAATTCTAAAACACTACATAATTTAAACTATGTTTCGATTAAATCTTCAAAATTAAACCATTTTGTGACTGTGGTTTTTGGGAATCTGCTACGAAGATCTCATCAGAAACATAAGAAAGAGTGGGAGAACAATTTTTTTTCCATAACACGTTCTGGACACGACTGATAGTAGGGACCTTTCAAGAGAAGAAACCAGAAGGTTCATTTTGTCTGCTCTCGGACTCAAAAGGAAACCTTAAAAATAGATACTTGGCTTTTTTTTTATATTCAAGTTATGGTGTCTTACCTCTGAGCAGCACTTTTTTTTTTGCACACAATGAACTAAATGACCAGGCCACAAGGAACCAAAGACTTGGGGAAAGGATTCACTGCACAGTTGGAGACAGATGGAAACCTCCCATTCTGCCAAGCCATCAAGCATGGTCTTCAGTGTGCACATGGTGTAGCTCTGTCCCTCTTGCTTACTGGACTAAGGGTTTATGTCCCATCTGACAGACAGCAAGCTTTCAAACCCTTTGATGTTCCCTTTCCAACCGAGAGCAGGGCGGGAGTTCAGATGAAATAGATCTCAACTCTGGCACACTAGGCCAATGGTTAACTTAGAAAAAACTATGAACAAAAATATGTAAACGATAATCATTTGCTAAAGGAATTTTAAAGAGAAGATGCGCAGGATGGACTCGAACCTGGGAACTGCAGATTATGAGTCTAGCCAACTACCAATTGAGAAAACCCCCACTCCTTTGATAGTTTCAAAAGTAAAAGATATAATTTTTAACTGACGAGCATCTGATAAGGCATAGTTATTTCTTTTCTGGAGGTGTCTTTCTGCTGAGGTCTAGTATTATACCTCTACTTTCATTTTCAAAGGGCAAACCTTACTGTGCTTAGAGCCATGATGAGAGGAAGATCTATGCCAAATTCGGTAATAGTTCTTACCGTTTAGGAAAAATTCTTTTCACTTTTTTTTATGTAGACGGTCTATTTTTGCGGGGGAAAGGTTTTGGGGGGGTGAAAAATTCATATTGCTTAAAGCGAGGATGAGAAGCTGTGTGTCAAATTCGACGATCATGCTTTTAAACCATTAGCAGAAATTACCTGTTATTTGTGTGGGGGGAGGGGATTTTTTTGGAGAAGATGGAAGTTGAAATCCCTACGTTTCTTTATTCTGCTATGAGGGAATTGCACACCGATTTCGGTAACCATAGCTCTTATCGTTTAAGACAAATCCCTCCCAGTTTTTTTCTAAAGAAAAAGTCATAACTTCCAGGGAGCCATTTTTTGAGCGGGGAAAAAAATCTTGAAAGTGAAACTCTTTCACTATTACAAGTTGCGGTTTGAGGAAACTCTATACTGATTTTGGTGGTGCAACCTCTTACCGGTTAGAAACAGTTGAACTCCTTTTTTATTTATTTTTTTTTTTGGGGGGGGGGGGGGACTTAGACCCTACCGTTGATCTAAGTTATGACTAGGGAAAGCAATATACTGTTTTTCCGGGAGGGAGGCATTTTTTTTTGGGGGGGGGGGGAATTTTTGGATGTCCGAACCCTTACATTGGTATAAACTTTGGTTAGATGAAGCAGTATACCGAATTTGGTGGTTTTAGCATTTACTATTTAGAAGCAGTTCTTACCACTTTTTAAATGGGGGAGGGGGGTGTAAATTTTTTAGGAGGAGGAAAATGGGGTCCGAATCCTTATATTGGTCTAAGTTACGATTAGAGAAAGCGGTGTACCGAGTTTGTTTCCAATTGGTAAGTGCTAGAACCGCTAGTTCCTATTACTTTTTAAAAGAAGTGTGGGAGGGATTATTTTTGAAGGGAGGAAAAAATTTTGGGGCTCCTGTAAACAAAAAGGCAAGCAGACTCTCTCAAATATTTAGCAGATTCTTGTCTGGTATTTAGAAATGCTTCGATGTCATTCACAAGCATAAACTGTGAAATATTGGATATAGAAAGAAAAATAATAGGGATTATTATTTATTGCCTAAAATAGATTAATATGTATATCAATGGTAAGAATATGTTTCAAATTAGTAAAAAACGATTCATAAAAAAGAGCCGATATATAAGTGTAGTATTAAAAAACATATCATGGGTCTGTTCCATCCATGTTACAAAACAGAGCACGACCGACGAAAGGGTTAAAAATAAAATTGTTTAAATTTAGACATTTTAATCCCTTAAATTTTTTTCTTTTGCTCTGGGAATAAACAAATTGGACATAATAATCAAAACTATTGGGACACTTTCATATTATGAGAATGGAAAGCTATGCTACCGAACCAGAAAATAAAGTCTATTTTTAGCAAAATGTTGCAAGAAATTAAAAATATCACCCAATCACGATTTTGAACAATATTTACTAATTAAAGAGCGTATAAAAATATTCATAGTTTCTTTTAGGGCGAAAAAATGAAACGATATCAATCCGGAGCAGAAAAAAGAAAGAAATTAAAACGAATCCAAATTTTTGAAGACCACAAAAATGCTATGCATAGATTTCTCGTCGTCAATAGAGATGATCCATCCCCATCATGCAACCCTATCATCGAAAAGCTATCTACAGAAGCAGACAAAGACAAATGTGAAACTCAAAAGGTGCCCTATAATAAAGTTGAGTTGGGTGGTTTTACCTCTGAGCGGCACTTTTTTGCACACAATGGGGTAAATGACCAGGCCACAAGGACCCCTAAGGCTCGGAGAAGGTTGGAGGAGGGGACCCACTGGAACAGCTGTTGGGAGACGGATGGTAGCCTCCCGTCAAGGCCATCCAGCGTATTCTTTAACGTGCACAGGGTATGGAATTCCCACACGGGGCCACGGGTTAACGTCCCATCCGACGGACGGCGGCCTTTCCAAGCCCATCGGTGTTCCTTACTGACCGTGGGCAGGGCGGGGAGTTTTGCGGAGATCCTATAACAAAGAAGAAAATACCACAGATGATGATGATTTTGAAAAATCGGGATAGTTCTAGAGAATTTACCAAATTAGAGCCTTGCATAAATGACGATATAGCTCTTTGGCCTACAGTGCTATCTGATGCAATGATTGATCATATACTTGTACACAAACCAAAAGATATTGGAAAGATAGAAACTTTAAAATCGGTGTATAAGGATAGGGATCAAATGTATAATAGAGGTCTTTCGCATGATCATTTTTACCGTATAAAAACAAATGGAATTAAAGAAGAGAAATTGGCTTGTATTTTCAGAAACGAGCAAGTGTGTATATTGTTACCCTTGCCAAATGTTTCGCACACCGAAATCCAAATTAATTAGTGGTTTCCAAAACTGGAAACTATTACTACAACTTTGTCCGACCATGAGTTTTCAAAAGAATATATGTCGTCTATGCGTACTTTATATAAAAGATTTTCAACTTTAAACAGAATCGGTACTAATTTATTGCAGCAGAGAGAACATGAAGAGAGTTATTGGAAAGAAGTGTTGAGAAGGATATCAACTACAAGATTAATAGTCGATTAGTACTAGCATTCAGAAGTTACGACGAAGGTCAAAACTCAAATAGAAAAGGAAACTACTTGACATGCTTGGAATACCTAAATGAATATGACAATTTTTTGAAATTGCATTTACAAAAATACAGTAATCGAGGACGAGGAAATATTGTCACATAATATTTGCGACGAATTCATAAGCATCATTAGCAAACATGTAACAGCACTTAGAGTAGAAGAAATTATATCTGCAAATTATTAGTCTTATACTCGACTGTACACCTGATGTTTCACATATGGATCAACTGATACTTGTTATAAGATATGTATTGCCAAATGGTGATATGAAAGATTTCTGGGATTCATACCGATTGAAGAACACACATCACCATATTTGGAAGAACAAGTATTCCTCATTTTAACAAAATTCGATATAGATATTAAACTTTGTCGAGGATAAACATATGACAATGCTGCGAACATGTCGGGAAAGTACTCAGGATTACAGGCACGCATTAAAGACTACAGTCCGAGTGCGGTCTGCATCCCTTGCGCTAGTCACTCTTTAAGTTTAGTCGGCAATTTTGTTGCAGAAAGTTGTAGCACTGCACTTCAATATTTTATGTTTGTGCAAAAATTATTTGCTTTTTTTTCTGCATCCCTCATCGCTGGCAAATTTTGTGTAGAAAGTTGAAGTGTGAAAATGCTTTAACAGTAAAAAAATTATGTGACACTAGATGGTCGGCGAGAGCAGATGCCGTACTGGTATTAAAAATTGGTTATAACCATATAAAAGAGGCCTTATTCGACATCTGCGCTTCAAATTCGGAAAAAAAAACTGTAGTGGAAGCTACATCTTTGTTAAAGGAAATGAACAAATATAAAACGGCACTGATGAGAGTAATTTGAAACACTATTTTACAGAGAGTGAATGCTACCAGCAAATCACTGCAATTAATTGGGTGTACACTATTTAAAGGATCTGGTTTATTAAAATTGCTAGAAAATTTCATTAAACGATTACGTGATGAATTTTTTAATGTAGAAATAGAAGCAACTGATATGACATCTTTAACTTTTGAGGTACAGGATCAAAACGATGTCCACAAAAGGATCAAATACGTAGCCCACAAAAAAAGGAAAGTTTTTTGATGAAAGTAATGAAGAAAAATCATTCGTTTTCATCGCGAGAAAATTTAATTCTTTTAATGTTATTTGTGAGAGTATGATAACAGAACTTGCTCGTAGAAATAAAACATATAAGGATAATACAGAAAATTTAAAAAAATTTTTTGATTTAAGCTTGCCTAATCCAGAAGAAAGGAACTATAGCGAAAAATTAAAAGAGATCTATAAGAACGATATAGATGTTACTCATTTTGATGATGAATTGGAACAGTTTCTACTATTTTTAAAAGAAGATAAAGACAAATTCAATGCTGCCACACAAGTATACCAGACTTCAAGAGAAATGTCGTCAACCTTTCCAAATGTAGAAATTATTTTAAATTTTTTTCGACTATTCCTATTTCCAATTTATTGGGAGAAAGATCTTTCTGTCTTAAAAAAGTACGATGTTAGAAGAAGTTATTAAACAGTATGGCGCTATTGTATATGGAACAAGAAGTATTAAATAACATCGATACTTGGAAAATAATTGATGAATTTGTTAGAGAAAAATCGAGGAAAAAATTAATTTCACATTTTACTCCAACTTAAATACATTTCATTCTTTTTTTCTTAAAATATTTTATTATTTTGTTGCAATTTTTATTTTTATATTTTTTTTATATATTTCATGCCTGATGTTATTATAAAGAAAAATTTATTGCAATGTTTCGAAATAAAAATGCTAAATCGCATATTATGTGTTAATTTTATAGTGAAGCCCTAGTTCTCTTTGTAGCATATAGTACGTATGTAAACATTTTTTAGGGGTCCTGTAAATTTTACCACCAGGGGCCACCAGCCAGCTTAATCTGCCCCTGATTACACTTCTTCTACCGGATTGTTTTCGTCCCATGGTGCATCCTTGTGCCAACACTTCCCCCAGGTAAATGATGCACATGTACCTGGCTGTCCACGTGGTGCAACGAAAATTCATGGACTAGACGACCTTCATCGGAAACCAAATTCATCGGACCAGACAACTTTCTTCCAATCATTTAAGGTCCAGTTTTGATGCTTGTGTGCCCATTGTAAGTGATTTCAATGGTGAACCAAGGCTAGAATGGGCACTCAGAGCGAACTGCAGCTACACAGTCCCATTTTCAGCAGGTTTGATGTACTGTGTGTTGTGACACATTACTCCCTTCACCAGCATTCAAATTATGGGCGAGTTGTGCCACAGTATCCCTTCTGTTGGCTTGTACTATATGGGATAGCCTTCACTCACCTCCAGTATTGATGAGCCATGGTTGGCCCACACTTTGCCAGCAATTCATGGTTTTTCCCTCCTCAAAGAAGAATTTTGAAGGTGGCTAACCATGGCTGATCGTGAGCACCCTCACAAGCTTAGCAGTCTCGGAATGCTCTGACCCAGTTGTCTGGCCATTACTATTTGGGCTTTGTCAAACTCACTTAAGTTTGCCGCTTTTCCCATTTGAAGAACAAGAATAACGCAGATTAACAGAGCTCAGTATCAGGTGTTATTTATACTCTTTCATGACCTTCACACGCACTTTGTTTACCTGCAGTTGCTTTGATTTGCATAAAGACGCACTGGTCATAATGTTTTGGCTCTTCAGTGTAGCTTATTATTAGTTGTAGCGCAATATAACTTCAAACTAGTAAAGTTCTACTTGCTGATACTTTGGATACATTTGTTGAACACATGAATCTTGTTCACACTCGATTTTAACAGTTGTGCATATCCATCATGGCACTAAGAGTTTCCATATGTCGCATTGAGTTGAACATGTCTTTGCTAAGCCAGATGATTGCTTGTCATGGCAACTTTGTCATTTTGATGTTAGTATACGTTGATACAAGGTATATTCAATGCTAAAAACTTGTTACTGACATGATAAATGGAGAGACACAGTCCTGGTTATTGCTTCAATATAAAATTTGATATTTTCAGAATGTTCGGCATTTTGAAGGTTGATGCTGAATATCTAGTTAATTTCAGCAACTGATGGTAAGTATCCAAGTAAGTTATTTTTCTCAGTCTCATTCTCTTTTAAATGCATTTGAACACATAAAGAAACTAAACTTCAATTTAATACATTAAAAGTTTTAAGCATAAATTAAAATTCACTTAGTGATGTGTTTCTACATCATTAATTAGTAGTCCTTGAATCAGTTGGGTTGCTTTACCTCTGAGTGGCACTTTTTTGTACACAATAGGCTAAAAGGCCAGGTCACAAGGACCCCGAATGCTCAGAGAAGGTTGGGAAAAGGGCCAGCTGTGAGGGGAGCTGGCCCTTTTCCCAACCTTCTCAGTGGCCAGCTGTGAGGGGACAGATAGTAGCCTCTTGTCAAGGCCATCCAGCATGTTCTTTAATGTGCACAGGGTATGGCTCTCCTGCACACAGAGCCATGGCTTTACATTCCATCTGAAGGATGGTGGCCTTTCAGAGTCCATAGTGTTCCCTACTGACCAAGGGCAGGAAGGGGAGTTTTGTGAAGATAAATCTCAATGCTGGCCCAGGTGGAACTCAAATCTGGGAACTGCAGAATACAAGTCTGGTGCACTACACTGACTTAATGAAGAGCCATCCTGCCTCTCATTAAGTAAGTTGTCATTAATGTGAAGGTTAGCAATGCATGCTTTTATTAGTCTGTAAGTTTAACAATGAATTGCGATTAAAGTATTTTAAAACTAATTTAATTACCTACGGTAATGTATAGTATTAGTCAAACCTTTTATTTAGCATTAAAATTTGCAACACTGCAAGCAGACATTTGTTGTATATTTTCCTATCATAACAATATCATTGTTATGATAGGAAAATTTCAATGTGAATTAAATTTAATTTTAATCTTACTGTGGCACTCTTAAATGCATAAACATATATTATTTTACCAAATTAAGAGTGTAATTTTTGGTTATGGATCTCATCCACTATGTGGCCTGTGGGAGAACTAGTTTCAAGCTTCATTTTCATGGGAAATAATCTCTTACATATTCCAGGGATGCATATCTGTACAGTAAACTAGCAATATCAATATTTTTGTAATAATTATGTTGGAAGAGACATTGGTATAGACCTCTATAAACAACTTTGTTTAAAAAAAAATATGCAAACAAATATATGAGAATATTTTATGCAAAATTAATAATAGCATCTGTAAATAGGACATGTATATTTGTAAAGAACCAACATAATAAATAGGTATATAATAAATAGCATCAACATTCTGAAATAATAAGTAGTATAAATATAAATAGTACATTTGGTTTGAATCTGGTCAGCACATTTAATTTTTCAGTATCTCTATTTATATTGTTATTCTTCTGAAGTAAGGATATCTGAAACACCTAGAAGCTTGCCAAATGCTTTCATTATAATAGCTGACAGAAAAGAATTTTGAGCTTCAACTAGAAGCCGCAACTCACTTTCTCTGTCCTCATCTAAAAAAGAAAAAGTTATTAGTTGTAAAATAAATATTTATATTTAGAATATCAATTTATACAGTTCTACAAATAAGAGAGGTGGTTAGGGAATTGGTTGCCCAGGTACATGATTCTTTCCAAAAATTCTTTCTACCCCCACTAGAATTTAGTTAATCAGGATGCTTCCCTACTTAAAAAAAAAAAAAAAAAAAACTGGCTACCTATCTGTGCTGTAGACAAAAAATTTATGCTGTACACATAAATTTACCTCTGAATTTGTATTTTATGGAGCAAGGAAAATTAAATTTTTTTAAAAAGTGGTTACTTCTGTGGCTTACAATTTTGCTAGCACATCATTAAAAAAAAACATGGAATAGATTTCATAACTGAGTAAATATTATATTTCTTTGACATATTTAAAATAGTTTATTATTTATAAAATGTTTTTACATAACTTTGAATCGGTTTTGGAAAGTTAAAAGCAAGTTTTAACGTTGTTAAGTTCAAGTTTAACACTATGAACTTGAATCATCTAGTTATATTTATTTCTATTTTAAAATCGCATGGTATTCATTAAATGAAAATTATGTAATTCTGAGAAGAGCTTACAAACTTTGGTATTCCTGAAAGAAATTACACCTTGCCATGCAGTAAAATATTCCAGTAAAGGCAGCAAGGAAATATCGAGTGTTATATCGATTGCTAGAAGCCATACTTGTAATTGACAAGTGGTAAAGGATCTAACAGAGCTCAGTATGTGGTACAGGAAACAATGGATAATGGCAGGCACAACTCAAGGCTGTGGCATGCAGCATAGTTCATGTGGCGAAATTTTGAAAACGAATGAATTAAAACATTGAACAGAAAAATCAAAATGTTTATATTTTTTCAAATTGTTTATCAAGTATATTATGCCCTAGAAATTTGAAATATTTTTTTCTTCGATACTTCCAAACTTTCCCTTAACTTTTAAAGTGTCCAAAGACAATCGACCTTTTTTAAAACCACACTCAAGTAACTTCCATTTCAATATCAATTTATTTTATTATTCAGAATGAAATGTTTTTCCATTTGGTATATAACATGATCTATATATATATATTAGTTATTTCTAGATAAATTTTTAAAATTCAGTTTTTCTGCTGAAAAAAGAAAACCTTATCTTGGCCAAAATTGCATGCATTGTGAGAATAATCACAAAATTTAAAAATATTAATATGGGATGAAGAAACAGTAAATGATGATATTGTACTTCTTTTACAAGTAGAAAATTAATTTACATGTAACTCATTAGTTTAGCTTAAGAGAACCAACATATAAACAGAAAGCTGCTAAAAGTATGATGCTGAAAAACATTTATCATGTGCTGAAACACTTGCTATTAAAAGTGTCATACATCAGAAATAAACAGTCTCACAACACTTTCATTTTACCTTGCATAACCATACCTTTCCACCAAATTCGGCACAAATGTGGAATGATGGTTATCACTTTAGCTTTTTTATTGTTAATTTCACATGGAACACCAAGAAACAAAATGTAATTATTCTTGGAAAATTAGGTCTTTTTTTTCTAGTAATTAAGCTGATTAATATCAGATTTGTTGCATATCACCATTTACTGTTCCTTTATATCATATTGATACTTTCAAATTTGACGATTCCATGAATATCATATGATAGTGGCCATTTTCTCAAAAATGTTTACATATTATTTATAATTATAGGTGCAACACTGTAAAATTTAAAGTTTTATCAATAGTTGTTTTCAAGTTACAAAATATTGAATTTTGGAAAAACAAATACTTTGTGTCTGATGTGTGTCAGGATTTTTTTTTAAAACTCAGATAGCAGTTCAGGACTCAATATATATATATTTTTCTTGGATATATATATTTTTTCTTCCCATCTATTAAGAATCATTTACAGCCACATTTTAAGTTATACCTCCTTTGCCATTTTAAATGCATTCTTTTTTAACGAAATTGATTATTTTCCGAAATTTTGATGTATTCCTATTTATTTTAGTGATTATAAGGCATTCAGAATAAAGTTCATGACAGTTTTGAAATCTCTATATAATATTCTAAAAGTGCAGTTTATTTCATACTTTTCTCTGTAATAGGACCTGAGTTATACAGGAATTTCAAAAAGTATCATGGCAGTACTTTGCTGCAGCTGAAGAATTCTGCCCAAAATTTAAAGTGCTGTGTTCCAGAAACTGTATGGTATAAGAAACTAAAATTTTACTGTGTTGTTCTTTCATAAGAGGCACATCCCTGCCAAATTTTGCGAAATTCTGAGACAGCCTTGGTTTGGTTGAAGTGATATGGACCCCCCCTCCTCCCATAATCAATCCTTTTTATTATTTGGTTTGATTATATTCATAATCAAGTAATTATATTTCAATATAATTTTATTTTAATTATATGAAGTTAGTAAGGACCATAACTTGATATCCAGCATGAACTTCATGCAGTATTTTTTGAACATCACTGGCTTCATCACTTATATGATACAACACCTTTAGGGAATCTCTTCTTGTATACTCCTCGGCTAAAATCTTTATAAAATTGGTGTTATCATTTCAGCCATAATGTAAAATATAAAATCAGTACATCTAAACTGAAAAGTAACAAATTTGTGGCAAAGAGCTAGTGTTCTCATATGAAATAATTTTATTAGAGATATGCAACAATATATAACGAAAACTTTGAAATATTTAATTTATTATGTGATTTACCTATATCTGATATCTCACTCAGGCTAAAGATAAAGTCACTGAAGGTACTTGGAATCATCTGTATAAATTTCCTACGATCAGATTCATTTGCTGTTATGTGACATACACATTCAACTGTACGAATCAGCCATTGCATGTTGCAATTCTGTTTGGTACATACCTGATTAAAAACAATTCCATTAATTTCTGGTTAGACACTAAAATTATAAACTTTTATTGTTAAAATTAAAATAAAAAATACAAATTTTTCCATGACTTACATACTAATATTACTGCAATACAAATAAAATATTGCAATAGCCAGAAAAATTTTATAAATTAATAATGGAACTTCCACAGCGGCATAGTGATGCTGTTGGATTAACAAACAGCAATGGATTGATGTGCACACTAGACTGGAATATTTAGGGACTTTTGGAGATGTTGGAAGAAACAAAAGTCATGAATTATTATAAGAATTTGAAATTTAGATAGAATTCAAGAAAAAAAAAAATACGTTAACAGGTAATCTATGTATTTACTATTTATTGTGTAGATAGAATTTAGATTTCCAAAAATTATTACTATGTATAACATCAGAATTAAACAGTATTTAACCCAATATAAATTTTACCCATGAAGCTTAAAAAAAATTAAAAACTACCTTTCTTAGATATTCTTATACAAAAGATGCTTTCGTAATTAACTTATCGCAACTCTCTAAGGAAAAGCTAATTTTATCGCAATTTCATACCATATAACTCATCTCATCCCAAACAATATATAATTTCAAGGTTAAATACTTTTTTATGCACATATCTGCAATAACAACTGCTTCCTAAATCAGGAAATCAAATTAAAATATATACATTACGAAATAATAAATTAAGTATTATTCTATTATAAAGAAAATTAAAAATGTACTGCCTCTAATATATACTTTCTAGCTTTAAACAGTACTCTTCAACAGTGCTGTAACTAACCTAATTTTGTGCCTGAGGAAAGTATATGAAATTGTGCTGCGAATTTTATAATTTCTTAGTCGTTATATTATAGAAAAATTGAAAACATATAAATAATAATAATAACATAATACTGATTAGATTTATGAGTAGGAATACAATATTTCATTTACATGATAAAAGCAAAATTGCTCAAAAATTAAATATTTATAAATATTTTGACATCTAAAGTAGACTGAAACCAATTTAAAATTCCTTTTAAATCACCATAAAATGCGTAATCCACAGATATTTGCAATAAACTGCATTTCTGGTGACAAAGCCTAATTTTAGCAATCCCCCCCTCCAGAAAAAAAGTAAATTTATTTCAGGTTTAAAACAGTGTTTCTTTATCTTTTCCAAAGGGAGAAGCAATGCATTGTAATATCATTTGCCTAAACATGAGTTAGTTCTACTCCCATTGTTTGCAATGATGATAGATGCATTGGTGGCTTTAATGTTGGCCCTATAACACAATCTGAAGTTATTTTGGCTGTTTCTAAACTTAAACTACATAAATCCCCAGGGGTAGATGAAATTACTACAGAAATGCTTATAGCTGGGAATGTTTCGGTTACCACTTGGATGACTGAAATTCTGAATATCTTTTATGATAAAGGCATGGTTCCTAAGGATTTTACCAGAGCTATTGTTATCCCTATTTTTAAAAAAGGTGATCGCAGTTCTTGTGATAACTATAGGGGTATCAGCCTACTCTCTGTTCCAGGTAAAGTTCTTTCCATGATTGTGCTTAATAGAATTAAGAATCTGGTTGAAAGTCAATTGCGTGATGAGCAATGTGGATTCAGAAGTGGTAGGAGATGTGTGGATCTCAGATATTTTCACTTAGGCAGATTCTCGAGAAATGTTTAGAGTTTCAGAAACCTTTGGTTGCTAGCTTTGTTGATTTCAAAAAGGCTTTTGACTCTGTTGATCGTCATAATTTGTGGTTGATTGTGAAATCATATGGTATACCTGACAAGTTAGTTAACATAATGAAAGCTCTCTATAATAACACTGAGTCATGTGTGAGAGTTGGTAAGGTTTGTAGCAGTTGGTTTAGCATTACTTCTGGTGTTCGACAAGGGTGCATTTTGTCTCCATTTCTCTTTAGCTTGGTTATTGATTATGTTATGCGAAATTCACTTCTAGGGAAAGATTTTGGCCTTAAATGGACTGGACATATGAAAATTTCTGATTTTGATTATGCTGATGATTTAGACCTTTTGGCAAATGATGTTGATGAGACTGGTAGTAGAGTAGGTTTGGTTATAAACAGAGAGAAAACTAAAGTGATGAAAATTGGTCAGGCAGGCTGTGATTCAGTTAATCTGAATGGTTGCAGTCTTGAGCAGGTGTCACAGTTTAATTATCTTGGGAGCTATATAACAGATAATGGTGATGTGCGGCATGAGATTAACAAACGAATAGGGATTGCTGCCGGGACTTTTAAGAATCTATGGAGAGTGTAGAGAAATAGGCGTATACACCTAAAGACTAAAATTAGGCTGTATAATAGTTTGGTTCTTTCTAGGGTTAGTTATGGTAGTGAAACTTGGACACTTTGTAAACAAGATAACAGGAAACTAGATGCTTTTGATTCCAGATGCTTATGCAGTATCTTGGGCATTAGGAGGTTCAACTTTGTAACTAATGATGAGGTTAGGCAAAGGAGTTTGCAACCTCCTTTAAGCAGCATATTGTGCAGAGAGAGACTCCGTTGGTTTGGCCATGTTGCCCATATGGATAATTATAGATTGGCGAATAGGGTTATGAACAGTGTGCCTAAAGCCTCAGAAAGAGGGGAAGACCTAGGATGCGGTGGGCAGACAATGTCAAACAGGACCTTGTTAGAATTGGTGTGCAGTGGCCAGATGCAGTAGATGTAGCTCAGGATAGACTTGCTTGGAGAACTAAATTGCATGGTCTAGTTGGACCTCCGTAGCCCATGGCTGCTTGATGACGATGACGACGACGACGACGACGATGATGATGAAACACGAGTATTCACAAGTACTGTCAGATTATACCCTCAAAGTTTTGGAGATTGGCAGTGTGGACACAGCTCACAGAGGTCACCTAGGAGTTCATGGCACTAACACAGAACACTGTAACTGTCCTCAGTATGAAAGTGTAGGGTGGATTTGTAGTGGGAATATTAACTTGTCCATTGAGATCATACCATGTGGCCAAGGACATCTGAGCAATGCATCATCCATTGATAAGCATCAGTTTTCTCACTGCACCCCCTATTTTGTACCCTATGAATGGAAACTATGTTACCCAATCCATGGCAGACCATTCACACCAAACTCCCCTTGAGTATGGTCTAAACAATGTAGGAGTGGCATGATGGTCATCCTCAAGTCTCATGTTTGCAGGATCCATTAATATAGTTAATGCCCAAGGGGTAGTAGCTTAATGAGAGGGGGTTGTCTTGTGTGACATGGAGTAAAAAGTTCAGAGAGAGAGACAAATTTGGCAGATGTCAGTAAGCTGTTGTTGTTGTTGTTTTACCTCTGAGCGGCACTTTTTTGCACACCATGGGCTAAATGGCCAGGTCACATGGACCCCAAAGGCTCAGAGAAGGTTGGGGGAGGGGACTCACTGGAACAGTTGTTGGGAGACAGATGATAGCCTCCCATCAAGGCCATCCAGCATGTTCTTTAACGTGCACAGGGTATGTCTCTCCCCCACACAGGGCCATGGCTTAAATCTTTATAACATTTTGTGGCTGTCTTGTAGTTGTTTGAGAGATGACTTCAGTGTGATATTCATAGCCCCCACAAAGGGGGGGGGGGGCTGACAGGGCTCTAGCCTGGGGGCCTGGGATTAGTGGGGGCCTGGTGTGGTGGGTCGGCCACCTAAATTAGATGAACAGAAAACAAAAATCGACTTTATAAAATACTGATTTTTGTTTTGTCCAACCAACAAAAATTAATTATTTTATTAGGCACATTACATTTTCCTCTCATCATACCGAGTGGAATGCAATCTCAATTTCCCGAAAACCTTCTATAGAACCTGAACAAGATTTCAGAATTTCCATAGTTTACCCAGTATTGGATTTTATTATCAATGACTTAAAGACAATATTTGAAGCAGCAGATACCATATGTGAATTATTCTCACCCACTTTGAACTTCCAGAACTTAGACGATGGTCAACTTACTGCAAAACTTGTAAATACATATGAGAAAGATCTGTCAGAAGACTTACTGCACAAAATCCCTTACCTTAAAAGTATTCACAAGACAGTTTTCAGCACTGAAAGAAGCCCAATTAGACTACTGAACGCAATTTACAACAAAAAACTGCAAGGTATATTTGCCAATATCTGCCTCGCCTTTAAACTGTTTTGTACAGTACCAGTTACTGTTTAATTAGTTACCAGTTACTGTAATTTGCCAGTCAGCTGAAAGATCATTCAGCAGACTGGCAAATTAATTGAAAACAGGGCAAAGAACCACAACTAGTCAAGTGCGACTTAATGAACTAGCAATTTTGTGCATCGAAAATAATTTAGCTAAGTAAGTTGATTTTACTGAAGTTATTGAAAAATTTGCGACGACCAAAGCTAGAAAATATACTTTGAGATAATTTTTGATATGTAAGTTTTTATTATGTATATCCATATAGTTTTTTTAAAAATAAATATAAATATTACTTTTGTGTCACCATTTAAACTTATTTTATCCAAAATCCTGTAGAGCAGCACGCTGCCCTTAACCTTAGCAGTAGGTAGGGGGGGCCTGCCGAAGATCCTGACCTGGGGGCCCCGCTTCAGGATGTGGGGGTCCTGGTGATATTACTGCCATTTTTACACTGAGCTCTGAAACTCTATGGCTGTGAAGCTGAGTTATTCCTAATCTGAAAGTGAATCTCTTTCCAATTCCTGTGATATAATTCTTGGTTCTAAGCAGTGATCTATTGAAATACTTATCTTAAACACATTTTATGCTTTCTAAAATATTGGGAACTTAACTCCAGTACAGCATTTCTGATAGAAACATTTGAGGATGAGCATCTGCCATAACAATTCAAGGTTAATGAAATTCATTGCAGAAATATGTAATAATATGATGAGCATCACTAATGATTTGGAGGAATGCAAATATCCTTTTGCACATTGTGGGAAAATTTAGATATGCTGGAATCAATTTTGGCTCATTACTCTGAAGGGCTACTCTGGCCTGATTAGAAGCAATTTAAACCCTTACCATGTCAGGTCTGAAAAACTGATTTGTACCATGTGGCAAGGCTTATTTCAGCCACGTTCAGTCAAAAAAAAAAGTGAATTTTAGAACTTTATTGCCAAATAACGAGAAAGGATTTATGACATGTTGTATGCCAAATTTAATCAGCATTTAATTTTAGATTTTCTGAAAATAAAACATTTGACAAAAAAAAGATGACTAGTTTTGTTTTAATGGGGGCTTTCAGAGCAGCATAAAGTAAAAAATGCTTTGACAATGCAAAAATTTATTTAAAAAAACACTAGGTAAAAATAATTATAATGCATATCTAGAAAGGCTATTTGTTTATGAATAAGAGGAAAATAAAATTTTCTTAAATGAAGAAAATTACTCTCTTTTTCGAATTTTATTCATGGTACTATATTTAAAAAAAAAAGATCAGGCTTTTCACCAGCTGTGACTAGTCAAATAAATAAGTCAACTTTAGGATTAAAAAAAAAAACCAACTAATCAACAGAAATGGGTCATACTATATACCAAAATAAAAAAAATTAATTGGGGTTAAAAAAAAGAGAAAATTTAAAAAAATGACAGATAAGTAAAATTTTGTCAGCATTTTTTTAATTGCAAGGTTTTACAGTATTTTTTGCATTTTAAATTCAATAAAAAATTTTAAACAAATTTTGCCATATTTTCTGAAGTATTTTATTATTTTAATATATATAATCTTCAACAAAGGATTCCACAATTTTGTTCATTCGCCAGTGGCACCATTTATTATCAGGAATCAGGCAGCCAAGCTGCCACATATTCTATGATGGTAGTAATATTTGTCACTCCCGCTCATAGCATTATATAAATAATTCAGTAATAAAGTATCACAGAAAATGTCCTGTAGACAAGAAACACTTGAAATAATTAGTTTAAAAAAATTGGTTGTCCTGAGTGGGATTCGAATCCACATCTCCCAGATGCAAAGGAAGCTTTCCTGTGATATTTTATTACAGTATTTAAAGAGTTATGGAAGGCAGAATATTTAAAAATAAATTATCATGTTTCATAAAAATAGTTCATAGTTGTTTACTACTGAAAAAAGCATTATGCAAACTTCTTAAATGCATATTCATTTTTTAAATGGTTTGAAATAATACTTATAATTTAAGTTTTAACGAATTTCTGAGGAAAATCCTTACAATACATTATTGTTGTGAAAAATTCTAACTTTCATAACTTTAAATACTGAAGGAATATTGTTGAAAATCGCAATTTCAATAGATTTAATTATGATCTTTATCTTCAGTCACATTTCCCCATTAAACGCATATTTTAGAAGTTATAGAAATTCCAAGTTAGATTTCTCTTGACACAACATGAAAATTATAATACACTGGTAGGGAATGTACATAATTCAAATATATCTATTAATTTCAGACAAAAACAAAAAAAGACAGTAATATAATAACTTCAACTATTATAAATGCTTTAGGTTTTCTTCTTAACCCTCTAGTGTGCATGATCAGGGCTTTTTTTCTGGGGGGATAGCATATTCCCACCTTTTTTCATCCATATAAAAATAAAATTTCAATATTTTCTTTTCAGGGCTATTAGTTACAGATTTTTAATATGTAGTTAGTGATGTTTTTACCCCATTTTCTCTGCACTGCATTTTCTACTGCAAACTTATTCTAATTTTCCAGCAAATAAAATTAGATTGAAATATATTTTTAACATTTTTACATGTGCTTGGGGCACCGTTTAGAAATTCTCATTTAAAAATTTCTCATTTTCTCAAAATTCCCCTGCCTTTCACAATAAAATTGTTGGACACAATATCCCAATGTGTTTTCCTAGGGAAAAACACCGTTTGTTGAGTGGTTAGCACACTTGGCTTTATCTACGGGACCTGGGTTTGAGCCCCGTGTAAGGCATGGTTGTTCATCTTGTTTTTCTGCTGGGGTCCAGCCAACCTCACAGACCTACTATGGTGTATAAACTGATAGGATCCTGTCAGACCTCTGTGGCAAGCAACTGCTTGAGAGGGGTATTTATTTACTTTTTTTTTTATAATTAAACACAGTAGTTTGAAGATCTTAACTAAGTATTTTTGAATGTTTTTATGCTGACTGCTTATATTAATTATAACATGACTATCAAGAAATAAAGCCTTGCAACTCTTGAAACAGATTATGCATAATTGTTTTTGTAAAAAATTTTTGAAAAAAATATTTGTTGCCCCTATAAAAATGCTACCAGGTGCAGTGGCATCGCTGCCAATGGTCATAATTCAGTGATCACTACCTTATGTACCTAATGAATGATACTAGTACTCTAAAAGTTTTTTTCTAAATGCAGATATCAATAATATAATGTAACTTTAAATGGTGCTACTAAAAATACAAAATAAAACAACACAAATATAAAAAAACACAATATTTTCCAATTTTTTAAGTATATAGTTTAACTTCCTGAGAAACAAAATACACTTACCAGGGCTAAATTAGTTACCAAAGTTCCCAGATCAACAACCTTGCCATTTAAGAGTTTATTTCCCATAAACATAATGGTAACTGCATCACCACACAGAAACAGCAAGGTAGCAACATTTTCAGCAAGCCATTCTTCAGGTGTGTCTGCATTAAAAAAATTAATATTAAAACAGTTTCAGTTTAGTCAATTTATTGCCATAAAGTCATTAAGATTCAATAGGTTGCTTTATTCCTTACAGCTTACTTAACAAGTTGTATTGTGCATATAAACACGTATAATATGGCTGTCAAGAAAGCTATATCAGTGTGCATAAGGTATAATTTTCGATCTGAGGCCACAGGAATTATTTAAGGTGGTTTTTGCCCACTCACTTTGAATTTTTATTTTTCTCTTTTTATTTTATTTATTTTATTTATTCTTTTATTTATTCTTTTAATTTCTTCTTTTTATTTATTTTAACTGCTTCAACCAAAACTGTAAGTACATGGCTAAATTATAATTTCAATAATAAAACTGTGACTAAGTTATAAAATGAACATTAAATAAAATGCTACAAAGATAATTTTAAGGCCTCTGGAAAAAGAATAAGAAATTCTTACCATTTTTTGGGAATCTGAAAACAAAAAAGTTGAAAGCTAGTAATGGCATCTAGTCAGGGGTGGTGCTACCACACATGCAATAGGTGCAACTGTAGTGTACGGCATATTTTTAGGGGCGGAAAATTTGCAAACTAATGACCATATCTGCAGTGAAGTTGACTCAAGTAAGATGACCCATTTTTTAACATGATTTTCAATTGCTTCTAAAAATGACATTAAATTGCTAAAGTAATCAGTAATATATAATATCAGACTTGGAAAAAGGGGTGGCAGAGTCCAACTCACTCCGGGTGGCAAAAGTACTGGCCCTGTATCTAATGTATAAGGAAAGGATGTAATTCTAAATCAGTTGGGTCGTTTTACTTCTGAGCTAAATAGCCAGGTCACAAAGACACTGATGGCTCAGAGAAGGTTGGAGGAAGGGGACCTACTGTACAGCTGTTAGGAGACAGACTGTAGCCTCTCATCAAGGCCATCCAGTATATTCTTAATGTACACAATGTATGTGTGTCCCACACACAGGGCCATGGCTTAACTCCCATCCACTGGACTTCGGCTTTTTCAAGCCCATTGGTATCCCCTACTGACTGAAGTTCCCTACTGACTGAAGAAGGTGGGAGTTTTGCAGAGAAAAATATCAATACTGGCCGAAGTGAGACTCGAACCTAGGAACTGCAGATTACAAGCCTAGCACACTACCAACTGAACCACCCTGCTAAACCAGTCTTTGCTATATTATCTTCAATTTTAGTATAATATAAAAAAAAATAAATAAACACCCCCTCAAGCAGCTGCTTGCCACAGAGGTCTGACAGGAGCCTGTCAGTTTATATGCCACAGTAGAAGGTCTGAGAGGATGGCAGGACCTCAGCAGAAAAACGACACATACATCCATGCCTTACCCGGGGCTCGAACACAGGTCCCTTAGATCAATAGCCAAGCATGCTAACCACTCGGCCACGGGACGACTAATTTTAATATAGAATTATCTAAACCAGAATTCAAAAATATAATATTTACATTAATACCAAAATATATTATCATGATATATATATGTTTCAGAAATATATAAAGTTCTTCATATATACTGCTCATCAAAACTTCACTATGCTTAACTTTGTGAATAAAAACGAATCTCTTCAAATAAATATATTTTTTAATGTACCAGGTAAGTTAAGGTTCAGTTTAGAAAAATCAACATGTAATCATGTATAATATCATGGAATGTGTAAAAAAGATGCCTATAGAAGAAGCACATTCATAATGCCTAATGCCTAATATATTATTGTGTGAGCCAAAGATACTTAATTACATTTTCAAGCAGGACAACAAATAAGATTCGCGACAACCCCGGTGCACCGCAGTACTGTGACTGCATATCACCTTAAGGGATTGCCACTGAAACCACTATAAACTAAAAAGGCTCCTATCAATTTAGCTTGCCTTAACATTTGCCTACATACAGCGGTAGAAGACCTTTTGTGAAGAGAAAAGCACTACTTGGGTTTTATTAGTCTGCTTGAAGATATAATCATTGAGGTGCAGTGAGAGTGGGATCTTTTGAAATTTTGAGTGCTGCCTATGAATATGCCCAACACTCACTGAATTTAGTCCAGAAACGTGCCAATATATAAATAAAAAGATCTTAGTCTTTTGAATTTAGAGCCAGAAAAATAAACAGAAGTCCTATCTTTTTGGGTCCTCTGCAGCAGAGACTCCTAGGTACTTCCGTCAGAAAGCCACACCTCGAGGGACTCCCAACCTCTTGGCATGACCCCCAACTTCGTCCTCTCCATCGAGCCGGGCATCACAGCCCGCTCGCCATCTCGGCTTCAGCACCGTGCCAAGGCCGCTTCGGGGAACACTGGACCAGGCTGGCCAAACCAGTCCGCAACCCTCCCATGACCAAGACAAAGCTCTCCGCCTACTGGGGCTTACAACACTGCAGCACCCAAACCCCACTTCGCAGAGGAACCCAAGTTCCTCCACTGCAAAAGCCATGAGTCCAAATCTCATTCATGTGGGACTCTTAGTTTGGCTGTTCCATCGATAAGCCCACTGGCCACAGGCGGCCCACCCGGGCCGCGAGCCTCCAACTTCTACCTCTCCATTGTGAACGGGTCGAAACCCCCCAGTGAACATAGGTCCACCCCGATATCACACAGACCGCACCGAAGAGCCCCCCGATGAGTGTGCGATGAGGTGCACAACATAGCCCGGGAACCCCCCGATGCATGACCACAGCTAACAGGGTTCACCACGCCCTGTCGTGGTTCTCATTACGGCCCTTCAATCGGGGCTGCAACCCCCAGCTTCTCAGCGGACAAGTCAATAAGCCGACAAGACCAGCCCAAGCCATACCAGTCTGCCAGCCCTCAACGAGCCCCTCCACCGGGGGCCACCAGACTTCCGAACCCCAGAGAGCCAGCGGCCCAAGCCCAACTTCTCAGAGGCACCATAGGCCCCCCCCCCCTCATCAAGGAGGACCCACTCCGGGGGGGGGGGGGGGGGTTCAAGCAGGACAGACATATTTCTATGTTATAAACTTGCACAACAACAATTGATGTTTCAAATTTGGGAATAGTATTTAAACAAAGAGTTAATTTTGCCAAATTTTGCAACACCTCCTACAGACACATTTGCTGCTATAGAAGTTACTAAATGTCCGATACAATCCATGGCACAAACACAAATTCTTTAGGTGCAGTTGGCATGGTAGCTGAATCTCCCTATGTACCCACTTGAAAACATCTTATGACCAACCCTGTATACAGGAAATACTACAACTAATTGGCAACTCTCAGAGGATTCAGTTGAGTTGCTTTACCTTTGAGTGGAACTTGCTTGCATACAATGGGCTAAATTGCCAGGACACAAATACCCCAAGGGCTCAGAGAAGGTTGAGAGAAGGAGACCTGCTGGACAGCTGTTAGGAGACAGATGATAGCCTCTAGTCAAGGCCATCCAGCGTGTCCTTTAACATGCACAGGATATGACTCTCCTGCACACAGAGCCATGGCTTAACCCTTTAACACCAAAGAAATCTGAGAAAAAGTTAGAGGGTAGTAAAGACAAAGAAATAGCACTATTCGAACTAGTCCATTCCAAAATCTCAGCCATTCTGGGCGTTAAAGGTTTAATGTGTCATCCAAAGGACGATGGCCTTTCCAAGCCAATTGGTTTCCCCTACTGACTGAGAGCATGGTGGGGTGTTTTGCAGAAATAAATCTCAACACTGGCCCATCTGGGACTCGAACCTGAGAACTGCAGTTTATGAGCCTGGTGCACTACTGACTGAGCTACCACCACCTTGGTGCACAGGGTATGGCTCTCTCCTGTAAATGTCAATATGGCTTAATATCCCATCTGAAAGAAGATGGCCTTTCCAACACCACTGGTATCTCTCCTTTCTGACTAAGGGCAAGACATTTTTGACTAAGGCTAAGGGCATTTCATGACATCAAAGTGGCGTATGCTTTGCAGAGATAGATTTTAATGCTGGCACAGGTGGGACTTGAACTTGGGAATTCCATTAACAACTGAGTTGACCCCTGCCTCACTCTAGGAGAAAGCTCATAAAGTGAGAAGATTGTAAAAAAAAATCAGAACTTTAACACATGAAAATGCACAATTTCCACATCAGAAATGACACCAAAAGAAATTGAAAACCATGTGGTCTTAAATAATACACCTGTTAACTTGCTCACTTGAGAGACACAGATGACTTCTAGCTAAGTAATGCAGTTTAAAATATATGAATTTCATAATATTTGAAGTTAAATTTCTACAGTTATGTTTCATATGAATGTATAAACATTTTTTTTTAGTGGAAAAAAGTTTCGCTGATGTGTGGGATTTGAACCCATGTCTCTCCAGAAACATGCCAAAGTATTCTACCATTGAACAGAAGGTAAAAAAAAATGCCAGCTCCATCTTTTTTCCACTTAATATGACTTTTCACTCTTCCTGTAATTTCAGCACCTAAACTTGGTGCTATCTATGATCTGGGAGGGCAACCATTTCTTTAAATTTGCAATGAGTAAGGTGTAAATAAATAATCAAGTCACTTCATGTTATTAATGTTATTAATGATTAAACAGTAGTATTATTTAATAATTTATTTACATATCACTCACAACAACATTTAAAGAAATGGTTGCTGTCCTGGATTGGTGCCAAAATCATGGGAAAAGTGAAAAGTCAGATTAAGTGGATAAAAGATGGAGCTGGCATTAGTTCAATGGTAGAATACTTGGCATGTTTCTGGAGAAACATGGGTTCAAATCCTGCATGTTGGTGAAACTTTTTTTTCGCAAAAATATTGGTCGATTTATTGACATTAAAGTCAACAAGTAACTCTGTGAATATTACTTACTGTTGAAATAATATGAAGGTTTTTAATTGCTTTGTTTATTCATAAGTACATTGGAAGAAAGATTACACATGGATTATCATGTAGCTCCTGAACTATACCTGTAATATATAGTAGTTTTTGTGATGCCTACAAAAAAATTCCCCACCCAGAATGAATGTTGTTAGTTAAAATACAAAGCAATGTGCTAAAAGATAGTAGTGTAAGTAACATGATCATGTTTGCACCCTGTTTAGTGAGGCGGATACATAGATATTAGGATAACATTAGTAGAAGGTGTGGTCACCTTTCATGGAAATACAAGCACTAATACAGTTAGGAAGTGAGGCAGAAAGGTTCCTCATAATGTCTTGGTCTATGGTTCTCCAGATTTACTTCCCCCGCAGATGAAAATCCATCACATTATGCACTGCAGTTAGTTCTGTTCTTAGAAGTTATTTCATGACATCAAAGATATGCTCAATTGGCTACAGATCTAGTGACTGGGCTGACCACAACAGCATGGAAATGGCTTGCAGACATTCCCATGCTACATGTGCTGCATTTGTTCGGGCATTATTGTGTGGGAATGTGGCATATGCTCTGCAGGGTAAGACCCAGGGTGGAGAATGGTATTCACATACTGATTGATGTAAGAGATGGTGCCTCACACAAGGATCCCAGCAGTGGGCACTGTATGGTGCTCAATAATAAACAACAATTCCTTTTGCTGGTATATTGCCACACATGTGTGGCCTCATTGCTGAAGCTGATATATTGCCATTCATTATGTCACTCAGTCTGTTTGTTGCACCACGGCAATATGCTATTCCTTTGGCTTCAAGTGAGTTGTATGCAGAGGAAGCATCTCTTTCATACACCAGCTTTGTGCAAGTGTCAATGAATGGTACTGACAGATACCAGCAGTGCCTCGTCAGTCATTCTGTAACTGGATATCTATCGAGCAGTAGTGTTTCGGGTATTGATAACCATCAAGCAAATCTGCCAAAAATCATCCTCCTCTCTGCCAATCCTCATTTGACTCCATTTATAGCTTTCTTTTAGAAAACTTGTATCTGGTAACCTTAATCTCACATTAATATTAGGTCTCCTCATTTTTTCATCCTTTACTATTAACTACCTAACAAGGTTCCTACATTCCATAACTAGAATTTGAGAGTGAAATGTGAACTTCAACTAAGCACATATATTCTAATAGAGAAAAAGAGTCTTTTGTGTGATTGGTGTGTGAATAGGAATGGTAGCAGATTCAACAGGATATTAAAAAGCAACTGGCACTTTTTTCCCAGAATAAAAATGATTCAGTATTACCTGTCAGCTCTTCTAAAAGAGAAATAATATCATCTTCTGTCCATTCTGATTTACTCTTTTGCAAAAGTTGAATAGCTTGAGCTAATTCCAGCAAATAGTTGTGAACTTGAAATATACCAGGAGGGGATGTTTCTACTAGAATCCACCACATAATTTTCTCTAAAAAACAAAAACATGGTCCACTCAAAATAATGAAAAGCATAATTTTTATTTATGTTTCCTGCATTATATAAAATATTATTTTAGCAAATGGAATAAAATATTTCTTAAGATTAATAACACAGAGCAGTGTAAAAACAAAGTTATGGTGTTAGCAGAAAAGGTGATTTTTCTGACAGTTGAACATGAACTCATGACCAAAATAAAGTGCAGTGGGGGGCTAGGACAGATAATAATTGGGGACCCTCATGCTCCACAAACCTATGATATTCATTCTACTTCGGGAGTCATTGTAGGGATTTCTAGTTTCATAATGTGCCTTGACAATTTCCACATGATATATTGCAGAGGGTAAAGATTGTACATGAGTTGCAGCCAGTTATTAAGCATTTTGCCCCTGTTAAGTTCCTTAAAAGGCTGGAGATGACTGAGTTAATCTTTCAACAAAATAATAAAACACTTTGCTATTGGATATATTTAGAGTTTTTATTATGTATTTACACATACACCGAAGAGCCAAAATATTATAGCCATCTGCCTAATATGATGTTGGTCCTCCACATGCCGCCAAAACAGCTGTTACCCAGTGAGGCATGGACGCTACAAGATTTCTAAAGGTGTTTTGTGGTATCTGGTACCAACAAGTTACCTGCAGATCCTTTAACTCTTATAAGTTATGTGGTTGAACAGCTGCAGATCAGATATGCTGTTCCATCACAAACCACAGCTGCTTGATTAGATTGATGTCTGAGGAATTAGGAGGCCAGGGAGTCTTCCTCATGTTCTGCGAACCATTCTTGAACAATCCAGGCAGTGTGACATGGTACATTATCCTGCTGAAAGAAGGCACTACTAGAGGGAAAGACCATTGTCATGAAAGGATGTACCTGGTCTGCAATGATGTTTAGGTGGTGATAGAGGTCATAGTCTTCTGCACATGAATGACTGGACACAGAGTTTCCCAGCAGAACATTGCTTTGGGCAATGTTCTGCTGGGAAACTCTGCCCAAAGCACTTTTTTGCCCAAACATGCCAAACATGCAGAACATTGCCCAAAGCATTTCCTCTACCAGCTTGTTTTCTGTCCATTCTGATTTACTCTTTTGCAGCTTGTTTTCGTCCTACAGTGCATCCTGGTGTCAACACTTCCCCAGGTAAACAACGCACACATACCCGGCCCCATATGGTGAAACAGGAAATGAGATTCATCAGACCAGACAACCTTCTTACAATCATTCAAGGTCCAGTTTTGATTCTCATATGAACAGAGGTTATCATGGGAACTCAAAGCAGCCTGCGGCTATGCAGCCCCATTTCAGCAGGGTTTGATCTACTGTGTGTGTGACACATTACTCCCATTACCAGCATTCAAATTACGGGCGAGTTGTGCCACAGTATCTCTTCTGTTCGCCCATATCATATGAGCTAGCCTTCATTCACCTCCAGCATCGATGAGCCATGGTCGGTCCATATCTTGCCAGAGGTTTGTGGTTTTTCCCTCCTCGGACCACTTTTTGAAGGTACTAACCATGGCTGAATGTGAGCACCCTACAAGCCTTGCCATCTCAGAAATACTCTGACCCAGTCATCTGGCCATTACAATTTGGTCTTTGTCAAACTCACTTAAGTCCACTGCCTTTCCCATCTGAAGAACAAGAATAACACTGATTAACAGAGCTCAGTATCAGGTGTTATTTATACTGTTTCATGACCTTCATATGCACTGTCATTTACCTGGCAAATGCTTCGATTTACATAAAGACAGTGTTGGAAGAGGAAGAATCCTCTTCCAACACTGACAAATCTCCTCATGTGTTCGCACTGTCCAACACCTATAACCGCTCCTCTCGCATTCCTAGGTATTTATTCTCCCATGCTGTCTTCTCGCTTCCAAACTCTCCCCCCCCCCCCCAGAGTTTCAAGGGCAAGGGATGGGTGTTCTGAGCTGCAACAGCAGCTGGAGATTGGAAACCGAGGTCACTCTCTGAGACCCTCCCCTTGCTGCCTATAGTGCTACGGTACAATGATGAGCCCACATGAAATTGATATAATGAAAATTACATAAAGAAACAAATATTTACTATTTACATAATTACAATGGAGGAAGCAAAGCCCTGGCCTCCCAATCATCTATTGATAGGATCTAAGATGACAAGTGCATTTATCAGATGCTGCTCACAATTTCTTAAAGTCACATGCTTTAATCTGACCGAACAACCAACATTTGACCAAATTGATAAAACAGAGGCTAGGAACAAAAAAAAGTTAGATCAACAAAAGGCATTTATTGCATTACTAGGTTAATCTGAAACAGAGGACAGAATCAATACTTGTCAGGAACGTTGTCAGTTCAAAGCTAAGAATGATATAGGACTTTGCACTAGTATTCATGAATTGCTATTAACCAGCATTGGAAAACGTTACAAATAGCAAATTTATTTTTGAATAATCGAAATGAACAATGTTATTGTAATTTCAAAATATTTATGATAAAACATAATGAATATTGGAAAATATAACTTTGTTATTGTCACAGTTGTTTATGTTGATAACATTAACTTTTTCTATTTTTATTTTGTAAGATATATACTTAGAAACTTAAATCTCTTCCAATTTCAACAAATATACAATTGAACTTTTACCATCAACAACAGACACATTCCTAAGGAATTTGACTGGATGCAGCTCTCCTAGCTAACCTCCTAATAATTAGTATTTAGAGAAGGAAGACCACTTTTGCCAGAGGTAATAGCAATAGTAAAGAAAGAGTTGGATGCCTTTCACACAGAAAGAAAAGCAAAGCATTTATAATGGGGCGAAAATCCCACATGTATTGCAATGACTTATGATCCTTTTAAATGCTTGGAGAAGGAACTTTATAGATGAGTGGTTTGAGTATGGGATAGAGTTGGCAGAAAGAAAGGGCCATTAACCTGTATGATAGATGAAACTTTCAGTTTTGACCTTCGCATTTTGTTTTCTACACATCTTTTCCCAGCAAACCCTTCCACCTATCTTTGCAGCTCCCAGAAACATTTTCATTGGGTCATCAAATCAATAATTTTCATTGGGTCATCAAATCAATAACTGTCAATAACAATACATTGGGATTTCATTGGGTCATCAAATCAATAACTGTCAGAATTGCCCGATACTTGTGTTGCTAAAAAGAAAAAGAGATAGTTTTCTTATATCAATTAAGCAGTGATGATGCTTCTCTTGTACTTGTCTGCAGTTCCATCAAGAAAAGAATGCATAAAGCAAAATAAGTAACATCCCCAATTTCAAATACTTGTTCATTAAATTTATTTTTATGCTATTTAAAGTTTGATTTATGAAATAAGGGGTGAATTTTTTTGCTTTTTTTGCATACACACACCATTCCAATGTAGATAATAGTAACGATGCATTTTGTAATCATTATTAATAATTTCCTTTTCCTTTCGTAACATTCATAAATAATAACAATTTATTCCAAAATCTCTACTGTACTGATTATCTGGTGTCTGAACATGTCAGACAGGAAAAAACATAAATTTGGTGGGTGGTGCATCATCATGGACATATCCTAGGATGTCTGTTGGATGCACTCGAATATCAGATCCTGTCGGCCCTCCTGATCATGGACAAGCCATTATGCTGCAGGTCTCTCTAAGCCATCTAACAACACAGCAAATGGCCAAAGCAATTGGATATGGACAGCCAGAAAACACATGACATACCACTGTGCAGCTTTCTGGGCATATTGTTGATACCATACAGCAACACTATCTCACCGTACTGATCGTTGGAGTAGCCCACCATCTGGGTCTTCAACTGGTACACCTACTCACCTACAAGTGCTACATCACATACTTCCATGTCTGATTTTTATTTCTCTATGTGAATGACACATCACTGTTATCATAAGCATATGTTTGTGAATCTTTCTCCACCATTGCACAGTATTTTGCAGTCGCTAAGCCTCGAGTGTCTGATCTAAGTCATCAAATGTCTGATTTCAAATGATAAAAATTTATAGCCTTCCCTCCACTCATTTTGTGCATACCATATGTCATTTCCTACTAATTAGAAGATGGCGTACAACTTTGCAATTTACGTTTTTTCTCTCTTTGTTGCCAAGTTAGGTTTGTTAACATCCTAATTTTGTTGCTAGGGAGTTACTCATTCGATTGGACATGGTCACTTTCCTATAGGTAGACCAAACATTTGCACCTCTAGGACCCTTCGTTACAAAGTTATTTGGATGTTTTAGAACTTTTCTTTGAACACTGTATAAACATTAAACATATCACAGTGGGCTCAGTGATCAGAAGTAAAATTAGTGGATGGGGATTAGTAAGATTAAGATTCCAGATAATTGGGCCAACTGTGAATGCAGTGCTAGTAGTTTTTTTTTTTTCTTCACAGAATCTGGTTAAAGATTTCCACAACTAAAAACACAAAGAAAAAAAAACAAACAAGAAAACACAAAGAAACCAATATACAAATTTTAAAAAACATCATCTCCATTTTCTTATTAATAATTAAATATATTTAAGAACACAGTGGTAATATTAAATTACAAATTTAATACACAAATTCAGTTAAAATTTAAGACATTTGTTCTCTAATTAAGATAATTTACACAGAATTAGCTACAAGTTATCTATCTTTGCACCGTCCGACAAAAGAACTGAGTTTTTCTCATGTAGGCAGGAGTTTTAAGTGTATGATTACTCAAAAATAAGTTCTCATCATAAGTACAGTGCTTGTTTTTTTTTTTCTGCAATGTATGGTGCATTCCATCTTCGAGCTGTTATTTGGCATCCAGTCTTATGATGCTGTCAGCTGTAGACATGCCTTGGTTGTTTAAAAGCACTTTCACTCCATTGTTGTGTCAGAGATACCACTTCTTGTTGTTGCTTTGGTCGTTATCAGACTGCTTGGTGATTTTGCTGGTTCTCATTTGTACTTTCTAGTATTCATTTGATGCATTTTAGATGACATTTTATTTTGCAGCTAACTCTGTGTAAATTATTGTAATCTGAGAACAAATGTCTTAAATTTTAACAGAGAATTTGTAAATTAACTTGCAATTCTTCTGATGGGTTGCACAAGAATATGATAGATTATATTTTAATTAATAGCAAATGGGCTAGTTCAGTTAGGAATACCAGATCATACAGAGGAGCTGAAATTGGGTCTGACCATTACCTGGTCAAAAGTATCTTGCAATTGAAGCTTAAGAAATGTTGTGCTAAGATTAAGAGAATTACTTTTAACACTGAGGGTCTGAAAGATCCAGATATAGCCAAAGCATACAATGAAAGGCTACTTAGTCATTATTAATAATGCAAACATTTAAAAAACTTAGATGATGAAAATACTATTATTAACTCATTGAAAACAAATAACACTCTTTTTACCAGAATTCACAGGTCCAAAAAGAAGGTAGAGAAATTTGGCTTGATGAACAAATGGTAAAGGCTTCAGCAGACAAGATAACCAAAAACAGCGATCAGCTGGTGTACGACAGGAGTCCAGATAGACAAAGCGATAATACAGTCTGATATACATCTCTTGGTTTGGATGGGTACCTAAAAAGAAAAATATTAGAATATTACATGAATTATTGTTTTGCAATTTTATAGATCAATAAACCAGTTTGCAGTTTTTTTGATAAAAAAAAAACTAGTTTTGTAGATTAATAAATATGTAGAAACTACAAATAAAAATATTAGATGATAAAAACGTGACTTGGCCATTTAGCTCATTGTAGCAAAAAAAATGCACTCAGAGATAACCCAACCCTTACTGTTGGATTCAAAATAAATATTCGATCACTTGTTTCCTTCAATCAACCTTTTAAATGCAAAGCTAATGCAAAAATCACAAAAAAGTCAAAAGTTAACCAACAAAAAGTGATGTATAATATATAACGAAGAGCCAAAACATTATGACCAGCATGTCTTTGTGCAAATTGAAGCAACTGCAGGTAAACAACAGCTTGTGTGAAGGTCATAAAATGGTATAAATTACACCTGATATTGAGCTCTGTTAATTAGTGTTATTCTTGTTCTTCAGATGGAAAGGCAGTGGACTTAAGTGAGTTTGACAAAGACCAAATTGTAATGGCCAGATGACTGGGTCAGAGCATTTCTGAAATGGTAGCTTTGTAGGGTGCTCACAGTCAGCTGTAGTTAGTACCTTCAAAAAGTGGTCCCAGGAGGGAAAAACCACGAACCGCTGGCAAGGTGTGGGCCGACCATCAATGCTAGAGGTGAACGAAGGTTATCCCATATGGTATGAGCCAACAGAAGGGATACTGTGGTGCAACTCACCCATAATTTGAATGCTGGTGACAGGAGTAATGTGTCACAACACACAGTATATCGAACCCTGCTGAAAATGGGGCTGTGTAGCCGCAGGCCACTCCAAGTGCCAATGCTAACCCCATTTCACCGTCAAAAGGGTCTACAATAGGCATGCAAGCATCAAAACTGAACCTTGAATGATTGGTAGAAGGTCATTTGGTCTGATGAATCTCATTTTCTGTTGCACCATGTGGATGGCTGGGTGCATGTACATCGTTTACCTGGGGAAGTGTTGGCAACAGGATGCACCATGGGATGAAAAGAAGCCGGTGAAGGAAGTGTAATACTTTGGGCAATGTTCTGCTGGGAAACCCTGTGTTCAGTCATTCCTGTGCAGGAAACTACAACATCTACCACATGGCTAAACATCATTGTAGACCAGGTAATCCTTTCATGGCAACAGTATTCCCCTCTAGTAGTGCCTTCTCTCAGCAGGATAATGTGCCATGCCACACAGCCTGGATTGTTCGAGAATGGTTCGCAGAATATGAGGAAGACTTCTAGGTATTGCCCTGGCCTCCAAATTCCCCAGACATTAATCCAATCAAGCCTCTGTGATTTGTGTTGGAACAGCATATCTGATCTGCGGTGGCTCAACCACACACTTTAACAAAGGATCTGCTGGTAACATGTTGGTACTAGATACTACACGACACCTTTAGAAATCTTGTAGTGTCCATGCCTTGCCGGGTAAGAGCTGTTTTGGTGGCAGGTGGAGGACCAACATCATATTAGGCAGGTGGTCATAATGTTTTGGCTCTTCGGTGTATTATAATATTACATAATATTATATAATTAATTATATATAATGTTATATATAATAATAATAAAATTCTTATAGTTATAATTGCATAAATTTCTTGAAATGTTTTCATTCTTAACCTTGATAAGTTAGTAAAGTATTTGGAATCCAGTTTAAAGAACTAAATGAAACAAATGAAGCAAGTTAATTTGAGATTTTTCGAAAAATCTCTTCAATTTAATCAATTGTATACTCAGAGTATATTTCCCATCTTCATGACATACTTGTCATTGTTTCTTGAGGCTGAGAGCAGCTGAGACAATGCCTTCATAAGACACACAGAATTGTGTATTGTAGGTAGAAAGTCCATAGCATCAATTAAGAAGAAATCTTGATTGGCAGCCAGTATGCCAGTGGTGCAGAGCACCTGACATGTTATCAGGAGGTCATGGTTCATATCCCACCTGGCTCAAGACAATTTTTCCTCGAAAATTGATCAACGTTTTCAAAGTGATATCTTCCTTCATAAATTGAGCAAGATTATATCAGTGAAACTATGCAAAGTAAACATTGCATCTGCTATTGACAGGGGAAATAACAAAAGGAAGCAATGAACTGGCAGTTAATTGAACAATTTTTTTTGCAGTTCATGCATAAATTAATTGATGCACATGCTTTTGATTGTAAAGCTATAAAGTATCTTGATTTCTATCATCTTCTATATGCTGCAGTTGACCTTTTAAAGAGTTATACAGATTTCATATTTATAGGCCACCTGGGTAAAGGTGGTTATGGACAAGTTTTAAAGATGTATGACAGAAAGAACCACAGGAGCATAGCAGTTTGTGTCAAGCCTTCCCCAGGTAAAAAAATCTATTGGCCATTCTTTTATCACACAAGTATCATTTGATTGTATCAGATCTTTTCCATTGATCGGACAGAGCAAAACATTTGTAACATTCACAGAGAGGGGCGGGTATGGCACGATCTATGACTGGGATTTTGTAAATGATGTTCTGAATTTCAGTGTTACACAACAACTGTAGTTCAGAATAAACATGCTTAGAGAACTATATTACAGTCTGTTTGGAACTCCATCACCCATGGCTGTTTGAGAATTATGCATGTAAATCAGGTTGTTTTACCTCTGGCAGCACTTTTTTTGTATACAATAGGTGAAATGGTCAGGTTACAAGGACCTCAAGAGTTCAGAATTGTTTAGGTGAAGGGGACCCACTGGACAGCTGTTAGGAGACAAATGAAAGCCTCCCATCAAGGTCATTCAGTATGTTCTTTAATGTGTACAGGGTAAATTAAAGCCTTTCTGCGCATATCTCTCCTGCACATGGGGCCATTGCTTAGCACTTCATCCGGTAGACTTTTCAAGTTCATCAGTCTCCCGTTTCTCACAGAGGGCAGGACAGGGATTACTGGAGATAAATCTTAATGCTGGCATAGTTAAGACTCAAACATGGGAACTATAGATTATTAGTCTGGTATGCTATCAAGTGAGCTAGACATTCCATATAAATAGGTCAAAAACTCAGCAGGCCTAAACTTTCCTCTATCTTGCTGTTTTATCTATCTAAATGATACTACAGTTAAAGTAGGATAACAGAAGATTAAATTTGTGAATTTTAAAAAGATCATAACATTTAAACAATATTGTAGTTAAAGTAAGTCAAGAAAAGTATAATTGGTGAAATTTTCAGAATTTTAAATTTAATAGCTTTTACAAAACATAAATTAATATCTTATTATTATAATCTTAAAATTAATATTTTTAGATTTTTTTTCTTCAAATTTGATGTGTGTTACCCTGAAGAAATTGAAATATACAAATTAAATTATATAATGGAAATATTATAACTGAAATAATAGAATCTCTCAGATACACCTGGTAATAATTTATTAAATAAATATAGAGGAAATATTGTCATTAGCAGGGTGGGATCTGAACCCACGACCTACTGATAACATGTCAGGTGCTCTGACCACTGAGCTACCAGTCACTGACAAAAACCATAGAAGTCATTGGAAATGTAGTTGATTGTAATTGAAGACTCTGGTCCAGAAGGCACTTTCCAGTTTAGTGCACACAGCCAGCCCACATCAAACGGCATGGTATTTTTATTTTTTAAGCCAACATGCCAAGAATCAAGAGTAAGAATTGGAAATATCATATTTTGAGTTTACCTGTTTCCCAAGATATTAATGACCATATTTCCAAAACGTTTTGGTTACAACTCAAAATTAAAAGATCCATTCACCTCCTGACTCAAAATTCAAATTCCCATTCACCTCATTACCCAAATCAGATGGTGACCCTGGGTTGGAGAACCTTTGAAGGGTAAAGTTGGGGAAAAATTAGTCAGCCAAAATTAGCTGACTCTTATATCTTGAGCCATTATTGCTAAAGGAACAATTCATAACATACTAGTGGACAAAATTTAAGTTACAAACATAAAAGTTGACATTAAAGCACTAAAGACTTGAGAGACATTTATGATATTTGGGTGAGAGGTACTTCAGACCAGAAAAAAAAAAACACATACAAACATGAGATGCATAGAAATGGATGGCCAAGAATAATACTGATGTGACAAAAAAAAGGTTAAAAAGTATAAATCCAAATTTTATCCTTCAAAGGGTAAAAAACAAGGTTCCCCAACCCTGTGCATGATCAAAGGAAATAAAAGAGTTCTCAAGCCTTATGTAAGACTTTAACCAGACTTTGACCTGGGCCTGCCAAGGGTCACAACAAAAGTCTTACATACGGCATGAGGATCTCTTCTATGTACCTTTGAGCACACACACTGCTATCTTCAAACACATGGAGCGGCATATTTAATATCCAACTTTATGATGACCCTGAGTTGGGGAAACTTTGAAGAGTAAAATTGGAAATTGGGGGGAAATGAGTCAGCAAAGATAAACTGACTTATGTTTGGATCATTATTGCTAAAGAGCGATTCATAATACACTGATGGACAAAAGTTTACAAACATAAAAGTTAATATAACAACGTAATGACTTGAGGGACTATTATGAAATTCAGGTGAGAGATACATCAAACTTTGACAAAGAACATGTGCAAATATGAGATGCATAGGAATGAATGGTCAAGAATAATGCTGATACGTCAAAAAAAGTCCTTCACTGGTGGTAGCAGAAATGCATTGTTCCAGTGATCAATAGGGAGTATTATCACTCCTGACCACCATGCATGTTGGTGACAAAATTATGGTTGATGTTGGATGGCAATAAATGCCATTTTTCTGTTAGTGCAGATTGCAACTCTAGGAGGCTTCTGGGAGGAGGCTGAAGAGCACCAATGCATCTCCCCAGACATGCTTAATAGGATTAAAATTTAGAGACCTGGGTGGCTATAAATCCTGTGAATATCCTCACTCTCGAGGTAATCATTGACTAGCTGAGCCCTATGAGAATGAGCATTACTGTCCATGAAAACGAACTCAAGGAGGGGCCAACAGCATCCTTGAAAAGGCTTACATACGGCTTGAGGATCTCCTCTATGTACCTTTGAGCATGCACAATGCCACTTTCAAAACATAGAGTGGTATATTTAATATCCAGCTTTATGCCTCCTCCCCACACTAGAAGACCTCCTCCTCTCCGGTGGCCTCGTTCACAGATGTTGTGAGGATGGTTGCAGGTTCTCTTCAGATGAGCACACATCAGGAATCCATAGTCAGACTGAAATGGGACATTTGTGATGAGCCCCATGCACCCACTGCTGTTCAGTCAAGGTGTGATGCTGCCTGCACTGTGTTTCAAGCTCCTCTTTGAGAGGGAGTGAGGAGGAAGCAAACCATTGGTCTCCTAGCATACCGACCCCTCTCATGCAGTCATCTGGAGACATTTTTCATTGACACTATTGTGCCTAAAACACAGTTGAGCACAACAGTGAGTTGTCTGGCTCTCATTTCCTTATGCCTTCTCTCTGTTAAAACTAGATATCGACCCTCCTGGGATGTTGCGACTCTTGGATAGCCTAGAACTGGCCATCGAGACACATTCCTGGATTCTGGATATCGTCACCCTGGTCTGAAGATGACCATCCATGACATTAGCACTATGGTTACCACAGCTTGAATCTGTTTTGCCAACATCCTACCAATGACTATCTACCTCTCCAAATCCTCCAAGTAACTCTGCGTGTTTGTCTGCATTTTCTACAATACCTGTTGCAAACTGACAGGCTTTGAAGTGTTAGATATGTGATAAAGAGCACTGTATCTGCACTCTCTTTTAATACCATGTCTTATGGTATTAACATTTTGCATGTGCATGTGAAAGGACTGTTCATGTGGCATTCCTTTTTGGATATGTTCTTTGTCATGGTCTGTTGTACATCTCTGCAGAATTTAAATTCTAGCCAGTCATTATGTTTATATATCAACTTTTATGTTTGTAACTTAGCTTTTGTCCACTAGCATAGTATTTGAATGATATTACAACCTTTTAAAGTTAAACATTAATGACTAATTCACTTAACAATTTTTTATATCATCCAGGATGATCAATTTTTTTGCACATTCAGTACAGGGGTCACAACATATTTATATTATTAGCTATAATATAAATATGGGTCACAACCTAATTATGCAGGGGTCACAGGTTACAGGTTGCCTGTAACCAATGAAAAAATTTTAAATTTTATATTTTTATTTTTCCTTTCAGGATTTTTATCCTTTACCTTTCAAGGGTGTTTTGTCATAGGGACCACAGTGGCCATTCTCTGCCAACATTTCTGTAACATACACTAAAATATTAATTCAAACCCAAATTAGAATAATATAATTCATAATTCAAATGAATATTTGTTTTCTGAAGATTTTTTCCCCTTTTGTTCGCATTAAGTACATATTCAGTGAAGTAATATGCTCAAAACTGCCATGTGTCACCTTCAAAGTTTTCAGTGGGCCAGCTCAGAATAAGTCCAGAATCCTCATCATTCCTCAATGCTGAAGTAGTTAGTGTTAATCACTCACCCTCCTCTTGCAAAACAGCTTGTGAATTACTGCATGGTTTGGACCAAGTTTGAAGTAGACCATAATCAACCAACAACCTAGATTACATAGATAGCTAATATCAATTGATTTGAGAACTGCCACTGAGTGAGTAGTAGAAATTCAGTAGCTATGACTGCATCCTCCATGATATAAAGTCTGATAAATAATTATTCTCCAGTACAGTAGTGAATATTTATTAGTAGCTAATAATATAATTAGGTAGAATTACATGAGCTTACATAACAAGCATTCTTTTGGCTAAGTTTATAATTAGTGAGAGTACTACTAAGTAGTAAGAACATTTAACTCAATAATAATGCCACTGACATAAGGATGTTTAAAATGAAAATATTACATTACAATGTTAGCTATCTTTATGCATGTATAAAATATTAATGAATCTTACAATAACAGTGGCCAAATGGTTAGCACACTTGTCTACTGATCAAAGGGACCTAGGTTTGAGTCACAGGTAAGGCATGGATACTTGTGTTCTTTCTGCTTAGATCTTGTATTCTTCACAGATCTTCTCTACAGCATATTAAATTGACAGACTCCTCTGTGGCAAGCAGCTGCTTGAGGAGTAATTTTTTTTTACTTTTTTTTACGTTTTTGCAATCATTATACAATATTATTTATATAGTGTAAATGAAACCAAAGCTTTTAATTTTCAAGCAATCACATATTAATGTTTCAAATAATAACTATCATGAAAATCATGCTTGCTGCATATTTAATACTTGTAGTAAGGCATATATGTCATACTAATTGCTTATCATTGTGAATGTCTAAATTGTCATTTACTATAAAATAGTTATCAATGCATTAATTAGATAATCTATACAAAAAAAAAATAATAAATAATACTGGTAAGTCATTCCATAAGACAAAAGTTTTCTGCATCCCACAACAATAGACATAGCTTGGCAATTTTCCAACAGGGCACATGCTCAGTATTGAAGAGTTTTACTTTTTGCTTTTAAAAGATTTGAACTCCTCATAATTTCCCAAATGCTTGACTGCCCAATCTGAAATTTGTCCTTTCATGGGGTTCTCCTGCATCACATGTGTTGTATTAAAAATGAAAATGTCTTTGATAGAATTTGTGAGTTTAAAACTACTTTAATTTTTCCACTTAGAAGACCACCTGGATTTAAACGGTATATTTTCCAGTAAATTTGATGTTATTGAGGTAAATAGTGAATATTACATATGTATGAATATTCCAATTAATCATCTAAACCTCTACTATTAACAATAAAGATAGATGCCAGGACACCCTCATATGTACAGCAACATTTTTATTGCTATCATACTAATGCTTTTAGTTATAAAGTTGAAATGCTTTTAACTTAAAAACTAACAAAAATTTATCCTTATTACTGGGGTGATTCATAATTCTGTGTACCTTTTGCCATGCAAAAATGTGTGCAGTGACACATGACCACGTTGCATTTGCATACCTTTGGAAATCACTGCATCAGTCCATAACTATTACTAGTACCAGAGTCGTGGTTTCCATCATTAGAAATGTTGAATAACAAGTGAGTTAAGCATTGAAATTTGTTCAGTTTTACATCATTTGCGGAAAAAAAGAATTAAAAGCTACTGAAGCAGCCCAGGATACATACAAAGTGGAAGGTGAGTAGGCAGTCTCCATTGTGCTGTGCAAGCTTGGTTCAAAGGTGGTGGGTGACATAAGCCTCAAAAGTAAGCTATGAACAGATGGCCAATATTTGTAGACTGTAACATTTTATGCCATGCTGTTGAAGTAGATCCACTGACAAGCATTCACAGGCTCTCATCTGAACATTATTGCTCACAAGCAACTATAGTGCTGCATTTGCAACGCATTGGTAAGGTAGCCAGAAGTTGCCAAAGTGTTCTACATGAACTGATTACTGAACAAATAAATTGCTGTATCAAAGTCTGCAGGAAACTCCTACTAATCCACGCAACCACCAATTGATGTGTTTCATCAAGCAAATTGTTATGTGCAATCAAAAATTGATTCTTTTCAACAATCTAAACACATAAAAGCAGTGGTTTGACCCAGGCCAACACACACTTCCTGTCCTGAACAGGGGAAGATTTGAAACGAAGGCAGTGTTGTGTTTGGTGGAATTTTGAAGGTATAGTGTACTTCAAACTGGTTCCAGATGAATGTACTATCAATTTGCTTCCCACCACAACTAGAACACATACACTCTGTGTGATGCATGAATCCTACCCAGACTGATAAACAGATATCAGGTACTCTTCCAAGACAATGCAAAACTGCACTTGCACTTCAGACAAAAGAAAAACTTCAAGAACTGGTATTTGAGCTTCCTCACCCAGCATATAGTCTGGACCTAGCCCCTTCAAACTATCATCTTTCTTTCCATGGCTTATTTTCTTCAAAGTAGGCAGTTTCAAACATTTCAGGAAGTTGGAAATGTATGTCAGCATTAAAACAACTTAAAGTTCTGTGTCATTGAGCATTAAAATTTTTAAGTTTATCCTACAAACTATTTGCATATTAAAAGTTTTTAGGAGCAAACTCAGAAGCTTTTTGGAGCAAAGACAGCACTTCGTATTCAGTGAAGTGACACTATGTGGTAACATTAGGGCTATTAAGAGCTTCTTTCCACATGTCGTGAAAGGTGATTCCAGTGTCCCAGTTGCAGGTAGAAATGGAAGAGGCCATTATTTTAATAGCATCGCTGACTGTGGTTCTGTAGTAAGTAGACGCATGTGCTATGGTTGCTGTGTGTTGTATTGCCAGCTCAGCAGTGGCAGTCATTAGCTTGTTTTGGCTGGCATCTATCTGATGCTCTGTGAATCTCTCCTGTAGAGAATATATGGTTTTTCCTGTTATAGTAAACAATATTATCAGGCAAATAGAGGGGAAATCTGTATACATCCAATTTTTGAAGGAGGCTGAATTTGTCTCTGTCCCTTTTAATTTAATAATTTTCTTCAGATTTGAAGATTGGCTGAAAACAATCTTGATTTTTGGGCTCTGAGTAATTTGGATCTGATTTGCACAATACAGGAATTTAGGATATAGATACAGCAAAGGTTGCCTACTTGGAGTTGGTGATTGAGAGTAATGACGACAGAAGAGATTCAGTTCTCCTCCCAATTCATTTATATTGTAATAATCATTTCTCAAGTAGGAAATAAAGCACAGACTTATGAATCACATTAGTATTTCATGAAATTAAATAATGCACTAATCTTGAGGTTTGAAAATATTGTTAGTCATTTCTTTTGAATACAATTTCTATATTGGTGACATCCAAGAAGAATTGCCTTTTAATCATAATAAATAAATACCCCCTCACGCAGCTGCTTGCCACAGAGGTCTGACAGAAGCCTGTCAGTTTATATGCCAAAGTAAAAGATCTGAGAGGATGGCAGGACCTCAGCAGAAAATACGACACATATATCCATGCCTTACCCGGGGCTCAAAAAAAAAAAAAAAAAAAAAAAAAAAAAAAAATTCAGAAATAAAACACACGATTATTTTTTGAATAAATCAACTGCAACACAGGTTAAATATATTACAATTTATATACAAATTCAACCCATACTAGGCTATATAATTAAAAATTAGCAAATTTCCTTTTAAAATCCAATTTTATGATCCCTTGATCACCCTGCCCCAAATGAAGTGGAAAAATAAAAGTGATTTTAAACTCGGATTCTATCATAGGTAAAAACTTGAATTTTTAAATTTATATAGGTGGTACAGGAAAAACCCATGAGAAATTTTGGATCAGATGGCTGCATTTTTAGGGATGTGAGAGGGGAGATCTCTGTAGTAAACAGTAGCTTGAGGAAAGATTCATTTTTATTCTTTATAAACTATAAAACTGGGGGGAAAAGTGATTCAAGATTTGATATTGTTTTATATTATAGGCAGGAACTTGAATTTTAATACAACACGGAGTAGCAAGAGCAGATTGCAGAGGTGTCAATTAATGACACATTTATAGGGTTAACTGATAAATGCTGCATATTTGCAAATAAAAATATGAAACTTTCCAATAAATATATATGGCATAAGAAAACTTATGGCAATACAATGAAGTGTATAGATATGGTTAGCAATTTTAAACAAGATCTCTTTCCTTTCAATAAGCAAGAGAGCAGGGAGTAAAAACATACAAAAATATCACTTAGACATAGAAAAAACTTAAGTAAAATTACATGCAACTAGTCCTGGTATTCACTATGGAATGTTTAATCATAATATAAGCAAATATTGTTTTTTGAATGCAGAAAAAACATTACATTCAGACTTAATATTGATTTTTGTTCTTTATTGTGAGAAATTATTACATTTACTTTTAAATAAAAAGAAAAGTACTGACTGCATTATTAAACATTGTTTTTATTAATTTGATAAAATTAGGCATTCTTATAGCTTATTTTATTTATTGCAATTTATGAAAATTTCAAATATTTTTACTACTGATACACCAAAGCTGTAAAAGGAATGATGAAATGTAACTTGTTGCATTATTTCACACTAGCTGGATTCCCTTATTACCACAGTGAATCTTTAACTCTAATTATTATTCTACAAGTGTCTTATTTCATGTTGAATTAATTGTTCTATATTTCTAACAAACTTTAATATCAGTATGCCTCCTAGATATAATAAATAACACTGACAGTTTTTGTTACCTAAGTGGTAAGTATACTTTAAACTCTCATAACATAAATTCTTTAATTAAGAAAAATTACAAACTATATTTTAGGTGGAAAATAGGAGCTCAAGATAAAATTTAAGCTTTTTACATTTGTTTGCATTAAGGGTATGTTAATGATTCTTGTTGTCAATGCCATCTTTTATTAATTGCAAGCTGGCAGAGAGAAAAAAAAACTACAGACAATTATTTTTAGTTCTCAGCTTTCTTCAAAACACTGAAAATTAAAAAATAAAATATAATGAAACAAAAGCAGATGGGTCTCTTGCATATTGGCTGGCTACCGTTAGAAACTGATAAGTCCAGGATGCTGCCTTTGAAATTCCCTGGCAGTGTGCAAAATTATTCTACTTGTCGTCACTTTCCTGAAAACCATTTCATTATTTTAATTATTGAAATTAACATTGAAAAAGTTAGATGATAAAGCTTTGCTTCATGTTTCATGCAACAAACAGAGGTATGAAAAGAGCACAGTAGATAGTCAGTAAAACAGGAATCTTATCAGTGATTTTAATGTGAATTAAAATGAACCTAAAAATAAGGACAAATATGAATACTGAAAGTTTCAATAGATATCATAATTTTTCATTTTTCATTGTATAAGTTGCCTAATGAATCCAATAATTTTGACAAGTTGCATAATAAATCAACTCTTTTGATTTGGCAGTCTGTATTGCCATGTAAGCCCAATTAGTAAAGCCATACTATTTATATACGGAAGGCACCTGAAAAACACCTACTTTTATCAAACAAAAAAGTTCTGATTTGTCATTCAGTGATATTAAATGTCAAATACCAAACCATGGATTATCAATAGAGTGGATTTTCCTGAAGCAAAAGTTGCTTGCTGATTCATATCTCAAAATTTGTGACTATTAGGTATAATTTTAGTAACATGTAATGTACTGTAACTGGTTTTGTATTTTTTGTACTGTATTTTTTTAATTAAAATAGTTCATTTAGTACTGCAATTGACATAATATTTATGAGCTTAATGTTAATGTGTTTGATTGTCTGATTCTAGGCTGAGCTCTAATTATTATATTGTTACGACAGAAGGAATCTGGCAACCGAAAGCAAAAAGTTTCAGCCAACGAATAAGAACTTTGGGAGAATTTGGAGAAGGACAGTGGAGCGTTAACGGTCGTTTTGTATTGTAACGGTCGTTGTGTGTTGTAACGGTCGTGAGTTCGAAAATGGACGGTGAGCTGTTCTGAGACAGTGCGCGTAAGTATCAAGAAGTAACTTGATGTGTTGTGTATACGCGGAAGGATAAAAGTGGGATCTTTTATCGTTAAGTATCAAGAAGTAACTTGATGTGTTGTGTACACACGGAAGTATAAAAGTGGGAACTTTTATGGCTAACTTCGAATGTCTACACGGACTGTCTTTTTGTTCGGCTAGTGTGTGAACAGTTATTAGCACAGGACGAGAATTGGTTTACGGGTGAAGATCTTCGGGTGACCTGGTAAATCAAGTAAAAGGTAGTATTTAGTAAAATACACAGAGCTGATATTGTGTGCTCTACGCAGGAAGATTGATGACTTGTGCATGTTAATAGTTGATTTGTTAATAAGATACTTCATCCATATTTCCTTTGTAACAATTTACCTTGTATTGAATTTGGTTTTGAAATATAGTTTTTAATACTCACGCTCAGTGGCTATCCATTTTTGTAATCCGCAACATTTGGTGTCAGAAGTGGGATAATTTATTGAATGCCGTTAACTAGAAGTATGGACGAATTAGTAAAGTTGATGAAAGATATGAAAGCCGATATGGCTACGCAGATGACTGATATGAAAGATATGAAAGCCGATATGGCTACACAGATGAATGACATTAAAAGTCAAAATAATGAGTTGAGAACGCAAAATAATGAGTTGAGAACTGAGATAGTTTCTCAAAAAGATGATTTGAAAGCCGAAATGGCCGCACAAAATACTGAGATGAGAGCTGAAGTGGCTTCTCAAATTGATAAGATTTCTGATAAGTGTAAGGACATTATGACCGAACTAAATAGTGTAAAAGATGATCTTGATAGTGTTAAGTTAGATTATAAACATGAAATTGAAATTGTAAAAACTGATTGTGAACGCCAGTTTCAGATTTTGAGAAATGAAATGTTACCTTCTACTTGTGATGATAATAATTCTAGTGGAAATAATGTTATTACACATATCGCTAAAAATACAACTAAACCTTCTACATATGATGGTCAATCGTCTTGGACAGTATTTAAAACACAATTCGAAGTTATAGCTACAGCCAATGAGTGGAATGAATTCCAAAAGGCCAGTTTTCTTGCAGCTTCCTTAAGAAATTCTGCTGCGGAAGTTTTGCAGTCTGTTCCAGAAGAAAAACGACTTGATTATCAAAGTTTAGTTGCTGCATTAGAACTAAGGTTTGGTGATAGTTATTTAAAACAATATTACGTGACTCAATTTAAACATCGCATGCAGAAAAATGGTGAAACTTTGCAAGAGCTTGCTAGTGATATTGAGCGTCTAGCTAGATTGGCTTATAGTAACTGTCCACCAGAAATTCAAGATAATTTAGCTCAATTACAATTTATTGATGCTATTGCTGACCCTGACACTCAGCAATCTCTGAGGATGTTGGAAGGTGAATCCTTAAAGTCAGCTGTGGTACATGCTATGAAATACGAGTGCTCCAGGCTTTCCTCCCGAGCGAACAAACGTGCAGTGAGATTTGTGAGTGCAGAAGAAACTGTAGAAAAGGATAATGAAATGAAAGAACTAACCAAAGCCATACTATCCGTTTTGAAAGATATAAAAGGTTCTTCTTCAAAACCTACAACAGACCTTCAGTGTTGGAATTGTGGCAAGACCGGACACATTCGTACTAACTGCACTAGGAAACGAATGAGAAGTCCAAGTCTATCAACTAGACAACAGGATCAGGGAAACTGAAATTAGTCAGTCTTGCGGGGCAAAGGCTGGCTGTTGATTGGTTGGCCCCAGGGGAAGTCGCCCATGTTTCAACATTACATGGTGATAATAATGGATTAGTAGCTGATGGAGCCATAAATGGAATACCTTGCCGTATGATAGTCGACACTGGTGCAAATGTAACTTTACTCAGAACGGATATAGTAAAGAAAATAATACCTCACCCAAACTTGAATACTACACAGTCTAAAATAAGCCTACAAACAGCCACTGGAGATCGTGCGAAAGTCCATGGAAAAATAGAACTTAACATCCGAGTTGGTAGCTGTCTGGTTCTCCATCCTGTTTACATCGCTGACATCTACGATGAATGCATATTAGGTCTTGATTTTCTTAAGAAACATGGATTCGACATCAGACCCAGTGATAACCTACTCATCTATGAGACAGAAGAGATTCCTCTGCTTAGCCGGACGTCTGATTCTTTATCAAGTGTAACTCCAATATTAGTGACGGAAGACACAGAAATCCCAGCACAAAGTGAAGTTATAGTCCGTGGACATCGGGCGGAGACTTCTGGGGCCTTCCGATTGGCAGTTACTGATGCCTCTGGTAAAGGAGCTTTGGCTCATAATATCCTGGTTGCAAGGACGTTAGTCAGAATAGATAAAGAACAGATCCCTATCAGAGTGATGAACTGTAACAAATCCAATAGAATGTTAAAAAAAGGTGAGGAATTAGCAATATGTGAAGCTGTTACCTGTGTAACAAGTATAAATAAAATAGAAGTTACCGATTCACATCAAAATCATACAGACATCCCATCTCATCTTACTGAATTATGGAGAGAAACAAGACAAATATTAACTGAAAACCAAGCTGTTAAGGCCGAGAACCTATTAAAAGAATTTTCTGACATTTTTTCTGCCACATCAAATGATTATGGCCGTACTAACCTGACAGAACATAAAATCAACACTGGTGATTCTCCTCCAGTCCATCTGCCGGCAAGAAGGCTTCCATTGGCAAAAAGAGAGGAGACGGAACAACTCATAAAGGACATGGAAGCTCAGGGCATTATAGAACCATCACAGAGTCCCTGGACATCACCAGTAGTTCTTGTCAAGAAAAAGGATGGATCTACACGATTTTGTGTAGATTATCGCAGATTAAATGACGTAACAAAGAAAGATTCCTTTCCTTTACCCAGGATTGACGATACACTAGACACTTTATCTGGGTCAGAATGGTTCTCAACATTAGATTTAAAGAGCGGCTATTGGCAAGTTGGTATACGTCCTGAAGACCGTGAGAAAACAGCTTTCAGTACAGGGAATGGACTTTGGCAGTTTAAGGTGATGCCATTTGGACTTTGTAATGCACCTGCCACATTTGAGCGACTAATGGAGTCAGTGCTCAAAGGCTTGTCTTTGGAGGTCTGCCTGGTTTACTTGGACGACATCATAGTTCTTGGAAGAACTTTTGAAGAACATTTGAGAAATCTTCGTCAAGTATTTGAAAAACTTAAGGCAGCCAAGTTAAAATTGGGACCGACAAAGTGTAAACTGTTCCAGCAAGAAGTTCATTACCTTGGTCATGTGATCACTACAGCAGGGATTAAGACTGATCCTAGTAAGATAGAAGCTGTAAGAGACTGGCCTCCACCACAAGATGTTCATCAACTTCGTAGTTTTATTGGACTTTGCACCTACTATAGAAGATTTGTCAAAGGTTTCTCCAACATCGCAAGGCCATTACATCGTCTGACAGAAGAGGGCCAGCGGTTTATGTGGACCACCGAATGCGATATAGCCTTTCAACAGCTAAAGAAAACTCTTTCCACAGCACCAGTGCTAGCGTACCCACAAACTGGAAAACAATTCGTAATAGATACTGACGCAAGTAACACAGGAGTTGGTGCTGTGCTTTCACAAGAACAAGACGGACAAGAGAGAGTTATTGCATACTTTAGTAAAACTTTATCCAAACCAGAGCGGAATTACTGTGTAACACGCAAAGAACTGTTAGCAATAGTAAAAGCAATAGAACATTTTCATCATTATCTCTATGGCCAGAAATTCCTTATACGTACTGATCATGCTGCACTTAGATGGTTATTAAACTTCAAAAACCCTGAAGGACAAATCGCTAGGTGGATACAACGGTTACAAGAATACGATTTCTCCATCGAACATCGAAGTGGTAAAATGCATAAGAATGCAGATGCTCTTTCCAGGCGCCCATGTATTGACAACTGTAAACATTGCTATAATGCAGAACTGAAATTTGAAACTAAAGAGATAATGCCCATAAGACAAATAGTATCGACACAAACAAACAGTGACACCCCTAACATCTGGAATCCAATTGAAATCAGGAAGGCTCAACTAGATGATGAAGACATAAAACCAATATTAGAATTGATTGAAAATTCTGATGTAAGACCTAATTGGGAGCAAATCTCGAGGTATAGTCCAACTACTAAAAGTTACTGGGCTCAGTGGGACTCCTTAAAAATGGAAGACGGAGTATTATATAGAAGATGGGAGAATCCCACTGGACGGCTGATCCGTTGGCAGATAATCCTTCCTCGATCCCGAGTGGAACTTGTGATGAAAGATGTACATGATAGTGCCACTGGAGGACACTTCGGTGTTAATAAGACATTAGCCAAAGCCAGGGAACGATTTCATTGGTTGAAAAGTAGGGCAGACGTTGAGAGATGGTGTAGGCAATGTGAAGCCTGTGCAGCAAAGAAAGGCCCTAAGACTAGGAGTCGGGGTAAGCTGCAGACGTATAACGTTGGTGCCCCTTTTGAAAGAATAGCCATTGATGTAATGGGTCCGTTTCCTAGAACTGATGATGGAAATCGATATTTATTAGTGGTAATGGATTATTTCACAAAGTGGCCTGAGGTATATCCCATCCAAGACCAGGAAGCAACAACAGTGGCTGAGATGATAGTTAATAACTTCATTAGTAGGTATGGAGTACCTTTACAACTCCACTCTGATCAAGGACGGAATTTTGAATCCAATGTGTTTAAAGGCATCTGTCAACTATTAGGCATTCAGAAAACCAGAACAACTCCCTTACACCCTCAGTCGGATGGTATGGTTGAAAGGTTCAATAGAACAATTGCTCAGCATTTAGCATTATTTGTGAACGACCACCAACGTGACTGGGATCGCCATGTACCACTCCTTTTGCTGGCATACAGGACGGCAGTGCATGAGACAACTGGACAGACACCTTCCATGATGCTTTTTGGAAGAGAGTTACGTCTTCCCTGTGACCTTTTATATGGTCGGCCCGAAGCAATGCCTGTGTCCACTCCACAATACGTACAAGAATTGCAACAACGACTAGAAGAAATCCATCACTCCGTTAGACATAACATCGACATAACAAGTGACAGAACCAAAACAAGATATGACAGTAAAACAAATGGAACTATTTTCAATCAAGGAGATCTTGTCTGGCTATACAGTCCACATAGAAAGAAAGGATTATCTCCAAAACTTCAGAAACCTTGGGAAGGTCCATATACAATAGTTAACAGGATTAATGACGTGGTATATCGCATTCGTCGACGTCCAGCTACAAAGTGCAAGGTGGTTCACGTGGATCGTTTGGCCCCGTTTCATCGAAGAACTGAAGAAACTTTGGAATCCAGGATTGTTCGGGACGAACAAGACCTAGGAAGGGGGCAGTGTTACGACAGAAGGAATCTGGCAACCGAAAGCAAAAAGTTTCAGCCAACGAATAAGAACTTTGGGAGAATTTGGAGAAGGACAGTGGAGCGTTAACGGTCGTTTTGTATTGTAACGGTCGTTGTGTGTTGTAACGGTCGTGAGTTCGAAAATGGACGGTGAGCTGTTCTGAGACAGTGCGCGTAAGTATCAAGAAGTAACTTGATGTGTTGTGTATACGCGGAAGGATAAAAGTGGGATCTTTTATCGTTAAGTATCAAGAAGTAACTTGATGTGTTGTGTACACACGGAAGTATAAAAGTGGGAACTTTTATGGCTAACTTCGAATGTCTACACGGACTGTCTTTTTGTTCGGCTAGTGTGTGAACAGTTATTAGCACAGGACGAGAATTGGTTTACGGGTGAAGATCTTCGGGTGACCTGGTAAATCAAGTAAAAGGTAGTATTTAGTAAAATACACAGAGCTGATATTGTGTGCTCTACGCAGGAAGATTGATGACTTGTGCATGTTAATAGTTGATTTGTTAATAAGATACTTCATCCATATTTCCTTTGTAACAATTTACCTTGTATTGAATTTCGTTTTGAAATATAGTTTTTAATACTCACGCTCAGTGGCTATCCATTTTTGTAATCCGCAACAATATATATACTGAAGGTGTACTGAAGGCTCTAATTATTATATATATACTGAAGGTGTAATTATTATATATATATACTGAAGGTATAACTGAAGGTGTACACCAAATAGAAATAGATTAACACATTCAAAAAATAAATGAACTGTATACCAGGCACAGACTGAAGAACATTGGAAACATATTTCTTCATGTGGTTAACGTTCTCCAGAACAGAGTGAGCAAAGTGGCATTCACTTTCATCCCAGCCAGCAATAACAGTATGGGCAAACCGTCCAAAACACTTCAGATAATGGCATACGTTTGATATGTTTCCTTTACTAGTAAATTTCAGCTGGAAAATTAAAAAAAAATTATTATACAATTATTAAATTCGTATAATGTTGTAACCAATCAACAAAAGGAACTAAACAATAAAAAAAATGAAGTTACAAAACCTGCTTTAAATAGAAAAGCAATTAAATACTACTCACAGCAACATAAGATTTAAAATTGTAAGGGAAGTTCAATAAAAATCTGTTCATGATCTATTGTTGCAAGGACAGCACAATCCCATGACATGAAACTGTTTATAAGTGAAGGGGTACAGGTGTACAATAAATAGAAATAGATTATCATATTTTAAAAATACAACATCAGTGATTAGGGCAACATGTAGATGAGCAGTTGTGTGGACCTGTAAGACCTCATAAAGAATGGTGAATCAGATTCCAAATCGATTCATCATATGATGCAGATTGTACATGGCCATGCTTGTGCATTTAAAACAACTGTGAGACCATGTAGCAGTAGAAAAAAAAACCTGTGGATGCAAGAGAAGTATTGCTTCCCTTAACATGTTTATAATTTAAAACAAAACAATTATTACTATATTACCAAAAATGTTCAGATACTTAGATGTTATTTGAATGAAAATCCACATTCAGAGCCCCCTAAACTTTGAAGATAAACTTTTTACAGACAAATGTCTCTGGAGATAAAATGTACATCTCAATCTTTCAAATTATAGTTTCTTTATCAATATTACTTAAATGTTTAAAGAGTTATCGAAGCTAGAACACTTAAAACAGAACTTACTGAGATGCTCATCCTAATTAGTTTTGCTAAAAATTGATGGAACCTGAGAGTCATTACACAAAACTCCTAATATTATGTTTATTTTACTGCACAACCTTCAACAGTTATTATTTGTGTTTTAATTAGCATTGGAGATGAATTCTTATTACTAACAGCATTTGCTATTAAATGTTCCAGCATCAACAATTTTTTAAATATTAAACAAATATTATTGAAAACCCAGCGCCATATCTAGGCTATGGCCAATATGGTCCTGGCCATAGGCACCATGAGAGTTAGGCGCCAAATTACATTTTCACATATTATCGTCATATATTTATAAATGCTTATAAACTAGAAGAATAATATATCACTTCTGGTGAATATGGGATGCTCGTTTTCGAAATATTGTATTTTTTAACAGTGGTTGGGTTGTTTCACCTCTGAGTGGCACTTTTTTGCACACCATGGACTAAATGGCCAGGTCACAAGGACCCCGAAGGCTCAGAGAAGGTTGAGGGAGGGTACCCACTGGAACAGCTGTTGGAAGACAGATAGTAACCTCCCATCAAGTGCGTTCTTTAACATGCACAGGGTATGGATCTCACACACAAGGGGCCATGGCTTAACATCCCATTCGACAGACAGCGGCCTTTCCAAGCCCATCAGTGTCCCCTACTGATTGTGGGCACGGCAGGAAATTTTGTGGAGATAAATTTCAATGCTGACCCAGCTGGGACTTGAACCTGGGAACTACAGATTACAAATCTGGCACACTACTGACTGAGCCACCTCCACCCCTTTAACAGTGACAATTCTTATTATGAGATGATTGGGAAAATATAAAAGTAATATACATGATTATCCTGTATAGCACAGAAATAATTCCTCATTTATCTCTTAAAATGAAAATATTGCATTTCTCACTCTATACTTATTATTTATGGCAGTTTTGCAGTTACGTACATTCCCATTTAAAACTACTCAGTGGATAAAAGATTTATACTAAATGAAAAATCACAGCTGAAAATGTTGATGTTAACTCAAATATAAGATCTGCAATAAAGATTAAAAATAAATCTGAATAAAATAGAAAATAAACTTATTTACTTAATAAAAGAACATGAATAAACATTTCTGAATTATTGAGAGCTGACAAAAAAATACTACTGGAGATAGAAGACTGTACTTTAGATGGAAAAAAATTATTTCATGTGAAAGAAGTGATCCTTTTGCAGTCAAAATATAGGTTCAAAAAGTTTGAGTATAGCATGGAAAAACTGGAATCAAAACTGAAACTTTCTGTCTTGGAGATAATGAAATTTACATAGTGAAATGTGCAAAGGAAGTGTTTGGGAATGAAAAGTCTGTATTTGATAATGAGTGTCTTTCCATAACTGCCAATAATTGTATTTAAAAAAGCAAAATTAACTCAGGAGAATTTTGAAAAATTATATTTAAGGAAATTTTTTCTAATGTTTAGTAAATACTATTCAATTATTTGCAAGAGTTTAATCTCATTAGAAATTCTACAATAATAAACATAAAAAACAACCCAAAAGTGCACTAGGTTATCTAAATATATATATATTTTAAGTAATTTATTCTTTAAAATTTAACTACCAAACTATTTTAATATAATATTTTTTTTAATTCAGCTATTTAATTTAAAATATAAAATAAAATTAATGTCTGTAAATAGTCACTGGAAGGAGAGCTATGCACCAGTCCCCCTTGATAATGAATAGAAAGGTCAGGCATACCACCTTCTTGTAATTGAGACTATTAGTACCTTTCAAAAGAGATATTCTCTTGTGGAAGTGAATGGAAGGGGAGGGCTTTCAGATCAGTGTGACCTACTGTAATGCTCAAAAGATTAATAACTTTTAAAGTGGACCTTTTGTCTGATCCAATTTATTGAAATTCCGGATAGCTCTATCGGACGCCAGGCAATAATAATTTGCCAAATAAAGTTGAAATAGGGTTAATTTATTTGCCAAACGTTACTTATCGAGTAAGAATTCAAAAATGATTGTCAAGTTTAAATACAATCTAATCAAAATATTAATTACGCTGCTCAAGAGAAAAAATAGCAAAAATTCAAAAGTTTCTAAAACAAACAAAATTTTTAAAAATTCAACTCACCAAACCTCAAAGTGAAAATCTCGAATACATCTCATACAAAAATTCTGTCTACACTAATTCCCAAAAACTCTGCTACTACATCTCTATCTCATCACTTCTTCTCACTAACTCTTACTACTTCATCACAATTTCATCACTACTTCATCTTAACTCATCGCTAACAACTGTGACCTAACGTCACCAAGTTATAACAAGCGGTGTACAAAGCTGGCATGTGGCTATAGCATGCCAGGAAAGACATAACTGATGAATAAACTGCGGATCATGCAAGCTATAACGCAAGAGAGGTCATGTCATGAGCATGGGCGCTTTAGCGGTTGTCAGTCAAAAGGTTGGAGTTGTGCATGTGCAACTCCTACACTCGGAAAGAGGATTGAGACAGTCAACAAAATGAATTAAAATCCCCAAAATGATAAATATAATGTAAATAAAGCAAAACTAGTTAAGGAAAAGTAAAAGTGAATGGGTGGACCATCACACTATTGATTTGGACAACTATGGTTACTTTTCCTTCTTTTTCTACTCTGCTGAGGAGTGGCAACCACATAAGTTCCTGGTGCTGATCATATACACTAACCAGAATGGAATAAGCCTCTGAGCCTGATTATGGATACTGAATTTGCTGTACTGGTGGGCTTCTGTGGAGGGAAAATCTTCCGCTGTCTTTCTTGTTTGTTTCTGGGCTGACAGCTGCAAGTGAATAGCAGACGTGCTAGTGATGCTCTTCTAGGATATGAGTGCATTAATGAAAGGTTTCTTACAGCTAAATTTCAGACAAGCATTAAAGATTTGAGTGTTATCTGTTGCTATGCCCATACTGAGAATGATGATGAGGGTGATAAAATATAGGTTTTATGAACAACATCAGGATATTTTGAATTCTGTCAAGAAAGGAACTATTACCCTTGTTCCAGGTGACTTCAGTGTTAAAGTTGGTACTGACCCTGTCCTTTGGGGAGGGGTGATAGGTTCTTTTGGTATTGGTAGCTGCAATGGGCAACATCTCCCAGATATAAGTAAGCTTAATGGTTTGAGAATAACTAACACTTATTACAAACACCACGACATACATAAGTACATGGGTTTCACCAGATGGGCTGCATAAGAATATGATTGATTATATATTAATTAACAGAAAATGGGTTAGTTCTGTTAGGAATACCAGGTCATATAGGGGAACTGAAATTGAATCTGACCATTACTTACAGGTTATCTGACCATTACATTACTTACGTTCAATTTCAGATTTATTTTGCAACTTAAACAATTCAAGATTATTAAATTCTTCAATTATTAATAATAAAAAAAATAATAAAATTAATAATAAAAATAAATTCTTCAATTATTTCAAGATTATTAAACAATTCAAGATTCATTTTGCAACTTAAACAAGTGTAATGCTAAGGTAAAAAAAGTCACCTTTAATACTGATGCTCTGAAAGACTCAGTTATAGCTATAGCTTACCATGATAGATTACTTAGTCATTATGACAGTCATGGTTTGCTTACTACTGAAGTTGAGGGAGAATGAGATCGTTTTAAACAGGCTTTTCTTGAAACTAACAGTACTCTTTTAGGTAAAAGGGAGCAGAGGAGGCAAAAATTATTCGAGTGATAAGGCACATGAGCTTAATTTGGAAAGAAAGGAATGTCCTTAACCAATACCTTACTAGTCCTAATAGAAAGCATTACAAAGAGCTTAATAAATGTGTAAAGGATCAGTTAGCAGCTGATAAGAATCTTTGGATTGCTGGCTTGTCTGAGAAAGCCGAGGAAGCAATTAGACAGCACAACAGCAGAGAACTGTACCAGATAGTTAATGTTCTGCGTAGTAGAAATGGATTGAAGGATAAACAAGGTAACCAAATTCTGTCCTAGCTAGGTGGGCTAAGCATTTCAGTGATGTTCTAAACAATGTAGTTAGTTCTACTCTCATTGTTTATAATGGTGATAGATACATTACTGGCTTTAATCTTGGCCCTATATCACAGTCTGAAGTTATTTTGGCTATTTTTAAACTTAAACTACATAAATCCCCAAGGTTAGATGAAATTACTTCTGAAATGCTCAGAGCTGGGACTGTTTCAGTTACTACATGGATGACTGAAATTTTGAATATTGTTTATGATAAAGGCATGGATCCTAAGGATTTTACCAGAGCTATTATTATCCTTATTTTTAAAAAAGGTGATCGCAGTTCTTGTGATAACTATAGGGGCATCAGCCTACTTTCTGTTCCAGGTAAAGTCTTTGCATGATTGTGCTTAATACAGGGTGGCCACTGAAAGACTGAAGGGTTTGCAAAAGTCGTAACTTGTTCATTTTCAATCTTTTTTATTTTATTTTTTTACAGGTTATAGAGCATCCCTTGGAGATTAAAATGGCTATGTATGATGCGCACTGACACAGCGGTGGAAGCTGTATGCAGAGTGTCCTTGAGGATCCATCTGCCTCTACCCGTCGTCGCTCTGCTCAACTTGGCATCGCCAGAACATCGTTTCAGAAGATTCTGAAACTGGATTTAAAAATGTTTCCATACAAGATCCAAATGGTCCAAGCGACTGGGCGATTAGGTTCCGAATCATGTTATCACTAGGAGATACTGACATTAAAATGTTGCCGGTATTTTCTCTGAGTTTCAATAATTGATCTTTCATTGGAATAGAAAAACCCAATGAGATCTACTAGTTGCTGGACATCATACGTAGCCATTTTAATCTCCAAGGGGTTAGTTCTGTTAGGAATACCAGGTCATATAGGGGAACTATAAACAATATATAACCTGTAAAAAAAAGAAAATAAAAAAGATTAAAAATGAACAAGTTATGACTTTTTCAAACCCTTCAGTCTTTCAGTGGCCACCCTGTAGAATTAAGAATCTGATGAGCAATTGCATGATTAGCAATGTGGATTCAGAAGTGGTAGGGGATGTGTAGATAAGATTTTTTTAACTAAGCATATTCTTGAGAAATGTTTAATTTCAGAAACCTATGGTTATTAGCTTTGTTGATTTCAAAAAGGATATTGAGTCTGTTGATCGCCATATTTTGTGGTTGATCGTGAGATCGTATGGCATACCAAAGAAATTAGTATTAAAATAGAGAACTTTCATTTTGTTAACTGAGTCGTGTGTGAGAGCTAGTAAGGTTTGTAGCAATTGGTTTAGCATTGCTTCTGGTATTTGACAAGAGTGCATTTGTCTTCTTTTCTCTTTATTTGGTTATTGATTATGTTATGCAAAATTCACAGCAAGGGAAAGATTTTGGCTTAAATGGTCTGGAGATAAAAAAAATTAGCCCTTTTAGTAAATGATGTTGATGAGATGAATTATTTCATTCAAGCTGTTGATGAGACTGGATTTTGGTTTGGTGATAAACGGAGAGAAAACTAAAGTGATGAAAATTGGTCAGGCAGGCTGTGATTCAGTTAATCTGAATGGTTGCAGTCTTGAGCAGTTGTCACAGTTTAATTACCTTGGGAGCTATGTAATAGATACTGATGATGTGTGGCATCAGATTAATCAATCATCATCATCCTCAAGCAGCCATGGGCTACGGAGGTCCAACCAGACCACGCAGTTTAATTCTCCAAGCATATCTGTCCTGAGCTACATCTGCTGCATCCGGCCACTGCACACCAATTCTAACAAGTTCCTGTTTGACATTGTCTGCCCACCGCATCCTAGGTCTCCCCCTCCTTCTGAGGCCTCTAGGCACACTGTTCATAACCCTATTCGCCAATCTATAATTATCCATACGGGCAACATGGCCAAACCAGAGGAGTCTCTCTCTGCACAATATGCTGCTTAAAGGAGGTTGCAGACTCCTTTGCCTAACCTCATCATTAGTTACAAAGTTAAACCACCTAATACCCAAGATACTGCGTAAGCATCTAGAATCAAAAGCATCTAGTTTCCTGTTATCTTGTTTACACAGCGTCCAAGTTTCACTACCATAACTAACCCTAGAAAGAACCAAACTATTATACAGTCTAATTTTAGTCTTTAGGTGTATACGCCTATTTCTCCACAATCTCCATAGATTCTTAAAAGTCCCGGCAGCAATACCTATTCGTCTGTTAATCTCATGCCGCACATCACCAGTATCAGTTACATAGCTCCCAAGATAATTAAACTGTGACACCTGCTCAAGACTGCAACCATTTAGATTAATTGAATCACAACCTGCCTGACCAATTTTCATCACTTTAATTTTCTCTCTGTTTATAACCAAACCTACTCTACTACCAGTCTCATCAACAGCTCGAATGAAAGAGTTCATCTCATCAACATCATTTGCCAAAAGGTCTAAATCATCAGCATAATCTAAATCAGAAATTTTCATATCTCCAGCCCATTTAAGGCCAAAATCTTTCCCTCGAAGTGAATTTCGCATAACATAATCAACAATCAAACTAAAGAGAAAAGGAGACAAAATGCACACTTGTCGAACACCAGACGTAATGCTAAACCAATTGCTACAAGACTTACCAACTCTCACACATGACTCAGTGTTATTATAGAGAACTTTCATTATGTTAACCAACTTGTCTGGTATACCATATGATTTCACAATCAACCACAAATTATGATGATCAACAGAGTCGAAAGCCTTTTTGAAATCAACAAAGCTAGCAACCAAAGGTTTCTGAAACTCTAAACATTTTTCAAGAATCTGCCTAAGTGAAAATATCTGATCTACACATCCCCTACCACTTCTGAATCCACATTGCTCATCACGCAATTGACTGTCAACCAGATTCTTAATTCTGTTAAACACAATCAAGGAAAGAACTTTACCTGGAACAGAGAGTAGGCTGATACCCCTATAGTTATCACAAGAACTGCGATCACCTTTTTTGAAAATAGGGATAGTAATAGCTCTGGTACAATCTTTAGGAACCATGCTTTTATCATAAAAGTTATTCAAAATTTCAGTCATCCAAGTGGTAACCAAAACATTCCCAGCTCTGAGCATTTCTGTAGTAATTTCATCTACCCCTGGGGATTTATGAAGTTTCAGTTTAGAGATAGCCAAACTAACTTCAGATTGTGTTATAGGGCCAACATTAAAGCTGCCAATGCATCTATCATCATTACAAACAATGGGAGTAGAACTAACCACATTATTTAGAACATCACTGAAATGCTCAGCCCACCTAGCTATGAGAGAATCCTCACCTTCTATAACCTTACCTTGTTTATCCTTCAATCCCTGTATGCCTGTCCATTTTCTACCACATAAAACGTTAACTATCTGGTACAGCTCTCTGCTGTTGTGCTACCTAACTGCTTCCTCAGCTTTGTCAGCCAAGCTATCAAGCCAAAGATTTTTATCAGTAGCTAACTGATCCTTTACACGTTTCTTAAGCTCTCTGTAATCTTTTCTATTAGGACTAGTAGGATTAAGGACATTCCTGCAGTTCCTTCTTTCTGAAATAAGCTCAATTGCCTTATCACTTAAATAATTCTGCCTCCTCTGCTCCTTTTTTCCTAAAAGAGTACTGTTAGTTTCCAAAAAAGCCTGTTTAAAATGGCCCCATTCTTCCTCAACTTCAGTATTAAGCAAACCATGACCGTCATAATGACTAAGTAACCTATCATGGTAAGCTTTAGCTATAACTGGGTCATTTAGAGCTTCAGTATTAAAGGTAAATTTTTTAACTCTAGCACAACACTTTTTAAGTTTAAGTTGCAAGACACTTTTAACAAGGAAATGGTCAGATCCAATTTCAGCTCCCCTATATGCCCTTGTATTTCTAACAGAACTAGCCCATTTGCTGTTAATTAATATATAATCTATCATATTCCTATGCAGCCCATCAGGTGAAACCCATGTGTATTTATGTATGTCGCAGTGTTTGTAATATGTGTTAGTTATTCTGAAACCATTGAGTTTACTTACCTGTAGGAGACGTTGACCATTGCCATTGCAGCTACCAATACCAAAAGGGCCTATCACCCCTCCCCAAAGATCAGAGTCAGTCCCAACTTTGGCATTGAAGTCACCAAGAACAAGGGTAATATCTCCTTTCTTGACAGAATTCAAAATATCCTGAAGTTGTCTGTAAAACCTATCCTTCTCATCCTCATCAGTATCTTCAGTGGGGGCATAACAGCAGATAACATTCAAGTTTTTAATGCTTGTCTGAAATTTTGCTGTAAGAAACCTTTCATTAATGCACTCATATCCTAGAAGAGCATCACTAGCATGTCTGCTGAGCAGCAGACCCACGCCTTGGTGATGCTTTCCATCCTCCCTCCCTGTAAAGAGAAATTTAAAGTTATTTTTAAGTATCTCACCATTGAGATGATTTACCTGTCCATCTGGTCTCTTGCAAGCCTAGAATATCTAGGTTATAGCACTGGAATTCCTGCATGAGGACATCAAGAGAATAATCTCTATGTAATGTCCTCACGTTCCACGTTCCTGCAGAGATGAACAGGAATTGCTGTTGGGACTTTTAAGAATCTATGGAGAGCGTGGAGAGATAGGTATATACTCCTAAAGACTAAAATTAGACTGTATAACAGTATGGTTCTTTTTAGAGTTAGTTATGGGAGTGAAAATTGGAAACTTGATGTTTTGATTCTAGATGCTTATGAAGTATCTTAGGCATTAGGTGGTTCAACTTTGTAAGCAATGATGAGATTAGGTAAAGAATCAGCAACCTACTTTGAGCAGCATATTGTGCACAGAGAGACTCTGTTGGTTTGACCATGTTGCCTGTATGCATAATTATAGATTAGGAAATAGAATTATGAACAGTGTGCCTAAATGCCTTGAAATGGGGGGGGGGGGAGACCTAGAATACAGTGGGCAGACAATATCAAACAGGTCCTTGTTAAAATTGGTCTACAGTGGGGAGCATCAGCAGATGTAGCTTATAGATATGCTTGGAGATATTGTATAGATATGCTTGGAGACCTAAATTGCACAATCTGGTTGGACCTCTGTAGCACATGGCTGCTTGAGGATGATGATAACAACTATATTAATGTTAAAACTTTTGAACTAAATTTTAATTTTGAATAAAGAGCAACTGGTCAAATTTTATCTAATTAATTAAAATAGATATAAATTTAAAACAAAAAAGGAAATAAATTTTCTTATTGTTTGCTAACCATTCTTGACTGTCACATTCTACCACAGAAGTTCAAACTTCTGGCATAAATACACACAGAAGAACCAAAACATTATGACCACATGGCTAATATGATGTTGGTCCTCCACATGCTGCCAAACAGCATGGAAACTACAAGATTTCTAAAGGTGTCTTGTGGTATCTAGTACCAACACGTAACCAGCTGATCCTTTAACTCTTCTAAGTTATGTGGTTGAGTTGCCGTAGATTGGATATGCTGTTCGAAAACAAACCACAGATGCTCGATTGGATTGATGTCTGGGGAATTTGGAGCCCAGGGCAATACCTGGAAGTCTTCCACATGTTCAGCGAACCATTATCGAACAATCCAGGCAGTATGGCATGGATGCATTACCCTGCTGGAAGACGCACTACTAGAGGGGAATACCATTGCAATGAAAGGATATACCTGGTCTGCAATGATGTTTAGCTATGGTAGACATAATAATTTCCTGCACATGAATGACTGGACCCAGTGTTTCCCAGCAGAACATTACCCAAAGCATTACACTTCCTCCACCTGTTTTTGTCCCACATGCATCCTGGAGCCAACAGTTCCCCAGATAAATGACATGCATGTACCCAGGCATCCATGTGGTGCAACAGAAATGAGATTCATCTAACCAGACAACCTTCTTCCAATCATTCTAGGTTCAGTTTTGATGCTTGCATGCCCATTGCAGGCACTTTCGATGGTGAACCGAGGTTAGTATACCCATACTAACCTCGGTTCACCATCGAAAGCAACATTGAAAATCGAAGCAATCTGCAAATTTCAAACTTTTCCACTGTTGGCAGGTGAAATTAAAACTTAGAATATTCGGAAAGTGTGAATCGTAACATTTCATGAATACTTATCCAACCCAAAGATGATTTTAATTAATCTCTTAAAGCAATTTGCATTTCCCCATCCTCCACTTTCCATAGGGGTAAAGAGGGCATTTATCAAATAGGCTGTCAATGCAAACTTCATGACCTTCACATTTTATCTGTAAAATTACAAAAATTCTAACATAAATGCACTGCTTAGAACAGGGCAGGATCTAGAGAGAGGGAAGCGGGCAAGGGGGGAGGGAGGTATGGTTCATCCTTTGAGAATGGTAATAAGAGTAAAGGAGACAAAAAATATTAAACTTGGACATATTTAGTGCATTTTTCAAGAAATGTTTGAAAGACCTTTTCTCTATAATGGAGGGAAAATGTTATATTCCAATGGAAATCCAGTCTCTTCGCATCCCCCTTCTATTTTTTTTTTTCTTGATCTGGGCTGGGTTGCAATATTCGTTTAAAATTTTGCCATTTGAACCTTTTTACACTGTTAGAGTAAAATTAATCGCTTTTGGAACATTCGAAAATTGCAAATCCTTATATGTTTAGTCACTACTTATCCAGAAAAAAAAAAGAATTTCGAAATTATCTCTTAAAACAAAAACGTTGAATGTCTACAGATAATACAGTGAAAATATTAGCTCTTTTTTAAAACTAGTTATGAAAAAATAAAAGCCTTTCTCCTATCATTTTGGGAGGGCAAGAGTGGCTCAGTCTGTAGTGCACCAGGCTTGTAATCTGTAATTCCCAGGTTCAAGTCCCAGCTGGACCAGAGCTGATATTTATTTCCGCAAAACTCTCTCCACCCTTACCTTGGTCAGTAGGGGATAGTGAAGGGCTTGGAAAGGCCATTATCCGTCAAATGAGCCATTAAGCCGTGGCCCCATGCCATGGCTTAATGTTTAACCCATGCACGCTAAGAATGTTAAAGGATGGAAGGCAATAATAGTACCTAACAGGTGTCCAGTGGATCCCCTCCCCAAACCTTCTCTGAGCCTTCAGGGTCCTTGTGGCCTGGCCATTTAGCCCATTGTATGCAAAAAAGTGACAATCAGAGGTGAAACAACCCAAATCCTATTATTTTATTCCTCCAAAGTGCTTTAATTCAAGAAACAAATTTTGATCATGCCACTTGCAATTTTGCCAACATAAAGAAAAATTCACTTAAAAAAAATTCTGTTGGTAATGAAATATTTGTTTTATAGATACAAGAATAATACTTTAAATCTACATTTAATTTTTTAAATATAGAAAAGCTATTTTTTATAATAAAACATGGATTTTAATTTTTTAAAGGTTGATATTTTAACTATAAAAAGGCACAATTCTGATTTTTTTGCCATAGGTGCCATGAAACCTGGATACGGCGCTGTGAAAACCAGAGAGATATGAGCGAGATTCAGTGAGATTTTTAAAACAAAGTTTACTTTCAACATTAGGTAGATTTGAATACTTTCAACATTCGAGAGCTTTGAATGTGGTTTTATATTAAAATAACATAGAAGTCCTTGAATATGAAGGAAAAATTGTCTTTAGCCAGGTGGGATATAAACCCATGACCACCAGATAACACATTGTGCTGCAACGCTGAGCTACCTGCCATTGATCATGATCTCTTCTACTTATGGCTATAGGTTTTACACAATGGAGTCAATCATTAGAAACTATTTAGACTGCAATTGAAGATTTTGGTTGACAGGGCACTTTCAGCTATGTGCACAAGACCAGCCATACATCAAGTATTGATAGACATGGTATTGTTTTAGCTAATCACACTTTAAGCATAAAGATGATATGCTATGACGAGTTTGTGGGTTCATATCCCACCTGACTGAAGGCAATTTTTCTTCTATGCTCAAGAATGTTTATAGTCCACAGGAGCTTACCTACATTTACTTGTTACTAAATATATCATTCTTACACTTGATTAAAGAGTGATTGGCTAAAAAAAACATATCTATTATTGCTGGTCTTGTACACATAGCTGGAAGTGCCTTGTTGACAAGAATCTTCAATTACAGTCAAGGAAGTTGCTAATGATTGACTACATGGTATAAAAATTATAGCCATCAACAGAGAAATTGATCAACAGCTGGTAGTTTAAGTTGTGGTGGGGATGGCAGCTGAATATTCCTTCATACATACTAGAAAACATCATAGGGCTTGCCCTGTACATGTTTAAGCAGTGGTAAATGAAGTGCTATTGCTGGCAATTATCAGAGATTCCAGTTGGGTTGGTTTACCTCTGAGCAACACTTCTCAGATCACTAGGACTCCAAAGGCTCAGAGAAAGTTGAGGGAAGGGAATTCACTGGATAACTGTTAGGAGACAGATGAAGGCTTTCCATCAAGGCCATCCAGTGTGCTCTTTAACATACATAGGTTACAATTCTCCTGCACAAAAGGCTAGAGCTTTAATGTCCCATCTGGTCAGTGGCCTTTCTAACTCCATTGGTGTCCCATTTCTGACTGGGCAGTTAGATTTAGTGCACATAAATCTCAATGCTGGCACAGTTGGGACTCAAACCCAAAATACTTGCCATAGAGGTCTGACAGGCTGAGTTCAAAATATATGTTACGAGATTGGCATGTTACTGACTGAGCCAACCCTGCCAACCCTGCCCCAAGGCCCTGAAGTGTAGGCATCATGTTTTCAGATGTATCCCACACCTCATGCAAGCAATGACAATACATCAACAGATATATACAGAGCATGAGATTAACCTACTCAACTAGGACTGTTTTTGATCATTTAAAATGAAACAATTCTCATTGTATGTACAATAAAGAGATAATAAAAGTTACCAAAAAACACTGATATATCATATACAATGTGGATTAATAATTTTGTTGTACATGGACAATAATAAAGTCAATCAAGATGAGAGAAATTTTGGCAAAGTTCTGATTTACTTTTGCAATATGCAAGAGTGTGCCTTACAGTTATAAGCACAGTAATGATGAACAAATACTTGATACATCTTTGAAAATCGCCAAATTTCACATTATAAGTTGTTATGCACATTGTAAGGTCTTGAAAGATTTGTATCACTTTGTAGGTGTTAGCGTGCTTGGCTACTGATCAGAGCCTGGGTTCAAGCCCCAGTTATGGCATGGATGTTTGTGTTGTCTTTCTCTGCTGAGGTCCCGCCATCCTCACAGACCTACTATTGCATATAAACTGACAGACTTGCCATAGAGGTCCTGTCAGACCTCTATGGCAAGCAGCTGCTTGAGAGGTATTTATTTTATTTGTAAGTAAAGATGGTAGCACAAAATATAATGTGCACAAATGTAAAAGGATCTATATTTTAAATGTATTATATATTCTTCTTCAGCAATATGGTGCAAGTTCAAAACCAACTTCAAAATAGAAGGGAAATATGAAAGTTGTGGTATGTATGAGATGAGATATATATTGCTGTGCTGTTGTTTGTGGTTAATGTATGATTCTTGTGAGGATGAAATAGTGAAGGTATACTTCTATTATTGCAGCATGTTGCAAGAAAAATAGCAGTATTTTTTGTGGTTGATAAAATTGTTAGTATTTATATTTATTTTTCATTTATTTACCTGCTGCTTGGAAAATTTTGTTGAAAGAATTCTCTAATACTAACATCAGAATAATAACAGAATCATTCAGAGCTCTAAACATTTTAGTAGTAATTTCACCTCCTTAGGTGACTTGTGTAGTTTTAATTTAGCATTGCCAAAGTAACCTTGGATTATAAAATAGAGCCACTATTAAAGCCATTATTACCTCTATTTTTATTACAAACAATGGGACTAAACTAACCACAATGTTCAAAATATATGTGAAATGTTCAGTCCATCGAGTCATGATAGAAATATCATATTCAGTAACCTCTTCATCCTTAACCCTCAATCCCTGTATGCCATCCTAATTTTTCCTACACAAAACATTTCATGTCTGATACAACTCTCTGTCTTATGTTCTGCAACAGCTTTTCTCTAATTTTGTCAGCCAGGTTATCAAGCTAAAGAATCTAATCAGCATTCAATTAATCAGTAACATGTTTATTAAGCTCTTTGTAATGCTGTCTGTTGGCCTACAGGGTTGCAACTCATTCCTGCATCCCTTTCTTTCTAAAAAGGATGAAATTCCTGTCTGGCATGGATGCCAGACAGGATTTCGGTTGTTCTTCAGTCTCACAGAGGCATTACATGCTATTAAATGACAGCCAGGGTGACTAATTTTTTGTCCGGTGAGCTTATATATATATATTATATATTTGAAACAATTTAATGAATCCATGAATATACCATTAATTCAGCTGAAGACGTGCTAAAACATAAAAAATACAACCAAATTGCAAAATGGCATCACTAGACATAGTAGCATTATTTCCAAAAAAGCTAGTCAACGAAGTTATCAAGCTCGTGCAAAACAGGATTGAAACTTACAATGGAGGTCTGAACCCTGAAACATGTAGAGTAAAAAAAGTGCTCCATTAATAAATAAATATAAATACCCCCTCAAGCAGCTGCTTGCCACAGAGGTCTGACAGGAGCCTATCAGTTTATATGCCAAAGCAGAAGATCTGAGAGGATGGCAGGACCTCAGCAGAAAAACGACACATACATCCATGCCTTACCCGGGGATCGAACCCAGGTCCCTTAGATCAGTAGCCAAGCGCGTTAACCACTCGGCCATGACATAATATCAAATAATTTTTTCCAAATAAACAAATAAAATATATATAAAAATAGGGTGTACCAATGTGCTCTCCCCTATCAGCACTTTTGGCAGGTATAGCTGTTAGGCACATCGAGAAAAAATCCCTCTCTAACTCACTGTATCATATCAAATATTGGGGACGATATGCCGATGACATGCTCCTCATTCGTGATGAACAGAATGACTTCATAACACGTTTGCAAAAAACCAGATCTTCCCAACAATAAAATTTACCACAGAAAACGAGAAAGGACAAAAATTACCATTCCTGGTCATGCTAATACATCGCCAGAAGCATAAATTTCATATAGCGGTCTATCACAAACTTACGGTACCACTGGTATTAATACCATACAAGACAGCATATGAATCACAAAAAGCAAGCCATAAAAACAGCTTTCTTATTAAATAAAAAATATGCCACCAACAGACTCTATAAATAAAAAAAATAAATACCCTCTCAAGCAGCTGCTTGCCACAGAGGTCTGACAGGAGCCTGTCAGTTTATATGCCACAGTAGGAGATCTGAGAGGATGGCAGGACCTCAGCAGAAAAACGACACACACATCCATGCCTAATCCGGGGCTCGAACCCAGGTCCCTTAGGTCAGACTCTATAAAAAAGAAAAAAGAAATATTTACGAAATGGTTCTCAATGCAGGTTATCTTAAGATACTGATAAATAATATAGAAAAACCAGCTACAAGAACAGCAAACAAACCCACCCAACCTACCTCGGCACATACCATGGCTGACTAATACTATGCAAAGTATAATGAAGCCATACGGATATAAAGTACCTGTTGCCAGCAGCAATACCATCCTAAGGCAAATTAAAACTGACAGAGATCCAAAAATCAAAATAGGCTGTGTTTACAAAATTTCAATGAAGACCAATAATGCAGAACAAAATAAACCCTATTTCGGCAAGACAAAACGAACAGCAAAAGTACAGCTAAAAGAACATATGAAAGATAAAAGAATGGGAAAACAAAGTACTGCTTTAGCCCATTCCATATACAATAGAAAACAAACACTTGACTTTGATAAAGCCAAAATTATCATAGCACCACCAGCAAAGCATCGCAGAACAACTTATAATATACCAAAATGGAGATCAATGCTGCAATGAGTAAGTATATCAACCCCCTTGCCAAAGAAGCTTCTACTTGACCAATAAGCAGCAAAATATAAAATACACCAAAAACTAGCAACAAAGCAGTTAAAATTCTCCACTTTGAAGTATAAACAACAAACACACAATAACCCAGCTCATCACAAAGCAATGAAACCTCCCCAAATAGCATCAACATGGCAGCAGAAGAAATACACGCGCATGATGGCATGAATTCATACGATATAGTCCCCTACAACTGTCAACAACAGTGCTCGTAACAATGACCACACAAATGGTTGAAACTGGTATGCATGCTTATGAATATTGTAAAAAAACCAGTTAATAAGAGCTACTGTGAACTCCAACAGTAAACGTTAATTTAAAAATTTAAAACAATAGTAAATAAAGAAAAAATTGCTGATACTTCAAAACTGAACGGTGCATAGCAAAACATTGTAGAACTCGGACATTTATTAGCAAATAATAAAAAACGGAAGCGCCAATAACACAACTGAACTATCTATGAAAAAAGTGAATGTATAATACATGTGAATCAAAGAACTAAAAAGTGCTATGATAAACCTGGAAAAGAAACTGAAAACAAACAACCCTCAACTTTGCATTTGGAAACAACTCTGCTCTGAAGAACTGGATTTTTGGCAATATCTGAAACAGTGTCTAAAGTTATTTATAATCGTGTATCTAACCAATGCAGGAATATGTCTTTAAACTGCCCTACACCTTTAATACTACAAAGCATAGTGATATTAAAAGAAAACTTACTTTTTTCATGAATTCCAAAATTATTCGAAGTCTGTCTTTTGTAGGATATAAGCATGTAGATCGCTTCATTAAGAGTCCTAAAAATGGGAAATGATGTTAAAATGTTAAGATGAATAATGATTGCATGCATAGATGGTTATAAACATAAAAAACACAAAACAAGTCTTTAAAAAATCCAATTTCACAATTTCTGAAACATACGTTGAAATATTACCAATTCAAACAAATAATTAACATTCATGGCCAATCTCAAAAAGCGGCTGTACTTAAAAGTGACATTCAAAAAGTACTTGACATGCATCTGCAGAACAAAAACCATTACACTTACCTCAACAAAACTTTTACTATTCCTTCAAAGTACTTCCTTCCAGCATTTATACAAAGTTGCAGACAGGGTTGTTTTACCTCTGAGCGGCACTTTTTTGCACACCATGGGCTAAGTGGCCAGGTCACATGGACCCCGAAGGCTCAGAGAAGGTTGGGGGAGGGGACCCACTGGAACAGCTGTTGGGAGACAGATGGTAGTCTCTCGTCAAGGCCATCCAGCGTGTTCTTTAACGTGCACAGGGTATGGCTCTCCCGCACACGGGGCCACGGCTTAACGTCCCATCCGACAGACGGCGGCCTTTCCAAGCCCATCGGTGTCCCCTACTGACTGTGGGCAGGGCGGGGAGTTTTGCGGAGATAAATCTCAACGCTGACCCAGCTGGGACTCGAACCTGGGAACTACAGATTACGAGCCTGGCGAAGTTGCAGACATCTACACCAATTCTGAAATGCTTGATGGTACTCCTATTGAGTAATGCTCTGCAACTCTGAATGAATGCATTTTGCAAGGTCTTGCACTCTTAAAACAGCTTCCCAGTATGTTCCTTTTTAATTTTTAGAAACAATCAGAAAGCACATGAAGCAAGATTGGGTGAATATATAAGATGGGGTAGCTGTTTAATTTTTTCCTGCTCCAGACAGGCTGTAACTTGCCTGGTTATGTAAGCACTGGCATTGTCATGAAGGAGAACCCTTGCCACACCTGTTGTTGGATGCTGCTCCTTCGTCTCCTTAACCATTTTAAACAAAACAATGTTGGTGTAGTTATTGGCCATTTATAGTCATTTTTTTAGGTAAAGTGTCCACAGCTACCAATCCTTAGGAATTGAAAAAAATTGTGAACATCCTCTTCCTTGAGCAAAAGTCTTGTCAGAAGATTTGGGGATACAATTCATCTTCGCAACCCAACCATAGTTATTGATCTTTCTGGGAGTTGTATAGTTATAAAACTACATCTCATCACCTGTAACAATTAATCATTTCAGGGCACTAGGTTCAAACATTGTCAGTGTCTCCTTGCACGAGGTGACTCTAGCTCTTTTTTGCTACTCTGTCAGTTTGTGGGGCATCCATTTAGCACAGATCTTCAAAACATTAAATGTTGATGAATAATTGTTTCCATACTGCCAATCAATATACTGATATCTAAACTTATTGCCTGAATGGTGATGTGTGGGTTTTCCTTAACAAGATCACGAACAGCAGCAATGGTTCTCTCATTCACGGGTTCCTTTGGTCTTCCTGAACAATATAGGAATATATTGTTCAGGAAATATATATTCCTATATTGTTCAGAAATTGAACAAGGGAAGTCTTCAAAGCTCTGCTGTCCTTCTATGAATTTGTGCATCTATCCTATAACAGCGCCAAATGGACAAGTAAAATATCCATATACTTGTGATAAATCAGTATGAATACTTTTCATGTCATCACCAAGCTGCATCCCTGTGCAAATGTAAAATCTTTTCATCATTGGTAGGCTCCATAGCAACAATGGATGAGGCCAAGTTTCTAGGTCTCATCTTCAAGCTGAAATTACCTTTTTGCCTCATATCCATCATCTCAGATATAAGTGGATGGGTATTGAACATCCTCAAGATCCTTTCCTCCCTCTCGTGGGAAGCAGACTGATGTTCTTTGCTCCATCACATGTGAATTTGTTCAGTCGAAACTGGACTACATATCCCAGGTATATGACTTTGCTCGGGATTCGGTTGTAAAGGTATCTGACCTACTCCATCATCAGGCCCTATATATTGGCATGGGGGCCTTCTGCACTTCACAAGTCCAGAGTCTTTATATTGAGACCGACAAACCATCTTTATGTATTTGCTGTCAGCAGTTTCACTGCAGTATGCATCAAAATTATAATCCCTGTCAGGCCATTCCACTTAGGAATCTGTTTTCAGTCCTCAGTGCAAAATGTTATACTAGAATCGGCTGATTGCAATTTGTCCTTTTGGTTTGCATTATTCAAGGTTACCTCAGAAACCTCAATATCAGTCTCCATAGCATTGCCCAGTTGAGAGCTCTATTTGAGCCACTTCCACCAAGGATCGCTGTTTCCCATTCCTGTGACTTCTCTCTTTGCAGGAAAGGGAAGGCCCTTACAAACCAACTGTGTGTACCTGCAGCTCTGCCAGCCATTGTGCTGAGCACCAGATTTCTTTCCTATCTTCACAGATAGGATTTGAGATATCTCAACAGATAGCTCAAAGTCTGGCACATCAGTGGGATCAACCATAGTCTGCGGTGAGATGCTATCATTGCAGACCAGATCCGACAGCAGTGTTCCATCTTCACTGCAGAGTTGCAAGCTATCAGTCTCACCTTGGACCACATTGCAGTTAAGCATCATTGTCAGTGTGTGCTTTACATCGACTCGTTTAGCTTGCTACAGGTTTTGATCTTGGTGAGGCATTAGCCACACCCTGTTCTTTACAAGATGCATTGAGATTTATCTCCGCAAATCTTCCCACCCTGCCCATAGTTAGCAGGGGATGTTGATGGGCTTAGAAAGGCCACCGTCCATCAGATGGGACGTTAAGCCATGGCCCCAATGTGCAGGAGAGCCACACCTTGTGCACATTAAAGAACACACTGGATGGCCTTCACAGGAGGCTACCATCTGCCTCCCAACAGCTGTTCCAGTGGGTCCCCTTCCCCAACCTTCTCTGAGCCTTTGGAGTCCTTGTGACCTGGCCATTTAGCCCATTGTGTGCAAAAAAGCGCCACTCAAAGGTAAAACAACCAACTCCAAGATTCACCACAACCCCATCCTCTTTTCTTTGGGTGCTTGGTCATGTCGGCATCAGGGCCAATGGCAGTGCTGCTCAGCCACGCCCCTGTCTGACTCTCCACTGACAGTTTCATTCATGGACTTTTGCCAATGTTTTATCATCGAGTTCCGGGCACAGTGGCAGAAATCTTGGCCTGAATAGGTTGGTAACAACCATATCTGTTGTGATGCTATCATTGCAGACCAGATTCCACAGCAGTGTTCCATCTTCACTGCAGAGTTGCAAGCTATCAGTCACAACTTGGACCACATGGCAGTTAAGCATCATTGTAAGAGTGTGCTTTACATCGGCTTGCTTAGCTTGCTATACCTCTTCTTTCCGAGATTCATCAGCAGCTCCATCATCTGGCAGCCATAACCCCATCCTCTCTCTTTGAATGCCTGGTCATGTCAGCATCAGGGCCAATGACTTGGCAGCACTGCTGCCAGTCACTGTCTGACTCTACACTGGCAGTTCCATACATGGACTTTTGGTAGTATTTTATCATCGAGCTTCAGGCACAGTGACAGAGACCTTGGCCTGAATAGGTTGGTAACAAGCTTTTCAAAATCAAGCCCGTTATCAAACCTTGGCAGTCATGTTTTCGCAGGAATCACAAGAAGAAAGTTGTACTTTCTTGGCTCTGCTTAAACATGTGGGAAATGGTGTCACAAATTAAATTCGTTAATCACTCATTCATTTCTTCTTTGGGTGGATGATCAACCAAGTGCGAATATGTTGTAATATAACCTAGTCCTACCTAAAATCCTGTAATATTGTAATATAACCTAGTTTTGTATGTATTAAAGACACCCTCTAGACTGTAATTGCTTAACACAGTTTGATAAGCAGTTATTTTTCAGTTTTCAGCTGCTGAGCCATCAGATTAGTAGGATTTTTCTTTAAAAATCCTACTAATCATTTTCTCTCTGCAGGAACGTGGATCGTGAGGACATTATATAAGGATTATTCTCTTGATGTCCTCATGCAGGAATTCCAGCGCTATAACCTAGATATTCTAGGCTTGCAAGAGATCAGATGGACAGGTAAAGGTGAGATACTTAAAAATAACTTTAAATTTCTCTTTACAGGGAAGGAGGATGGAAAGCATCACCAAGGCATAGGACTGCTGCTCAGCAGACACGCTAGTGATGCTCTTCTAGGATATAAGTGCATTAATGAAAGGTTTCTTACAGCAAAATTTCAGACAAGCATTAAAGACTTGAATGTTATCTGCTGTTATGCCCCCACTGAGGATGCCGATGAGGATGAGAAGGATAGGTTTTACCGACAACTTCTGAATATTTTGAATTCTGTCAAGAAAGGAGATATTACCCTTGTTCTTGGTGACTTCAATGCCAAAGTTGGTACTGATTCTGACTTTTGGGGAGGAGTAATAGGCCCTTTTGGTATTGGTACTGCAATGGCAATAGGCAATGTCTCCTACAAGTAAGTAAACTCAATGGTTTCAGAATAACTAACACATATTACAAACACCGCGACATACATAAATACACATGGGTTTCACCTGATGGGCTGCATAGGAATATGATTGATTATATATTAATTAACAGCCAATGAGCTAGTTCTGTTAGAAATACCAGGGCATATAGGGGAGCTGAATTTGGATCTGACCATTACCGTGTTAAAAGTGTCTTGCAACTTAAACTTAAAAAGTGTTGTGCCAAATTTAAAAAATTTACCTTTAATACTGAAGCTCTGAAAGACCCAGTTATAGCTAAAGCTTACCATGATAGGTTACTTAGTCATTATGGGGGCGGGGGTGGCTCAGTAGGTAGCGCGCCAGGCTCGTAATCTGTAGTTCCCAGGTTCGAGTCCCAGCTGGGTCAGCGTTGAGATTTATCTCCACAAAATTCTCCGCCCTGCCCACGGTCAGTAGGGGACACCGATGGGCTTGGAAAGGCCGCCGTCCGTCAGATGGGACGTTAAGCCGTGGCCTCGTGTGCGGGAGAGCCATACCCTGTGCACGTTAAAGAACACGCTGGATGGCCTTGACGGGAGGTTACCATCTGTCTCCCAACAGCTGTTCCAGTGGGTCCCCTCCCCCAACCTTCTCTGAGCCTTCGGGGTCCATGTGACCTGGCCATTTAGCCCATGGTGTACAAAAAAGTGCCGCTCAGAGGTAAAACAACCCAACCCAACCCATTATGACAGTCATGGTTTGCTTAATACTGAAGTTGAGGAAGAATGGGGCCATTTTAAACAGACTTTTTTGGAAACTAACAGTACTCTTTTAGGAAAAAAGGAGCAGAGGAGGCAGAATTATTTAAGTGATAAGGCACTTGAGCTTATTTCAGAAAGAAGGAACTGCAGGAATGTCCTTAATCAGTACCCTACTAGTCCTAATAGAAGGGATTACAGAGAGCTTAATAAACGTGTAAAGAATCAGTTAGCTACTGATAAGAATCTTTGGCTTGATGGCTTGGCTGACAAAGCCAAGGAAGCAGTTAGACCACAAACCAGCAGAGAGCTGTACCAGAGAGTTAATGTTTTGTGTGGTAGAAAACGGACAGGCATACAAGGATTGAAGGATAAACAAGGTAAGGTTATAGAAGGTGAGGGATTCTGTCATGGCTAGGTGGGCTGAGCATTTCAGTAATGTTCTAAACAATGTGGTTAGTTCTACTCTCATTGTTTGTAATGATGATAGATGCATTGGTGGCTTTAATGTTGGCCCTATAACACAATCTGAAGTTATTTTGGCTGTTTCTAAACTTAAACTACATAAATCCTCAGGGGTAGATGAAATTACTACCGAAATGCTTATAGCTGGGAATGTTTCGGTTACCACTTGGATGACTGAAATTCTGAATATCTTTTATGATAAAGGCATGGTTCCTAAGGATTTTACCAGAACTATTGTTATCCCTATTTTTAAAAAAGGTGATCGCAGTTCTTGTGATAACTATAGGGGTATCAGCCTACTCTCTGTTCCAGGTAAAGTTCTTTCCATGATTGTGCTTAATAGAATTAAGAATCTGGTTGACAGGCAATTGCGTGATGAACAATGTGGATTCAGAAGTGGTAGGGGATATGTGGATCAGATATTTTCACTTAGGCAGATTCTTGAGAAATGTTTAGAGTTTCAGAAACCTTTGGTTGCTAGCTTTGTTGATTTCAAAAAGGCTTTCGAATCTATTGATCGCCATAATTTGTGGTTGATTGTGAGATTGTATGGTATACCTGACAAGTTAGTTAACATAATGAAAGCTCTCTATAATAACACTGAGTCGTGTGTGAGAGTTGGTAAGGCTTGTAGCAATTGGTTTAGCATTACTTCTGGTGTTCGACAAGGGTGCATTTTGTCTCCTTTCCTCTTTAGCTTGGTTATTGATTATGTTATGCGAAATTCACTTCAAGGGAAAGATTTTGGCCTTAAATGGGCTGGAGATACGACAATTTCTGATTTAGATTATGCTGATGATTTAGCCCTTTTGGCAAATGATGTTGATGAGATGAACTCTTTCATTCGAGCTGTTGATGAGACTGGCAGTAGAGTAGGTTTGGTTATAAACAGAGAGAAAAACTAAAGTGATGAAAATTGGTCAGGCAGGTTATGATTCTGTTAATCTGAATGGTTGCAGTCTTGAGCAGGTGTCACAGTTTAATTGTCTTGGGAGCTATGTAACGGATGCTGGTGATGTGCAGCATGAGATTAACAGACAGATAGGGATTGCTGCTGGGACTTTTAAGAATCTATGGAGAGTGTTGAGAAATAGTAGTATATACCTAAAGACTAAAATTAGACTGTATAATAGTTTGGTTCTTTCTAGGGTTAGTTATGATAGTGAAACTTGGACACTTTGTAAACAAGATAACAGGAAACTTGATGCTTTTAATTCTAGATGCTTACACAGTATCTTGGGCATTAAGTGGTTCAACTTTGTAAGTAATGATGAGGTTAGGCAAAGGAGTCAGTAACCTCTTTGAGCAACATATTCTGCAGAGAGAGATTCTGTTGATTTGGCCATGTTGCCCGTATGCGTAATTATAGATTAGCGAGTAAGGTTATGAACAGTGTGCCTAAAGGCCTCAGAAAGAGGGGGAGACCTAGGATGTGGTAGGCAATGTCAAACAGGACTTTGTTAAAATTGGTCTACAGTGGTGAGATGCAGCAGATGTAGCTCAGGACGTGTTTAGAGAACTAAATTGTACAATCTGGTTGGACCTGCATACTCCATGGCTGATTGAAAAAGATGATGATGATGTAAGAGTAATGGATGAGACATGAAAGAATAATCATTCCCATGATTAACCAATGTGTTACTTAATTAAGAACGTAATTACTATTAGCAGATATGATCATGTTCCAACAATCTACACGTTTGTAGATGCCATTCCTTTAGGAACTCTTGTTCTTCATGGCAATGAAACTGGCAATGCACTCTTTCACCATGTGATCATGCTGAAACTTCCTATTAGAAATTAAATTGTTCAGGGATCAGAACAGATGTAAACCTGTGGGGGTCAGGTAATCCGAATATAGGGGATGAGTTACTATTTCCCAGCCTAACTGCTGCAGCTTCTGCTGTGTCCATAATCCAACAGAGAGCCTTGCATTGTTCTGGTGGAACATGACTCCTCTCTGTTTACCAACACTAGACATTTGGCCTTCAGTGCTGCACTTAAGTGGTCCAACTGCTCACAGCAGACATCAAGATGATAGTCTGGGACATGTTTAAAAGCTCACAGTGGATGATACCCCTGCAATATCACCAACTACAGATCATTATCTCACGAGAATAAAGCTCCAGTTTTACCATAGCCTGGGCGATTCTCCTGCTTGACAACATGATCTATTACAGACATTATCATTAATGATCTACCTTTCATCCCCTGTAATCATTCAGTCAAGAAAACCATTGGTTTTTTACCAAGCAAGCAATGAAGCATATGCAGTATAGCAAGCCACCATATTCTGTTGCGATAACTGATGTGGGATCCAGTTTTGAAACATAACCCAGTTTTTGCAGATGTTTAATGACAGAGGACTGATTGGTGTTCAGTAGCTGTGCAAAAAATCTCTGGATATATGATGTGGATTTTCATTCAGCAGTGCCTTTATGAGGGACATTCAAAGAGTTCTTGACATGCATGTGCAGAACAAAAACCATTGTACTTACCTCAACAAAATTTTTACACATTCAAAGTACTCCCTTTCAGCATCTATGCAAAAGTTGCAGATGTCTAGGCCAATTCTGGAATGCTGGTGGTACTCCTGTTGGGGAAAACTTCACAACTCTAAATGAATGCATTTTGCATGGTCTTGTATACTTGAAAAAGACTTTCTAGCAAGTTTTTTTTAATTTTTGGAAACAACAAAAATTACATGGCATAAGATAGGGTGGGCATGCAGGATGGAGCAGCTGTTTCATTTTTTCCTGCTCCAGATAGGCCATAATTTGACGAGTTATGTGAGCACTGGCATCATCATGAAGAAGAATAACCTTTGATGCCTGTTCTGTGATGCTGTTCCTTCATACCCTTAACCATTTTGGGAAAAACAATGTTGGTATATTATTGGCTGTTTATAGTCATTTTTTCAGGTAAGGTGTCCACAGCTACCACTCCTTGGGAATTGATAAAAATTGTGAACCTTCTCTTCCTTGAGCAAAAGTCTTGTTGCAGGATTTGAGGATGTGGTTCATCTTCCGCAATCCAAACATAGTTGTCAACATTTGTGGGGATTGTATAGTAATAATACCACATCTCATCACCTGTGACAATCTCTGTTAACCAATTAATCGTTCGGGACCACTAGGTCCAAATATTGCTAGCATCTCCTTGCACTAGTCAATTCTAGCCCCTTTTTGCTGTTCTGTCAGTGTGTGGGGTCCCATTCAGCAAAGATCTTTCGGAACTTTAAATGTTGATGAATAATTGTTTCCACACTGCCAATTGATACACTGACATCTAAATTTATTATCTGAGTGGTGATGTGTGGGTTATCCTTTATGAGTTCACGAACAGCAGCAATGGTTCTCTTGTTCACTGCCTCCTTCAGTCTTCCTGCATGAGGGAGGTCTTCGAAGCTCTGCCTTCCTTCTCTGAATTTGTGCATCCATCCCATAGCAGTGCCATATGAACAGGCATGATCCCAATATGTCTGTGATAAATTGGCATGAATTTTTTTTTCTCATCGTTCCCAAGCTGCATCCTTGTGAAAATATAAATTTTTTCCCTGTCTTTAGTAGGCCCCAGAGCAACAACACACAGATTTTGCAGACCAAACTTTGGAAAGAGAAATGATGAAACAGCATTTGTTTTTAACATGTAATGACAAATTTTGACAAGCTTTCAAACAAGTCATAGCTCATTAACTTCAGTGGAATGAGTGCAAATCTGTCGATAAATATCAAGAACTTTTTGGAAGTCCTCCATAAATGGTCATCGTTATACTCCACAGGCTGGCTGCTTTCAGATTCATCTGTGAGTTGAAAAAATGTGAACCACACATTTGCCATCATGTCACCTGACTGTAATTTGTCATATCACTAGTACCAGGTGTTTTTATAAATGACTTTGCCCCCAGAAGCTTTCACAGTTTAGACAAACACTCTTGGACACCAACACCATTTCTGAATTCGTACAGCATGATGGAGCAAATGCACACATCGTGTTGCCATTGTGAAATGCTTTTTGTCACTTGTACAGAATGTCATTAGATGCCAGAGCTACACATGCACTATTTTTTATGTTGTTTACCACACAGCTGCATATTTTCTGACAACAGCAAATGCATAGTTCACATTTTCCCTATTACTTTTGCATCACCCAATATATTTTAGTACCCAATGTATTTTACTGTAGTTATAGTGAATACTCCAATCTGAAATAATGCAGATTAATGGGTACCATGATTAAGCTCATTGCTAATTTCATCAGTCACTTTAAAAAAAAACCATATGAGGATAAAGAATGCATAAATGTACAACTATGATTAATAAGGGAGTGTGATAAAATCATCAATGTCTAACAAGAGGTTTTAAATGCAGAATAGTAGAATAATATCTGAGCCCCAAAAATATATTTCCTGAAATTAAAACATTTCTATTCATTTCTTCAAAGAGTTATTGGTTGGAATATTTAAATGTAGCATTACTAGTCTTAAGAATGTCTTCAGTTAAAACATACTAATAACTATTTTATCAAACTGTTATCTAAAGTAATTGTAATAATTAAATTACAAATCAATGGTTAAAACTGTATTTTACACAGTATTAACTGTTGATTTATAATTTAATTATTTAAAACCAATACATCATGATTTAAGTTTCACTAAAGAAATTATATTTTAAAAAACTTACACAAGGATTTTTTTCAGTTTTGAAATGTGACAGAAATTGGAAAAAAAATTAATCATTTATGCTGTAACAAGAAGAATAATGTAGAATGATCACTATTGCTGTTGAATGTTTCAGTTCCCATTACTTTTGAACGAATAATGTCAAAAGTGCTGATTTAATATACAAATTTTATATGGAACTTTAACTTATCTTACACCCACATTAATGTAAAATGTTCATTTTGAGAGCACATGAGTTAAAACTAGCTTTTTAGTAAAACTTGAAATTTATATTTCAGGGCATAAGTGTTTATGCATTTCATAACAAAATGAAAGTGACATAAATATTATCAAGTAAGAATACATTTTTTCCTGTGTTTGCTACACATTGTTCAAAAGGAAATTATTTCCCAGTTTTTCAACATCCAGAAGTCTTTTGTAATAAATTAAAAGTATATTTTAATTAGTAATAAAATGCAAAAATCAAGAGTATTTGTGATAAGCTTCATTTCTGATGATAAAATTTAATTTCTGCAATAAGTAACAAAATTTTATGATCCAAGCCAGTATTTTTTCAATCTTTTTGAGTCATTTTTGGACTAATGTTCTTAGAAATATTTCTCCTTTTGTAATGAATCTGCAATATTGTATGCACCTTTGATGAAAACATAGAATGCTGTGTGTTTGCTAATGGAAGAAAAAAAAAGAAAATTAAAAATGATCACATAATATTAAGTGATTGATTTTTCCTATTTTTAGGGAAAATAATTTGCCATTACTGGATTTTTTTTACAAACACCCTGGGGTTAGTACACTGTGAGCCGACAAAGCATTAATCCAAGAGACATCCTTTCATGTCAACTGATTCTACGTGCAAGTACAAGTGAGACCAGAAACCAAGAGTGATTCCAAAAACTGTTGTAATCAAAAACAAACTTCATTAAATATTATACTCATGGTAGAATAAATTATGGAATGATTTTAAGAAATGCATGTCTGTCAAACTATATGAATAGGAACAGAATAGTATTATATGCTTCCCCAATATATTTGAGTATATTTACAAAAATAAAAGCTTAAATTAATGATGAGAATTACATTGGAGCAGAAAACTTAACATTTTTCATCAGTGGTATAATTCAATTAAAATTCACTATGGAATAAACTCTGATGAAAATTCTTGCTAGTTGGCATCAGAAGTATATTTATATAATAATGGGTTTTGGATCAAGAACATTTTTTTCAAAATTGCAATAAAGTAAAAACTTTGAAGATTCTCATAGAATAATTAAGATAATACTTACCCAGTTTATGGTAATTGTTTATATGATCATTCTGCATATAAAAAGTAGCTAAGTTGCTCTTTTCATTTGACTTTTGGAAAATGAGCTGATGCAGTCCTGCAGGAGAGTTGTTATAGTTTTCTATAAGATTCCTCATAATCTTTGAACATATTGTCAGTATACTCAGATCTTCAGCTAGAAATATGAACACATATGAATGAATTGCACATAAACTGTTTCAAAAGTGACAAATGAATACCAATTGTAGACTATAAAAAAAATCTCTTATCATGGATCAGTTTATTTCATAAAAATTTCATGAAAAAGAATTTAAAAAAATGATGCATTTTGGCTAATACTATAAATTATCTCTTTTTGTGTGCAATTGTTACCTAATCAGTCATTAGGTTCAAATTTCTCAAGAATGATACTGCAACAAGACATTTTAGGCCAAGGAATTGCTCTTGATTTTGAGAACCCCAAACCTCCACCCTGATTTAACCCCCACTTAGTTTACAATTTGTCCTTCCACAAAGCAAATTACATATCTAGCAGCCTCTAGAACCTTGGAACCCAGAACAAGAGTTTTGGTTATTACCCTTTTCCAGCATCTCTGTTTATGATATAATATTGAGATTAATTCCCAGATTTCAAACATGTTACATACAGAGCTGCACTAAGTGGGTTTGCAACACATGCTCTGTATGCAGGTGGCTGGATTGGTCAAGTAGAAAGTCCCTTGAAGTTTAAAAAAGAGTTTTGTGCAAAAACTTCCACAAATTAAAAAATTGCATCATTTTCTGGCTTATAAAAACCTTCTAAGTTTTTCCTTCATTAATATATATTTTCTTTTTTATTTTCATCTTCACAAAACATACACACATTTTAAGTTTTCTTTCAACAACACACAATGCAGTCCAGAGTTTGCCTCCGAGTAGCATTCCGAAAAAGTCACTCTCTTGCTAATTAAAATTCAGGGATATGGTGATGGCCATAAAGGAGTTGTACACGGGGAAAAAAAGATGATTGGAGGGGACATGATAAACTCGGCAGAAGAACAAATACAGCAATATAACAAATAAACAAATACAGCAGTCTCAATAGGTTGAATATAACTACACCTATTGGAGACTTTTTTTTTTATATTGGGTGATTTACTGAGATTTCATGCGATTTTTGATAAATGCGACCCATTTTATATTGTCTTGACTTTTTCCCCTAGCAGTCTTGTGTAAATCACCATTAGAAATATAAACACTTTTTTTTTTATGAAGAACTTTTCTTGCATTCACACCAGAGTAAATCCAGAGGATTTATTCGGTGTGAATGCAAAATGGAATGCAAGAATGGATGGAATTCTTGCCAAAAGTAATCCAGAATGGCCAAAAAAAGTTCATTGACCATAAATCTTGAAATATATGTATTAAAACTTCTCTTAGTGAGTTCGTTTTTCTAACTCTGGGATAGTAGAAGATAGGGGCAAGTCTCCCACCTTCAAAAATGGCTAAAAACTAATACTAAAATTTAATGACTTTTTGTCTTTATAATGATTTATTTCCTCTTCTTTGTTATTCTATGGCATGCGCTTTTAATCTTTACTAGAATTAAATAAGAAAAATGAGCTCATTTTTTCAATTCTGGAGGCATTTTTTTTAATCCTCGCCACCTCAAAAAAGTTTCTTGTTCTATGCCTGTTCTAATTTTTTATCCTTTCTACAGGTAGATTCTACCAGGTAGGGAACATATCTGATGCACCAGTTTTTTTTTTTTAATTTTATCAACTTCATTAGTCCACTGAGTTCCATTTTGTTTCATTTAAATATTGTGATTCAATTCTTTCTGGGTAAAACATCATCCAGAAAGTGGAAAAAAATCTGAAAATAGCTGTTTCCATACTCTAATCTCAGTAAGAGGAATTAATGTAAAAATTTTAAAATTTCTCAGGAAAAATTGTATGCTGTACTAGATAAAATAAGTTTAATTATTTGCATTTTAGTCTGTTTTGAATTTTCAATTACAGAAAAAAAAATCTAAGTATGTGCATATAAATTCAAAATTCCATAAAAACGGTTAAATTCACACTATTTCTTCACGTAACCTTCAATAGTTTATTTAATTTGATATGTTTGCTTCACATAGTTTCCTCAGAAATGTGGTTTTACTCTGCATTAAAACAAAATGAAAATCAAAATTTCTTGGATGCCTTAAATTGCTTAAGTCTGAAACAAGCTAAAACATAAAACCATATTTGTAACAAGTACAGCAAAGCAAAGAAAAATTAATTTTCCTTTATTAATTTAACTTATTTTACTGAAGCTGGAGTCTAAAACATTTTTTTTACATTTCCCATCAGAGTATTTCACGTAATTTTTTCCTTTTTATGTTTGAAAACAAGACAGACTGCCTGAGTTCCTTCGATCAGTAATGAAGCTCACTAGCCATTGGACCATTGGGAAGAAAAGAATCATTTGCACCAAGTGTGAGGTTTAACAGTGAATATTGAATGTTTTAAATTCAATCATTTAAAGTTAAACTGTGATTTTAAAAGGCAACTTTTCAGTTTTTTTAATTTAAAATTTTTTAACCCTAAAAGAAGCAAAACATCTACACCAAACCTGTCCAACCTATAGCTCATAAAACAAATAATCAATATACTGAATTTGGCTCTGTTTTCCAATTTTTTTGACAAATATTTCTAGGTGCACATTAAACACTTTAACCAATTCATAGTATACTGAAATATCCCCTAATTTTTGTCATCATCATCACCATCACCATTATCATCATCATCAAGCAGTCATGGGCTACAGAGGTCCAACCAGACCATGCAATTTAGTTCTCCAAGCAAGTCTATCCTGGGCTACATCTACTGCATCTGGCCACTGCACACCAATTCTAACAAGGTCCTGTTTGACATTGTCTGCCCACCGCATCCTAGGTCTCCCCTTCTTTCTGAGGCCTTTAGGCACACTGTTCATAACCCTATTCGCCAATCTATAATTATTCATATGGGCAACATGGCCAAACCAAAGGAGTCTCTCTCTGCACAATATGCTGCTTAAAGGAGGTTGCAACTCCTTTGCCTAACCTCATCATTAGTTACAAAGTTGAACCACCTAATGCCCAAGATACTGCGTAAGCATCTGGAATCAAAAGCATATAGTTTCTTGTTATCTTGTTTACAAAGTGTCCAAGTTTCACTACCATAACTAACCCTAGAAACAACCAAACTATTATACAGTCTAATTTTAGTCTTTAGGTGTATACGCCTATTTCTCCACACTCTCCATAGATTCTTAAAAGTCCTGGCAGCAATCCCTATTCGTCTGTTAATCTCATGCCGCACATCACCATTATCTGTTATATAGCTCCCAAGATAATTAAACTGAGACATCTGCTCAAGACTGCAACCATTCAGATTAACTGAATCACAGCCTGCCTGACCAATTTTCATCACTTTAGTTTTCTCTCTGTTTATAACCAAACCTACTCTACTACCAGTCTCATCAACAGCTCGAATGAAAGAGTTCATCTCATCAACATCATTTGCAAATAGGGCTAAATCATCAGCATAATCTAAATCAGAAATTTTCGTATCTCCAGCTCATTTAAGGCCAAAATCTTTCCCTTGAAGTGAATTTCGCATAACATAATCAATAACCAAGCTAAAGAGGAAAGGAGAAAAAATGCACCCTTGTCGAACACCAGAAGTAATGCTAAACCAATTGCTACAAGCCTTACCAACTCTCACACACAACTCAGTGTTATTATAGAGAGCTTTCATTATGTTAACTAACTTGTCAGGTATACCATATGATCTCACAATCAACCACAAATTATGACGATCAACAGAGTCGAAAGCCTTTTTGAAATCAACAAAGCTAGCAACCAAAGGTTTTTGAAACTCTAAACATTTCTCAAGAATCTGCCTAAGTGAAAATATCTGATCCACACATCCCCTACCACTTCTGAATCCACATTGCTCATCACGCAATTGACTGTCAACCAGATTCTTAATTCTATTAAGCACAATCATGGAAAGAACTTTACCTGGAACAGAGAGTAGGCTGATACCCCTATAGTTATCACAAGAACTGCGATCACCTTTTTTGAAAATAGGGATAACAATAGCTCTGGTAAAATCCTTAGGAACCATGCCTTTATCATAAAAGATATTCAGAATTTCAGTCATCCAAGTGGTAACCGAAACATTCCCAGCTCTAAGCATTTCTGTAGTAATTTCATCTACCCCTGGGGATTTATGAAGTTTAAGTTTAGAAATAGCAAAAATAACTTCAGATTGTGTTATAGGGCCAACATTAAAGCCACCAATGCATCTATCATCATTGCAAACAATGGGAATAGAACTAACTACATTATTTAGAACATCACTGAAATGCTCAGCCCACCTAGCCATGACAGAATCCTCCCCTTCTATAACCTTACCTTGTTTATCCTTCAATCCTTGTATACCTGTTCGTTTTCTACCACACAAAACATTAACTATCTGGTACAGCTCTCTGCTGTTGTGCTGTCTAACTGCTTCCTCGGCTTTGTCAGCCAAACCATCAAGCTAAAGATTCTTATCAGTAGCTAACTGATCTTTTACACGTTTATTAAGTTCTCTGTAATGCTTTCTATTAGGACTAGTAGGGTATTGATTAAAGAAATTCCTGCAGTTCTTTCTTTCCGAAATAAGCTCAAGTGCCTTATCACTCAGATAATTCTGCCTCTTCTGCTCCTTTTTTCCTAAAAGAGCACTGTTAGTGTCCAAAAAAGCCTGTTTAAAATGATCCCATTCTTCCTCAACTTCAGTAGTAAGCAAACCATGACTGTCATAATGACTAAGTAACCTATCATGGTAAGCTTTGGCTATAACTGGATCTTTCAGAGCTTCAGTATTAAAAGCAAATTTTTTAACCCTAGCACAACACTTTTTAAGTTTAAGTTGCAACACACTTTTAACAAGGTAATGGTCAGATCCAATTTCAGCTCCCCTATATGCCGTGGTATTCCTAACAGAACTAGCCCATTTGCTGTTAATTAATATGTAATCAATCATATTCTTATGCAGCCCATCGGGGGAAACCCATGTGTACTTATGTATGTTGCGGTGTTTGTAATAAGTGTTAGTTATTCTGAATCCATTGAGTTTTCTTACCTGTAGGAGACGTTGCCCATTGCCATTGCAGCTACCAATACCAAAAGGGCCTATTACTCCTGCCCAAAGGTCAGAGTCAGTACCAACTTTGGCACTGAAGTCACATAGGACAAGGATAATATCTCCTTTCTTGACAGAATTCAAAATATCCTGAAGTTGTTCGTAAAACCTATCCTTCTCATCCTCATCGGCATCCTCAGTGGGGGCATAACAGCAGATAACATTCAAGTCTTTAACGCTTGTCTGAAATTTTGCTGTAAGAAACCTTTCATTAATGCACTCATATCCTAGAAGAGCATCACTAGCGTGTCTGCTGAGAAGCAGACCCATGCCTTGGTGATGCTTATTGTCGTCGCTCCCTGAAAAGAGAAATTTAAGATTATTTTTAAGAATCTGACCTTTATCTGTCCATCTGGTCTCATGCAAACTGAGAATATCTAAATTATAATGGTGGAATTCTTGTGTGACGACATCAAGAGAAAAAGCTCTGTGCAGAGTCCTCACATTCCAACTACCTATGGAGAGAAAATGGTTAGTGGGATGTTTAAAGAAACTATGTTTATTGAGAGAGGGAAAGCCGACAATATCAAACAGCCCCCTAATCGCAGACATGGGGCAAAGACCCGTTCCCCCACCACTAAAGGCTGAAGCCATCTACACTGGAAGATTTCCTCTAATGTAGAATTTGACGATGCCAATAGAAGTAAAGAGTTCAAGTGCGTGTGATGACTTCTGCTCAGGATTATCCACCAGCTGATAAACATATCATGTGAATCTATTCACTTGGGGCTGTCAACTCACAAACAAACAGAAAAACAGCGGAAGATTTTCCCTCCACAGAAGCCCACCAGTGCAGCAAAATCAGGATCCATAATCAAGCTAAGAGCCATATATCTGTCCAGTCCAGTGGGTTTATATGGTCAGCACCAGGACCCTGTGTGGTTGACCACTCCTCAGCAGGGTAGAAAAAAAAGAAAAGTAGCCATAGTTGTCCAGATCAGTAGGCCACACTAATCTGGCAGCCCTCCCCTTCCGCTCACTTCCACAAAAGACTATCTCTTTTGAAAGGTACTAACGGTCCGCACCACGAGAAGGCAGGGTCGGACATTAGGTGCTAGGCCTGGCCGGTTCTATGCATCATCACAGGGGATTAGTGCATAGCTCTCCTTCCAGTGACTACCTAGCTACCATTTACAGACCTGTGGAAGTGAACGGAAGGGGAGGGCTGCCAGATTAGTGTGGCCTACTGATCTGGACAACTATGGCTACTTTTCTTTTTTTTCTACCCTGCTGAGGAGTGGTCAACCACACAGGGTCCTGGTGCTGACCATATAAACCCACTGGACTGGACAGATATATGGCTCTGAGCTTGATTATGGATCCTGATTTTGCTGGCCTGGTGGGCTTCTGTGGAGGGAAAATCTTCCGCTGTGTTTTCTGTTTGTTTGTGGGTTGACAGCCCCCAAGTGAATAGATTCGCAGGATATGTTTATCAGCTGGTGGATAATCCTGAGCAGAGGTCATCGCAGGCACCTGAACTCTTTGCTTCTATTGGCATCGTCAAATTCTACATTGGAGGATGTCTTCCAGTGTAGATGGCTTCAGCCTTTAGTGGTGGGGGAACGGGTCTTTGCCCCATGTCTGCGATTAGGCGGCTGTTTGATATTGTCAGCATTCCCTCTCTCAATAAACATAGTTTCTTTAAACATCCTACTAACCATTTTCTCTCCATAGGGAGTTGGAATGTGAGGACTCTGCACAGAGCTTTTTCTCTTGATGTCCTCACACAAGAATTCCACCATTATGATTTAGATATTCTCGGCTTGCAAGAGACCAGATGGACAGATAAAGGTCAGATTCTTAAAAATAATCTTAAATTTCTCTTTTCAGGGAGCGACGACAATAAGCATCACCAAGGCATGGGTCTGCTTCTCAGCAGACACGCTAGTGATGCTCTTCTAGGATATGAGTGCATTAATGAAAGGTTTCTTACAGCAAAATTTCAGACAAGCGTTAAAGACTTGAATGTTATCTGCTGTTATGCCCCCACTGAGGATGCCGATGAGGATGAGAAGGATAGGTTTTACGAACAACTTCAGGATATTTTGAATTCTGTCAAGAAAGGAGATATTATCCTTGTCCTATGTGACTTCAGTGCCAAAGTTGGTACTGACTCTGACCTTTGGGCAGGAGTAATAGGCCCTTTTGGTATTGGTAGCTGCAATGGCAATGGGCAACGTCTCCTACAGGTAAGAAAACTCAATGGATTCAGAATAACTAACACTTATTACAAACACCGCAACATACATAAGTACACATGGGTTTCCCCCGATGGGCTGCATAAGAATATGATTGATTACATATTAATTAACAGCAAATGGGCTAGTTCTGTTAGGAATACCACGGCATATAGGGGAGCTGAAATTGGATCTGACCATTACCTTGTTAAAAGTGTGTTGCAACTTAAACTTAAAAAGTGTTGTGCTAGGGTTAAAAAATTTGCTTTTAATACTGAAGCTCTGAAAGATCCAGTTATAGCCAAAGCTTACCATGATAGGTTACTTAGTCATTATGACAGTCATGGTTTGCTTACTACTGAAGTTGAGGAAGAATGGGATCATTTTAAACAGGCTTTTTTGGACACTAACAGTGCTCTTTTAGGAAAAAAGGAGCAGAAGAGGCAGAATTATCTGAGTGATAAGGCACTTGAGCTTATTTCGGAAAGAAAGAACTGCAGGAATTTCTTTAATCAATACCCTACTAGTCCTAATAGAAAGCATTACAGAGAACTTAATAAACGTGTAAAAGATCAGTTAGCTACTGATAAGAATCTTTAGCTTGATGGTTTGGCTGACAAAGCCGAGGAAGCAGTTAGACAGCACAACAGCAGAGAGCTGTACCAGATAGTTAATGTTTTGTGTGGTAGAAAACGAACAGGTATACAAGGATTGAAGGATAAACAAGGTAAGGTTAAGAAGGGGAGGATTCTGTCATGGCTAGGTGGGCTGAGCATTTCAGTGATGTTCTAAATAATGTAGTTAGTTCTATTCCCATTGTTTGCAATGATGATAGATGCATTGGTGGCTTTAATGTTGGCCCTATAACACAATCTGAAGTTATTTTTGCTATTTCTAAACTTAAACTTCATAAATCCCCAGGGGTAGATGAAATTACTACAGAAATGCTTAGAGCTGGGAATGTTTCGGTTACCACTTGGATGACTGAAATTCTGAATATCTTTTATGATAAAGGCATGGTTCCTAAGGATTTTACCAGAGCTATTGTTATCCCTATTTTCAAAAAAGGTGATCGCAGTTCTTGTGATAACTATAGGGGTATTAGCCTACTCTCTGTTCCAGGTAAAGTTCTTTCCATGATTGTGCTTAATAGAATTAAGAATCTGGTTGACAGTCAATTGCGTGATGAGCAATGTGGATTCAGAAGTGGTAGGGGATGTGTGGATCAGATATTTTCACTTAGGCAGATTCTTGAGAAATGTTTAGAGTTTCAGAAACCTTTGGTTGCTAGCTTTGTTGATTTCAAAAAGGCTTTCGACTCTGTTGATCGTCATAATTTGTGGTTGATTGTGAGATCATATGGTATACCTGACAAGTTAGTTAACATAATGAAAGCTCTCTATAATAACACTGAGTTGTGTGTGAGAGTTGGTAAGGCTTGTAGCAATTGGTTTAGCATTACTTCTGGTGTTCGACAAGGGTGCATTTTTTCTCCTTTCCTCTTTAGCTTGGTTATTGATTATGTTATGCGAAATTCACTTCAAGGGAAAGATTTTGGCCTTAAATGAGCTGGAGATACGAAAATTTCTGATTTAGATTATGCTGATGATTTAGCCCTATTTGCAAATGATGTTGATGAGATGAACTCTTTCATTCGAGCTGTTGATGAGACTGGTAGTAGAGTAGGTTTGGTTATAAACAGAGAGAAAACTAAAGTGATGAAAATTGGTCAGGCAGGCTGTGATTCAGTTAATCTGAATGGTTGCAGTCTTGAGCAGATGTCTCAGTTTAATTATCTTGGGAGCTATATAACAGATAATGGTGATGTGCGGCATGAGATTAACAGACGAATAGGGATTGCTGCCAGGACTTTTAAGAATCTATGGAGAGTGTGGAGAAATAGGCGTATACACCTAAAGACTAAAATTAGACTGTATAATAGTTTGGTTGTTTCTAGGGTTAGTTATGGTAGTGAAACTTGGACACTTTGTAAACAAGATAACAAGAAACTATATGCTTTTGATTCCAGATGCTTACGCAGTATCTTGGGCATTAGGTGGTTCAACTTTGTAACTAATGATGAGGTTAGGCAAAGGAGTTGCAACCTCCTTTAAGCAGCATATTGTGCAGAGAGAGACTCCTTTGGTTTGGCCATGTTGCCCATATGAATAATTATAGATTGGCGAATAGGGTTATGAACAGTGTGCCTAAAGGCCTCAGAAAGAAGGGGAGACCTAGGATGCGGTGGGCAGACAATGTCAAACAGGACCTTGTTAGAATTGGTGTGCAGTGGCCAGATGCAGTAGATGTAGCCCAGGATAGACTTGCTTGGAGAACTAAATTGCATGGTCTGGTTGGACCTCTGTAGCCCATGACTGCTTGAGGATGATGATGATGATGATGAGCAGTATACTTTTAAAAAATGTATATTTTATTTTTCAATCAAGATAGTTCCTTGATTGTTTAAGAATATAATTTTTTTCTTCAAGTCATTGCATTACTCATTAGAAATATATATTTTCACTTTTAAAAAAGATACATTTTCCTGTGGCTCTTTATGAATATAGATTTTCTTAGTGGTTCTTCACTATGTTAGGATTGAATGGGCCTGAACTAAATGATGCTTATTCTAGTTAAAGTAGAACAAAGAGAGATTAACAAATAAGTTTTCTTATTTGAAATTTAACTCTTTTACTGAAATTAAGATGTGAAAATGATTCTTTTTACATATATATTTCCAAGTTCTAGATGAGCTTTTGATCCAGAAGAAATTAAACCACCCAAATTAAATAACAGGAAAGTTAGGGTTTTGGTTGTATTTTATTCATGAAAAATTAAAAAACAAAAATGGAAAAATAGAAAACTGTTAGTCAGTATAAATATTGACTGCTAATATTTAAAAAATTTCTTGTTCAAGTATTGTGCCACATCATAAATGATAGTGAACATTTCGAGCTTTGTAATATTTTCTTTTGCATGCTCTCATTATCTCTCATAATTAAAAAGTTATGGATAGTAGTGAAACATTCAATGCAAAAGTAAGCTATATTTCATTTTGTTCATTTCTCAAAGGCTAGAGAGTCGTCCAAACAACTGCATAACACTTCAAGAAAACAGTTAGGGATTATCTTACATCACTTTACATGAGAGGCTCAGATGATCCATACCATAAAAAAGCTAAGGATACCCAAAAAAAAAAAAAAAAAAAATGAACTTATTTAAAATACACATAAAAAATGTTTTTTCATAATAACAAATTAAATAAAATATTTCTGACAACAAAAGAAAAGGTAAAGTAAAACACCCCAAAACTTGCATTTCTTTAAAGATAATTTTTTTTTGGCACAACTGATATCATTTAACATAAATTCATTTCTCAATCAATTTTCCTTTCTTGCCCCCTTCCTCAATCCCTAATACCACCTATGACTATAATGGCTCATGGGAAATAAAAAAAATAAATAAATAATAAATATCACCTCAAGCAGCTGCTTGCCATAGAGGTCTGACAGGAGCCTGTCAGGTTATAAGCCATAGTAGAAAGTCTGTGAGGATGGCAGGACCTCAGCAGAAAAATGATACGAACATCCATGCTTTATCTATTAATATTATCTGGGGCTCGAACCCAGGTCCCTTAGATCAGTAGCCAAGCATGCTAACCACTCAGCCATTGGACAGCTCCATGAGTAATAGGGTGGCCAAATTATTTTTACATATAGGCAGCCAACTTCCTAGGTATGACCCTGGTTACATACATATATACATATATACATATATACATACATACAAAATCCTCATGCAGCCATGAGCTACAGAGGTCCAACCACATTGTGTAATTTCTCTTTCCAAATATGTCTGTCCTGAGCTACAGCTGTTGCATTTGGTCACTGTAGTGCAATTTCCCACAGCATCCTAGGTCTCCCCCTTTCTAAGGCCTTTAGACACACTGCTCATAACCCTTTTTAGCAATCTGGAGCATTGCATATGGGTAACATGGCCAAACCAATGCAATCTCACTTTGTGCAATATGCTCCTCAAAGGTTGCTGACTCCTTGTTCTAACCTCATCATTACTTACAAAGTCAAACCATCTAATGGCCAAAATACTGTTAAGCACCTAGAATCAATGCATCAAATTTCCTGTCTTCTTACAAAGGGTCCACATTTCACTACCATAACTAACCCTAGAAAGAACCAAATTATAATACAGCCTAATTTGAGTCTTTAGGTGTATACATCTATTTTTTCACACTCTGTAGATTAGTAAAAGTTCCAGCATCAATCCCTATTCTTCTTTAATCTCAAAGATAAATAAACTGAGACACTTTCTCAAGACCACAACCATTTGAAGCAATTGAAGCACCATCTGCTTAACCAATTTTCATCACTTTGGTTTTCTCTCTGTTCATCACCAAAACTACTCTATTACCAGTCTCATCAACAGTCCTAATGAAAGAATTCATTTCATCCACATCATTAGCAAACTAGACCAAATCATATGCATTTTCTTAAATTAGAAATTTTCAAATCTCTAGATCATTTGAAGTCATTCTGCATAACATAATCAATGACAAAACTAAAGAGACAAGGAGACAAAATGTACTCTTGTTTAATTCCACTAGCAAAGTGAAACCAAATAATACCCAACAAGCTTTACCAAGTTACACACATGATTTAATGCTATTAAAGATAGCTTCATTATGCTAACTTGCCAGATATTCTATATGATCTAAGGATGAATCACAAATTATGTCGATTAACATAGTCAAAAGCCTTTTTGAAAACTACAAAAGATAAATCACAGGTTTCTGAAACTCTAACTCTTTCTTTAAGGCTCTACTCTTAAATTGAAATACCAAATAAATAGTTCCATGTTTGCATTAAAATAAAGTTGGGTTATTTTACTCTTGAAATACTTTTTTGCTATACAATGGACCAAAATCTCCAGATTACAAGGGGCACCAGTGAGGGAACTCATCGAAAAATTATCAAGAGCAATAGTTGCTTCTCTTCAAAGTCATCCAGTGTTTGTTCTTCAAGTGCAAAACAAACTCAAACCCAGTGGTCACTTTGTTTACTGAGAACATATCAAGTAAAAAAAAACCTAAGGGAAATAAAATGGAAACTTAAGATTTTGATAAATATGTTAACTCAAACTCTTGAATGACTAGTTACACTGTTACATTTTATAAAGAAAATGCTGTCTATTTTGTGTGGTAAATCTTTAGCCCTATGTAAAACTAGAAAAATAACATATTTCCTCTTTGCCCAAACCTGGTATAATGGTTCATGTACCTGATTACTAAACCACCAGGCATGTTCCTGTGTATGTGTTTGTATTTTATATGGGAAACTAAGACAAGCCCAGTAGAGCTTCCAGGTTATTTCCGCATTTAATATAGGTGACATTCCCTTTCAAAGAAAAATATGGGATGCTTGTTTTCAAAGAAATATTGTTTTTCTTTTCGTTTTTAGAACCCTCCAACAGTGAAAATTGGAACTAATGGATGATTGGTAAATTGCAAAGGTTGGGTTGTTTTACCTCTGAGCGGCACTTTTTTGCACACCATGGGCTAAATGGCCAGGTCACATGGACCCCGAAGGCTCAGAGAAGGTTGGGGGAGGGGACCCACTGAAACAGCTGTTGGGAGACAGATGGTAGCCTCCCATCAAGGCAATCCAGCGTGTTCTTTAACGTGCACAGGGTATGGCTCTTCCGCACACGGGACCATGGCTTAACATCCCATCCGATGGTCAGCGGCCTTTCCAAGCCCATCGGTGTCCCCTACTGACCGTGGGCAGGGTAAATTGCAAAGAGTACTTATAACACATAGAGAATTATTTTTATCTCTTAACCCTTACAGGAAAACTGGTTTACATCCAGAAGCCAAGCTATTTTTGCACTATAACACTTTCCTCACTATATTTTTTAACTTAATAAAATATTCATCAAATGGAAAAAGTATTATTTTTTCAAGTTTAAATTATATATTTTTTATAAGATCTATGTGAAATTTTCAAACTGCAATGTCTATTTTTAAAAAAATGGAAGTTTCATATGTTATACTAAAAATTAATATAGCTCTTTAGCCTCTCATTTCGAATTCTGTCGATGTGTATAATTGGAGTGGACCATGGAAAGTTTAATACAAAAATTTGAGTTTTTCCACCCCCTCTGAGTTACTGAGTACCCTTTGGTTTATATTAACATCTCTCAGATGTGTGAGGAAATGAAGTCTATTCATACACAAACATCTCTCAGATATTCGAGCAGCTGTAGTCATTTCTTTGAATATCCACCTCTCTGTCAATAGATGATATGAGGTGTCAGATACCATTTTGCTGATGATTGGCCATTTCAGAGTGTTTACAGGATTGTTTTTCAAATTAGATGCGATTATAAAATGTAGTTCCATTATTAAAATTGGCAAATTCCAGAATATTGCAAACAAGACTACGGTGAGTCCATTTTGCAAAATTTATTCCTCCCTTTTCCCCCCAACCAAAAAATAAAATTATTATTCCCAAGACTATGCATGTGCGAATGAAGAAAGAACAGACAGCCAGTACAAATATGCTCGTTGCTCTCCACTATTCTGAGTATTCCAAGGTGTTCTATACCAAAAAAACTTTTAAATACCACAAGAAACCTTTCATCATTTCAACATATTGCAAGTAAATATTCAAGTTTTTTATGTTTTTTTTTTTATTCAATTTAGCTCTGATTGAATAAAATTAGACATAAAAATTAGATGAAACTGCATATTATAAAATTTGGTGAAATTGCATATTATTAAAATTTGGTGAAATTGGATATTACAAAAATTAGGTAAATTGGCCTATCATATATATATGAGACAAAATTCCACTGCATAAAATAGTAATTCTGGTCATATTTAGTGTAAAAATATTCATAAACAATGTGTTAAGAGGGCAAATTATTTCTGCCAATGTAAACCTCTGGACCATCACACTACCACCAAAAATGTTTAACTTTTTGCATAAATAGATTGTTTGCAACAATTGTTTAAAGTTTTGCCATTTTTCAACTTTTTTTACCACAAGAGGGTGCTATGAAAGCTATTGCAAGGTTTGGAAAATGCAAATCATAATATTTCATCAGCAGCTATCTAGCTAAAAACAAACAGATGGACAGACAACAAAGTAAAAACATCAGCTTGTTGTTTTAACCAGCTAAAAACAAGTGAAAAAGAATTCCATTTTGAAAATCCTAGCCTTCATAGATTTTTGAGAGTATTAAATGGTTAAATTCAAATCTAATATTAAAAAAACTGGGTAGCTAACTTCCACCATTATCTCTAAAATATTATTTAAAATGTCCATATTTTTAAAATTCAAATGACAGATAGTCCTTAAAAGTAATTTTTTTCCTTTATTAGTTGCTACATTCAACATTATTCCAAATTATCAGAATTTCAGTATCTTCTGCTGCCATATTTGACTAAAGTCATATCAATACAACACATATTTTATTTTTTGAGTGCAGTCCTTTTATTGAGAGCTTCTGAACTTCAACAAAAAAAATGTAGAGATTTCAATTTAATAGCACAGCAAAACAGTTAAAAAAAAGGAAACAGAAAAAAAGAAACACACACACACACATATATACAAAATATATACTAAAGTACCTGATAAGTTATTAAATATTCTGTGCATTAGTTCAGTGGGGAGAAACTCAAAATATCCTAAATCTCCAAAATTCTTGGGTTGATGTTTGGTTTCATCTTTATCTTTTGTCATTAACCGTACAGAACGTCTCAACTTTTTGCATGTAATAGGCCACATGGTTGTACAATTCAGAATACAATTTTGAAAACCACTAAAAGAGTAGAAATGGCAAAAAAAATAAATAATACAAAAATTAAAAAAAAAGTTCAAACCATAAATCAACCAATACAGCAACTAGGTTAACCAAATATACTTTCTAGCACAATTCTAAAATACAATTATATGAAATATGAATAATCCTGGTTTTCTGCCATTTAAAAGTTCTATGCAATGAAATTACATACACAATAAATTACATAAAATGATCCTCCTTCTGACTTTGCGATCATTGAAGTTCCATAATATTAAAAAAATTCCTGAAGTTTGTTTTCATTTTTCACTTTTCTATTTCAGATTATATTAGATAGCTGTGATTAGTGTAAACACATTTCAACAAATTAATATGACTGAAAAGTTAAAAAAAATGTTAGCTAGTATTAGTTGCGTTTTTACTAGTTATTAGTTAGTATTGTTAGCTAGTATTAGTAAAATGTTAGCTATATATTTACATACACTAATTATTATTCATGATTTTTTTCACTCAATATGTTTACAAAATATGAGCAATGTTACACCAGTATGGTCTGTAAATGGTCATCATCATTATCATCCTCAAGCAGCCATGGGCTACAGAGGTCCAACCAGACCGTGCAATTTAGTTCTCCAAACAAGTCTATCCTGGGCTACATCTACTGCATCTGGTTACTGCACACCAATTCTAACAAGGTCCTGTTTGATATTGTCTGCCCACCGCATCCTAGGTCTCCCCTTCTTTCTGAGGCCCTTAGGCACACTGTTCATAACCCTATTCGCCAATCTATAATTATTCATATGGGCAACATGGCCAAACCAACGGAGTCTCTCTCTGCACAATATGCTGCTTAAAGGAGGTTGCAAACTCCTTTGCCTAACCTCATCATTAGTTACAAAGTTGAACCACCTAATGCCCAAGATACTCCGTAAGCATCTGGAATCAAAAGCATCTAGTTTCCTGTTATCTTGTTTACAAAGTGTCCAAGTTTCACTACCATAACTAACCCTAGAAAGAACCAAATTATTATACAGCCTAATTTTAGTCTTTAGGTGTATACGCCTATTTCTCTACACTCTCCATAGATTCTTAAAAGTCCCGGCAGCAATCCCTATTCGTTTGTTAATCTCATGCCGCACATCACCATTATCTGTTATATAGCTCCCAAGATAATTAAACTGTGACATCTGCTCAAGACTGCAACCATTCAGATTAACTGAATCACAGCCTGCCTGACCAATTTTCATCACTTTAGTTTTCTCTCTGTTTATAACCAAACCTACTCTACTACCAGTTTCATCAACAGCTCGAATGAAAGAGTTCATCTCATCAACATCATTTGCCAAAAAGGCTAAATCATCAGCATAATCTAAATCAGAAATTTTCGTATCTCCAGACCATTTAAGACCAAAATCTCTCCCTTGAAGTGAATTTTGCATAACATAATCAATAACCAAGCTAAAGAGAAAAGGAGACAAAATGGACCCTTGTCGAACACCAGAAGTAATGCTAAACCAATTGCTACAAGCCTTACCAACTCTCACACACGACTCAGTGTTGTTATAGAGAGCTTTCATTATGTTAACTAACTTGTCAGGTATACCATATGATCTCACAATCAACCACAAATTATGACAATCAACAGAGTCGAAAGCCTTTTTGAAATCAACAAATCTAGCAACTAAAGGTTTCTGAAACTCTAAACATTTCTCAAGAATCTGCCTGAGTGGAAATATCTGATCCACACATCCCCTACCACTTCTGAATCCACATTGCTCATCACGCAATTGACTGTCAACCAGATTCTTAATTCTATTAAGCACAATCATGCATAAATCTTTACCTGGAATAGAGAGTAGGCTGATACCCCTATAGTTATCACAAGAACTGTGATCACCTTTTTTGAAAATAGCGGTAACAATAGCTCTGGTAAAATCCTTAGGAACCATGCCTTTATCATAAAAGATATTCAGAATTTCAGTCATCCAAGTGGTAACCGAAACATTCCCAGCTCTAAGCATTTCTGTAGTAATTTCGTCTACCCCTGGGGATTTATGAAGTTTAAGTTTAGAAACAGCCAAAATAACTTCAGATTGTGTTATAGGGACAACATTAAAGCCGCCAATGCATCTATCATCATTGCAAACAATGGGAATAGAACTAACTGCATTGTTTAGAATATTACTGAAATGCTCAGCCCACCTAGCCATGACAGAATCCTCACCTTCTATAACCTTACCTTGTTTATCCTTCAATCCCTGTATACCTGTCCGTTTTCTACCACACAAAACATTAACTATCTGGTACAGCTCTCTGCTGTTGTGCTGTCCAACTGCTTCCTGGGCTTTGTCAGACAAGCCATCAAGCCAAATATTCTTATCAGCAGCTAACTGATCTTTTACACGTTTATTAAGTTCTCTGTACTGCTTTCTATTAGGACTAGTAGGGTATTGATTAAAAACATTTCTGCAGTTCTTTCTTTCTGAAATAAGCTCAAGTGCCTTATCACTCAGATAATTCTGCCTCTTCTGCTCCTTTTTTCCTAAAAGATGACTGTTAGTGACCAAAAAAGCCTGTTTAAAATGATTCCATTCTTCCTCAACTTCAGTAGTAAGCATACCATGACTGTCATAATGACTAAGTAACCTATCATGGTAAGCTTTGCCTATAACTGGGTCTTTCAGAGCTTCGGTATTAAAAGTAAAATTTCTCACCCTAGCACAACACTTTTTAAGTTTAAGTTGCAAGACACTTTTAACTAGGTAATGGTCAGATCAATTTCATCTCCCCTATATGACCTGGTATTCCTAACAGAACTAGCCCATTTGCTGTTAATTAATATATAATCAATCATATTCTTATGCAGCTCATCGGGTGAAACCCATGTGTACTTATGTATGTCGCGGTGTTTGTAATAAGTGTTAGTTATTCTGAATCCATTGAGTTTTCTTACCTATAGGAGACGCTGACCATTGCCATTGCAGCTACCAATACCAAAAGGGCCTATTACTCCTCCCCAAAGATCAGAGTCAGTACCAACTTTGGCATTTAAGTCACCAAGAACAAGGGTAATATCTCCTTTCTTGACAGAATTCAAAATATCCTGAAGTTGTCCGTAAAACCTATCCTTCTCATCCTCAACGGCATCCTCAGTGGGGGCATAACAGCAGATAACATTCAAGTCTTTAACGCTTGTCTGAAATTTTGCTGTAAAAACCGTTCATTAATGCACTCATATCCTACAAGAGCATCACTAGCATGTCTGCTGAGAAGCAGACCCACGCCTTGGTGATGCTTATTGTCATCCCTCCCTGAAAAGAGAAATTTAAGATTATTTTTAAGAATCTGATCTTTATCTGTCCACCTGGGCTCTTGCAAGCCGAGAATATCTAAATTATAATGGTGGAATTCTTGTGTGAGGACATCAAGAGAAAAAGCCCTGTGCAGAGTCCTCACATTCCAACTACCTATGGAGAGAAAATGGTTAGTAGGATGTTTAAAGAAACTATGTTTATTGAGAGAGGGAATGCCGACAATATCAAACAGCCCCCTAATCGCAGACATGGGGCAAAGACCTGTTCCCCCACTACTAAAGGCTGAAGCCATCTACACTGGAAGACTTCCTCCAATGTAGAATTTGATGATGCCAATAGAAGCAAAGAGTTCAGGTGCCTGCGATGACCTCTGCTCAGGATTATCCACCAGCTGATAAACATATCCTGTGAATCTATTCACTTGGGGCTGTCAACCCACAAACAAACAGAAAACACAGCGAAAGATTTTCCCTCCACAGAAGCCCACCAGTGCAGCAAAATCAGGATCCATAATCAAGCTCAGAGCCATATATCTGTCCAGTCCAGTGGGTTTATATGGTCAGCACCAGGACCCTGTGTGGTTGACCACTCCTCAGCAGGGTAGAAAAAAAAAAGAAAAGTAACCATAGTTGTCCAGATCAGTTGGCCACACTAATCTGGCAGCCCTCCCCTTCCGTTCACTTCCACAAGAGAGTAGCTAGGCATAAACTGAAAGGAGAGCTTCATACCACCAGTGATGGTCTAGTGCCTAATGTCCGACCCCCGCCTCTTGTGGTGCAGACCGTTAGTACCTTTCAAAAGATATGCTCATTTGGAAGGGAACAGAAGGGGAGGGCTGCCAGTTCAGTGTGGCCTAACTGATCTGGTGATCTATGGCCACTTTTTTTTTTTCAACCCTGCTGAGGAGTGGTCAATTTCACAGGGTCCTGGTGCTGACCATTTATACCTATTAGACTGGACTGGTTTATGGATTTGAGCTTGATTATGGATCCTGGACTTGCTGCACTGGAAGAATCTGTTGCTGTATTTTCTATTTGCTTCTCGGTTGCCAGCTATAGGTGAACAGAGGCACAGGATATCTTATATCAGCTGGTGGAAAATCCTGATCAGAGGCCATTGCAGGTATCTGAACCTCACTTAGCTAGTTGGGCATCATCAATCCTAAACTGGAGTAATGTGTCTCAGGCAGGTCATATGGCTCTTGAAAAGGTCCACTTGAAAAGGTGCTGTCTGAAGTTCCTACCAGCATCAGTGACTTCAGCTTTAGCAGAGGAGGAACAGGTCCTGTGATCAGGGGCTGTTTGATATTGTTGATCCTACCCAACACAATAAACCGTTTCTTTAAAAAGGCTACTAATCATTTTCTCTCTGCAGAAACGTGAGGACATCATATACAATTATTCTCTTGATGTCCACATGCTGGAATTCCAGCATTATAACCTAGATATTCTAGGTTGCAAGAGATGGACAGGTAAAGGCAAGATACTTAAAAATAACTTTAAATTACTCTTTTCAGGCAGGGAGAATGGAAAACATCTCCAAGGTGTAGATTTACTTCTCAGCCGACACACCAGTGATGCTCTTCTAGGATATGATTGCATTAATCAAAGATTTCTTACAGCAAAATTAAAAAAAAAAAATTAAAGACTTGAATGTCATATGTTGTTATGCCCCCACAGATGACTTTGATGAGAATGAGAAGGATACGTTTTAGAGCCACCTTCATGATATTTTGAATTCTGTGAAGAAAGGAGATATCTCTCTTGTGTTAGGTGACTTCAATGCTAAAACAGATACTGACTCTGACCTTTAGGCAGGAGTTTTATGTCCCTTTGGCATTGGCAGTTCCAATGGCAATGGGGAACATCTTCTACAGGTAAGTAAACTTAATGGTTTACGAATAACTAACACATGTATAATGTAATAATCCTAGAACTGACCTAGGATTACAGCTTGAATGCCAAAACCTTCATCAAAACACCAAATAGTTATTTTGATCCAGATCTGGCTAGACTCTTGAGCATTAAAATTTTGTGCACAAAAAGGTGCCACATTTTTGCCAATCTCAAATTTTCTTTGCCCACAAGCACTTTATTCTTAAACATTCAACACATTTAAATCAATATTCCAAAACAAACACTTCCATCAATTTTCAGATTAATTACAAAATCTAAGCAACTTAACTTCACTAAAATGGAATCAGTGGAATAAAATTCTTGATGAATTGAGAGAATTTCATTATGTTAATAATAAAATTCCCACAGATGTTAAATAGGATTCAGATCTGGATAGTGAGAGGGCCATTCAAGGATTGTGAACTAACTGGAATGATCCTCCAACTAGTCCTTTGCCAAACAGGAGTGATGAGAGAGGGCATTGTCTTTTTGAAAGAAAGCATCCTACTATGGGAGATGGGTAATTATTAAGAGATGGAGGTGGTCGGTGAGTACATCAGCATAGCCTTGTGCAGTGATGGTGGTCTCAATAGGTACAAGGGGCCCCAAATGGCCCACTAAAACGTGCCTCAGAACCAGTCTGTAACACAGCAACTTGACAGTTGGGGTCCATGGCCTTATGTGGTCTACACCACACATGCAACCTCAGTCAGTGTGCTGTAGTTGAAACCAAGTTTCCCGTTTCCAGCATCCCATTGTCCATTAGTGGTCTTCCTTCACCCACTACAGCTTCACAACCTAGTGACATGCTGTTAACAAGGGTACTTATGTGGTGTCAGCTGCTATAGCCCAGTAGTGTCATCGTATGTCAAATGGTCTTTCACAAACCTTCATAGCTACCCCATTGTTGAATACCAACATTCACATCTGCACTTTGGTCTTCTGTTCCAACATGAGAGAGGCTGTACTCACCTTGAACATCAATGACCAGTTAAGGCCACATTTTCCTCAGTGGCTGCAGGTTTGCTGGTTTTGATGTAGTCCTGGTAAACATGTGCAACTATAATTATTAATTTTTTAAAAAGATAAAGATTTCTTTCATTCTTTATGTTGTTAGGTAAACTACTGAATATTTTAGGAGCCAGGTATACATAATGTTTGCAAAAAGCTGTTTTTCTGGGAGTAATCACATTAAATACAAAATTAAATGTAATGTTGAAAGTCTTGTGTTTTTATTGAAAACTTTTACATTTGAATCATCCCAATTTTTGAAAATATATGTTAACAAATGATAAATATATAATTTTCGGACTTGTAAAATTTGTAAAGAAGTATAATAATTTTGGATGCTATCAAACTTTCATTTCTTGAACATGCACCTCAATGCAAAATTTTGAAGATTCTGAATAGGTTTCAAATTTGATTCAAAAAGGCCACCCCATGAAATAATACCATATTCCAAATAAGATTTTATCCACGAATTGTAAATTATTTTTAACATGGACAAATTCAAAAAACTTATAATAAAATATGTTCTTGAAATCATGATATTCAAACGTTTTACTACGTTTTTAACATGCAACTTCCATGTGAGGTTACTATCTATAAATACTCCCAGATATCTAAAACCATCAACACCCTGTATAACTGGACAAGAACATGACCAATTTTGACAGTTTATATCATGATAAATTAACTTATTGTATAGTTCATCAATAGACTTATTTTTAAGTCTAAAATTTATATATTTTGATTTGTTGACATTTAAAATTAACATATTTTTCACAAACTAGTTATTTATTTCTTTTAAATTCTCAATTATTTTTATAACTATATTACCAATGTTGCCAAGGTAAACCAGTGCAATATCATCTGCAAATGCAATGTTAATCCCATTCAATGGTAAATCACATAGGTCATTAAATATTAAAAACATGTTGAAACTATTGAATGACTACTGTAGTGTTCCATAAGACTGAATTAGTAATAATTGATGCAAAAATAATGGGAAAATATGAGACATGCACAAAAAATCATTCTCATGATTAACCAATGTGTTATTTAATCAAGAATGTAATTACCATAGTAGATATGGCCATGTTCCAATGATCTACAAGTTTGTAGATGCCATTCCTGTAGAAACTATTGTCCTTCATGACAAAAGAAGTCAGCATTGCACTCTTTCACTTCATCACCACTCCAAAATTTCCTATTAGAAATGAAATTGTTCAGAGATCAGAACAGATCGATATCTGAGGGGGCTAGGTCTGGCAAATATAAGGGATGTACCATAATTTTCCAGCCCAATTGCTGCAGTTTCTGCTATGTCTATAACACAACATGGGGCCTTGCATAGTCCTGGTGAAACATACTCCTTTTCTATTTATCAATGTGGCCTTCTTTGCTGCACTTAAGTGGTACAACTGCTCACAGCAGACATTTGAGTTGAGGGTTTTGGCTGGTTAAAAGCTCATAATGGGTGATACCCTGCAATTCCACCAACAGAGCATCACCTTACAAGAATAAGTGCTGGGTTTGCTGAAGCCTGGGTCTTCTGTTTGACACCATGATTTTTTATGGACAGCATTATCATAAATGAGCCACTTTTCATCCCCTGTAATTATTTGGTCAAGAAAACCATCGGTTGTGGCCACACTTTTCTTGGCCTTTTGCCAAGGCAGCAATGAAGTGCTTGCAGTATAGTAAGCTACAATGTTCTGCTGTGGCAGCTGATGTGAGATCCAGATATCCAGTTTTGACACATAATCCAGCCTTTGCAGATGTCGAATGACAGAGGACTGATTTGTGTTTAGTACATGGTGTTTCAAAATGGATGCAACCCTAGATATAAGAGATATATCAGTGTCAACCCTAAATATAAGAGAGTAGAACTTACGCACAAGTACATTTTATGTCATAATATTAGTCAGTTGGCATTACTGTACTCAAGGTTAACAGCCTTTAGCAGTTGAAATGACCTTGTTACACGCTAGTCTCACTCTAGCATTCATTTCTTTGTGTTGTGTCAGCTATGTCGTTTTCCAAAAACGAACGTGTATTTATTGTTGAGACTTATTATGCATACAAATGTGTGAGAGAGGAGTTTGAGTTGAAGTTTCCTCAGTCTGCAGTTCCCAATAAGTCGACAATATCTCATTTGATTGATAAATTTCGTGACAGTGGGTCTGTACAGGATTAAAAGAGCCCAGGACAACCATCACTGTTAACTGTCGAAGTTCTTGATGATGTGTCTCAGTGTTTAACTCTTCCACCCAGAAAATCTCTTCGAAAGTTATCTTCACAGGTTGGATTGTCACCAGCTACTGTTTTCAGGGCTACAAAGAAGTTAAAATTTCATGCATACCACATTTGTGTAATTCATGAACTGAAAGAACCAGACCATGAAAAACGTTTATGATACTGTCATTGGTTTCATTCTTTTGTTGATGAAAATGGAATTGAGGTGTTGGACCATGTTTATTTCAGTGACAAGGCTTGGTTTCACTTGGATGGGTATGTGAACAGTCAAAACAGTTGAATATGGAGCAGTGAAAATCCTCACACTTTTCACGAAAGACCATTGCACGGAAAATTGGTGTTTGGTGTATAATTTCCCATCATCATATGATAGGGCCTTTATTTTTTGACTCAACTGTAACTGGTGAAGTTTATTGTGACCTCATCCAACAGTTTATTGCACTATTGGATGTGAATGAACGAGAGTATTGGTTTCAACAAGAAGTTTCCTGCAACATGACACAATGGTCATGTTGCAGGAATTTTTTGGTGATCATTTGATTTAAAAAAAATTGTGGCCCCCAAGATCCCCAGATCTTACTCCTCCAGATTTTTTCCTTTGGGGATATCTCAAATGTCTAGTGTTTCAAAACAATCCTCATACACTTGAAGACTTGAAGGCTAACATTGAAAGAGAGATTTTAAACATAAGAAAACAAACATTACAAAAGGTGGCTGCAAATGTCATGAAACGGGTACGCACCTGCATCCAAGTTGCAGGAAATCACTTTCAACATCTGTTGTAAAGGTAGATATATGTATAATTTGTGTCTTTTGTCAAGTTTAAATAGAAAAATACAATAGAGGGTTGTGTCCTTTTTGACATACTCTGTAGCTGTGCCAATTCCCTGGATGTCCAATGTAGATTTTCATTGAGCAGTGCCTTTAAACAGTCATTGTTCAACTCCATGGCTGGCAGCTTCAAGATTCGTTTTCGAGCAGAAAGTCACCTCAGTGGAACAATCATACCACACCAGTAACAGGCGCTTTTAAAGATGACACTGTCCCCATAAGCTTTTCACAGTTTACACAAAGACTCTTGAATGCCGCATTCATCTGTTTACCATGGATGGATTTTTAATAAAAATGCTTAAATGAGATTGACTTCCTCATTAAGATCTAAATCATTAGCAACAATTGGAAAAATTGCCTCTCCTGAAGTATAACTGGCACAATGTCTGCCACAACTCAGTGAAAGATTTATAGCTCTTATTCTAGAATATTATTAGTATCTGATGACTGGTTTAATGGTAGAGCACTCTGGCATGTATCTAGAGAGATTCGTCCCCGCTGTGTCAGCGCTAATTTTTTTTGGAAGTTTTTCAGATGAATAATTGTTGAAGTCTATTTCTACAGGTAATCTGTGTATTTACCATGGATATTTTGCCTTATCTGATAATTGTTTACAAATAATTATATAAATCATTCTATGTTAAATTTTGAAAATATTAAGTGTTTCTCTGGCTATGAAATTTTTACCAGGAAGATATTCTATAATGACATTAATATGGCTATTAAGATTTACTTCTGAAAGATAATTTATGTCAGCTAGAAAAAAATGGTTTTGGTTTTAGCTACATCTGATAATAAGTTTGAATTATATGGAAATCATTTGAGCTACATATCAGAAATGCAATGTAACTTATTTTGTAAATACACTCCTAATAATACAAAAACAATTTTAAAAATTAGGAGGATAACATATCACTTCTGGCGAATATGGGATTTTTGTTTTCAGACGGAACATCCGATATTCGCTTTGATAAATTATATGCATTGATAAATCAAAATCTGAATTTTGTACTCTTTAACAGTAATAATTTGTTCTAATGGGTGACTGGAAAATGTAAATAATAATATTATTATTGGCCCTATAATATGAAAAGGTTGGATTTTCTTATCCCCTAGGTTAAAGGGGCAAATCATGCAGTGTATATAAAACAAAAAAAAATATATATTATTGCCATTGAAATATTATTATTATATTGCAATATTATTATTTATTATAAATGATGAATGCAATTTTTATTGTTTATTATTAATATGTTGAAATACTATTGAAAATTTTAAAACTAAAAACTAAATTTATATAAATAAGGAGCAACTAGTCAAATTTTAACCAACTGAAATTTAATTAAAACGTATATGACTATCAATTATTCCATTCTTCATCAACAAATTCTTATCACCAGAATTTCTAATTTTTCGCATAAATATATCATTTTCAATATTCGAGCTTAACATTTTCTATATTTAGTGCCCTCTAATGATGGTAAAGCCATTTGGAGGATTTTGAAACTATGAATCATCATATTTTGTAAGTACTTATTCAACTCAAAAAGAATTTTTCATTTAAACATAGATGATAATCACAGCATTACCTGCTGCTCTTTCGGAATTGATAAATCAATAAATATTTTGCGGAAAAAATTTTTACTGACATATGGGATTTGAACCTGCATTTCTCCAGAAACATGCCAGAGTATTCTTCCAGTTGAACTAATGCTGCTCTGTCTTTTTTCCACTAATTTTAAGACTAAACTCTATCACCGAGACAGAGAGATTTATCTCATATTGCATATCACCAGCATCTGCTACATAGTTCCCAAGATAATTAAACTGAGACACTTGTTCAAGAATACAGCTATTCAAAGCAATTGAAGCTCCATCTGCCTGACCAATTTTCATCACTTTAGTTTTCTCTCTGTTTATCACCACACCTACTATATTACCAGTCTCATCCACAGCCTTAATGAACGAATTCATCTCATCAATATCATTAGCCAACAAGACCAATTCATCTGCATAATCTAAATCAGAAATTTTGAAATCTCTAGACCATTTAAGGCCAAAATCTTTTCCTTGCAAAGAATTTTGCATAACATAATCAATAACCAAACAAAACAGAAAAAGAGACAAAATGCACCCTTGTCTAACTCCACTAGCAATGCTAAACCAATTGCTGAAAGACATACCAACTCTCACACACGACTCAGTATTATTATAGAGAGCTTTTATTACATTAAATAACTTATCAGGTATTCCATATGATCTAAAAATAAACCACAAATTATGTCGATCAAGAGAGTCAAAAGCCTTTTTGAAATATATAAAGATAGTAACCACAGGTTTCAGAAACATTTCTCTGGAATCTGCCTAAGTGAAAATTTTTGATTAATACATCCCCAACCACTTCTGAATTTGCACTGTTCATCATTCAGTTATCCATCAGCCAAATTCTTAATTCTATTAAGTATAATCATGCAAAGGTGTTACCTGGAACCGAAAGTAAACTGATTCCCCTATAATTATCACAAGAACTGCAATAACGTTTTTTGAAAATTAGGATAATAATAGCTCTAGTAAAATCTAGGAACAATACTTTTAGCATAAAAAATATTAAAATTTTCAGTCAGCCATGCTCAGAGCTGGTAATGTTTCGGTTACCACTTGGATGACTGAAATTTTGAATAACTTTTATGATAAAGGCATGGTTCCTAAAGATTTTACCAGAGCTATTACTATCCCTATTTTCAAAAAAGGTGATCACAGTTCTTGTGATAATTATAGGGGTATCAGCCTACTCTCTGTTCCAGATAAAGTTCTTTCATTGATTGTGCTTAATAGAATTTGGAATCTGGTTGACAGTCTATTGCATGATGAGCAATGTGGATTCAGAAGTGATAGGGGATGCGTAATTCAGTTTTTTGTTACTTAGGCGGACTCTTAAGAAATGTTTAGAGTTTGAGAAAACTTTGGTTGCTAGCTTTGTTGATTTCAAAAAGGCTTTTGAATCTGTTGATCATCATAATTTGTGGTTGATTGTGAGATCGTATGGCATACCAGACAAGTTAGTTAACATAATAAAAGTGCTCTGTAATAACACTGAGTCGTGTGTGAGAGTTGGTAAGTCTTGTAGCAATTGGTTTAGCATTACTTCTGGTGTTCAACAAGGGTGCATTTTGTCTCCTTTTTCTCTTTAGCTTGGTTATTGATTATGTTATGTGAAATTGACTTCAAGGGAAATACTTTGGCCTTCAATGGACTGGAGATACGAAAATTTCTGATTTAGATTATGCTGATGATTTAGCCCTTTTGGCAAATGATGTTGATGAGATGAACTCTTTCATTCGAGCTGTTGATGAAACTGGTAGTAGAGTAGGTTTGGTTATAAACAGAGAGAAAACTAAAGTAATGAAAATTGGTCAGGCAGGCTGTGAATTTTGTGTCACAGTTTAATTATATTGGGAGCTATGTAACAGTTAATGGTGATGTGCAGCATGAGATTAACAGACGAATAGGGATTGCTGCCAGGACTTTTAAGAATCTATGGAGAGTGTGGAGGAATAGGCGTATACACCTAAAGACTAAAATTAGACTGTATAATAGTTTGGTTCTTTCTAGGTTAGTTATGGTAGTGAAACCTGGATGCTGTGTAAAAAGATAACAGGAAACTAGATGCTTTTGATTCTAGATGCTTACGTAGTATCTTGGGTATTAGGTGGTTTAACTTTGTAACTAATGATGAAGTTAGGCAAAGGAGTCTGCAACCTCTTTAAGCAGCATATTGTGCAGAGAGAGACTCCGCTGGTTTAGCCAAGTTGCCCGTATGGATAATTAAAATTGGCGAACAGGGTTATGAACAATATGCTTAAAGTCCTCAGAAAGAGGGGGAGATCTAGGATGCAGTGGGCAGACAATGTCAAACAGGACCTTGTTAGAATTGGTGTGTAGTTGCTGGATGCAGCGGAGGACAGACTTGCTCGGAAAACTAAATTGCACAGTCTGGTTGGACCTCCGTAGCCCATGGCTGCTTGAGGATGATGATGATAATGATGTGACAACACAAATATTGAGAGCTCTAAGCATTTCACTGGTTATTTGTTCCACCCCAGGTGATTTAGTCTTAATTTACAGTAAGTCACTTCAGAATGTAATATAAGGATATCATTAAACCAGTACTGCACCTATCCTAATTACAAAGAATGGGAATAGAAATAATCACATTATTTAGAACATCTCCGAAATGCTCATACCATGTAGCCATCACAGAATCCTCACCTTCAACCGCATTGCCATATTTATTTCTCAATCCCTTTGTACTTGTCTGTTTCTTCCCACATAAAACATTAACTATCTGGTATAACCCACTGTTGTGGTGTCTAGCTGCTTTGTCTGCTTTGTCAGCCAAGCTATCAAGCCAAAGTTTCTTATCAGATGTTAACTGATCCTTTAAACATTTATTAAACTCATTATAATGCCTTCTGTTAGGACTAGTAGGATGTTGATTCATATTAATCCTGCACTTCATTCTTTCAAAAATAAGTTCCATAGCCTTATCACTCAAATAATTTTGTTTCCTCTGTTCCCTATTACCCAAAAGAGTACTGTTGGTTTCAAGAAAAACCTGTTTAAATTGGTCCCATTCTTTCTCAACTTCAGCAGTAAGCAAACCATGATTGTTATAATGACTAATTAGCTTATCATGGTATGCTTTGGCTACATCTGGATTTTTCAAAGTTTCAGTTAAAAGTAATTCTCTTAACTTTGAGACAACATTTCTTAAGCTTCAGTTGAAATCACTTTTGACCAGATCAAATCAATGGCCAGAGCAAAAAAGGCAAAAAATCAATGGCCAGACCAAAATTTCAGCTCCGCTGTATGGTCTGGTATTCCAAACTGAACTGGCCCATTTACTGTTAATTAAAATATAGTCTATCATATTCCTGTGACCCATTAGGTGAAACCCATGTATATTTATAAATGTCCCAGTATTTGCAGTATGTGTTAATTATTCATAAACCATTAAGTTTACTTACCTGTAGAAGATGTTCCCCACTGTCACTGGAACTGCCAATGTCAAAGGGACCTAAAACTCCTGCCTAAAGATTCAAAATATCCTGAAGCTGTCTATAAAACTTATCCTTCTCATTCTCATCAGAATCCTCTGTCTAACAATAGATGATATTCAAGTCTTTAATTTTTGTTTTAAATTTTGCTGTAATAAATCTTTTATTAATGCAGTCATATCCTAGAAGAGCATTACTGGTGTGTCTGCTGAGAAGCAAACCTATACTTTGGAAATGCTTTCCATCCTCTCTCCCTGAAAAGAGAAATTTAAAGTTATTTTTAAGTATCTGACTTTTACCTGTCCATCTGATCTCTTGCAAGCATAGAATATCTAGGTTACAAATCTTTAATTACTGCATGAGGACATCAAGAGAATAATCTCTATGTAACATTGTCATGTTCCATGTACCTGCAGAGAGAAAATGAGTAGTAGGATTTTTAAAGAAACTAGGTTTATTGAGAGAGGTAGGGCCAACAATATCACACAGCCCCCTGATTGCAGGCATGGGGCATTGACCTGTTCCCCCACTGCCGGTAGGAACTTCAAGCACCACCTTTTCAAGAGCCATATGACCTGCCTGAGACATATTATTCCAGTTTAGGATTGACGATGCCCAACTAGCTAAATGAGGGTTAAGGTACCTGCAATGGCCTCTAATCAGGATTTTCCACCAGCTGATATAAGGTATCCCATACCTCCGTTCACTTAGGGCTGGCAAACCAGAAGCAAACAGAAAATACAGCAGCAGATTCTCTCTCAACAGAGGCCCAACAGTGCAGCAAGTCCAGGATCCATAATCAAGCTCAAAGCCATAAATCGGTCGTCTAGTAGGTATAAATGGTCAGTACCAAAACCCTGTGAAGTTGATCACTCCTCAGCAGGGCAAAAAAAAAGTGGGGGTTGATAACTGATCTGGAAGCCCTCCCCTTTCAAAAGAGAATATCTCTTTTGATTAGTACTAATGATCTGCACCATGAGAAGGCAGTGTCGAATGTTAGGTGCTAGGCCTGGCTGGTTCTATGCATCATTGCTGGCAGCAATGATATCCCTGCCTACCCTTAGGGAAATGGGAAAATGCAGCTCTTTCGTTTTAAGAAATGAATGAACAAGTTTTTATTTTTGTGGTTCAAAGGTCCTCATTATCCATTTCCTCATATATGTGAAGCCATATTATTGAGGAATACTACTTAAAAATTTCCTCCACTTCTGAAACCCATATCTATAGACAACAAATGTCGAACACAATGTCATTTTGGAAAAATAGATCTCAACAATTGAAAATTTAAGACTTCAGCAAAATTGGTGAGGCTCTGGATTATTTTAGGAACCTTGATACTCTCTATGATTGTTTTGCCAAGGTTGAGTGTGATCTATAAGATATTATTATAGAAATATATTATTATTGGAAGCAACAATAAATAAACTGCAAAGCAATTTTACAGCAAAAATGTGAGCTTGAACCAATCAACTTTACGCTTGTTCTTTGCAAAATACAAAGTTTTTCACTGACATCTGGAGGGGATGAGCCCCCCCCACACACACACTCCTTTAACTTCTCCTCCCTAATTATCACCTAAAATCAACCTCCATCATCCAATCAAACTCAACAGCTCTACTTTTGAAGATAATAAAACTAATTGATATGTTAAAACAGTTCATTAAAACATATTATCCCTATCTAATTAATGTTTCTTTGTAAAAAAAATTGTATGAATCCACATAAACACACTCACACATATATAAACATATACAGAAAGTAAAATTTGTGTTTTATTTTTAAGAAAACTAGATTGATAACTTATTGCAAGTCATAAGTCAAGGTAATTTCTTAAAAAAATATGTAATCAAATGTTAAATCAGATGATCTAGTACTTATTAACTCTCATTCACTTTATTGGTTTCAGGCAAAAAGTCCCTGCTTAAAGTAAATTTGCTTTAAATTGTGTTCTTCCGGTCCCAGTTAACCACAAATAATGGGGTTGGGTTGTTTTTCCTCTGAGCAGCACTTTTTTTGCACACAATAGGTTAAATGGCCAGGTCACAAGGACCCAGAAGGCTCAGAGAAGGTTCGGGGAGGGGACCCACTGGAACAGCTGTTAGGAGACAGATGGTAGATTCCTGTCAAGGCCATCCAGCATGTTCTTTAACATGCATGGGGTATGGCTCTCCCACACACATGGCCACAGTTTAATGCCCCATCCAACGAATGGCAGCCTTTCCAAGCCCATCGGTGTTTCATCAGTTTTGTGGAGATAAATATCAATGCTAATCCAGCTGGGACTTGAATCTGGGAACTGCAGATTATGAGCCTGGAACACTAACGACTGAGCCATCCCACCCCCAAATAAATGGGAACCCCATGTATAGATACTAATAAAATATTATTTGTAGTTTTGTCATCCCTTGGCTGAGTGGTTAGCGCGCTTGGCTAGTGATCTAAGGGACCTGGGTTCGAGCCCCGGGTAAGGCGTGGATGTATGTGTTGTATTTCTGCTGAGGCCCTGCCATCCTCTCAGACCTACTCTGGCATATAAACTGACAGGCTCCTGTCAGACCTCTGTGGCAAGCAGCTGCTTGAGGGGGTATTTATTTTTATTTTTTTTTTATATTTGTATTTTCACAATCATTAATTAGTTTGAATTTCCCATCAGTAAGTACTACTGGTGGAAAATAAAGTATTTCATTTTTTTAAGTATATTTGCCAGAGGCAATACGTTATTCATATAGTTTTGTTCTAAAACATATATGGTTTATTACATATAAAACAAATAGAAACATGTCTAACTTGTGATGTAAATTGAAAATTTGAATAGTGTACCAGTTTGAATATTGCAGTCCTGCAAGTTATTAATGAGATTATAGTTCCATTACTTGCCAACAGCAGCATGTGCCAAAACACCTAATTTTCAACCTCCCCAACTTCCAGACTCATGTTATGCCTTATAGGTAAAACCAATTTCTACATTACTGACTGCCTATCACTCTATATTTACACTAAGGTATATTAAAAAGCAGAGGGGGATAGTCAGGAAATGTAAGGAGTTTCATCTTACTTTTAAAAGAGTAATTCTAATCATAATCATAATAAAAATTTATGTTGGCCATCTTAAAAAGGACAAAAATAATTTTGCACACAGGCAGCAAACTACTATAATCCTAATCAGTCTAATTAGTACATGAGTAAAAATATGTCTATACTAATTGTACACCTGTTAAAGATTCCACTTGCAGCAAAAACAAAAATACAATATACAAACTATAGTACAAAGATCCCAAACAAATGGAGGTTGTCTTTGGCACCAAAGCAAAAATAGTTTTATCATAATATATAATTCCTAAAAATTTAAAAAACAGTAAACCTACTTTGCAATAAAAATTGTTTTATATAAAACTATTTAAATATCATGAATTTATATAAACTTACTTATTTGATCAAGAAATGAACTATGCAGAATGGCCCATCAAGAAGTACAAAACACTGGAATAGAAAACATTTTAAAATATTAAGCTGCATAATATAAAACAATTGTGATTGAAAATAGTACATTAGGAGAAAATTTCCTTTTATTTAAGCAATCTTGCTCTTTGTCATTACAACCAAAGCAATTATAAGCATGTTTAGTTTGCACCACTACAAAAATATAGCAGAATGAGGGCTAGGATGGGAAGCACAAGAGTCTCCCCCCCCCCAACTTCAAAATGTTATTCACCAAAATGTATGCAAAAACAAATGTAAACATATATATTGAACATATTTTCCAACAATTTTTTTAAAGGACTACTAAAACAGAGGACAAAATTATACAGCAGAATGGCATATCAGCTCAATCCAACCACTTACCCTCACCCCCTAACTTTTTTTCTAGTTCCTTGCCTGGAATATAAGTAGCCATGAAACAATACCAGCTCTCTAAATTCAAGGTGAAAAAAAAAAGCAATAAATATAAACTAGAGTTACAATATGGATGCTTCTAATGACAATGTGATATATATCTTTTCAGTATTATTTCAAATTTAATAAATTACAACACTGTATAACATAGCAGAAGTACAGCAGCATAATCTAACAGTAATAGTAACAATGGCATATCAGGATATATGGTAAGAAGAATTTGAAAGATGGATGCCAATATGGCATATAAGACACATTGTCTATATTTCAAGTACATAGGTATCCCTTTAATATAGACTGGCAATTTCTATATCTCTATAGAATGAAATTCTTTAAGTATAACAATAACAAAATTTGGGATTTATAGGTCAAGGCAAACGTCATGCAAAGCACATTGTTATTTTTGACGTTTTTACAGTTCAGTGATAAATTTCTGGTGCACAAGTAATGCTAACCAAAAAGGTTAGTAACTTAGATGTTTTAATGTCTGAGTGAACAGAACTATTCTAGGTTGGTGGTCTATGTTACCTGACCAAATTTCCTTACCTTACAGAATTCCTGACTTGTGCTACCAATTTTACAGGACTAGACTAAGGACTAGTCATGGGAACTTATGTTAGACAGCAGGTAATGTATTAAGATGCATTTTTTTATATTTCCTTTTAATGTAATTAATGCTTATTGTTGTAACCACTAAAAAATACATATAGCAGAATGAGGGTTAGGATGGGAAGCAAAGAATCTCCTCTACTTCAAAATGTTATTAACCAAAATGTATGCAAAAACAAAAGTAAATATATATGTTGCACTTATTTTCCAACAATTTTTTTAAAGAACCACTAAAACAGAGGACAAAATTATACACCACAATGTTGTAGTTGTATAATTGTTGAAAAAAATGTTTTAGGCATTTCGTTACTAGATGTATCTGCTCTACTATGTCCTAGACATGTTTCATGGTCTATTAGTTCGACTATATCTTCTGTTATGTTTCATTTATATATAGTGTTATAGAGTTTTAATAAATTTATGATATGTACAAAATAATGTTAGAAACACAGCATGAAGTTCAAGAGTTTGTAAAAGTTCAATATACTGCTGTAGGTAAAAATGTGTACATATATGTATGTTACATAAGTGTGTACACACACATACATTACATAAGTGTTGGTTGACATTAAAGTGGCAAAAGGATTTTTTGGTGAAGTATAATAGAAGCACTTCAAGACAATTGACTTCAAAGCTTCAGCATTGCAGTCAGGCTATCACTTCTGATCCTCTTCTCCCTTTGGACAGAATGGCTGTCATACATAATCAGTGTGCCATTATAAAATATAGCAGTGGCACATATATGGGAGACACAAGTATCATGTGCCTCCCATGCATACAACAGCCACCCCATGAAAGGAAGAAGAGGACATGAAATGATAGCCTGATTGCAATACTGAAGCTTTGAAGTCAACTGTCCATAAGTGCATCTATTATCCCTTGTCAAACAATCCTTTGACACTTTAACTTCACCAACAGCTTCCATATATACATCCTTTTACCTACAACATTATAGTTAACTTTTACCAACTTTTGAGATGCACAATGTAATTTTAGTACATTGCAGTATTATTGCAACATACTAAATTATTCTACATATTTTTAATATAAAAATTAGCTTAATGCATTTCTTAGGAGGCATAAAAACACATTCACCAAAGTCAATTTCACAATGAAATAATTCAAGACATTTCAAATTACATAAGTAATCTCAATACTATTGAATCAAAACATATATTAAAATTGTTGGCATCAGTTGAGAATTAATGGTTATTTTCATACTTCAGCAACTTTAAAAAATGTTTCAACTTGAAAGTGCAATTACATTACGAAAAAAATTCACAATTACTCATGAAAAAAAAAAATTATTGGTAGCATTTTTTTGTTGCAAATTACAAGCATAGGGGAAATTTACATTTATACTGTTTTTCCTAAATAATAATTTTGAAAAATATCTTTCTTCTCCTGTTAGAAATGGGTAAAGGAAACGAATGATGGTTAGAGATAGCATGCAGACAAAACAACTGGGTATGCAAATTTGAGTTAAAATGGAACAAAACAACAACAAAAAAAAACACTGTTCCAGAAAATGAAAAACACATTGCAGTTGATCTATCTTAACCCAATCACCTCATATGATGAACTATGGTAAAAAAATTGATGAATTATGGATATATGATTTGATGAACTATGGACAAAAAATCAACACATTTGATGAGCTGTGGTCGTCAACTGAAAGCTTCCCTATAAATGTTTTAATTTGTTTATTCATAAATGTCTCTAACTATAGGTTTCTATTAAGTAGAAATACACAACCTGATAAATTCCCAGTTTCTGTCATATTTAGCTTCCTTGTTCATGCAGTGGGATCATTTTATTATACACATGATAACAAAAAGTAGAGTAGAGGAACACAGTGTGATAATTAAAATTAAATATATTTAATTCTCTATGACACTGTTAAATGTTTTTAAGCACTTCAACACATGGACTATGATTGATATTTGATAGCATTAGTCCATGGGTTGAAGTGTTTAAAAACATTTAACAGTGTCATAGAGAATTAAATATATTTAATTTTATACATAATTTTCGTAATTTGGTAGGCTATCATGGTAATCAAACAGTATAACGTGTCAAGGACAAACAGAAAGTAGGAGACAAAAAATAAGAATTGAATTGACATTTGAGGGTGTTTTGAACAATGAAAGTGACAGTTCTCATGGCAAGAGTCATACAGATGATACTGCTAGTGACAGTGCTGGAAATGGTGTATTTGTCGGAATACATACTTTGTGGATGACCTTTGGCCAGATCCATCCCTCTTCAAGTTTCAATATAAAAACTGGGTACACTTCCCTATGCATATCCCTGCAGCAGAGAGAGAACAAAAAGACAAAAAGGTGTGTTGTGTGTGTTTAACAAGGGAAGAGAACTGAGAGTGCATGGCAAATTATAATGGAAGTGCAAGAAATATGGGGTGGCTATACATCTACCCAATTATTTAAATTCATAACACATAAAACTATATTAGAAGCAGATGTCTGATAGGATCAATTTTTCTGCTTCTAAGTAAATATTTCAAAGAGGGGGTAATTAAATAATTTAAATCTGAATTAAGTGTCAGTTGTGGCATAGCTAAATATGAGGTGATTGGGTTAATCTTCAATTAGTGTCAGAAAATTTTTAGTGTATAAAGTTGAATTTTAGGTTGAGTCACCAGAAGGGCTGGATCTAAGAGGAAGGACTGCTCCTCTCCTGCCTTGTAGAATTTCAATAAAGAAAATGAAGGGAAAATAAAAGTAAAAATGTATATTATACATATTTTGCAAAAATGCTTTTTAAAACTGTACTAGGAGAGAAAGGATAAATATATACTGCATTTGATGAGACTAATTTTAGAAGAAAAAAATTGGTTTATCTAGTCACCTTCTCATCCCTCTCCCTCATCTTTTTCTAGGTCTGAGTCTGGTTCCAGTGAATTCCAACACCAACTGAGGGTTACAGTTAATGTGATTTTTTTTTTCTTATCTAAAAAATAGTTTTTTTTCCTCTTTGCTGTACCATCTACTGTAAAATCAGAACTTGAAGTTTGCTTGGTTTTCCAAATTATGTAATTAGCATTGGCATGAACAAGGGAAAAAGTGTCTATATAAAGTCAAAAACACAGATTCAATTTCAAAAACAAAATAAAAAAACTGATTTTGGAACCATAGTTGTGAATTATGTTACACAAGGTGGCCAAAAAAATTTTAACTTTTTTCATTAGAAAAACAAATGAACTTTATCGTGCATTAACTAACAAATACATATGTATGTTATGGTACAAAGAGCATTTCATTCTTAGTAAACAGAAATTCAAAATAAAGTCCACTAAAACCTAATTTTAAAAATGGGGCTAAGGGCACTAAAGATAATCATATAACACTTCAGTGATAGGATGCTTATTAGGGGTAATGTTGATTATCTCAGTTGGGTGGTTTAACTCTGAGCAGCACTTATGGACAAATCAATCACACACAATGGACAAAATGGCCATATCACAAAGGTTGGGGAAGGTAGATGGAAGCCTTATGTCAGCACGTTGTGCTCTTTAACATGCAAAGGGTATGGTTCTCCTGCACATGCAACCAAGATTATGTCCTATCAGACACATAGTGACCTTTTCAAGCAGTTGTGTCCCCCTTTTACACCAATGGCATGACAGTGATTAGCAGACAAATTCTACACGCAAGCATAGGGCCTGTCCGATGGCCCAAATGGTTAGCATTCCTAATTGGAACAATGGTCTTTCTGTTGAGATCTTATCTTTCTCACAGTGCTTCTCTAGACATAAAACCACAAACAGCCAGTTTCTTTGCTTGGACAGCAATTTTTTAAAAGTTAGCAAGTGTGGCAAGAAATTTTGTGAGGTTGGCTTGAAATATTTTGTTCATACATTAAATACTTATTGATGAATTTATTATTTTAAAATAAAAATTGTCTAAATGGGTTGGGGGGAGGGTTAATCCTTAAAATCACCTTCAAGCTATGCAACTAAATATTCGCTAAATTGAATGCAAACGTAGTCTGATCATTTATGTTTGAACATTACCTCACAAACTATAATATGTCATTTGTTCAAATACACAGATATAAGGCACCAAATACAAATTTAATGAGGGAAATATCAACTGCTACATAACTGAAATCATTAGGTAACTGTTTAATATTTTAAATGTTTTTTCTTAATTTCAAAGAAAAATATATAGAAAATTTAACTAGATTTATATTTCAAATGCTAATCAACAAACCTATTTCGATTTTCCTTCCTATTTTTTTCTAGATTAGAAAGCAAACCAGAACGTTACAGATTTATATTCTGTAAAAGTTTCTTAAAATCTATAGCTCTAGCAGACGACACTTAAAAGTACCGCCTATAAACCTGGCAAATTGCCGTGAATTACTCATTGCCATTTAAATATTAAAAACTAGAAAACTAAAGCTTGACCAAAAACTAAACCACTTCCAGTTTTCTAGAGGCACTCTTATGCAAAAACAATCCGCCAGGGAAAGCGCAAACATTACAAACAAATCATGTTTTTTGCATAGGTTTTCATTGAGTGATTTCTGCGTTCGGATATTAAACTGCAATCTTTTCAAAACTTACAATCTTTAATTCACAATTTTTCAAAATTTCTCTATTCTTAAAGATAGTGCTATGTTCTTTCCTAATGTGTCGGTCCAGAACAGGTACGTATGATATAAAAACAAAGGGACAGGAGTTGAAGATCAAAGGTAACAAGAGCTACGTATCACGTGTTCAAAGGGTGTGTACGACTTCAAATGAATGGGGACTTCCCCCCACACACACCTTCCATGTTAGGCAACTGACTGCAAAGTGGATTACCTTCAACGCGTGGGTCACGTGGTATATAATCTTGCGCCTTTGCTTGCCTTCGTTCTCTTCATAGAGAAATTCGATACCTTTTACAAGCAATCAATTTTTAAAGCAACTATAAACTACATCATTTTGAAAAAAATCAGAAAGACGCCTAAAAATGCATTGTAACTTTCAGAAGAAAAAAAAAACCCAGAAGGATGAAGTAAAATAACACGCGAAATAAAATCGTCAAATAACGCAATGATGCTCAGTGCTTCGAATTTCAAGGGCACAAAATTTCTCCACTCAGATGCTGAGCTCGTGGCACTGACAGAGGTTAATCTGGAGAAGGGAAGAAAACCTCTTTTTGCATCTTTTGGGCATCAAATTTCTTTTGTCGCTAATGCATAGAGAATTATACTCACAGTAATAATTCAAATCACTAGCTCAAAGAAATATCTAAGTGTAGTCAATTGTGCATGATTGACTGAAAGCTGACAGGGGAAAACGTTAATTCTAACTTCAGAAAGCGTAAATCGTATTATTTCATCAACAACTATGCAACAACAAATTAATTATCAATTTATCTCTACAGGGTGATTCAGAATTCATCATCAATATTTGGTGGGGAGGTAGGTAATAAGAAACGAAGGAGATTTCACATAGGAAAGCATGGGCGCATATGCCATGTAGTAGGGCAAAATGACCCCAGTTCAATGATGGAAAGAACACATAAGGAGGAAGTGGTAAGGAAAAAACATTTATTATCTTACATGTAACATTTCTTTGCATTGGTTGTACAGACTTACAAGAGGTGCTCGAACTGCCGACCATGTGCTAGAATGCATGACTCACAACGGCGTTGCATGGACAGCCGGACCCTGTGGAAGATGCCTGGCATTTCCCGGATGTTTGAGGCAGCAACTGATATGCGTGCTACAAGATCCATAGCACTATCAACAGGGGTCTCGTACACCATGTTTTTCATAGCACCCCATACAAAGAAATCGATTGGAGATAAATCCGGTGAACGTGGTGGCCAAGAAACCGGTCCACCGCGGCCAATCCATTGACCACAACTGTCTGCGTAGGTAAGCACGCACAGCATTTGCGAAATGTGCAGGAGCGCCGTCATGCTGGAACCACATTCGCCGGAGACTACCATCAGGAACCTCGTTCAGAAGATCCGGTAACACAGTCTGAAGAAATGTTAGGTACTTGGCACCGTCCAAACGGGATGGTAGTAAATACGGGCCCAACAAACAGTCACCGACAATCCCAGTCCACACATTGACAGCAAAACGTTGTTGCACAGCTCCAGGTCTTGTACCGTGTGGGTTCTGATGAGCCCACACATGCCAATTGTGTGTGTTGAAGACACCCTCTCGAGTGAACAACGCCTCATCGGTGAAAAGAACATATGTTGGGAAATTGGGATCAACGGCTGTTCTCTGCATGAACCACTGACAAAAAATAACACGCTTGGGATGGTCGTCTGCTGCCAATAATTGCACTCTTTGCAGATGAAACGGATGTAACCCTTCATCGTGTAATATCCGCCACGCTGTTGCTTGCGAAATTCCAAACTGCCTAGCCATACCTCGTGTGCTAGCACCAGGTTGTTCCTCGATTTCCTGTAGGACAGCTTCCTCTACTGCTACTGTCCGTGCCGATCTGCGCCTCCCTCGATTAACATTACTAGCAGCAAACGATCCTGTTTCACGCAGTTGGCGATGAATACGTGAAAACATTTGATGCTGTGGCACACGGCGGTTTGGGAAGCGCGCTGCATACAATTGCCTGGCTTGAAGACATCTTTCTCCTGCCGCACCGTAAGTTACATGCATATCTGCACATTCATTCCACGTATACCGGTTCATGTTACTTCTGCAAATTCACCTTGTCGAATGACAACTGACTGCACGCGTCAAACAGCTGTGCTTCTGTATGAGAGGTGTGTACACACAGCGCCCTCTACACCACCATGCGTTCGTCTGCCCCCATACTTTCCTATGTGAAATCTCTTTCTTTTTTTATTCCCTTCCTCCCCACTAAATATTGATGATGAATTCTGAATCACCCTGTATAGTAATAAAAATAAATACCCCCTCAAGTAGCTGCTTGCCACAGAGGTCTGACAGGAGCCTGCAGTTTATATGCCATAGTAGAAAGTCTGAGGATGGCAGGACCTCAGCAGAAAAACAACATAAACGTTCATGCCTTATCCGGGGCTCGAACCCAGGTCCCTTAGATCAGTAGCCAAGCGAGCTAACTAATATTCTCTTAAAACAGAAAATTCCATTTTCCTACCTCCTTGGTCTAAGTGGTCAAATGATAGTTGCCAATGACACAACGTGACCTTCACATTCCACCATCAAAAGTTTGATGGTGAAATGGGAGGAATTTTGATCGTTTGCAATATTGGTTTGATATTACGGAAATTTCAACTTTTTCGATAGTTAGAGGGCGCATTTATAACTTCTGAGAGATTACAAAAGTGGAAAATAATAATATTTCATCAATACCTGTCCAATGCAAAGAAAAAGAGTTTCATCTCTAAACAAATTTTAATGAGAGCAAAATAATTGCATTTTCCCACCCACCCTGGGTCTAAGAAGTGAATCAATTGTGGCCAATGGAAACTTCGGGACGTTCACATTCCACCTCCAAAATTTCGAATATCTAATTTCGAATACATTGGTTGTAAAAAATGAAAAATAAAAAATCCTAGTATTTTGGTTTGTCATTATGTTATACAGATGCGAAATCATCAATCTAGTTATGATTTTTTAAGTCCAAATCTATACGATTTTTCTTCCTAAAACACTTTGCGATTAAAAATATTAACAGCATATAAGTTGCAAACATAAATGTAGCATATTTTCCTTCCCAGGATTTTTTAGAATCATCAAATTTGAAGTTTTTCTTAGTTGCTTTAACAAGAAAATGACTGAAGAGAACGGTTTGTTCAAGTGTTTAAGCGCCATCTTGTGAGATTTTAAAATAAAAGAGGCTAACGTATAGGTACCTTTTTCGAGCAATTGGCAGGCCTGTACTTTATCATTCTTGCTGAAGACTAAGTGATGAAAATTGCCCAGGCAGGCTGTGGTTCAGTTAATTTGAATGGTTGCACGCTTGAGAAGGTACCTCAGTTTAATTATCTTGAGAGAGTGCAACAGATACTGATGATGCGCGGCATGAGATTTACAGACGAATAGGGATTGCTGCCGGGACTTTTAAGGATCTATGGAGAGTGTGGAGAAGTAGGGGTATACACCAAAAGACTAAAATTAGACTGTATGATAGTTTGGTTCTTTCTACGGTTAGTTATGGTAGCGAAACGTGGACTCTTTGTAAACAAGATAACAAGAAACTTGGTGCTTTTGATTTAGATGCTTACGCAGTACCTTCGGCAATAGGTCGTTCAACTTTTTAAGTAATGTTAATGTTAAACAAAGGAGTCGGTAACCTTCTTTGAACAGCATATTGTGCAAAGAGAAACTCCATTAATTTGGCCATATTGCCCGTATGGATAATTATAGATTAGCAAATAGGGTTATAAACATTGTACCTAAAATCCTTAGAAAGGGGGGAAACCTATGATGCGGTGAGCAGACAATGTCAAACAGGAACTTGTTAGAATTGGTGTGCAGTGGCCAGATGCATCAGATGTACACCGAAGAGCCAAAACATTATGACCAACTGCCTAATATGATGTTGGTCCTCCACATTCTGCCAAAACAGCTCTTACACGGCAAGACATGTACGCTACAAGATTTCTAAAGGTGTCTTGTGGTATCTGGTACCAACACGTTACAAGCAGATATTTAAATCGTGTAAGTTACGTGGTTGAGCAGCCGCAGATCGGATATGCTGTTCCAGCAAAAACCACAGATACTCGATTGGATTGATGTCTTGGGAATTAGGAGGCCAGGGAGTCTTCCTCATGTTCTGCCAACTATTCTGGAACAATCCGGGCAGTGTGACATGGAACATTATCTTCTTGAAAGAAGGCCCTACTAGAGAGAAATACCATTGCCATGAAATGATGTACCTGATCTGCAATGAGGTTTAGGTATGGTAGATGTCATAGTTTCCTGCACATGAATGACTGAAACCAGGTTTTCCAGCAGAACATTGCCCAAAGCATTACACCTCCTCCATTGGCTTGTTTTTGTCCCACACTGCATCTTGGTGCCAACATTACCCAAAGTAAACGATACACATATACCCTGCTGTCCACATGGTGGAACAGGAAACGAGATTCGTTGAATCAGACGATCTCTTCCAATCATTCAAGGTCCAATTTTGATGTTCGCATGCCCATTGTAGGTGCTTTCGCTGGTGAATGGAGTGGCCGACAGTTATGCAGCCCCATTTTCAGCAGGGTTCGATGTATTGTGTGTTGTGACGCATTACTCCCGTCACCAGCATTCAAATTTCGGGATCACAGTATCCCTTCTGTTGGCTCGTACCATACAGGGTAGCCTTTGCTCCCCTCCAGCATTGATGGGCCTTTGTCAGCCCACACCTTGCAACCGGTTCGTGGTTTTTCCCTCCTTGGAACACTTTTTGAAGGTAATAACCACGTCTGACCTTGAGCACCCCACAAGTCTTGCAATATGGAAAATGCTCTGACCCAGTCGTCTGGCCAATATAATTTGGCTTTTGTCAAACTCACATAAATCCATTGTCTTTCCCACCTGAAGAACAAGAATAACACTGATTAACAGAGCTCAGTATCCTGTGTTATTTATACTATTTCATGACCTTCACATGCACTGTCGTTTACCTGGCAGATGCTTTTCAAATGGGCAGTTGCTTCGATTTGCATAAAGACACGCTTGTCGTAATGTTTTGGGTCTTTGGTGTAGCTCAGGACAGATATGCTTGGAGAACTAAATTGTACCGACGTCGATAGCCCATGGCTGCTTGAGCATGATGATATAACTTGGCCAACAGTGATAGACTACAACTCTCAGCCTGCAAATTGCTGAAAAACGTAGCTTTATGTGTAGCAGTGCACATATTCTCCTAGAATATAAAATCTCCCTAGATGGCACGCAAACACTTACAAACACCTCATCATCACTCTCTTCCTGCCTCGGATTTATGTCTGGTCATTCATTGTTGTCACTAACAAACCCAGAATTAAAAAAGTAAAGTGTCCACACAGAGAAATGGAGTTATTGAACAAGTTAAAAATAGGCAGAGGAAAAGAAGAGAAAGAGGAGACAAACCCAAATGGGAGGCGTCCAGATATAGTTGTGAAATCTTCCTTCAGTGGTGACTTGAGAAATATTTATTGGAGTTATCAATACTTTTTTTATAGATATTATATACAAATTATTATTTTATAGAGTCCCCACACAGCACAGTTAAAATAAGAGGATGTCTATAAGATATGCATCAAATGTTCCTGGATATCCAGGAAACATACCACTTTTTGCCAGTTTATCTTTTATTCATGTACATAAGTACCTTACGAAGACATCCTTATTATGAATGCACTAGATATTGTTGATGTTTTAAGGACGTTTATATATATATATAATACGTATAATGGATGTTTTATGGACAATTATGAATGATGCTAATTATTTTGGAATGTCCTTTAGACGTTGTTGATAACTCCTAGATATTTTATGGCTATTTTTGGAACATTATATGCGTCTTATAGTTATTATAGATATATTTTACATGTCTTACAGATATGATTGATAGCCTGTGAGTACCCAACGAATGCTCTTTAGAGGTTTCATACAAGTTTAGAATCACCCATTCTATCCAGTGCACATCCATAGGAGATCTTTACTTGACACCAATTCTCTTATGAATATCCTACAATTATTAAATAATGACCACCTCTCTTCGTATTATGTCAGTGTAAATTAAATTCCAAGCCTATAACTTCTAAAAAACATTTTGCTACAGAATAGGAATGAAGATAAAGATCTCATCATATCTATTTAAATTTCGATTTTAAACAATATACCCTTGGTATTTGAAGAGTTATCAGTTGGGTTGGGTTGTTTTACCTCTGAGCAACATTTATTTGCACACCATGGGCTAAATGACCAGGAAACAAGGACCACAAAGGTTCAGAGAAGGATGGGGGAGGGGACCCACTGGGACAGCTGTTGGGAGACAGATGGTAGCCTCAATGCCATCCAGCATGTTCTTTAATGTGCACAGAGTATAGCTGTCCTGCACACGGAACCACAGCATAATATCCCAGCCGACAGATGTCGGTTTTTCCAATCCTATTGGTGTTCCTTATTGACCGTGAGCAGGTCAGGGATCCCAACACAGAAAAATCCCAACACTGACCCAGCTGGAATTCGAAACTATGAACTGCAGATTACAAGCCTGCCATGCTACCGACTGAGCCAGCCCCAGCCCCAAAAAGGAAGAATTACGAAAATTTGAATATTAAACAACATCATGGCTAACAATACAATTCAACTCAGAATTACAATTTGAATAAGTATTATTTCACACCATTTAATATAACAGATGTATGTTTAAAAGTTAATGTAAATAATTTTTTGATATTCTTAAGACTTGCGTTCTTGGTGCTAAATAAAACTGGTTTATAAGGTTTTTATTACATGAACAATTGTAGCTGTTTTTAACTATTTTTCAACTGCTGATTTCTGGTCATTTTGTTACTGGTCATTTTGACTCCTATTAAGATCTTCCAATATCAACACCTCTAGTAGGAGGATACTAGATATTTTTCTTTTTGTATCTGGCAACACTAAATGCCAAGTAACCACGGAGGTATGGATGAGAGGAGACGCCCTAACGCGCTTTCCCTGTCCAAGGAAAATGATGCTTAGGCAGCAAGGCGGTAGCCATGTTGTTGCATTCAAAACGAACTGTCTGCCGCTGCAATCAAGCCTACTTTTCACGTGCTATACTCAGTTTTACTGTGCGTTATATACGGGAAGATTATTTTTTTACACACTAAGAGAAAGCCCATTTAGGCTATTTGCAATTTATATTGCTTTTTTTTCATTGCAATGAATATTTCCATACAGAATTACTGTATAGCAGAACAATTTATGTATTTCGTTGAATACAACAATAACGAAAAATTACAAAATTTTAAAAGTTTATTTATACTGCACTGATAACAGTAGAAAACATTTTATGGATAAAACATAAAAGTTATGTACAATAGCAGCATTTAAACTGCAAAAAATCACATTTGTAAGATTCAGAAAATAGCTGTTTTACGTTAAAAAAATTCTCATTCCACAAAAAAATTTGCTTAACGAAACTAAATAAAGCCAATAGTATAAGAAGTAAAAAGAAAAAGAACTAAAAAAATATATACACTTATACAAAAAAAACGCCCCAGATGGTGGCTCGAACCCACCAGCTCTATGTTTGTACCCTCAGCATCACATCTCTCCCCCATCTCATGCTCATTCTCCTCCCTGAACCAGAGTTAACAATCAATACAAAATACACAATTATTACAATCTCTCAAAAAAACTCATAAGGATTGAAATACATCCTTCCTCAGCCACAAAGGAAAATTTCAAAATAATATCTGAAAAAACTATATGAAAAAAAGCATCTAAAAATTATACTAAGCAAAAATAATAAAAAATTAAAAAATATATAAAAAAAAGAAAAAATATATATCCACAGGGTGAAGGGAATATTATATCCATTAAAAAAAAGGCAACGTTTCAGACAGTGGCTTGAACCCGATATCTCAGTGCCTGACTCCTCAGTCTCTCATACCTATCTTCATGTACGCCTAACCTAGCCCTCAACCAAAGTAAAAATAAAATAACTACAAGCAATAAACTCGCTCTATTTGAAATCCATACAGAATTAAATAAATTCAGTATTCACCTTAAAAGGGACAATTATAACCCTATCAGATGAATTAACGAAAAGTAGAAAACCATTACACTCTCCTCTTTTAAGTAAAATTATTATTATTTTAACAAAAATATAAGACTCCAATCCAAGAAGAAAAGGGGGCATTTAAACAAAACCCTTAAATGCTACCCAAATTCAAAAAAAAAAAGAAAGATTATATTTCTCACCTTATGAAAATACGTTATTACAATTTTCTTTTCCCTTCTTACACTGAACTTATTAAATCATGAAGAGAGAGGAATTTAAACACCTAAACATTTAAACAAAATAATATCTAATTCTTCCACCTAAAATAAAATAAAAAACAAAAAAAGAAACTCCTTGATATTTTAATCACCTCTATTTAAAAGTATATAAATTCATCATCCATTAAATAGAATACACACTAATATTCAATTACAGCCAACAAAATTTTTTAACTGAGAAAGCCTGCAGAAGGAATTCTCAAATAAGTGTAACGTAAAATCAGTCACTCAATCAATCAATATAAGAAGTACATCTTCACATTTATCACTGAGTACAATCCGAAGAAAATAAAAAAAAATCTGTTGAAGAATCGAGAGGTTTGTAACTCGAAATAAAACCGATTTCATAGCGACGTAATTTCAACACGAAGTTGCTCATTATATAATTATCATTATATAATTATTTAAACTTTTATAAAAATGACAAACTTACCGATGAAAGGTAATTCCTGGTATCTTTTTTGAAGGGCGATTCGTGCAGCCGTAAGCTGAACAGGCTGTCATAATACAAATGTCGAAAAAAAATAAATTTTTATAGCGCAACACTTCGTTACTCACCTATACTACTGATCAATGTTTTGAATAGAACAACATGGCTGCGGCGCAGTCGCCGAAGCATCATTTTCAAGTGCTTAGGGCTCCTCCTCTTATCTTCCTACCTCCATGGTCAGCATCATGACCTTGGACAGGTTGGTTAGGGCGTCTCCTCTCATTCATACCTCCGTGGGACAAATCGACAAATCTTGTCTGTTGCTGCCAAAGTTGAAATATAAGGCAATTAAAAGGGAAAAAAAATATGTTTTACTTTTATCCAATTCAATGCAGCATAGGATATCTGAACCGTAATTTTATAATTTTCAAACTAGTTCAATACAATGAAAACGCAATTTAATAATTTTAAACAAATGCGATGCAATTAGAATTACCTGCGGTAGGAAGCTTTTTTACCACCAAAATGGCGGTTTCTAGCAAGGGAGACTGAGGTCATTGTTTTGTTGCTAATCACACATAGGTAAAAAAAAGTAATATTTTTTATGGATTTTTACTAAAAATATTTTGCTATAATATAAACGTATTTAAAACACTGGGAAAGTTTCGCATTCCCCCTTCCCACGTTTTCGCTATCTCTTCTCCCGCAAGTCCTTACTGTTCTACTGTCATAAATAGTTGAAATAACAAAAAATTTTACAAAGCAAAATTTTGGCATTACTTTTTACCTATGAAATGCTATCCCTTTGATCTTTTTCACAGGTTGGCTAATGCATCCAATCGTGATGCATGTACCCTTTTCTTATGCAATCTGTCGTTCTTTAACACAGTGATAGCATGCTTAATAGTAACAACAATATGGCGACACTCGGTTACAGTTTCAAACCCTAGGGCTCCTCCCTCTCTTCGTACCTCCATGGTCTAAATAGCCGGTCAAGGTTGCCCTGGATGATATGTCTGAAACCGTAACCATACACCAAACGACCCGATCCGCTTTGAAACAAATCAGCGGCAACTTAAACCAAACAATAGTTAGACTTTATAATTTTTAGAGAGACGTTTCAAACTAATCTTTACTGTTCGACCTGTATAATCATGGAATCGGTTGCATCGGTTAGAAGAAACGTTACTATTGTACCTCAACAAGAATATTTATTACAAGGTAGTATTATGGATACTTCGTGTGAAGTACTTCTCCATAGGCTACGTGGATTATGCGATAATGCTGATGAACCACCAGAAACTTTTCACGATTACGAGATGGTGTTCCAAACACGCAAGTATATTATAATAAATATAGGTTTTAAGTCCAAGGTAAAATTTTCGTATTGTCAATGAAAAAAATAGGAACAGCCAATTTGTTTTCATTTTTTTTGCTTTGGGATACAATTATGTGTTGTGAATTTTTTTCCATTTTGATGAAAATTTTCAAATAAGTTAAAATTTATCCATTGGGTCCCGTGGCCGAGTGGTTAAGGACTGGGTGTGAGCCCCGGAGTAAGGCATGTACACACATTGACCACTGAATTAGAAACCTTTATTCAATACCGAGTTGGGCCTCCTTTAGCCCAAATTACCACATGTGTGCGGTTTGGCATAGATTCCACAAGATGTTGGAGTGCCTTTATATCTCCAGTATACCAAGCACTCACCAGACTACTTTCACTGGTTCAGATTTGACAGAAGAGGACTTTGCTCCCAGATTTGTTTTTCTAACATACCTCATACATTCTCAATGGGGTTCAAATCCGGGCTTTATGGTAGCAGGGAAGATGGTGGAAGTTGCTGTCATGCTCCCTGAACCACTGCTGAACATTTCTTGCATAGTGGACAGTAGTATTGTCCATGAAATAGCTGTCACCTGCTGGATAAAAAAAAATCAACATTGCAGGATGGACTGAGAGGAAACAATATATTCAGATAATGTCAAAGTTGGTACTGACTCTGACCTTTGGGGAGGAGTGATAGGCCCTTTTGGTATTGGTAGCTGCAATGGCAATGGGCAACGTCTCCTACAGGTAAGTAAACTCAATGGTTTCAGAATAACTAACACATATTACAAACACCGTGACATACATAAGTACACATGGGTTTCACCTGATGGGCTGCATAGGAATATGATTGATTATATATTAATTAACAGCAAATGGGCTAGTTCTGTTAGAAATACCAGGGCATATAGGGGAGGTGAAATTGGATCTGACCATTACCTTGTTAAAAGTGTCTTGCAACTTAAACTTAAAAAGTGTTGTGCTAGGGTTAAAAAATTTGTTTTTAATACTGAAGCTCTGAAAGACCCAGTTATAGCCAAAGCTTACCATGATAGGTTACTTAGTCATTATGACAGTCATGGTATGCTTACTACTGAAGTTGAGGAGGAATGGGATCATTTTAAACAGGTTTTTTTGGACACTAACAGTACTCTTTTAGGAAAAAAGGAGCAGAAGAGACAGAATTATCTGAGTGATAAGGCACTTGAGCCTATTTTGGAAAAAAAGAACTGCAGGAATGTCCTTAATCAATACCCTACTAGTACTAATAGAAAGCATTACAGAGAACTTAATAAGCGTGTAAAAGATCAGTTACCTGCTGATAAGAATCTTTGGTTTGATGGCTTGGCCGAGGAAGCAGTTAGACAGCACAACAGCAGAGATGTGTACCAGACAGTTAATGTTTTGTGTGGTAGAAAATGGATATGTATACAGGGATTAAAGGATAAACAAGGTAAGGTTATAGAAGGTGAGGATTCTGTCATGGCTAGTTGGGCTGAGCATTTTAGTGATGTTCTAAACAATGTGGTTAGTTCTACTCCCATTGTTTGCAATGATAATAGATGCATTGGTGGCTTTAATGTTGGCCCTATAACACAATCTGAAGTTATTTTGGCTGTTCTAAACCAAAACTTCATAAATCCCCAGTGTAGATGAAATTACTACAGAAATGCTTAGAGCTGGGAATGTTTCTGTTACCACTTGGATGACTGAAATTTTGAATATTATGATAAAGACATGGTTCCTAAGGATTTTACTAGAGCTATTATCCCTTTTTTCAAACAAGGTGATCGCAGTTCTTGCGATAACTATAGGGGTATCAGCCTACTCTCTGTTCCAGGGAAAGTTCTTTGCATGATTGTGCTTAATAGAACTAAGAATCTGGTAGGCAGGCAATTGTGTGATGAGCAATGTGGATTCAGAAGTAGTATCAGATATTTTCACTTAGGCAGATTGTTGAGAAATGTTTAGAATTTCAGAAACATTTGGTTGCTAGCTTTTTTAATTTCAAAAAGGCTTTTGACTGTTGATCGTCATAATTTGTGGTTGATTCTGAAATCATATGGTATACCAGACAGGTTAGTTAACATAATGAAAGCTCTCTATAATAACACCGAGTCATGTGTGAGAGTTGGTAAGGCTTGTAGCAATTGGTTTAGCATTACTTTTGGTGTTTAACAAGGGTGCATTTTGTCCCCTTTTCTCTAGTTTGGTTATTGATTATGTTATGCGAAATTCACTTCAAGGAAAAGATTTTGGCCTTAAATGGTCTGGAGATACTAAAATTTCTGATTTAGATTATGCTGATGATTTAGTCCTTTTGGCAAATGATGTTGATGAGATGAACTCTTTCATTCAAGCTGTTGATGAAACTGGTAGTAGAGTAGGTTTGGTTATAAATAGAGAGAAAAACTAAAGTGATGAAAATTGGTCAGGCAGGCTGTGATTCTGTTAATCTGAATGGTTGCAGTCTTGAGCAGGTGTCACAGTTTAATTATCTTGGGAGGTATGTAACAGATACTGATGATGCGTGGCATAAGATTAACAGACGAATAGAGATTGCTGCCGGGACGTTTAAGAATTTATGGAGAGTGTGGAGAAGTAGGTGTATATACCTAAAGTCTAAAATTAGACTGTATAATAGTTTGGTTCTTTCTAGGGTTAGTTATGATAGTGAAACTTGGACACTTTGTTAACAACATAACAGGAAACTAGATGTTTTTGATTCCAGATGCTTACGCAGTATCTTGGGCATTAGGTGGTTCAACTTTGTAACTAATGATGAGATATATATATACTATAGACAAAGGAGTTGGCAACCTCCTTTAAGCAGCATATTGTGCAGAGAGAGACTCCGTTGGTTTCGCCATGTTGCCCATATGGATAATTATAGATTGGAGAATAAGAGAAAACTGTTATACCAAATTTTGGTGCTCTAGTTCTTACCATTCAAGATTAGTTCCAGATAAAAAAAACAAGAGAAATAGACAAATAAACCAACATATATATTAGATAATATAAAGCTCTGAGAGTGTAAATAGTTGATATTTAGGGCATCCATCTTGAGTGTCATATAGATGGAATCTTTAAAACTTCAATAATTTTGAACTATCAATATATCAGTATATTATAAATGAACTTCAGAACTAATAAAGTTAACAGAATTTGTATTTCATGAGAAATATGATTGTTTAGTAACTTTTTTTTTTTACCAAACATCATTTTGCTAAATGCATAAAATTTGTCACTAATGTTGCTTCTGCGAATAACTACTTGGAACTGTGGAATGATTATGGGTGCAATATCTACCAATCATCATCAGCAAACACAAAAACATTTACTCAAAAGTTATGAATTAATATTTAAGTAGCTGGATAGATTTTACCATTTTGCTATAAAGAAAAAGGAACTCAGAGCTGGAAAAATTTTGCAACTTTTTTTAGCTCTGGCAAAAAATAGGAGATCCAAAGCCCTCATAATGGCTTTGTTTTGGTTCATGTTATTTATCATTATTTTTAATTGTAGTGCATATTCAGGGAAAGATATACTAATCAGCAAGCAAATAATTCTGGAATGAAAGTTTACTAAAATATGGACTGATCTTTATAATTGTGGGATGACAAAACTCCTGCTGGTAATAAATATTGATGTCTTCCATTAAAAGTTTTGAAAGTATTGCAACTTTGCTAGGGGGGAAATGAGGTAAACTATTCTTAAACTAATTGATAATCTGTTTACAGAGCAGCTAATAGTAAGCATAAACATAAGATATCAATAGTTGATGTGTGACTCAAACATGTGAGGATGGTTTTTATTCTAGTTTTAAATGTTGTTTCCCAAATTTGATTAGAAACGGTTAAATACTAATTTTTGTTCAAAGCCTTTTTTACTACCACATACTCTGGGACTATGATATTGTTTTGAGGTCACTAGAAAATTGAAAAGAGAAAAGATTTCAGCTTCTGACCCTTAAAGGATTAATGCAGTGTTTCCCAATCAGTGTGCTTTGAAAGAGCTTCAAGGGTTAATGCAGTGTTTCCCAATCAGTGTGCTGTGAAAGAGCTTCAAGGGTTAATGTAGTGCTTCCCATCCAATGTGCAATGAAAGAACTCCAGGTTCCCTCATTGCTGCAAAATATTTATGTCTATGCAAAATTGTCATTGCCCATTAACAGAAGGACAGAAGAAGACTTCTTAAGCATCAAAAATATAATTGCCATGAAGACATAGTAATTATATTTTTGTTATTTAAGAAGTTGAAAACAGAAAATTTCCTTTATTTCATTGAAACAAAGTGACTTGTGAGAAATGAATATCCACTGAATTAGTGATAAAAACTGTAAGTATTTATTCCCATTTGCAACCACTTATCTGTATGAACTCAGTTTTTCTTCATCGGTTTGTATAAAAATGAGGAAAGATCCTGTTTGAAAAATATTGATCAGGAGCTTTGTGTGACACTTTTTAACATTGAACCAAATATCATATAATCGTTTTTGATGAAACAGGCATTTCTAGTAAAAGAATAAGAACAATTCTTGGAAAGAAAATAGGAAGAAAAAAGTTTTTTATTAGATTCAGATCTTATTTATATGAATATGATGATGCATGGTTATGTTTGTTGCATTATTAATAGGAATCTACCTGTAACTTAATTTAAAAATTGAATTAATTACTTTTGTTCCACATAATTGTGATATAGATTTTTATTTTTATTAAATAATTGACAATGTTTCTTTAATAAAGAAGTTTGTTAGAAAAATTGAATTCCTTTGCAAATTTTACTAAAATCTGAAAATAAAAAGGAAATTAAACATTTTGTTTTTTCAACATTTTTATTGAATTATTTATTCATTATAAGTTTTAACTTGTTAATTTTCTCAGATGAATATAAAATATTAAAAAATTCATTGATTGTAAAATAATAGCCAATTACATTTATTCATAAAATAAATTATTATTTTTGAAAAATGGCTATGCATGTTTTTTTTTTTTTCTGCTATGCTGTGACAGTTTTGGATTTTCAAAAGTGAACTATCAACTTGAAAAAGTTTGGAAGCACTGGGTTATTGAACATTATGCTGAATTAGTACTCTCATAAAGTCTTAAAATTTTGTGTTATATTACTGTATTCAATAGGAAGAAATGAATTTGCACAGTTCTAATAATAGGCAAAGGTGGATTTATTATCTATAGGGCCCTGCATACAACTCTTTTTCAGGGCCTGTTTATTCATCTCAATATATGTGACTACATCTGAAAATTAGAATTTAAGGGCCTCTCACCCACACAGAGTCCTTACTTTTGTATATATTACTTATACTTATAAATCTGCCCCTGATAATAGGGTAGTAGTTATTGTACTGTTCTATGGTATGGCAGTGCAACATAGAGAATGCAGGTTTTCGCTGTCTTTCATCAACAATGTTGAATTTTTCTAATGATAACATATATGTACAGCATATTCCACTTCACAACCATGCCATTAATTATTCTATGATTATCATTCCATTGTTCTGTTGATGACAACTTTGGGCAGGAAAGATTGGGGAGGGTTTCTCAAGTAATACATGTATATGTTGCCACCTGCATGCTACTTTTACTGATTAGTAATTAGCACTAATTATAAGATGCTGGTTATGTTTGTTACATTATTTCATATAACAAAATTTTTGGAAATATATTTTTTATTCATAGGTGGTCCAACTGGTACACCATTAGTTCTAAGAGCTAGGCAAGCACTTGATCATATTGAAATGCCTTGGTAAGTTGTATGAATTTTAAATCTAAAATATGTACAATATAATGTTTCTGGCAGCTTACAAGCTAGATTTAACTTGCAAAATTATTTTACTTGTCCTTAATTTTTCTATCTTCATCTAAATACAATAGAATGCAACACTTATAAATTTATAAAATATATAATAAATTAAAAATTTTATTATAAAATATATAATAAATATATAATGAATTTATAAAATTACTCTTTTGATATTGCATCTATCTTTTTCACTGTCAAAAGCCAGAATTTATTTTGTTTCTCTTCTCCCACTGGCCACATTTCAGCTCATGCCAGGCTGGTAATCTTCAGTTCCAAGGTTCCTACCCACTATATTAGATCCTTACTAATTAGCTATAATAAAGGTCAGATTCTTAAAAATAATCTTAAATTTCTCTTTTCAGGGAGGGACGACAATAAGCATCACCAAGGCATGGGTCTGCTTATCAGCAGACACGCTAGTGATGCTCTTCTAGGATATGAGTGCATTAATGAAAGGTTTCTTACAGCAAAATTTCAGACAAGCGGTAAAGACTTGAATGTTATCTGCTGTTATGCCCCCACTGAGGATGCCGATGAGGATGAGAAGGATAGGTTTTACCGACAACTTCTGAATATTTCGAATTCTGTCAAGAAAGGAGATATTACCCTTGTTCTAGGTGACTTCAATGCCAAAGTTGGTACTGACTCTGACCTGTGGGGAGGAGTAATAGGCCCTTTTGGTAGTGGTAGCTGCAATGGCAATAGGCAACATCTCCTACAGGTAAGTAAACTCAATGGTTTCAGAATAACTAACACTTATTACAAACACTGTAACATACATAACTACACATGGGTTTCACCTGATGGGCTGCATAAGAATATGATTGATTATATATTAATTAACAGCAAATGGGCTAGTTCTGTTAGGAATACCAGGTCATATAGGGGAGCTGAAATTGGATCTCACCATTAGCTTGTTAAAAGTGTCTTGCAATTTAAACTTAAAAAGTATTGTGCCAGGGTTTAAAAATTTACCTTTAATACTGAAGCTGTGAAAGACCCAGTTATAGCTAAAGCTTACCATGATAGGTTACTTAGTCATTATGACAGTCATGGTTTGCTTACTACTGAAGTTGAGGAAGAATGGGACCATTTTAAACAGACTTTTTTGGAAACAGTACTCTTTTAGGGGAAAAAGGAGCAGAGGAAGCAGAATTATTTGAGTGATAAGGCACTTGAGCTTATTTCAGAAAGAAGGAACTGCAGGAATGTCCTTAATCAGTACCCTACTAGTCCTAATAGAAAGGATTACAGAGAGCTTAATAAACGTGCAAAGAATCAGTTAGCTACTGATAAGAATCTTTGGCTTGATGGCTTGGCTGACAAAGCCGAGGAAGCAGTTAGACCACAAACCAGCAGAGAGTTGTACCAGAGAGTTAATGTTTTGTGTGGTAGAAAATGGACAGGCATACAAGGATTGAAGGATAAACAAGGTAAGGTTATAGAAGGTGAGGATTCTGTCATGGCTAGGTGGGCTGAGCATTTCAGTAATGTTCTAAACAATGTGGTTAGTTCTACTCCCATTGTTTGTAATGATGATAGATGCATTGGTGGCTTTAATGTTGGCCCTATAACACAATCTGAAGTTATTTTTGCTGTTTCTAAACTTAAACTACATAAATCCTCAGGGGTAGATGAAATTACTACCGAAATGCTTATAGCTGGGAATGTTTCGGTTACCACTTGGATGACTGAAATTCTGAATATCTTTTATGATAAACGCATGGTTCCTAAGGATTTTACCAGAGCTATTGTTATCCCTATTTTTAAAAAAGGTGATCGCAGTTCTTATGATAACTATAGGGGTATCAGCCTATTCTCTGTTACAGGTAAAGTTCTTTCCATGATTGTGCTTAATAGAATTAAGAATCTGGTTGACAGGCAATTGCGTGATGAGCAATGTGGATTCAGAAGTGGTAGGGGGTGTGTGGATCAGATATTTTCACTTAGGCAGATTCTTGAGAAATGTTTAGAGTTTCAGAAACCTTTGGTTGCTAGCTTTGTTGATTTCAAAAAGGCCTTCGACTCTATTGATCGCCATAATTTGTGGTTGATTGTGAGATCATATGGTATACCTGACAAGTTAGTTAACATAATGAAAGCTCTCTATAATAACATTGAGTCGTGTGTGAGAGTTGGTAAGGCTTGTAGCAATTGGTTTAGCATTACTTCTGGTGTTCGACAAGGGTGCATTTTGTCTCCTTTCCTCATTAGTTTGGTTATTGATTATGTTATGCGAAATTCACTTCAAGGGAAAGATTTTGGCCTTAAATGGGCTGGAGATACGACAATTTCTGATTTAGATTATGCTGATGATTTAGCCCTTTTGGCAAATGATGTTGATGAGATGAACTCTTTCATTCGAGCTGTTGATGAGACTGGTTGTAGAGTAGGTTTGGTTATAAACAGAGAGAAAAACTAAAGTGATGAAAATTGGTCAGGCAGGCTGTGATTCTGTTAATCTGAATGGTTGCAGTCTTGAGCAGGTGTCACAGTTTAATTATCTTGGGAGCTATGTAACAGATGCTGGTGATGTGCAGCATGAGATTAACAGACGAATAGGGATTGCTGCTGGGACTTTTAAGAATCTATGGAGAGTGTGGAGAAATAGGCGTATACACCTAAAGACTAAAATTAGACTGTATAATATTTGGTTCTTTTTAGGGTTAGTTATGGTAGTAAAACTTGAATGTTTTGCAAACAAGATAACAGGAAACTTTGTGCTTTTGATTTTAGATGCTTATGCAGTATCTTGGGCATTAGGTGGTTCAACTTTGTAACTAATGATGAGGTTAGGCAAAGGAGTTTGCAACCTCCTTTAAGCGGCATATTGTGCAGAGAGTGACTCCGTTGGTTTGGCCATGTTGCCCATATGGATAATTATAGATTGGCGAATAGGGTTATGAACAGTGTGCCTAAAGCCTCAGAAAGAGGGGGAGACCTAGGATGCGGTGGGCAGACAATGTCAAACAGGACCTTGTTAGAATTGGTGTGCAGTGGCCAAGATGCAGTAGATGTAGCTCAGGACAGACTTGCTTGGAGAACTAAATTGCACAGTCTGGATGGACCTCCATAGCCAATGGCTGCTTGAGGATGATGATGAATTCACATATTCTTTAACATCCATTACACCCCACTAATATTGGGCGGGGGTGGTTCAGTCGGTAGCTCACCAAGCTCGTAATCTGCAGTTCCCAGGTTCGAGTCCTAGCTGAGTCAGTGTTGAGATTTATCTCTGCAAAACTCCCCGCCCTGCGTACGGTTAGTAGGGGACACTGATGGGCTGGGAAAGGTCGCTATCCGTTGTATGGGACGTTAAGCTGTAGCCCCGTGTGCGGGAGTGCCATACCCTGTGCACGTTAAAGAACATGCTGGATGGCCTTGATAGGAGGCTACCATCTGTCTCCCAACAGCTGTTCCAGTGGGTCCCCTCCCTAACCTTCTCTGAACCTTTGGGGTCCTTGTGACCTGGCCATTTAGCTCATGGTGTGCAAAAAAATGCCACTCAGAGGTTAAACAACCCAATCCCACTAGTATTGAGATTTATCTCTGCTAAACCCTTACTCTGCCCTCAGTCAGAAAGAGGACACTGATGGGCTTGGAAAGACTGCCACTAGTTGGATGGAACTTAAATCCTTGGCCCCATGTGGAAGAGAGCCAGGCAATGTGCATGTTAAAAAATTTGTTAAATAGCCTTATGAAATGGGTACTGTCTTCTAACAGCTGTCCATCCCACGGGTCCCCTTCCCCTAGCAATCTCTGAGCATAAGGTCTTCCCCATTTATCCCATTGTGTGCCCAAATGTACCACATAGAGGTGAAAAGACCTAAAACTGTACCTAGCGATGTGCTTTGCATGATTAAGTTTGTTGTTCAACCAACTGGAAACATGAGGGTTGTTAATGTTCTATATGTAAAGGTACAAAAATATGATTATTTTTACTATAGTTTTTAACCACCATTCTAAATTTTTTATGTTTAATAATTTTATAAATATTATTTAAATTCATTAGTGTTTGTTTACTTTATTTACATGTTTGAATATTAATCCATTTTTCTATGCGCTAGGCATTTGCGATATGTTGGACAACCTGAAATTGGTGACAAAAACAGGGCTACACTTGTTCGTAGCTGTATTGATGTAGATACGTCTGGTAATGTGGTGCAGTTTTTAAATGAACTGGGATTTAGGTATGTATTGTATTAATTTGATTACAAAAATTTGATTATATATGTAGGTGGGTGGGTGTACTGATCCTTTGTAACAAGATTTCAGAAAATGTCATAGGAAGAGGATTTTTGGATCAATTGTTTTTCAGTTTTATATAGATTGAACTACTGTATTCCAATTAAAAAAAAAAATCTCATGTTTGAGTCCAGGTACATTCTTTATGATCCAGAAAATTTAACCTCAACAGTGTTCTTCTGGATGGCACATATGACAATATATATTCATGTAGGGCTTGAAAGATTTACAGTGGGGCATTCCCAATAAAAATATACCATTTGTTAACTATTGAGAAGTTTCTGTCATTTTTTTTTTTTGACAGATTTGGATCCCTTGTAATTTTTTAAATATTTTACTGCTCAATCCTAAATTTCTATACCTGGATTATCCCCAAATTACTTTGTGTTGCATTTAAAATTCAAGTTCTGTCTATAAGGAAACCTGATTTAGAATCTTGGATCACTCCCTCCCCCATTTTTATAGTTTATCATTTTGAGTTGTAATTAAATACTTTGCAATATGCGAGGTACTTGACCAGCCAGTCTCAAATTTCTCATATGAATTTCTTCTATATTTCATTAAAAAATCTGTCTTCACCTATCATAGATCTCAAATTCAAGTTTAAAACCACTTTTATTTTTTCACTACATTGGAGGGTTAAGGGAGATATTGAAATGCTTTCTTGTTTCCCCACCTATCCACCCACCCTGCTCTACCTACTATCTACCCAATGCAGTGAAAAAATAAAACAAATTTGAAATTTAAACAAATAAAAAATACTTTGAAAATTAAAATTAAGCTTTGTATGGCAAAATGCCTGCCTCGAATTTATCTGTCTACCTTGAATTTATTTATCTGTTAATGTTATGTAGTTTATATATTGTCTGCAATATTATATAGTTTACATAATATCTGTAATGTTATGTAGTTTATCTGTAAATATTTTTCGCTATTTATTTTCATACAATTTGTTGAGTTTAAATTTAAAAATCATTGAGTTTAATGATTTTTTTTTACATGTTTGTATGCTTATAAAAATGCAAAATATATGGTTATTTATAACTTAGAAATTAATTTATCCTAAAATTTAACTTAGAATTTAATCAATAAAAGAAAAAGATGTAGTCAGCATTAATTAGTTTAGTGGTCTTGTATCTAGAGAGACATGGGTTCAAATCCCACATGTTGACAAAACTTTTTCCACAAAAATATTAGAATTTTGATAAAATCGTTTATTTTTTTCATTTGAAATCGTTTACCAAGAATATTATCAAATTCAGACATATATATATGTTTTAAAAAATGTGAAAAATCATTAATTATTTGCTTCTAATTGCATTGGAACACTGTGATTACAAATAGACCATACATTATCTTTTTAGAAATGATTGCAATGATGGTGCAAATTAGGCAATAGAGGATTAATTGGTCCAGTCCATGAATACTGTTGAATGTGCAGTGAAATTCCTTTTCATTCATATATAATCATGTTTTATATTAGACATAATTTAGGAAATAGGAAAGCCATCAATTTCAAGTGTGTATATAAACTGCTTTAACCCTCCAGGTGGCTGGAATGTGTTTTCCCTCAGGTATCTGGTCCCATAGTGGTATTGGCATGGCTGCCCGGCCACACACCATTGCTTACGCCTTGCTGTGTCTCTTGTGAAACATAGAGAGAGATAAATGCATGACACTAGGAGGGTTAAAGAGTATGCAAATTAGAAATGATTGCAATGATGGTGCAAATTAGGCAATAGAGGATTAATTGGTCCAGTCCATGAATACTGTTGAATGTGCAGTGAAATTCCTTTTCATTCATATATAATCATGTTTTATATTAGACATAATTTAGGAAATAGGAAAGCCATCAATTTCAAGTGTGTATATAAACTGCTTTAACCCTCCAGGTGGCTGGAATGTGTTTTCCCTCAGGTATCTGGTCCCATAGTGGTATTGGCATGGCTGCCCGGCCACACACCATTGCTTACGCCTTGCTGTGTCTCTTGTGAAACATAGAGAGAGATAAATGCATGACACTAGGAGGGTTAAAGAGTATGCACAATTACCTGCTTATTATATCGTTAATCGATTGATCTATCTGTCCAACCAATCAAAAATATAACATTCATCCACAAGATATGTTCATTAAATGTTCTTGACTGCATTATATATATCGGTGAGGTCACATTTTACTGACTATTGTTTGTTGTATTACTTTTTTCTTTTAGAATGGCAGAAAAAATTAAAATTTATGATTTAAATTGTTTAACCTTGATCATGCTTTAGAAAAAAAAGCAAAGTATCTCTCAGATACATTGTACTGAATAGTGTATTGTTGCATATTGTGACTAACAGTATGGCAAAACTCTTTGGGGATGAAAGCTCATCAGATTCTTTGAATGCTGATTTTTCAACTATATTTTTTCAGTATTTTTTTAATAGTTAAAAATATAAAAGACTAAGCAAATTTCTTTTAATCAGTTTAAAAAAATATTCTCTTCTGCAATACTTTGGTTAAATGTTCCACTCCTATAACTCTTAAGAATTCAGAGTGTTGTAGAAAATCAAGATTTTATGTATATTAGGTTGTTGCAAATGAAATAGCTGAATGTTAGTGAAACATTCACAGCTATAACTTTGTTAAAAATACTTAATCAAAATATGCACCAGCAGATTCAATACAACTCATACTAAATAGGCACTTTAGCGTCGATTTAAATTTTAGAGGAAAAATTGTCTTGAGCCAGGTGGGATACGAACCCACGACCTCCTGATAACATGTGTGCTCTGGACCACTGAGTTACCGGTCGCCAATCAAGATTTCCTCTAACTAGCGCTATGAACATTCCTTTTATGTTTCATATAAGCGCTGTTCAGGCAATTTCTAGCCACAAGTGGCATTTATATTAGCCAATAGATGGAAGCATTCTTCAGCCCACAGCATGTGTTTCTCCTACAATGAAATCAACAAGAATGGCTTTCTGAGTTTAGGTTACTGTTACATGTTTTCTCCCACTTGGCAATCAATGTTGCCAGCCACAAAAAGTAAAATATCTAATATCCTCCCAGTTGCCTGGAGATGTTGGTATAGGAAGATCTTAATAGGAGTCAAAATGATCAATAACATGAAAACTTGACATTCTGGCCATTTTGTAAAGCCAGATCTGAAATCAGCACCTGAAAAACAGTTAAAGGCAGCTACAATTGTTCATGTTATAAAAACCTTGTAAACCAGTGTAAATTTACAAGAACAAACTTTGGTGGAGCTTGGAAAAACAAGAGGTGCTACTTCAAGCAAAAATGTTTATATTAGATTTATACCCTATGTTCAGTGAAGAAGCTGTTTTCTAGTGGTTAAGTAGGAGCCAGAGCTTAAACTTTACCATTTGTTCACTGTTTCAAATAAAAAGAAAAGCAGCATTCATTAAATTCATGGCATATTAAAATAAGTGAGTCTTTTTTTTTATCTGTGGTTTAACTAGTCTTATTATTTTTAAATTTTATTCTTTATTTTTTGTGCTTAAATACATAGTATACTTTTCAATCACTATTTCATATAACAAACTTATGGATATAATAAAGTTATTAGTCTGCCCTTCAATCTCATTATAAATGAGTTCACTATATAAGCTAATTTTATAATCTTTTCATGGATAATATTAATATTCTTTCTAGCTTAAACTTTATATTTGACTTTAAAGTATATTTATATTAAGAATTGGAAGAATGAAAGCCACAATTATTGAAGTCATATTGATAATTTTCTTTGTAGATTAGACTATGAATTTGTCCTAAAAGGATTTATGTTTAGAAAAGGAAGAATGAAGGTCACTGTTGCCAAAGTTTGTCGTGTAAGTTTTTATTCATAAGTATCTTAATACCTCACTGGTGATTAATTTTTGTATTGCATTTTATGTAAATAGAAAGGGATAAACCCCAGTTTATTGTAGTAATGAATTTATACTGTGCTGGGGAATACCATAGCTAATTGAATTAGTCTATAGCATGTTATGCTGATTTGGCTATGTATTTGTTATTTGGAAAAGTAAAATTGAAAAATTTCTCCTAATCTTTTTTAACATGCTAAACTGACAGGCTCCTGTCAGACCTCTGTGGTAAGCAGCTGCTTGAGGGGGTATTTATTTTTTATTTATAATAGTTTGAAGGATAAACTTTAAAATTTTATTTCAAGTTAGGGAAAAAATGGTTTAAAAAGTTCATATTTGATATTGTGATTTACATTTAGAGACTAATGGTCTAAATCAGCGCTGTCCAACTAGTGGCCTGCACAAGGATTTTTGTGGCCCGCGAGCAAAATCAAGTTTTTACTCGAAATTTTAAATAAATATCTGTAATCCACCGTATAATTTTTTTTTGTCAACTTATATTACTTTACTTGATTTGCAATTTTCAATTTACTAATTCTATAAAGTTTACAAAACATTCTTAAGCTGATTGGCATACTTCTGAAACTTTTTAAGAGCAGTGCAGCATCATCAAGCAAATGTTTTTATGAAGCTGCAGTAATAAGAAGCATCTAATGACAGCATGAATCGCTCTCACTGCGTGTGTATATGGCATGCATTGTCGAATGCTGCACTGTATTGTGCACCATGAGACGTGTGGCATTTCGCTGAGACTAAATGATGTAATGGAAAAGGTTGTCAAAATTACCAATTCGTGGCGGAAATCGTTCTCTCACACACAGAAAATTTAAAGCTTTTTTGGATGAACTGCATGCTGAGTATGGTGATCTGCTTTTACATAGTAATATTCGCTAGTTAATTGCCGGAAATGCCCGAAGAGACTTTTTACACTTCGAAAAGAAATTTATCTTTTTCTCACAGAAGTGGGCACCAATGAAGATTTAATAGCAAGTTTTGTTGATGAAATTTTCTATGTTCACTTGCTTTCCTAACAAACATTACAGATTATTTAAATGTCTTGAATAAATCCTTACAAGGAAAAGATCAAAATGTGTGCTGTCTTTATAACCATTTTACTGGGTTTAGAAACAAACTACAATTGTTGAAGAAAAATTTGCAGGAAAACAATTTAATTCATTTTGAAACTTTTAAAGAGTTCTACGAAGAAATGAAGCAACTTAGTAAAACAGTTGATTCTGAAAAATTTGTTCCTAAATTAGATATTATAGTAAGTCTATTAATTAGATATTCTATTTAAATATATATATATATTTAAATAGAATTAATATATATTTTATTCTATTTAATAGAAGATTTTCTCAATTTGATGACCTTAAGCAAAGTTTAAATTTATTCAGTAATCCATTAAATATTGATATTAGCACCGTAGATCCTAAATATCGAATGGAATTATCTGACCTTCCGGCCAACCCAATTATTGCATCTAATAGAGAAACTTAAATAGAATTGTTCAAACTTTTGCCTAAAGAAAAATATCCAAAAATGAAAAACTTTGGATTCCAAATAATTTCTATGTTCGGAAGTACATATATCTGCGAGAGCGCATTTTCTGATATGAAACATATAAAATCAAGATACAGAAACTGCTTGAACATATACTTCAGCTTGCAACAACAAATATCGATATGGACGTAAAAGAAATTATTGCCCAACAACTAAGGCCACAATGCTCCCATTAAATTTATTAAATATTTGATAAGGTTTAGAAAATTTATAGTAGTTTATTATTACTTATTATTTTTTGTATAAATAAAATAATTTTTTGAGCTGACATGAACTGACTTTTCAACTACCTATCCTATTCTTTTTTTTTTGGCCCGCGAAATATTGGCAAAGGAAAAAATGGCCTGCGGTCCTAGAGAAGTTGGACAGCACTAGTCTAAATGGATACTGTTGTTTATGGAGCTTAATTTTAACAAAGTTGGGTATTTGCTAGGTATGGGGGAGGGGGGCTCAAGGTTTAGATATATCTGAGAGGAATAGTGATTTTTTTTTTTTAGTTTAATTGAGATAATATGTGAGGTCATTTTGTAATTCTTGACATCACAAATCGCAGAATTAATTTTCTAGATATGGTTGGATTTTTTAAGCAAAATGATCTAGTATATATTTTAACTTATGTAATTTGATTAGTTGTTTAGGCTTCTGATATACACTATCTGATCAAAAGTATTTGGATATTTCGTCTGAGTAATGGATTTGCCCATATGTGCCACAGCCATGGCCTAAACAGGTGTAAAAGGACACATGTGTCCTAGTAAACCTCATAAACATGCATGAACAGGAGAATGAGCCATATGGCAGAACTCAATGATTTCAGTGGGGCACAGTCATAGGATGCCACCTTGGCAACAAGTCAGTTCGAAACATATCAGCCCTGCTACAGTTGCTCTGATCAACTGTAAGTGATGTTATTGTGAAGTAGAAATGCCAAGGAGCAACAAATGTGCAATCACGACCCAGTAGGACACGTAAAATGACAGAGTGGGACCGTCGAGTGCTGAAGCAGATGGTGCAACAAAATCGCCTGTCCTCAGTTGCAGCATTTGCCACCAAGTTCCAAAATGCCTCTGGAAGAAACAGCAGCACCATAACAGTTCGTTGCGAGCTGCAGGAAATGGGTTTCCATGGCCAAGCAGCCGCACACAAGCCTAACATCAACAAGATCAATGCTAAGTGTTTGTTGGAGTGATGTAAAGCACAGCTCTTGAGCAGTGGAACCACATTGTTTGGAGTGATGAATCACACTTCACCATCTGGCAGTCCGACAGACATGTCTGGTGTGGAAGATGTCAGGTGAACGAATCCTATCTGACTTTGTTGTATCAACTGTGAAGTTTGGTGGATGAAGTATCATGCTCTGGGGCTGTTTTTCATGATTCGGGTTGGGCCCCCTTGTTCTAGTGAACGGGAGTCTGAACACTGCAGCTTATAATGGCATTCTAAACAATTTTGTGCTCTCAACTTTATGGCAACAGTTCAGTGAATACTATTTCCTGTATCAACATGAAAATGGCCCTGTCCACAAAGCGAAGACCATGCAGGAATGGTTTGATGAGATGGATATGGAAGAACTTCACAAGTGTGCACAGAGCCCGATCTCAAGCCCATGGAACACCTTTTGGGTGAATTGGAAAGTTGGCTGTGAGCCTGGCTGAACCACCTAAAATCATTGACTGACCTCACTAATGCTCTTGTGGCAGAATAGCAGGCAATTTCCATAATAATGTGCCAAAATCTAGTGGAAAGCCTTCCTTGTAGAGTGGAGGCTGTGATAGCAGCAAAAGGTGGACCAACACGAAAATAATTCCTTTCCTATTACCAGGCAATTGTGGATGAGCAAGTATCTGGATACTTTTGATCATATAGTGTAGATGATTAATGGTATAGTTTAAATTGGACTTTTTCAATTTCTGCTACTTTGTGTACAGTTTGTTTCAGTTGAGAAATAATTATATGCAATGAGGGAGGGATGAATTTTGTGTCTTTGTTCAGAATATTAATTTGGTTGGCGTCTAGATTTACATATCAAAATTTAACTAATTTGTTTTGCGCTTGTTAATTGGATTTGGAGTGTGAGGTAGCAGTTATTTTGCTTCTGATGTGTTTTACTTTCTAGGTTGTTTAGTTTATAGGAGCCGTCCCGTGGCCGAGTGGTTAGCACGCTTAGCTACTGATCTACGGGACCTGGGTTCGAGCCCCGGGTAAGGCATGGATGTTCGTGTTGTTTTTCTGCTGAGGTCCTGCCATCCTCTCGGATCTTTTACTTTGGCATATAAACTGACAGGCTCCTGTCAGACCTCTGTGGCAAGCAGCTGCTTGAGGGGGTATTTATTTTTCGCCATCCCATGGCCGAGTGGTTAGCGCGCTTGGCTACTGATCTAAGGGACCTGGGTTCGAGCCCCGGATAAGGCACGGTTGTAGGTGTTGTTTTTCTGCTGAGGTCCTGCCATCCTCTCAGATCTTCTACTTTGGAATATAAACTGACAGGCTCCTGTCAGACCTCTGTGGCAAGCAGCTGCTTGAGGGGGTATTTATTTTTTATTTAGTTTATAGGTATGTTATAAGCTCACCAGACAAAAAATTAGTCATCTCCTGCTGTAAGAGGGTTATGTCCGTTCGACAGCAACAGAGGGTGCACCAGTAATAAATGCATCCTGCAAATAGCTGTGCCATGTGCTATGGGTTCATACAGTAACAAGAAGTGGTTGTGTCCCACATGTGTGTTAGTCACTCCATGAAACATGGGTCGCGTCAAAGATGTGAATGAGTGGCAAAAAGATGTTATTGCATTTGGCCTAGCCAAAGGGCATAGTGTACAAGAAGTTGCTGCCTTTGCAGGTGTGTTGAAACGTACTGTCCAAAAGGTCTTTCAGTAGTGGCATACATCGCAGTCCACTGCTAATCATCGCCAGAACTGCTGCAGAAAGATTGTGCTCACCAATAGGAACCGCTACAGTGTGTCACACATTATTAAGGCAAACCGCTTTGCAATGAGGCAGGAATTGCTCCAGTCAGTTAATGCAGGTCTACAACAAGCTGTTTATGAATGAACACTCTGAAGGGAACTGCATGCCATGGATATCTGGAGCAGAGTACCGCAGAAGAGACCCAGTTAACAGGCTGCATGGCTACAGTGGCCGCAGCGCCACAAAGGCGACTGTCAACTCTTGGAAGCATGTGATCTGGTCAGATGAGTTACGTTTTTGCTTGTACTCAAATGATGCAAGGCAACGGGTACATCGTAAGCCGCATGAAGCCTTCCATGCAGACAGTGTGCAAGGTTCTGTTCAAGCTGGAATAATTCCTTGTAAGGGCAAGCTGTTGAAAAATTTAAAGCAGGACAGTTGCAAGCAGAAGTGGCAAGATATCTCAAATGGTTTCAATGGAAGTGTTGAGAAAGTTGGTATTGACACTTCAGAAACTGTTCCAGGAGATATAAATCAATACCAGAAGAACTAGCCAAGGTCCCCAGAGAGATATTTGAACCTGAACTGATAGCTATCTGGCTCTAATGGCAAGATGAAACAGTTTGACTTCATAACAACTGTCTCTTTTTACTTTCTAGGCGACAGGTGAAAGGATTTCCAGCATAATAGTATCATGAAGTCTTAATGTGGGTAGGGTATAGTCCAGGAGTCAATGGTTTGTATCCCAACTCCCATCCACCAAAAAGCTTGTTGAAACTGGTGCAGCATGTCACTTGGAGCCCTGAACACTGGGTTACTGATTCAAGTTAAGTCTCAATTTAGCCTACAGCCAGATTCTAGACATTGTTTGATCTGGAAAGAACTAGGAATGTAATACCATCTCTCCAATATCAGAGAAAGACATACTTATGATGAAGGTGGTTTGCTGGATTATAGTGGCATAACTATCAACAGCTGTATTCCCCTTCATGTGTTTGATTGAGGGTCTGTAACTGCTGAGTTACAGAGAAAAGATCTGTAAACCCTATATGTCACTTTTTAGTGGTGCCATTGACACTGATTTCTTGTTTATGGATGACTTTGTTGTCTGCTTAAAGCTAACCTGGTGCAGGAGTATCTAGAAATTGAATATATTCAATGAATAAGCTGGCCAGCAAGATTGCTAGACCTAAATCTCATTAAACATGTAAGGGATGTCTTAGGGTGACACACTGCAAATTTTCAGCCACCACCTCAGTCATTCCTCATGGTAAAGTTTGCTCTTTCAGAATAATGAGATTTGTGCCTCAGGCCGTTCTGAACTACATTATACAGACCATGGATTGACACTGTGAAGCCCTTATTAGTTGTCATATTGATGTCATATGTGCATGTTTTGAAGCATCTGAAGTTAACTTCTGCAATGCAAATATTTTATTGTTTTAATGATGTCATTGTAATATGTTCATTTCCGATCTAAGGGTTTTTATTTTCTACAATATTCCTTGTTATGCTAAATTTCTGATATATTTCATTTGATTACATGATACAATAAAAAAAGTTATGCCATATTTTGTTAGTGTTACCTTAATTTTGTCAAGCAGTTTAGTAAGAATTTGCTGGAAATGAATTAACATGTAAAGCCTATGCAGTGGATTAATTATTTTCTGTAGAAGTAAGTGGAGCACTTGTGTTCATTTTTTGAACTGTTAGCATATAACATCGAAGAATTGTATGCTTCAAAAGAATAATTTATTACTTTATGACATTGGGCATAAATAAAAATAAATACCCCCTCAAGCAGCTTCTTGCCACAGAGGTCTAACAGGAGCCTGTCAGTTTATATGCCATAGTAGAAGGTGTGAGGATGGTGAGACCTTGGCAGAAAATCAACACAAACATCCATGCCTTATAAATTTATTAACTAATTAAAGTTACTTAACCATGTGCTTAAAGTAACATTATGAACTGTCAACTTTCATGTGACGAATTGCAAATATGATGTCACCTTCCATTTGAATGTTAATGTCAGATTGTTTAATAGCCTATGAATTCTGCTATACTGTTAGACTAATATCATAACATGGAGTTGTATGCCATCATTCTTTACTAATTATGATAGAGATAATGTTTCATACTACTGCCTGTTTGTTAAAATTATCTGCCAATTAACAACACAAATCACCATTCGGGTAATGAGTTTCAATGTCATTTAAAGTTCTGAAAGATCTGTGCCAAATGTGTACTCCACAAACTGGCAGAACAACGAAAAAAGGCTAGAGGCAACTTGTGCAAGGAGATTCTGGCAATGTTTGAACCTAGTGGCCCCAAACAGTTGACAGACATTGCTGCAGTCGATGAGGTGGTTTTATTACTGTACAACTCTCAGAAAGATCGACAACTATGTTTGGAAGATGTACCATGTCCCTAAATCCTCCGACAAGACTTTCACTTAAGGAAGGGGATGTTCACAATTTTTTTCAATTCCAAGAAGTGGTAGCTGGGGAAACCTTATCTGAAAAAAAAATGGCTATAAATGGCCAATACTACACCAACATTGTTTTGCCCAAAATGGTTAAGGGGATGAAGGTGCAGCATCCAACAACAGACATGACAAGGGTTCTCCTTCATGACAATGCCAGTGCTCACAAAAACCAGCAAGTTACAGACTATCTGGAGCAGGAAAAAATCGAACAGCTACCGTATCCTACACTGTGGATACCCTACCATGTGATTTTTGGTTGTTTCTAAAAATTAAAAAAGAACTCACTAGGAAACCTTTTTCAATGGTGTAAGACCTTGTAAAATACATTCATTCAGAATTGCGGAGTATTCCACTGCAAGAAATTTTGGATTTCTACAAGAAATCCAAACTTTGTCCAGATGTTCAGAACTGGCGTAGAGGTCTGTAACTTTGCGTAGGTGCTGAAGGGGAGTGCTTTGAACAAGTGTAAAAGTTTTATTGAGGTAAGTGAAATGGTTTTTGTTTTCCAGATGTCTGTTGAAAACTTGTTGAACCCCTCTCCTATACCCCTGTATGTAGCTAAATCAGTTTGCAAATTGTACATTCTTTATCAATATTTTAGAATTGAACTTTAACATAGTTACCATAGAAATAATATTGATTTATCAATTATGTTATAGTTACTCCAGCAAGGGAATCCAGATAGTATTGAACCTGTATCCCAGTCATACTTGGTGGAACTCAGTGTAGTTGCCCCTTCAGGACAGGTGATCCCAAATTTTATATTTACTTTTATTTGCTTTTATTTGTTAAGACTTCTGTATCATACAAATGTAAATAATGAAGATACATATTACTGTAAAATAGATACTAAATTTCAAGGAACAGGGTTTATAATAACAAGATAAGAGTTGCTAAGCTGAATAATAATAATTCAGAATCACTAATTTACTGATATTCTTGCAGTAATTAAAAGCACAGGACCAGGAAAAATATCAGAAAACTGTGTGATGCTAATAAATGTTTTTAGGAGGGAAATTTATGGGAGGGTTTTCTTTTGTGCAGCACACTAAAATGTGTCAATGAGCGAACTGGTATAATAATATTATTTATATATGATATATAAATAACTCACATAGACTTTCCAAAATTATTGGTATCTCCTTTTACATTTATGGTAAGAGGTGAGAGCTGGGTAGATGGATTCCCCCCCCCCCCCCCCCCACTTTTTTTGTAGTAATTGTGAAATAAAACGCTCGAGACCAACAAATTATGAAAAAAAGGTTCTGGGAAAAAAAACTTGTTATGAATAAAACATACATTAAAAGTTTTATTTATCCATATTTATCTCAAATTTTAGCTAGATTATTTTGTGCTTTATTTGTACTAATTCAGGTAAGCTTAGATTAATTTCTCATGCATTTCTTTTTGGTCACAAAAATATTCATCATTAATGTTGATGTACACTATCGAATTTCAAAACAAAATATGAAAGAAGGATGTTTATGAACTGAATGTAAATTAAAAATTAAGCATTTATACCAACACTTAATACTTTATTTTATAAAATTAGTAGATATATGATCAATTAATTTTGTGGAAAAAAATTTTGCCAGCATATGGAGCTCAAATCTGCATCTCTCCAGAAACATACAAGAATATTCTCAGCATTTGAACTAATGCCAGCTCTATCTTTTTTCCACTAAGTATGATTATCACTTTTCCCTCGATTTTCAGCAATTATTTTTGGTGCCATCTATGATCTCGGTTGGCAACCATTTATTTTTTTAGTTTGCTGAGTAAGATGGAAATAAATAATGAAGTCACATCACGCTATTATCGTTATTAATGATTTTAACAATAATTGACAGTCACAGAGTTACCTGTTGACTTTTTAAACATCTATAGATCAATAAATTTTGTGGAAAAAATTTCAGTGCTGTACTGGGCTCAAACCCACATCTCTCCAGAAACATGCCAGAGTATTCTACCTTGTATTCAGATGGTTAGAATACTCTAGCTTGTTTCTAGAGAGATGTGGGTTCGAGTCTTTGTAAGTTGGTGAAATTTTTCCACAAAATTTATTGATCTATAGACGTTTCAAAAGTCAACAGGTAACTCTGTGATTGTCAATTATTGTTAAAATTTATATGATATTTAATGAAATAATATAGGCATGGATTTAGAAAAATATAAAAAATACCTGTCTTCCCATATGAACCATAAAAAGTAGAAAATAAAGCTAAAGCACATCGATGGTGCAATCAGTCACTGAATTTGTATTCATTTCAAAGGAAGATAGGGCACAGTCAATCTTGTTGAGTAGATAAATTGGTGCCCTATTGTTCTTTGAAATGAATAAAATTCAGTGACTGATTGCACCACTGATATGGTTTACTTTTATTTTCTACTTTTTAGGGTGCATATGGAAAGATATGTATTTTTAATTAATTTGTATTTTTTCTTTGTCAGAAACTTTCATATGATATACAGGGTGATTCAGAATTCATCATCAATATTTGGTGGGGAGGTAGGTAATAAGAAACGAAGGAGATTTCACATAGGAAAGCATGGGCGCATATGCCATGTAGTAGGGCAAAATGACCCCAGTTCAATGATGGAAAGAACACATAAGAAGGAAGTGGTAAGGAAAAAACATTTATTATCTTACATGTAACATTTCTTTGCATTGGTTGTACAGACTTACAAGAGGTGCTCGAACTGCCGACCATGTGCTAGAATGCATGACTCACAACGGTGTTGCATGGACAGCCAGACCCTGTGGAAGATGCCTGGCATTTCCCGGATGTTTGAGGCAGCAACTGATATGCGTGCTACAAGATCCATAGCACTATCAACAGGGGTCTTGTACACCATGTTTTTCATAGCACCCCATACAAAGAAATCGATTGGAGATAAATCCGGTGAACGTGGTGGCCAAGAAACCGGTCCACCGCGGCCAATCCATTGACCACCAAACTGTCTGCGTAGGTAAGCACGCACAGCATTTGCGAAATGTGCAGGAGCGCTGTCATGCTGGAACCACATTCGCCGGAGACTACCATCAGGAACCTCGTTCAGAAGATCCGGTAACACAGTCTGAAGAAATGTTAGGTACTTGGCACCGTCCAAACGGGATGGTAGTAAATACGGGCCCAACAAACAGTCACCGACAATCCCAGTCCACACATTGACAGCAAAACGTTGTTGCGCAGCTCCAGGTCTTGTACCGTGTGGGTTCTGATGAGCCCACACATGCCAATTGTGTGTGTTGAAGACACCCTCTAGAGTGAACAACGCCTCATCGGTGAAAAGAACATACGTTGGGAAATTGGGATCAACGGCTGTTCTCTGCATGAACCACTGACAAAAAATAACACGCTTGGGATGGTCGTCTGCTGCCAATAATTGCACTCTTTGCAGATGAAACGGATGTAACCCTTCATCGTGTAATATCCGCCACGCTGTTGCTTGCGAAATTCCAAACTGCCTAGCCATACCTCGTGTGCTAGCACCAGGTTGTTCCTCGATTTCCTGTAGGACAGCTTCCTCTACTGCTACTGTCCGTGCCGATCTGCACCTCCCTCGATTAACATTACTAGCAGCAAACGATCCTGTTTCACGCAGTTGGCGATGAATACGTGAAAACATTTGATGCTGTGGCACACGGTGGTTTGGGAAGCGCGCTGCATACAATTGCCTGGCTCGAAGACATCTTTCTCCTGCCGCACCGTAAGTTACATGCATATCTGCACATTCATTCCACGTATACCGGTTCATGTTACTTCTGCAAATTCACCTTGTCGAATGACAACTGACTGCACGCGTCAAACAGCTGTGCTTCTGTATGAGAGGTGTGTACACACAGCGCCCTCTACACCATCATGCATTCGTCTGCCCCCATACTTTCCTATGTGAAATCTCTTTCTTTTCTTATTCCCTTCCTCCCTGCCCACGGTCAGTAGAGGACACCGATGGGCTTGGAAAGGCCGCCGTCCGTCGGATGGGACGTTAAGCCGTGGCCCCGTGTGCGGGAGAGCCATACCCTGTGCACGTTAAAGAACACACTGGATGGCCTTGACGGGAGGCTACCATCTGTCTCCCAACAGCTGTTCCAGTGGGTCCCCTCCCCCAACATTCTCTGAGCCTTCGGGGTCCATGTGACCTGGTAATTTAGCCCATGGTGTGCAAAAAAGTACCGCTCAGAGGTAAAACAACCCAACCCAACCCTTCCTCCCCCACTAAATATTGATGATGAATTCTGAATCACCCTGTATAACACGTAAACATTGACCACATTTTTCCTCCCCGTATTTGTAGAGTTGTTTTAAAGTAGTGCATGGCTTTGAAGAGATCACAAGCTTTAATTTGAAATATAACTTGTTAATGTCTACCTCCACAAGAATCAGTCCCCTTTTTCTGGAGAAGAATTCGGGGAGGTGGGGACAAAATTCTAAATAGTCTATTATGGTCTTCATATGAGCTTTCATTTGACACCTAATGTATTTTCCCCCTTTTGGGGGGGGAACTGGAAGAGGGAATCCCAATAATTGAGTGATTAGCGTGCATGAATGCACAGCATAGGAATACAGATAAGAGTTCTGCATATGGATTTTTTTTTTCTGGTTTCTGTTGTCTTTCTTTTTTGGATAATGCCATGCCCTCCTCATTGGTTTTCTCTATAGCAATACAGATTTCTGTGGCAAGTGGGTTTCCTGTGAGGGTAAGGGAAATTATGTTACTAACCCTAAGTAATAAAAAAAAATTGCTGAACTATTCTGCATTATTATCAGCATTTTCAGATCTCAGGTATCAAATTACAGTACTGGAGAATTAAACTTGCAGAGACGTCAATTCCCATTAAATATTTCAATTAAATGTTTGTTTCTGAAATAAAAATGCAATGCAAAGGAAAATGAGGTCAAATAACCAAGAATATTTGCCATTTTATGCTCTCATAAATGTTTCCTAATTCACAGCTTACAGAAGCCTGTAGAGTGCAAATTGAAAATCAAAGAAATATACCCAAAAGGAAACAAAATGCAGCAAAAGAGAGTCATCCACCAGTATCATAAATAAACTTTAATATCTTGTTGCAGATGATAACATTGGACAACAAATTGAAACTTTTTTTTTATAACATTGGTCAAATAGGATGTTTTTAACTAATTTTGGGGTGCCGAATTCAAATATGGCTATGGAAAATCTGCAGCAGGTATAGTTATTTTTTTTTAAATTATGGATTGATGTTTTCGAATTTCAATGAATACGCATATCTGGGAAATGAAAGTAAATGTGACTATTTTATTAAATTGCAGCTTAAAACTCATTAATTAATTACATGATTACAGTGAAAAAAATTAGAAACATCATAGTTATAGACCACTGAATATAAAGTAACAAATGAAATATATTGAAATGCAGAATAAGAAAACATGGGTAAGGATCTTTTATACTTACAAGAAGTTCATTTTTGTCTTTTATGTGCTGAGGTATCTTCCTTCTGCAAGAACTAGCAGTAATCACCCATTATTGCTGAGTCCCATCTCCTCCATGGTTCTGATATCCTGGTGAAATCTTTCCTCTTGCTCACGACTGACAGCTCCTAAGTTCTTGGGAAAGAAGTTGAGATGCAAGTGCAAGAAATTGATCTTCAAAGACATTTGGCAACTAAGATTTTCATAGTTTTTGAGAAGATCTTGAATGAGCTGATGGTAGTTTTCCTCTTTGTGATTCCCCAGAAAACCCTGAACCACAGACGTGAAGGAGTTAGCTTCATGATCTGAGGACCAACAAGATCACTTCTTTGAGTTTGGCATCACTTAGTTGTGGAAAATTTTCCTTCAAGTGCAAAAACCCTTTATCAGATTTGTTCATAACCTTTACAAAGTTTTTCATATGCACCAGTTTGATGTGTAGTGGTGGGAGCAGAACATCAGAGGGGTCAACTAGAGGCTTACACTTCACATTACTCTTTCCAGCAATAAAAACATCTCTTTTGGGCCATTCTTTTGTTTTGTAGTGTTCATCCACTAATAAATCAACACTTTGATGTTGATTCTAATTTTAGAGGAAAAATTGTCTTGAGCTGGGTGGGATACGAACCCACAACCTCCTTATAACATGTTAGGTGCTCTGGACCACTGAGCTACTGGTCCTACTATACTACTATCAAAATCTCAAGACAATTTTTCCTCTAAAATTTGAATCGACATCAAAGTGTTGATTTATTAGTGGATGTTGAACAGTCGAGTTTATCTCATTATTTATCATTGTAGTGTTCATTTCTGGCCCTACTGTCCCACAAACACAGAAAACAGCAAAATTTTGTAAAGCCTCCTTGAAGCCCAAGCAAGAGAATATGACTTTTAGGTTCCCACTTAAACTGGCCATATTTTATAGCAGTGAGTATTTTTTCCATGCTTATAAGTTTCCTTCATTTCCACAGCGTGTGTCATTGGAATGGAAGGTTTTTGGTTTCCTTTATGCAAAAGAACAGCTTTTAAGCTGAATTTTGACGAATCTGTAAATAGACACCATTCCTTAGAGTCATGAGTTGTTCTAATTTCTTCCATCAGCACTGAAATATCTGTGCAGAAACACAAACCATCTTGCATCTCTTAGTAAGCAGATAAAGCCAAATTTCTGTTTCCGAACAGAGAAACTTTGGTACCCTTGGCCAGAAGATTCCACTCTTGAAGTCTTGAATCTCTTCTTGTTGTTTGGAACAACAAGTTGTTGGTCTCAAACAAGATAATTTAGTTCATTTTACTGAATCAAATGAGGCTCATCTAACTTTTTAGGGGTGTATGTAGGATCATGATCTGTATGTGCCTCAAAGTCTTCCTCTGATGAATGTGAATGCATCTCCTCCCAGTTGGTTGGAAGTGTTGGTGTAGAAGATATTCTCCATGAGGAACTGTTCTTATGGCTGAATGCACATTTGGATACTGTATTTTGCTTTTGTTCTTTTTCTTGAAAAGCCCAACACTTTAGTTAAAAATAGCAATCATGCAAATGACTAATTGGCTCACACCAAACCATTGGAACTGCAAAGGGGCGTGGCTTACCTTTCAACTATTCACTCAGGCAAACAAAGCACGAAATGCAGCACACGTGTGGAGCCCATGTTTTGTTGTGCTCTCCAACATGACATCCAAAATACAAGTTGTAGGCTTTCTTCACAACCATTGTCAAAGAATGACCCTGGGATTTTAAAATATAATTTCCATACACATAACAAAACTTATGTGGCACATTAATACATCCACGACGCTGCCTTTGGGCCATTTAAACTTCAAAATTTATTCTTCAGCCCACAGCACGTGTTGCTCCTACAATGAAAACAACAAGAATGGCTGTCTGAGGTTAGGTTATGTTACATGTTTTCTCCCTCTTGGCAATCAGTGTTGCCAGCCACAAAAAGTAAAATATCTAGTATCCTCCCAGTTGCCTGGAAGTGTTGGTATAGGAAGATCTTAATAGGAGTCAAAATGACCAATAACATAAAAACTTGACATTCTGGCCATTTTTTAAAGCCAGATCTGAAATCAGCACCTGAAAAATAGTTAAAGGCAGCTACAATTGTTCATGTTATAAAAACCTCGTAAACCAGTGTAATTAGTGAATACAGAAGTCGGTGACAAAATTCGCCTTTTCCAGAAAGCAATCTGAATCATAATTAAGAGTCTGCACTCTGAAAAGTAACCCAGATTCCTTATATATATATATGTTCAACATGTCACACCAAGGAATTGCGTAAACAACTCAGAAAATATTAACAATCGAAAAAGCTTTCATTTATTCAAGCAGCTTTAACAAAGTTTGTTCAATTTTCTGCTCACCAATGAGTTAATAGAATTACCACAAGTAGTATACATCAGGATGAATATATATATATAGGGTGGTGGCACGAGGCTCTGTTTTACCAAGGTCATTCAAGTATCGCTTAGGGGATATGGCCCATGAAGTCACAGTGAGGAGAGTTCAGCTAAAAGTATATACCATATTTCCCCGAAAATAAGACCAGGTCTTATATTAATTTTTGCTCCAAAAGATGCATTAGGGCTTATTTTCAGAGGATGTCTTATTTTTTCGTGTCCAACAATCTACATTTATTCATGTACAAAAATCTCCATTTATTCAAATACATTATATTATCATTTATTTTAAGTATTAATGTCAATAATATTATTTATTTTTATTTAATTATATATTAATATTATTTTATAGTTCAATACGTCCGTTGTGTGTTGCAACGGATGTACTAAATGCATCCATCGTGTGTTGCAATGGATATACTAAATGCATCTGTCATGTGTTGCAACAGATGTACTAAATGCGTCCGTCTGGCTGATGATCTTAACTGGGGCTTATTTTTGGGGTAGGGCTTATATTATGAGCATCCTGAAAAATCATGCTAGGGCTTATTTTCCAGTTAGGTCTTATTTTCAGGGAAATACAGTACATAAACATCCATTCTTTCGTGTCTTTCTTTGGTCTTCATTTGGTGATTCTCTCTCTGTGAAAGTCTTTCAGCTAATTTTTTTATCATGTTGAACTGTGCAGTAACATACTACATGAGTAATCCTTCGAAGAATAAGAAAAGTAATGTTTCATATATATTTCCATTAGAAGCAAAAATTAGTGTGAAGTGGGTGCTGCAGTGTCAGTTTAAATATAAATTCCATGTGCACATAACTAAGATAAGAGGTAAACATTTTTCAGATGCCTGTTAAGTTTCTAGATTAAAAATAACTTGTCACATAAAAATTTCAGTCTTGTTATACTGACCAATTATATTCCAACCAAATGATTGTTATCTCTGTAAACAACGAAATGATTGTTGGAATAAGAAACCAGTTGCTCTGAAAACCATGACTGTACCCAGTAAAAAGTAGCATTATCTCAGATAACTGATAATTTAAATACCTTGGCTTATACTGACTGATTCATGGGAATAAAAACTTAGTGGTCATATTCTACACATTAGAAAATTACACCACCAGTTCCAAATTGCTATTAAAAACTAAATAATGCTGAGGGGTAAAATTTCTGCTTTGCAAACAAGATTATGATCAAACAAAAGCAGTGGAATAAACATAAAAATTGATACCTCAAAATAAAAATTTCACAATTAATCGAAACAAGAAAAAAGAGCAGATCTTTCGATAACTCCAGGAAAATTTTCTTAGTAAATTGAAAACTGCATTTACACTAGGTCCATTTAATGTTTTTTGGAATGAGAAAAATTTAAACCACTACTCATGGAAGCAGAAAATTATATTTTTATTATTTTCATTACAATTATTAACATAGTTAGCAAAAAGATAATTTGAAATAAAGATTGGTGTTCTAATTCGATCCAATTTAATTATAAGCGCAAGATCAGAATATTTTCTCAGATTCATCTAATAGAAATTCTATAGTAATACAGTGAAAAAATATTCAGACAGAATTACATTACTCTATATGTGATCAAATCGGAAATCTTTAAAATAACAGCATTACTTACAAATTGATATATGTTTGTGAAATCATATAAAGTAATTATAGAATATTAAGAAAAGCTTTTCAATTATAAGCAAAGCATGCGATAAATGTAAAGTTAACTGTACTCATTTAGAAAATAATCTAGAGGTGAAATCGTTTAATATTAAAAAATTATTTATTTTAAATAAGGCTGTAGAAGCTGAAAGATTTTATTTAAATTAATAACATTTTATCTGTATTGGAATTACTCACCTTTTCATTAAGGGGGGGGGGGGGGAGATATTGATTTGAATCATTCTGAACGAATGGGAGACAAAATAATTTCTACAGCAAAATAAAGTCCAATTTAAATCAAAAATAACGTTTGCTAAACTCTTTGAAGGTTCTGTGCATTACCAGAATATATGAATATGACGGAATTTTGTTTATTGGCATTTTTGAAGTTAGAGAAGAGTATCATGAACATTTTCGAGATCAAAAGGAAAAAACAAATGTCAAGACGTGAGATGATTGATGGAAAGGCTCGTCTTATTGCTAACATTTGATATGGAAATATTTTACACTCCTCTAGTAGTCGGCATTTATTTTATTAGCAAAATTGTTTTTAAAATTCCTATCACAATTGTATGAATTCTAATAAGTTATATGCCCTACTGAAAGTAAACTTTGCAGTCAAAATGAAAGTGAGGCTGCCATCATATTCTTCTCACGCCACAAAACAACAGCTGCCATGATAGTTTTATTAGTATTTTTTATCTGAAATATTGAAACTTAATCTACAGAACATTAAAATATTAGTTCATTGCAACTAAACAATACTGTTTAATAATTGCAAGAATTTTATTAATATTGTACAAGTATAATATACCATATTTGACCTGCTATTCTGCGAATTACGGCGGTGTGTGCCCTCCCTAACAATAAATATTTCTCTTATAGCTAAATAGACCTCAAACAGTTGAAAAAACTGAAATTGCAATTTTACACTTTTTCTGCCAACAGAAATCTTATCTTTCTGTATGCTTCTTATAAGCTTTGCTTATTGTTGTCTCCCCACAGTGATGTCAAAATGCCTAGCCAATGACCATCAAGAAACGCTTCCTCATGGAGTGGCACCACACTTCATTCACCCTTATACAGTGCTTGATTCACATTCATTGTAAATTATTTTCCCAGAAGTAAGCTGGAGGTCAGAAGAATTGCTAAAATTATTAAAGTGAACTCCAATTTTGAAGCTCATGTTCTGAATTTTTTGTTCCACAAAGGATTTCCATATCTGTACAGAAATAAATTAACATTATTTGAGTCCTTTAGAGAGAGGCTTCCAACCATACTTCTTTTTCGGTATTTAACTCTTCAAAATTGAAATGGATATTTGTATTATTTGTTTTGAGGATATTATCTAAAGTCAGTAATGGATTTCTGCATTGACACTGTCTGTGGGATATGATTATCTCTGAAGAATACATTGCTTTTGGAAAATGTGCTGGAGTAGCAGCAGTCTCAGGAGGTATATCCTTACAACAAATCTTTATAATGTGAACTACACCATAGGACTATTGTAAAGATGCAGGGTTGTCAGAATAAGATGAGTCTTTTTAATGATATGGTGTATCCAAACTGCTTTTCATATTTTGTAATCATTCTTTTTCAGTACTTAGTAATTTCCTATATTTACCACATATTTACAATCTTTAAATGATTTTATCTAATTCCATTAATATTTTTCTGATCTAAATATTAAAGTATACAAGATGATGCAGTTAATAACAAATAAGATTTTCAAAAAGTGATCAAGCATTCTTTTTTGAATTAGTTACACTAACAATGATAGCTAATGATGAAAAACAGAGTTATTCTTTTGTACATCTTTTACTTTGTATCGTGCTAAATGACTAGGTCACTAGGTTTCAAAACTCAGGATGTAGTTGGGAAAGTAGATCTGCTGAAACCCAGGTAGAAGAGAAAATTTCTGTCAAGACCTTCCAGCACATTTTTTAATATTATTAAGTTAACTCTAGCTTACACAGATGTCTCTCAGATGGGGAATGAAATGAAAACCCTTCATACACAATTCAGGCAGTTGTAGTCATTTCTTTGAATATCCTTCTCTCTGTCAATAGATGGCATGAAGTGTCAGATACCATTCTGCAGATGAAAGATAGCCATCATAGAGTGCTTACAAATATTGTTTTTACAAATCATTGGCAAATGTATTATGAAAATCAATAAAATCTGGAATATTTCAAATAAGACTACAGGCAGCATAGTGGGACCATTTGCAAAATTCCTTCCCCCCTACCTCCCAAAGAATACTTCCTAAGACTACACTGTGCAAATTTGAAGAAAAGAATAACAGCCAGTGCAAATGTGAGAAGTGTTTTGTTGCCTTCAACTATTATGAGTGTTTCAAGGTGTTCCACACTGAAAAGCTTAAATCCACAAGAAACCCTTTATCATTTGAATGTACTGCACATAAAAATTCAATGGTTTCTATTGTTTTTTATTCAACAATTTAGTTCTGATTGAATATTATTTAAAAAAATTGATGAAATTACAGATGATACATACACAAACGTATCAGAATAATATGACCACCTACCATAGTATATGTATGGTAGGTGGTCATATTATTCTGATATGACTGTGTATTTTTGAAATTCCAGTTCATGAAATAGTAATTCTAAGTATGTTTAGTGCAAAAATATTTGTAAGCCTATGGGTTAAACAATTATAAAATTATTATATTTCCATAATAAATTATGCTACTCTGCATACAAGGCTTGTAAAAAAAGCAATGTGATAAGTAATTTTAAATTTAAAAACATTTAATATGAGTGATAATTTCTTTTATCTAAGTTATGAAAAAATATTCAGTAGTGCTTTCCATTTTGAAGTAATTTTTACAATCTTCGTATTTTTTTATGATGTGGTACTATGTTTACATAAAACATATTTCTTTTAGGATGCATTGGCAGATGAAATGAAAGCATTTTCAGAGCAGTTGAAACCGTATCCTTAAATTTTATTTTAAATATGTATTCATTAAATATATCTGGGTTTGAAATATCATTTTTCTCTTTTAAATCAATCAATTTCTTTTGTTCTTCAATGACTTAGTATTTTATTATGTTATCAAATATGGATACTATTACACTGGGCAACACACAAAAAGGCTGAACTGAAAATAGCCAATCTTTACTAATTTCGTGGTGCTGAACACGAAAATGACAATAAAATTTGTCGATTGGATCTTGTTTAGGAGAGACAGAGATGGTCATGTATAAATGATTCAGTCCGCATTGAGTACATAGGTAACCATTTTGCAATGCTATATTTTAAACACCAGATTGCAAAATGTATTGCGCTGTATTGCATCAGCCTGCCATACACACAACCCCCGGAGGTATTGCATCATTGTCTGATGCAATGTAGTTGAGTAATGACATCGCAGCTTTACGATTGCGGACAAAAGATGATGCAATCGTTAGTTGTAAGTGACGTCTCGTAGGGTGGGCAAGTCTTTTTAGCAACTCCCATTTACCCCTGAGTCATAATTGCAACACAAGTGATCCTTTCAGTTTTAATCCAGCAGTAGTGATGTCTCATAACTGTGTTAATAGTGCAGATACATTTTGTTACATTTGCGGGGAAGTGACATTTGCAAGCCAGAAAAGGGCCATCACTCCAATAGTGAAAGTGGCATATGAGTTTTATTTTGGATGCATGATTGGGAACCTGGACAAGGCCTTGGCCCCACACATATGCTGCAGTACATGTGCAAGAAATCTTCCAAAGTGGCTGAAAGGCGAAAAAGTGGCAATGACGTTTGCTGTTCCGATGGTTTGGAGAGAGCCAAGCAATCATGCAAATGACTACTACTTCTGCATGATTCCACCTGTTTCTGGAGGCATCACAAGGAAAAAGAAGTGGACAAAAGCGTACTCAAATATACAATCTGCTCTCCAACTAGTTCCACATTCACTTCACGGGAACGTGAAGGCCTTCCCGTTCCCGAACCTCTAAAAGAATTTTCCATTGATTCATACGATGAAGAGGGAGGCGAACTGACATTGGGATCTCTGCAGCCTTCGGTGCCTAATGATGATCCATATGTCTGCCAGACGATGCATCATCTGCGCCACATATTCTCACCAAAGAAGAAATGAACAATCTTGTTCACAATCTGGAGCTGTCCAAGGTGAAAGCTCCAGATAAACCTGTTTTAAGCTTCAGTATGAACTCTTAAAAGAATAAGTATTGAAAAATTAAAAAAGAAAACACATTTTTTATTGCAGCAGCTGCGACTCTGAAAAAAAGTGCCAGTCTGCCCCTGGTTAAGAGAATTACTTTTAACACTGAAGGTATGAAAGATCCAGATATAGCCAAAGCATACCATGATAGGCTACTTAGTCATTATGACAATCATGGTTTGCTTACTGCTGAAGTTGAGAAAGAATGGGATCAGTTTAAACAGGCTTTTCTTGAAACCAACAGTACTGTTTTGAGTAAAAGGGAACAGAGGAAACAATTATTTGAATGATAAGGCTATGGAACTTATTTCTGAAAGAAATAGCGATAGATAATAGATAGTGCAAGATTAATATGAATCAACACCCTACTTCTCCTAACAGACAGCATTACGAGCTAATAAATGTGTTAAGGATCAGTTAACAACTGATAAGAATCTTTGGCTTGATAGCTTGGCTGACAAAGCAGAGGAAGCAGTTAAACAGCACAATAGTACCAGATAGTTAATGTTTTGTGTGGGAAGAAGCAGACGGGTATACCGGGATTGAGGGATAAACATGGTAAGGTGTTTGAAGGTGAGGATTTTATGATGGCTAGGTAGGCTGAGCATTTCAGACATTTTAAACAATGTGATTATTTCTAGAGTCATGGAGAGAGGTGGTCATATTTAATGAGTACTCAATGTATATACAGGAAAAATTAATTGCCCTAGTCATTGCTTGTAAATTGAAAGGTGAAAAATCAATCAGAATTTTAAAATATACTTGCAAAATTCATGAACATCTTTGTAGCAAGGAATTGTTTAATCAGGCTGGATGTAGGGAGAAAATTTCAAATATAGGTAGTAATTTTAAAGAATTAAAAAAAATCAACTAAAATATCACATTTGATCGCATTTTAAAATACTTTATTGTTAAATTTTTAAAATTTTAGATAAATACATTTTTTGCTTTTTGTTCAATAGCTTTCCAATATCCAGCCTTGATTGATTTTAATCTTTATATAAGTACAACTTTCTTTTCTGAACTTATTTGTTCTTTTTTGATTTCAAAATCGTATTTTGCATGCTTTACTAAAAGTATTTACGTTTCGTCTGCCTGGAGTCTGGTGAAATCTCCGCAGTCCCCTTAGAATATCATCGCCCCTCCCCAGGGAGATGCACTCCACAGTTTGAAAATCACTGCCCCCAGACCCAAAATTTCACATTTCTAAGATCTACGATTCAACATATCCCCAAGAACCAATTGTTAGTTACCAGGATTGATAGGGAAATATAGAAATGTTTGCTTGCCAAAGAAGAGAAATAATGATTGTTTAAATGTGAAGTCATGTTCAGAATTCTGGATATGTGTTGGTGATCAGCTTACTCTTGAAAGTCCTTGAATAGAGAAACTTACTGCTGCCTTACTTAGAAATCTTTGAATACTCCAGTATTCTAGGATTTCTAAGAGACTACAAGAAGATCCTCGAAAGATATTCTAAATTAAAACTGCATAAATCCCCAGGTGGGACGAAATCACCACTGATATGCTTAGAGCTGAGAACGTTTGTGTTGTCACATGGCTGACTGAAATTTTGAATATTTTTTATGATAAAGGTGGTGTTCCTAAGGATTTTATTAAAGTTATCATTGTCCCAATTTTTAGAAAAGGTAATCACAGTTCTTGTGATAATTATAGGGGAATTAATTTACTTTCTGTTCAGATAAAGTTGTTTGCATAATTATACTTAATAGAATTAAGAATTCCATTGGTGGACAACTGTGATGAACAGTGCAGATTCAGAAATGGTAGGGGATGTGTTGATGAAATATTTTCATAAAGTCAGATCCTTGAGAAACGTTTAGAATTTCATAAACCGTTATAGATTTCACAAAGGCTTTTGACTGTTGACCGTCATAATTTGTGGTTGATTGTGTGACATGCCAGAAAAGTTAGTTAACATAATAAAAGCTCTCTATAATAACATTGAGTCGTGTAAAGCTTGTAGCAATTGGTTTAGCATTACTTCTGATGTTCGACAAGGGTGCATTTTGTTTCCTTTTCTCTATAGTTTGGTTATTGATTATGTTATGCGAAATTCATTGCAAGGGAAAGATTTTGGCCTTAATTGGGCTGGAGATACGAAAATTTCTGATTTAGATTATGCTGATAATTTAGCCCTTTTGGCAAATGATGATGAGATGAACTCTTCCATTCGAATTGTTGATGAGACTAGTAGTAGAGTAGGTTTGGTGATAAGAGATAAAACTAATGTGATGAAAATTGGTTAGGCAGTTGGTGCTTCAATCACTCTGAATGGTTGCACCCTTTAGCAAGTGTCTCAATTTAATTATCTTGGGAGCTATATAACAAATATTGGTGATGCACAGCATGAGATAAACAGAAGAATATGAATTGCTCCTAGGACTTTTAGGAATCTATGGAGAGAGTGGAATAATTTGGTGTATATACTTAAAGACTAAAATTAGTCTGTATGATAGTTTGGTTCTTTCTAGGGTTAGTTATGGTAGTGAAACATAGACCCTGTATAAGCCAATAACAAGAAACTTGATGCCTTTGATTCTAGATGGTTGCACAATATCTTGGGCATTAGGTGATTTCACTTTCTAAGTTGGAATGGTTTGGGTTGTTTTACCTCAGAACGGCACTTTTTTGTGCACAATGAGTGAAATTGCCAGGTCACAAGGGCTCAAAGAAGGTTGGGGGAGGGAACCACTGGACAGCTGTTGGGAGAAAGATGGTGGCCTCCTATCGAGACCATCCAGTGTGTTCTTTAATTTTCACAGGGTATGTCTCTCTCCTGAAGATAAAGCCATGGCTTAATGTCCCATCTGATGGATGGCAGCCTTTCCGCACCCATTCAGTTCCCTACTGACAGAGTTTTGCAGAGATAAATCTGAACGCTGCCCAGGTAGGACTCAAACTTGGAAACTAGATTACAAGCCTGGTGAGATACTGACTGAGCTATCTCATCCCCACTTTGTAGGTAATGAAGTTAAGCAAAGGAGTAGACAACCTCCTTGGAGCAGCTTATTGTGCAAAGAGACTGTTGGTTCATGAGAGTGAGGTTGCATAATTTAGATTGACAAATTGAGTTATAAAGAGTCTGCCTAAATGGGCTCACAAGAAAAGGGGAGACCTAGGATGCGATTGGAAAACAATGTCAAATAGAACCTTGCTAGAATTGGCCTGCAGTGGCCAAATGCAACATTTGGTGAGGACAGACAGTCTGGTAAGACCTCTGTAACTACATGTGAGGTGAGGACAGACAGTCTGGTAAGACCTCTGTAACCCATGGCTCCATGAGGATTTTGTATGTATGTATGTATGCATGTTTTACCAGTTTTTATGTCCTACACACGTGATGGTTGCACTCGAAAATCCCAGGCATGCCACAGTCACATTCGCAAAACACCCTGCCCACAGTTACTAGGAGATGGAAAGGCCACCATCCATTTGGTTGGGACATTAAGCTGTGGGACCCCATTAGTGCGGGAGAGCCAAACCTTGTGCACGTTAAAGAACACTGGATGGCATTGACGGGAGGCTACCATTGGAATAGCTGTTGGGAGACAGCTATTCCAATGTAACCCCTCCCTCAACCTTCTCTGAGTCTTCAGGGTCCTTGTGACCTGTCCATTTAGCCCATGGTGTGCAAAAAAGCACTGCTCGGGTAAAACAACCCAGGTTGCAGCCACAATGGAGCTCATCTTCCTCACAGTGACTGCCCATAGTCGAACTCGCAGAGGTTGCTGTGTTTACCTATCATAACAGTAGCAGGTAGATTTTGACCTATTTATAGCCTATAAGGTTTTGTGGATGGGTGAGCTGTGTATAATAAATTTTGCTTTCAGTGAACACACACCTGCCACTAAATTAGAAGCCTTTATTTAATATTGAGTGGGGTGGAGGTGGCTCGTCAGTAGCGCGCCAGGCTCGTAATCTGCAGTTCCCAGAGTCCCAGTTGGTCAGCATTGAGACATCTCTGCAAAACTCCCCACCCTACCCACGGTCAGTAGGAGACACTGATGGGCTTGGAAAGGCTGCTGTCCTTCAGGTGGGACATTAAGCCATGGGCAGGAGAGAGCCATACCTTGTGCACGTTAAAGAACACACTGGATGGCCTTGACGGGAGGCTACCATCTGTCTCCCAACAGATGTTCCAGTGCGTCCCCTCCCCAAACCTTCTCTAATTTTCTGGGTCCTTGCGACCTGGCCATTTAGGTCATGGTGTCCAAAAAAGTGCCGCTCAGAGGTAAAACAACCCAACCCTGACACCACTGTAGATGAACTTTTCGGTTCTTCGCAGAAATCGGTGGTTTCCATATAGGCATTCGACTGCTAATACCGATCCTCTTCAATTCCCTGCGCATAGTTCACTGAGATATGGGTTGGGAACAGCCTTCAATGAATGCTTCGGTCAATTGCTGTACACATGAAGCCCTGTTTCTCCGTACAAGACTTCTCAGACGACAGTGATCTTGTTCCTGACAGATTGTCGTTTTACACTCTTAGCCTCTTAGACAAGCAATGTGGGTTATTTTTCCACAGATTAAAAACCGAGATATCTCATCTTTTGAAAAACCAGTCGGCTCTGTTGTTTTTAAAGTCGTCCTCCAACCAAACGGGCACCCACAATAAGCCCTTTATCAAACCCAGAAAGATACTTTTTTTCCCCCATTGTGATCAACATTCCTGACCAGCAGTCTTCAATAGTTGCCTAGATCACATGGTGATGCATGTGACCACGTATTTTGCATATACGCTGCGCAAGTGACATTTACGTACATCTGCATAAAGATTTCTAATTCGGTGACCTGTGTTCGTACGTAGCATATTGAATGTTTTAAGCGAAACAGGTGTGGAATGATCCTGATACACGTTAAGAACTTCAAGTAGGGCAAACCAGTCAGTCCATTGCACGATCACCAAAGGTTAAAAATTAAAAAAAAAAAATTCCGAGAAGAAAACTTACATAATGCAGCCAATAAAATGCTGCTGAACAAAATGCTCTCTTTATTGCCGATAATTAAAATTCCTGCTTGGTACAATGAAGTTCAGCAGAATAATATTTGGTAAGTTTCTTCCATCACTATTGAAATAGAATATGTCAGTCCTAATATATAGTTATGTATTGTGTTAAATATTCATCCTTTTAAAACCTATTTGAATATGTAATTACATATATACTGTCCCCATATAAATGTCTCTCTTAACTTTTTAACAGATTAGTGCAGCTGGACAAAATAGATCATCGTAGATTACAGCATGTATCATAATGTAAATATGAAAAATATCCCAAGGCTCTGTTAACATGAAATTAAAGCCTAAGTTTTTATTTATTCACATTTGTTGTCTCTGTACTCATGTACATTTATTATCGACTGTGTAACTTTTAAGTGTGATTCTATCTTCATTAAACAAGTGGATCTTTGTACCTCGGAGTTACAAAACTCCAGCTTCACTCAAAATTGAATATTCCAGTCTTAGATATGTAAATTTATTTTTTTAATGTATATATATATAGTTTGCAATATTTAATGTTATATTTTAAAATGAGGTGTGGTTTTATTATTTATTTCACCCTTGAAACTTATAAATCTGTTTTTCCTGTGAAGTTAATAAATCTTCTGCTGGTTTGGCTACATTGGCCTGCATTTATAAAAACCCACCATGGGTGTAAATTGATTTGTGAGGGTCCAGGTACAGGCTCTTAAAAATGACAAATAGATATCAAATATGTTATTTTGTGGATGTCATATGGAGGGAGAGCACCAGAACTCATCAATTCAATTGTATAAGAAATTATATACTGTATTTCTTTGATTGTAAGACGCACTTCCCCCCCCCCCCCCCCCCATATAAACGTCTTTAAAACCGAGGTGCGTTAAATCGCGGTTTTTTTTTTTTGTCCCCCGCTCTGCACACGGCACCACACGTTTCGTTTTTATGCGGAAACCCCGCCTCCAAGTTTGATCGTTATCGCATTCTCCAATTCCATTAAAGAATAAAGTGGCGGGGGGGGGGGGGATATTTCCCCGCACTTTCCAAATGTGAAGCCACCGTTATTTCATTATAGTGGACCTCTGTGAGTGAATTATAGTGAGCTTAGAACCTGGCTGTTGACTGACAAGCTTCCGCTGACACCCGGAAAAAACCCCCTTCCGCTGACCCGCTGACACACCAACGCTCTCGATGGCTCAGAAGACGATATATTATGGGATAATGAAGATAAAGACGGCTCAGAAGACGATATATTATGGGATAATGAATATAAAGACGGCTCAGAAAAATCAGATTCTGAATGTGAAGTAGACTACGATATTGATTCAGAAGGAAGTGATGAATAGCATACCTAGGTATTATTATTAGTAAATTGAATTCTATTATGATGAAAATATTTGTTAGATATATATTAGCGTTTTCTTTATTTTTTTATTTTTTCGTAGAATCAAAGCTTTTTTTCCTGTTGGTGGTACTGAAATTAAGGTGCGTCTTAGAATCGAAGAAGTACGGTATGTAAATATACCGTCAAATAGATGGTGCAAGATTCTAATATAAAAGAATACACCTTTTAAAGTTAATATTAATGTAGTTAAATAACTGGCCAAACACGTTAGGGTACTTGTAAAAGTTCCCTTGATATAAAGGTGTGGAGTTAGAATCACTTGTAATGTCAAATGCTAAATTTCGAAATCTGGATTGGTAGAACTGGATCGATATTGTAACTCCTGAGAAGTCCCAATTTCATACCATCGAACTTTTTTTTTGGGGAGGAGAAACATTAAAAACATATTTTATTCAAAAAAATCGAATTTACATCATTTAAAGGAAATAATCATTGCAGCTATTTCAAGTGTTAACACCGGACATGATGGACAAATGTTAACTATGTCACCAATATTATAATGAAGTCTGTTGAACACGAAATGAAAGTTTATTAGCATATTGTACTACTTTTGTTCCTTGATTTTTTTAAGGATATATTTTTTTTATAGAGACCCTGTATATGAATGCAGAATATAATTGTGAAATCAGTATAGGCGTACTTCGATCATGTAACACGTTAGGTTCCAGACCACCGTCCTCTTTGTGTATGGAAAACAAAGCAATGATTTGCTTTGTTTTCCATTGTAAATGCATGTAATGGTTTAATAACATTTTTAACCATTCATAAACACAGTCGTATCAGAATGATATGACCATCCCTGGAATCACAGTGTATCTGCCCAGGCACGTCACAGAGTGCACACGACAAGGTTGGCCACACGGAGATATAACCGGCCGGCCAGGACAGATGAGCCATAGTGCATAACGTGGGCAGAGGTAGTGATCGGAAGGACTTTCAAAAAGGAATGATCATCGGCTATCGTACCAAGGGTGGCAGCATCTCCGAAACAGCAGACTTTGTGGGCTATTTGCAAGGTGTTGCGGTAAGGGTGTACCAAGAATGGACTGCTGGTACACGGAGTACCTCCAAACGCCATAACTGTGGAGACCCAAAGGCCATCGACCCCAGAGGAGAACGTCGCCTCCATTGACTGGTAAAGAGCAATTGACCACTCAAATGAACGCAGGTGCACCCAGGTACATGCCCCTGATAACAGTAGAGTTGTGTAAAGGCGACCCAATGGACCATTCGCCAAGGTCCATCGGGAACGACACCTGCAGTTCGCACGGGATTACTGTGATTGGACTGTGGAAAAGGTTGCCTTCTCCAACGAATCGAGATTTCTACTCCACAGATGTGACGGACGGTGTCAGACAAATGAGAACCAACACCCGGACATGCTTGTCAGTCCGGGGTTTGTCCGGTACTCCGTGTACAGGCCGGCAGATTGCATGTCTGGGGGATGTTTTCCTGGTATCACCTGAGACCGCTAGTACCACTGGATGGTCCCTGAACGCCAATGGCTACCTGTCCATTCTCGCTGGCATCACAGGCAACTTGGATTCTCAATATCCTTGTTTGTGGCGACCCAGGACGAAGATTATAGTTAGGTTTTGGCGAATGCTGGACTTTTATAGTACTGTTCAGCACCGACGGTGGATAGTGGTAAATATGGCATTATCCTGATAGATATAGTGTCTCTGAATTGTGGAGCATCAGAGTTTTGTTATTCATTATATTACCTGTCCATCCTTGCTGACCACATGCATCACTTCTTGTTGGATGTTTACCTTGGTGGTGATGTCTACCAACATGTCCTGTTGGTAAACAACGTCACCACCACGGTAAACATGGTGGCCACTAAACATCCTGCCCACTAAGGTGGTGTGTGACCGGTTCCAGGAACATGACGCGATGTCTCCGTTCACCCTTCGCCAGTGAAATCGCCCGACCTCAATCCCATAGGGCACTTGTGGGACCATTTGGATCAACAGGTTCGATGTGCGGACCCACAACGACGTCATCTCCGGAACCTCCGTGCTCTGCTGGAGTCCAAATGAGCACATGTACCTTTTGCAACCTTCCAGGGCCTCATTGAGCCCATGCCACGCTGTCTCCTGCTGCCATCCAGGCCAAGGGTGGTTATTCCCATTTTTAGGTAGGTGGCCATATCATTCTGATATGACTGTGTTTGTGCGTAACTGACGTAAATAAAGCATTTGCAATTCAAATAACCACTAAATTTTATAATTTCAATCTTAGTATCAAACACAATATTTTTATGAGTCTTCATTGGAAACAACAGTAACCTTTCATATTTATCTGCCATTATTAACAATAAAATAATAGTTAAAAACAGTTTATAGTTCACAGTGAGATGCAGCGAGCAAAGACGATGTAAACAAATTGAGTCCACGAAAACCGCGTGTTGGTTGATTCCAAAACGGAGAAAATGGTAAACGTCTAATAAGAAGAGTTTTTCCAATAAGAAGAGTCGCGTGAAAAGTCATCGCGCGCAATACTATGCGAAACAGACCACCTGCTTTTGGGCACGTAAGATCATGGTGAAATTAGCCTCCATTGAGAGGTTTAATATACCAGACACGTTTGGCAGCATGGCAAAGTATTGTTCGATGAAATATATAGCTCATGGCGCTGCTGCCGGTCACTAACGCGGCGCCATATTTTACTATACAGCTTTGGTTGATTCCGGCAGAGTCGTGTCGCTAAAACCGTCGTATGAACGAATGCGGCATTGCAAAAATGGGCATTGGTACTAATTGAAAATCGTCGTAAAGCGGGGTATTATTGTTTATATATAGAACGATAGATATTATACACTATGCTGAAAAAAGTGTCTGGACACTTCTATGTTATGTGATTGGAAATCCACTTTCGAAGCTCCCTAACATTGAAAATAAGCCTTTGACGCAAAAATTATTTTTGGCGATAAATTGTAGATGCCACTCAAATCTCTCTAAATATATTTCCCGCAATATTCGTTTAATATTTAAAGAATGAATGGATGCTGAAGAATTTCAACTTTTGACACTTGTGAAAAAATACTTCAATAGATAAAACACAACTCTTGTAACAATTTGTTCACTAACATAAGTTATATATATGAAGTTTGTATGTCGATTTTTTAAGTTTTCATCAATTTGGAGGCAACGTGACAGTTTTAATTTTCAACAATCTTCGATCAATATTTAAAGAGTCGTTGAAGCGGTCACTTTCACATTGCCTCCAAATTGATGAAATCTTAAAAAATCGTCATGCAAACTTCAGATATTTAATAAATGTTAGTGAACAAATTGTTACAAGAGTCGTGTTTTATCTATTGAAGTATTTTTTTACAAGTGTCAAAAGTTGAAGATAAATGCTCAGCTTTCTTTCATTCTTTAAATATTAAACGAATATTGTGGGAAATATATTTAGTGTAAACTGGCTTGGTCGTATTTCACTCATTTTTCGTGAAAATTTTTAAAAACCTCTAAAATGAAGGGGAAAACGTTACACTGCAATGGAAATCTAATCTCTTGCCACACCTTCTCCCTTTTTCTGACTCAATTGCGTTGTTAATGGTCATTTTTATTCGTTTCTAGATCCCGCCTGTAAAACTACAGGAGTCCCACATGCGGTTGGGAGAACTTAATGCTATTTTTCTCAAGTAGAGAACAAATACGTTATTTGTTTATTACGAGTTTTTTTTAACATCTCCCAACAGCAAAACTCCTGACACCACGATTTCGGAGGGGGGCAAGACACTTTATATTCGATGCAGGATATTTCCTCGGTTTTAAGTTTTTTTTTAATTCTTTAAAAAATGAATGAAATGTCAATAAGTTTAATAATTTGTCTCTTTTTACCCTTTTTCGCATTCTGAAAGGGGAGAGGGGGCATAGCCCACTTAATACCCACTTAGATCCGGCCTTGTGTATATATTTATTGAGAGATCTGGCCTGTAAAACTACAGGAGTCCCACATGCGGTTGGGAGAACTTAATGCTGTTTTTCTCAAGTAGAGAAGAAATGCGTTATTTTTTTCACTATCTCCCAACAGCAAAAATCCTGACACCTCGATTTCGGGGGATATATATATTTATTGAGAGGAAGGTACAAAAATATACGCTAACACCGCTCAAGACATCGGAAATAGAGAAATATTTACAATATGCTTAACGTCTGTTGTGGTTTATACTATGGTTACCACTTAGAGAATATATAATTACGTACATAAAGAAGGTTAAAATTTTAGAAATTTGGCTAAGTCTACTGTATTTAGGTGATCTTTAAAAATACGCAAAGTTGGGAACAGCACAACATACGGAAGTAGAGAGTTCCAAACACGACCAATTCCGCATATGGAGGAATGATATTTACAGTTTGTTCTCGCATGACGAATATTTATATACCAACTTTCTCCATTCCAAGGAGTGAAATTCTCGTAGCTTGAGTTGGAAAGTCCAGGCAGTCTCTTACTAAAGTAACTGAATTGGACAACTAGACTGATGTCAGAGATTATGTGGGGAGACCAAACAGAAGATGCATATTCAAGAAAAGGCAAAACGAAAGGAAATGCCTTGAAAATAGTGTTCCTGTTGCACTATATATAGCAGCGCAAAATCATGAAGGAGGCATGGTTGTTTTTTTTTTAAATATGTTTTGGCAGTGTGTAGAAAATGAGAGGTTGGGAGAAATGGCAACACTCAAATCCAATTGAGATGATTCCGAATTTTCCTAATCCTATTGGATAAGAAGATACGAGGTGAGGCGAAACAAAATTTCGACGCCACCTTCTTCCAAATTTATTTTTTCAATTGTAAAAAATGTCTATTATACATCAAATATTGTCTTTGTAATAAAAACTTTCTTGACTACAGAATCTGGATTTGCACTTCAAGCGCCCCTAGGCACAAAGAGCAGTAGTGCGCAATTATAAGTGTTATGCTTTTGATTTTCTAGAATTTTTTTATTGCTTTTTACTTTTACAGACATAAAACTTTGCAACAGTTTTTAACCAAATGCTGCAGAATTGAAGTAATAAATAATTTACATAGTAATCAATATGCAATTGGATTAAAAAGTCAAATTATTAATATTAACACATTTTCGTTTTTTTTCTTCTGAAAATGAACAAATTGTATACAAATTTAACTGAAGTATTGGAATACTACCATGTTATGTGAATGAAAAACTATATCGAAAGTTCCTTAACCACGAAATAATGTCTTTTTTTTAGCAAAATATTACAGAAAATATTCACCAAATCAGGATTTTGAACAATGTTTTTTATTTGAAGGGTTGTGGCGGCTGAAACATTTAACAACGGTGTTGCTAATTGAAAGAATTTGCTTTAAAAGCTTTAACAAATCGTTTAATAAAATAAATACACAGTGTAACCCATTTTTACCTATCTTCCTATTGCTTTTGACTTTTGTCGGTTTGTGGATTTGACAAAACGTTGTTCCATCATATCGAACGTGATGGAGAAACAATGATTAATGGGCCAAATGAAAGCTTGTGACGCAGAAAGTGTCAGGCCAGTGTCTTAGGCCAGCTCAACCTTTTATGCTTCACGTACCCTCTGGAAATTATGTAACTTACTTACCCCTTGTATAGATAGATAAAACTATAGTTATAGTATAACAATGGAAATAAAATAAACCATATATATATATAACATATATCTAGCGACTTTTGAGCTCTCACGGCGTACCACAAAAATTTTACCGCATACCCTATCTTAGGCTTTAAAAACCTGACTCCCCTGTGCTTTCTTTCCCCTAAAAAAGGGGAAATGTGAAAATTCTTGAGCTATATCTCCAGGACGTGAAGGCTGAGAGTAAAAAAGAATACGCCAAATGAAAGCTTCTGACACTAGGAATGACATAGGCTATGAAAAATTGACCCTCCACGATTTCTTTCCCCTAAAAAAGGTACAATATTAAATGATTGTTCCCCTATATCTGCCGAACGCAAGTGCTATAAAAAAACAAGTTATGTGTCAAATGAGAGCTACTGATGCGGGGAGTGTCATAGGGTATGAAAAATTTTACCCCGTGTTTTCTCATCCCTAAAAAACAGGAAATATGAAAGTTTATCTTTCGAACGCAAGGGCCTACAGTTATGAGTAAGGTGTCAAATGAAAGCTCTTATAAAGACTGTCAGAAACTATTTCCAATTTTTCTCCCAGCATTCCTCCTTGATAAAATGGGGTGAGGGTGGATTTTTGCAGAGTTCGAATTTAAGAAGTCGTATCTGAAATTAAAGCTTCAGACGTCTCCAATATCATTTACTACCTCAAACATGACTCCAAAAGGGGGGTAATGTGTTCGATGCTTACGAGTCATATATCAAAATTTTTGTATTATAAACTTAAGACCGAATTCACTTACTAGTGAGTAACTCTTTAATTACGTCATCAAAATTGACTCTTTTCGTTTTCTATTGAAAGAATAGTTAATCATCGATTAGCAGATTCTGCGATTGCATTTACTATTGGATTTCAAAAATAACCGACATGCGCTCTGGTGGTGGAGCCAGGTTCCGGGAAACGTGCTGAACCCACCTCGCGACAGTCCTGGTTGCAGCTATCTTGTAACTTTCATTCTTTTATAGTAGTGGTTGCCAGATTATAGGTAACCAAGCATATCATTCATGGCGCCATCTGTTGATTGTATTAATAATCCTGCTTTTCTTATGAATGCATTTTTTTTCTTTTTTAATTATTGTTGTGTCCCAGTCTGTTTTATGATTAGTATTTTTTATGTGTGTGTGTCCAGTCCTGTTTCATTTTGTTTGCTTTTAATTGCAGCTGTGTTCTTCTAATCTTGTTTCTAGTGTTCTTCCTCTCCAATATATGATTTTTTACATTCACATGATATTTTATAAATTATTTCACTTTCTTTCTATATATATTTTTTCTTGTTGTTTGATGTTTAGGGTGAATTTTTTTATTTTCTTGTCCAGTTTTATTTCAGTCTGGTGCTATTCTGATATTGAAATTATTGTTCACTCTTTGGATTTTTTTCAAAAAGACCTTTATGATAAGGTAATTTTTTTTAGTGAAGTTCGGTTTCTCTTTTGTTTCATTTGATTTATCTACTTTTTTTTTATTCTTAGGATAAAATTCGCTGGATAATGGTTTTCTGCAAGGGTTTTTTTCAAGTTTTTTAATTTGCACTACTGTTTTTCTTCCTCTGTGTTTTTTGTAATTGAATTTTCTTTATTGCTTGGTCGATTAATTTTTTCTTTATATATGTTGGGTGGTTAGAATGAAAGTCTAATATTTTTCATTTATTGTTATTAGTGATTGAGATTTTCTCATCTGTTATTTTTAGCATGACATCTGATGTTTTCCTTTCCTATTTCTATTGTAAATTTTAAGTCTTTTTCCACTGAGTTATTTTGTTTAAAAAATTTTCTGGGAGGTTTCTGTCGGTTGTGCTGAGATACACAGGATGTCTTCCATGCATCTTTCGTAGAATTTTATTTCTGGTCGAGAAATGAAATTTTTCCCCCAGTGATAGAGGTAAAAAGTCCCTAGATTCGGAGCTAATGGTGATAATTACTAGTCTTTCATTTTGTTTGTAGAATTTATCTTCAAATTGGAAAAAGTTGTTATCCAATGAAAATTTTAATAAATCCAAAATTGCTTCTATTTCTAAAATGAATATTTTTCCGTCATTTACTTTTTCTTCTAATTTTTCTTTGAGGACCTTTTTTAGAATATCTGTATTAATATTAGTATACATGGATTCCACATCATAACTTGCAATTTTGGGGTATTAGTTCTTTCCATTATTTTTAAGTTTTCAACCAGTTCTATTGAATTTTTTGAAAGTGTGTGAGGTAGTTCTATTCATTGTTGCAGTTTTTTCTTTGGATAAATTTTTCAATATTTACCAGTGGTATTTACCAATATTTTTGGTGTCTACTATGGGTATTTGTGTTTTTTTTTTTTCTCTTTGTTTAGTTTTATTTTTCCTACAGTTGTGCTGTTCTCATATTTATTTGGTTATACGGATTAAAGTCTTCATTTAGTTTTTTAAAGCTTTTTAGTTTTATAATGAGATTATTGAGTTTTTCACTGTATTTTCAGTTGGATCTTCTTTTATTTCTGTGTACTACGGTTTCTTTAATTCCTCTTCGATTTTTTCTATGTAGTCTCTTTATGTACATGATGGCTGTTGTTCTTCTTTTATCTGCTTTCAAATCTATTAGGATATTATTGCTTTTAAAATTCTTAAGGGTTTGATGTTCTTCTTTTGAGATATTTTTTGATTTTTTTCTTCTAATTCGGTTTATATTTTTAAAAAATATTTGCATATTCATTTCTGAGGTCTTCGCTTTTATTGCAATCGATTTTTTTTCCATATTATAAAAATTGTTTTCTAAATGGATGGATAGGCTTTGAAAGCAAATAAAAATAAAACAACAGCCATCATGTACATGAAAATATTACGTAGAAAAAATGGAAGAGGAATTAAAGAAACCACAGTACACAGAAATAAAAGAAGATCCAACTGAAAATACAGTGAAAAAACTCAATTATCTCTCACTTTACAAAACTTGTGGTCCTGATGATAAGAGGGCCGAGGCCCTCTTTACAAATAGGACCAGTAAAATTTGAAGGATGTATAAGAAGAAGAAGAAGAGGAAGAAGGCCACCCTTTAACTACACAGGACCTCTAGATGAGCCTTGAGGCCCTACTGTATAGGTAGAGGTTGGCCATCTCAGAATTGGATGCCATGTTTTGTCATAGCTCGGATTATTTGGCGTGCAAAGCTGAATGGTATTAGAGGTCCTGTATAGTTAGAGGCTGGCCAAAATTATATACATTTCTACCGTTTGTTTTGCCTATAAAAGCTTCCATATTTTATCAATGACTTACTGAGTTGCAGTTGGATGTAAAAATTCCATTCATAGAAATAAATTAATGAATATTTTTTCCAAGAAACTCCGCCAGAAAACAACAATTGGCTGCAAAAGTGAAACGAGCTACATGAAAACCCAAAAATAAATTCTTTTAAGGTTCATTTGAAAACGAGCTAATGTTTTCACTTTGTTGTCTTCTTATACCAATATTTGATCGTCTGTCTGTCCGTCTCTCTGTTAACTGTTGTCTGTCCGTCTACACGCAATCACCTTTTTTACTTTTACAGATGAATGAAAAATTCTTTTTGGGTTGGATAGATTTCAAAGAAATATTGCGATTTGCCTTCTTGAGGGATTATTTAGTTTTTATATTAATGTATGACGGGAAAAAATGCATATAGTAGTATTTTATTAATAATTATACAACATAAAAAGTATTTGACTTTTAGTTCTCAAATTACAAGAGTTGTTTTTCTCTCACTCCTTTGAAAATAATGGGCAGATCATTGCTGTCAATGGAATTTCTATCAAAGCAGAGCTACCGCCGAAATTTCTACCATAAAGAAATCGCTTGGAATTGATAAATATATTGCCATTTTGGATATTTAGTGCTCTCTAATGATATAAATTAAAACTACCTTTGAAAATACGAATTATATTTCGTTAGTACTAACTAAAAAAGAGATTTTCAATTATCTCTTTAAAAAAACATTCTGTTTCTTACCTAACTTGGGATTGAGGGGCAACTCATTGTTGTCAATGGAATCTTCAAAACTGTCACATTCCACGACCAAAATTTCAAATTTCTAGCATAAATACATCGTTTGCAATATTCAATGTAAATTTTGGAATTGCTGGATTTTTTTTCCACCGTCAGAGAGCGCAATTACAGCTTTTATGAGATCCAGGAAATGCATATTGTAATATTTCATCAATGCCTGTCCAACCCAAAAAGAATTTTTAATTTATCTCTAAAAACACACAATTTTCTGTCAAAAAAGTTGCATTCACCTCCCCCCCCAACATAGGTCTAAAGGGTCAACTGATTGTAACCAATGGTAACTTCGTAACCTTCACATTTCAACACCAAAATTTTAAACTTTTAACGTAACTGCATCATTTGGAATATTCGTTTTAATAATTCAGAATTTTCAACTTTTTCCACCGTTAGAGGGCATAGTTATAATTTTTAGTAGTTTCAAAAAATGCAAATTGTAATATTTGATTAATACCTATCTAACAGAAAATTTTTTTTTTATTTATCTGCATAAACAAAAAAGGTCGATGTCTACAGACAGATAGACGGACGGACAACAAAGCGAAATTATCTCTTTTTTTAAAAAAAAGCCCTAAAATTTATCTTTTCCCTTTTAGCCGTTTTCCAAAGTGCTTTCAATCGTGAGCACTGAAAGCTGTATCAAATATTAGCCTACTGTTTTCAGGAATCCATTAACTATTCGTGCAATACTATTCAGCTTTGCACGCCAAACAATGCGAAGGACGACAAAACATGGCGTCCATATTTGAGATGGCCAACCTCCTCCTACATAGGGCCTCTAGTCCAGGTATGGCCAACTGCTTTTGCCCCGGGCCGGATTGGAAAAAAAAAAATATTTTCACAGGCCGGATTGAAAAAAAAAATATTTTCACGGGCCGGATTGGAAAAAAAATATTTTCACGGGCCGGACGAAATATTAAAATTGAAAAATGTTAAGCAAAACACTTATTTCTTTAAGAAAACAAAATTTTATTATGAAATTTGTTTATGAATAATTGTAAGTAAATCAATACAACAAATTAACATAATAACTAATGCGACGTGTTGAGGCGGTTTGCATCGCTTATTATTTTTTTAATATCTGGTTCTATACTTGTAGTAGCTATTCTTAACACAGCCTCCAAATGTAAATCATTCAATCTTGATCTTGTTGTACTTTTATTTAGATTCATTAAAGAAAAGGTTTGTTCACAAATATAAGTTGAGCTAAAGATTACTAAATACGTCTTGGCAAGTTTTTTTAAATTTCCATATTTTTCATTATTCAATTGCTTATAAAAATTACACAAATTTTCTTGCTCTTCTCGATATTTCTCATGTAATAATTCATCACATTGTAAATTAATTATTTCTAATTGTATATCAACAGGAACGTCATCAACTTGTACAGAAAATGGATTTCGGATAATAGATGAAATTTTATCAATTTTTTTGAAGCAATCGAATCTCTGCTCGAAATCTGTCATTAGTGCAAGGATGTTTTTATTAAATGTTTTAACCTTTTCTTTTAAAATATTTAAAGATATGGTCTGTAACGTTGGAAAATGATCAAATTTACATTCAGCCAGAATTGTAGAAAAAAGGCTAAGCTTCATTTTAAAAGCTCTTAATTTCTGTATTAAATCATGAGCAAATAAATTTTTTCCTTGTATACATGTGTTAAATTCGTTCAAATGTGTGAGAATATCCAAAGAAAATGCTAAATCACAAATCCAATTTGGATCTAATAATTCAGGAAAATCCTAATTTTCTTTAAGCATTAAAAATATTTTTATTTCCTCTTGAAGGTCCCACACACGTCTTAAAACTTTTCCCAAACTTAATCAACGGATTTTATTGTGATATAGTACATCTAAATGACTGGTATTTCGTTCTTCAAGGAGATCAATAAATTGCCTGTGATTTAATCCTTTTGATCGTAGGAAATTCACTAATTTCACAACTACATTTGTAACATGATCGATTTTTAAAATATTTTTGCACTATGCAAAAATATTTTACTCGCCTGCTGGCAACGTCGCTTGAACATCGAGTGCAGATGAGTATAAAGTTTTAATTCTTTATAACGGAATCTTTTTAAAAAAAATAGAAGTATCGAGAATTCATTCGATTAATTACTAGAAGTTAAATGTTAATATTGAAAAATTGTTCGCGGGGCACATAAATTCATTACGCGGGCCGGATCCGGCCCGCGGGCCGTATGTTGGCCATGCCTGCTCTAGTCGCATCGAAGTTCTACCGGAAGTTGGGAGAAAGATATGTATCATACTGAAGAGTAATCGTAATCGTTTTGAATAAATGCCTTTATTAAAATTATGCGTGATATCAAGATGTTTATACTTTCACTTTACTGCTTTCATTTCTGATTTGGCATTCGATTGTGGAGAACGTCATATGACGCTTAATACATTAGTCAGCTGAGAGAAATCTTATGACAAGCTGAAATAAAGTTAAATTGACGGACTACATGTTTTGTGCATGGTTGTTATTTCCGCTGTAGTTTGACTTATAAACTGGAAACCTGCAGGTATAAAACATTTAATTTTGTTTAAAAAATCAAGAAATTTATAACGGGTTTGAAGTTTATTTAATAATATCCTGAACTTTTAGCGTTATTTTTTAAAATATAGGGTCAAGTGTAAATATATCTGTATTTTCTTTTGTTAAGTTTCTTTTGGAAATTTTAACTATTCACTGTGTAACAATGATAAAAAAAAAAGGTTTAATATTTAATAATGGAAAATAATCCCTGTACGAAAATTTAAGGTACTTGCTCAATTCGGTGTACTCTTTCAGATTCTGACTGTTTCTTGAGTTAATGAAAAAAATTCTACAAAGGAACTGATTTAAATATAATGAATTGTTAAGTGCATTGTGATAATTGGCGTTGGAGAATTATGCAACAGCAGAAACGTAGCCAGAAAATATTTTGGAGGGGGAGGAAACATTCGCAAAATGGAAAATGTGATAGAAACAAAATATATTATGGAATATTTTTTATATATTACTGGTAATATATAATAATATACATGTAATAGATTAAGTTGAGAGTCAAGCAAAAAATTCTAGATTTTTTTTCCCATTCTCGGAAGTTTGGGAGGCTCAGATACATGATAACAATAGTAGTCTATGCACTTGTTCAGATACTTTTTGAGGTTGATATAAATAAGGATAATCATTCATGTAAAGTTTTAAAATATGTTCATTGTGAGAGATTAAAAGAATATGGAAAGTTCATAGTATTACTAATTGCACGATAATGTGATTACATCGAATGGATTCATTTCATATATAGCGAACTTCCTCATAGTGGCATTAAGCTAACGATGATATGTGTTAGTTACTATGAAGCACTGAAATAGCAAGAAACAAAATAGTACCAATTAATTTCTTTATGAAGCTTTTCAGTTTATATGCATAGCCGATCTTATTACGATATAAACAATATAAAAATATGTTTGTCTTATAATAAAATCATAGTATACCATTTTAATACTTCAATAAACGAGCAGTATATATTTTAGTGGTATGTCTTCTGGCTTCTAAGGTAAAGGTTTTCAGTTCAATCCCCAGTGTGGCAAAATTATTTTTTTCTCAAAACTTTTCTTTTACTTGTTTTTTATTTCCCTTTAACATGTAAATATGTGCAAATATTTAGTGTGGCACTGGCATAACTTATCAAGTTATTTTATAGAACTTGAAGATAGAAAACATTTATCCAATAAAAAGAAATTGCAATGCTAATGTGATTCCATTCCTTTACATCTATGGAGTTGCAAGTGGAGCAGCCAAAGGTGCTCATGCACATTAGTGACTGTTAGTTTCTACCTTGTGCACATAGGAGTGCCGAATACTCAGTGAGCGCCACCATGGACCCTATGGGAATGTTGTATCGTTACATAGTTACATTTATCTATGGCTGCCAACAAACCTTACCGCCTCATCCCAAAGATATCGATAGGGTGTAGATCTGAGGACTGTGCAGGCCAATGAAGCATGGAAAACTTGTCTACATGTTTTTGGAACCGTTCAGTGACAATATGTGCTTAATAAGCATAATTTAATATCATGCTGAACATGTCCATCTGAATGAGGATAAATTTTAGCTATGAAGAGATGAACATGGTCAGCAACAATGCTGTGGCATTTAGATGCCTTTTGATGGGTATCAAGGGGCCTTTTGATGCCTTCAGATTCCTTTTGATGGTATTCAGTTCAAATATTCCTTGGCCTTCTGATGTCTTTTGGGTATCAGGGGCCTAATGTGTGTCAGCAAAACATTCTGCACAACATCACGTCACCAGCCTGCACTGTTGAGATCAGATAAGATGGCCTCATGTTACTTGGGCCAAATTCTGATCCATAAGCATGGTGCAAAGGGAACATTGATTCATTCTACAAGGCTACCTTTTCCCAATCCTCAGGGTCCAATGTTGATGCTCCTGCACTCACTGGAGATGCACTTTAGTGTTCTCCACTGACTTGTGACATGGTTGGTGGCTGTTGTAGTCCACTCATGACAAGGTCCAATACGTGATGCATTCAGAGATTACCTGCTTCACACCAGTGTTTAACTCTTCAATTTTTTAGGCAGGACTTTGAAAGGGTTAATATCTTTCAAATTTTCCAAATCATTAACCCTTAGTGTTGGGTTTTTTCTCTTTAACAATGCAACTCAACTTCTGAGCCTTATTATGAAACAACTAATGCATGCAATAGTTTACGTACTAAAGGAAAGAGCAAGGGTAATATCTAGAACAAGGGTAATATCTCCTTTGACAGAATTCAAAATATCATTGGTGCACTATTAGGTATTTTTTATTTAGCAGAGAAAATTAGGTACTCTTAGCAGTTGGTATGAATACTCTGCACAGAGCTTATTCTCTTGATATCCTCACACAAGAATTCCACAGTTATAATTTATTCTTGGCTTGCAAGAGACCAGATGGACAGATAAAGGTCAGATTCTGAAAAATAATCTTACATTTCTATTTTCAGGGAGGGACAATAATAAGCATCACCAAAGCGTAGGTTTACTTCTCAGCAGACACGCCAGTGATGCTCTTCTAGGATATGAATGCATTAATGAAAGGTTTCATAGAGCAAAATATCAGACAAGCATTAAAGACTTGAATGTTATCTGCTGTTATGCCCCCACAGAGGATACCAATGAGGATGAGAAAGATAAATTTTATGGATGACTTCAGGATATTTTAAATTCTGTGAAGAAGGGAAATATTACCCCTGTCCTAGGCAACTTCAGTGCTGAAGTTGGTACTGACTCTGACCTTTGGGGAGAGGTGATAGGTCCCTTTGGTATTGGTAGCTGCAATGGGCAACATCTACAGGTAAGAAACTTAATGGTTTGAGAATAACTAACACTTATTACAAACACTGCGACACATAAGTACACATGAGTTTCACCTGATGGGCTGCATAAGAATATGATTGATTATAAATTAATTAACAGCAAATGGGCTAGTTCTGTTAGGAATACCAGGTCATATAGGGGAGCTGAAATTGGATCTGACCATTACCTTGTTAAAAGTGTCTTGCAACTGAAACTTAAGAAGTGTTGTGCTAAGGTTAAAAAATTTACCTATAACACTGAATCTCTGAAAGACCCAGTTATAGCTAAAGTTTACTTGCCATGATAGGTTATTTAGTCATTATAATAGTCATGGTTTGCTTACTACTGAAGTTGAGGAAGAGTGGGAGCATTTGAAAAAGGCTTTTCTTGAAACTAACAATACTCTTGTGGGTAAAAAGGAGCAGAGGAGGCAAAATTATTTGAGTGATAAGGTACTTGAGCTTATTTCAGAAAGAAAGAGCTTCAGAAATGTTCTTAATCACTTTACTAGTCCTAACAGAAAGTATTACAGAGAGCTTAATAAATGTGTAAAGGATCAGTTAACAGCTGGTAAGAATCTTTGGCTAGATGGCTTGGCTAACAAAGCTGAGGAAGCAATTAGATAGCATAACAGCAGAGAGGTGTACCAGAGAGTCAATGCTCTGTATGTGAAGAAATGAACAGGTAAACAGGGATTGAAGATAGACAAGGTAAAATTATATAAGTTGAGTATTCCGTCGTGACTAGGTGGCCTGAGCATTTCAGTGATGTTCCAAACAATGTAATTAGCTTACTTTCTGTTACAGGTAAAGTTCTTTGCATGATTGTGCTGAATAGAATTAAGAATCTGGTTGACAGTCGATTGCATGATGAGCAATGTGGATTCAGAAGTGGTAGAGGATGTGTAGATCAGATATTTTCACTCAGGCAGATTCTTGAGAAATGTTTAGAGTTTCAGAAACCTTTGGTTGCTAGCTCAAAAGCTATTTTGAAAAGGGTTTCAACTCTGTTGATCTTCATAATTTGTGGTTAATTGTGAGATTGTATAGAATACCAGACTAGTTAGTTAACATAATGAAATCTGTCTATAATAAACTGAGTGTGTGAGAGGTGGTAAGGCTTGTGGTAATTGGTTTAACATTACTTCTGGTGTTTGACACAGGTGCATTTTGTCCCCTTTTCTCTTTAGTTTGATTATTGATTATGTTATGCGAAATTCTCTGCAAGGTAAAGATTTTGGCCTTAAATGATCTGATTTCAAAATTTTTGATTTAGATTATGTAGATAATTTTGCCTTGTTGGCTAATGATGTTGATGAGATGAATTCTTTCATTAGATCTGTTGATGAGACTCGTAATAGTGTTGGTTTGGTAGTAAACAAGAGATCAAACTAAAGTGATGAAAATTGGTCAGGCAGTTGGTGCTTCAGTCGCTCTGAATGGTTGCAGTCTTGAGCAGGTGTCTCAGTTTCATTACTTTGGGAGTTAGATAACAGATACTGGTGATGTGTGGCATGAAATTAACAGGCAAATAGGGATTGCCTCTGGGACTTTTAGGAATCTATGGAGAGTGTGGAGAAAAAGGTGTATGAGAGTGTGGAGAAAAAGGTGTTACATCTAAAGACTAAAATTAGACTATAATAATTTGTTTCTTTCTAGGGTTAGTTATGGTAGTAAAACTTGAACATTTTACAAGCAAGATAACAGGAAACTTGACGCTTTTGATTCTAGATGCTTACGCAGTATCTTGGGTATTAGATGGTTCAACTTTGTCAGTAATGAAGAGGTTAGGCAAAGGAGTCGGTAACCTCCTCTGAGCAGTATATTGTGTGCAGAGAAAGACTAGGTTGGTTTGGCCATGTTGCCTGTGTGAATAATTATAGATCAGCGAATAGAGTCATAAACAGTGCCTAAAGGCCTCAGAAAGAGGAAACCTAGGATGCTGTGGGCAGACAATGTCAAACAGGATCTTGTTAGAATTGGTGTGCAATGGAGAGATGCAGCAGATATAGCTCAGGATAGAAATGCTTAGAGAACTAAATTCCGCAGTCTGATTGGACCTCCGTGTAGGCCATGGCTGCTTGAGGATGATGATGATACTATGGTCATTAGTAGTGGATATTCTGGAAAATGCATATATAATTTATGGAAAAATCTCACCCTGCAGTTTATAAAAACTCTGCAGGATTTGAAGAGCAAGATGTAATTATAGTAGCATTGTGGAAATGAACAATGAAAATTTAATGGAGCTGAAAGACCATTGAAGGAAGGAAGGACCAAGGAATGTGAAATTTCAGAGGAAGAACAGGAACTTAATCACCAAAACGATTTGAGACTAAACTGTTGGTGACAGAATGGTTTATGATGTTAGAGAAAAGACTGGCAGATTTGGAGGCTCAGGTTTGTGCTGAACACTGAAAGGTTTGCAAAGGTTTTTAGAGTAGTGCATGATGTTATTGCATTATATAAAGTGATATATGATGCAATGAAAAATGCTTCAGTGCAAATATCACTGGGCAAGTTCTTACATAAATTAGACAGAAGAGGACTAACGCCATCAACATATGTGGAGTCTGAGCCCAAAATGATCGAATAGTATGCATTCATAGTGAATAGTGGGGCAAGGGTGGCTCAGTCGATTAGTGCACCAGGCTCATAATCTGTAGTTCCCAGGTTCGAGTCCCAGCTGGGTCAGCGTTGAGATTTATCTCTGCAAAACTCCCCACCCTGCCCACGGTCAGTAGGGGACACCGATGGGCTTGGAAAGGCTGCCGTCTGTTGGATGGGATGTTAAGCCGTGGTCTCGTGCACATTGGATAGCCTTGACGGGAGGCTACCATCTGTCTCCCAATAGCTATTCCAGTTTGTCTCCTCCCCCCAACTTTCTCTGAGCCTTTGGGGTCTATTTAGCCCGTGGTGTGCAAAAAAGTGCCACTCAGAGGTAAAACAACCCAACCCATAGTGAATAGTATTCAGAGGTATCTCATCCAATGTTGTAGGTAGTGCAGCTGCACCAGGGCCCTGAGCTTAGACCAGTAGTAAAGAATCACAGGATGTGTCTTGTAGACATGGAACTCATGAAATAATAGGCTGAAACACCATTAACGGCAAAACCCAATTTTTTTCAGCTTATTATTTCAAGAAAGTAGAGCTTTTTATAATTGCAAGCACTGATTACAAATATTTTTACATGTGAGTTTTCAGAGTGTAGGAAACATTCGGAAAAGGAGTAATTTTTCATTTCTGCTGTACAAAAAAAATACAAAGATAGATTATGCAGCATAGGTAATGTCCAAGAAACAGTATTTAACAAAATGATAGAAACACATAATTTCTCACAGTTTTCTCGTAGAAATACTATCAAAATTTTTGCAGTAAGTAGATGCAGTCCCTAAATTTCTGCAATCTCCAGATGATGTTTCAAAATCCTCCCCAATTGCTGCACACTGCATTAAAAAGCTTGTAGGAATCCTATTAACAATTTAAATAAATTCAATGAAAGTGCACAAACGATAGTATTATTGTGTGGTGTAGAACCAAGATTCCAGATTGCATTCTACATTTGTCAGGTGCTCCCTACATATTAGGATAGTGGGTAGAGAAAGTTCATATCATCAATTAGAGGAGATCTTGATCGGTGGTTCAGAGCACCTGACATGTTATCAGGAGGTCATGGGTTCATATCCCACCCGGCTAAAAACAATTTTTCCTCTAAGTATTTGAATCAACTTACAGAGTGGAAATTAATAGTATATACTTAATATGTTGAGTTTACTAATTATTTGTAGATTGCATACTCGTAAGACATGCATTCCTTCCAGGAAAGGCATTAAAAAGCCGCTCGAGGTGGGATTGCATGAACACTCCCTACACATTAGGATAGTAGGTAGAGAAAGTTCATATCATCAATTAGAGGAGATCTTGATCGGTGGCTGGTAACTCGGTGGTCCAGAACACCTGGCATGTTATCAGGAGGTCGTGGGTTCGTATCCCACCTGACTCAAGACAATATTTGCTCTAAATATTTGAATCAACTTATAGAGTGGAAATTAATAGTATATACCTAATATCTCTCATCACATCAGTAAACAGTCCTTATAAAGGTGATCCCATAGGTGTTCCAAGTGTAGAATGCAATAAGTGTTCCAAATGTACAACCATCTTTTCTGATGAAGGATATATATATATTATCCAAAATCTTTAAACCCTTAGATTTGTGTGCATTTATTGATATTACCACATTGTGAATTAGTAGTATGCATTTCATGAAGTTATCATATATTATCTTTTTTATGCTCCATCTGTGTGGACTGTAAATGTTTAACCATCATGTTATTTAAATAAATGGAACTTTGATGCACTTGAATTTAGTGACATATTGCATATTATCACACATCTGTTAACATCAATCTGTTTTTACTCAAGTTTTGCCATAATATCACAAATTTATAGTTTTTTGTAAAATGCTTGTATAAAAATAAATCACCTCAAGAAGATCCTCAGAACAAAATCCTCAACAGATGGGCAACATGTCAGTGTTACTTAACTCTTCTGGGGTCAAGGATGTCTACAGACATTTTTTTGTACAACACATAAAACTTTGATTTAAAAAAAAAATTGCCTTTTGAAGATTTTCTTGGATAATCTTTTAAAAATATGTAATTCAAGTGTGAAAAATATATATATTTTTTTAATTTGATGGTTATTTTATTAAACTACAATATTAATAATTCGATAAAGACATCCAATTGCCATATTTTAGAAGTGCTATATGGTATTGCTTGTTAATGCCGATTTGTTTGTTGCTATATGGTATTTGCTATATGGTAGTTGCTATATGGTATTGCTTGTTAATGCCGATTTGTTTATTAATGTTACTCTGTATTTAAGCTCACAAGTTTGATTTGAACTATTATCAACATATTTTTCCTTAAATTTTAGAAAATCTCTTAAAAATTAACAAAAAAACTGCTATTTTTAAAAATTGAAGATTTTGGAATTCATTATGAAATGTGCACCTACTTTTTTTTTTGGTATACCACTGTGAAAAGTGTTAATGTATTAATTATTACTTCAATAAAATTCAGAATTAAATTCTCTTTAATTTGGTATATGTAATATAACCTATTTCTGTTGACTACATTCTGTCTAGTTGCTTCCTCTGCTTTGTCAAGCCAAACTATCAAGTAAAATAGGGGCGGGGGTGGCTCAGTCGGTAGCGCGCCAGGCTCGTAATCTGTAGTTCCCAGGTTCGAGTCCCAGCTGGGTCAGCGTTGAGATTTATTTCCGCAAAATTCCCCGCCCTGCTCACGGTCAGTAGGGGACACCGATGGGCTTGGAAAGGCCGCCGTCCGTCGGATGGGACGTTAAGCCGTGGCCCCGTGTGCGGGAGAGACATACCCTGTGCACGTTAAAGAACACGCTGGATGGCCTTGACGGGAGGCTACCATCTGTCTCCCAACAGCTGTTCCAGTGGGTCCCCTCCCCCAACCTTCTCTGAGCCTTCGGGGTCCATGTGACCTGGCCATTTAGCCCATGGTGTGCAAAAAAGTGCCGCTCAGAGGTAAAAACAACCCAAACAAATCAAGTAAAATATTCTTATCAGCTGTTAACTGATCTTTTACATGATGATTAAGCTCTCTATAATGCTGTCTGCTAGGGCTAGTAGGGTTTTGATTTAGATAAATAATAAATAAACCAGACTACTTTTTATTAACCTATAAATTACCACTTTGAAGTTTATTTAAATTTTATAGGAAAGATTGTCTTGATTATTCCTGCAGTTCCTTTTATGAAAAATAAGCTCCAGTGCCTTATCACTCTAATAACTTTGTCTCCTCTTCTCCTTTTTACCCAAAACAATACTGTTAGCTTCAAGAAAAGCCTGTTTAAACTTATCCCATTCTTTCTCAACTTTAGTAGTAAGCAAAACAAAATTACCATAATCATTAAGTAGCCTATCATGGTATGCTTTGGCTATATCTGGATTTTTCAGAGTTTAATTGTTAATGGTAATTCTCTTAACGTTACTGCAACATTTCTTAACCCTTCCAGTATTCATGTCGTCTGTATACATTCGCAGAAGCCAAAATGAGGGAACCAGGATGTATGTATCAGTTTTTAGTACAACAAAAAAAAAGCGATTTTTAAAAAATAAAAATTGCCCTTGTAATTTTTTTTATATATATCTTATGAAATATGTAATTTATTCTTGAAAATATCTTGTTTTTTAATTTTATACATAATTTTTTAAACTACAATATAAATTATTTTTTAAGCCATCTGATTGCCATTTCTTAGAAGCATTAAATGGAATTGCCGATTTGCTTGTTAACGTTCCTATTTGCTGAAGCAACTTTCTGATTTAAGCTCACAAGTTTGAGTTGAACTATTATCAACATATTTTTTCCTTAAATTTTCAAAAATCTCCTAAAAATTTAAAAAAGAAAAACTGTTTTTAAAAACAATAGTTTTGGAAGTAATTACAAAATACGTAACGCCGTTTTTTTCCATTTCACACTCTTTTCTGTCACAAACCTATTTCAGTATCCCAAATTATTTTTATAATTTTTTCCCATCATTCTATGCATCTTTCCCACTCTTAAAATCGAAACTGGAAGTAAACACATCCTTCTTAGAAATTCTGGTTGCAGCTACATTTAATTAGTTATGCTTCACTGAGGCAAACAAGGGGCAGATGGCTAAAACAAGCTATCTCCTTTCGTGTGCTATGTGACTCCCATAGTGTTTTGGTCCAGTATAGTGGATACCCTGTGTAAAATTAGTGTTTTTTTTCTTATATTTAAACCTTAGTTTTCATTTCAGTAAATTTATTTTCATAAATTTGTGATCTTTTGGCCAATCGATAAGTATTGATTTTTTTTTTCATAGTTATGATATATCGTATGGCAGCCTACAACTTGTTGCTGTGGATATTTTAACATTGCATTAGGCTATGCGTTAATTTTTATTTTATTATTTGTTACTTTTCCAGTAAAACTTTGATCTAGTGTCATTTTCTGAAGATAAATGAAGTTTTGAATATGGAAGCAAATTCATTTCTGTAGATTTATTTCTGTAAGTTAGCGTCTTTTGATCAGCTGATCTTTCCGAGTTAATCTAGATTGCAGGCAGGCTTAAAAGTTGTTGCGGATATTTTATTTAACATCCCATTAGGTTATATGTAATTTTTCTTTTATTTCTTGTTTTCTTAGTAAAAAAACTTTGAGTTTGTACAGTTTTCTGAAAATGAATGTCTTGGATAGGGGAAGCAAAATAGACTTCCTTGCTACGGAAATCAACTGTCGTATCATCATCATCATCCTCAAGCAGCCATGGGCTACGGAGGTCCAACCAGACCGTGCAATTTAGTTCTCCAAGCAAGTCTATCCTGAGCTACATCTACTGCATCTGGCCACTGCACACCAATTCTAACAAGGTCCTGTTTGACATTGTCTGCCGACCGCATCCTAGGCCTCCCCTTCTTTCTGAGGCCTTTAGACACACTGTTCATAACCCTATTCGCCATCTATAATTATTCATACGGGCAACATGGCCAAACCAACGGAGTCTCTCTCTGCACAATATGCTGCTTAAAGGAGGTTGCAAACTCCTTTGCCTAACCTCATCATTAGTTACAAAGTTGAACCACCTAATGCCCAAGATACTGCGTAAGCATCTGGAATCAAAAGCATCTAGTTTCCTGTTATTTTGTTTACAAAGTGTCCAAGTTTCACTACCATAACTAATCCTAGAAAGAACCAAACTATTATACAGCCTAATTTTAGTCTTTAGGTGTATACGCCTATTTCTCCACACTCTCCATAGATTCTTAAAAGTCCCGGCAGCAATTCCTATTCGTCTGTTAATTTCATGACGCACATCACCATTATCTGTTACATAGCTCCCAAGATAATTAAACTGTGACACCTGCTCAAGACTGCAACCATTCAGATTAACTGAATCACAGCCTGCCTGACCAATTTTCATCACTTTAGTTTTCTCTCTGTTTATAACCAAACCTACTCTACTACCAGTCTCATCAACAGCTCGAATGAAAGAGTTCATCTCATCAACATCATTTACCAAAAGGGCTAAATCATCAGCATAATCTAAATCAGAATTTTTTTTCCATTTAAGGCCAAATCTTTCAAAAAATTTCCAAAAAATTTTAAGGCCAAATCAAAAAAATTTCCAGTCCATTTAAGGCCAAAATCTTTCCCTTGAAGTGAATTTCGCATAACATAATAAATAACCAAACTAAAGAGAAAAGGAGACAAAATGCACCCTTGTCGAACACCAGAAGTAATGCTAAACCAGTTGCTACAAGCCTTACCAACTCTCACACACGACTCAGTGTTATTATAGAGAGCTTTCATTATGTTAACTAACTTGTCTGGTATACCATATGATCTCACAATCAACCACAAATTATGCCGATCAACAGAGTCGAAAGCCTTTTTGAAATCAACAAAGCTAGCAACCAAAGGTTTCTGAAACTCTAAACATTTCTCAAGAATCTGCCTAAGTGAAAATATCTGATCCACACATCACCTACCACTTCTGAATCCACATTGCTCATCACGCAATTGACTGTCAACCAGATTCTTAATTTCTGTTAAGCACAATCATGGAAAGAACTTTACCTGGAACAGAGAGTAGGCTAATACCCCTATAGTTATCACAAGAACTGCGATCACCTTTTTTGAAAATAGGGATAACAATAGCTCTGGTAAAAACCTTAGGAACCATGCCTTTATCATAAAAGATATTCAGAATTTCAGTCATCCAAGTGGTAACCGAAACATTTCCAGCTCTAAGCATTTCTGTAGTAATTTCATCTACCCCTGGGGATTTATGAAGTTTAAGTTTAGAAACAGCCAAATCTGTTTCAGAGATATTTTTTAAAAAAATCTTGAAAAATTTGTAAGTTTAATAATTTTTGCCCCTATCACAAGCATTTTCAATGTCCTTGGTGTCCCCCTAGATCTAGTGCTGGTGCTGATAGTATCTGCACAACCTCAGAAGTCTGCCCAGCTCTTTTGTTGAACAAGCTTTCTGACAGCGTGAATCTTCTCTGGGTCTGATTGATGCTTCACAGACATCAAATATGCCCTAAGTCTTGCTTGCCTTCTAACTCGGACATATTTTTCTGGGTCAATTGGGAATCCTTGTTCATTCTCTTCTGCTAGCACTGCCTAAATATACTTCTAGTGTTCAGCCCAATTTTCAGAAGAAATGGTGATGTCATCAATGCATACACAAATGTACTGTGCATATATGTTGATATCAAGGCATTAGTATCTTGTTGAAAGGTAGCTGCAGAGTTCCACAAACTGAAGTGGACCTTAGATTAGTATTACCCCCCCCCCCCCCCCAGTGTTTGATGAAGGCAGTATGCTTCTTGTGTAGGGTATCAATGCAATGTATATGTGCTTCCTAAGTAATTTACAGTTGCTACTAATTAAGAACACACTCAGCTCTGTTCCTATTTGTTCTATGTATTTGTGTCACAATACTATTCAGTGGAGAGCAGGTGAAAACAAACATCTTTACCTGGACTTTGTTAGTTTCCCCAAGCCCCCTTTTTTCTACTCCTCCCTCCAAATTCAAGAGTGTTCCTGGAGAAGTGTACTGCATATTTGACTTCTACACAGGCTCAGGAAGCAACCTCTCCAACATATGATCCCTGTCATGTCCAGCCAGCTACCTATTAGATAATCTAAAGCACTGGGAGCTCTGTAGGTTTCTGGACAATAAGAAAGGAAGAAGGTGCTTTCCTACACAAAGGATGGAAATAACCTAGAAGCTATGTTAGGCTTGTCCTGGTTTCTCATACAATATGCAAACATTTACACAAGGATATGCCCCAAGTCTTAGTAATCAAGTTCACTAACCACTAGATCAGGTAGGGTCTAACCAGTAGACCAGATAGGGGTAGGAATAGCTTCCTTATTATTCCTTTTGGAGGAGAAGAGACAAAATGGATACTTGCCCACAGGAGGCCTTGATTTGACAATGACAGCTGGTTTTTAAATTAAATTAAATGTTATAATGATATTTTTGGGGTGTAGAGGTTAATTTAGCTAATATTGGTTGGTTGTTTGGGGTTTTATGGTGCAATGACAACTAAGGCCATATTACACCAAACAAGATGTAAAGGACAAAAAAATTTAGCTAATAAGCATGCTTTAATAGTTCACTTGTAGAAGTAGAACAGCTCACTAAAAATAAGTGAAGAAAGGTCAAAGAAGCTATTTTTCTTTTGGGCCCAAAAATTAAGTCATGAAAAGCAAGTTGTACAGTGATAAATCACAAAGTAGTTTTAATTATGTTTTTTTGATTAAGTTGAAGGAGTGGAAAGGAAGCTGCTGTTGAAAATAGCAATTAGCAACTTCCTGTGCAACTTCAGATTTGTAAATTACATCTATCTTATGGAAGAAATTATTAAGATTTATAAAGAAATAAAGTGCAATATGCTATAAAAATTCAGTAGACAGCCAGAATGCTTCTTGCTGTCTACTTCTGAACAATGGAAAGGAAAATCCGAAGTCTTCCTAGAAAACAAACTCTTTGGCAAAAAGTCATTGTCAAACTTCTTTCTATAATAAAAAAAATTACCTCCTCAAGCAGCTGCTTGCCACAGAGGTCTGACAGTAGCCTGTCAGTTTATATGACATAGTAGAAGTCTGTGAGAATGGCTATCAGAAAAACAACATGAACATCCGTGCCTTACCCAGGGCTTGAACCCAGGTCCCTTAGATCAGTAGCCAAGCGTGCCAACCACTCGGCCACGGGATGGCCATTTCTATAATAATATTGCATAAATTTTTTTATATACATTTTTCTAAAAAGAGTGGATGATAGAAAAATTGCAACTTTTGCTATCAATATCAAGATATCACCTAATTTCACAAAGAAATAAAGGCAGTAGTAAATAGTGTATTTTTTTTGTAAAAAAAAGCCATTGGGTTTAAAAAAAAAAAACCCCTTTTTTTTGTATCAAAGGCAAAGTAGCATGAACCCCCTAAAGTTAAACTTGCTAACAGAACATGTTTTTTTTTCTTTAATATTTGTGTGATAGGTAGGCATCATCAAATCAATGACATTGATGATTACTGCTGTTGTGTAATGTAATTAAAATGTGTTGATCAGCAAAGACAGAAAGATTTAAAAGTTAATGAAGTATTTTTCAAAGTACATACTTAAGCTGTAAATTTTTTGAAATGATTGAATGAAATTCATCTATTTAAACAAATTAGCAGCAGTTTATCATTCTTTAGCCATTATTGATAGATGGCATATGATGGTGTTGTGGGAGAACACTTTACGAAAGCACTCTTATGCTGCCAGAAATTGTTTATCAATTTCAGCAGGTGCTGAGTATATGAAATACATTTGGGCACATTGGTGTTATATTCTTTGATGAATTCTGTTAGCTGTGGGTCAATAACTGCTGATTATTTGTAAATTACCTCTTCTACAACTGAGTATCTATCAGCAGCACAGCAGAAATAGATATAGCAATGTGCCAGTTATACTCAAGCATAACAGTTAAACTTTATAAGTAAGAGACTTGTGAGAATAGATCTTCAGTGGCAAGTCTGACTGAGTAGGTCCACTGAGTAGGTCATCCTGATAACTCACCATAGTATATAAATCATAATAATAATTTAACATTGCTTGACCAGCTTAGCATAAAATAACAATTTATTAAGCTGCTACAGATGAAAAAGTATGTGATTTTTGTAAATAGCAGATAAGACAAAGTAAAATGGTTATATAAATTGGCAGATATTTTCCATATTATTATTAATTAGGTTTATGTATTTTCCAGCAATATATTGTAATAGCAGAAGTAACAAAATTTCATTTTATAGTTAATAATTTATTTGTGTGTGTATATATAATATATATTAAATCAGTTGTAATAATATAAAATTTCTTTTACAGTTAATAATGGTTTTGACAAAGATACATCTCTTGCCATTAGGGGTATTTGTACTCATTCCTGCATCTTTTATAATCACGTAAGTGGATTTGTGCAGTAAAATTCGAATTTAATGTCGTTAAATTTTAGTTTGAAATTAATCCAATTTAATCTACACTTTTAAACACACAAGGTGTAAGAAAAGAACTTTATTGCCAACTATTTTATCAGTGTGAAAAAAGATTGTGTCTTTAAAATTATACTAATAAAACTGGTGATTTCACTAAGATTTAAAAATTGAGGGGGTAGGTATGTGTGAATCGGTGCCTACGTAATGGGAATGCCTGCTGATTTGCGCAAATCTCCATATTGGTTGGGTTGTTTTACTTCTGAGTGGCACTTTTTTGCACACCATGGGCTAAATGACCAGGTCACATGGACCCTGAAGGCTCATAGAAGATTGGGGGAGGGGACCCACTGGAACAGCTGTTGGGAGACAGATGGTAGCCTCCCGTCAAGGCCATCCAGTGTGTTCTTTAATGTGTACAAGGTATGGTTCTCCTGCACACAGCACCATGGCTTAACGTCCCATCTGATGGACAGCGGCCTTTCCAAGCCCATTGGTGTTCCCTACTGACCGTGGGCAGGGTGTGGAGTTTTGCTGAGATAAATCTCGATGCTGTCCCAGCTGGGACTCGAACCTGGGAACTGCAGATTACGAGCCTGGCGCGCTACCGACTGAGCCACCCCTGCCCCTCCATGTTAGTAAGTGTGCATAGAAAACTTCAGAACTTGCCACATGAGGGTAGCACCTTCTGCGGTAAGCAAACCTATGTTAATGGTAAGTATGTAACGATCTTGTCGAAGTCATATGGTAAAGAATCAGACAGAGGGTTAATGAGGTACAATAAACTAGAATCTTTCTTAAAGATACAATGGGAATAATGATTTAAACTCTCCATAATGAAAAATATGTTTAAAAATAATTGTGTTACAATTGAAAATTATTATTCATTAAAATCTGAAATTTTCAAGTGTTTACCCAATATTATTTAATGGTAATTCTTTAAAAAACAAAATTTAATGTTTTTCCAAAGCAATTCTTTATCTAATTTAATAATTATAATTGACTATTGCAATAGAGCTTATTGTTAAGGGAAATGCATGAAATAGATTTGAGCAAGATTATTTTTATATTAATACCATATTTTTTTTAATTAAGCATGAAATGGAAAATTTGCTAAAAAATTAATGATTAAAAGTAATAGTTTTTAAATGCAAAGGTGCAAAGTTTATGCTGCAGTAGAGATTTCTTCTCCTGACCTACAGAACCCTCCTGCCTCTTTGCTTGTTTTAAAGTAATGTTATTTTTTATCATGTCAATTGACAATTTTACATAAAGTAGTTCAATTTTCAGTTTAGAAGGATAAAGGGACTCCATTTAGAATATAGCTCTAAGGCTCCTATTTAAAACTTTATTCCAGGGCAACCATTTAGAACTTGGCTCTAGGTCTCCCAATTGCTTAATGCGCCCTGGTTCATACACATACTTGTGCAATTCGAAACGCTGACAAACTGTTAGGAACTTCCACATTCCATTAGTCATATACAAGACTGATTTAAGAAATGGTGGTGGGGGAGAAGACAAGGGTGTCCAGGTCCAAATAAAATGGGTGATATTTTTACTATTATACATAGCACTATTTTTTTGAGTAATACATTATTTGAATTAGGGAAATTTTTTAAATTGGTAATAACAATATTATGCTCAAAGAAAGTTATAGCATTATTTTTCAATGTTATTTCAATGGGAATCTAACTACGTAGCTCTATAACAGGGAGGGTTAAACTTTTAGACTCTGCGATCGATATTTAAGACAGAAAATCTTTCGCAGTCGACCATAGTATATAAATCATAATAATGATTTAACATTGCTTGACCAACTAAGCATAAAATAACAATTTAGCATCAAACATATTAGGGTGACATTGCTACATTAATTAAAATACAATCTTTTTTCCTAAAACTATGAGATTGACTGTTTGGCCATCTCTGCTCTATAACATCTGAAATATGCATTTAATAGAGAAATGTGATGAAGATAAGATTGTAGACTGGTAATTGTAGACCCATCAAGGCTAGATTCTTTTCAAGCTGCTCGTGTGTGCAGAAGGGTACTTGTCTCTACCTTGTCAGGATGCTGCTGCTATCTAGGTGGCCGATAAACACAAACTCAGATTTCACATAAAATATTTGATGCATTTAATGAAAAACTGTGACTGAAGTTAAAGATAATCGAATTTATTTAAATCTTGATTTGTCATCAATATTCATTCAGTATTTAAAGAGTTATGGAAGTTGGAAAATTTAATAATAAATTATCTTGTTTTATGAAAACTATTCATAATTATCTAACATCAAAATAACCATTATGCAATTATTAAAATTTATATTTTATTAAATGATTTTAAAAATACTTATTATTTAAGTTTTTTAATATTTGAAATAAATTCTTATGACCCATTGCTGTTGTGAAATATTCTAGCTACCATAATTCCTTAAATAGACGAATGCTGTTGAAAATCAAGATTTAAGATTATGATCTTTATTTTCAGTAACATTTTTTTTCATTGAATTAATATTTTAGAAGTTACAGAGCTTCGAAGTTAGATTCCCTTTCGCATAATAAGGAAATTCTCTAATATTTTTTAGGGCAGTGTAACTCAATTCCATATATTGTAAAGATATTCATCGTATTGACCTAATGGGAATAGCTTTCCTTGCTATTCCTGCGATTCCAAAATATTATTTATTCAAAAGTGATCTCTGAAATTTTTTCTAATTACTAACATCAACGTTACATGCCAACATATTAATCTAGCACTTGTTTTGCAGATCCAGTTTGGAAGAGATTTGATAGAAACTGAGTTTCGCTTCTGCAAAACATCACACAATACTACATCATAGTTCAAGCTTCTAGTTAAAAATGGCAGAAAGTAGACAGAACAATAAATAAATTAGATATGAACAAATCCGTATCAGAATCCAATTTTGAAACTAGCGGTAAACAGTGTAATAACCTATATACTGCTACGAAGCAAGTAGCAAGCAAAACAGTGGATCGCCAGTGCCACAGCTGACGAAAATGTAACTAGCACTGCTGTCACTTCATGTCTTGATATTGGCAGGCATTCCCATTACGTAGGCACCGGTGTGAATAAATACAACACACAAGCCTTTGATGTGGATGGGGGGAGGTACCTGTCCATGGTGAGAGGGACACCCTGTAAAGGGTTCCACTTGTAGTATGGTTATTTAAAATTCCTGCTTGCATGTTTGCTGTATGGTGTGACCTGTGTCCATGGAAAAGAGGATTATGAAGCTGTGTGGGGATTATCTTTTGTTTTTCTTCCAATCTATGGCTGCTAGGGTTACCCTCTTCTACTTGTTTTGCTGTTGCTGAGCCTAGTAATTGTGGACTGGTAATATTGAGGAGGGCAGCTTGCAATAAACTGCTTTGGCCTCTGCTTCAGGTAAAAGGGAAATCCTGGGTTACCTCTCCAAGGTCATTCAACTGGTGGGTTTGCCTTTCCAGATCAGTTGTGCATTACACACAAGTCCATCCAGGTTATTTGTAAGTTTCTTTGCTGTGTTTTTGGTATAATTTTCACTCCCTTACTGTAAGTGTATGGTGTCCATTAGTGTTCTCTCTAAGCTGTACAGTTTCTAACATATGCCACACATATTTGGCATTCTCAATGCATAAAAGCCTTTTTTAGCATTTTGCAATTCATGGCCTCATGTATGAGAAATTTCTTCCACACACAACATAAATTTTTTCCTTATATACTGTGAAATCAGTAAAATCAGAGGGAACATTGGTACCCATGTCTGTATGTATAGTGCTTGTGTATGTGTTTGTGCATAGTGCCCTGTGCAACCCTGACATCTGATTGTACATCCCCATGCTGATGGTGATTGGGGACTACAGATATTGAATATTTTCTCTTTAAAACATCAATATTTTAAATTATGTCAATTTTAATTTTATTTCTCATTAAAATTAGTCTGGTTTCAAGAAGAGTGGTCATGACATGATTTTTCTAATATTTTCTGTTTCTCTTGTCTGTCATTTCTGGTCATCCATTCTATGAGTAAACAAATGATAGGGAACATTTCCCTCTTTTTCATTCAGAAAGGTTTGAAGATCTTGCAGGACCATTAGAATCCATCAAGCACTTATGATCAGGCTACCTTGTTTGTAAAGACTGCATGTTCCAAAAGTTCAGAACAGTCCATTAAGGTAACAACAATTGGAGGGGTGGGCATCATGGTGTCACTGCATAAGTTGTTGAATTATTGAAATTGTTGTCACTGCATCATGGTGTGGTTTCTGAGTAGGTCATCCTTAGTCTATATAAGGAAGAGCTGTGCTCAGAGTTATCAGCCAAGGAGTCATTGCATTCCACTGGATTTCATCACATTCTGATGTTAAATTAGTACCCAGCCTGATATTAATTTTAACATTCAACATGCCATGCCTTCCTATTATCATCAAAGCAGGTTATACTAAAGTATGACTAAAATCTTCAGCCTTCTATTTTTAATGCTAGAAGTATAGTCATGTCTACACAGCTTGCCATGGTAAAAACATTTTTGCTCACTGTTTGGGTTGATCTGGATTGCTCACCTGAGGTAGAAAGCTGTGTCAACTGCAATGACAGCCATTTGGCATTCTCCTGCATCAATCCAAAGTTCAGAGATTTAGGACATTACATGGTACCTTATACCCTTAACCCTTCCAGTGTCCAGCCTGAAAAACAGGTTCCATCCAGAGGCCAAGCTATTTTCTCCCAATGCTCAGCCAAAAAAAAAATTTTAATTTTAGAACTTTTTTGCTAAATAACTAATGAAAGGAATTATGGCATGTTGTATGCCAAATTAATCAGCATTTAATTCTGGATTTTCTGAAAATGAAGTATTTAACAGAAAAGACTTTGTTTCATTTTAATAGAGTTTTTTTTAGTCGTAGTAAAAAAATGCATCTGGCAACACATGAAAATTTATTTAAAAAAAACTGATAGACAGAAATGATTACAATGCACATGAATAGAATGACTTGTATTTCTGAATAATAAATTTTTTTTTGGTTTTAAGTAAATATTTTTCTCGTTTTGTAATTTTTTTCTCGATACCATACTTTGAGAAAATTCCTGGCTTTGAGCCAATTGTGCTGAGTCAATAAACAAGTATGTTATAAATTTTTTCTTTGGGTGTTGAAGTTTGGCAATCTTGCCTAAGTGCTGAAAGGTTTGTGCACCAGAGCCAAAAAAATAGCATTACATCGTCTGTGTGGCACAGCCAAGGTATTGAGGGGGGGGGGGGGGTTGCCTTTAAAATCATTCAATATAAACATAAAAATTCATAATTTAAAAAAATATGTATTTTTCTCGGATGACACATGACAGCTGATTTCTGTAGCAAGGAAGTCTATTTTGCTTCCGTACTGATCCAAGGGACCTGGGTTCAAGCCCCGGGTTAAGGCATGGATATATGTTCTCGATCGTTTTTCTGCTGAGGTCCTGCCATCCTCTCAGAACTTCTACTATGGCATATAAACTTACAGGCTCCTGTCAGACCTCTGTGGCAAGCAGCTGCTTGAGGGGGTATTTATTTATTTATTTATCCAAGACATTTGTTTTCAGAAAATGGTACAAGCTCAAAGTTTTTTTTTATTAAAAAACAATAAATAATGAGAGAAAAATTACATATAACCTAATGGGATGTTAAATAAAATATCTACAACTTTTAAGCTAGCCTCCGATCTAGCATAACTCAGAAAGATTGATAAATCAGCTGATCAAAAATGCTAACTTACAGAAATAAATCTACAGAAATGAATTTGCTTCCATATTCAAGACCTCATTTATCTTCTGAAAATGACACTAGATCAAAGTTTTACTGGAAAAGTAACAAATAATAAAATAAAAATTAACGCATAGCCTAATGCAATGTTAAAATATCCACAGCAACAAGTGTAGGCTGCCATACGATGTATCATAACTATGAAAAAAAAAATCAATACTTATCGATCGGCCAAAAGATCGTTAATTTCCGAAACTAAATCTACTGAAATGAAAACTAAGATTTAAATATAAAAAAAAGTAAATACTAACTTTATAAAGAGTATCCAATATGCTGGACCAAAACTGTAAAAAAAACATTTATAGCACACGGAATGGAGATTGCATGTGTTAGCCATCTGTTTCTTGTTTGCCTCAGTGAAGCCTACTAATTAAATACAGCTGCAACCAGAATTTCTAAGAAGGATGTGTTTACTTCCAGTTCCGATTTTAAGAGTGGGAAAGATGCATAGAATGATGGGAAAAATTTAAATAAATTGGGATACTGAAATAGGTTTATGACAGAAAAGAGTGTGAAATGGGGAAAAAAATAGCGGTACATATTTTGTAATTACTTCCACAATCTATTGTTTTTAAAAATAGTTTTTTTTTTAATTTTTAGGAGATTTTCGAAAATTTAAGGAAAAATTTGTTGATAATAGTTCAAATCAAACTTGTGAGCTTAAATCAGAAGGTTGCTTCAGCAAATAGGGACGTTAACAAGCAAATTGGCCATTAGTGCTTCTAAGAAATGGCACTCAGATGGCTTTATCAAATTATTTATATTGTAATAAAAATTATATTTTAATAAAATATGCATCAAATTAAAAAGCAAAATATTATTTTTGAAGTCTGAATTATATATTTTTATAAGATATATATATAAATTATAATGGCAATTTTTATTTTTAAAAAATCGATATTTTTTTGTTGTACTAAAAACAGATAAATGTCATTGGTCTCTCAATTCAGATTCTCCAAACATATACAGACGATGTGGACACTGAAAGTGTTAAGTAAGAAAGCTTGCTTCACTACCTACCATCCCTGACAAGATTTCCTGTGATTGTAGTCCTTGAGAAACCTTCCATTGGTAACAGCATCTCTGGCAGTGCAAACTATTATTAATGTATATTTGAATATTAATGTAGCATTGAAGCCTTTCTCACCAGCTGTGAAGTACCACTTGGAGCAAGTGAAACCTAAATTGGTGTCTGCATTAACATCAGTTTTTATTCCCTCTGCACAGCTTTGTTTCCATCTGTGCAAGGCCTTCATCCTATTCTGAGAACCTGCTCATTAAATAGCTGTCTCTGATCTTTGTTGGTTGTTTCTGATGACATAGAAATAGAGCACCTCATTTTGAAGAATCTTCATCTGCAAATTAATTTTAAATTAAAAACCTTCATTCAATTACCAAAGACCAAAGATAGTCACAATGAAATTGTCATGGATTCTGCAGAAGCTGGTAACAAGCTCTCATATGAGAAGGGGAGATATGCACTCAGATAGAAGAATTTTATCCAGAAACTTGACATGTATGCCTCTATTACTGTATCCAAAGTAGAGGGGAAGGGATCTCTAAATTAGTTTAATAGCAAATCTTTATGACCACTAATCACTTTCTGGATGGCATCGAAGCTCTCCTTATACACTAGAGCTTCTCTTCATGTGCCTGCAGGAGACATATTTTCAGGAAGTCAATAGTCCCTTGATCCAGTACTTCAGTTCACCCAAGATGGATGGAGATGGCCCTTCTTGAAGAGTATTGACATCCTTGTAAGCCATAATTCTCCATTACAGTGCATACATCTTACCACCAACTTAGCCCTTTAACAACCAAGAAATCTCAGAAAAGGGTAGAAGATAGTAAAGTCAAAGGAATAGCACTATTTGGACTAATCGATTTGTCATTATGGGTGTTAGAGGGTGGTTGCTATTTGCCTCTTCATAAGATTTTTGTTGAATGATTTGCCCCTATAGTTTTCTGATTGGAATTTTCATCTTCCAGACTGACTTTGTTGATCTTGTCTCGCAGCTGTTGCGTCCCTTCTCACGAGAGGCTTGAATGAACACAGTTCACTTTGAGGTAGTACTGACTCCAAAGAGAGAGACCAAGTCTTTGAGCAACAGTTTAGGGATTCCTTCCTTTCTCTGTTGATCTGTGCATCTACTCTTCCTCAATCCTTCCACTCTGTATGGGAGGTTGAGGCATTTTGAGGATAACCCTTATGGAAGTGATCACCTACCCTATAATATATAACATCTCTTGTGGAAAACCTTGCAGTTTCCACCTTTTTCCACCGTTAGAGGGTGCAATTTAAACTTTTGGGTGATTTGGAAGGTGCAAATCGTAATATTTCATGTACCCATCTCACCCCTCAAAAATTTCTATCTCAAAATATTTTACTACATGTACAAAAGAGCAAAAAACAATAGGAAATGGTAGCAAACTAGTCAAAGCAAATTAATGGGTGGCGTTTTTGCTCTCAATGTTATGTACAGGCAATGTTTTTTTGCAGTATTTTTGTTTATGGCATTTTGTACACAGTACAGGTTGTATGTTTTGTATAGGTGGCATTTTGGTTCATGGCATTATGTAAATGTATCATTTTGTAATAATGACATATTTGTTTATGCTTTTTTTGTATAGGTGGCATTTTCATTCACACTGTTTTGTATAGGCAGAATTTTGTTGTGCTGCATTTTTTGTATGCAATGATATGTAGAGTTGCTGTTTTTGTTGATGCCATATTGCAAAGGCACCATTTTGATATTTTTTTGTCATCATTTTATCATGGAACCGTAAAGCATCGATGTTTGAGTTGTCTCTCTGTTGAGGTCTCACCTTCCTCACAGATCTTCTCTATGGCATATTAAAACTGACAGGCTCCTGTGACATCTGTGGCAAGCAGCTGCTTGAGTTTTTTAAATTATTTTTTACATTAAAAATAACCTAAAATTAACTTTTAATGTGCAAATAGTTTGAAGGATAAACTTTAAAATTTTATTGCTCAACAACAGAGAATTTTAAGTTATTTTTAATTAATTTCTGAATAAGAAGGTCCTTTTAATTGTGTATTTTTTACATTAATAAATTTAATCCTAAATATTTTCGTAAGGTAAAATAAGCAACTATGGTGTGTGTTTAGCTTGATTGCTAATTATTTTATTAAATGTGATATTTTGTAATTCTACAAGGTTTCATTTTTTAAATCATATCAGCAACTTAAATATACATGATAATTTTAAGAATGAACTTATTTCTGGTTGCTGTTCATTCATATTTTTTAACGATAGAAGGAATTTGATTAGGATGCAGAAAGCTAGCTAACTTTACTCTGCAAAAAACAGTGAAATAAATTGCCTAAGTTGCCTCTGTGGGAGAGTTAAAAGAATGTGACTGGTGTTAGAATAATGAATGCAAGATCAAATTAAGTTACACTAGAATTAAATATGTATGGAGTCAAATCTGTAGTTGTTAATGTCTCTTAGATATTCCATATATTATTTTTTTCTTTCATAGTTATTAAATTTGCCTTTAAGTGATTGCCATGTTATTAGTAAAATTGCTTACATTGTATAATTTTATAATTAGTAATATTTAGTAATATTAGTACATTGTGTAATAATATCTTAGAAGAGATATAAAATGTAAAAATTCTCAGTGTATATACAATAAAGAGCTAATAGAAAAGCACCATAAAAACACTCATACAATCATAAGGAATATAATACAACAATAAGAACATTAACTACATCATATGTGATTCTAACAGTGTATTTATGGTGCTTTTTATTATCTCTTTTATCAGTGATATTTGATCACAACAAGATTTTTCTACTTTTACAATAGTTCTTTGCAATTCTATTTTAGTTCATCTGTGACATAGTTTTCTTCTTTCTGTGATATAGTTCTATTATTTTAAGATGGTTTCAGCAAGGAAATTCATGAAATAAATTTTAATTCTTTTTTAATGAATTTTCAATTACATATAACTTTTGACTTTATATTTTGAAGTCTGGAATTTTTATTTGTATATCAAAACAAATGAAAATAACAATTAAGAAATAATTACTGCCCCAAATATAGTTATCAGTAATCATTTTATGTGGTATTTCTGTTTAATAGCACTTTAAAATGAAAAAAATTGCTTTAATGTAACAATTCATTTTTGCATTGCTGTAATTTACAAATTTTTGTCCAGTAATATGAGCAAATATTATTTATAGCTTAAGAATGCATTTTATATGTTTAATAAAGTTTCTTCTCTTAAACAGATATTGCATAGCTATTTATCTCCAACATGTAGAAGTGAGTTTTCCTTATATTAGTGACACTGGTGCTTATGCCCCAGAAAGTTGCATCTTCAGCCAACTGGTGAACTTGGTTGCTTTGTTTTGTAAGTTGCATTCTTGTATACACATTTTTTTTTCAATATAATTTTTTTTTTTTGAAAGCATGAAATGGAAAATTTATATATTTAGCTTTCTATTTTATACATCTAATTTTAGTCAACTAGCATTTATTCTTACAAAACTAAATTAGAATTGCCAAGACCATAATGTTGGCTATTCAGTAAGAATTGAAGAAGGGTAGGATTTTGAGAACTAACCAAAAGTAGAGATACAGTGTCATCTTTCTTTTCATAGGCAAAAAAGATAGCCTTGAATAAATTTGGTGCATTTATCACATGTATGACTTGTACACCTAGTTCTTTAAAAAAATATATGTTTAGCATGAAATATTTAATATATTAATGAAAAATTTTGTAAAATTTTTTAATTTAAATTAAAAAATTTAAACATTTTTAATATTTAATTTTTTATAAAATTTTATAAAGATAATTGTTTATGCCAATGTTCTGTGTGAGGAATAGCCAGCCATCTGGACCAAGATGGATACATAGCATAACTAATGGTAGCATGGTGATGACTGAAAACCATAGTGGTTACGGAGGTAGCTACTATTCTAATAGACATGCTTAGTGTGTTGTGTTAGCTTTAACTGAGGTGATGATCAGTAGTGACTTCAATCTTAGTAGGGCATGTCCTTTTATGAGAAAGCCTGTAGAAGCTAGGAATAGTTTCTAAGCTTCTTCTCTGTTCTATGTGTTGTAAAATGAAATATTGAAGTTATGATTTTCATTTATTTAGGAAAATTGAAATATAGCTGGATGATGATAAGTCTGCTTTAATATCGAAATTGATAACAAGTCTTATTTAATTCAGAGTTTACACCTAAACATATACATGGTAGTGTGTGAGCCCTTCTCCAGGACAGTAACTCAAGACCCAAACAATCCCATACATCTAGAATCAACAGATGTTAATAACCTATAAATTACCACTTTGAAGTCGATTTAAATTTTAGAGGAAAAATTGTCTTGAGCTTGGTGGGATATGAACCCACAACCTCCTGATAATAACATGTCAGATGCTCTGGATCACTGAGTTACCGACCACCAATCAGATCTCCTCTAATTGATGATATAAACCATTTCAACCTACTTCCTATTGTAGGGAGTGTTCATGCAAATTTTGCCACATGTGGCAGACACATGCCATATAGAGGGAAAGTATTTCCTTACAAGTAATACAGTTGATAAATAAACTCGACATACTTGGTATTAACCTATAAATTACCACTTTGAAGTCAATTTAAATTTTAGAGGAAAAATTGTCTTCAGCCTGGTGGGATAAGAACCCACGACCACCTGATAACATGTCGGGTGCTCTGTACCACTGAGCTACCGGCTGCCAATCAAGATCTCCTCTAATTGATGATATGAACCATTTCAACCTACTTCCTATGTAGGGAATGTTCAGGCAATTTTTGTCACATGCGGCAGACACATGCCATATAAATGGAAGGGATTTTCTTAAAAGTAATACAGTTGATAAATATTAAGACAAATTTTTCCTCTAAAATTTAAATAGACTTCAAAGTGGTAATTTATAGGTTAATACCAAGTATGTCGAGTTTATTTATTGTTTATCAACTGTATTACCTATAAGAAAATACTTTCCATCTATATGGCGAAAATTGCCTGAACACTCCTTACATAGAAAGTAGGTTGAAATGGTTCATATCATCAATTAGAGGAGATCTTGATCAGTGGGCAGTAGCTCAGTGGTCCAGAACATCTGACATGTTATCAGGAGGTCAGGGGTTCATATCCCACCCGGCTCAAGACATTTTTTCCTCTAAAATTTAAATCGACTTCAAAGTGGTAATTTATAGGTTAATACCAAGTATGTCGAGTTTATTTATTATTTATCAGCAGATGTTTATTGGAAAATGAAGGGGGTGCTTTTCCTGATGAGCATGGTTGCAGTGCCATTTTAACTACTGAATTACTGGTCACCTATCAGGATCAGTATACCTACCAGGATGTATTTGATGATATGAATTTAAATATTGGTTTCATTCATAATTAACAGTAATTAAAATATGATATTAATGATCTAATGAACATTCTTACCTGTAATGCACAAATCAGGTATCTGTGTCACTTGAAGGCAATGTGTGGTGAGGGGACCAACCTCTGAAGGTTCTGCTGGTACGGGTACTTTCACAGGGTCCTAAACAACCCCTGCATGTTTGCAATGTGCAATTACCCATGTCCTTGGGAAGGAGGATCCTATTAGTAGCTTAGGGGTCCTTGTCTGTTCTCCCCAGCTCATGACTAGTGGGATCCCCTTTGGCTTATCTTGCCATTGAGAAGCCTGTTCATTGCAGGGCTGGGCATCGATTTTAAGGGCCTCTGCTTCAGGTCCTGGAGTGATTCCCTTCAGGACTAATTGGTTGGTAGGCTGGATCTGCTAGGGCTAGTGCCAGGCTATGCAATATGGTGAGTGTCTTGCCCACATACCCCTAGCCAGTTCTTCACTATTGGTTCCATACTTGAACTTCCAGCAGTGCTTTTCCATTGCACTCCAGGCAATGGAACCATGACTACCAATCTGTTCCAACCAACACTGCTACCATAGTGGCAGCTTTGCTTGTATTCCTGGCAAGCTATTCGAAATCAAGCCTATTGTCAAAGCATGGCAGTCATGTTTTCGCAGGAATCACAAAGAAGAAGTTGTAGTTGCTTGACTCCACTTAGGTCATTGTTTACTGAGGATCAGTCACTTAGATTCATTTATCCCACATTAATTTCTTCTTTCGGTTGATGATGAACCTAAATGCGAGTTTTGTGACACCATTTTAACCATCAAACACGTTTTAATTGACTGTTTTACTTTTAAACTTGAATGTTGAGTTTATTTTAACTTTCCCGATTTTATGATCTTTATCTGATGGTTCTTTTTTTACCACTTGTTTTTGCCTATCATCATCATCATCATCATCATCATCATCATCATCATCATCATCATCATCATCATCATCATCATCATCATCATCATCATCATCATCATCATCATCATCATCATCATCATCATCATCATCATCATCATCAAGCAGCCATGGGCTACGGAGGTCTAACCAGACAATGCAATTTAGTTCTCCAAGCAAGTCTATCATGAGCTACATCTACTGCATCTGGCCATTGCACACCAATTCTAACAAGGTCCTGTTTGACATTGTCTGCCCACCACATCCTATGTCTCCCCTTCTTTCTGAGGCCTTTAGGCACACTGTTCATAACCCTATTCGCCAATCTATAATTATTCATACGGGCAACATGGCCAAACCAACGGAGTCTCTCTCTGCACAATATGCTGCTTAAAGGAGGTTGCAAACTCCTTTGCCTAACCTCATCATTAGTTACAAAGTTGAACCACCTAATGCCCAAGATACTGCATAAGCATCTGGAATCAAAAGCATCTAGTTTCCTGTTATCCTGTTTACAAAGTGTCCAAGTTTCACTACCATAACTAACCCTAGAAAGAACCAAACTATTATACAGTCTAATTTTAGTCTTTAGGTGTATACTCCTATTTCTCCACACTCTCCATAGATTCTTAAAAGTCCCGGCAGCAATCCCTATTCATCTGTTAATCTCATGCCGCACATCACCGTTATCTGTTACATAGCTCCCAAGATAATCAAACTGTGACACCTGCTCAAGACTGCAACCATTCAGATTAACTGAATCACAGCCTGCCTGACCAATTTTCATCACTTTAGTTTTCTCTCTGTTTATAACCAAACCTACTCTACTACCAGTCTCATCAACAGCTCGAATGAAAGAGTTCATCTCATCAACATCATTTGCCAAAAAGGCTAAATCATCAGCATAATCTAAATCAGAAATTTTCGTATCTCCAGTCCATTTAAGGCCAAAATCTTTCCCTTGAAGTGAATTTTGCATAACGTAGTCAATAACCAAGCTAAAGAGAAAAGGAGACAAAATGCACCCTTGTCGAACACCAGAAGTAATGCTAAACCAATTGCTACAAGCCTTACCAACTCTCACACACGACTCAGTGTTATTATAGAGAGCTTTCATTATGTTAACTAACTTGTCAGGTATACCATATGATTTCACAATCAACCACAAATTATGACGATCAACAGAGTCGAAAGCCTTTTTGAAATCAACAAAGCTAGCAACCAAAGGTTTCTGAAACTCTAAACATTTCTCAAGAATCTGCCTAAGTGAAAATATCTGATCCACACATCCCCTACCACTTCTGAATCCACATTGCTCATCACGCAATTGACTGTCAACCAGATTCTTAATTCTATTAAGCACAATCGTGGAAAGAAATTTACCTGGAACAGAGAGTAGGCTGATACCCCTATAGTTATCACAAGAACTGCAATCACCTTTTTTGAAAATAGGGATAACAATAGCTCTGGTAAAATCCTTAGGAACCATGCCTTTATCATAAAAGACATTCAGAATTTCAGTCATCCAAGTGGTAACCGAAACATTCCCAGCTCTAAGCATTTCGGTAGTAATTTCATCTACCCCTGGGGATTTATGTAGTTTAAGTTTAGAAACAGCCAAAATAACTTTAGATTGTGTTATAGGGCCAACATTAAAGCCACCAATGCATCTATCATCATTGCAAACAATGGGAGTAGAACTAACTACATTGTTTAGAATATCACTGAAATGCTCAGCCCACCTAGCCATGACAGAATCCTCCCCTTCTATAACCTTACCTTGTTTATCCTTCAATCCTTGTATACCTGTCAGTTTTCTACCACACAAAACATTAACTATCTGGTACAGCTCTCTGCTGTTGTGCTGTCTAACTGCTTCCCCGGCTTTGTCAGCCAAACCATCAAGCCAAAGATTCTTATCAGCAGCTAACTGATCTTTTACACGTTTATTAAGTTCTCTGTAATGCTTTCTATTAGGACTAGTAGGGTATTGATTAAAGACATTCCTGCAGTTCTTTCTTTCCAAAATAAGCTCAAGTGCCTTATCACTCAGATAATTCTGCCTCTTCTGCTCCTTTTTTCCTAAAAGAGCACTGTTAGTGTCCCAAAAAGCCTGTTTAAAATGATCCCGTTCTTCCTCAACTTCAGTAGTAAGCAAATCATGACTGTCATAATGACTAAGTAACCTATCATGGTAAGCTTTGGCTATAACTGGATCTTTCAGAGCTTCAGTATTAAAAGTAAATTTTTTAACCCTAGCACAACACTTTTTAAGTTTAAGTTGCAACACACCTTTAACAAGGTAATGGTCAGATCCAATTTCAGCTCCCCTATATGCCCTTTTTTATCTGACCTGGGTTGGTTAAATCTTATTTTTGTATATATATATTTATTGTTTACAGATTATTACATTTTTCTCTCTTTTAGTTGTATGTGCCTGTTCCTTGTTTTTTGTCTTTGTTTTTAGCTTTGGTTGTGGATTATTTGTCTTTTACCCTCTTTTTATCATGTTTGGCACATAATAGCCATTGTTGCTGATGCCCATAAAAACCCTAAACAAACCACCAAATGAAGGTGTAGTGTCTTGAAGTAAATGGTAATGATGTCTTGTGTACACTAACGATTAGGTTTATCTCAATGTTTATTAGTTGAAACTATGAAGTCACTCTTATACATCAGTATCAGGTTTAGAAAAAAAATTGTCTTGAGCTCTGGGGGCCTTCCACACTTCACCAGTCCAGAGTCTATGTTGAGACCGATGAGCGTTTTTGCACTTTATAGGTTATTTTTCTCGTATTTAATGTTTTGCCTTTTTCATCTTTAGACTTGTTGCTTTTAATGGTACACCGGTTGTTGCTTTTTCTGTTTTACACTTGTATATATTTTACATTTCTTGTTTCTACACTTTTTGTTCTGGTTTTGTCTTGTATAGTTTCATTTTCGTTCTTCTTTTGTGTGTTGTTTTTAAATTTTGATTGTGGGTTCTGTGATTTTTATTAGTATACAATTCTATATTGTATGATTGACATTGTGTTCATTTAAATATGAAAAATGATAAATACAAAATTCCATTTTAACCAGAATCAAATTATTAAGAACAAATCTTATGGGCTGTTTCAGTAACCTGTATGGATTCCTTCGATTTCCGATTGTTTTGTTCAGAAAGAGACATAAAATAAATAAATAAATACCCCCTCAAGCTGCTGCTTGCCACAGAAGTCTGACAGGAGCCTGTCAGTTTATATGCCAAAGAGACAGAATGAATAAAAATAACCGCTTTAACCAGAGTAGGAATATTGAGATGGAAATGTTGGCTATTCGTTTGCCATTATGGATTCTTTTGGTTCCAATTGTTTCCTGTAGATGAATAAATGAATAGAAATAGAAAAATCTATTTTAAATGGAGTTGGATTATCGAGAACATATGTTAATATGAGTTGTTTCAGTTTCCTTTAGTTGTTGCTTTGATTTTCGTTGTTTTGTTTAGAAGCAAAGAACGTTTTAAAAATTTCGTTTTATTGAGTATCGGATTAATGAGAATACCAATATTCTTTTGCGGTTTGGTTTTCTGCACTGTGTTCATTGATTTCCGTTTGCTTCATTTAGAAAGAACAGAAAGGTCTTTTCCCAATTGTCTTTCACCAAAAGTGTCATCCACCAAATATCCTTCCTCCCAGTTGTCATCCCATCCAATTGTTGTAGACCCACAGTGGCCACATGCAGCAGCTGTAGCTCAGGATAGAATTGTCTGGAGAACAAAATTACACAGTCTGGTAGGACCTCCGTGGCCCATGACTGCATGAGGATTTTGTATGTATTTATGTTTACTACTGAACTTACTGATAAATTTTTCAAACAAAATTTTCAATGTAAGTTTTTTAATGACAAGGATATTCTGTGGAACCTATCTCCCATTTTTCCATAAGTTATTGGGCTCGATTTACACGGTGGTTTTCAGGAACCTACTGTGTAAATCGAGAGTAAAAAAAACTAGTTAAAATTTGTGATAAAGCTGTTTATCCAATGAGCTAGTTTTATGAAGGTATGATCAAATCTGGACTTGGATCTTCTGAGGCCCTAAGCTACAACAAGTTTAAGGGGCCCCAAAAAATTCAAAAGTTGAAATTTATGAATCAATCAGTAGTAAATGCACATATTATCTGTTGGCATAGAATCAACCTGGCAAGAAACTGGGAAGTATGGATTTGAGTCCCACTCATCGGCGAAACACAAGTTCATCCAAATATATTGTATTTATTATTCTGATTGAAGGGAACATTGAAAAATAAATACTAAATTGATGTGATGAAAACATTATACTAGCATTGGTATTCAGTAATGACCATGTAAAGCTGAGATGAACAGTGTTTGCATAATAAATTAATTTAAATTAAAAAAAAATTGTGACACAGTAAATTTCAAACTTAATTTTTGAGGCCCCTCATAATTGTGAGGCTCTAAGTTGTAGCTTAGTTAGTTTATGCGTAAGTCCAGCCCTGGATCAAATTGTTTTTCTGTGTAATAAAAAAAGAAAATAAACACACAAAGAAAAACTTTAATTTTTGAGAAATTCTGAGGAAGAGGGCATCATTAAATGATAGTTTTAGTCATTTTATTTTGGAAAGCATAGATATCTCTGAATTAGAACTAAATTTATCCAGTGGAATTTGACTGCAAATGTCTTATTCAGTACATAATATTTTGTTGCATTGAAAAAAAATTGGGAAGGTGACCTGATTTCTAAATGTGCTTTTCAATAGCTAAAGAAGTTTGCTCACTATTTAATTTAATTAAATTTAAAATTATCTTAATATTACACATTAAAAACTGAACACTTGTTTTTTTAAGCAGCTATCCCAAGTTAGCATTGGCAATTATTAAATAAATTTTCTGTTAAAAATTAATTATTGTAATCCCCACTGAAATAATAAGTGAACATGATTTCTCACATATCGTTTCAATTACTAGGATTAGTGTAATATAGTGGCAACTGTTAGACCAGGCATTTGCAAATGCACATAAGCAAGGTAGTTTAGGTAGTACAATATTCAAAATAAATTTATTCTAATTCAGTAATAAAGTATGACAGGAAAATATTCTATAGACAAGAAACACTTTAAATAATTAGCTGAAAAACATTTGGTTGCCCTGGATGGATTCTGAGAGATTGGGTTCTAATTCCACTCAGGGCAGCCAATTTTTTTTCAGCTAATTATTTCAAATGTACTCTAAATTTCTGAACATGCAGAAGTACTGAGAAAATCGGAGACTAAAAATCAAAAGATACGAAATCTAGAGTTAATCACTTTAGAGCAAGCTTTTATAAAAAAAGTTCTTCAAGCAGCAGCCTTCCAATTTAGTAAATGGTCCACATCGGTCTGACAAGAGCCTGTGAATATAACTATATCACAGATATCATTGTGTGGAAGGCGAGACCTCACCAGAGAGATAACAACACAAGAAACGAAATATCATTTCCTTATTTGAGGCTTGAATCCAGGTCCTTTTCATTTGTAGTCAAGTAAGCTAATCTCTTGATCACTGGAATTAAATCTTTTCATCACAGTACAAAACTCATATATATTTATGTATTAAATTATTAAATGTAGACCATATCAAATATTTCAATATGGTCTAATTTCTTCTGATTTTTTGGGAAAATGACTTATAGCTGAAATTGTAATATATATATATATAAATATAAATAAACTAAACTATAAATATATGTAAAGAATTATTCATTGAAAAAAATAATTGCTGACGTGGCGGATTATGTCAAAAGAATTACTCAATGAAACTAAAACATTCAAGAGTAAAATCATTGTAAGAACTATTTCAGCTGTCAAAAGCAAAAGAAATTGGAAACTCAAGGAAGCAAAAACTTAGGGTACGTAGCCTCCCATTTGGGCGTTCGCCTCCTATTGAGGCTATTTTTAGAAATTAGTTCTGGATCCCTCTTTAGCAAAATAATACGGACGGAAGCCTCCTGTGGTCAATACCTTCCCCCCCCCCCCCCCGGAAATGGGCAATATTCAACGCCATCTGTTGAGCAAGAATCACCTAGAAACGCCCTTCACTTCACTTTTTTGTCCTTCACCTCTATTAACAAGATGAAGGACAACAGGCATGTAAGGTTCTTGTTAGGGTTCTTCTTCATGGCAATGCCACTTCCCAGAAAACCCAGCAAGTTGCAGCCTATTTGGAGCAGGAAAAAATCAAATACTATCCCATCCTGCATATTCACCTGATCTTGCATCACATGATTTATATGCTTTTTGGTTGTTTCCAAAAATTATAAAAACTTGCTGGGAAGCCTTTTTCAAAGGTGCAAGACCTTGCAAAATGTGTTCATTCAAAGTTGTGGAGTATTCCCCAATAAGAGTACTACCAAATTCCAGAATTGGAACTTGGAGAACAGTTCCAGAATTGGCCTAGACATCTTGAACTTTGCATAGATAGATACTAGAGGGGAGTATTTTGAAGGACAGTAAAATTTTTTTGTTCAAGTTCAGTTGTTTTTGTTCTGCAGATGCATGTCAAGAACTTTTTTGAACACTCCTTGTACAGTGATACTATTAATTAAAAAAAAATACCCCCTCAAGCAGTTGCTTGCCACAGAGGTCTAACAGGAGCCTGTCAGTTTATATGCCATAGTAGAAGGTCTGAGAGGATGGCAGGACCTCAGCAGAAAAATGGTACATACATTAATGCCTTACCTGGGGCTCAAACCCAGGTCCCTTAGATCAGTAGCCAAGTGTGCTAACCACTCGACCATGGTAGAGGCTTGAATTTTTAACACAATGCTGAGAGGCCTAGGGGAAATCCCCATGATAAATTTGGGACTGGTTGGACAAATATTCTGGAAATAATGTGACAAGGGTAGGGAGAGGGTATTAAATTTGAAACAAATGATAAAAACAGGAAAATAATTATCTGAGGCAGTGGTGTCCAATCTTATCCAATACAGGGAACATATTCAAAGTTAATTTGTTTTGTGAGCTGCACTGAGTGAGTCGAGAAAAATTAGGGTGTTACATTTTCCATATCTTGTTGCATGTAAAAGGAAGTCTGTAAATTGTATTTAGTTAAAAAGTAATTGTATTTATCGTACATATGACTGTATTGGACTACATATGGCATGCGCATATTTGATACAAAACATAGGTAAAAGAAACAATTCACGACACCAACATGTGGCTTCATGGCTTGAACACTCTTACATATTCTCTGCAATGGAATGCACAGTCTTTTAAATTCATTTATTTCCACCTATTTTAGTGTTAAATGTACATGTTCTTGAAATAATTAACAAAATTTTAAATCCTGTTTTAGTTCACTTTCTGCACAAGACGATAAAAATTATTCGCAGGCTGTAGTTTGAACACCACTGATCTGAGGTTTAAAATCAGGTTTTATGATGGGTAGAGATAAATTTTTTATGCAATATAGGGGTGACATGGGAGAAATTCATGTATGCAATTTGGGATCTGGCAGTCAAGTACATGTGAATTTATGGTGTCAAATCTGTTTAAAAAAATATAGCAACTTGCTCAACAGTTAAATAAGTGTGCATGCCCTAGGTTTTATTATGTGAAATCCACTAAGTTCTACTTCCTTGAGCTCTACCATCATGTGCGATATCAGCATGCTTTATTGGAAGGAAATCTGTCGGAATCTGCTTACCCCACACAGAAAATGAATAACCATTATTTTTTATATTAATTCAAGTGTAAATGATGTTAAATAGCCCTAGATATGATCTTTAAGACAATTTTCTTCAAATATTTTAACCTTCCTTTCAGTGGCAGCCACTATGTATATTAGGTATAAACAAGTTGAACAACATTATAGAGATCACTTATCATCTGAATCCACTGTTGTCCTGAGGTTAAACTGTGCAGCCATTACTGTGGGTTGGATTGGATGCTTTGGAGTTAGTATTTTAGCAAATTTTCAAGTAAGTAAAAAAGAAACATTGATAAATGCATATGCAATATAAATATATTCATCAATAGACAGTTTTTTTTTTATCAAGCTTTAATATAAAATTTAGTCTCAAATACTTAATTAATATTAGATGACATGTAATATTACCAGAGTGAATGTGGTCTCTAACATAAAACAGATTCAACAAAGTAATGGGTTTTATTTTAAAATATTAAGGCAAAATTTAAAATTTCTAACATAATGCTCCAAATATTAATATGTACCTGAACTTAAAGAGTAAAGAAATTTAATAATCCACAATTTCACTATATAGGTAAAACTCAACATTTATAAAATGCTTATTGATTTGAGAAATATATAAGCATTTTTAAAATAAATATATTCTGTAGCTCCCAAGTATCCTGCGGTGGGGGTGGCTTAGTCGGTAGTGCACCAGGCTCGTAATCTACAGTTCCCAGGTTCGAGTCCCAGCTGGATCAGTGTTGAGACTTATCTCCCCAACACTCCGTCCTGCCCACGGTCAGTAGGGGACACCGATGGGCTTGGAAAGGGGATAATAGTTAAATTATATATTTATTTATATACCCGTCGGATGGGTATATTATTTATATACCCGTTTGATGGGGTATTATTTATATACCTGTAGGATGGGATGCTAAACCGTGGCCCTGTGTGTGCGTCCATTTTGTCATACCCTGTGCACGTTAAAGAACACACTGGATGGCCTTGACGGGAGGCTACCATCTGTCTCAACAGCTGTTCCAGCGGGTCCCCTCCCCCAACCGTCTCTGAGCCTTCGGGGTCCTTTGACCTGGCCATTTAGCCCATGGTGTGCAAAAAAAGTGCTGCTCAGAGGTAAAACAACCCAACCCAAATCCCAAGTAACCTGTGATACTACAATGTTTTGTGAAAATTAAATTACACAAACTAGTTTATCCCTTAAAACCACTGGTATCAAAATGTAAAGCTCTGACATGTAATTTAGATGATGCATTGTTTGATTCCCTGCTCCTGCATATGAATATCTACTGAATCTGCACATCAAATAATTGATTTAATTGAGAAAGTTTTGTTTTTGCTGGAAACGATCTTGCACTAATTTTATGTATTGTGTATCTAAATATACCCATTTTCGATGCTGCAATGTTACTGCAAAGCTACATGGTTAGAGTTTAATAAGTGCACAGCTCCAGAGTACTTTAGTGTGCATTGAGGCCATGGACATGGCACCTCAACAAGTTGGTTCCAAGTCCAGTTGGACATGGGCCCAGATGAGGTTATCGTAATGGACTCCCTCCCTCTCTGATTTCATGGCCGACATTGTCATGTGCCATGTGGAAACCACAGCTTTAACCCTTTCACTACCATACTAGCCAAAAACAGCTGAGATTTTAAATGGAGTCTCCCAATGAATGATATTCCTTCCTCTTCATACCTCCTACCTGCAGCTCTGGCCATTTTGGGCCGACATGGTAGTGAAATGGTTAATCAGATGTGTATATAAGCCATTTTTTTTATATTTGTTACATACACAATATTTTAATTTTATGGAATATAGTGTGAAAGAATTGCAATAGTTATGACAAAATTCTACCTTCTGTAAAGTTTATCCTTAATGCTGAAGGAAATAATAAATATACTAGAATATTTTGATTCAAAGAGATGATAATAAATATAGAACAGGGGAATTCACAGCCCATGATTGATTTTATCAAGTATTTTAACCACTATTAAGCTGTTGTTAACCCTTCCAGTGTCCAGCCTGAAAAACAGATTTCCATCCAGAGGCCAAGCTATTTTCTCCCTATGCTCAGCCAAAAAAAACTTTTAACTTTAGAACTTTTTTGCCAAATAACTAATGAAAGGAATTATGGCATGTTGTATGTCAAATTAATCAGCATTTAATTCTGGATTTTCTGAGAATAAAGTATTTAACAAAAAAGATGATGCATTTTATTTTACTAGGACTTTTTTAGAGTCATGTAGTAAAAAAATGCATCTGGCAATGCAAATAAAAATTTATTTAAAAAAAAACCAATAGACAGAAATGATTACAATGTACATGAATTGAATGGCTATATATTTCTGAATAACAAAAAAATTATTTTTTTTTTGGTTTAAAGTAAATATTTCTCACGTTTTGTAATTTTTTTTCTTTGTACTATATTTTGAGAAAATTCCAGGCTTTTAACCAATTGTGCTGAGTCAAATAAACAAGTCAACTTTAGAATTAGAAAAAAAAAACCAGGCCATGTTATATATCAAATTAAACAGAATTTTATGAAAATAAATAATATAAACAAATTTGCAAGAATATTGATTTTAATATGCCTTTTTCAATGTGATATGGTGAAAAAAAAAAGATTGCACTATACAATTAAGGTTTCATTTTGGAAAACCTGATGAATAAAAAAAATAGTTAAATTATATATTTATCGAAAGGAAATTTCCTCCCAAATAATATAATATTCAACCTGAAATATGATTTTTATTTCATTTAATGATTCTTTTCAGTATTGTATATTTTAAACATGGCCAGTATTATACAAAGTGACTTGGACTTCTCACATTCACAGGATTTTCTGAAATGGTTATGAAATGGAAAAAAACTTCCTTTGCTGCTTTCTTTGCTAAACATTACGAATTTTTTCTTTGGGTGTTGAAGTTTGGCTAAGTGCAGAAAGGTTTGTGCACCAAAGCAGAAAAAAAAAAACAGCATTATATCTTCTGTGTGGCACAGCCAAGGTACCTAGGTTTTGAAATCATTCGTTATAAACATAAAAACTCATAATTTGAAGAAAAAAAATATTTTTCTAGATGGGGGGGAAGGGGTGAAACTTTCACCTTAAGTTTAGCGGAGGGGACACCTTCCTTAAATTGTCCTCCCACATGATGGCTGATTTCCGTAGCAAGGAAGTCTATTTTGTTTCCATATCCAAGACATTCATTTTCAGAAAATGGTACAAGCTCAAAGTTTTTTTTTTTACTAAAAACAAGAAATAATAAAAAAAAAAATTACATATAACCTAATGGGATGTTAAATGAAATATCGACTACTTTTAAGCCAGCCTCCGATCGAGCATAACTCCGAAAGATTGATAAATCAGCTGATCAAAAGATGCTAACTTACAGAAATAAATCTACAGAAATAAATTTGCTTCCATATTCAAAACCTCATTTTATTTTCAGAAAATGATACTAGATCAAAGTTTTACTGGAAAAGTAACAAATAATAAAAATTAACGTTTAGCCTAATGCAATGTTAAAATATCCACAGCAACAAGTTGTATGCCGGCCATATGATGTAGCATAACTATTAAAAAAATCAATACTTATCGATTGGCCAAAAGATTGCTTATTTCCGAAACTAAATCTACTGAAATGAAAATTAAGGTTTAACTATAGAAAAAGTAAATACAAACTTTACAAAGGGTATGCAATATGCTGGACCAAAAGTGTAAAAAACACTTATAGCACACGGAAACAGAGATAGCATGTATCAGCCATCTGAATCTTATTTGTCTCATTGAAGTTTAAATATTTAAAAGAAGGATGTGTTTACTTCCAGTTTCGAGAGCAGGAAAGCAGTTCCAGTTTCGAGAGCAGGAGTTTTAAGAGCAGGAAAGATGCATAGAATGCTGGGAAAAGTGATAAAAATAACTTGGAAATACTGAAATAGGTTTATGATGGAAAAGAGTGTAAACGGAAAAAAAAATGACGGTACATACTTTGTAATTACTTCCAAAATCTATCATTTTTAAAAATAGTTTTTTTTTTTGTTAATTTTTAGGAGATTTTCGAAAATTTAAAGAAAAATTTGTTGATAATAGTTTAAATCAGAAGGTTGCTTCAGCAAATAGAAACGTTAACAAGCAAATCGGCAATTCTGTTTAGTGCTTCTAAGAAATGGCAATCAGATGGCTTTATCAAATTATTTATATTGTAGTTTAATAAAATATGCATCAAATTAAGAAACAAAATATTATTTTTGAAGCCTGAATTATATATTTTTACAAGATATATATATAAATTACAACGGCAATGTTTAATTTTTAAAAATTGATTTTTTTTGTTGTACTAAAAACCGATACATACATCCTTGGCCTGTCAATTCAGATTCTCCGAACGTATACAGATGACATGGACACTGAAAGAATCAAACTTGAAAGAAAAAAAAACTTTGAAGAAACACTTGAACATCAAATATAGGTACAATCAACAGGGTAAAATTGGGTGTAGAGGAAAATTTGTCTTTGGCAAGGTGGAATCTGAACTCGCATCCTCCTGATGATATGTTCAGGTGCTCTGACCGCTGAGCTACTGGCCATTGATCAATCTCTCCTCCACTGCTGATGTTATGCTATATGTTCATCTAGTAATCACTGTCATTTTAAGTGAATTTGGGGATTTGATCTCCACCTAGTCACGTGCCTATGACTAAGATGGCTCACACACCACGAGAGCCTTCTGGCTGATGGTTTTTTTTTTTTGTGAGCAAATCAGGATCTGGATCACTTCTTGGTCCAGTCAGTAGTACCAGTATATACATTGAACAGGGAAATTCAGAGCCCACGATTGATTTCATCAAGTATTTTAACCACTGTCAAGCTGTTCTTAACAGGAATTTCAACAGGATAATCAACAGATTTGATTGCTGGATGATGTGTAGCATAATATCAGCAGTGGAGGTGAAATAGATTGGTGACCATAGCTAAATGGTCAGTGCACCTGACATGTCATCAGGAGGACGTGGGTTCAGATCCCACTTGGCCCAAGACAATTTTTCCTCTACACCCATTTTTACCTTGTTGATTAAAAACAGCTTAACAGTGGTTAAAATACTTGATGGATAATAAATGTTTAACCATGGTTTATCACAAACTTACATATATACTGAACCTCATGGCATCCAACTCTGACCCATCCATATGCATATAAAAAACGCAGCATTTATTTCATATTTCTATCAAGCCTACTGTTATTGTTCATCAGATTTATTGGCATCTGAGATTAACCAGTTATACAATTAGGATAAATACAGATCACAACATAGCACAGATAAATAAAGATCCATAAAACTATTAAATATAAAATCTATCAAAACTCCCCTCCCCACAAACACAATTTAATAGAATCCCCCCCCCCCACAATATGTAATAGCTTGTAATAGCTTTACCCTTTATTGGCAAATTAATCTACTCTAGAACACATACTGCAAAAATATAACTTGCAGGTCACCTACCAGTTAATTAAATAGTCAAGATCAATTATCATTAATTATTCATAAAATAAAAATTATCCAAATAAAATATTAAAAAATAATAATGTAATTACATAGAAACTTGTAGAACATTCAAAACATGATTGGAAGAGCACTATAAAGACAAAAAAAATTGCCACATTAATGCAAGTAATTTTTCAAAATGAATTTCCCAAATATTTTACAAAGCAGAAATAATAACTATCCCCCCCCCCCATGCATTATCAGTTAAATGGAAAATATACTTATCAACATTAATATCAATAATTTTTTTTACAGATATCATTCCATTACCTCCCCTCCCCCCATATGAAAATTAATCCTTTGTGACTATAGTTTAGCTTCCACAAACAGTGCTAGCCATATGATATTTAACTAACATACAGGTTTTAGTTGAGTCAGTCATCTGATAATACTGCAACTTAGTAGCAAAACATGTTGTGACATGCAATATGTTTTAAAAATGTTTTTAACTTTTTAAATAAGAGTTTTAAACTTTCTTTCAGTCATGAGTTCATCACAGTCTGTATTGTGAGATGCTGTATTAAGGTAAGCAACATTCCTTAAAGTTCAACTTTTGCCAAACCTGCAGAATAATCCAGTAAACTAGGATTTACATTTCCTACAACTAATTTCAAGAATCACAGTGTATATTATGAGAGCTGGTATCCAGGCTGTCACTATATTAAGGTCAACACATTTTCATTGATAGTAGCATTATTGTAATGCTCACCAAGTATTCATCAAGTATTATAGTAAGTGAACCAACCTTCTATAAATTCTAACTCTTTGCAAATCTGAACTCTCTACTGAATAAAAAAAAGTAGCTACCAGTATCCAACTACAGGGACTGTCGCACAACTTCTGGGGCTTTATGTTACAAAGTCAACCATGACAGCTGGAATAACTCCCACAGCAAGATCCATTTCACAGAGCAATGCCAAGAAATCTTCATCAGTAAGTCTGTAGGATCAATTCTTGATCATAAGAAAGTATAAGCTTTTTAGAAATGTTAAATTTTACCTACACCAGGTCTGGACAAACTATAGTCTGCTTGGTTGTATACAGCCCACCATCACTTTTTGTGCAGTCTACAATCTACTGATGACAATTAAATTTCCAAAAGAGAAAAAAGAATGTACACAATCATATCAGAATAATATGACCACCTACCATACATATATTATGGTAGGTGGTCATATTATTCTGATACGATTGTGTATATAGGACTTCCAAAAGAAAAAAAAAAATGTATATAGGAATATAATGTAAATAAGGTAAAACTGGTTAAGAAAAAGTAAAAGTGAATGGGTGAACCATCATACATAGATCTTAGAAATGTTTTGGAATTTTGGATGCAATAGGCCCTTCAAGGTTAAAGGTAAAATTTAGATATAACAGCACTAGAGAGCTGACAATTTGTGCCTCGGTATATTTCTGATAGTGCATCTCAAAAACGTGAAATTTTGGATGCGATGGGTGTTGAGTGTCAAATAGGGGTCATAGTGATGGCCTAGAAATCAAGAGGTGCTGAAGGCACTGATTGATGATGACAGCTGGAATAACTCGCACAACAAGATCCATTTCACAGAGCAATGCCAAGAAATCTTCACTAAAATTTTACTAAAATTAATTATTTTAATGAGAATTTGCTTCACTAAAATTGGACTTCATGTCCTATATATCCAGGCACCAATTGTCAGCTCTCTAATGTTGTTATATCCAAATTTTACCTTTAACCTTGAAGGACCTATTGCATCTAAAATTCCAAAACATTTCTAAGATCTATGTGTGATGATCCACCCATTCACTTTTACTTTTTCATAACCGGTTTTACTTTATTTACATTATATTTATCATTTTGGGGATTATTTTTTGGTTGGCCATCATTTTTCCTCATTCCAATCTGCTAAACGAGTTGCACATGCACAAATCAGACTTTTGATTGACAGCTGCTAATGCATGTGTTTAGGGTACACTTCCTCATGCATCATAGCTAGAGCAAGCATTAGTTTATGCAAATGTTTTACCCAGCATGCAACACACATGTATCAGTTGTACATCGCATTTATACTAAGTGACATTAGGTCATGGAGGGAGTAGAGTGTCAGACAGTAATGTTAGTAGGAAGGTAGTGATGATAGTAATGATAGTGGAGAATGCGAATGGTGTTAACTGAGAAGTTTGTCAGTTTTGGAGACATTTAAATGAATTTTTATTTGCTGAGACCTACTTTTGTATTCATCAGTTTATATAGTGAGTCGTGAATATTCTTGGAAATAAACTTTGTTAATGAATATTTTGACTTTGTTATTTTTTCTCTTGAGCAACGATAATTGATTTTGATTAAAATTTTAAAAATTTGACAATCTTTTGATTTCTTATTCAATAAGTAATGTCCATATACTTAATGAATCCTCATTTAACATTATTTGGAAAGTTAATATTTTCTGGCGCCTGATATGCTATCCAGAGTTTTAATTTAATTTGGATCAATGAAAATGTCCAAAGAGAAGTTTAAAAATCTTTTGGAGCATTACATATGACCTAAATATCCCCAGTCACTGATACCATTAGTACCTTTCATAAGAGATATTCTCTTGTGGAAGTGAACAGAAGGGGAGGGCTTCCAGATTGGTGTGGCCTACTGATCTGGACAACTATGGCTACTTTTCTTTTTTTTCCTACCCTGCTGAGGAGTGGTCAACCACAAAGGGTCCTGGTGCTGACTATATATACCAACTTGAACGGAATTAGGACCTGAGCTTGATTATGGATCCTGAATTTGCTGCACTGGTGGGTTTCTGTGGAGGTAAAATCTTATGCTGTGTTTTCTGTTTATTTGTGGGTTGACAGCCCCAAGTGAATAGATTCACAGGATATGTTTATCATCTGGTGGATAATCCTGAGCAGAGGTCATCGCAGGCACCCGAACTCTTTGCTTCTACTGTCATCGTCAAATTCTACATTGAAGGAAGTCTTCCAGTGTAGATGGCCTTTAGTGGTGGGGGAACGGGTCTTTGCCCCATGTCTGTAATTAGGGGGCTGTTTGATATTGTCTGCATTCCCTCTCTCAATAAACATAGTTTCTTTAAACATCCCACTAACCATTTTCTCTCCATAGGTAGTTGGAATGTGAGGACTCTGCACAGAGCTTTTTCTCTTGATGTCCTCACACAAGATTTCCACCGTTATAATTTAGATCTTCTCAGCTTGCAGGAGACCAGATGGACAGGTAAAGGTCAGATTCTTAAAAATAATCTTAAATTCCTGTTTTCAGGGAGGGACGACAATAAGCATCACGAAGGCGTGGGTCTTCTTCTCAGCAGACACGCTAGTGATGCTCTTCTAGGATATGAGTGCATTAATGAAAGGTTTCTTACAGCAAAATTTCAGACAAGCATTAAAGACCTGAATGTTATCTGCTGTTATGCCCCAACTGAGGATGCCGATGAGAATGAGAAGGATAGGTTTTATGAACAACTTCAGGATATTTTGAATTCTGTCAAGAAAGGATATATTACCCTTGTTCTTGGTGACTTCAATGCCAAAGTTGGTACTGACTCTGACTTTTGGGGAGGAGTAATAGGCCCTTTTGGTATTGGTAGCTGCAATGGGCAACTTCTCCTACAGGTAAGTAAACTCAATGGTTTTAGAATAACTAACACATATTACAAACACCACGACATACATAAGTACACATGGGTTTCATCTGATGGGCTGCATAGGAATATGATTGATTACATATTAATTAACAGCAAATGGGCTAGTTCTGTTAGAAATACCAGGGCATATAGGGGAGCTGAAATTGGATCTGACCATTACTTTGTTAAAAGTGTCTTGCAACTTAAACTTAACAAGTGTTGTGCTAGGGTTAAAAAATTGCTTTTAATACTGAAGCTCTGAAAGACCCAGTTATAGCCAAAGCTTACCATGATAGGTTACTTAGTCATTATGACAGTCATGGTATGCTTACTACTGAAGTTGGGGAAGAATGGGATCATTTTAAACAGGCTTTTTTGGACACTAACGGTCATCTTTTAGGAAAAAAGGAGCAGAAGAGGCAGAATTATCTGAGTGATAAGGCACTTGAGCTTATTTCGGAAAGAAAGAACTGCAGGAATGTTCTTAATCAATACCCTATTAGTACTAATAGAAAGCATTACAGAGAATTTAATAAACGTGTAAAAGATCAGTTAGCTGCTGATAAGAATCTTTGGCTTGATGGTTTGGCTGACAAAGCCGAGGAAGCAGTTAGACAGCACAACAGCAGAGAGCTGTACCAGATAGTTAATGTTTTGTGTGGTAGAAAACGGACAGGTATACAGGGATTGAAGGATAAACAAGGTAAGGTTTATAGAAGGTGAGGATTCTGTCATGGCTAGGTGGGCTGAGCATTTCAGTGATATTCTAAACAATGTGGTTAGTTCTATTCCCATTGTTTGCAATGACGATAGATGCATTGGTGGCTTTAATGTTGGCCCTATAACACAATCTGAAGTTATTTTGGCTGTTTCTAAACTTAAACTTCATAAATCCCCAGGGGTAGATGAAATTACTACCGAAATGCTTAGAGCTGGGAATGTTTCGGTTACCACTTGGATGACTGAAATTTTGAATATTTTTTATGATAAAGGCATGGTTCCTAAGGATTTTACCAGAGCTATTGTTATCCCTATTTTCAAAAAAGGTGATCGCAGTTCTTGTGATAACTATAGGGGTATCAGCCTACTCTCTGTTCCAGGGAAAGTTCTTTGCATGATTGTGCTTAATAGAATTAAGAATCTGGTTGACAGTCAATTGCGTGATGAGCAATGTGGATTCAGAAGTGGTAGGGGATGTGTGGATCAGATATTTTCACTTAGGCAGATTCTTGAGAAATGTTTAGAGTTTCAGAAACCTTTGGTTGCTAGCTTTGTTGATTTCAAAAAGGCTTTCGACTCTGTTGATCGTCATAATTTGTGGTTGATTGTGAAATCATATGGTATACCTGACAAGTTAGTTAACATAATGAAAGCTCTCTGTAATAACACTAAGTCGTGTGTGAGAGTTGGTAAGGCTTGTAGCAATTGGTTTAGCATTACTTCTGGTGTTCGACAAGGGTGCATTTTGTCTCCTTTTCTCTAGCTTGGTTATTGACTACGTTATGCAAAATTCACTTCAAGGGAAAGATTTTGGCCTTAAATGGACTGGAGATACGAAAATTTCTGATTTAGATTATGCTGATGATTTAGCCCTTTTGGCAAATGATGTTGATGAGATTAACTCTTTCATTCGAGCTGTTGATGAAACTGGTAGTAGAGTAGGTTTGGTTATAAACAGAGAGAAAAACTAAAGTGATGAAAATTGATCAGGCAGGCTGTGATTCAGTTAATCTGAATGGTTGCAGTCTTGAGCAGGTGTCACAGTTTGATTATCTTGGGAGCTATGTAACAGAAGCTGGTGATGTGTAGCATGAGATTAACAGACAGATAGGGATTGCTGCTGGGACTTTTAAGAATCTATGGAGAGTGTGGAGAAATAGGCATATACACCTAAAACTAAAATTAGATTGTATAATAGCTTGGTTATTTCTAGGGTTAGTTATGGTAGTGAAACTTGGACACTTTGTAAACAAGATAACAAGAAACTAGATGCTTTTGATTCTAGATGCTTATGCAGTATCTTGGGCCTTAGGTGGTTCAACTTTGTAACTAATGATGAGGCTAGGCAAATAGTTGGCAATGTTCTTTAAGCAGCATATTGTGCAGAGAGAGAGACTGTTGGTTTGGCCATGTTGCCCTTATGGATAATTATAGAGTGGCAAATAGGGTTAGGAACAGTGTGCCTAAAGGCCTCAGAAAGAGGGGGAGACAATAGGATGCGGTGGATAGACAATGTCAAACAGGGTCTTGTTAGAAATGGTGTGTAGTGGCCAGATGCAGCAGATGTGATGTAGCTGAGGACAGACTTGCTTGGAGAACTAAATTGCACTGTCTGGTTGTACCTCTGTAGCCCATGGCTGCTTGAGGATGATGATGAGCACCAATGAATTTATATTTGACTTCAAATGACTCATTGCATCAAAAATTTAATATTTCTGAGATCTAGACCCAAAATACCCTCAGCCACCAATTTTTAGCTCTCTAGCATAAGTATATCGGGATTTGACCTTGAAGGAACCCTCGATCATAAATTTCATAACATTTCTGAGATCTACAACCTTTGAAACACCCTGAGGCACCAATTTTCTCTTGTTGATCAAGGTTTGACCTCTAAGTGACCTCTATTTGATCTTGATGGACATATCAGAGGTCAGATTTTTCTCAAGATCTACAACCCAGATTACCTCTAGTGCAAATTTTTAGAGTTCTACCATTTCTGCATCATAGTTAGAATTAGCTTAATCCCCTATCCATCCATCTATGCACCCACCCACCCATGTTTCACTACATACATAATTGATTATATATTGCTTTGGTGGCCTGCCCTTCCATTTCAGTTTTTTATGCAAGCTCTTCAGTTGAAATATTTGCCCAAGTCTAACTTATACAATGAAATTGTAGATATAAAATTTTGTAATATACATAATTATCACTGTCTTACCTATTAGTTAAAAGTTGCATACAGAGTTTACACAGTAGCCATGTTTACAGATGAAAAGATGAACAAGAACACAATATAAGAGTCTCTAGTTAAAAGTTCAAGTATTTGTTGGCTGGTAATGAAGATAAGCAATGCATGCTAAAAAAAACAAGTTCTTTGTTTTTTGTTTAGTCTTATAAGTGAAGCCTAGTCCTGAAGAGTGAAGAATACAAAATATTATTTCCAAGAAAGTTGCAGACGCTAGTAGAAAGTTTAGCTGTTTTTCATCTCTGCACTCTCTCTGTTCCACTAAGAACTGCCATCTTCCATGTTGACGTTGATGATCTCATTTCACAATTGCCATCCCCCTTCTCATGGGAAACTTCAATGGACAGTCTTCTTTGAGGCAGGACTGCCATGAATCCAGAGCCTTAGTCATTGGCTTGGGGATCTGCTTCTCTCGCTGTTGAACAATGGTGTCGGTACTTATTTTAATCTTTTTATTTGCACTTCCTTAGCTATTGATGTTTTCACCTGCTTCCCATTCTTCCTTTCACTTTTTACATGAGAGGGCAAGGACAACCTTTGTGAAAGTGATCACCTCCCTGTGATGTGTACCATCTCTTGTGGATGGATTTGTACCTTTGTCATGGTGGAGGACTGATTGAGCTGACTGGGATGATTTTGAATTAATGAAGAATTTGTACCATTTTTTTCATGTAGTTTTAGACCAAAACTTGATGTTTGAAAAACCAGAGTGGATCATTCACCAAGCATATCAAAGATCGAACAATTATCAGTGGAAAAAGACATGGTAGTCAGCTAAAATCCCCTTTTGGAAATGCTAGCAGCACTCTCTCTCAGATTGATGACCCTTGCTCTCTCTCATCTTTTGCATTCTGTTCTCCTGCCAGACATCGAAATAAAATTTGACTTTGATTTACTTTTCCATGGGAAATTTCAGATCCCATCCTTTGGCTTTTTAGGCCCAACTTTCTTTTTAATTTTGACGTTTTTTTTTTTCTGGCAATATTTGCAAGTTATGTTGACAGTAGTTTCCCAAATTGCATTTGTTGTTGATGATGATGGTGATGATGATTCTCTCTGTCACTTTGACCTCATTCAGTCAGTCAGGAGCCCATCAGTGTTGAAGTATTTGTGATCATAAACTGTATTGTGCAAACAGCTGCCTGTACCATCCCTTAGACTTCAACACGGTTTCACTGTTGGTAAGATGAGGAATTACTGCAATGTTCCACAAACTGTATAGTGATAAGGAAATAGCCAAGTTGTAAGTACCTTCACAATATGGTATATGTGGTGACATATGATGTTGAGATTAACAGCCTACACATATGGAATCCTTTTAGAATTTTATTTTGGCTTTTCAGTACAATGCAGCTTTTGTGAATGGATATATTTAAAGCAGTACATAAAAGGTTTAAAATCAAAAGGGAATGCAGGAATTTAGCTTTTTACATTTTTAGTCAAGGTTTGGGTTATTTTTCCTCTGAGTGGTACTATTTTACCCACAGTGTACTAAATGGACAGTCAGAAGGACCTCAAGGGATCAGAGAAGGTTGATGGAAGGCGATTTAACAGGTAGCTGTTAGGTGACAGAAGGAAGCCTCCTATCAAGGCTATCCAGTGTGTTCTTTAACGTGCACAGAGTATGACTCTCCTGCATAAGAGTCGCGGCTTAAGTCCCAGTCCACTAGTGTTCCCTTTCTGACCGAAGGCAGGGTGGAGGTTTAGCAGAGATAAATCTCAATGCTGGCACAGGTGGGACTCGAACCTGGGAACTGCAGATTACGAGCCTGGCACACTCTCTATGGAGTTGACTATTTAATCGATGGAATCTACAGAATCACTATGATAGCTTCCATGATTCAAGTAAGTTTCTACTTCTTTTAGCTGCAACGTGGAACACTGAATACTATGTACTATCAACTTACTCCATGATGGTTCACTGCTTTATGCCTCATTGTGTCATGGACATTTCCCAAATTGCAATATTCATTAATCTCAACTGCATACATTGCCACCTGTGCCACGTTATTGAAGGTACCTACAATTGTTCATTTCCCTTATCACTTTACCATTTGTGTAATTCTGCAATAATTTGTCATCTTGCTGACATTGTGGACATCCTTCACCTTGGATTCATACCCTGCCCATTGCTGCCTGGTACCTGTAAAAAAGTGTTAAATGACCTCTTTAGTGATAAGAACTTATCATAGACTTCCAGATTTGTTCATCAGGGTTGGGTTGTTTTACCTCTGAGCGGCACTTTTTTGCACACCATGAGCTAAATGGCCAGGTCACAAGGACCCTGAAGGCTCAGAGAAGGTTGGGGGAGGGGACCCACTGGAACAGCTGTTGGGAGACAGATGGTAGCCTCCCATCAATGCCATTCAGCATGTTCTTTAACGTGCACAGGGTATGGCTCTCCCGCACACGGGGCCACAGTTTAACGTCCCATCCGACGGACGGCGACCTTTCCAAGCCCATCAGTGTCCCCTACTGATCGTGGGCAGGGCGGGGAATTTTTGCGGAGATAAATCTCAACGCTGACCCAGCTGGGACTCGAACCTGGCGTGCTACCGACTGAGCCACCCCCGCCCCTTGTTTATCAGGATGTGAATATCCCATACCATCCATCAACCATAACATCTCTTGCATTGGTATGTTGTTTTATTGTAAAAACTTTATGCAGAGCATATAAATGATAATGTCTTAGGATATTTTTATTGCTTAGAAGTGCTTTTAACTTTGCAGAGATGTAGTGAATAAATTTATTATTGTAATTATTACTATGTAATTTTTTACATTTAGCTGCTGATATGCTGTAAAAACCTCAAATTGGGAAAGAAACTGTAAAGCTCACAGTAACTAAATCCATTATAAAGCTTCAATATTCCAAGGCTGGTTAATTATAGATTTGTACTAGTGGAAACCTGCAGAGGTGTGCAGTAGTCAAAGAAAATTGCAAAACACTCGCAAATTTTTCCTTAACACATATCTAACTCTATGTTAAAATTAAAGACAGCTAAGGTTGTTCAGACGTCATGAATGATGTATTTCATGCCTATAGCATTATGAAAAATGAAAGAGATGAGCAGCAACTTGTCCTTGAGTCTTTCAGTATAATAGGGGCGGGGGTGGCTCAGTCGGTAGTGTGCCAGGCTCTCATAATCTGTAGTTCCCAGGTTCGAGTCCCAGCTGGGTCAGCATTGAGATTCATCTCTGCAAAACTCCCTGCCCTGCCCATGGTCAGTAGGAGACACTGATGGGCTTGGAAAGGCCACCGTCCATTGGATGGGACATTAAGTCGTGGCCCCATGTGCGGGAGACCCACACCCTGTGCACGTTAAAGAACATGCTGGATGGCCTTGACAGGAGACTACCATCTGTTTCCCAACAGCTGTTCCAGTGGTTCCCCTCCCCCAACCTTCTCTGAGCCATTGGGGTCCATGTGACCTGGCCATTTAGCCCATGTGTGCAAAAAAAGTGCCGCTCAGGGGTAAAACAACCCAACCCTTTCAGTATAATACATCATAGAGATGAATACTCATCTTTGAGGAAGCTAAGACCTTGGCAATCAAGATAACACGAGTGAATGCATCTGTGACTTTTTGCTTGATGATGAATCCATACATTTTTCAGTGAAAGCCAATTTATTTTATAAAGCAAAAATAGCTCAATTTAATCTATACGTGGCAGTATATCTATTATAATGATAATGTGCCACATACTATAAATGGAAATAATGTCATGTTGCACATAAAAAAATAAAAAGTTGTTAATATTAGAATTGGAGAATGGTAGATGTTAGGATGAAAAAAAAATCTCGCAAAAATATGTATTAACCCATTGCACTCGAGATGGCACCCTCAAGTGCATCAAACAAAGTGGCACCCTCGGTTGCCTCTTGGTTTGATGCAGCAACTCGAATGGTGACTGAGAGGTGACAATAACTGGTTTATTAACAGAGATCCTTTGCACTCGAGAGGCAATTTGCAATTCTCAGGTTTGGGTTCCAGCTGGGCAAGTGTAGAGATTTTTCTCTGCTAACAGTGAATAGGGCTCAAGCTGTTGGGCTTGAAAAGGCCATTGTCCATTGGGTGGCATGTTAAGCCATGGTCCCATATGTGGGAGAGCCACACCCACACACGTTAAAGAACACTCTGGATGGCCTTGACAGGAGGCTGAGATTCTTTTCCCAACAACTGTCTAGTGGGTCTCCTCACCCAACCATCCACGAAGCCACGAGAGCTTCGAACTTGGACATCTGTCCCGAATACTGATAGTTAAGTAGTGAGTATCATGTTTTTAAAAATAAAAAGAGCTCGAATTTACCCCTTAAAAATGCTAGACTTTCAGCACAATTCATGTACAGATTTGCAGTAAAAAATTAGACCATAATACTACCTAACCATATTGGCAATAAATCCTTGGCACGGTTCAAAATTCAAAAGTTCCAATATTACAGATATGAATAAACTGATAGATTTAGATGATAATATAGTAATGTAGATAATAGGTACTTTCACCGCTGCTTTGCAGCCATAATGTCGGTTTTCTATTAGTCCTCAGCCAGCACACAAAGGTGGATTTTGGTGCCATCCATAAGACTGTAGTACTGTCCTGTATAGTGAAGCATCGGATGGCATCATTCAATCATATTCAAGCACTTGAGAGGCAACAATAACTGTTTTATAAACAGATATCCTTCTATTAATTAATAGATAGATTCTGAAAATTCATCACCGCCACGGTGGGAATCGAACCCGCATCTCTGGCATGAATCTGGAGAGATGCGGGTTCGATTCCTGCTGTGGTGGTGATCAATTTTTCTCAGAATCTATTACTTAATGTTTGATGTCTATCTTAACATGGAATACTGTGCTTTCACTTTGGATTGATTTTTAATTATATATTAACATCTTAGCGTTAGCGACCTTCTCATTAACATCTGATAATCAAATGCAACGACTGAAAAAGTTGCATCTCCTTGAGTATAGATGGCGCTGTCTCAGTCACATCTCAGGAAGAAGTTTTATAAGGTCATATTCTGAAAGAGTTCGTTGTCCAATGTGTGGTGCAATGGTAGTGCCCTCTGGCATGAATCTGGAGAGATGCAGGTTCGATTCCCGCTGTGGCGACAAATTTTTTTCAGAATCTATTAATTAATGTTTGATGTCTATCTTAACAGGGAATACTGTTCTTTCACTTTGGATTGATTTTTAGATATCCTTCCTCAGACCTCTGTGGCAAGCAGCTGCTTGAGGGGGTATTTAATTAATTAATAATCCTCTTTACATTTTAGATGTGTAAATCTATTGACTATGTGAACTTCATAGTACAGCATTGTGCTTAATTAAAATTATTTTAATCCTTTAATTCCCAAAACGGCTGAGATTTGAAATGGACTAGTCCACATAGTGCTATTTCTTTGTTTCTACTACCCTCTACCCTTTTCTAAGATTCATGGGCATTAAAGTGTTAAACTTAGTCTGTTTTTACTCACACAACACAATCTCCACATAATATCATAAGGTATCTAAGATGACCAATAGATATCCATGGGTCATCTTAGATATCTTATGGATATTTTGTAGAGATTGTGATTGTGTGGGTAGTGGTTATAAAAATGGAGCCAAATGATGAAATTAGTAGCAGTAAAGATGAGTTTGATTTTGCGTTGTTTATGTATGATTTGTTTTTATGTTAGTTGTAAAAAATTTCATCAACTTTTTAGCAAAACAACTTCGAGTTGCTACTTCCCTATAGCAAAAAAATCTTTTAGTGCAAAGGGTTAAGATGTATTACATAACTAGGTGAAAATAATCCAGCTGACAGAATGAACTGATAATCTGCATTACAAATGTGTTGTTGATTTATAATTTTTTTCCCTCCATATCAGTTTATTTTGTGAGGAGTTTGGTTTTACTTAAAATACACAATTGGCTAAATGATGACATAGAAATGGATAGAGAGAAGTAATCCAATTGGATATCTATTAAGAATTAAATGGAAGTCTCCTATCAAGGCTGTACAGCACATTTTTTTAATGTGCACCCAAGACCATGACTTAACATTCTAAGTGATGGATGATGGCCTTCTAAATCTCGTGAATCCCATTTCTCCCTAGTAGAGCAGTACAGCAAGAATGTAGCAGTATAGATATATAGTAGTGTAACAAGAATTAACCCTTACAGTATCAGGTCCCCCCACCCTAAAAATGAAACTCATCTTCTGAACATCATTATGAAACAACTAATAAATGAAATAGTTTACATTGCATACTAAAAGAACGAGCATTTAACTCTAAACAAAATATATAAAAATTAAAAGGAAAAAAAAATTTGCAAGTCCATTTGTAGTGATTTTTGAAAACTGCTTAAAATACACTTAAAGTGTTAATAAGTTATCAAAGAAAATTTCAGGACATGCAGAAAGGGTACCCAAATCTGGGAACATCTGATTATAGATTTAATGTGCTACTTACTGAGCTAACCCTAGCCCCGTTTTGTTAGGGAAATTGCTACAATATGGGTGTTATGAAAGTCTAAGTTTTTTTTTGATTGCCTACAATTTTATTCAATAATTAAGAAAATAACTTTTCCTCCATTCACTGTGTGGACATTGTGTTACCAATACAGTACTCATATATTAAAATCTCCGTCTTATGATGTCAGAGTTGAGAACAGTCTCTTTAACCAGATTGATTTCTTAACAGAATCAAGAATGAACTAATAATTTAAAAACACCCCATTTAATAAGCTATTAGTAAAATGAGCTTTTATAATTTGCAAACATTCTTGCAAAATAGTAGCTTATAATTAAAAGTTTATTTTAAAATTTCTATTGGTTGCATTTTAGAAAAGGCTAGAACAAGTGTCAGCCTTTTTAATTATATTTTCAAATGCTATGATATGTGCAGATTTAGCTCACAAATTTTTATTAATTGTTCTGTTTATTTGCCCTAAAAATAAACTTATTTCAATAGCTTATTCTTAGAGCTTATCGCTATTGCTCCGAAATGATATCTTTACAAAGTGAAATAAATTATATCAAAACTAAAGCTAAAGAAACAGGCTATTCAGATCAAAATTTGAATAGATGAGAAAAAAAATTCAAAATTTAATGAACCTCCTCCAAATCAAGTAGTAGATAATAAAACATATACAAAAAGCTTCCCATATATAACAAATGTTACCCAAACAATACAAAACATTCTTAAAAAATGTAATATTACTGTGCCCACCAATATAACCCATACAATCAAAGATTTAATTATAAACGATAGAGATAGTCAACCCCTAACAGGGGAGGGGTTATGAAATCACAATTTCAGACTCAAAACAGGTACTACAAGTAAAGACAGATATATCAGCAAGACATTCAGACAATATAAAACACGAATGCAAGAGCCATTATAAAGATATAAAGACAGGAATTCAAAATACTGCACTGGCACAAACAGTAATAAGCAACAATTTGGAATTAAATAGTGTTGAATACAAACCAATAACCACACCAAAAACAAAATTTCAGTTATTATATGTGGAAAAATTATTTATCTACAAAAACCGTAACCAAATCTGTAATACTGATATTCCACCCCTGTCTGCCGCATGTAACTTACTTATTTAGTAAGTGGTGGGTGTTTACACAGTTGCGTCATGCCACGTGACTTATGATGATTGAGCGAGTGAGGTATAGAGCTCTTACCATCGACACTTAGATTGAGCCATGATGATGCCAAGTTCTGTATAATGGTGAAACACGTTGCTCCAGAGGTATATTGTGGAGCCTGCACTGGCCTTTTACTTTTACCATTTTAAAGTTTAAATGTTTAAAGTGCAGTTTAATTATTTAAAGTTTTAGAATTGCTCAGCAAAGTTTGAGAGTAGTGCACTGTAGCAATGATATGCATAACAAAGTAATGTCTGCATACTATCAACGATCTACAAATTGATTATTTGTTAAAACATCAGCCTTTTGACATCAGGATGAATATCTTGATCCTTCTACACAAGCTATAACGTATTACACAACCACCGGCAGTCAGTGATAAAATATCTTCAATATTGGACATATTGTAACTGACTGTGATAATAACTAATATCTAACACTGGTTCACCGGCTAACAACAACTGAATGAAAGACATTACAGTTAAAAGCACGGAGGATCACCTGAACTCATCATGAAGGAATTACATTATTTACCATTACTTCGCAACATCATATGGTATATACCATAAGGACTGGTAATGCTTGTGAAAATACAATCTGCAACCGTGAACATCGTCAGTGGACTTTAACAACTGATAGATTGATAACCAAATGCTGTTGTGCCAGCTGTTACATCAGGTAAATACCTTTTGTTCTTAATCTCAATTTCCTTTGAATAACTGCAAAGGTTTATGAATTAGAGCTTACGATTGATTGAATATTAGCTACTTATGATAAGGTTCTATGTCATAGTTCTAGCCATAGGGCAGTATTGTATGGCATAGTTGCCATGTCTTGTTATGCATAGCTCAATCTTTCTCTAGAGTAGTTTAAAATGCTTTTATGTATATTACAGCGTATATCATGTATTGAATTGATATTCCTTTAGCTGTGTTAAATTTATTTATTTATTTATTATTTCAATGGTTTTTTATTGCCATATTGCTGTATTTGGCTTTTCTCTCCATCTAGGAAACAAAAGTATTTGTTGCTCACATGATAGGAGCCCTTATAGCTTTTGGCTGTGCTGCTGTTTATGGTTGGTTACAGACTGTAATGTCTTATTATGTGTATCCACTTCTTAATACATTATTGGTGGCAAGATTAAGAGCAGTTTTTTCTGTTGTCATTACTACAGCTTTTTTCACAAGTATCCTTTGGGTATTTTTAGTCATGTATTTGATCTTTAACATTTGTTGACTTATAAATATCTTTTTCAATTGATGACATTAAATTAATAATGACAGTTAAACAAATTTTAAAGTATATTAGAGATGTTATAAGTAGTAAAATTTTGATTTTCAACATATTAAAAATAAATTAAGAGATTTTATTTTAGAATTTAATATTTTATGACATACAAATTAACATTAATAGCATGGCAAAATTAATTCACAGGAAGAGTGATAGTCATTATTAGTGGAAAAAAAGACTAAGCCGGCATTAGTTCAACAGGTTTAGAATACTCTAGCATGTTTCTGGAGAGATGCGAGTTCCAATCCCATATATCAGAGAAATTTTTTCCACAAAAACATTAATCAAGCCAAAGCTTGTCTTAATTATTTTTATATATTTTGTTGCTTAAATTTTAAATATTTGAGTAAAAGGGGAGGGAGGAAGAGAGATATATTTCTGTATTTTAAATTTTTTAATTATCGTGCCACAAAATGCCTACGGATAATTAGGTTTTAAAAATTAAAGCCAGAATTATGCTGTGGAGTTTAAACAAAGCAGTGTCATCTGGTTGCAGTGATTTTTGTTTTTTGCAATTTTTGGGCATTGTGGATCACTATCGAATCTGTTACTCTAATTTAATACTGTGTTATTTACATATATTGTGGAATGATTTGAAATTATTCAGTAACGAATGTTTTGCTTGAAATTAATAATGTTTTTGAAGAGTTGCTTCACCTGTTGAATGAGGTTTTTCCTTAGTTATGAGACATTATCTATTCCGAATGAATACCATATCATCATAAAATTTAAAAATGACAAATTTTTTACAATGAAACAATTGTGTATTTTACTGCATCATAAATTTTTGAAGACATATCATTAAATTATTTTATGAGATTATTGTATAGAAGAGTAATGTAGTTGGGTATAACCACTATCTCTGACCTGTTTTCAGGCTATAGAGGAAAGCAGCTTTCTAAAGAATGGCAGTAACAGTGCCAAAAAGTTAAAAAGTAAGAAGCACACTAATATTTTGACAAGCAGAAAAATTGTAATGTTTCTTTTTACACTTTATAAAAAATATGGGATAAGTATAGCATTCTTCTCTTCACACTAGCCCTGAGTGAACAGATGCACAGGATATCTTACATCAGCTGGTGATACAGCCTGAAAACAGGTCAGAGATAGATAAGAAAATCCATTGCAAGTACCTGAACACTTCTGCAGGCATCTCTAACTGACCCTGGAGTAATGTGTCTGGGGTAATTCAGTTTCTATTTCGATTTTGGTTCTTGAAAAGGTCCATTAAAAAAGGTGATGCCTGAAGTTACTACCAGCATCAGTAGTGTAATCTTTTAGTGGTGGTAGAACAGTTCTTTGGCCCATGCCTGCGATAAGGGGACTATTTGATACTGTTGGTGCTACCTCCCTCAATAAACCTATTTCTTAAAAAATCCTACTAGTAATTCTCTTTCCACAGGTATATGGAATGTGAGGACATGGTTTAGAGATTGTTGACATCCTCATACAAGAATTCCCATGTCATATCTTATATATAAACCCTTCCAGTGTCCAGCCTGAAAAACAGGTTTCCATCCAGAGGCCAAGCTATTTTCTCCCTATGCTCAGTCAAAAAAACTTTTAACTTTAGAACTTTTTTGCCAAATAACTAATGAAAGGAATTATGGCATGTTGTATGCCAAATTAATCGGCATTTACTTCTGGATTTTCTGAAAACAAAGTATTTAACGAAAAAGATAGTATGTTTTATTATATAAATAGGACTTTTTTTAGAGTCATGTAAAGAAATGCATCTGACAACACACATAAAAATTTATTAAAAATACCTAATAGACAGAAATGATTACAGTGCACATGAATAGAATGACTTGTATTTCTGAATAATAAAATTTTTTTTTGGTTTTAAGTAAATATTTTTTTCGTTTTGTAATTTTTTTCTTGGTACCATACTTTGAGAAAATTCCAGGCTTTTTTAGCCAATTGTGTTAAGTCGCAAAAACAAGTCAACTTTAGAATTTTTTTTAAAATAACCAATCAACTGAAATAAGTCATGTTATATACCAAATTAAACAGAATTTGATTGCGAATTGTATGAAAATAAATAATATAAACAAATTTGCAAGCATTTTGATTTTAATATGCCTTTTTCAATGTGATATGGTGAAAAAAAAAAGATCACACTATACAATTAAGGTTTCATTTTGGAAAACCTGATGAATAAAAATAGTTAAATTATATATTTATCGAAAGGAAATTTCCTCCCAAATAATATAATATTCAACTTGAAATATGATTTTTATTTCTTTTACTGATTCTTTTCAGTATTGTATATTTTAAACATGGCCAGTATTATACAAAGTGACTTGGACTTCTCACATTCACAGGATTTTCTGAAATGGTTATGAAATGGAAAAAACTTCCTTTGCTGCTTTCTTTGCTAAACATTACGAATTTTTTCTTTGGGTGTTGAAGTTTGGCTAAGTGCAGAAAGGTTTGTGCACCAAAGCAAAAAAAAAAACAGCATTATATCTTCTGTGTGGCACAGCCAAGGTACCTAGGCTTTGAAATCATTCGTTATAAACATAAAAACTCATAATTTGAAGGAAAAAATATTTTTCTAGATGGGGGGGAAGGGGTGAAACTTTCATCTTAAGTTTAGCGGAGGGGACACCTTCCTTAAATTGTCCTCCCACATGATGGCTGATTTCCGTAGCAAGGAAGTCTATTTTGCTTCCATATCCAAGACATTCATTTTCAGAAAATGGTACAAGCTCAAAGTTTTTTTTTTATACTAAAAACAAGAAATAATAAAAGAAAAATTACATATAACCTAATGGGATGTTAAATAAAATATCTACTACTTTTAAACCAGCCTCCGATCGAGCATAACTCCGAAAGATTGATAAATCAGCTGATCAAAAGATGCTAACTTACAGAAATAAATCTACAGAAATAAATTTGCTTCCATATTCAAAACCTCATTTATTTTCAGAAAATGATACTAGATCAAAATTTTACTGGAAAAGTAACAAATAATAAAAATTAACATTTAGCCTAATGCAATGTTAAAATATCCACAGCAACAAGTTGTATGCCGGCCATATGATGTAGCATAACTATTAAAAAAATCAATACTTATCGATTGGCCAAAAGATTGCTTATTTCCGAAACTAAATCTACTGAAAAGAAAATTAAGGTTTAACTATAGAAAAAGTAAATACAAACTTTACAAAGGGTATGCAATATGCTGGATCAAAAGTGTAAAAAACACTTATAGCACACGGAAACAGAGATAGCATGTATCAGCCATCTGCATCTTATTTGCCTCATTGAAGTTTAAATATTTAAAAGAAGGATGTGTTTACTTCCAGTTTCGATTTTAAGAGCAGGAAAGATGCATAGAATGCTGGGAAAAGTGATAAAAATAACTTGGTAATACTGAAATAGGTTTATGATGGAAAAGAGTGTAAACGGAAAAAAAAATGACGGTACATACTTTGTAATTACTTCCAAAATCTATCATTTTTAAAAATAGTTTTTTTTTGTTAATTTTTAGGAGATTTTCGAAAATTTAAAGAAAAATTTGTTGATAATAGTTTAAATCAGAAGGTTGCTTCAGCAAATAGAAACGTTAACAAGCAAATCGGCAATTCTGTTTAGTGCTTCTAAGAAATGGCAATCAGATGGCTTTATCAAATTATTTATATTGTAGTTTAATAAAATATGCATCAAATTAAGTAACAAAATATTATTTTTGAAGCCTGTATTATATATTTTGATAAGAAATATATATAAAAATTACAATGGCAATTTTTATTTTTAAAAAATCGATGTTTTTTTTTGTTGTACTAAAAATGGATATTTACGTCCTTGGCCTCTCAATTCAGATCTTGAACTTATAAGGATGATGTGGACACTGGAAGGGTTAAGGGTTTCCAAGAATCCAGATGGGCCAGTATAAGTCAGATATTTAAAAATAATTTTAAATTTCTCTTTTTAGAAAGGGAAGATGGAAAGTATTTCCAAATCATAGGTTTGCTCTGAGCCGACTGCCAGTGATGCTCTTCTAGGATATAACCACATTAATGGAAAGAGTTCTTAGAGCTAAATTTTAAACTGTGATTAAAGACTTTGATGTTATCTGTTGTTATGCCCTCAGAGAAGACTGATGAGAATGAGAAAGATGAGTTTTACAGACAACTTCAGAAAATTTTGAATTTTGTCAAGAAAGGGTAGATATTTCTCTTGTGATATGAGATGTCAATGATAAAGTTTGTACTGACTGACCTTTGGGTAAGGGTGATAGGTTCCTTTGGCATTGGTAGTTGCAATGGGGAATGTCTCCTGTAGGTATGTATCATGTCTTGACATCTGGTTGCAGTAAGTAAACTTATGGTTTGAAAATAACTAACACTTACTATATCCAATGGATATATCTCATTGGTTCTGTGTAACAGTAGTAATATTTTACAGTAGCAGAAAAATTGTAATATGTTTCTTTTTACAATTATGAAAAATATGGGATAAGTATAGCATTCTTTCTCTGTACTGAAAATTATTTGGAATGCTAAAGTTTAAGAAAATATCAGGACATCATCCCTGAATGAACTCATGCACAGAAATGGAAATATTTTCCAAAAATATTTTTCATGACTCATCTCCAGTTTTCTGTAATATTTACATTTTAAACTGTAAAGCCCTGGATAGATAGAATGCCTTGGATTGTTGAACAGTATCCCATTAACAGTAGCAACTGAACAGGTATTGTTGGGAGTACCTCATACACACTTCCTACAGTCCTGAGCTTTCCCCCACATGATTTTCATATTTTCTCTGAACAAAACCATGAAAAGAAAGAAGAAAGTCAGACAAAGAGATGCAATGCATGGGCACAGAATTCCTCAAACAACCAGAATCATTCTATAAACAGGGTATCATGTTGCTAACTTCATGTAGGGACAAATATCTCAACAGGCATAGACAATACCTATACTTATTTAATTACTCACTAATTGCAACTGTACATTAAAGTAATCTACATTAATGTGCCTCATTAACCAGGAGGAGTGCAATGGGTATAACAATTCATAGTATACTATCACCAATTGGTCACTAATAGTCGCTGCCCTGTGCACCAGGATAACTTGCATATGAGTATAACCTTTGCCGATCAGCTACTATTTACTCACTTCTAGATATTTGAATATTCCTACTTACTAAGATATAACCTTTGCTATCTAACTCAAAGGAACCTAGATAGGAAGAATAAGTACAGTCTATTTACCAGAAATATGTTGTAGGCTGGTACAGCTGCACCAGATCTTAGATGTGATGTTATTTGCATGGTGACCTTGCGCCAGATGTAGTAGCACTTTAAGTGTGTGCAACCAGTCCTTACACATAATGATGTTTTAATTATAATGCACCAAGTTGTTTTGACGTCACTCTGTTGGTTTTGGCATTTACTCTAAGGATCTTCTTTGGTAAAGTATTGGTGGTTGTTCTTCAGTACTGGGCTGTGTTTGTGTTGATTTCTTGTAGGAGCTCTTTCAAACGACTGTTGGTGGGTGATTGCCGATTTTTAACAATGCCTCGGCTAACCTTTTAGTTGCAATCACTAACATTCTATGTTGTTATTAGCTCTTTTTTACAAGTTCCTACTTCGTTGTTAAGCAGCCAATATTCTTTATACTGATGATCATAATTGAACGTATATACAACTATTTTACTATTGTGCAATTACTGGTAACAAACTTCAACCACTCCGTTGCACTGACCTCCAGATTACAGCACTTTGAAATTGAGATGAAACTTCAACCATCTTAAAACACACCATTGTAACTTTTAAAAAACCAACTTAAAAGCATAGCCTAACCTGCTCTATTGACAGCTGGAGCCCTTTCCCACTTCGTGATATTATCTGGAGCAATGCGTTTCCCCCACCTCCAACTTGTGGCTTTGTCAGGCTCAAGATGACAGAGTAATGTGCTTCATTTTATACGTGATTAATTGCCTGCCCCATCTGTTATGTGTTCATGCATATTGTGCTGTGCAGCGATCTGATGTTGTAGCAGGAGATTCCATGCCGAAGGCAAGGGGGGAATACTCGTGTTACATATTGTATTAAGGTGAGTATGTATGAGAAGTTTTTTTGCATATAAAAGTTGAAATTTTGATTGAGGAGCTGCAAGAGGTTTATAATTAATTGTTTCCATTTTAATTTTATTTTCAATTAAAATGGAAACAATTAATTTTATTTTCAATTAAAATGGAAACAATTAATTTTATTTTCAATTAAAATGGAAACAATTAATTATAAACCTCTTGCAGCTCCTCAATCAAAATTTCAACTTTTATATGCAAAAAAAAAAACTTCTCATACATACTCACCTTAATACAATATGTAACATGAATATTCCCCCCTTGCCTTCGGCATGGAATCTCCTGCTACAACATCAGATCGCTGCACAGCACAATATGCATGAACACATAACAGATGGGGCAGGCAATTAATCATGTATAAAGTGAAGCACATTACTTACCATTACATTTTAATTTTATTTTCAATTATAGTTTATGAGGATGAGAAGGATAGGTTTTACGGACAACTTCAGGATATTTTGAATTCTGTCAAGAAAGGAGAGATTACCCTTGTTCTTGGTGACTTCAATGCCAAAGTTGGTACTGACTCTGATCTTTGGGGAGGAGTAATAGGCCCTTTTGGTATTGGTAGCTGCAATGGCAATGGACAACGTCTCCTACAGGTAAGTAAACTCAATGGTTTCAGAATAACTAACACATATTACAAACACCGCGACATACATAAATACACATGGGTTTCACCTGATGGGGCTGCATAGGAATATGATTGATTATGTATTAATTAACAGCAAATGGGCTAGTTCTGTTAGAAATACCAGGGCATATAGGGGAGCTGAAATTGGATCTGACCATTACCTTGTTAAAAGTGTGTTGCAACTTAAACTTAAAAAGTGTTGTGCTAGGGTTAAAAAATTTACCTTTAATACTGAAGCTCTGAAAGACCCAGTTATAGCTAAAGCTTACCATGATAGGTTACTTAGTCATTATGACAGTCATGGTTTGCTTAATACTGAAGTTGAGGAAGAATGGGGCCATTTTAAACAGGCTTTTTTGGAAACTAACAGTACTCTTTTAGGAAAAAAGGAGCAGAGGAGGCAGAATTATTTAAGTGATAAGGCAATTGAGCTTATTTCAGAAAGAAGGAACTGCAGGAATGTCCTTAATCAGTACCCTACTAGTCCTAATAGAAAGCATTACAGAGAGCTTAATAAACGTGTAAAGGATCAGTTAGCTACTGATAAAAATCTTTGGCTCGATAGCTTGGCTGACAAAGCTGAGGAAGCAGTTAGGCAGCACAACAGCAGAGAGCTGTACCAGATAGTTAATGTTTTATGTGGTAGAAAACGGACAGGCATACAGGGATTGAAGGATAAACAAGGTAAGGTTATAGAAGGTGAGGATTCTGTCATGGCTAGGTGGGCTGAGCATTTCAGTGATGTTCTAAACAATGTGGTTAGTTCTACTCCCATTGTTTATAATGATGATAGATGCATTGGCAGCTTTAATGTTGGCCCTATAACACAATCTGAAGTTAGTTTGGCTATCTCTAAACTTAAACTTCATAAATCCCCAGGGGTAGATGAAATTACTACAGAAATGCTCAGAGCTGGGAATGTTTTGGTTACCACTTGGATGACTGAAATTTTTAATAACTTTTATGATAAAGGCATGGTTCCTAAAGATTTTACCAGAGCTATTATTATCCCTATTTTCATAAAAGGTGATCGTAGTTCTTGTGATAACTATAGGGGTATCAGCCTACTCTCTGTTCCAGGTAAAGTTCTTTCCATGATTGTGCTTAATAGAATTAAGAATCTGGTTGACAGGCAATTGCGTGATGAGCAATATGGATTCAGAAGTGGTAGGGGATGTGTAGATCAGATATTTTCACTTAGGCAGATTCTTGAGAAATGTTTAGAGTTTCAGAAACCTTTGGTTGCTAGCTTTATTGATTTCAAAAAGGCTTTCGACTCTGTTGATCGTCATAATTTGTGGTTGATTGTGAGATCATATGGTATACCAGACAAGTTAGTTAACATAATGAAAGCTCTCTATAATAACACTGAGTCATGTGTGAGAGTTGGTAAGTCTTGTAGCAATTGGTTTAGCATTACGTCTGGTGTTCGACAAGGGTGCATTTTGTCTCCTTTTCTCTTTAGTTTGGTTGTTGATTATGTTATGCGAAATTCACTGCGAGGGAAAGATTTTGGCCTTAAATGGGCTGGAAATAACGAAAATTTTTGATTTAGATAATGCTGATGATTTAGCCCTTTTGGCAAATGATGTTGATGAGATGAACTCTTTCATTCGAGCTGTTGATGAGACTGGTAGTAGAGTAGATTTGGTTATAAACAGAGAGAAAACTAAAGTGATGAAAATTGGTCAGGCAGGCTGTGATTCAGTTCATCTGAATGGTTGCAGTCTTGAGCAGGTGTCACAGTTTAATTACCTTGGAAGCTATGTAACTGATACTGGTGTTGTGCGTCATGAGATTAACAGACGAATAGGTATTGCTGCCGGGACTTTTAAGAATCTATGGAGATTGTGGAGAAATAGGCGTATACACCTAAAGACTAAAATTAGACTGTATAATAGTTTGGTTCTTTCTAGGGTTAGTTATGGTAGTGAAACTTGGACGCTGTGTAAACAAGATAACAGGAAACTAGATGCTTTTGATTCTAGATGCTTACGCAGTATCTTGGGTATTAGGTGGTTTAACTTTGTAACTAATGATGAGGTTAGGCAAAGGAGTCTGCAACCTCCTTTAAGCAGCATATTGTGCAGAGAGAGACTCCGCTGGTTTGGCCATGTTGCCCGTATGGATAATTATAGATTGGCGAATAGGGTTATGAACAGTGTGCCTAGAGGTCTCAGAAGGAGGGGGAGACTTAGGATGCGGTGGGCAGACAATGTCAAACAGGACCTTGTTAGAATTGGTGTGCAGTGGCCAGATGCAGCAGATGTAGCTCAGGACAGATATGCTTGGAAAATTAAACTGCGTGGTCTGGTTGGACCTCCGTAGCCCATGGCTGCTTGAGGATGATGAATGAATTATAGTTTGTGATAATGCCTTGTTAGGTAATTGTTTTTGGATATCCATTTGGTGTTCTTGCATTCTATTGTTATATTGACAATGTTTTTTCCTTTTAATATTTTTATGGGGTCCGAAATATTAATTTCGTAAACCCCACCTGTGTTTTTTTTTTTTTTTTTCAATACCTATACATAATAAATTCTTTATGCTTTATTTCCACCTTCTCCACTTTTATTTGAATGATACTTTACACTGAGAGACAAAAATTGCAACACCCATAAAGAATGAATGCAGTGACACCAAATCATTGCCACATATAGTACCATAGGTTCTACGCAAATGATTTGAATGACAACAGCACAATGTTACATGGAACCGAAAATAGGGGTGGCACTGTCAGTCCTGAGACCCCAATAAAAGCCACCATAGTAGATAACAGGTAAGTCAATGGAAGTGAAACTGTGTACATGTGGTTTAGTTATGCCAAGGTAATGGACTTGAGTGCATTTTCAGTAGCTAGTCCCATTCAAATGGGACTATGTTGTGGAGATGCATGAGGCAGGTTGCTCTTCCCATTGTACATATACTGCCCATTATTTAATTCGTGGACAGAAGCAAAAAGTTACATTAAATATCATCCTCTGAATCTTTCTCAAAATACTCTCCCTTGAACTTCACACATTTTTGCCATCATTGTACCCATGTATTAAAAGCGTCTTTGAAGCCACATTTCAAAACCGTGCAAAGTGTTGTCATTGTGGCTCTGCAAGTTTCATTGTCAGATGCGAAATGTTTCCCTTTCAAAGCTTTCTTCAGTCGCAGAAAGTGGAAAAAATTGCAAGGTGCTAAATCTGGGGAATATGGAGGATGTGGCAGAACCTCAGCACCTATGGCAATGATCACTGGCTGCACAATATTAGCCTGGCATTGTGATGGAGAAACCAAGTCGCACCAGAAAGTTCGGGACATTTTTCTCGAATGGCACACCAAAGTTTGGTTCTCAGAACCTTCAAGTAGGCTTCCTTATTCATGGTTGTTCCATGAGGCACAAAGTGAGTGATGAGAACACCTTTGATGTAAAAAAAAAAAGCAACAATTGTCTGTCTTCATTCAGGATTGCCAGGGCTTTTTTGATTTGCTCAGGAGTTATTGAGGAAGAAGGTTGGCCAGGTCTTGGGTCAACTACAACAGATTCACGTCCATCTTTGAATCGCTTATGCTACTTAAAAACGGCAGACCTATAAAGACAGTCATTACCATAGGCTTCACTCATCTCTTCAATAGTTGCAGCAGCACTTAGGCCTTGCCTAACACAATAACAAATGACATACCGCTGTTCCGTCTGAATTTCCCACATTCTGAACAAACATCTATGACACTCAACTCGAATCACAGTCTTAACATAACAGCAGTCAACTGCAAATGACCTTGGCACCTGAAGCCCCCTTCGCAATGGTCTTGCACAGCGCCACTAGTGTTACTTTGGAAATAGCGCTTTGTACGAGTACTTATGGCATCAGTCCACGAATTAAATGATCACCCCTCGTGTAACTGACCATCATGGTTGTGCAGTGAGCATTGTAACGTTGTTTGGAGCAGTGAACTAGGATAGGTACCACTTCACATCACCATGTCTCATCTCACAGATGTAGCACACCATGAGAAGACTGCCTCATTCGCCGATAAGCAACCTGAACCCTGTTCAACATCTACAGCAATCCAGCACAATGTGGTGCCTGCAATGAATGCACTAGTATCCACATTGACAATCTGATGATGTTTGAATGAAGTTGAATTACAGGCATGGCATCCCTTATTGTGCACAGCTTGCCTCTGATCAGTTGCTAATCATCACAAGATGTATCTGTGGTGCATTGAGCATGTGTCATAGGAAGGATAATGGCAGTATATTATGTTCTGTTTGGGTGCAGATGATAATTGCATCAGAGTTTGGCATCGCTGCAGCAGGATCTGGCACACATCTGGGAGGGTCACAGTTTCCACCCCCTGGCATTCTGGTGTGGGTGCCATCAGTTACGAGTCCATAACACCTTCAGTGTATATCCAGGAAACTTTGGCAGCTCAATGATATGTCGACAAATTCTGGTGACCATTCTCTACCTTTCCTGTGGAACTCTCCTAGTTCCATTTTTCAGCAGGATAACACTCATCCCCATACAGTAGACATTGTCCAACAGTGTCTATGAGATTTCAATGGGAATAATCGGATCTGCTGGGTCAATATTTCTGACAGCATACACACTTCACATCCTGCATCCCCATTTGGAGGAAGAATGGTGGAACTGCCTCAGGACACTATTAGGGACCTGTATGCATCGATGCTTCGACATCTAGCTGTAACAGGGGTCATGCCCTGTACTGAGAGCCCATATTGGGATCCCCTAAACATGCTTTTAATATACATGCAGGTTATTGTGTAATTAATCATTACTGTCTTGTAACATGCTCTTCTTTCTGCTCAGGATTTTTTATCTCCGCAAAATTCCTCACCCTGCCCACGGTCAGTAGGGGACACCGATGGGCTTGGAAAGACCGTCGTCCGTCGGATGGGACATTAAGCCGTGGCCCCGTGTGCGGGAGAGCCATACCCTGTGCACATTAAAGAACACGCTGGATGGCCTTGACGGGAGGCTACCATCTATCTCCCAACAGCTGTTCCAGTGGGTCCCCTCCCCCAACCTTCTCTGAGCCTTCGGGGTCCATGTGACCTGGCCATTTAGCCCATTGTGTGCAAAAAAGTGCCGCTCAGAGGTAAAACAACCCAACCTGCTCAGGATTTGCAGAGGTTCATGATATATGGAGGTTCATAAAAATTCTAAGTTCCTGCTTTATGGTGGTGTAATTTTTGTGTCTATGAGTATTTTAAATATAAAAATATTGTGGAAATCAAGTTATAGAGAGATTTGAATATTCAATTTATCTCACTTGATGTTTTTTCACAAGAAGCTTATTTTGAAAGTTAGGAAGCTTTGAATGCATTTTTCATCACAAAACGTGGAAAAATAACATCAAAATTTAGTAAATGTTAAAATTTATATCTGAATGCTTTTGGCAATATAATATATAATTGATAAGAGTAAATGTAATTATTTTACAGTAGGTGTGTTGATAGTAAAATTTGTGGATGGTTAATCTTTGTATTTATTTAGAGAGTTGGTGTATAAAATAACTTGTGAAAGGTGTTTTTTTTATTACTTTATGTTTACAACTTTATTTAGAATTTGCAAGAAATTAAAAATGTTTAAGAAAATGATTAACTGAACTGTATCAGTTATTTTTAATTTACATTTGAGAAGTTATGAAAATAATATGACTGAGTAAAATTATCATAGCATAATTAAAGGTATCTTTTGCTGGAAATTACTTTAATTATGTCAAATGAAAAAATGAGTAATATATAATTGATATTTAAATCTGTCTTATGTAAATTATTAATTGAAAGTAGTGGTATAGCAAAGCTTGGGAATAAATTTTAAACATTAAACTAAACACTGATTATAAGGATCATTCAAATGAAAAGTAGATAACCCCTGTATCAGTGTGATGGATTGAATGATATTGCACCCTCACACAAGTAATTGGCTTTAGAACAAGTTGCCAAGGACACAAATGTCAGAAGAGTGCTGAACAGCTTTACATTAAAATGAAAAATTAGAAAAAAAAAATACCTGATTAACACAATAAAGGTGGGTGGTAGCCAAAAATTGGTCAAGGGTACCAAAAACCTAACTATGGCACTGGTTGAAAGCATAATATTCACTTATGGCGTTTTATGATAAATGTAGACCATAAAAGAATTTCCAAATCTTTTTTGTAATGCTTTGTTACTGGCTACTCAAAGATATGAGGGCAAGTCAAATGAAAAGTGGTGATGTATTTCAATGGGTTTTACAGCATCACTGACCAAAGAAAAGAAAAATTGGATAACACAATGCTGTTCCCCCCTTCATGCATCATTTTCTAAGGAAACAGCCATCTTGCACTGTTCTGCTTACATACATCATGCAGCCTGTGTTGCCAGTTCTATTGTATATGATACATACTTCTAACCCTTGCTAATGACTTATTGTGCCTACAGCTAGCACATTGTAGTGTCCAGATTCTCTCCCTCCACACACACACACACACATTTAAGGTTTTTATTTGGCTTGCCCTTGTGCAGATTTTCAAAGTAATACTGTGTAACTCCATTCAGTTGACTGTCTACCAGTTTATTCTTATGGAATATTTATTAATTTTATCACAACCTCATTGTTTTTTCATAAGTATTAGTATAGCCATTTATTAATGGAGCAAAATATGAATTTTGATTTTAATAAAAATACTTATGAGGAGACTTCAAATTCAGAAGCTGTGAATACATCAGCAATTGTGATGTTGAAAATGAAAAGAACTATGATGGTTATTAGTAGTTAATTTTTTCCTCTCCCAGTTTCAGTTTATTTCTTCAATTTTTGAAATTAATTATACTTAACTAATTTAAAAGCACTTGTAGCTGGCATAATTGCTCACAAAGAATTTCATGGAAAAGATGCAACCAAGTGGTATCCTAAAGATGGGGTAAGATTTCCATATTATCTGTTTTAATAAAATTTTCATTTCCTTTGTTGCATATACAGGTTGAATTTCAGAAATTAATGGTAAATGAGTAAGATGGAAAATTCAGCATTTCACTGACTCAAATGCAGGATTTCTTGGTTAAACAGCATTTTAATTAAGTTGGCTGTTTCCTGATGATCATAGACATTGACAGAATCCGAAATGAGAGACAAGATGAACATAGACATCTTTTGTATAGCACACAAAACTTAGATTTAAAAGAAATAAAATTTCTGTTTTGAAATTTTCTTAGATATATCTTTTAAAAATATGTAATTCAAGTTTGAAAAATAATATTTTCTTTTTTCATTGATGCATATTTTGTTAAACTACAATGTAAATAATTTGTTAAGGCCATATGATTGCCATTTCTTAGAAGTACTAAATGGTATTGGGTTGGGTTGTTTCACCTCTGAGTGGCATTTTTTGCACACAATGGGTTAAATGGCTAGGCTACAAGGACACCTAAGAGTCGGAGAAGGATAAGAGAAAGGGACGGACAGCTGTTGGGAGACAGATGGTAGCCTCCCATCAAGGCCATCCAGCATGTTCTATAATGTGCACAGATTTTGGCTCTCCTGCACACAAGCCATGATTAACATCCCATCCGATGGATGGCAGCCTTTCCAACCCCATTGGTTCCAATCCCCTACTGATTGTGGGCAGGGTGGGGAGTTTTATTGAGATAAATTTCAATGCTGACCCAGCTGGGACTCAAACCTGAGAACTGCAGATCATGATAGGAGTATATTGGTAGCATGCCAGGCTCGTAATCTGCAGTTCCCAGGTTCAAGTCCCAGCTGGGTCAGCATTGAGATTTATCTCCACAAAATTCCCTGCCCTGCCCATGGTCAGTAGGGGACACCGATGGGTTTGGAAAGGCCGCCATCCATTGGATGGAACGTTAAGCTGTGGTCTCGCGTGCGGGAGAGCCATACCCTGTGCGCGTTAAAGAACACACTGGATGGCCTTGATGGGAGGCTACCATTTCTCCTAACCACTGTTCCAGTGAGTCCCCTCCCCTAACTTTCTCTGAGCCTTCGAGGTCCTTGTGACCTGCCCATGGTGTGCAAAAATGTGCGTTCAGAGGTAAAACAACCCAACCCAGCATTTTGTATGTCTTTCCCGCTCTTAAAATTGAAACTGTAAGTAATGAACCTTCTTAGCCAGGGTTGTTATGAAGCTGCCTGCAGCTTAAAGTACATTAAGCAGAGCAGGTGCAGTTCTCTGAGTACAGTAACCTAGTTATTGCTCACATGTTCAGTCAAGTAGCTATATAGTGGATGTTTGTAACAAGTGTTCTTCTCTCACCCCTAAGATAATGTTACCATGCATCTAGTTAGTATTTATGCTTTAATAATTTAAACCTTCGTTTTCATTACTGTAAATTTATTTCCATAAATTATTGAATTTCCATCAGCTGATCTATCGATATTTTGGAGTTATGCTACATTGGATGGCCAGCTTACAAGTTGTTGCAGATATTTTAACATTCATTAGGTTATATTTTAACATTTCTTTCATTATTTCTTCATTTTCTAGCAAAACAACTTTGATATTGCATCATTCCCTGAAAATGAATATGGTATTGGATATGGAAGCAAAAAAGGACTCTTGACATGGAAATCAGTCCTCCTGTGGGATAGCAATTTCCACAAGGTTATTTTCCCCCTGTGCAATACTGGGCATTTTACCCCCCCCCCCCCCCAGCAGAATTTTTTTTAATTATAAATTTTTAAGTGAGTGGTTTTTAAAAATTTACCCCCCCCCCCCCCCCATCTCTCTCAATATATTCGCTGTGCCACAATGATGATACAGTCGACTTCTTTTTTTTGTTTTTTTGCACAGACTTTTTTGCCACTTAGTAAAGATCACCAAAATTTTAACACCCAAAGAAAAAATTAACAATGTTTAGTAAAAAAAAAACAGCCTCCATTTTATAAACTGGATAGAAAATCCCCTTAATGTGAGCAATCCAAGTAACCTTGTATAATGCTGGCCAATGTTTTAAAATATACCACACTGAAAAGAATCATTAATAGAAATAAAAATCATGTTTCATGTAAATGTGATATTATTCAGGAAGAAATTTACTCTCAATGATATATAATTTATTTTTATTCATCAGGTTTTCCAAAATTAAGCCATAATTGCATAGTTCAATTTATTTTTTCACTTTATCAGTGTAAGAAAAGCATTTAAATTAATATGTTTTAAAATTTACTAAGTTTTTTTATTTTCATAAAATTTGTAATTGTGTTTAATTTGGTATATGACGTGGCCTAATTTAGTTGATTAGTTATTTTTAAAAAAAATTCCAAAGTTGACTTGTTAATATGACTCAGCACAGATGTAAAAAGCCTGGACTTCTCTCAAAGCCTGGACTTCTCTCAAAGCCTGGACTTCTCTCAAAGTATGGTACTGAAAAAAAAACCCCTGCAAAATGGGAGTAATTTTCTTGGTTCAAATGAATATATTTTTTTTCTTATCCAGAAATAAATGCCCTTTCTATTCATGTGCATTATAATTATTTCTGTCTATTAGTTTTTTAAAAATAAATTTTTATTTGCATTGCCAGATGCATTCTTTTACTACATCCTTTATAAAACCCCTATTAAAATAAAACTAATCTTTTTTGTAAAATATTTTATTTTCAAAAAATTCAGAATTGAATGTTTATTATTTTGGCATATAACATGTCATAATTCGTTTCATTAATTATTTGGCAAAAAAGTTCTAAAGTAATTTTTTTTTGGCTAATCATAGTGAAAAAATAGCTGGGCCTCTGGGTGTAAACTAGTTTTTCAGGTAGAACCTTGGAAGGGTTAGATAAAATATATAAGACTTGATGTGGAGCCCTTTATTTTCCACTGTTTAATAGCAGCACAGAAAAAAAAATGAATAAGCACAATTGCTCGAAAAGAGTGGAAGTATCCCAAGAATATTTAACAGTATTCCAACAATGAGGAATAACGTATCTTGAGATATAGAGTGGTTAGATACTGCAGTAATAATAACTTGCTTTTTGATGCATTTATATGAATCACATACTTAAAAGGTAGATACTCGTGTATAGTAATAAAAGTAATTACCCCCCAAGCAGCTGCATGCCACAAATGTATGACAAAATCCTGTCAGTTTAATATACTATAAAGTCTGTGAGTAAGGTAAGACTAGCAGAAAGACAATGCAAGAAATGTCCATTCCTTTATTTGGGGGCTTGAATGCAGCTTCCCATGACCTGCATCCAAGTATGCCAGCCACTCAACCACTGGAATGATCACAGATGGTAGCTTAATGGTCAATTAGGAAATGGGAAAGAGTGAAAAATTTAACCAACATTTCACTAGACTCAAATGGAGCACCTCCTGATGATGCGGGGCAGGGGTAGCTCAGTCAGTAGTGTGCCAAGCTTGTAATCTGCATTTCCCTGGTTCGAGTCCCACCTGGACCAGCATTGAGATTTATCTTTGCAACAAAGTGTTGCCCTTAGTCAGTAGGGAACACTGATGGATATGTTAAGCCATGGCCCCATGTGTGGGAGAGCCATACCCTGTGTATTTTAAAGAACATGTTTGGATGGCCTTGATGGGAGGCTTCTATCTGTCTCCTAATAGCTCTCCAGTAGATTCCCTTCCCCCCCAACCTCCTGCGAGCCCTCTGGATCCTACTAACCTGGCCATTTAGCCCATTGTGTGCAAAAAAGTGCTGCTCAGAGATAAAACAACAGCCCTCCTGGTGATGCACTAGTTGCTCTACCAGTTAAGACTGGTATTATACTCTTTATAAAGTTGCTGCTAGTAGTTTATAGCTCATTTTCAAAATCAAGCTAATGATTTCACTTTGTTGTTAGAGATAAACGAAGTCTTTGTGATTGGATAAGTAATAAAAACAAATTAGGATTTGCATTTTTCAAATCTCCTAATAAACTTAAATTACTATTGTAAACAATCTATTCACACTATAAATTTGGGTGGTAGAGTGCGGTGGTCAAGGGATTTACATTGATAGCAGTGATCACCCCCACCCACCCCCTGCCACAAAAATTTTTTTTCTTAAACTATTTGTTTTAAGAAATGGAAAATTTATTTGGGTTGGATATGTATTAATAATATATTACTATTACATTTACTGAAACATATATTAATTTAAATTTTACAGTGCAAAAGTTAGGAAATGACAAATTTCATTCTTTTTGAAAATGAACATTCTGTATTCACCAGAGCCAGGGCCAAGCCAAGCAGGCATGCACCATACACGGGCAGCTAAAACAATGGGTTTTATGCATTGAAATGCCAGTTTATTAGGTACACCTACCCAGTAGCATGTTGCACCTCTTCAGCCTTCAGAACAACCCGAATTCATTGGTGTAGGGAACAGAAGATGCTGGATGCATTGTGCAGAAATGTTGTAAATAAAAATAAATAAAAATAAATACCCCCTCTAGCAGCTGCTTGCCACAGAGGTCTGACAGGAGCCTGTCAGTTTATATGCCATAGTAGAAGGTCTGAGAAGATGGCAGGCCCTCAGCAGAAAAACGCACATACATCCATGCCTTATCTGGGGCTCGAACCCAGGTCCCTTTGATCAGCAGCCAAGCGCGCTAACCACTCGGCCACACCATATGGAAATGATTTTGTCACGCAGTTGCTGAAAATTGGGTGGGAGTACAGTCTCACTGTGAACACATTTTGCCATCTCATCCCAAAGATGCTCATGGGGTTTAGATCTTGGTGACTGTGCAGGCCAATTAAGCAAGGAAAACTCTGCATGTTCCTGGAACTATTCGGTGATAATACATACCTTATGAGCAGGTGCATTATCGTACTGTGTCCATCAAAGTGAGGGTAAACTTGTAGCCATGAATGGATTAACATGTTCAGTAATGACATTTGAATGAACCATTTAATTCAGATGTCCTTCGATGGATATCAGGGGACTTAATGTGTTCCAGGAAAATATTACCCACACCATCACTATGCCACTACTGGCCTGTACTGTTGACACCAGACAAGATGGCTCCATGGTGTCATGTAGCTTGCACCAAATTCTGATCCATCAGCATGAGACAAAAGGAATATTGATTCATCTGACCAAGCTACCTTTTTCCAGTTCTCAACATCCATTGTTGATGCTCCTGCACCCACTGGAAATACTCTTTTGTATTCTTTGCTGACAATATCGGCACTTAACATGATCAGCTGCTATTGCTCACCCATTTGTGACAAGGTCCAATACGTGGTACGTTTAGAGATGACCTGCACACCAATGTTTAATTCTGCTGTGATTTGCCTGATTGTGACCTTTCTATTCACTTGCACGTTTTTTGACAGTCTTCTTTGACCACTCTGATCCACAAGCTGTTTTTGTCCACTGTATTGTTGACCACTAGTAGTTTTTTTCCTTTTCGCACCATTCTTGGTAAACCCTTGAAACTGTTGTGTGTGAAAAGCCCAGGAGGATGGCCATTTGGGAGATGCTAGATAGAACTGGCATACCTAGCACCAACTATCATGTGTCATGTTCAAAGTCACTCAGATCTCGTTTTGCCCATTCTGACACTCAATCCAACTCTGATACTCAAAGAACTGGTCTGCCTGATTTATGCAGCACACCACAGTTGCATGACGTATCGTGTTGGAATGAACCATTTATGTGACGATGGGTGGTATACCTAATAAACTGACATCTCAGTGTAAATATTAATAATTTATTATATATTTATAAGTATTAATTAATTTTACTATAGTGGCTCATAAGTAGGGCTGCTAAATTTTTTTTGCATGCTGGCAGTCAACTTCCTAGGAACTCCATATGTGTAATATACACTGCTTGACATTGAAAGTGCCCCACCCAGAAGGATGTTGTACAAACATGTAAATAGAAGGGTGGGTGTGTGCAGTTGAGATATGCAAATGATGATAATCCAGAGCCAATGACATGTGGCTCAAGAGATAAAAGGTGCAAGAAGGAACAGGGATGGTGTGTTTATGCAGGTGAAAGTCCTGTGAACAATTGAGATTAGGTGGTTCCGCTTGGAAATTGTTCATTGAAGGCCAAAAATACTTGGTACATGTCATCGGCAGGTTTATTGCCATTTGGATGCTTTTGAGAGGAAGAATTATAGGCCTATGTGAAGCTGGATGGACTGCACTTCGTATCGCTGCCCATGTTCATTGGGATGCACGAACTGTTGGCAACAGTGGCGAAATGAAGGTTCTAGCATGCGTCGCAGAGGGAGTGGTGCCGTCTGACAGACGTCAGCATGGCTTGATAGGTGCATTGTTCGACATGCTCATTCGTCACCACAGAGCACTGCAGACAATATTTGACAAGCTGTGTCAGCAGCTATGGACATCCCCATAATGACCTGAATGGTAAACCAAAAGGTTGCATGAGGCACACCTGTGCTCTAGGCAACTGTTATGTCAACTGCCATTGACTGCAAACCATTGCAGCGCTCGTCTGGCTTGGTGCCAAAGTCGTGTGAACTGGGGTCACGAATGGAACACTGATATGTTTAGTGATGAATCCTGTTTCTGTCTAGGTGCTGATGATCGACAAATCCGTGTATGGCAACAACCAGCGAGAGGACAGATCCAGCTTTAGTTTGTGACTGGCACATTGCCCATCAGCCAGGCATAATGGTATTGGGTGCTATTGGATATGACAGCAGGTCACCTCTTGTCCGCATCATGGAAATGCTGACAGCTGCACAATACGTTAGTGCAGTTCTGCAGCCCATTTTGTTACCATTCCTGGGAGGCATGCAGAAGCCCATTTTCCAGCATGACAATGCCCCTTTACACACTGCTAGGGTCTCCAGACAATGTTTGCAACATGTTCAAGTATTGTCATGGCCAGCACAATCTCCATATTTATTCCCAATAGAAATTCTGTGGGACCACATTGGATGACATGTGCAATCCTTTCACTGGCTAGCATGGGATCTAGATGAATTATGGGAGCAAGTCAACGCAGCTGTGTGCAATTTCTCAGGACCATGTCCGTTGACTGTATGACTCCATGCCACGCCATATTGCTGCCTGTATTGCCATTCACGGTTGTACAACCACTTATTGAAGCAGTCACATTGTTCTGCATTATCTCATCTTCTAACCACTGTAAGTGGCTGCAAATTAAATCATGTTATGCCAATGTGTATTGCTATGTGTGTGATACATTTCACCCCTATCCCCTCACTCCTTCTCGGTGGGACAATTTCAATGTCGTGCAGTATATTATTCTTCTGGTCTTTCATTGTTATACTGGGCCAAAATGGCTGAAATTTTAAATGGACTCATCCAATCAATGTTATTCCTTCCTCTTTACTATTTCCTACCTGAAGTTTGGTCCATTTTGGGTATGGTAGTGAAAGAGTTAAAATATTTTCTTCAGTTTCAATTGTGGAAGAATTTTTAGTGATATTCATTCCTTTCAGTGAATTTTGTCAGTGCTATCAACTTCCCACTTCCTGTGATTACTTGTTCCCTTTGTAATAATGCTATCATGTAATATTAGCAAAAAGAATCTAGTTTTGATTTGCAATATGTAAGCACATGTATATTCTTCGTTAGCTTTCAAATGCAGACAACAAATTTCCACTTTTTGACCCTTTAGCACCCAGGAAATTTTAATGAAGGATAGAGGATATTAAAGACAAAGGAATAATACTATTTGGACGAGTCCATTTCAAAATTATTATATTGGCTCTTTTGGGCCATTATGGAAGTTAAAGGGTTAAAGGTTGAAAACTTGATGCAATGCATTAAATAACTTCTTGCTTACATTGATTTGGAGGCTAATTTGTTCATTGAAGAAGATGAGTGATGTAGAGTGTTATCATGATAGGAGTATTATTTTGCAACCTTCATATAATGGACATCGATTTAGTCTGATGTTCAATGCATGGCTTTGTTGATGATGCTCCATTATCATTCATTAAAATGAAATATTTCACAATGAAATGTTCACAGGAAATTCAAGTCCAAATTTTCATAACATTTCATTTGATTGTGTGTTTTTAATGGTAAATGAAATACATTTTAACTAATGCATTTGTGACAAATGAATCCAATGCTCATCATTGATTTACTAACTCTACCTTTTTATTTAATCCCTATTAAGCTATTTGAGTAACAGAATAAAGATGACTGTAAAGGAAAAATTGTGTTGAGCTGGTTTTGAACTCGCAACCTCCTGATAAGAGCACCTGACATGTTATCAGAAGGTTGTGTGTTCAGATCCCACCTAACTTAAGACAATTTTTTTCCTACATAAACAACTTAATGGAATTTAAATACTTAGTAAATGTATTTTGTGGTTGAAAGAGGGCTTGGGAAGCTGTTCTCAATGTAGAGATCATGAACCTACAAATGATTAGTTGCATTTTTGTATGAAATATCTATACAGTATGAGCAAAAATTGAAATTATGTTAATCACTGTAATCATAAAATACAGGAATCAGGGATCCCCAACACAAAGGATGAAGATAACCAGGAAGCTCTCTGTTTTCTCACACAAAGCATAAATGCATACACAAGGTTGGTTTAGTTGTCAGGTTCACTAACCACTATGCTAGGTAGAGCTGAGTTTAAGATTAAAGAAAGTTGAAGGAAAATCCAAATGATGCAGTTTTCTTCTATAGAAATGTTTATGTGGGTCTACCTCAAGGTGTGTTTGATGTGACAAAATCAGAATTGTCAGTCTTGTGACCAGTTCTGGGTATCTCACTGCATGAAAAAAGGTAGCTAGTTATTTTGATTTGATCAGTAATAAAAAAAAAAGCTTAATAAAGATGTGTTCTTTACTGCCTTTCTTAGTGGTATATGAGCAAGAATTTTCCATTTGCTATAAAAGTTATCAAATTCAACTCAGTATTGAATCTAACATCTGATGTTTCTCCTAAACACTTGAACCAAGGATTAAAAAGCTAGTCAAAGTTTAAGGAGAAGAAAGCTTCTTATTAAAGAAGATTATATTTTATAATACTCTTTTTTTTTCTCTCCATTACTTTGAATTTTTTTATTTCATTTATATTTTTGTTATGAAATGTTTACTGGTAATCTTTGTATAGATGATTAATAATGAGCATTTAGTACTAGTTCAAACAAGTTTTGTATATGTTTTTGAAAGATAGAGTTGACTGTGTTTAGGTTACAATTATTAACTGGATGAGATGTTGTCACATATGTTTGAATAAGTGTTAAAGATAAGATAGATAAATTTTTATTACATACTGAAAAATACATTTACATTGACTCAAATTTTGAGTCATTAATAGATTCAATGTCCCACTCGAGTTAATACTCATCTGTTGTATAATAACATGAATATTATAATAGTTAAAGTGACTGCATTAAACGGAAATTTTATGTTTTAAGTAGAGTTGTCCTAAATTTTAAACATTAATAATTTTCTAAGATAAACATAGAAGCATTATAATAGTCTTATACTTTGAAATCATAAATGATCCATTTCTCAAAGCAAAAAAAATTCTTTAGCATTATGTATAAGCTTAAGATAATTTGGCAACATGTTACACAGTCTGTAAACCAGAAAACATAATGTTTAGTAAAAATATTTTTCTTAACCGGTACTTCAGTTAATAACATGTTTTCGGATAATTTCATATGGACAGGAAATCATCTAATTCTGCCAATATCCCAATTTTTATTTAAATATATCAAAGAATTTAATGCATATAATTTACATAATTCTAAAACACCAATATATCTATAACTCTCACTAACACTTTCCCTCCTTTTTTGCTTCAAAATACACCTTAAAACATGATTTTGAACAATTTCAATCATCTTTATATATTTGTTAAACATACCACCCCAAGATTACAGCTAATAAAAGGTTGAGAACTGCTGAATTTGAATAACAAGGCTCTTGATGATTAATGAAATTCTTTGGACTTCAGCAGTAATTATATTACCCCTTAATGTACCAAAATCTCTAACAATATATTTTGTCTGGTGACTAAATTTTGATCTGCTCTGAATAGAAAAAACAGTTTAGAATTTTAATTCTAAAGTAACTAACAGAAATGAAGCATGTTATACTTGAAAAGAAAAAGCAGTTAATTCTGACTGATACTAAAAATTCAAAGAAAATAAAGAGTAAGATAAAAATTTTGCATAAAAAAAAATAATTTCCCTGTGTGTTTTAGTTTTCATTTCAATAAAAAAAAACTTTATTAGTTTTGTTTGTTTAATTTTTTATAGCTGCATGTGCATTTTAGGATTGACATGCATGCATTGGACTTTTATTATTATCAGCAATGTAGGCACTAACTGGCTTCCAACACCTTAAACCTAATAATCTGATTAAAATTTTGTTACACGATTAAATTTTATTGTGAAAAAAAAATTGTAAAATATAATGCAATTTATGTTTGGATTGAATGTGTGACTAAAATTTAATTTTCTTTGTTTTTAAGTATGGACCTTTGCAAGATGTAATAAATGTTTTTATTTTTAGGGATTCACTGCACATGTTGTTAGTACTGCTGCTGAGTGGACCTTAGTAATAGCATTCGACTTTTTCATTCTTACTTTTACTAGAGAAATGCGAAGGATCTCATTATCTTCTCCTCAGGTTTGTAGACAGTTGTGACAAAATGTCATATTTTAAGTTAAATGATTAGTCTTAAGATAAATCTTGACATTTTAAATGAAACGAGGTTTCAGTGGATGAAAAAATACTTAAGATACCAAAAGTTTTAAGCAATTTTAAGTATAATCACCGGAATAAAAAGGCAGAAAAATGAATTTTTTTATATTTTTATGTAAATTTTTTCTTGGAAAGCATGCCACCATGATATATTTAATTTCTGAAAATTATTTCCTTGGCATACTGTGAAATGCAATGCCCTGCCAAAATGTTGGAGAATTTCCATGTTATGTCAATGGGAATCTAAATTCTATGCTCTATAACTTCTAAAATATCTATTTAATAGAAATTTAGATATCCTTGTACACGCGCTTTAGCGGGTGACAATCGGAAGTTCGGAGTTGCGCATGCACAACTCCTAACTTTTGGAAACGAGCGCTGTGATGCCAAAAATGAAATAAAAATCCCCAAAATGATAAATATAACGTAAATTTAGCAGAACTGGTTAAGGTAAAGTAAAAGTGAATGAGGGGGCATCACATCATCCTCATCGGCATCCTCAGTGGGGGCATAATGCCACATCATAGCATTCCTTAGGGCTATTAGTTGTTCTGCAGAGTCATGTCACATCCACGACATATGAATCCATTCTTGGGGGTCACCTGCACCCAATGTTGTGGGTATTGTTCCTTAATAACTGTTCCTGGTTTCAAGTTGATAATGTGCATGTGAATTGGCAAAACATGTTAAGTTGTGGTTTGCAGAACATGAGGATGAGGTACAGCAGCTACACTGGTCATCTCAATCTCCAGACCTCAATATTATTGAACATTTGTGGGAATATCTGGAGCTCAAGGTCAGATCACACTTTCCACCTCCAGCATCACTGGCACAGTTGGGCCTTATTTTACAGGAAGAATGGTCCCATATTCCATTACCATATGTGCACATGACATGTATAAATCTATTCCATATCATGAATCTGTTCTGAATGCCTGAGGTGGGCCTACAGCTTATTAATAAAATGTTTGCCACAAACAGTACGTGTTTCCATTATTTTGATAAACCCTTGTAGATTCCCACTGACGTAACATGGAAATTCTATAATTTTGGTAAGGCAGTGTATATTGAAATCCCCACTGCACTATTAGCATTTTAAAATATTTTGAAATGTTGCATTAATGTTTGCAGTGAAATTAAATTTGTTTACTCTCCATACTGTGATATTTAAAACTTACTTCTGATACAAAGTCCCTAAAGAATTTAAAAAAAAAGTGGTAATTGGTCTCTAGAAATCGCTAGACACAAATTTCCTTTTTGGCTATTTTTCATTGTTTTTTCCACAGAATATTAAGATCCCTATATCCTAGTATATGAAAAGTTCTCTGTCGGGTATCATCTAGATATGACATCATTAATTTATATATTGAAATAAAGGCATATGTTATAATCAGTAGCATTTCAGGCTCATAATCTAGTATTCTTAGGCATGGAAATGATTAGGTTTGCAGGACAATCGAAACAATTAGACAGGTGCGAGCTGATGTCACAGGTGCAGATGGTCAAACACAGATAAAGGCAATCAAAGGTTGACAAAACGTTGTGGAAATTGTTCTAAACCACTAAATATGCCCTTACACAGATGTCGACAGCCGTTCCAACAGTTAACAGATTTTGAGCGTGGAAGAATCATCGGCCTTAGAGAAGCTGGTTTGTCATACAGAGATGTGGCCAATCTTGTTAGCAGCAATCCCAGCACCATCGTACACATATGGTGCCAGTGGGTTCAAGAAGGATCCAGCACATGCTGACAAGGATCAGGAAGATAACATATGACCACAGAGTGACAGGACTCCCATTTGCTATGCATGACATTGCATGACAGATTAGTGACTATAATGCAACTGCAAAGGGACTGGCAAGGAAACAATAGAATACCTATCAGGCAGATGGCAAACAACAGGCTTTTGCAGTTTTCATTGCGAGCCTATCATCCAGCACTGCATTTACCCCTCACATCTGCCTACATGCAAGCATATCTTCAGTGGTGTCGCCTCAGACAGAAGTGGAACAAACAAGAGTGGATTACTGTGGTGCTTAGTGACAAATCTTGTTTTTGTCTTGGTCAGCACGACAGTAAACATGTTTGTCGTCATCCAGGGGAAAGGAATGCCACCCAGTGGGTGCGACATTATCACACAGCTCTGACACCTAATGTCTTGGTGTGGGATGCCATTAGTCGGACATGTCAGTCAGAACTGGTCATCATAAGGGGATCTCTAACTGCCCAATGATATGTTACCAACATTTTGCAGCCAGTGGCTGTCCCATTTGTTCAGCAGCACAGAACCTTTTACCAAGATCACGCCTGTCTCCACATAGCCTGCAGTATCTACACAAGCAAAACATTCAGGTACTACGATGGCCAACACTCTCGCAAGACCTTTCACCTATTGAACACATCTGGGACATGATGGGCCAACAGCTCCACAACACCCAAGAGATGTGCTAACCACTGTCGCTGAAATGGAACAGCAACTCTGCTATTTGGCATTCTATCCCTCAGGAGGACATTATAGAGCTGCACAATAGCCTTCCCTACTGTGTTCATGAATGCATTGCTGCACGGGACAGTTCAACATCATACTAATTATACCACTTTACCGAGTAGGAAAAGTGATAATTTTCCACATTTCTTTTTGATAATGTAATCAATTGCACATCTCAGTGTATGGTAACAGCTGCTTGAATTTCAATAAAATGATATTAATCATACCAGATGTTGCAATTGCAATTTTTTTCTCCGTAGCATATATATTAATGACTGCTGAAGAAAAAATGCTTAAAACCACAATCTAAAATACTCAACAAACCCTATTTAAAACAGAAAGAAAAATTTATGATTTTATTTTTTCTCCAAACTTTACAAATTCTTACAGTTTGATGAAATCATAAAAATTGAACACCATAGAATTAGAGAAAAAAATGAACATGTCAAAAAATGGTATACTAAAAAAAATTACAAAACCTTGAGAAAATGCAATATTTCCAATAGTGGTGAACCTAATTCTCCTGAAAACAACACTCAATCACAAATAAATGGAAATACAATGTAAAGACTAAAATAACTGTATGAACAAAATCTACCTTCACTAATGGAAACCTTATCAAATGTTAAAAACTACCATAATTTTGCAAATTTCTATTCTATACATATTATTTGTAAAACTCGATAATAGCTCTTCCATTTCATCATTTCAATGATCTGTAAAGATATATATATATTAAAACTACTAAGTATTTGAAAAATTCAAATTATAATATTTCATTAGTACCAATCAAATTAAAAAAAGTTTTCTAATTATCATTTTCATTGTTTCCAATGGAAACTTCATGAAGTTCACATTCCACCACCAAAATTTCATTTCTGTCATTAATATATCGTTACAATATTCGTTTCAAATTTTCAATGTTTTTCACCATTAGAGACTGCAACTATAGTGTTTGAAAAGATTCCGAAAGTGTGAATCATAATATTTTATTAATTCTTATCTAACCCAAAAAGAAGTTTTCATTTATCTCTAAAAACAAACAATTATCTGCTAAAACTAAAAAGGAGTGTTTTCCCACCCCTTCTGGGTCTAAGGGGTCAACTCATTGTTAGCAATGGAAACTTTGCGATCTTCACATTCCACCAGCAAAATTTCAAATTTCCAGAAAGTTGTAAGCCATACTAGATTATTATGATGATAGCTAACTCTCAACTAGTGATGTAGCATAGCTCTGAAAGATAATGACACAAATTTATGGAAATAAATCAAAATAGAATTATCCATGGCAGCAAGCTGGACATAGTTGTAACTAGCTGTAGCATAACTTTGAAAGATTGATAATGACATAAATCTAGGGAAATAAAATCAAAATAAATCTACAGAAATTAAAGTGAAGGTTTAACCATACCGGCCCAAAATAGCCGAGATTTTAAACAGATTTATCCAACCAGTGCTATTCCTTCCTTTTCATTACCTACTACTTGAAGCTTGGGCTATTTTGGGCTGGATAGTAGTGAAAGGGTTGATTATAAAAGTATAAATAAAATGCTAAATGAATGAAGATGATATCCAATGTGCAATGCAATTCAGCAGATCTGTAAACAAACCAGTACACCATTCTACCATGACCTAGTTTGCTTCGTTTTGGTTTCAATCCCAAGATGATGCATTGAATGCTGGGATCAAAAGGGAGTGTAAAAAGGAGAAAGAAAGAAAAATAGGTGTATACTTTTTAATTGCTTCCAAAATACTCTGATTTTAAAAATAGCAGTTTTTGATTAATTTTTATGAGAATTTCGAAATGAAAAAAATGAGTTTGCAACAGTTCAGATCAAACTTGTGAGCTTAAATCAGGAGATTGCTTGAATAGAGAAAAACAGAAACAAGCAAATCAATTTTGCTATATATTGGGTCTAAAAATTGGTGATCAGATAGCTTCAACAAATTATTTATTTTGTAGCTTAATAAAATATTCATCAAATGAAAAAATGTTTCAAACTTGAACTATGTACACATACCGACCATTGAATTAGAAATCTTTATCAATACCAAGTTGAACCTCCTTTAGCCCAAATTACAGCACATATGCGGTTTGGCATAGATTCCACAAGGTCTTGGAGTGCCTTTACATCTCCAGAATACCACGCAGTCCCAACACTGGCTCAGATTTAACGGAAGAGGACTTTGCTCCCAGATCTGTTTTTCTAACATGTCCCATACATTCTCAATGGTATTCAAATCTAGGCATTGTGGTGGCTAGGGAAGATGGTGGAAGTCACTGTCATGCTCGCTGAACCATTGCTAAACAGATCTTGTGTGATGGACAGTAGCATTGTCATCCATGAAACAACCATCACCTACTGGATAAAAAGTCAACATTGCAGGATGGACCTGATTGGCAACAATGTTCAGATAATCCTCGGAGGACACCCAACTTCCAGCAATATCAGGGGACCCTTTCCATACCAACAGAATGTGTCCCACACCATGACACCACCTCCAGAACCTTGAGTTGTGTTTACAAGACAAGCTGGGTCCATTGCTTCATGGGGCTCCTGCCAAACTCTCTGCCTACCGTCGGTCCAGAACAAGGTGTACCAAGACTCTTCGGACCACATGACTACATTTTTACAGTCACGGTGTTCCTGATATCACTGTAGCTGAAATTTTGGGTTCTTCACAGAAATCAGTGGTTTCCGTATAGGCATGTGACTGCTAATACAGACTCTCTTCAATTCCCTGCACATAGTTTTCTGAGATATGGGTCAGGAACAGCCTTCATCGAATGCTTTGGTCAATTGTTGCACACAAGAAGTCCTGTTTCTCCATAGCCTCAGACAACTGCAATCTTGTTCCTGATAGATTGTTGTCGCGCCACACTTGCGCCTCTTAGACAAGCAATATGGGTTATTTTTCCACTGATTAAAAACCCAAGATATCTCACCTTTTGAGAAACCAATCAGCTCTGCTGTTTTTAAAACCGTCACTCCAGACAGACAGGCACCCATAATAAGACCTTTATCGAACCCCAAAAAATCCCTTGTTTTTCCCATTGTGATCAACACTACTGATGAGCAGCCAGTCTTCAATAGTTGCTTAGATCATGTGGTGATGCACGTGACCACATATTTTGGTCACTCATGCTGCGCAAGTGATGTTTGTGTACATCTACATAAAGGTTTCTAATTCAGTGGCAGGTGTGTGTATTTTTAAAAGATATATGTAAGAAAATTTTCATATGGCCATCTTGGGCCTTTCATTTCAGATTCTGTCAATGTGTATAGAGGGACCTGAAAGGGTTAAGTAACCCAATAAAACTAATATTTTAATGAGTAATTAATTTTAATTAAACTCTAATGAAGGTGCAACAGCTCTTTAAGCTGATGGTTATGTTAGTTTTGTGCTCAGTGATTTCTATTATTTATTCCAGTTTGTTGTGATGATTTTGTTAATGGAATTGAGGATTGGTTCATAAATGTGCAAGGTATGCTTTGAGTAATTTTTGATCTCTTGTTTTATAATCACTGCAAAGTAGTTTGTTTCTAATGTTTCTCAAAAGAACTGTGAAATCGATTAAGAAGAATGTTGCTATTTTATGTTTTAAACTGACTTTAGAATGTAATATATGTGATATTCTTATTTCCCCATGCTCATATGTCATCACGTGTCAGTAGCTCAACACTCATTATTTTGCCAATCTATTCGAAGTTGTGAACTAATATATTCTGACTTTGTGAATAGTATAAAACTTCAATGATAATATTTTATGTGTACTTGAATAATATTTCAAACTTTTATGATAACTGCTTTGCTTAAAAAGAATCTATAAAATTCATTACTCAAGCAAGCATTCTCCCTGGCATTACTCTGATACAGATGTAAGATGTGTGGAAACTAATGATGATAATGCCAATCTAACTAGTAATGAAATAGTTAGATTGGCAATGTATTCTAACAAAATAATATGTTAAATACGAGTAGCAGAACAGCATTCCAGGTCAATGATTTGGAAGCATAGAACAGCTGAACTGTGTTCAATTTAGTTGCAGTAGCACTTTTATTAATTGCTTCTCCTACTCAAAATGTCATGCTTCATCACTGCTATTCATTCAAAAAAAAAAATCTTGTCCTCAAATTTCTTTCAAATCCTTTAATGCAATATGAAATAGTATTTATTTTTACAACAGCTCATACAAAGTTCAGATAAATGCAGATGAGAGGATTATCAAATAAAAGGTGATGCTCCCTAAATTTCGTCACATTTGCATAACTTCTTGCAAGTGTTGCATTTTTTATTTCCTAAAGTGCATATATATATACCAGTTATTTATCATGCTTTTTTTTTAGAAATTAGGTATCAATTTTTGTTGCATTGTAAGAGAAAGGATTGGCTCTGTGCCATATGATTTAATCTCCTATGCTCACTAAAGTAAAGCTATTGCTCGTTCCCTAATATACTCATTACTAGTGAGTTCAAAATAATAACTGTTTAAACAAAATAAATTTTCAACTTTTATCTTAATATTTGAACAGGTTAGTTATTTTGCACTATTAAAGCTGTAGGGTAGTTTGAAGACATACATTTGTATTAGTTAAACAATAACTATAAATACCTTTAGACACTATTGCAGAATCTTGTCAAAATCCAGTTCTTCAGAGCAGCATTGTTTGTAGATGTGTACTTGGAGGTTCCTCTTTTTATTACTTATTATTAGTACGACCTACTAATTACTCAATATCAGCTCCTTAATAGATCTCTATAATTACCACTTAGCCATTTATATATCTTTACATAGTAAGTCAAAGTATAGTAGACTAATTAGCAAAACAAAACTATTTACCAGTATTTGAAGGCTGGTACATCTACTGTAAGATTTCTCATCGTGAGATTAATTGGTGTCAGTTGATGTCACACTATATAGCTGATGTTGTTAACAAATTCTTAGCAACCAGTCCTTTGGAAGCACAAACGTATATATTGATGTTAACTTGAAGTTGTGTCGCATGCAGTTGACTCCAGTTCAGCATGATGTTGATTATATATTGAATTTTAACTTTATCCACATAGTTGTTGTTACCAGCACTTTGTCCGTTGCTGTATATTATTTAGGTGGTCTCCTATTACCTCCTTTATTGATGTTTTGCTTTTACAACAGTTCATTGGGGTCACTTTATACAATACATCTAGTTCTTCGATGTTAAGTTGAGCTGAAGTTTTTTAACATACATTATATATTCATGATGTTATATTTCTTTATATACGATGGTTATACTTTTATGCAATAACTGGTACATAGTCCTGTAGATATCACTGTTGCACTTTCCTCAAATCTTAAGACTCGATTTATACTGATAAACATTTAAAATCGTCAAAAAAGGCCGACTTACATTACTGTTAAAATACCATTAAAACAAAGGTCATGCTAACACCCAGATGTTATTGGAGTAATAACCCTGATGTTATTGGATGGAACGCCTAGATGTTATTGGACATTTCACCGTCTCTAACTCACTGCTTCCTCAGGCTTTGTGTGTGTCGAGTGAAAGGTTCCGCTATATACCTGTCTCGTCTCTTACCTTAGTGATCATCTGTTGTTGTGTACGTGCTTGTACACCTGCGTGTTGATGCAGCAGGAGATTCCATGCTGAAGGCATAGAATGATGCCAATTAATCTCATGATGAGAAATCTTACAGCAGATGTACCAGCCTTCAAATACTATTAAATAGTTTTGTTTTACTAATTAGTTTACTATACTTTGACTTACTATGTAAAGATATATATTTGGCTAAGTGGTAATAATTATAGAGATCTGTTAAGGAGCTGATATTGAGTAATTAGTAGATTGTAGCTAATAATAAGTACAACTCATGTTATATATAAGCTCTTGCACTCCTCTTTGCTTGGGATACGATAGATTTTAAACGAGTTTAAGTGTAATAGCGCTTATTATGAATTATTAAATCTTTTCATTGTAGTTTTATTTCACCGAAAGTTCCAGCTGTGTGATTGGGGCTTCCTTCTGTGTTTATTTTTTAAACGTCACAGCATTATATAGTTTGTTATAAATGGATTACGTTTCTTCACAACACAAACCAGTTTTTTCTTTTTAACTATTGGAGAAAAGTTAAAATTGCAAAAAATTACTGCTCAAGTTCACCATTGCCCTTCTTAACTTTTTTTATTGGCATTATTCCTTAGTTAAACATTATAATAAAATTACACAGTGAATGAAGTATAGGGAATGAAAAGTGCTCTGATAAATCATGGCAGAAGGAACCTCAAACTGCACATCTAGGAACAATGTCACTCTGAAGAACTGGATTTGACAATATTCTGCAATAATGTCTAAAGGTATTTATAGTTATGTATTTAACCAGTACTGGTGTATACCTTTAAACTACCCTACAGCTTTAAATGTGCAAAATTACTAACGTGTCTAAATATTGGAAATACATTATAGTTGTGACTTCGATGAGAACAAACAATAACTTTTAATGAAATTTGAATCACCATAATATCCTTAACAAATGTGCAGTATCTTCTTTGTATATATTTGTATAAGGCTCCATTTATATGGTAAGTTGCCATCTTACTTTATAATACTATTTAATTGTCACTCTTCATATAATTTATTTATCATAAAAGGTAATAAAATTGCTCACTTATAGAAAACGTTTTTCTTTTAAATTCCTGATAAAAATACTAAACAACAAGGTATTTATTCAACTTTTTTTAAGCATTAAAGCATTTTTAAAAATTGCAAAAGAATAGAATGATGTCCAGCATCTGTAATTAATACTAATTGACTTGGTGATTTGTCTGATAAGTAAACCTGTACCTCCCCAGGTGCATTTCCTAATTGAAGATCATGGATTACACACAACAGAACTGTATCATAGTGAAGATCATGGAGATATTACCCAATCACAGAACAGTCTAAGAGTTAATTCAGCTCCTGCCACACCATCTGGTGATTATGCTGGAAGAGAAAATAGACTAATAACTCAAGCTATTATACATTAATTAAATTTTCTATAGAATGTAATCAATGTACAGCAGCTAAACTTATTGTTTTGCAGGGCATTGATGTAAATGCTCTGAGCCATAATATTTATGACCAGAGGAAAATTACATAAAGTATTTTGTGCTCTATTTATGTAAAGTTTTAGCTATTATTCTATACTAGTACACTCTGACTTTCAAAAATCTTGTATACCTTTTTTCAATGCACATATTAATAGTTGCAAACTTTTCTTTCATTCTGTAAAATTGCTTCTGTAAGCAACAACAGTGCAGTTGAAGAAAAAAAACAAAATTAATGTGAAGTTTTTGAGAATTAATTTTTTATGAAAATGAGTTATCTGTGAAAGAGGTTTTTTTTTTTTATATTATTGGAAGTGTTTATATTTATTTCTATCATGAGTGTGCAGGCTTGTGATGAATAGAATTGTGTATATATATATATATTTTAGTTTTTATTATACTGGGTTTTATCAAAGTTTTGTACAACTTCATCAAAGATTTAGTGAGATTGAAATTTAATAACTTGTGGCACTGAAATGGATCACTTTTATAAAATTTTGTTTTTTGTGTATCATATTTCTACTCATTCCATTTGAATTTACTTAAGTTTTTAACTTTAGAAATATTTTTAACTCCCCAAATTATGTTATGATAAACTGAACAATCTGTGAAAACAAATGATTAAATTTAAATATGGCTTCAGTGGCATGCTCAAAAAGTTCCATTTGGAGGATGGGGTTAGAACTCCCCTACCCCCACCCTCTTTCTTTGGTATGCCACTGCCCTTGCTGACATTTAATACAGGGAAATTAATGTCAGTGGGCTTTAAAACCATCAAAATTAAAATGTATTATACATATATATGTGCAAAAAATTCCTTTTTTAATTAACCTTTTTTTAAGTTCAACAGAAAGTAATATTTCTTTAATCAACTGTATATAACACTTGCATTGTTCAATGCTATATATATATCGAACCTTTTGGCATAGTTTTACTGCAAAAATCAGCCTTAAAGGATATCACCTGCAAATGCTCTGTCTCTTTTTGCCCTTTCCTTTTCCTGCTGCTTTCGTGAATCCTGGCAGTTCAGTTATTACTTGGTCATCTGAGATTTCAATTATTGAAGAATCTTGAAGCAAACTCACTGTCAATGCAATTTTACAGACAAAAGTAAATACAGAATGTTCTCACCAAACATGTTTTCAACTGAACTAAGTCTTCTTCATGGGGGTGTTCACATTGCCCTTTCCTACAGGTTGTATTTATTGCTCATCATTCATATTGTGATTGATGTATCCCATTTGGCTATGTTCAGTTGCTGCTGCATCACATTTCTATCACCATTGCTTCTCAATCTTATTTACTTTGACTGGCCATTACATTTTCGGTTTTCTGATATATTTTTGCTTTCTTCTGTTTGGCTATGGGGATTCTATAATACCATCATTGATGCATTTTTTTCTTTGTTTATGACCCTATGACTGAGGGGTTAGCATGCTTGGGTACAAATCAAAGGAATCTGGGATATTTGGGTTGTTTTTCTGCTGAGGTCTCGCCTCCCTCTCAGGCTTTGTTTATGGCAAATTACATTGATGGTCTCCCATTAGACCTCTGGGACAAGCAGCTGCTTGAAGAGGGATTTATTTATATATATATATATACATAAATGTTCTGCTATTTGTTAACTATATTCTATTGAAGGGGCCACTACTGTTCTATTGTTTTTAAAAAATAGGTGTCTGTAAAATTGTATCATTAGTGACTGTACCTCAAGATTCTGCAATAAGTTAAATCTCAGAAAACTGAGCAATACCCAGATTGCCATGAATCTTGTAGGCAGTGGTGAAAGAGAAGGCAACCAACCATAAGCAAGCAGATTTGGGACATTTGCAGGTTTCCTTTGAAACTGGTTTTCATTGCAGAACTACTCCAAAAGGTTGAATGAATGGTATTAAAGAGTGAAGTATTATAAGATTTAAGTATACCTGATATTGATAGTGTATAGTTTCTTTAATCAATCTTATTTTTATAAAAACATTTTTAAAGACTTCCTAGGTGAACTAAAATTTTGTTATTATATATTTCATATAATGTATTATTTAGAATATGAATTACTTTTAAAACATCCAGGGTTTATTTTATAACCAGAATTTAGCTCTAGACCTTTTTTCTAAAGGTAGAGCTCAGGCTCCACTTCATTTTGCAATAATAATAATAGAGTAATGCTTTTTCAAAGATCTTGACCATGCATGAATGAAAGAGTAGCGTGGTCAATTAATTTTTTTTTTGCTTTTTGTTCTACACTTAAGAGTGTATTAATATATTTTTTTAATTAACAATAACACACTAATTAAAAAACATTCCGTTCAACTTTATCCCATAATATCTTGAATTATGTACTAAAGAGGGCTTCTATACTTCTCATTATAGAATTAAGCCTCCATCAGATAACCCCCTTTTTTTTTTAAGGGAAGAAGTTACTCCTCTATACAAAGGATGTAGATAACCTAGAAGCTCTTTTGGGTTCGCCCAAACTAGGACACACAACATACAAATACATGTACAGGGACATGCCCTCTGGTTTAGTATTCAAGTACATTAACCACTAGACCAAGTATAATTAATATTAAAATATTTCAGCATTGAAATATTCATTGTACTTGTCCTGAGATACTTTCAAATATAACATTTTTTTTTGCAAAATTAAATTACGTTAAATTTTTTTTTTGTTAGGACAGGTTTTTTTGTTAGGTGCAGGAGTTACTGACTTCTGTAGCATTTGAGTTCCCCAATGAACAGCAGGTGAGTCAAGAATGTAAGGAGAAAACTGAGCTTTGAATGTTGCAAATTTATGAACTTGTGAAATATAAATATTTTATGCAAATTGGTTAATTATGTGCAGGAGTTTATTGAACACTACCCTTTTATTAAACAAATCAAAAAGGGTTTAGAAAAAAATGCAATGACAGACGCATTAGGTGTGTTAGGGCAGAATCCAAGGCAGAGGCATGTCTGTTAGATCATATTAAAAGTGTAAGCAGTGTTCTGTAAATTGTTCTAAATTATAAAAGTAGTATTAGTTTATAAGGTAAAGTTTGGTTATTTGGTTTCTTTCTCAACACCTTTATTAATAGTTAAATATAAATATGCAGATTGAGGTACATGCATGTGAGACCTGAGACTGATATTTGTGAGCAGTGACATTTCATTAATTACTTTTGTCATCTTAATATTTGTCTTTTTGAAGCCTTGTTAAGATATGAGAAACAAATTTAAAATTATACTTTTTGACAGAGATTATCTTTTTATTTATCACATGTCAAAAAAAGCCCTCTGAAAATCATGTGACTTCACAGTTGATACTTTAAACTTCGAAGGATTTACACACCCAGTGCTGGAGAGTGAGATAGTACATGTGCTACGATTGGACTTAAAGTGTTAATGAAAAACAGAGAAGCACAAGCACTAGTGTATGTATTGGATTACTACAATTGATCTGTTTTTAACAACTATTTATTTGTGACTGATATGCATAATATATACAAAAATGACATGCCATTTTGAAGAATCATTAGAAAAGTTTTATTTGGTTCAAACAAAAGCTAAATTGGCATTCATTGCATGATAACATCAACTCCTGAGAAAGTTTTTATTTTCTGCAAAATTAAATAGGCTTTTTTATTTTAAAATAATTTAAAAATTCTCTGTCATTGAGCAATAAAATTTCAGAGTTTATCCTTCAACTATTTGGATGTTGAAAGTTCTTAGGAGAAAACTCTCAGAAGCTTTTCGGAGCAAAGACAGCGCTCCGTCTTCAGTGAAGTGATGTTATCACATCACTTCACTGTGTACACACAGGTACATTTGTACTCCGTGAACAAGGCAAAGACACAGATACATTTCACTCCGTGAACATTTGTACTCTGTGACAGGTACGTTTGTACTCCGTGAAGCTATGGACCCTTCCTGTCTGCAAGGTACTGTTCAGACTGGAGGTGGCTCTGTGTTGGTGTGGGACATGTTCATATGATCTACATTGGGTTCTCTCATCTGTTTGGAGCAATCGCTGACAGGTATGAGATACGTGGACATTCTTGCAGATCACCTGCACCCCTTCACGACTCTCGAGCACCCCAATGGTGAAGGGGTATTCCAACAAGATATTGCAATGGAGTCACCAGTCTTTGGTTGCTAGGAGGTGAATCAAGGAACACTCCATGGACTTGACCACCATGAATTGGCCCCCAAGGTCCCCCGATATGAACCCCTTGGAGCATCTGTGGAACACAATGGAAACAAGCTTACGATCTATGAATCCAGCACCATCCAATGCAACACAATTATGTCCTACACTGCAGGATGTGTAGTCTGCCATCCCTGCAGAACGGTACCAGCAACTCATTAACTCCATGCTTCAATGTGTGGCTGTACTGCTGAGGGCTTGAGGAGGACCAACCCGTTATTAGGCAAGTATCCCATCACTTTTGACCTTTCAGTGTATAATAGTAATTATACACTGAAAACTAGTAATTTCAGTGTATAATAGTAATTATACACTGAAAACTAGTAATTTCAGTGTATAATAGTAATTATACACTGAAAACTAAATAGTAATTATACACTGAAAGCAAAGACAGCGCTCCATCTTCAGTGAAGTGATGTTATCACATCACTTCACTGAAGACGGAGCGCTGTCTTTGCTCCGAAAAGCTTCTGAGAGTTTTCTCCTAAGAACTTTCAACATCCAAATAGTTTGAAGGATAAACTCTGAAATTTTATTTCTCAATGACAGAGAATTTTTAAATTATTTTAAATTAATTTTTGAGCAAGAAGGTCTTTTAATTGTATAATTAAATAGGCCTAAAATGCATTAAGTGATGAAGCTACTTTTTAACTCTCAAGAAGAGGGACATTAAGGGAAATGGGCAATCCATTGAATCATTTAACACTTGAGGGATAACCCTATGATGTTTTTTTGTGCAATGTTTGAAAAAGAGTACAGGATTCATTGCACAGTCACTGGTAACATTTACCTGCTGTATTTCAGTTGTGAATGATGCCACTGCTATAAAGAGCCTTGCATGCAAAATATTTTTTCAATAGTATTGTGCCCTGCCCATAGTATGATATTTGCCCCTCCTTATACAGGGTGCCCAAAAAATAATTGTGGGATTTCAAGAACCAATATGTAGGTAAGTAACATACATATTCAGGAAAGTAATATTTTAATTGAAAGCATACCTTAAATAATTTAGAGTAGGGGTTCTCAACATGGGGTACACAGTAAAATTTTTTGGGTATGCCTTGAGAGCTCAAAAGTCACTAGATCTAGTAACAAAGTTGCTAAGTTGGCAAAACTGTACGGATTAATTTCTGAGAACTGAGTGACGAAGTGTGGCACTATAGTTCATGTCTGTACATATTCACATTATTTATGTAAAACTGTTTTTTAATCTTTAACTGCTTTAAAAAATAAATACAGGAACAGGTTGGATGTTGAAGAAGCTTGCGACTCTACCTGAGCAAGATAACCCCAACCATTCATCAACTGTGCAAGCGAAACCATTTCACTGATTACCCAGTAAAATGTTTGTAATTTTATAAGATTTGTTACATTGTTTGTTATTTTTTGCATTTATCGATATATGTAATTTTTGAATACAAAATTTAATGTGTATATATACATAGTCATATCAGAATAATAATGACCACCTATCTAATAATGGGAATAACCACCCTTGGCCCGGATGACAGTGACAAGATGGCATGGACGTAATGAGGCCCTGGAAGGTTGTCAGAGGCACGTGCCCATTCGGACTCCAGCAGAGCACGGAGATTCCAGAGATGATGTGGTTGTGGGTCTGCACACTGAACTTGTCAATCCTAATTGTCCCACAAGTGCTCTATGGGATTGAGGTCGGGCAATTTCGCCAGCCAAGAGAGAATGAAGACATCGCTGTCATGTTCCTGGAATCAGTCATGCACCACCTTAGTGACATGGCAGGGCACACTGTCCTGTTGGTAGACACCACCAGGGTAAATGTCCAACATGAAGGGTTGCATGTGGTCAGCAAGGATGGACAGTTAGGCATTGGCATTCAGGGACCCTCCTGTGGTCCCAGGTCAAACCAGGAAAACATCCCCCAGACATGCACACTACCAGCCTGTACTTGACCAACAAGCATGTCAGGATGTTGGTTCTCATGTGTCTGACGCCATATTTGCCATGGCCTTCTATGGAATAGAAACCTCAATTTTTCTTCACTGGCGAAAAAAGGCCAGGCCTTTTTCCACTGCCCAATGACGGTAGTCCTGTGCAAACTGCAGGCATCATTGCCGATGGACCTTGGTTAACATGGGTGCCTTTACGCAGCATCAACTCCAGAGACCCACGCATAGCAGGGTTCACTCTACTGTTATCGGGGACATGTTCATGGGTGCCCCAGCGTTCATTTGAGTGGTCAATTGCTGCACTGTTGCACATCAATTGCTCTTTGCCAGTCGATGGAGGGCGACATTCTCCTCTGAGGTCGATGGCCTTAGGGGCTCCACAGTTATAATGTTTGGAGGTACTTGGTGTGCCAGCGGTCCATTCTTGGTACACCTTACTACAGCACCTCGTGAACTGCCCATAAAGTCTGTTGTTTCCGAGATGTTTCCACCCTTGGCGCGGTAGCCAATGATCATTCCTTTTTGAACATCTGTCAAATCAATTCCTCTGCCTATTGTGCTCAAGTTACACACTATGGCTCATCAGTTCTGGTCAGCTGCTTATATCTCCGTGTGGTCAACCTTGTCATGTGCACTCTGTGATGTTCCTGGTTGGGGTACACTGTGATTCTGTGGGTAGTCATATTATTCTGATATGACTGTGTATATGTTTTATTTTATTCCCATTACTATACTATAACTATAGTTTTATCTGTCTATACAAGGGGTACTCCAGTTACATACACATTTCTAGGAGGTACGTGAAGCATAAAAGGTTGAGAACCACTGGTTTAGAGCATAATTAGTGAATTTCCACATGTGCATTGTTCATGACCCTGCAGGTGTTCAGTTGGTATTCCACTTCTTGCCATACACACTGCAGCATAGCTCATATTATTTGCTCATTTGCTTCTCTTATTCTGACTTCCAAATGATTCAGGTCTCGAATTTTGTCCATGTAAAATATAATTCTTTATGAAGAAAAAATCGAGGGGTATGAAATCAGAGCTCCTTGGTGGCCATTGAATTGGACTACCCCTGTCAATCATCTGTAAGGAAATGCTGCACTAAAAACCTTCATAACATTTCTTGAGAAATGTGGTGAAGACAAGCCACCATCTTGCTGGTGGCTGTCTGTGAAACTAATTGATTGGGGAAATGTACAGGTACACATTCAGTGTGATTCTTATTCTGCATTTGGGGACAGTGCTTCCTGAAACCCCACCATTGTTTGGCACCCTGTATTAAAAAAAAAATTAAAAATATGGCATATTCTTGGCTGCTGTGGGGTCAAGATTGGATAAATCAAAATGTGCCAGGCTCATAATCTGCTTTTCTCAGGTTAGAATCTCAACTGTGGCTGCATTAAGATTTTTCCTCTAACCCTCACTGGTGAGAAAGCAAACCATTAATTTTGGAAAGACTGCCATAAGTTTAAAGGGATGTTAAGCTGTGACCCTGTGTATGTGCAAGAGAGTTTATCCTATGCATGTTCAAGAACTAGAGATGAATTTTGGGCTCAAAATAGTTTAAATATCAAATATTTCATGTAATTGTGAAAAAAAAAATTAGTACAGAAATTTTCTTATTATAATTTCAACCTTTTAATCAGTTTTTAATAGTTAAAAATAAGCATCATGCAGCCTTTTTTATTGCATTCTCTATCTTAAATAAATGAATGACTTTGCTTTTATAATGATGTTACCCATGGCCTTTCAGTTTCTACTAGTATTAAAAATACCCCCTTAAGCAGCTGCTTGCCACAGAGGTCTGACAGGAGCCTATCAGTTTATATGCCACAGTAGAAGGTCTGTGAGGATGGCAGGACCTCAGCAAAAAAGCAACACATACATCCATGCCTTATTACTAGTACTAATTAAAATGAATGCTATTTTGGAAAGAAAAATATTAACATTTTAATTTTGTCATAAAATTATTATTATGATTACTAATACAAGAATAAAATAAATGATTAGTGATATGCATTTCTGTTTATATGCCTTGTGATGTATCAGAGAAATTTCCCTCCCAAGTTGGACTCAAGCTCAACCATTACCAAAATGGTTTGGGGGACTCAGTCTCAATAACTTTGAGCTCAAATGGGTGTAGGCATGAAAAAAAGAGCCCAAATTCATCCCAATAAAGAATATGTTGAATGGCTTTGTCTTGATTTATATTTGTGTCTTAGCAACTGGCAACCAGATTCCCTTCCCCAACTTTCTGTCGTTTGGGTTCCTTGTGAATGAATCATTTAGCCTTAGTATGCAAAAAATTGCTGCTCAGGGTGAACAGAACATTTTTTTTTTTGGTTGGCTAGGATAACTGAAAATATGATTATTTAAATGTGTTAAAAGAAAAATATCACTTTGTTTTAAAAATTTTCTGTTTCTTTTGACAGGTGATAAATTGGAATTAAAATTGTTTCTGTGATAGATATAATTTACATATTGTTCTGCACCAAGAGATAATTTACTGAAATAATTAAGATTTTTCTGTGATAACTTGCATTGATGAAAAATTAAATGTGATATTGCAAAAGGAACAATGTTTAAATTTCTTTTTTGTAAGCTACTATTTATCAACCAAGTTTGTCATGATTTTTAGCTAATTAAAAGAAATATTTTATTGTTTTCTTTTTGTGGTCTATCTACAGATATTTATATTTTTGTTTTAATAGATAAATGAAAATTTCTTCCTAAGTTGGATAGAAAATCTTGGATCTAAAATAAAATGTTCAGTGTATCCTGTGTACATTATTTAGAGATTAAATTTTTTAAATTAGAAATATAAGATATGATTTATGTTACTAGTTTTTTAATTTTTACTGTTATATTACACAAAAACTGGAAGATGACAAACTATTTTTAAAACTGAGCACATTCCATATTTACAATAGCTGGCTAGACTTTCTAATTTATTTTAACTGCAAGCACCATGGTACAGCAGTGTACACCCATCCTGGAGCTGCTAATGCCTATGGATTGCACCCTTTTGAAAATGATTTTGCTTCTACACATATACTTGCTCCATTGTGCAATGAAATGTATGGGAAATATTACAAAAGAATCCAAGTACAAGAATGCCTGGATGCAACATTGCCTGGTAGGCAACATTTGATCTATAATGTTAGCTGAAGTGTAATATAGTACGTGCTAATGTTGAATTTTGGATCTAAAATGAAAAGCTCGGTGGTTCTTCAAGATGGCATTTCATTTTCATATATCCGATGTACATTATTTTCATATAAAATTTTTCAAATTAGTAATATATTTGCAATTATTTATATACACCAGAGACAGCAGTGTACTTCACATTGTGTGGCACCTATTTTCAAAAAGCGTTATTGTTTGGTCATTTTGAAAAAAGTAGGAATTCAAAAATTACCTCAAAAGATGGTGGCTTCCTCGTATTAGTTCAGTACTAAGAATGTAAATTCCTAGCTCATAGCAGGTATTATAAATCCAGAAATATGTTTTTGAATTGCTTGTTCATATTTCCCACATAAACCTTTGACATGCCACCTAGTAGCAAACATATGGGTTGCTGATGCTTGGTGTATATTTACATCATAAAGCCTAATCAACCACTTGTAATTGAATGCTCAATGGAATTGAAGCATGGACAATCTCATGTCGAAAGAAATTCACATTTGAACTTGGTGATCTCTGAAAGATTTCCTGTTGATATTTATCAGCCACGATTTATCAACTAAAAGCCAAAAGTCTGTTTTAAATAGTATTAGTTCAGTAGTTAAATGAAGTTGGAATCATCATTATCATCATGCTCAAGCAGCCATGGGCTAAGGAGGTCCAACCAGACCGTGCAATTTAGTTCTCCAAGCAAGTCTATCCTGAGCTACATCTACTGCATCTGGCCACTGCACACCAATTCTAACAAGGTCCTGTTTGACATTGTCTGCCCACTGCATCCTAGGTCTCCCCTTCTTTCTGAGGCCTTTAGGCACACTGTTCATAACCCTATTTGCCAATCAATAATTATTCATACGGGCAACATGGCCAAACCAGCGGAGTCTCTCTCTGCACAATATGCTGCTTAAAGGAGGTTGCAAACTCCTTTGCCTAACCTCATCATTAGTTACAAAGTTGAACCACCTAATGCCCAAGATACTGCGTAAGCATCTGGAATCAAAAGCATCTAGTTTCCTGTTATCTTGTTTACAAAGTGTCCACGTTTCACTACCATAACTAACCCTAGAAAGAACCAAACTGTTATACAGTCTAATTTTAGTCTTTAGGTGTATACGCCTATTTCTCCACACTCTCCATAGATTCTTAAAAGTCCCAGCAGCAATCCCTATTCGCCTGTTAATCTCATGCCGCACATCACCAGTATCTGTTACATAGCTCCCAAGATAATTAAACTGTGACACCTCCTCAAGACTGCAACCATCCAGATTAACTGAGTCGCACTACCTGACCAATTTTCATCACTTTAGTTTTCTCTCTGTTCATAACCAAACCTACTCTACTACCAGTCTCATCAACAGCTTGAATGAAAGAGTTCATCTCATCAACATCATTTGCCAAAAGGGCTAAATCATCAGCATAATCTAAATCAGAAATTTTCCTATCTCCAGCCCATTTAAGGCCAAAATCTTTCCCTTGAAGTGAATTTCGCATAACCTAATCAATAACCAAGCTAAAGAGAAAAGGAGACAAAATGCACCCTTGTTGAACACCAGAAGTAATGCTAAACCAATTGCTACAAGCCTTACCAACTCTCACACACAACTCAGTGTTATTATAGAGAGCTTTCATTATGTTAACTAACTTGTCTGGTATACCATATGATTTCACAATCAACCACAAATTATGACGATCAACAGAGTCGAAAGCCTTTTTGAAATCAACGAAGCTAGCAACCAAAGGTTTCTGAAACTCTAAACATTTCTCAAGAATCTGCCTAAGTGAAAATATCTCATCTACCTATCCCCTACCACTTCTGAATCCACATTGCTCATCACGCAATTGACTGTCAACCAGATTCTTAATTCTATTAAGCACAATCATGGAAAGAACTTTACCTGGAACAGAGAGTAGGCTGATACCCCTATAGTTATCACAAGAACTGCGATCACCTTTTTTGAAAATAGGGATAACAGTAGCTCTGGTAAAATCCTTAGGAACCATGCCTTTATCATAAAAGATATTCAGAATTTCAGTACAGGACAAGAAATTTGTAATGCTTTGGGTTGTTTTACCTCTGTGTGACACTTTTTGTACACAATGGGCTAAATGGCAAGGTCAGAAGCAACCCTAGGGCTCAAAGAAGGTAGATGGAAAGGGACCCACTGAACAGCTGTTAGGAAACAGCCTCCCATCAAGGCCGTCCAACATGTTCTTTAATGTGTACAGGGTATGGCTCTGCTACACATGGGGCATACTTTACATCCTATCCGATAGAAGGTGGCCTTCCCAAGCCTATTGGTGTTCCTTAATGACTGAGGACAGGGTGGGGGTTTAGTGGAGACAAATCTCAATGATGGCCCAGGTCAGACTCAAACTTTGGAACTATAGATTATAAGCCTGGTGTGCTACCAACTGAGCCAACTTCCATCCTTAAATTTGTGACCACATTGTTCTTTATAAAGTATTTCAAAATTGCCTTAAGTTTAACTTTTTGAACATATTCTTATGATTAGTATCACTGCAGTTAAATACTTCATTTTCTTTCATTCTAAATATTGAGCTAATGCTGTTCAAAATGAAGATATAGAGACTTTGGGACTAAGCCAAGTTAAAGGTCTAAATCATTTTTATACTAAAAGCTTATTTTAGAAGTTGCAGAGCTTCAAATTTGACTGTTGACAGGACTGTTCATATTTTAGTGGCTTTTGAATGTATGCTGATATTCGTAAATATATATAAACATATTAAAACTAAGTGTAGAAAAAGAAATCGCAATCAAAAATGAGATTGCCCAGTAATGTCAAAACTTCATTAGGCATTCATAGTATAAGCTTTCTTCATTACAGCAAAATTGGTGTTACAGTACTACAATCACTTCTCACTTCATTGTGCTCAGTGTATGTAGGTTTCTTAAAAGGTGTAGAATTTTTTTTTTTAAGATTTGAGTATAAAAGGAGGAAAAAGAAATGACAGGTCTCAGAGACAGGAGAGTTTTGTAAGCTAATATATATTTGGTGTTTTTTTTTATAAATAGACTCATACCAAATCATATCCAAAGAGAGCCAATTCAACATTCAGTAACTTCTTATAAAATAATTTTATTGGAAAATGTGACCAGAGATTAAAAAAATCTCAATTTAAATGTACCTAAATTTGGATTTTAAGAAATTTTTGTTTCATATTTAAAGAGTTAATGGAAGCCGAAATAATACCGATTTGTTATTAAAATAATTATTGCATAAACTGCAAATTATACTTTTTAGCAGGAAAATTTAACATAATGGTTTTCAATTTAGCCTATTCACATTTTTACATATCAATTAGATTGGCAAATATTTTAGCTACCAAATCTCTTTAATAATTCTTCTCACATTTTTCAATAAATATATTATTTCAAAACTTTCTTATCCATGAATCTGACTCCTTGATATGGTTCTGCACCTAATAAAGTGTTCATTGTACAACTGCCCATGATAATAGTCTAGAGACTTAAATGCTAACTAAAAAAAGTGCACGAACTCACTCTGCCAGAAGATAGAGGACTGAAATTGGGGAAAGTTAATGCAAGAGTTCTATGCAGCCATCCAGACTGCACTTATATAGTTGAAGCTGAAGCATTTTCGGTTTAATGTAGAAAACTACAATTATATGCACATCGGTTGCAATGAGATTATATTTTGCTGTAGTAACTGTAATGAATTGTTTAGGTGAAGTAGTAAAGTTCAGTTTAATGACAGATAACTACTAATCAGTATAAAAATGCTGGTTAAAAGCTAACAAATATCTTAAACTATTTAAAAATGTTTTTTATAAGCCCAATTTTGTTAGCTTGCTGGAAATTTTGTGTATATTTATATGAATAGTATAATGATTAGCCTGTAGAAATTATTTTTAAGAGTAAGTGTACAATTTTTGTTTATAGTGTGTCTTTACAAGGATGGGACTAGCCAGAGAAAATAGAGGATCCAGGGCTTTATGCATGTGGGCTCTAATATCTATTTCTGTTAATTTCAGGTGTTATGTATTTTGTTTAACTCTCTCCAACCACCAAACAAACCATATTCACTTCTGGTCTTTCTCCTTGGTCTTTTCATGCTAGTCAATCCCTGAATGTGATATAGTGTATATATATGTATGTGTATTGCATTAGCAAATTATGTGCTTTCTTATAAATATGTGTAATGAAGAAAATGGATACTCCCAATGTTATATCAATGAAAGCCAATTCTAAACTCTAACTGTTTAATGATCTTTTCCAAAAACTTATTTGAGAAATAATTATTTGGAAAAATTATTGCCAACAGTGTGGTATGGGAACCCAAGACTCTTCAGATACATGCCAGAGTGCTCTACCAGCTAAACCAACCATTGGATTATAATTTGCTTCCAGAATGTTGCCTTTATAGATGGTGTAAGGTTCAGCGAAAGATATAATCAGTGAAGGCAACTTATTTTCTAATTGTTGCTGAAAAAGGGATTGTTTTTTAATTAATAATGGTTAAGCATGAGTTACTTTCTTATTAACATCTGGTTCTTAGCAACAATTGTAAATAAGTTGCCTTCACTGAAGTGCCATTGAGTTAGGGATAGGAGACTTCCAAATTCAGCAAATCCCGCATTTGTGCACATGCGTGGCTGAAACTCTGGTTATATACAGCTGTCAGTTTTGGCTTCCCCAAGCATTCTTAGTGAGAAGCGTAATGGGAAAGGCGCAGGATTTAGATCATTTGATAGAGGGCAGATCATAGGTGCCTGACGGATGGGACACTCGATCTCCGAAATTGTCAATGAACTTGGATTTCATCGTACGACAGTTTCAAAAGTGTTCCAGGAATATGAAAATTCTGGCAAAAAAAAAAAGCACCTGGATAAACTACAAAGGACAACCAGCCTTGAATGATCGTGGACTTCGCCATCTGACCTGCATCACATGGACTGAGAGGGGTCAGATATTATTTGAAATCCGCCTAACTTAGGTTCAAGCCGGGAAGTCGGTGCATGGACCGTGCAATGCTCACTTCATTGTCTCTGCTTTTGGGAGCTGCCGACCTATGAGAGTCCCACATTTAACGGCATGACACCAGGCTCAATGCCTTTCCTGGGTTAAAGAACATCGATTGGCAACAGATAGCTTGGAGTGATGAATCTCAATTTCAAACTTCACGTTGATGGGAGACTGAGGGTATGGTGCCAACCCCATAAAGCCATGGATACTGCATGTCAGGTCGGAATAGTACAAGCTGGTGGTGGCTCAGTGATGGCCTGGGGTGTCTTCAGTTGGACATCTGTGGGACCTGTGGTATGTGTACCGACTACTCTCAATGTATCCTGATAAGTAGAACTCATGGCAGATCATTTACACCCATTTGTGGCCATCATGCATCCCAATGGAGATGGCTTCTACCAGCAAGACAACTGTTCATCTCGCAAGTCTCCAGGTTAGCTACTGCATAGTTGCAGGAACATTATGCTGACTTTGAAATAATGAATTGGCCACCTAGAAGCCCAGATTAAAATCCCATCGAAATTCTTTGGGAGACTGTTGAGCAGAGTGTTCGGGCCCGTGTCCCATCAGCGACGACCTTGAGAGAATTGTGGACAGCTCTGCAGGATGCATGGGTCGCCATACCTGTGGAACATTTACGCAAGCTTGTGGAGTCCTTGCCTCGTCGTGTGGCGACCATTATCAGGGCCAGAGGGGTCCAATACGTGACTAGGTTGCTATCCCTAATTCAATGGCATTTCAGTGTAGATGACCCAAGGTCCGCCACATTCAGCGAAAAATATAAATGTCACATTCTGGAAGCAAATTATCATATGATGGTTTGGTTAACTGGCAGATTGCTCTGGCATGTATCTGGAGATTTGCTGATCATTTACATCCTGCACTGTCCGCAATAAATTTTTCCATTTATTGAATTATATATCTACAGGTATTTACTATAACTTATTTGAGTTTTCACACATTTTGAAACTTTTCGGAACAATGCTGTAATTATTAATGTCGAGTGTTTAGAGAATTTAAATGCCCATTTGGAGCCAATATTTTAGGTCAGTATTCATGACAATGAGTATAATGTTTTTATGTTTTCTGAAATCGAAATAAGTGCAATGGTGGAAGTGTGCTCGAGTTTGCTAAAATAGTATTCCAGAAGTAAAGATCATTACAATTCGCCCAAAAATTGTTGTACTTTGCAAACGGATCTTCTATTCTACTTTTATCTTTGTACTGAAACTAACACATCTGTACCCCTGACAACACTGATCATCTCCTCCCCCTCCATACTAGAGGTTTGAGACAGGTTGGATTAGGCAAAAAAAAAAACTTGGATTCAAACCAAGCTCAGTTATGAATGAGGCGAAAGTTTTTTAACCTCTTTCTCAGATTTGGAGCTTCAGATCAAAGGGAGCCGAGTTTGAGCTCTGGATAAGATGTGTTTCTTGTATTATGTCGTATCTAAAAAGAATATTGTTTTTATGTTGATTTTGTAATCATTATTTGCTGTGTTATATAGGCAAACACAGCATTTGCTTTGGGAATCAATGCTATGCCATCTGCTTTGATTTATATAATAGAAATTTATCCACTATGGGCATCACCTGGAATCTTAACATTATCTGTTATGGGTATTACACAATGCGATGAAATACAATAGCGATTAACTGCAAGAGTCAGGTCACCAATTCAGAGTAGCCCATGACACTTTGTTGGCTGATTCCCGTTATGACTGCTCTGTTGAACCTAATTGGCTGATTCGACCAATGTGCAATGAATAGTACAAGACCATTGTTAGTTCCATAATTTCGTACTTAGTCAAAAGAAATTTCATTTGACTCTACCGGTAGGATTGGCAGTTTTTTATTTTACCAAGGAAGGACGTTTAAGTATGAATAGTATAGATACTTAAAATGAAAGTGTAACAATGTATAATAATTTGGTATATAATTCAATACCAATAAAAAATGCATTTTAACAAACTGTTTCACCAGCAGTCTTCACAGGGGCTGGCTCTGTCGGTAGCGTGCCAAGCTCGTAAATCTGCAGTTCCCAGGTTAGAGTCCCACTTGGGTCAATACTGAGATTTATCTCTGCAGAATTCCCACCCTGCCCTTGGTCAATGAAGGACACTAAGAGGCTTGAAAAGACTGCCGTCTGTCGGATGGGATGTTAAACTGTGGTGCAGTGTCTGTCGGATGGGATGTTAAACTGTGGTGCACAGGTAGAGCCATACCCTGTGCACATTAAACACTGGATTACCTTAATTGAAGACTACCATCTGCCTACCAACAGTCGTCCAATGTGTCCCTTCCCAACTTTTTCTGAGACTTCGGGGTCCTTGTGACCTGGCCATTTAGCGCATTGTGTGCAAAAAAAAAATGACACTCAGAGATAAAACAACAACCCAACCCAGCAGTCTTAGTAAGTGTAATGTCATTTGATTTGCATTATGTCTCTGGCAGTCAGCAGTCTAAGTTTTTATTTTTAAATCACAATTTTACAGTAAATTAATATATATATAAAAAACAATAATTAATTTATATATTTTTTTCTTTCATAATTGCCTTTATTTTCCATAACTTTTTTGGTACAAAATTAAGTTCCACGAAGCTAAAAGCTTGTCCGCAGGAATCCAAATACGCTATACAATAAAGAGTAATAATATTATAAAATAAACTCGGTGTTACATTTAAAAGAATCCACAGAGTAAACAGTTCTTAAATATTTTCCAGAAGCAATGTCCTGAAAACTTTTCAAACATCTCTAATTTTTTTAATTTAATAAGTTCTCAGGGATATTGTTGAACACAGGGAATTTCATAATTTTTACAATTTTTCCCATAATTGATCCTAAAATGTAATTTGTATTTGCTTTTAGATTTATATCAAATATTTTTATTATGATTAATCTTGAATTTTGTACACCCAATTCTGTTTTTACACGGTAGATAGGTTCCCGAAAAAACCGTGTAAAAAAAAAAATACAGTGCATATGAAAAAATAGAAAATTGGTTTCAGACGTGAAAACCCAGTACAAATAATAAGTTGTTTTCAAACATATCAAAATCTTGAATAAAAATCAAATGAAGATTTAATTAATTTAAAGACATATTTTATAAACATGTAAAGATAATTATATGTACATATTTAAAGTAAATTAATAAATATTTTGCGGAAAAAATTTTCGCCGACATACGGGATTTGAACCCGCATCTCGCCATAAACATGCCAGAGTATTCTTCCAGTTGAACTCTGACTTTTTTTCGCTAATTTTAGGACTAGACTCTTATCACTGAGTTTCGGGCTAGAGGCCCTATATAGGTAGAGGTTAGCCATCTCAAAATTGGACGCCATGTTTTGTCGTCTCTCGGATTGTTTAGCATGCATAGTTGAATGGTATTGCACGGTACTTATGGATTCCGGAAAAGGGTAGGGTAATATTTGATATAGATTTCAGTGTTCACGATTGGAAGTACTTTAGAAAACGGTTAAAAAAGAAAAAGTAAATTTTAGGGCTTTTTTTTAAGTTATAATTTCGCTTTGTTGTTTGTCCTTCTGTAGACATTGAACTTTTTTGTTTAAACAGATAAATAAAAAATTCTTTTTGTTAGATGGATAGATAATGATATATTACGATTTGCATTTTTCGAATCTCCCAAAAGTTATAACTGCGCCCTCTAACGGTGGAAAAAGTTGAAAATTCCAAAATATCAAACAAGTATTTCAAACGATGTAGTTATGTTAAAAGTTAAATATTGGTGTTGAAATGTGAAGGTTACGAATTTCCCATTGGCAACAATCACTTGACCCTTTAGACCCAGTGGGGGGAGGTGAATGCATTTTTTTTGTTTTAAAAGAAAAGTATGGTTTTAGAGATAAATTAAAAATTGTAGGTTGGTCAGGTATTGATGAAATATTGCAATTCACATTTTGAGAATTTCCCAAAAGCTATAATTGCGCCCTCTAACGGTGGAAAAAAATCGAAAAATCCCAAAATTTAAAACGAAGATTGTAAACGATGTAGTTATGCTAGAAATTTGAAATTTTGGTGGTGGAATATGACAGTCTTAAAATTTTCATTGACAACAATGAGTTACCCTAAGCCCAAGGTAGATAAGAAACGGATCGGTTTTGTTTTAAGAGATAATTTGAAATCTTTTTTTTTTAGTTGGTTACGAATGAAATATTCGCATTTTCAAAGGTAGTTTTAATTTATATCATTAGAGATCACTAAATATCGAAACTGCAAAACTTTTAACGAATGCTTCAAGTGATCTGCCCACCATTTTCAGAGGAGCGAGAGAAAAGCAACTTTTTAAATTTAAGAACTAAAAGACAAATACTTTTTATGTTTCATAATTACTAATAAAATGCTACTATGTGCATTTCCCCCATCATACATTTAAAAAGAAAACCTCAAGCAGCTGCTTGCCATAGAGGTCTGATAGGAGCCTGTCAATTTATACGCCATATTAGAAGGTCCATGAGGATGGTGGGACCTCAGCAGAAAAACGACATGAACATCAATAATTAAAACTTTTAAGGAGTGAAAAGGTGGGCAAAGGAAGAACTTCATTCTCTTCGAAAATGAGATTCCCATATGCGCCAGAGGCGATATGCGTTCTTCTAGTTATTTTATATTTTCAGCACCCCTCTGACAGTGGAAATTCGAACTACTGTATAACTGAGAAAATAAATATTTTATTAGTACCTGTAATGTGCAAAAAACGTTTTTTTTTTATTTGCGACATATAGGACAGAGAAGAATCCTAGAAGCTACTCCTAGCTTAATAGCCAGGCTCGTAATCTGTACTTCCCAGGTTCAAGTCCCAGCTGGGTCAGCGTTGAGATTTATCTCCGCAAAATTCCCCGCCCTTCCCACGATCAGTAGGAGACACCGATGGGCTTGGAAACGCCGCCATCCGTCGGATGGGACGTTAAGCCGTGGTTCCGTGTGCAGGAGAGCATACTGTGCACGTTAAAGAACACGCTGGATGGCCTTGACGGGAGACTACCATCTGACTCCCAACAGCTGTTCCAGTAGGTCCCCTCCCCCAACCTTCTCTGAGCCTTCGGGGTCCATGTGACCTGGCCATTTAGCCCATGGTGTGCAAAAAAGTCCCGCTCAGAGGTAAAACAACCCAACCTAGCTTAATACAGGCCTCGTACAAGGACATGCCCTACTAAGACCGAAGTCACTGATGACCACTGCCTTAGAGCTAACCCAACACACAAAGTTTGCCTTGCTGGAACAGTCGCTAGCTGCCTAACCACTATGCAAGTTAAGTGTTATTCATCTCTTAAAGCAGAAAACTTGCGCATTTTACCAACGTGACAAATCATTACTATTAGGGTAAACCACTTGACCATTACGCTCTATGACCAAAAATTTTAAGTTTCTAACAAAAATAGATCGTTTGCAATATTTATTTAAAGATTTGGTATTTTCCAGCTTTTTTCCGCCGCTAGAGGTAGACTTTCGAGCACTCTCTAACACTGGAAATTCAAAAATAAATCGGACGATGAAAAATTGTGAATTACCTATCAAAAATTTTATAAATTTATATTAAATAAATAAATACCCCCTGAAGCAGCTGCTTGCCACAGAGGTCTGACAGGAGCCTGTCAGTTTATATGCCACAGTAGGAGATCTGAAAGGATGGCAGGACCTCAGCAGAAAAACGACACACATCCATGCCTAATCCGGGGCTCGAACCCAGGTCCCTTAGATCAGTAGCTACGCGCACAAAATTTTAAAAACAACAAAAAAATTTTCGATTTCTTCTATTAAACTTCTAAACACTTCTAACTTTAAACACGAAATGAGAGACCAAGACTAACGTATGTATTGAAGATAAAATTGAGGGGAATTCCCGGAACTCGATGTTGCCACTTCATTCCGAATGAAGTAGGTTTTGTACAATTTTTCTTAAAATAGAGAAAATATATGTAGTTATGTTAGTGTAGGTTTTATTTTGGGGATTTTAGTGCACAAAATGTGTATCTGTAGTACATTTTCAAAGTTAAAACTACTTTGAAAAATGTAACCATAAAAGCGCCATTTTTGTTAAAAATGTAAATTCTATGAATTTTTTCTTGAATAAAAATGTTTTTTCAGAATTAAATTCAAATGGAGATTTTTTAAAAGCCGCCGTTTGAACCGTGTAACTACCGTGTTAGATCAAAATAAATCGTGTAAAAAGAGAATTGGAATTTTTTTTTCTAAACTGTGTGGAAAAAAAAAATCAGTGTAAAAGCAGAATTGGGTGTATTAACAAAATAATACCTAAATATTAATTTATACACTCCGGCCACTGAATTTGAAACCTTTATACAGATGTACACAAACGTCACTTGCGCAGTGTATATGCAAAATACCTGGTCACTTGCAGATGTGATCTAGGCAACGATTTAAGACTGCTGCTCGCCAGTAGTGTTGATCACAATGGGAAAAACTAGGTTTTTCGGGGCTCGATAAATGACTTGTGCGTTGCCCGTCTGGCTGAAGCGACGGTTTAAAAACAGCAGAGCTGACTGGTTTCTCAGAAAGTGATATCTGGAGTTCTTAATCAGTGGAAAAATAATCCACATTGCTTGTCTAAGAAGCGTAAGTGTGGCGCAACGACAGTCTGTCAGTGGTCCAGATGATAAGTGGGCTGAGGCCCACTTTACAAATTGGACCAAGAAAAATGAGGGATGTTCAAGACAGTCTGTCAGAAATGAGACGGCCATTGTCTGAGAGGGCTTCTACAGAGAAACAGGACTTCATGTGTGCAGCAATTGACCTAAGCAATCAATGAAGGCTGTTCCCGACCAATATCTGAGTGAACTATGCACAGGGAATTGAAGATCAGCATTAGCATTCGTATGCCTATATGGAAACCACTGATTTCTGCGAAGAACTAGAAACTTCATCTACAGTGGTGCGAGGAACACCGCGACTGGAAGACTGGAAAAAAAAGATCCAATGTGTTGCGGTACACCTTGTTCTATATCGATAGTAGGCAGAGAGTTCGGCGGTACACCTTGTTCTATATCGATAGTAGGCAGAGAGTTCGGCGGTACACCTTGTTCTATATCGATAGTAGGCAGAGAGTTCGGTGGGAGCCCCATGAAGCAATGGAAGCAGCTTTTCTTGTAAACACAAGGTTCTGGAGGCGGTGTCATGGTCTGGGGCACGTTCTGTTGGTATGGAACGGGTCCTCTGATATTGCTGGAAGGTTGGGTGTCCTCCAAGAATTATTTTAACATTGTTACGGATCAAGTCCATTCTGCAATGTTGACTTTTTATCCAGCAGGTGACTGCTGTTTCATGGACGACAATGCTACTGTCCATCGTGCAAGATGTGTTCAGCAGTGGTTCAGCGATTTCCACCATCTTCCCTGGCCACCACAAAGCCCGAATCTGACCCCATTGAGAACCTATGGGACGTTAGAAAAACAGATCCGGGAGCAAAAGTCCTTTTCGTCAAATCTGAGCCAGTTAAAGGACTGCCTGGTCTGTTGGAGATGTAAAGGCACTCCAACACCTTGTGGAATATATGCCAAACTGCATACGTGCTGTAATTCGGGCTAAAGGAGGTCCAACTCTGTATTGAGTAAAGGTTTCTAATTCGGTGGCCAGTGTGTGTATTTATATAGTTGAATGATAGGTAATATATTCATAATAGCATATCCCTTATTGATATTCAGGAGTTTATTTTTGTGTTGGTTGCTAAAATGTCTGACAATTGTATTTTGAATGTTGCTTAGTTTTGCTATATGTGAACAGCAATTTTTTCATAAATAGTTAAACCATAGCTTATGACTGAATCTCAAATTGCATGCCTCATATGACAGACATTTAATAGTAAGATAGCACTCAGTCTGGACAAAATTACAGAGGAGTATCTTAATTTGCCACAAATGTAATTTATAACTTTCTTCCATCTGAATAAATCATCAACAATCAGACCTAAATAGTTTACTGGAGAAAACCTTTCAATAATATCATTACACTTGCAGTTACCTGAAATGTTAGTGTCCACATTTGTTTGGCAACTAAGTGAATGGTGCAAAATTTGATTGGTATTAGGTAGATGGAAGTATGTGGCCTTAGACTTTTTTGTATTTAAATATATAAAATTGTTTTGCAGTCATATTGAAATAATATCGAAATCTCTTTGTAGGTCACTATTAACTTTTTCAGAACTTTTACCGCTGCTTAATATCACAGTTTCATCAGCATATAAATAGATGAGTTGATCTTTATGTCGTTGATATTATTAATATAGAGCAGTAAAAGTAATGGTTATTATAAAGTTTACATTTAGTTCTTACACATAATGATTGTAGTTCTATTTAAACATAAAGCTGCAAACCCTTCGAATCACTCTGCACATAAATCTCATAAGCACGAAATAGGTGGCAGTTAATTATATCATAGTTGAATACACTGTATATTATTGTTAAAGCGGTAAGAGAGGAAAGATGGTTTTTACCGCTTTATCCAAGTTGATGTTAAAATCTTTGGAGTTCACAGGCTGACGCACTGTGTCAGAGACACACTGTTGGTGATTTTCGTGGTCTACCATTTGTTGAGATGCCAGTCCTGTTTACACACTCTTGAGTGGCTCGACACTGTTGTTGCATGTGCGGCATTTATCACTTTTTATCTATCAACCATGGGTTACCTCATAACTTTCTGACACATCCAAATTAAATAACTTAAATATAAAGAACTTCCCCCTATTAAAAGCATTTGCATTTCAATTCAAGGTTCAAGCACAAAAAAAAGACGTAAAAAAAAAACACTGCTACGCTTGTTTCACATGATACATAATGATGTAGAAGAGTGGTTAGCGTACTTGTATTTTAAACCCTCACGCTTTAGTGCGTTTACGGATGAAGCTTTGTGTAGAATCAAAACCACTATGCTGAAGAAAATCAATGACTTCAACCAGCAATCTGGAATAACGCGAAAGTCGAGGAGGATCATTAAATAGCCAGTTGAAATCCATTCATTAGGCTTACAACAAAGTTTGTCTACAAATGCAGCATATTTTCCTAATTCTAAAATGACGTTAGAGTGACTGTGTGGCAGCCAGGTTCTTTTATTTAAAACACATAGTCCGCTTATTTCGAAGAATATCTATCATTTGGTTACATTTAGTGGTTAGCGCTCAATTTGCATTTGGTTAGCATACTTGGATACTGATCTAAGGGACCTGGGTTCAAGCCCCGGGTAAGGCATGGAATAATTTTTTGCCTCTATTGCCAATATTAGCATTTTGAGAAGAGGGGAGGCCCGTTGCCCCTCCTCTCTAGATCCAGCCCTCTCTTTTTTTTTTACGTTTATTTACAAAATTAGTTATGAATTACCCTGAGAGGCCAAAAGTCATGGAATCCGTGCCTAATAACGGATTTTGTAATCGTATCGTATTCGTTTCGAGCCCTCAGCAGTGCAGTGTTGTCATTTTGTAATCATATCGTATTCGTCCTCGAGCCCTCAGCAGTGCAGCCACATGTTGAGGCATGGAGTCAACGAGTTGCAGGTACCATTCTGCAGGGATGGCAGCCCACACATCCTGCAGTGTAAACCATAATTGTGTTGCATTGGATGGTGCTGGATTCAAGGAACATAAGCTTGTTTCCATTGTGTCCCACAGATGCTTTAAGGGGTTCGTATTGGTGGACTGTGGGGGCCAATTCATAGTGGTAAAGTCGAGGGTTCCTCAATCCACCTAGCAACCAAAGGCTGATGACATGTTTCATTATCTTGTTAGAATACTCCTTCACCATCAGGGTGCTCAAGAGTCATGAAGGGGTGCAGGTGATCTGCGAGAATGTCCACACTCTGGTGCTAAGAGCTCTCCTTCGAAAAATTTTCCTCCTACATCAATACACCAATTCCAGCGTTTCTGGAGGTCTTTGAAGCAATTTCTGGAATGCTGCGGAGCTGTTCTGTCACGGCTATCTGAATGTCAGCATAGCGATGACATTCAGTTTTGCCTAGATCCTCACGCAAATTTTCTTGGCAAGCCGTCTTGCTGATGTTCAGCTCCTCTGAAAACATTCAGACGGTTATTTGACGATTTTTTGCAAAAGATCTCTCAGCACGTAGCATAATCAAGAGCCGTTAAAGTGAGTAGCGGTGCAAATCTAAGCATGTCAAAACTTGTACAGCAGTAGGGGAATAAACCCTACTTTACTGACGCAGAAATATAACTGGCTGGTTATTCCTGGTTTGCCTGCAATAAATTCAGTCTCGGAACTTTCCGGAGATAGGTTGTATTTTACTTTATATTAAGGCTGTCTTTTGTGGATTAGGAAAGATACCATTCTGCACTTTAAACTCTAGTGTAAAATATTCAATTATGTAGAATATGCTCATTGTTAATAATTTGTTGGACAGTTACAGTCAGAAGCTCGTACTTTTCGGATTTAAATGAATGCTGCATTGAAAGAATAATAGTGGAGTTTTATGTGTATACAACTAGCTGATGCATTTTTTGACTTGTCATAATTAGAAATTTTTATGCTAGTCTTATAAGCTTTCCATTAATTAGATTTCCACAATCATGGTATATTGTTCATGTTGTAAGTTCATGAAAGATTCGTCGATATTTTCATTTGCAATTTCAGTTTCTTACGAGCTAAGTATTAATAAACATTACAATCAGGCTCAGATCTAGAATAAAAAATCGAGAGAGGGAGGCAGAAAAATGTAAAAGGGGGAACTAACAGACTGGATTTCCAGTGCAGCATAACATTTCACCCTCATTTTTAGAGGTTTAAACAAAAATTCATGAAATGTAAATAGGTAATACCCCTCCCGTTACCATTACTAGCTTTCTGAAAGGGGAGGATATGACCCCTTAATCCCTCCCTGGTTACAATCATGTGTTTCAAGTACTTTCTAATCATTCCTTATTAGGATGAACTTAAGGATTTTGTAATCATATAGTATTCGTTTGTAAACTACGATGTACCATTTATGTCTTAAGAGAATCGGCAATGTAATTTAAGCTTTAATTGTCTGTAAAGAAAAAAGTGGAAGCCATTTTTTTTAGTTTCTGAACAATCTTATTTGTATCTTCAAAATATTGTTTCATTAACAAGTGTGTTCTATTATACTTATTTTTTTCTTTTTATATTAATGTAAAGAATTTGTTCAAATTAGATTTATGCCATTGTAAATAATTGTATAAAGTAATATTGTAATGTCTTTAGCTTATTTAGTAAAAAATGCATGTACGTTTCTTAATAAACATTTACTTTGCGTAATATTCTGATTGCACATTTATTTAAGCGAACGCAAGCATATCGGATCTATAAATGGGAACTAGGGAGCAACTGAACATTTTGGGAAGGACAGTCCTTTTTTTTTAATTCTACTTTCTACAGATCAAAATGGCCTTTAATGAAAAATCACAGCAAAGGAAAATTTGCCAGTTCTAAGTTCTCTAATTCGTACATGAAACCTTGCTGCGAACTTAAGTGCTTGCATGCAAGCTGATTCAGATGCAACTATCTGAGCATGTTTGTCACAAACTGCTTCAAGTTGTGAACGCGCTTTCAAATAGCAGAAAAAATCTTTGGTTGGCGACATAGAGATTGGCCACAGATGAAAGAGAATGGTAACTCTCATGGTCATAACGAAACGACCGCAACTCCTCCTCCGTTCAGGCTACGAACTGCTAAAGGGACATATTAGCATAATAGCCTGGGGCCAACACCCTCAAGGAGGGCCTCACTTTTAAGGAGGATAATGTAAAAATATTTTAGAAATATTCCAGCAAAAAAGAAAAGAATGACAAATATGATGGTAATGAAAGCTTAGACGCACTTGCATGAATATCTTGTCTCTGAACCTAATATTATTGTCTTATTCGGGCGACCGTAGATAAAAGTACGAAGCAACTGCTAAAAATTTAATATTTTTTAACTACGTAAAAATATTGGTTTTTGTAATTTTATATTTTTTTAAAAGTTAATAAAATGTTCATCATCATCACTCTCAAGCAGCCATGGACTACGGAGGTCCAACCAGACTGTGCAATTTAGTTCTCCAAGCAAGTCTGTCCTCAGTTACGTCTGTTGCATCCGGCCACTTCACACCAATTCTAACAAGGTCCTGTTTGACATTGTCTGCCCACCGCATCCTAGGTCTTCCCCTCTTTCTGAGGCCTTTAGGCACACTGTTCATAACCCTATTCGCTAATCTATGATTATCCATACAGGCAATATGACCAAACCAACGGAGTCTCTCTCTGCACAGTATGCTGCTTAAAGGAGGTTGCAAACTCCTTTGCCTAACCTCATCATTAGTTACAAAGTTGAACCACCTAACGCCCAAGATACTGGGTAAGCATCTAGAATCAAAAGCACAAAGTTTCCTGTTATCTTGTTTGCAAAACATTCAAGTTTTACTACCATAACTAACCCTAGAAAGAACCAAACTATTATACAGTCTAATATCAGTTTTCAGATGTATATGCCTATATTTAGATGTCACTCCTCTCGTGTCTTGGAATGATATCTACCTCTCGAGAGGAAACGGTTATCTTCGCAGGGATGACTTCCAAACACTGATCATCATCATCCTCAAGCAGTCATGGGCTACGGAGGTCCAACCAGACCCTGCAATTCAGTTCTCCAAGCAAGTCTATCCTGAGCTACATCTACTGCATCTGGCCACTGCACACCAATTCTAACAAGGTCCTGTTTGACATTGTCAGCTCACCGCATCCTAGGTCTCCCCTTCTTTCTGGGGCCTTTAGGCACACTGTTCATAACCCTATTCGCCAATCTATAATTATTCATACGGACAGCATGGACAGACCAACAGAGTCTCTCTCTGCACAATATGCTGCTTAAAGGAGGTTGCAAACTCCTTTGCCTAACCTCATTATTAGTTACAAAGTTAAACCACCTAATACCCAAGATACTGCGTAAGCATCTAGAATCAAAAGCATCTAGTTTCCTGTTATCTTGTTTACACAGCGTCCAAGTTTCACTACCATAACTAACCCTAGAAAGAACCAAACTATTATACAGTCTAATTTTAGTCTTTAGGTGTATACGCCTATTTCTCCACAATCTCCATAGATTCTTAAAAGTCCCGGCAGCAATACCTATTCGTCTGTTAATCTCATGCCGCACATCACCAGTATCTGTTACGTAGCTCCCAAGGTAATTAAACTGTGACACATGGTCAAGACTGCAACCATTCAGATTAACTGAATCACAGCCTGCCTGACCAATTTTCATCACTTTAGTTTTCTCTCTGTTTATAACCAAACCTACTCTACTACCAGTCTCATCAACAGCTCGAATGAAAGAGTTCATCTCATCAACATCATTTGCCAAAAGGGCTAAATCATCAGCATAATCGAAATCAGAAATTTTCGTATCTCCAGCCCATTTAAGGCCAAAATTTTTCCTCGAAGCGAATTTCGCATAACATAATCAATAACCAAACTAAAGAGAAGAGACAAAATGCACCCTTGTCGAACACCAGACGTAATGCTAAACCAATTGCTACAAGACTTACCAACTCTCACACATGACTCAGTGTTATTATAGAGAGCTTTCATTATGTTAACTAACTTGTCTGGTATACCCTATGATTTCACAATCAACCACAAATTATGACGATCAACAGAGTCGAAAGCCTTTTTGAAATCAACAAAGCTAGCAACCAAAGGTTTCTGAAACTAAACATTTCTCAAGAATCTTCCTAAGTGAAAATATCTGATCCACACATCCCCTACCACTTCTGAATCCACATTGCTCATCACGCAATTGACTGTCAACCAGATTCTTAATTCTATTAAGCACAATCATGGAAAGAACTTTACCTGGAACAGAGAGTAGGCTGATACCCCTATAGTTATCACAAGAACTACGATCACCTTTTATGAAAATAGGGATAACAATAGCTCTGGTAAAATCCTTAGGAACCATGCCTTTATCATAAAAGATATTCAGAATTTCAGTCATCCAAGTCGTAATCGAAACATTCCCAACTCTAAGCATTTCGGTAGTAATTTCATCTACCCCTGGGATTTATGTAGTTTAAGTTTAGAAACAGCCAAAATAACTTCAGATTGTGTTATATGGTCAACATTAAAGCCACCAATGCATCTATCATCATTGCAAACAATGGGAGTAGAACTAACTACATTGTTTAGAACATCACTGAAATGCTCAGCCCACCTAGCCATGACAGAATCCTCACCTTCTATAACCTTACCTTCTTTATCCTTCAATCCTTGTATGCCTGTCCGTTTTCTACCACACAAAACATTAACTCTCTGGTACAGCTGTCTGCTGTTGTGCTGTCTAACTGCTTCCTCGGCTTTGTCAGCCAAACCATCAAGCCAAAGATTCTTATCAGCAGCTAACTGATCTTTTACACGTTTATTAAGTTCTCTGTAATGCTTTCTATTAGGACTAGTAGGGTATTGATTAAAGACATTCCTGCAGTTCTTTCTTTCCAAAATAAGCTCAAGTGCCTTATCACTGAGATAATTCTGCCTCTTCTGCTCCTTTTTTCCTAAAAGAGTACTGTTAGTGTCCAAAAAAGCCTGTTTAAAATGATCCCATTCTTCCTCAACTTCAGTAGTAAGCAAACCATGACTGTCATAATGACTAAGTAACCTATCATGGTAAGCTTTGGCTATAACTGGATCTTTCAGAGCATCAGTATTAAAAGTAAATTTTTTAACCCTAGCACAACACTTTTTAAGTTTAAGTTGCAACACACTTTTAACAAGGTAATGGTCAGATCCAATTTCAGCTCCCCTATATGCCCTGGTATTCCTAACAGAACTAGCCCATTTGCTGTTAATTAATATGTAATCAATCATATTCTTATGCAGCCCATCAGGTGAAACCCATGTGTACCTATTAATGTCGCGGTGTTTGTAATAAGTGTTAGTTATTCTAAATCCATTGAGTTTACTTACCTGTAGGAGACGTTGCCCATTGCAGCTACCAATACCTAAAGGACCTATCACCCCTACCCAAAGGTCAGAGTCGGTACCAACTTTGGCATTGAAATCACCTAGAACAAGGGCAATATATCCTTTCTTGACAGAATTCAAAATATCCTGAAGTTGTTCATAAAACCTATCCTTCTCATCCTCATCTGCATCCTCAGTGGGGGCATAACAGCAGATAACATTCAAGTCTTTAACTCTTGTCTGAAATTTTGCTGTAAGAAACCTTTCATTAAAGCACTCGTATCCTAGAAGAGCATCACTAGCGTGTCTGCTGAGAAGCAGACCAACGCCTTGGTGATACTTATTGTCGTCCCTCCCGGAAAAGAGAAATTTAAGATTATTTTTAAGAATCTGACCTTTATCTGTCCGTCTGGTCTCTTGCAAGCCGAGAATATCTAAATTATAATGGTGGAATTCTTGTGTGAGGACATCAAGAGAAAAAGCTCTGTGCAGAGTCCTCACATTCCAACTACCTATGGAGAGAAAATGGTTAGTGGGATGTTTAAAGAAACTATGTTTATTGAGAGAGGGAATGCCGACAATATCAAACAGCCCCCTAATCGCAGACATGGGGCAAAGACCCGTTCCCCCACTACTAAAGCCTGAAGCCATCTACACTGGAAGACTTCCTCCAATGTAGAATTTGACGGTGCCAATAGAAGCAAAGAGTTCAGGTACCTGCAATGAATTCTGCTCAGGATTATCCACCAGCTGATAAACATATCCTGTGAATCTATTCACTTGGGGCTGTCAACCCAAGCAAACAGAAAACACAGCGGAAGATTTTCCCTCCACAGAAGCCCACCAGTGCAGCAAAATCAGGATCCATAATCAAGCTCAGAGCCATATATCTGTCCAGTCCAGTAGGTTTATATGGTCAGCACCAGGACCCTGTGTGGTTGACCACTCCTGAGCAGGGTAGAAAAAAAAGAAAAGTAGCCATAGTTGTCCAGATCATGCTGCACATCATCAGTGTTTGTTATATAGCTCCCAAGATTATTAAACTCGGACACCTGCTCAATACATGGCATTATCCCAATACTGGTAGTGCTTTAGGCGGAACAAGTGGGTCTTATCATCATATATATTTACCTGCTCAATAGTACAACCATTCAAAGCAACTGAAACACCATCTGCCTGACCAATTTTCATAACTTTAGTTTTCTCTTTGTTTATAACCAAACCTACTCTACTACCAGTTTCATCAACAGCTCGAATGAAAGAGTTCATCTCGTCAACATCATTTGCAAAAGGGCTAAATCAGCATTTTCTAAATCAGAAATTTTCGTATCTCCAGCCTATTTAAGGCCAAAATCTTTCCCTTGAAGTGAATTTCGCATAACATAATCAATAACCAAACTAAAGAGAAAAGGAGACAAAATGCACCCTTGTCGAACACCAGAAGTAATGCTAAACCAATTGCTACAAGCCTTACCAACTCTCACACACGACTCAGTGTTATTATAGAGAGCTTTCATAATGTTAACTAACTTGTCTGGTATACCATATGATTTCACAATCAACCACAAATTATGACGATCAACAGAGTCGAAAGCCTTTTTGAAATCAACAAAGCTAGCAACCAAAGGTTTCTGAAACTCTAAACATTTCTCAAGAATCTGCCTAAGTGAAAATATCTGATCCACACATCCCCTACCCTTCTGAATCCACATTGCTCATCACGCAATTGCCTGTGAACCAGATTCTTAATTCTATTAAACACAATCATGGAAAGAACTTTCCCTGGAACAGAGAGCAGGCTGATACCCCTATAGTTATAACAAGAACTGCGATCACCTTTTTTGAAAATAGTGATAATAATAGCTCTGGTAAAATCCTTAGGAATCGTGCCTTTATCACACAAGATATCCAAAATTTCAGTCATCCAAGTGGTAACTGAAACATTCCCAGCTCTAAGCATCTCCGTAGTAATATCATCTACCCCTGGGATTTATGTAGTTTAAGTTTAGAAACAGCCAAAATAACTTCAGATTGTGTTATAGGGCCAACATTAAAGCCACCAATGCATCTATCATCATTGCAAACAATGGGAGTAGAACTAACTACATTGTTTAGAACATCACTGAAATGCTCAGCCCACCTAGCCATGACAGAATCCTCACCTTCTATAACCTTACCTTGTTTATCCTTTAATCCCTGTATACCTGTTCGTTTTCTACCACACAAAACATTAACTATCTGGTACAGCTGTCTGCTGTTGTGCTGTCTAGCTGCTTCCTGAAAACCTGTCCTTCTCATCCTCATCGGCATCCTCAGTGGGGGCATAACAGCAGATAACATTCAAGTCTTTAATGCTTGTGTGAAATTTTGCTGTAGGAAACCTTTTATTAATGCACTCATATCCTAGAAGAGCATCACTAGCGTGTCTGCTGAGAAGCAGACCTACGCCTCAGTGATGTTTATTTTCTTCCCTCCCTAAAAAGAGAAATTTAAGATTATTTTTAAGAATCTGGCCTTTATCTGTCCATCTGGTCTCTTGCAAGACAAGAATATCTAAATTACCATGGTGGGATTCTTGTGTGAGGACATCAGGAGAAAAAGCTCTGTGCAGAGTCCTCAAATTCCAACTATCTATGGAGAGAAAATGATTAGTGGGATGTTTAAAGAAACTATGTTTATTGAGAGAGGGAATGCCGACAATATCAAACAGCACCCTAATCACAGACATGGGGCAAAGACTCGTTCCCCCACCACTAAAGTCTGCAGCCATCTACACTGGAAGATTTCCTTCAATGTAGAATTTGACGATGCCAGTAGAAGGAAAGAGTTCAGGTGCCTGCGATGACCTCTCCTCAGGATTATCCACCAGCTGATAAACATATCGTGTGAATCTATTCACTTGGGGCTGTCAAACCCACAAACAAACAGAAAACACAGCAGAATATTTTCCCTCCACATAAGCCCACCAGTGCAACAAATTCAGGATCCATAATCAAGCTCAGAGCTTTATGTCTGTAGGTTTATATGGTCATTTTGCTGTGTGGTTGACCACTCAGCAGGGTAGGAAAAAAAAGTAGCCATAGCTGTTCAGATCAATATGCGACACTAATCTGGCAGCTCTATACTTCCGTTCACTTCCACACTCTTTTAAAAGTTACTAACGGTCTGCAACACGAGAAGGCGGGGTCAGACATTAGGCCGATTCTATGCATCATCACAGGGGATTGGTGTATAGCTCTCCTTCCAGTGATGGGGTGGGGGTGGCTCAGTCGGTAGCACGTCAGGCTCGTAATCTGTAGTTCCCAGGTTCGAGTCCCAGCTGGGTCAGCGTTGAGATTTATCTCCGCAAAATTCCCCGCCCTGCCCAAGTTCAGTAGGGGACACCGATGGGCTTGGCAAGGCCGCCGTCCCCGGATGGGACGTTAAGCCGTGGCCCCGTGTGCGGGAGAGCCATACCCTGTGCACGTTAAAGAACACGCTGGATGGCCTTGACGGGAGGCTACCATCTGTCTCCCAACAGCTGTTCCAGTGGGTCCCTTCCCCCAACCTTCTCTGAGCCGTCGGGGTCCATGTGACCTGGCCATTTAGCCCATGGTGTGCAAAAAAGTGCCGCTCAGAGGTAAAACAACCCAACCTTCCAGTGACTACCTATCTACTATATGTTACATTTAGTAAATCGTTCAAAAGTTTTGCTCCCTCTCGTAAAATAAATTTATTTTATTATTGCAAGTAATTGCTCATCACCCAAATTTGTGCATGTCTACTAGATAACTTGATACTGATCGAGGGAGTGGGGGCATGGCCAATACCTCCTAGAACGAAAAGCCCACCAACCTTTTTTGACGTCACACACTCATTGAGCTATATAGGGAACTGGAGGGACTGTTTATGGTTTTTAATCTATCGATATAGCGATCCGTGAAAAAACACGCTGTGAGTGGGTTTGAGAAAGATTCTTTAGCCCATGGTGTGGTGCGTTTTAGAGAAAGCACTCCGTTTTCGATACAGGAACCTACATCAAAGTTATACTGTTTGAGAAAGATTTTTTAGCCCCTGTGGTGGTATGTTACAGGGAAATACCTATTTGTCTCCCCTGCGAAATATGAATTAAAACTTTAACCCTATGCACTGCTCTCGTGATTCTGACGGAAAAATCAATTAGCCTTTCAAAATGTAGAACCCTCAATTGTCCAATGTACGTGACAGTGGGGAAAATCAGTTTTATTAACATCATAATCAATACGTTTTGAGATCATTGTCAAACCTCATAAGAATGAAAGAAACATAACAATAAGACATAAAGAAATCTTTTTTAAAAATTAGTTATGAAATGGACACTCGCAGAAAATATAGCAAATTTGTTATAGTGATTATGTCGCATGATTATAGTGTCTAAATATACTTTTTGAGTCATATTGTTAACGGGTTTAATATATGTCAGTGTTAAGCTGGGCCTGTTGCTCTAAAATATTTTGTTTTCTTAATATCTCCACAAATGCGCTTTGATTCCTGAGGAGTTTTACACTTTAAAAATTGTCTATTTACTTTGGAAAAACATTTATTCCTTTTGTTATTATAAGTGCGGTCATGTTTTCGCTAGGAGGTAGTTGTTTCCGGTCATTCGTTTATTACGACGGGTCCTAAGTATGACATCATTAAACATATTTTACTTGAGCGTTCTGCTTTTAATCTTGAAAGGAGTTTTTATTTTGCGTACCTTCCAGGAGGATATGTTTTTCAATGACTCCTTTATACCTTTTTACTGGATATTTTACCGTTTGATTTCCTGCATTTTTATCTTTTCGGTTCAATGCTTCCATCTTTTGCATTTTAACTATGCTTTTGCTTCGGTACCGAAGTTTTATGTCACCTCTATATAAAACGTGTTAGGGTGCAAAACTATTTGTCTCCCCTGCGAAATATGAATTAAATCAAAACTGGAAATTTACCCGTATGCACAATCCTGGTGCACTTGGACTCGTAAGGAATGATTCTGCATGGTAAAATCAGCCTCTTTTTCAAACCGTAGACCACACTATTTCGAAAGTTGCAGTGGGGGATTAAAATCTTTTCAGTAATGCAATTCCCCGGAAAAGTCAGTTTTATTGCGTAGGGTGCATAAGTGTGATCCCGTTAAACGTATTTTACTTGATTGTCCTGTTTTTAATCTTGAACGGAGTTTCTATTTCGCGTTCCTTACATTCGGTCGTGCTTTTTTCTCAAAGATTCCTTTATGCCTTTTTACGTTATATGTATTTTATCTTTTTCGGTTTAATGTTTCCATCTTTTGCACTTTAGTTATGACTTTTGCACCTCTTTTGAAGCATTATGTAAACCGTTAATCATTCTAAAAGCCTGATTGCAAATTAATTATTTCGTAAAACGCGTAAGTATATTCCACTTTTATTCTATACGTTTGTTTCAAATTTAATAAAAACCCTCGTCTTGAGTTACACAAAAATCTCCTTGTCTGGTGCTTTAAATCTATTTTGAAGTTTGTTGATGTGTCTAACGACGCTTGGTCAGAGTCACGTGACACCAGCTCAGCTCCTTGCAATCCTGTTTCCCGCTTTCCGAATAACTGCTGTATAGTTCCATTGCCGTCTTTCTCATTGGAAACCGCGTGTTCACAAGTGTACAGGGTTGAAGGGACGCATTCTCCCCGACGTGAGTTATGGGTTTTTCGTTACCTCCCTCTCTTCTGTTATAATGGAGCAACGCCTGGACGGGAAGAGTTACCCTTGGGCCTTTCTTATCGCCAACCCACACTCCCATTCATTGTCAGTAGCCTCCTTTCTGTTAAACGCAATGCGTCGTTGGGTAAGATTCGGTAACAAGTAATGACCCTTCCGAGTGGACGTTACGCCCCCTTAAAGGGCCCCCCGACTAAGAAGCATTCCAAAAGGACATTGTTATCAGTGCACATACCCCTATAATTATTTCTAAACAGAACAAGCTTTCTGACACACCTCCTTCAGCGCTCTCACATTATGTCATTGAACATCCTGGTTTATTGTGCATCCACTTGTATTACCTTCTGCACCCGGCCTCCAGCCAACATTTTCGTCCTCCTTCTCCTTTGGTGACATGACACTCAAGAAAAAATAAGAGCGACAGAAGCTGGACCGCTAACCTACCTTTCAATACTGACATTTTCACTGATGCTATCGCGTTTAGAGACCACCTGTGTGAACCGTTCGTGAAGGGGGAAAAGGCGGTCAACCCATAAAATTCGTAGCCCCACCCTAAGATGTTCATCGACGGTGGAATCCAAGTTAGGACGTCACTGGAGGGCAACCTTGCAACAGAAACTTAGTGAAACTTCTCTCCAGCGGTAGTGAAGGGGGCCAACCAATAAAATTCGTACCCCCACCCTAAGATGTCGAGCTCTCCACCAACCCAAGTTAGGAAGCCACTGGAGGACAACCTTGCGACAGAAAACATCTCGTGATGACGTCATTTCGACCACGCCCCTCCTAAAAAGTAGGAAACCTAGCAGCAAAAAGCATCCAGCGAACGTACAGCGGAGGGGGGGGGGAGGAACTGCCGTAAAAGTATTCCTACTACTTGCGTGTGTGAAGATTTGTCTTCTACTTTCAGAATGCTCAGTAATGTAACGGAGCAAAAACATGCTGAAAGTTAGTATCTATTTTATAATTTTTTCTAACCTTTTTAAACACATTTAAGACGTAGGGGGAACTGTCATATTACAATGCAATTGCAGTTTTTTGCCCCACTTTTTCCCTCCTCGATCAAGTCAATAACCTCTCTTCCATCTTTAGTTTTTTTTTTATAAATCCGGACCTGAACTGGTAAATATAACTTTTTTTTTATCAGTATTGGAAGAAGATTGCCAATTAAATGTCTAATATATATCAATAGGTAAAGAATGCATACTTTTGCAATTCTGGGAACATATATTTTTTTTTCTTTTTGTTTTTCCATACTACAATTGCGGGAAAAATTGCGGATTCGTGTTTCCCTTAGACTATATGCTGACTCATAGTAGAGTGTTTTATGATTGCAGTACTCACTGCAAGATTTAACAGATAGCTGCCAGATGGTTTAGTGAAAAGCTCTGACGCCACGTCAAGGCACCATCCATGTCAGAGTGTTTTGCTCTAACCTGGAGAAAACCCCTCCACACATAGGCAGCTAGTGTGGAAGGAAAAAGAGGGCTTCAAGTACCATAAAATATCCATTAAAGTGCGAATCAGAATTATCTGTTAAGTGAATTTCATGGAAATATTTTATGGCATCTTGCGCAATATCTAATGTAAAAATGGGACAAAATTAGACCTTGCTCCAATAGTCAAAAACCTCCACTAGCACCATCGCTTCTCGGCAAGCGACTGTTCACTACAGCTTTCGCCAATAGTGGCTGGAGGTAAGGAATGTGTACTAAGTCACTGGAATGAATGGACCGAAAATGAGAATTCCACACTAATTTAAAAGTGCAGTATTGATTGTCCAGTGTGAAGAGGACCCACTGAACAACCTAACAGCTGTGTAGTAGGTTTTCTTCCCCCTACCTTCTCTGAGTTCTTGTGACCTGGTCATTTAGCTCATTGTGTGTAAAAAGAACCTTTCAGAAGTAAGTTAAACCATGAATTTATATACTATATAAAACCTATTTACTAATTTTCAAAGATATAGCCCGAAGCCTGATTCCTGTTTTGTGTTCCTAGAATATGACAAATCAGCAAGGCTAATTTACTTGAGAAAGATACACATGAAACAATATTTTCAATATAAATGTTGAAATATTTTTTTCCATGCATTAAAAATAAAATCAATTATTCTTTTTTTCTTCTTCTGTTGGAGAGCTAAATTTCTAAATCATATTCAAATTCTTCCTTGCAATCAACCTCTTGGGGGCATTTTCTCTTTACACAATCGGGGCTAAATGACCAAGTCATAATAAGAACCTCAAGACAGCCACGTGCCCAGAATTTAGTTTCGAGGAGGGTTCGAGAATATATTTATTTATATCTTAGATATAATAGAGAACATACTAACACAATAACTTACATACAGAAAGAAAAACTAACGTACTAATTCACGCAGACAGACAGACAGACTAACACACTAAAATTCATACGTAGAAACAGACATTCAACAGACATACTAACACAAAAACATTCATCGAGAAAGAAAAATTAAGGTTTTAATTCACACAGACAGCAGACATACTAACACACTTACATTCATATATAGAGACAGACATACAACAGACATACTAACACAAAAACATTCCTACAGAAAGAAAAACTAACATACTAATTCACACATACAGACAGACTAATACACTAACATTCATTGTAGAGACACATGCAACAGACAGACTAACACACTACCATTCATACCTAGAGACAGACATACTAACACAATACCATGCATACAGAATGAAAAACTAACATACTAATTCGCATAGAAAAACAGACAGACTAGCACACTAACATTTATATGTAGAGACAGACATACAACAGACAGACTAACACACTGCCATTCATACATAGAGACAGACATTCAACAGACATACTAACACAATAACATCTATACAGAAAGAAAAATTAACATACTAATTCACACATACAGACAGACAGACAGACTAACACACTAACATTCATACGTAGAGAGAGACATTCAACAGACATACGAACCCAATAACATGCATACAGAAAGAAAAACTAACATACTAATTCACACATACAGACCGACAGAGAGACTAACACAGTAACATTCATACGTAGAGACAGACTAACACACTACCATTCATACGTAAAGACAGATTTCCAACAGACAAACTAACACAATAACATGCATGCAGAAAGGAAAACTAACATACTAACACAATAACATTCATACAGAAAAAAAAATTAACATATTAATTCACACAGACAAACAGACAGACAGACAGACTAACAAACTAACATTCATACGTAGAGACAGACATACAACAGATCTACTAACACAATAACATGCATACAGAAAGAAAAATTAACATACTAATTCACACATACAGACAGATGGACTAACACACTAACATTCATACCTAGAGAGGGACATACAACAGACATACTAACACAATAATATGCATACAGAAGGAAAAACTAACATACTAATTCACACAGACAGACAGACTAACACACTAACGTTCATACCTAGAGAGTGACATACAACAGACATACTAACACAATAACATGCATACAGAAAGAAAAACTAACATATTAATTCCCACAGACAGAGAGACTAACATACTAACATTCATACGCAGAGACAGACATTCAACATACATAATAACACAATAACATGCATACAGAAAAAAGCTAACATACTCATTTACGCAGATAGACAGACTAACACACTAACATTCATACCTAGAGAGTGACATACAACAGACTTACTAACACAATAGCATGCATACAGAAAGAAAAACTAACATACTAATTCATATAGACAGACAGACAGACTAACACACTAATATTCATACATAGTTTCCCCGCCCTGCCCACGGTCAGTAGGGAACATCGATGGGCTTGGAAAGGCCGCCGTCCGTCGGATGGGACGTTAAGCCGTGGCCCGTGTATGGTAGAGCCATACCCTGTGCACGTTAAAGAACACGCTGGATGGCCTTGACGGGAGGCTACCATCTGTCTCCCAACAGCTGTTCCAGTGGGTCCCTCCCCCAACCTTCTCTGAGCCTTCGGGGTCCTTTTGGCCTGGCCATTTAGCCCATTGTGTGCAAAAAAGTGCCGCTCAGAGGTAAAACAATCCAATCCAATTCATACATAGAGACAGACATTCAACAGACGTACTAATACAATAACATGCATACAGAAAGAAAAACTAACATACTAATTCAGATAGACAGACAGACTAAAACACTAACATTCATACATACAGACAGACATACAACACACATACTAACATAAAATACGCATACAGAAAGAAAAACTAACATACTAATTCCCACAGACAGAGAGACTAACACATTAACATTCATACGTAGAGACAGACATTCAACAGACATAATAACCCAATAACATGCATACAGAAAAAAAAAACTATCGTATTAATTCACACAAAGAGACAGACAGACAGAATAACACACTAAGACAATGAATGACCTTTCAAACGCAGAAGTGTCCCTTTTCCTGTCGAAAGGTGGCTTAGCGGAGATATATTTCATGACCGGAACAATTGGTACTTCCAAGAAAGATTTAAGTTATTTGAAAGCGAGCACAACTCGGAACTGCGAATTACGAGCCTAGCAGATTACTGGCTGTTATGAGAGGGAGATTCATATAAGCGTACTTCGTGGTTGGCTACAGAGCTAAGTTAAATGGAGCGCAAAATTCTAGAGTAAGAAAGTTAAAAAATAAATAAAGTGAAATTTTTAAGAATATACAAATGAGACAATGAAATTCTAAACTTAACGCTTTGTTGGGTGTTTAACGTATAATCTTTTTTCTAACATAATATTTTAAGGATAGGGTCCAGTAAAGAAATCTCTTCCCATAGGCCAAAGAAGAAATCTCATCCCAGGGCCCAATAAAGAAATCATGTCCCAGTGCCCAGTAAAAGAATCCTTGTCCCAGGGACCTGTATCCTTGGTACACCACTGCTTAAATATATTAAAAGATTCAAAAGGGTCGAAATGTTTCCCAATTTACTAAACACCTCAGCCTGAATCTGTTTTGGGAATTGGGAGTGACGACTTCTATTACATTGTTTGTCTAGGATAGTGATTCCCAACTTTTCTGAGTCTAGTAGACCCTTCATCTTTCTTAACGCTGTCATGTCTCTCCAATTCATTTATTTTTATTATTGTGTTTTTATCGTATTTTTGTGTTGTAAATATATATCTGTATGTAGTGTAGTTTTAAGCCGTCCCATGGCCGAGTGGTTAGCGCGCTTGGCTACTGATCTACGGGACCTGGGTTCGAGCCCCGGGTAAGGCATAGGTAAGGCATGGCATGGTAATTTGTGTCGTTTTTCTGCTGAGGTCCTGCCATCCTCTCAGACTTTCTACTGTGGCATATAAACTGACAGGCTCCTGTCAGACCTCTGTGGCAAGCAGCTGCTTGAGGGGGTATTTATTTATTTTTTTTAGTGTAGTTTTGGAAGTGTGCTGTTGTGGGATGTGACTCATGAACTGTTGTTTTCAGGGCTGAGCTGGCTGACTGCACAGGCTGACAAGTCGAAAAGCACTTCTACGACTATTTACAACTAGCCTCGGGCGCAAGTGTCAGCGCTGGAGATAAGGACATCAATAATAAACAACAATATTAAGGCGCCATTTACTAGCATCTAATCTAGTTCTTCTATGAATTAAATTTAGAATGTAATAACATATGCCTTAACCTTAACGAATAAAACTAACAACAAATTCTTTTAAAGTTTAGAAAAATTTAATTTCAAAATTTTCGATGGATGTGATGCTTTCCAGCATGAGGCACACCTTGTTGTCACTCCAGCTAATTGAGAGATAAATTTTCCCTTATGACTATAAAGACCGCAAAGTTCCTATACACAAAACTTAATACCCTGTTTATTTGCACCTAAAACATTCAAAAGAATTAGTTTCACTTACCTCATTCCTTAATGGACTTACCTTAAGACTTATGGACTTGGCTTAGTCAGTAGCTCTCCAGGCTCGTCACTGTAGTCCTCAGGTCCGAATCTCTCAAATGTCGGCATTGGTAGTCGGAAAATGGAGAGAAAGTCGTGGATGAAGTCGGCCGTATCCTCTACGCGCTTGACGGGAATATGCTGGATGACCTTGATGGGAGATGAGAAATTTCCTCTCTGTCTCCTAACAGCTGTCCAATGGGTCCCCTCAAACCTACCCTGAGTTTTTGTGATTTAAATCATACTCCTAACAATGTGTGTATTTGTTTACGAATCTCTTCTAACAATCATTTTTATACTTCCAAATAATCTTTCTGTGATCGAATGATGAAATTGTTTAAATTTCTTTTCGTAACAATTGATTGTTAAGAGAACAAGTTATTGAATTAAAGTTAAAATGAATCAGAGCGTACTTCCTGTATATTTTTTTATTTTTCCAAAAATAATTCTAGCCGATTGCAGTTCGCGGATTCGACAATTTGCTAAATTCTTTAAAGACCCACTCTCGCCGATCACATAAAACACATTACACCAGATAACACTCTTTGAATAAATTTTCTTTAGCATTCGTTTAAAATTATCACTTAAATATGAATCAGATTTAACATTAGCTAAATCTACTATGGGTTTCAGAAAGCCTTTGACTGTCTGATTAAGACCTCTTTCGAAACTGTAAGAACTGGGAGCACCAACTTCGGTATCAGTTTCCTCTTATTATAACTAAAAGGACACAGGCGCTCGTTTACATCAATTCTTCCCCAGAGCCCATAAACGTAATTATATTGGTTATGGACTCTGGGGACTTTATATATTATATTATGGGCTCTATATATTATATTATTATGCCATCCACCTAAGTGACGGCAGATAGCACTAATAATTTCATGTACAAAGAGGGGCGGACGTTGACTCAGTAACACTCCAGAAAAGATATTCCAGTTTCCTGGTTCGAGTACCAAATGCTCTAAAATTGATAATTCTTTCTTCCTCTCCCACCCTTGCCCTCGGTGAGGGAGAAGACGTCGAGAGGTATAGGAAGTGTGTCGTTCATCAGATGAGATTAAGGCGTGATCTCTGTGCAATAGAGTCATATCCTGAACATCTTAAAGAATATGCTGAATAGCCTTCATGGGATTCTTCCATCTGTCTCTTAACAGCTGTCCAGTGGAGACTTAGAGGAAGTTCCCTCCATCCTTCTCTAAGTCCTTGGTGTACATGAGACGTGGCCACTTAGCTCATTCTGTGCAGAAAAAGTGCTATCAAAAACAACTCCAATGGTATGCAGCTTTCTCTTATTATCAGCTAAAGCAACATAATAATTTGGTCCAAAATTTTTATCTTTCCTTCCAAAGGGGTGAGGGCGTCTCAATTGGTAATGCGTCAGGCTAGCAATCTGAAGTTCCCAGGAACGAGTCTCAGCTGGACCAGTGTTGAGATTTATCTCCACAAAATTGCCCGCCCTGCCCATGGTCAGTAAGAGACACAGATGGACTTGGAAAGGATGCCGTCCATCAGATACGATGTGAAGCCGTGGCTCCATGAGCAATTGTCATACCCTGTGCACGATAAACAACATGCTGGGTGGCCTTGATGGGAGACTACCGTCTGTTTCCCAACAGCAGTCTAGTGGGTCCCCACCCCCAACATTCTCTGAGCCTTTGGGGTCCTTGCGACCTGGCCATAAACTGCAGATTGCGAGCCTTGCGCATTACCAACTGAGCCACCCAAGCATTGTGTGCAAAAAAAAGTGCCGCTCGGATGTAAAACATCCCTTCCCTCCTGAAAAAAAATTCCTCCAAAAATCATCGTGAAATAAGTCCTCCTAAACAAATAATAGCTAAGATGGCCAATTTCGCTTTTAGGTGACATTTTCATGGGGGAGGAATAAAGGTTAGATTGAACCTTTATTCCTCCCAAATACCCTAAAATTGGGAGTCGGGATGAATGTCCAAGAAACCTTAGAATTCTATACTTCGATTCCACTTACCAAAATTTTAAAAAATTATGACGAAACCTTTAGGGTAGGGCAAAAACTCACAGAAGGTCCCTTCCCTCTCACAACTGGACGAAACTCATGGATCATATATGGAAGAGATATTATGGGTCAGATATTCCATATATGAAACTCATGGGTCATATATGGAAGAGATATTATGGGTCAGATATTCCATATATGAAACTCATGGGTCATATATAGAAGAGATATTATGGGTCAGATATTCCTTATATGAAACTCATGGGTCATATATGGAAGAAATATTATGGGTCAGATATTTCATATATGAGCCTCATGGGTCATATATGGAAGAGATATTATGGGTCAGATATTCCATATATGAGACTCATGGGTCATATATGGAAGAGATATTATGGGTCAGATATTCCATATATGAGACTCATGGGTCATATATGGAGTAGATAGTATGGGTCAGATATTCCATATATGAAACTCATGGATCATATATGGAAGAGATATTATGGGTCAGATATTCCTTATATGAAACTCATGGGTCATATATGAAAGAGATATTATGGGTCAGATATTCCATATATTAGACTCATGGGTCATATATGGAAGAGATATTATGGGTCAGATATTCCATATATGAAACTCATGCATCATATATGGAAGAGATATTATGGGTCAAATATTCCTTATATGAAACTCATGGGTCGTATATGAAAGAGATATTATGGGTCAGATATTTCATATATGAGCCTCATGGGTCATATATGGAAGAGATATTATGGGTCAGATATTCCATATATGAGACTCATGGGTCATATATGGAAGAGATATTATGGGTCAGATATTCCATATATGAGACTCATGGGTCATATATGGAGTAGATAGTATGGGTCAGATATTCCATATATGAAACTCATGGATCATATATGGAAGAGATATTATGGGTCAGATATTCCTTATATGAAACTCATGGGTCATATATGAAAGAGATATTATGGGTCAGATATTCCATATATTAGACTCATGGGTCATATATGGAAGAGATATTATGGGTCAGATATTCCATGTATGAAACTCATGCATCATATATGGAAGAGATATTATGGGTCAAATATTCCTTATATGAAACTCATGGGTCGTATATGAAAGAGATATTATGGGTCAGATATTCCATATATGAAACTCATGGGTCATATATGGAAGAGATGTTATGGTTAAAATGTTCCATATATGAGACTCATGGGTCAGATATTCCATATACGAGACTCATGGGTTAGATATTCCATATATGAGACGTGTCAGAGATTAATTTCATATATGAAACTCATGGGTCATATATGGAAGAGATATCATGGGTCAGATATTCGATATATGAAACTCATGGTCATATATGTAAGAGATATTATGGGTCAGATATTCCATATATATGAAACTCATGAGTCTTATATGTAAGAGATATTATGGGTCAAATATTCCATATATGAAACTCATGGGTTATTTATGGAAGAGATATTATGGGTCAGATATTCCATATATGAAACTCATGGGTCATGTATGGAAGAGATATCATGGGTCAGATATTCGATATATGAAACTCAAGGTCATATGTATAAGAGATATTATGGGTCAGATATTCCATATATGAAACTCATGGGTCATATGATGGAAGAGATATTATGGGTCAGATATTCCATATATGAAACATGTGCCATATATGAAACAATATTCCATATATGAAACAAGCTTATTGTCAAAGTTAGAAAACTAAATGAATATGATTTTCTATTCACAAAAATATTAATGACAGTATACCAATACGTTTGGTAACATGTTGCATAGTTCCATAATCCGTATTATTTTAAAATTTTGATTTCGATTGCCAGCAGAGAGAGTGCTTTAAAGAGAGACTCTCTTTATACCATAATAATAAAAAAATTAATACCCCCTCAAGCAGCTGCTTGCCACAGAGGTCTGACAGAAGCCTGTCAGTTTATAAGCCATAGTAAAAGGTCTGTGACGATAGCAGGACCTCAGCAGAAAATCTACACAAACATCCATGCCTTACCCGGGGCTCGAACCCAGTTCCCTTTGATCAGTAGCCAAGCAATACTGGCCACTTGGCCATGGATACTTTCAACTACTTTATTATTCCTAAGATTTGACCAACATAATTTGTTGTTGCTTAAAAAAGTCATAAGACATAAATGATGGCACCCTATTATATGCAAATATTCAGGATGTATTTATTTATTTCTTCTTCTGTTTCTTTTTTTGTGGGGAGGAGGGGGGGTCCGAGATTTCAGTTTCGGGAGGCTTTAAAATTTTAGCTACCAGAACTGAAAATAACACCAATAAGTTTCCCAATTACTGAAATATTCCACTGAACAGGAAAGGTTAAAATGATATTATGTATGGTTGTGGAATGAGATTTTATTTATTTTAATCTATTTTTAGTGTCGGACATAAATTATGGGACAAAAATAAAATTATACAAAGAGAACTGTTTTGGATTACATAGCAAAGAAAAGGTTTCAGACATAGAAAAGATTTAGATTTTGTATAAGACGACAAGTTTTTAGGGCCCGTACCACCCTGACCCTCTCTTGATACATCCTGCTCTATTACGATTATACCCCTAGGCAAGTGCCTAACATGCTGTATGAGATATCCAACCCTTCTACACTGAAGTGCCTTTGAATTAGGGATAGCAAGCTAGTAACGTGTTAGACCAAATCTGGTCTTAATAATGGCCGCCACGTGACGAGACAAGCACTCCACAAGCTTATGTAAATGTTCCACAGGTATAGCGACCCATGCATCCTGCAGAGTTGTCCACAATTCTCTCAAGGAACACGGGCCCGAATACTCTGCTCAACAGTCTCCCAAACATTTTCGATGGGAGCTGCACCATGCAGTAGCCAACCTGGACCTGTGAGATGAACAGTTGTCTTGCTAGTAGAAGCTATTTCCATTGGGATGAATGATGGCCACAAATGGGTGTAAATGGTCAGCCATGAGTTCTATATACCGGGATGCATTGAGAGTCGTCAGTACATGTACCAAAGGTCCCACAGATGTCCAACTGAAGACACCCCAGGCCATCACTCTGCCACCACCAGCTTGTACTGTTCCAACATGACAGTATGTATCCATGGCTTTATGGGGTTGGCAACATACCCTCAGTCTCCCATCCCCATCAGCGTGATGAAGTTTAAATCGGGATTCATCACTCTAGGCTATCCGTTGCCAATCGATGTTCTTTAGCCAAGGCAAGGCGTTGAGCTCGGTGTTCTGCTGTTAAAGTGGGACTGTCGTAGGTACGGGACTCCCAAAGCTCAGACAATGAAGTGAGCATTGCACGGTCCGTTCACCGACTTTTCGGCTGGAACTCACGTTAGGCGATTTCAGATATCTGGCCCCTATCAGACCGTATAATGCAGGTCAGATGGTGAAGCCCACGGTCATTCAAGGCTGGTTGTCCTTTGTAGTTTATCCACGTGCTTGTTTTATTTGCCAGAATTTTCATATTCCCGGAACACTCTTGAAACTGTCGTACTAGAAAATCCAAGTTCGTTGACAATTTCGAAGATCGAGTGTCCCATTGTCGGGCACCTAGACTATGCCCTCTGTCTATGGTACTTCAGTGTAATATATTCTAAATACATATCTAATAAATGACATCAACGAACTCAATGCCTCAGATGATTGCTCGCTTCACTCACGCCATTCGCTGGTCCTGCTGAGGAGCAAGGTTTACGCAGAGTTGCATCTCAGTTAACGCATGGGACAGGGGTGGCTTAGTTGGTAGCTCGCCAGCTCCTAATCTTCCCTTCCCAGGTGCGAGTCCCGCCTGGGCCAGCGTTGAGATTTTTCTCCGAAAAACTCCCCATACTGACCATGATGAATAGGGGACATTGATGGTCTTGGACAAACCTCCATCCTTCGGATGGGACGTTAAGCCATGGCTCGGTCTGCGGGAGAACCATACCATGTGTACATTGAAGAACACACTAGATGGCTACTATCTATCTCCCAATAGCTGTCCATTTAGCCCATTGTGTTCAAAAAAGTGCTTCTCAAGGGTAAAACAGCCAGCAATAACCAACAGTTGACCCGCTGATTGTGTGCCTTGAACTTTGAATGATGGTGTCGTTGATTGGAGCATTGTGGTAAGCTCGAAACGTCTATTTCATCGACCTAACCATGACTACTAACTACCTGTACTAAACTTGGTACTGGAATATAAAGTTAGAGAAGAATGAAATGAAAGCCAACTGTTTTTGCTGAAAAAAGAAGTAAACAATATTACTTTTCAGAACCTAGAAACTTTGTTTAGAACCACCGAGACCGTAACTGCAAGAAATAAAATAGAACAGTTTTCACTGGTTACGAAAGGATTTTCAGTTTTTGTTCTTCATAGTTCTTTCTACGGAAAGCAAATTATCAAATCAGGTAAGAGTTTTTGAAATTCATAGTATCGAAAACTGAATATTTGTCAAGAAATATTTGAACACACTCCATACTGTTGAGATCACAGTTCAAGAAATACTTTTGCGGATGGAGAAAATTTGAAAATTTGTTTTGCTGATGCTTGGGATTCGGATTCACGCATTGGCAAAACTAAAAAATGCATTTTTTACGCAAAAGAATTTTTTCGAAATCGTCTATTCTTTTATATAGTCTAAAAGCTTCTACTTTACTGGCTTCTGTAAACGATTTGATGAAAGCAATTTTATAGCTTTATTATTCTCGCAGTAATTTTCTTTTACTGCATCAGCGAATGAAGACCATCTATATTCTCAGATCTTTTACTTTGGCATATAAACTGACAGGCTGCTGTCAGACCTCTGTCGCAAGCAGCTGCTTGAGGGGGTACTTGTTTATTTTTTTTAACAGTAAAATTGCTTTTCTGGAAACAACTTTGCAAAATATACCATCGATTAGTTTATCCAGAAAAAATGTTCTTGAATTACATTATAGAAAGCTTGTTATTTCAATTTAACTCGCAGCAGACTCATTTCCAACCAATGTTAAGGAATGGATTGTATAAGGAGTAAATTTTGCCAATGGGTTATTTTGTTTAAGACATTGTGGAAGGAATATGTGAATCTAATATTTCCGCAATCATCAGGCTTGCTGCCAAATGAGCCATTTGCCTTTGTAAATAATCGACCCATTGTTGTAACTTTGAGCCCTACAATTATTAATATTTATTTTAAACATTACAATATAATGATTTATAAATTATTCCTGGTATTCAAAGTTATTGGTAAAATAGAAAGAAATATTTCCTATAATTTACTGTGTAAGGTATTCAAACAATTGTACAATTTGACTGATGTTGAATCTACGAGTACTGAAAAAAATTTGAAATTTTTTTTTCCAGTTCTTTAATGATATTTTTTCATATTTTGGCAATAATTATATTCTTCCCAAATAGAAGACAAATAATGAACCTTTCCTTATATTGGATTGGAGGATATTTCAATAATGGAGCAATAATGAACCTCTCCTTTAGTTAGCATTTAAATGCATTTGCAGAAATGGGTCAATTTCTGCCAAATACTACAAAATGACGATATAATTTTCATTGTGTTCGTTTTGAAATGTTCTTATCACAGAGAATGTGACATTACTCCATGATCACAACAATTAGGATATAAATCAGAAAAATATTAGAATATGATATGCTATGTCAAAGAAAGATATGGCATTTTTTCAACAGCTACCAACAAGGTAGGATCAAGAGACCCATGAGCCTCAAGTATGCAACAAGATTCCTACGGCCCACCAGGCCCGCTCTTAAGCTGCGGTGAGAGAGGTACCTGCCCTGGGCCCCACGTTTCGAAAGAGCATTGCGTACAACAAAAAATAAAATTAGTCGACAAAAAACAGAAAAGAGGAAAATGCGCAGAAATAAAAAAACACAGTGTGACGAGAAAATTACAAACCTACTTAGAGACCGGATAGTCAAAGAAATGATACCTGGCAAATATTTTTTGCCCTGCGGATCATAAGAGGGACAATAGGCCGCTGAATTTCTCTGCTTGCCATAGCATCACTTCCAGGAGCAGTCAAAATGCTGGCTGCTTCTGTAGCCTCATTTTCATCCGTGTGTGCCACTTCACTTCCACCCAGTGTTTCCCTGCTTCCCTCACTGCCATGATCTCGCACAAAACAGGCCTTAGTGAAATTTTACCACAAGGCTTTTTGGAATTCTGGTGGTATATTACAGGTGTGTATTACTCTAATCTTGCACCAGAATCAACAGTTGCCTCTAACCTTGCAGAGCCACATATTATATTAATTTTTTTTACCTTTGAAAGTGTAATATTTTTATCAGCAACTGCACTTTCTTTCTCATTTTCAAGGCAAAAGGCTGACAGTGTCATGCATGCACAAATAGTTTTGCCACTGCTGTCTTAGGACATTGTGCTTTGAATGGCCTTTTGAACCGCATCAAAAACATCCATTCCCTGCAAAGCATGTCGAAAGAGATTCTTTCTGGTGCCAGTTACGAGCCCTGGGGCTCTTTTGATGCACCTTAGATTATCGCACATTGGGTGACTTCAGCTATCGGCATGGATCTCGATTATTTTAACTATTATGGAGCTCGCCAGCTGTCTGCCTTTTTCTGCGAAACAAACTTGCGTGCACAGCAGGTGATAATTCCTCTCACACGTATGCCAGAGTATTCTACTGTTGAACTAATGCCAACTTTGTTTTTTATTTTTCCATCATAAAAATCACATCATTTTCTTATTCAACCAGGAAATGATTAATTTTTCCATATCATATTAGCGAAAAAGCATATATTAAATGCTTGTAATTCTAGGGATACTCAGATATTATTTTAATGGTTTTCTAAGTATGCAGTTTTACTTTGAACTTTTACTGTAATCATATACTTGAAAACCAACTTAAAGACTTTCCATCTAAATCTAGTAGAATGCATTTTTAACAACACTTTGTACTCTGGAGGTCTTCATCCAGTTTTTATAAAGATATATCAGAGTCCTTCAGAATGGAGACATACTCCCTTTCACATAAAGAATGGAGCAGCAAGACTCCTGCAAAAAGTTTGTTACACAATTCATTGCTTATTACACTTAACCACAAAACCCAATGAAAATCAAGATATGACACCTGAAAATGTATCAATCCTCAACTGTCTCTGTATGAGGCAGGCATAGCCATAAAACTTGAGTAAAAATTATAATATAGTATGGCCGAGTGGTTAGCACGCTTGGCTACTGATCTAAGGGACCTGGGTTCGAGCCCCGGAATTAGGCATGGATGTGTGTGTCGTTTTTCTGCTGAGGTCCTGCCATCCTCTCAGATCTCCTACTGTGGCATATAAACTGACAGGCTCCTGTCAGACCTCTGTGGCAAGCAGCTGCTTGAGGGGGTATTTATTATTATTTATTTTATTTTAATAAGTTTTAAGTCTGTAGGGGGCCATTTAGAGTTGTATAAAGGATTTTACAATTCAGAAATGGTACTTTTACTAAGTTTACTAAGGTATTATTTGGTAATCAAGATCCTTTTTAACAGCTTGTTATTTGACCTTTGGGGTACTGAGGATGTCTGAAGTTTGCCTTCCCAGAAAAGAAATTGGCTGGCTGTTGGAATGAAAAAATTAAACATTTGCTGGTCTCTTGGAGGTGGCCATGGCCCTCTCCTTATGGCTGCCACTGGTATGTGGTCACCATAGCTCTTCACGTAAAGGAGCAAGAACCTGGAAATTTGGTAGGAGATTAAGAATATCATGAGGGTGTACAGTCAAAATATTGACTTGATAAGTTTAATATTTTTAAAAAATCAGTGTTTTGGATAAAGCATTCTTTATCTCTTCCATTCTCCTTTCATAACTTCTTCATTAGCAATTTCTAATTGTGAAAGACACCAGCCATTGTCAGATCCCTCGCATTCCCAAAGACATTATTATATTAAACAATCCATTGCAGGTACTGATCTTTTTCACCCAATATTGGGTCAGACAGGTGGAACCTGCATACAAAATTTGGGACATTTCAGTCAAGTATCTTGGGAATTGCAGACGACTTAAATTTGTCAAAATGGATATAAAACTTATAATTTGCATATAAACAAAGCAGTGGGTTATGAGAATGTGCACCGATGTCAACTACAACCTGAGCAATACTGGGCAAATTCTTGTAGTCACTAATATACTGGTGTAAAAGTAATTACATTTGATTTTGCACTTTAAAATATTCCTGAATAAAAAAGGTGTTTTTAATTGCTCACTTCCATAAATTATACATAATGATAATGTACACTAGAAAAAGGACATTTCTTGCATAAGGTGTGGAACTATTTGCTGTGTGGAATTACATCTGTGAGTTGTTGTTGCTAGAACTCATAGGTGATGGCATCATTTTGTTGTTTGTTGCCTTCAATGATATTCAGATTTTGCCACTCCATTCTTTATCTGATATGGAGTATAGTTTCTTTTATTATCACTCAAGCTAATCTGTTACTTCAGTTCAAAATATTAACATTGTTGTTATAAGCATTTTTATCATTTGTGAAAAATATAGCAACGATTTTTAATGTATATAATGTGATCATTTAATTTGTGGACAGAAGCAAAAAGTTACATTAAATATCATCCACTGAATTGTCCTAGCATTTGTCTTTCTCAAAATACTCTCCCTTGAACTTTACACATTTTTGCCATCATTGTACCCATGCATTAAAAGCATTTTTGAAGCCATTTTTCGAAAGCATGCAAAGTGTTGTCATTGTGGTTCTGCAAGCTTTGTTGTTGGATGCAAAATGTTTCCCTTTTAAAGCTTTCTTCAGTTGCAGAAAAAGGAAAATATTACAGGGTGCTAAATCTGGAGAATATGGAGGATGTGGCAGAACCTCAACACTTATGGCAGTGATCACTTGGTGCACAATTTTAGCCATATGGGGCCTGGCGTTGTCATGATGGAGAAACCTAGTTACACCAGAAAGTTCCAGACATTTTTCACGAATGGCATGCTGAAGTTTGGTTCTGAGAACCTTCCAGTAGGCTTCCTTATTCATGGTTGTTCCACGAGACATAAAGTGAGTAACAACAACACCTTTGATGTTAAAAAACACAAGAGTTATTTGTTTCCTAGCTGAACAAGAAACCCAAATTTCCCTTGGGTCTCGGTGAATCAGGATGCTTCCATTGACTCAACTGTTGTTTTGTTTTGGGGTCGTAGTGAAAGATCCAAGTTTCATCGCAAGTCACAATTTGACTCATGAAGGTTGGACCCTGGCTTTCGAAACGATTAAGCATCTCCTTGCACGGCCGTACCCTTTTTTGATTTTGTTCTGGAGTCAAACTGTGTGGAATCCATTGAGCACAGATTCGTGACATTTTCAGATGGGTTTTCACAATCGCGTGAGCGCTTCCATATGAAACTGACATTTTCACAGCCCTTTCACGAAGTGTTATTTGTCTGCCTTCATTCAGGATTGCCAAGGTTCTTTAGATTTGCTCAGGAATTATTGAGGAAGAAGGCTGGCTGGGTCTTGGGTCAATGGCAACAGATTCATGTCCTTTGAATTGCTTATGCCACTTAAAAATGGCAGACCTATGAAGACAGTCATTACCATAGGCTTCACTCATCTCTTCAACAGTCACAGCAGCACTTAGGCTTCGCCTAACACAATAACGAATGACCTACCGCTGTTCCGTCTGAATTTCTGGCATTCTGAACGAACATCTATGACACTCAACTCGAATCACCGTCTTAACACAACAGTAGTCAGCGCCAAATGATTTTGGCATGTGAAGCCTCCTTCACAGCAGTCATGCACAGCGTCATCTAGTATTACTTTGGAAAAAGTGCTGCCTACGAGTACTTATGGCATCAGTCCACAAATCAAATGATCACCCCTCGTATGTTCCATATATGAAGGAAAAGCATTTACATAAGTTGCTCACCTAAAATGTCTGATTCCATTTTAGAATTTTAATGTAATAAAAGTAAAAATGTTTATAATGGGAGAAAGTGAATTTTGCAGCTATACAAACTGTAATGTTAAAGAGTGAAAAATCGCAGGTTATGGTTTGATTACTTGCTTTTATTTTTCTGTGCCAGATCTATTATGAACTTTGTAATTACAGTATATTTTGATATTTGCATGGTATACGAAGCCAACCTGTTTTTTTACAGATAATGGATAATGAAATGGATGACTATATGTCAAGTTCCTTCTTAAATGTGACAGAAGATATTCGACCAGGTCTATTAAAATCTAAAGGATTGAAAAGGAAGTATGAAATTGAAAAAAAAAGAGAGGAATCTAATAAGCAGCATTATATCAAACCTCGTAAAGTATTGGAAGAGGAAAAAAGAAATGCTGGCATGGATTGTGCACTAACTTCTGATAACAAAGGCTTTGCACTTTTGCAAAAAATGGGCTATAAACCTGGCATGAAATTAGGCAAACCAAAACCAGAAGCATCAAATTCTGGTCTAAAAGAGCCTATTAAGGTACAAATAAAAGCTGGTAGAGGTGGTTTGGGCAGAGATGAGGAAATAAAAAAGAAACTGGCCGAAAAACAACAAAGGAGATCAAGCATAAAAGTATGGAAAGAAAAGGAAACTGCTCGATTGACAGAAGAATTTCGGCAGAGAATGAAGGACAAAGTTGTATTCAAGCATCTAATTAGTGATTTAAGAAAGTGCCAGAAAGTATGTGAACAGTTGGACACAGACAGTGGCATTGAAGAACCAGTAAGACCATGGTTTTGGTTTTCTGTTAGGAGAGAAAGTGAAGAAGGTGATGAAGAAGTTGAAGAAGAGGAATGTGATGAAGATGAACCATTAGAGCCTGAAGAACAGCTGTGTATGTTATTGGACTACCTAAGAAGCAACTACTTGTACTGTGTTTGGTGTGGTACCAGATATGACAGTGAAGATGATATGTTTTCAAATTGTCCTGGCACAGAAAAAGATGATCATGAATGAGTTTATCCATTTTCTTGTTGTGATTTATTCTATTTAATAATTAAGTTGCTCGATATTTATATGTATAAAATCTTCCTTTACACATGATTTACCTTCTGCATTTGTTTTCTTTTACTCTAATATGAGATTCTGAAAATGTAACCAAAAGTTAATGCTCTTGGGAAGGTTCAGTTTTCGTCTTGGAATGATAATAAGTTTTAATTTTCCTTAATGGATAATTCTCAATAAACATGGTCATCAGAAACTAATGGAGCATATGGCCAACAAAAGGACATCTTAGAACCTGACCCAAGTCTTCTTGGGGAAGCATGTAATTTGATACTACTTTCTGATTCTACTCATTAACTCCATGAACCTCCCCTCTGGTAGTGTGTAGTAACTGGCACTCATCAACTCATTATTCCACTGTAAAAGGCCTTATTTAAAATTGCTCTGTTTATTTTATGTAGCTGATAAGAAAATGACAATACAGTATTGCCCATAAAATAAGATTACCCTCTAATTTGTCAACAGCAAATAATGTTATTTGGTACTAATATTTGTTTGATATTTTGGAATTAGTAGTATATCATTGTTGATATATAATAGCTTTTTGATAACTATTGCAAATAAATATATTATAAGGCTTTCTTAAAGACTTGGTTGTATTTGCATTTTGTAATGCTATTTTTTATTGACATTGACCTTTGAAAAGTTTATATGATAAAATTTTTTGCTCTGGAAAATTGATTTAGTCAAAAACATTTTCAGTTGAATACTTTTGGATTCTTTCTCAGTGACTGAGTTTAGACAATCCAAATTTTCAGTTATAGAACTATAATATCAATTATCACAACTGAAATATTCCTAAGCTGGTCTGGTTATTTTTGGATTGATGAAGTATAAATATTTTTGCTTTAACTCAGTAAGGCATGAATGTTCATGTTGTCTTTATGCTGAGGTCTCGTCTTCTTCACCAATGTCTATGACATGTTATTAAACTGACACGCCCCTCCCAGACCTCTGTGGCAAGCAGCTGCTTCAGGGGTATTTTTTTTTTAAGTAGACTCCACAAAAAGTATTTACAATATGTGGGTGAAGATCAGTTGTAGTAAAATTTATTACAATATATCCTATTAGAAAGTGCTGTTCTCAAAATTCCTATTGTTGGCTCATGATTATTATTATTACTGCTAATGTCAATGTCTATAATGACAAAGGTTATCTCTAAAAAAATTGTACAGATACAGGAAACTAGAAATAGTCAATACTTTCATCAAGTCTTTATTTACAATTCAAAGTAAGAACAAAATCCATTAAAGTGCATCCCCTGAATAGAGTCAAGTTTTATATAAAAAACATGCCTGAGTGATTCCTTGTAAATTCAACCAAACCAGTTACATCCACACGTCACAGATTTTAGTTAATTGAGTAATTATTAATACATATAAGTTATGTGGTTTTTACAAAAATATTTTCAGTAGCTGTTGAATTTCTGAAAGGAGTTGTAGCCATTTTGCTGAGGTGTCACTTTTCTCACATCTTCTGTCAGACCTCTATAGCTGTTTTATGGGTAGTTTTTTTTTTTCATGATATGCAAATTGCTTTATTCAAGTTTTCCATTTTTAGCACATTTAAAAAAGGAACTAATATTTTCCATTTTTTGTTGTCAGTCTGCCATCTGTAAATATACAATTTTTTAGAGATAACTTAAAATTCTTTGGGTTTTAACTGTATTGATGAAATATGATTCCTAATAGTTTTAATAGTGCCCTCTAAATCCATTGTAGAAATTTGAAATTTTGGTGCTAAAATGTGATGGTCAAGAGATTTACAATGGCAGCAATAATTTGCTCTCTTAGCACTACGGGGATATGGGAAAACACAACTTTTTTCTTATTTTAAGAGAGAAATGAAAAATTCTCTTTTTTATAGATACTAATAAAATATTCCTAGTCATCCATTAGTTCGTTCATTTTCCTAGCCATCCATTAATTCGAATTTCCACTGTTTTGTCATTAATGTTGTTACCTTTAAATATGGAAAATTAAAAATTTCATTCTTTTGAAAATGAGCACCTCATGTTTGCTAGAGGTGATATGTTATTTTATTTACAACGTATCTGAAACATATAGGACAGAAAATGTCCTAGAAACTACTCCTACTTTATGCAGGGATTTGCCTTAGTAAAATTGGAGTCACTACTTAACCTCTGCTTCAGTTGCAGTTAGCACAACACACAAAGTTGCCAGCTGGAACAGTAACTAGCTTCCTAACATACTCTGCCAATTGAGACCTAGTTTTCTCTACTTCTATTGGTAGATAAGAACAGCAAGTGTTGTACTATTGCAATTTTTGATTGTGAATTAAAATGTCTTAAAATGTTATGAAATTTAAGCATTTAAAAATTTTTAATTTTTGAAAGCAAATTGTGATTTTTGTGGTTCAGAAACAAACACTTGTACATAATACTCCAACTTTTGTACAAAATTTTAAGTATAGTCATTTCTAGATAATGAGAAAAAAATATATTAACATTTTATCTATATTGTTAGTAACACAATTCAGGGGATTACCAGTTCCATTTACCAGCCCAAATCATCTCTTGAACCAAATGATTATCAGTAACACAGGTGAAAGACATATTTTTTCTTATCTAAAATATTACCATACTTCAGATTTTGTACAGAGGTGAGATAAAAGGTACAATGGGTTCCCAATTACTATGAGGCAAGGTACATCCAAATGCAAAATTGAATTGTAGCACACATCATTTTGAACAATTTTCTGAATTAGGGAACCGTAATGTGTGAATCTAGGAAGTTTGATAAAATAATATATTTACTAGCTAATTTGCATTATTTTCCAGGTGGTGTTTTGTGCTGCTGACAATTTATAGCAATGATCTTATTTGTTAAAAAAAACAAATTTAATATCTAAGAACTGATCATACATTTTATTTTGTAAAAATTACTATTTTAAATTAAAAAGACTGAATTTTTTTCATATTAAAAATTTGTGGATTTTTTTAAAATAAAATAAATAAATAAATACCCCCTCAAGCAGCTGCTTGCCACAGAGGTCTGACAGGAGCCTGTCAGTTTATATGCCACAGTAGAAGGTCTGAGAGGATGGCAGGACAACTGTAATAATTTTATGAATTTGATTTTTTGTTGAATTGACTACTAACATGTGCAGTAAAATTTCTTCGTGCATCTGGATCCTTGTAACCTGGCTATTAATGCCTTAGTTCATTGTATTAGAACTTTATGTACAATTAATTCCAAGTTGGGACCTTTGCAACCTCATTCGTGTCTACTACCAAGGGTAGTGAGAGTTAAAGGAAGATATCCTTGAAAATCAGTAACTCAAGATGTCAAAAGAAAAAAGTCAATTAGATTCAAACATATCAACTCCACCCCCTTCTCCCTCATTGGAAATTTTGGGGTATGCTATTGAACTTGCATTGTCAGATGACTGCCTGTGCCCCTAGGTTTTTTTTTTTGTATTAGTAGATTCATTGCAGGAGTTTTCAAACTATATTCCTTGAGTTTCATGAAAGCTTTCTGTGTTTCTCTGAGAGACCAAGAGGAACCAGAAACACTTGATGATTCAATTATTTATCAGACTTGCCTACAGTTATGGAATATTTCTTGCATTCCAACAGAAATATTTGATTGCCTTTACAATTCTTTTGCTGCCTCTGGAAATGTGTCTCAGTTACCATTAAAAGGAAAAATAACAGCTGCTTGATATATATATATATGAAACATTGAGGCACTTGTTAAATATTAATCAGCATAAATTTTGTTTTAGTACTGTTTGGCTTACCAGCACTTGATTAAAGTTTCAAAAAATAAAAATTCAAATATAAGAGTTTCACAGGGAGGGGAAATCAAATGTAAAGATTCCATGACTTCTTCAATATTCTTCAAGTTTGAAACCCCTGGTTTATCGCAATTTAGCAAATTACTATTATAACTTGCTGTGTGTTAGGTGCCAAACCTTTGGTAGTTTCAGCTTTTTAGGTTAGTTTGCTTCTTAAGTCTTTGAAAATTGTCACAAAAAATGCAAATGTTTACTCCTCGGGAAAAAATTGTGAAGTAAGTATTGCTAGAATAGAGTAGGAATTGGTGTTTATTAAATTGGTACAAATTTTGAGTTATCAAATACACAAAAATCCCATCCTCACCTTTGTTAAAGCAATGGTGCAGACGTGAATATCATTGTAATAATCTGTTTAAGTAGTAGTAAAACATCTGATGAAGAGGGAATTTTTGTTATTAATGAACAAAACCTTTATTGAAAGGAATGTGCATTATTTTATATGAGTTTTGAAAGCTGAAAGAAGCTTGAATATATTATCAATTAATTGCATTATTTTGCAATATTTTAAACTTTGAAAGCAAATCACAAATAAAAAAATTTAATGTTGTAATGGTTAATTTCTAAAAAATTTTAATACTTAAAATATCAGTATTTTTTGCATCCATTAATAAATTTTATGTAAATTAATTATAGTAATTTAATGTGTTCCAAGCTAATTTGTTGAAATGGAAATGCTGCCTATTCTTTGCAGAATGTGCATTTAAGGGTTATTAAAGGGACTATTATGTTACAATTCAGTTTTTGCTTTTAATAATCAAATATCACCTTTTTTTGTACTGTTATATATCTGTTACATTGATTCCAACAAGAGTTTGCTTACGAATTAGAGGTATGCATATAGGCTTTTAATGAAATAATAATAATTATGCAGTAAAATGAACCAGTGAGTTGGTACCAATTACATAATGCTAAAAATAAGGATTGAAATGAATTTTTAATCTTCTTTTTTTACACATCCATATCTCACTCAAAATTTGAACCTGGTTATCTTTCCACTTCAATCTAACATGCAAACAAAACATTAGGGTAGAAAGCTGGAATGCATGCCTTAAAAACCTTTTTGGTGTGGTCATGTCTATAATTTAAACAAAATTTGGATATGGTATCAATGAATGGATGACATGACTTGAAGGATGGATGAAATTAACTTATCATACTTGAAGACTAAATTAATGAGGACTCATAGTATGGAAGGCAACATCAAAATTCTTTAGTTTACAGAGGGCAATATTTTTATGAAATGTCTCAAGGTTAAACAAATACTGTAATTGAATTATGCTTTCAAAGCAATACAAGAACCAAAATTTAAGATTGTCAGTTGTTTTTAATCTCTGAATTCTGCTTGTGTAAAGGATTCCCATTCTCCAGTCAAGACGGAAACTTGTTAACTTAGTGTAATTGTGATAGATTGGAGCTTCCCATCAATCTTTCAGGGCGTGGCTCGTTGCTTAATGTGCTATTCAACAACATACAGCAGTTTATATTAAACCCATTAGTATCTCCATTTTTTTACTTAGGGCAGTTCTCAGATTTTCGTTTGGGAAGTCTCACAGAATGAAATTTTTTTATCAGTACTATGCAATGGCATAGCTAGGGAAGAAGGGTTTGCTCCTGACACAGGAAAATGGGGCATAAACTCAAAAATTTCATTTTTGTTTGGGACACAAATTTTTTAAACTTGCCTTTGGGCCAAGAATAACCTAACTGTATGTATCATTGGTGTCATAAGCCAATGAACCACAGGTTAATAGTCAGAATTCTATCAATATTAGGACACATGTACCTCAGACTAAGGATAAAAGTTTATTGAAAAAATGACTTTGTAATTTGTGGAAAATATTTGGTGGTTTTTGCATATTGAGATGAAAAAGATCATTTAATGAGAGAAAACAAATAAGTTACAACCATATATATATACGTATTTTATTAAGTGAAGCATTTATGATTGTAATCTTCAAACATAAAGCTGAGTCCACCATCTATAATAATTAAATATATATATTTGAATTATGCTTTCAAAACTTTTTTGATTTTAAATTTGAAATATATGCATTATTTGTGAAAGCAAATTTGTTCTCCCAAAATTTTGTATGCTGTGATTATTCTCCTCTTTAAAATATTTGTTACTAGAATAGTATATATAAATAAGGATTGAAGTTTTTGGTATAAAATGGACAAAATATGTATTTTGAAGTGAAAATTATTGCTGAGTTTTTTCCCCGTGTATATTTGTCATGTGACATGCAAACCAAATACCCACATCGCTAGTTCATCTTTTGCATAATATTCCAGGTGGAATACAAAACAAACCACTAATTTATGTATTTCATATTTATCATTTGAATATTGGAAAGATGTTTAAATAACCCCAAGTATTCAAAAGAAAATTAAATATTGTTGAATAAACTATAATTTTTCTGCAGAGCATTTTTCCTTATTTTAACTGCAAAGAGGCTTGTTTATGACTGCACCAATGTGACACTTATACAAGGGCCAAATTTTTGGGAATACCGAAAGCAACTTTATGCTTTAAAAAGTACCAATACGCCAAAACTCATGCAAGAAAAACAATTACCATGGTAGATCAGAATAGCAATAGATGTATTATAAGGATAGAGGACCTGAGTTGTAGATTCCCCCTATCATCAAACCATTTAATAAGCTTATGATCACAGCAAGGATTCTGAAATTGTGATACACTGAGCTATTTCAGTGTCAACAATGCAAATGAACAAAGTATGGTTTGATGTCATTCACAAATTGTTTTCATTATAAAACAAAGTCTTTAGTACTAAAGATAAAAAAGTAAATATCCAATTCCCTCAAGTAGCTGCTTGTCACAGAGATACTTTTGATAATTTTAGTATAACTTGTTCATTCATAGAGTAAAAAAAAGTCAGGAAGATAAATGTTTAAATATGAAAATGAATATTTTGTTTCTTAAATATTATTTTGTATAGATGCATTATCCCACTGCTTGCAGGTGGACCGTTATTCTTATTATCTATGCACTGTTTCCAACATTCCTGTACAGATGATAGATAGCATTCCTCCCATTAGTCATGGAAAGCTGTAGTAGTTTTAGTTTAGAACTACACACACTGGCCTCTGAATTAGAAATCTTTATTCTATACCAAGTGGGACCTCCTTTAGTCCGAATTACAGCACATATGCAGTTTGGCATAGATTCCACAATGTGTTGGAGTGCTTTTACATCTATAGCATACCAGGCATTCACCAGACAGTTCTTTAATTGGCTCAGATTTGATGGACAAGGACTTTGCCCTCAGATCTGTTTTTCTAACATGTCCCATACATTCTCAACAGGGTTCAGATTCAGACTTTGTGGTGGCCAGGGAAGATGGTGGAAGTCACTGTCATACCTCACTGAACCACTGCTGAATGCATCTTGCGCAATGGACAGTAGCATTATCATCCATGAAACAGCCATCACCTGCTGGATAAAAAGTCAACTTTGCAGGATGGACTTGATTGGCAACAATGTTCAAATGATCTTTGGAGGACACCTGACCTTCCAGCAATACCAGGAGACCTGTTCCGTACCAATAGAACATGCCCTACACCATAACACCACCTCCAGAACCTTGAGTTGTGTTTACAAGGCAAGCTGGGTCCATTGCTTCATGGGGCTCTTGCCAAAGTCTCTGCATACTGTCTTTAAAGAACAAGGTATACCATGACTCGTCAGATCACATGACTTTTTTCCAGTATCCAGTCATGGTGTTCCTGACACCACTGTAGGCGAACTTTCTGGTTCTTCACAGAAATCAGTGGTTTCCATATAGGCTTGCGACTGCTAATACCAATCCTCTTCAATTCCCTGCACATGGTTTGCTGAGATATGTGTTGGGAACAGCCTTCATTGAATGCTTCAGTCAATTGCTGCACACAGGAAGTGTCAGGAGTTGCATGGTTTCTCCATACAAGCCTTTTCAGACGATGGCGATCTCATTCCTAATAGATTGTTGTTGCACCACACTTACACTTCTTAGACAAACAATGTGGGTTATTTTTCCACAGATTAATTACCCGAGATATCTCACCTTTTGAGAAACCTGTCAGCTCTGCTGTTTTTAAAATTGTCGCTCCAGCCAGATGGGCACCCACAATAAGCCCTTTATTGAACCCCAAAATATCCTTTGTTTTCCTATTGTGATCAACACTGACTGATGATCAGCAGTATTAAATAGTTGCCTAGATCACGTGGTGATGCTCGTGACCACATATTTCGCATATACGTTGGGCACATGATGTTTATGTACATTTGCATAATGTTTTCTAATTCAGTGGCTGGTGTATGTAGTTCCTCTTGGTACGAATTTAATTATATAAATGAAGTGTAAGTTGAATCTATTGTCATTAAGTGATCACAGCTGTTGAAAGTAGGGGAAAGAAGAAAAAAGATATTGCCAAAGAATTCAGAATTCTTAACAGTATGTCATCAACCATTTTACAGAACAAAGAGTGGGGCCGGTGTGGCTCAATCGGTAGTGCGCCAGGCTCGTAATCTGTAGTTCCCAGGTTCGAATCCCAGCTGGGTCAGCGTTGAGATTTATCTCCGCAAAATTTCCCTGCCCACGGTCAGTAGGGGACACCGATGGGCTTGGAAAGGCTGCTGTCCGTCGGATGGGACGTTAAGCCGTCGCCCCGTGTGCGGGGCCACAGCTTAATGTCCCATCCGACGGACAGCGGCCAATTAAGGTATTAATGTGCATACCCTGTGCACATTAAAGAACATGCTTGGATGGCCTTGATGGGAGGCTACCATCTGTCTCCCAACAGCTGTTCCAGTGGGTCCCCTTCCCCAACCTTCTCTGAGCCTTCGGAGTCCATGTGACCTGGCCATTTAGCCCATGGTGTGCAAAAAAAGTGTCCCTCAGAGGTAAAACAACCCAAAAAACAACAGAACAAAGATATGGTAATGTAAAAGCTAGATTGCGGTAAAGGAAAAAGAATGCGGCATGTTCAATGTAAGAACGAAAACATTTCAGTAGGTGGGAATCTATTGCTGGTTTTGTAAACTGCTTATGTATATTTTTAGCACAGATATGATAACTTGAAGTTTTTTGTTTCCCTTGAGTTTCGAGTTTACTGTATAAAGAAATGAAGAAGAATCCTTCAGATATATCACTTAAATAGTCCTTTTCCCATCACTGAAATTTTGTCACTAGTGCTATAAGAGAAACAAAATCGCAAAACTTTACCAATAGCATTTTTAACGCAAGCAAAAATCATAAAATACAGTGGAATGTAATGAATTAAACATGTGGTAACTTCAAAGAGAAAAAATATTGCTCTTGTAGAATTAAATATAATGAGTTAATTAAATATAATGACGAACCTTGTAAATTTCCTTAACAATTATTTGTCTGGAGTTGCATGGAATTTGAACAAAGCTTTGGTTCCATTAAATGTTGATTTGACAGGAGAACCATTAACTGCAATAAGTTATTTTTTTCTTAACACCAGTGATAAGTACAAATGTTAGCATTCAAATTATACTTCTACCCAGGCAGGGATATAGAAAATCTTGAAGCATGAATGTAATATAAATAAGTTTAATGATTTTTTGCTTCTATTACTCTTAAAAACATTCTGAACCCCCTCAGAAATTTTAGAATCAAACAAATACTGCATAAATTATGTTTTATTTATTAATAAGTCTGGGCCTGTTTGTATATATTTTGCAGGATTATAGCTTTTCTTTTTTCACAAGGGCATAATGATAATTCCTATTCGCTGCTTCACCTGTGGAAAAGTAATTGGCAACAAGTGGGAGGCTTACCTAGGTCTTCTGCAAGCAGAATACACAGAAGGGTAAGTAATTCTAAAGTTTTATTTTGACCATTATTTTGGTCAGTATTCAGCATATCGAAAAATTCTTATTAAATCTCATTGCATTTTTATGCAGTGTCTGTATAATACCTAATACCAAAGTTTTTTCTTATTTATATTAGTAGTAAAACCCCAGTTGGGATGTTTTACCTCTGAGCAGCACTTTTCTGCACACAATGGGCTAAATTGCCAGGTCTCAAGGGCTCAAAGAAGGTTTGGGGGAAGGGGACCCACTGAACAAGTGTTAGGAGGCAGATGGTAGCCTCCTGTCAAGGCCATCCAGCGTGTCTTTAACATGCACAGGTATGGTTCTCCTGCACATGGGGCCATGGCTTAACATCTCATATGACGGACAGCAGCCATTCCAAGCCCTTCAGTGTCCCCTACTGACAGAGGGTAGGGTGGGAGGTTTTGCGGGGATAAAGCACAACTCTGGCCCAAGTGGGGCTCGAATCTTGGAACTGCAGATTATGAGTCTGGTGCACTACTGACAGCCTCCTCTACCCCACACTCGCCGATAGGTAGTGGTCAATGAATGCCCCATTATATCCTAAACGTGTTGATTGAGTGAAAGATCGGTAGGATATGCAGACCTAGGAAGCAAATCCACATCATGTAGGCACTGTCGAGATATAAGATCTGTACATAGGTGTGCACTGTCTTATTGAAAACTAATGTTTGGAAAAGAGCATGAAAGGGTTGTTAAATCCCTGAATGGTTTTCAACATCAGTGGTAAAACTTAACTTTTTGAATAAGGGAAGCAATTTTCAAAGCATTGCTCAAATTCAATCAAAGCACCGTTCTGGTACTTATGTTTCCAAATCATTAAACTGGAGCTCTGTTCCAGCACTTACATTTTGAAATCATTGAACGAAACTCCATTCTAGTGCTTACGTTTTCAAATCATTTAACTGTAACGGCATTTTTTGAATTTTTCGAATAAGAAATTGGAACAGAACACTGTTTGGATACTTCATGTTTCTACACTGAGTGCGGATAATTCTATCATTTTTAAAGTAAATTTTTTTTTTGTCCTGCCATCCTCTCAGATCTTCTACTATGGCATATAAACTGACAGGCTCCCGTCAGACCTCTGTGGCAAGCAGCTGCTTGAGGGGGTATTTATTTATTTTTTATGTATAAGCTTACCATATTTTTATACAATCAAAAATTACTCTTTTTCAGACACAGTCACAGAGAACCTGTGACTGTGTCTGAAGAGATTAATGTGTGGTGAGTGAACTGTCCATTTAAAAAGTTTATATAATTATTATTTCAATGTATTTTAAGAGTTAGAGTTAATTGCAATTGTGTTGATCATCCCAGGATCAAAATGAGAATTTCAAATTTTGAGTATATAGAATTAGAAGCTTAAGTATTCGAATTCTTCCTTATGCTGTAGACTGTCTCTTGGGTGTTTCCGCTAAATCATTGCCATCATAAATAATTAACTCTTAACATCCTTGCATATTGATGTCATGTGCTTAAGTGATGTATTGCAGAGAAGCAATGATTAGTAAGACGCAAGATTTTCACAATTGGGGCTGAGAGCAATAAATTTGAAGGAAATAACATTACAGCACCAGAACTGATAAAAATTCTACTGTGTGCAATTCTAAGAAATCAAGAATATGAATACATTAAATTGTGCACATTGCAAAGGTAATATTAAAAACAATAATGATATATGCTGAGATGTTCAGGTGAGTGTGTCAGTAATTTCCATTCAAGTTCTGCTACCTACAATGAAGATACTTTTTAGAAAATGAGTAAAAACACAAAAATGTGGTGGCAATGTATGAAATGTAAAAACAAACTTGGTATTTCACTAGGCAACAAGATGCCAAAGGATCTAACAGTACAAATGATCCACCAACAGAATTTGATAAATTAAAATGGCTGATGCAACAAGTGACTGAGATAAAGAACAATACCGCAGCAATCTGTGAAATTAGGACTTTTGCAGAATTTGCTTCAGAATCAGCTTTATGCAAATCGAAGCAACTGCAGGTAAATGACGGCATATATTAAGGTCGTGAAACGGTATAAATAATACCTGATACTGAGCACTGTTAATCAGTATTATTCTTGTTCTCAGATGGGAAAGGCGGTGGACTTAAGTGAGTTTGACAAAGGCCAAATTGTAATGGCTGGACGACTGACTCAGAGCATTTCGAGACGGCAAGGCTTGTGGGGTGCTCACAGTCAGCTATGGTTAGTACTTTCAAAAAGTGGTCAGAGGGAAAAACCACTGGCAAGATATGGGCTGACAATGGCTCATCGATGCTAGAGGTGAGTGAAGGCTACCCCGTATGGGTATGAGCCAACAGAATGGATACTGTGATGCAACTCGCCCATAATTTGAATGCTGGTGACAGGAGTAATGTGTCACAATACACAGTACAATGAATCCTGCTAAAAATGGGGCTGCATAGCCGCAGGCCGCTCTGAGTGCCCATGCTAACCTCGGTTCACTGTCAACAATGCCTGCAATGGGCATGTGAGCATCAAAACTAGACCTTGAATGATTGTTAGAAGGTCATGTGGTCCGATGAATCTCGTTTCCTGTTGCACCATGTGGACAGCTGGGCATGTGTGCATCATTTACCTGGGAAAGTGTTAGCACCATGGGATGAAAACAAGCTGGTGGAAGAAATGTGATGCTTTGGGCAAAGTTCTGGGAAACCCTAGTTCCAGTCATTCATGTGCAAGAAATTATTCTACCATCTACCCAAACAGTTCTTTCATGGCAATGGAAGAAGGCCCTTCTAGTAGTGCCTTCTTCCAGCAGGATAATGCACCATGCCATACTGCCCGGATTGTTTGAGAATGGTTCATGGAACGTGAGTGTCAGTTCCTGGGGTTGGTAGAATATAACTGATTCACGACACCCACAGGTAAGGACGCAAGATTTTGGTTCATTCTGTATTGGGCTTTTGACATTTGAGAATTGCAGAAAGATAACCAACTCCAAGTTTTAAACAATAACAAAAGGTTTATTAAATGAAAAAAAATAAATACCCCCTATGGAAAATATATAGTCTCCCCGAACACTGACGTTGGCTACTGGCTAAGTTGGCTACAATCATATTCGGATTGCTTAACAGGCTGCGATTCTGTGCACCTAACAGAGGAAAACCTCTCACTTCGTGAATATCTGTTCACTGAAGTACCTCTATGTCAGCTCCAGCCAGCGCCTAATTCAGAACTGTCTGACCATCTCACGGGACAGTCATTTGTCTCGCACTCCTTGATCAATCGAGGTGGGCCAATCACTGACGATCAGCTACCATAAACCTGTCTTGCTGATTACAGCAAGACATACTAGCAATAAACAGCTTTAGTCAGTGGTGGAAGAAAGGAAACAGTTTCACATAAAGGATTACAAATACAATGTCAAATACAAATATATACATGCAATGACAAAATCATATCCAGGTATCGCATCGAAACCTGGCAATGAGGAAGACGTCCAGGTATTGCCCTAGTCTTCAAATTCCCCAGACATCAATCAAGCATTTATGGTTTGTGTTGGAACAGCATATCCAATCTGCAGTGGCTCAACCACATAACGTACAAGAGTTAAAGGATCTGCTGGTGATGTGTTGGTACCAGTTGCCGCAAGACACCTTTAGAAATCTTGTAGCTCCATGCGTCCCTAGTTAAGAGCTGTTTTGGCAGCACATGGAATACCAACATCATATTCAGCAGGTGGTCATAATTCACTGTATCTGTTTCAACCCCATAAAATTGGGCAACGAAACGTCTGTCCATTAGTAACTAAGAGGATCAAAAACTTACTACTCCATAACTTTTACGTCTGCATTCATAACGGTAGCGCTCCCAGAAATTTCGGACGATTCCGGCGGTTCAATCCCAACCCACTGCAGCTGGGAATTTTGAATGAACATTACATATGTAGTTTTCTTGCCATTCCAATGATCAAGAGGGACCCCATAAGAGGGATCTCTTACAATATTTCTTCCAAACTACAACATATTTCTATTTGAAATCATACTAGTAAAATCCTGTTGGGAATTCAATGTGAAATCTTGATAAAAATGCGAAATTTTACATAAAAGTTTTTGAAGTGTGAAAGTTTTTTTTATATTAATTTAGTACTGTTATGTAATACAGTCTTGTTTCGATCGTCACTGCCAGTTCGATTATAGCGATCCTTAATTTATAAATTTCTGTTTAGAACTTATATTAAAATTTAGAGCAGTTGCGAGTTCGAACCTGGGTTCTACTATAGTTACAGAGTTGAAGTTTCAGTACTGTAATATGTAAAATATATACAAGGTAATTTATGTTCAGCGACAAGTTTCTGGAAAACTTTAGCATATGCGAAGGCTTGTTTCAATAGAAAAGGGAATTACACTCTAGATCCTAAATCATATTGCGACATACATTATTTGCGAACAGTAATTCGTGTGTACCGAAAAAAGCTGAACAATACACAATTTGTTATAAATTTATTACCATACGAACAAAAGTTTTTACATAAACTTAACGATCTGGCAATCACTTTCGGTTCCGACTTCGTCGAAGTTACTGATTGGCATTTTTTATACAAGAACTAACTCTCAATAATTGAATGGCAAAGAATGTAGAGGGAGAAGAAATTAAGCTTCCATAGAGATTAATGTAAAATCGAGTATCGTGCATTTGGCGTAGAGGTGAAACGAACATTACATGGGACGAACGCTTTTGTAATTACATGTTACTGTCAACATCCATTCTCTTCGCTTTTCCTATGTAATAATTTCCCATTGATATCCTACAGAGTATATTAATATCAGTTCTGGTCCCTGTGTCTATGCAACCAAGAAAGCTCTTAATTGTAATAATTTATTTTATAAATTAACTTCCGGCTAATTTCAAATCTTCTCTTTCCGTTCAATTTATAATTGTTGGTTCAACGAAAAATAATTCCAATGGAGAAAATAAACCGTTATTAAAATCATGATATTATTTTTTTCAAATACAAAGTGCAGTTATTTTTTTTTTCCTTTTTTAAAATATAAATTTTTTGATGCATAATTCCTTTGCCCCTTTTTATTTGCTTCCCAGCTTAACAAATGCACGGTACGAATCGAAACACCACTTGAGGTCGCCACTTACGCTTTGTCAAAGCTGAACTTCTTTTCCATATACGTTCTTTGTTGAATGGTGATTGCGGGTTCTCCGCCACTGAAGAGACCCGGTTGCAAACAAATTTAAATGAAAACACTACCCTGTTAAAAATCATATCTGACGCAGCGATAATTTTTTTCAGATGTTTTTGACAATTGTTGAAGTCTATTTCTACAGGTAATCTGTGTATTTATTATGGATGCACTACCCCTGTTCTCTTTCTACTATTTTAGTTATGTACAGTATATATGTATATGACTTTTGACTTCTAAATTTCTAGAATTTTTTCTCTGACACTTGCAAAACCTTTTTAATACATGTAACTGCATTTTTAGAATGAACCTATTTAACCTAATTTGGTTGTTTAAGCGAAACATTTAAAAAGAAAAATCGATATTTTTCATTGCAGTAATTGTTTATAAAATCTGTGGCCCAATACGTAAAACACATTATTTTAATTATTTAAGTGCACATCTCAGTGCTTTAATCAATATTTGAGCTGATATACGAGAAGTATGGGCCATCGTTGAGATTTATCTCCTCAAAGCTCCCTACCCTGCCCTCTGTCAGTAGAGGGCACCGATGGGCTGGGAAAGGCCGTCGTCCGTTGGATGGGACGTTACGCCGTGGCCCAGTGTGTGAGAGAGCCATACCCAGTGCACGTTAAAGAAGACACTGAGTAGCCTTTACGGGATGCTACCTTCTATCACCTAACAGTTTTCCAGTACTCCCAACCTTTTCTGAGACCTCGGGGTGCTTGTGACCTGGCCATTTAGTTCATTGTGTGCAAAAAAGTGCCGTTCAGAGGTAAAACAACCCAACCTCGGTGCTTTAAAACAGAAATAAAATATAGAACATGAAAAGATTAAGTTTGAGAACAAATAATTAGAAATCATGAACATTTTGTCTCCAGTGGCGGTGTATGTATGAGAGGGGGGATACAATATTTTCGGAGATAGTCCTTGAAAATCTGACTCAGGTACAGCAAACCCTCCCCCCCCCCCCCCCAAAAAAAAATAAAATAACAGTGAACATGTCAACTCTTTTCCATTAAAAGATTCTCGGTTCTGTACACCACTGTACCTCACAGAAGGTTTATTACACTAAAACTACTTTATGATCGTATGCAATAAGAAAAAATATTCACAAATACACAGGGCTGGTATCGCCATACCGATTATTGAAATATCTCTGTACCGTAGCGGTTGTTAAATAGTATAATAATAACTACGATATGCGGTAAAATTAATAACTCAAATAGTTCAACCTAATTGTCGTAGGCAACCATTGATAGTGGGCCTCCTGTCGTAGCAACACTGTATGCCAGTTCTGTCCATATCACTGTGTGTATTGACGATTTCTGTGCGTTAGGAGTTCACCAGGTTATTAACCTCGAATTGCAAAGTTGCTACCACTTCTTAATAGTTTAGTTTTTACTTTGGTTTTATTGCTAAAGCATTTTAATTCTTGTTTCGTGTTAGATTTCATAAATTCAAGAATTTATAATAAAATATTTGAAGAAAGAATATTAGATAATTTAGAGAATAAAAGGGAAATTTCAATTATATACATTCTTTACACCCACGCTCGCAAACATTTTTTTTAAATTGTATAATTGATTTATATTACTGTACCGGTTGTTAAATATTTTGAATATCACCCCTGTAAATGCATTAGTAATAATCTCATATTTAAACTTATTTATATTACTAGAAAGTAATTGCAATGCTTTCACTTTCAAGAAACAGTGAAGTGCATCATAAGAACTTTCATATTTTACCAAGTTGCAACTATAATCTTAACTATAATATAGTTGTAACGGAAGTAGCTACAACTATAACGGATTATATTATTAGTAAGTTTCTATATGTTTCCACTGAACGTCATTTGGAACCTGGAATATCATTTGCATGTTTCATGCTTTCATCAGTGTCGAAGATGCCGCTATTTAACATAAACCGAAGTCTTTCCGCAAATTTTTATGTTTCCATTTTTCTGTCAATTACCTATATATGTTGTAAGTATTTTAATTATTTCTTTACACTTTCAGTAAAACATTTTGTCAAAATCATTTCAGGAGGGTTTTAATGCATGTGGATGTTAAATCAGTAGATATTTTCTTTAGTGAATGGATCGATTTTGTATGGATGTTATTTCTTGCAAAACGATTTTTACATACCAAATCTTTATGTATTTATTACCAATAGTTAATATTAATTATGGAAATAAGTGTTAAATTAAAACAAATACCTTGTACTTTGCAGAGATGCCCTCGATGCATTGGGTTTAAAGAGGTACTGTTGCCGTAGGATGTTGCTTGGCCATGTTGATCTCATTGAGAAATTGTTGAATTATGCTCCCTTGGAGAAATGAGACTTCCTTGCCACACGTGATCTCTTCGCATATGGTGTAAACTTTACTGGATTTCATGAATAAAACAATCCTGATATTGTGTATAAATATCTGATATGGCTTTTCTCGTCTTACAAGTGAATAAATAACTTTTGATAACTTTAAATAGATGTGTGTTGTATTTTACATTGAAATTTTTTTACATAGCTTAAGATTAAGATGGTTATTGCTCTTGCAGATTGAAATACACTTTTGCATTTTAGTGAAATTTTGTAAAGTCCACTGGATAATAAACACCAGTAGAGAATGAAAATTATATGCAGTAAATAAATGGTTGCGTGTGATTTCATGCTACTTTCAGGATTGTGAATAAATTGTTTATATCGATATTTACAAAGAATTTGCCTCATCCTGACCCCACATTTGAAATATGCGAACTCGAGACCAAATGTAATCGAACTCTATAAATTTAAAAATGTATTCCTCCGTGAATAAGTTCATGCAAAACGTATATTGCCGAAGAAAATTAGCAGGGATCGCCTTATAATAGCATTTCCCACAGAAAAATTTTGAGTTGTAAAAAATTAGGCTTCAGTACCTTACATTTAAAATTGTATCATCGCGATGCTCAGTGTACAGTTTGTCATTTCCATCCGTAACTATCGTTTGTTCAAAGCACCAATTCTGTGATGATGCATAGAACCGGCCAGGACTAGCAGCTAATATCCGACCCCGCCTCCTCCAGACCGTTAGTACCTTTCAAAAGAGATGCTCTCTTCTGGAAGTGGAGCGCTCCAGATCAGTGTGGCCTACTGTTCTCGAAAACTATGGCTACTTTTTTTTCCCCAGCTGAGGAGTGGTCAACCACACAGAGTCCTGGAGCTGACCATATAAACCCACTGGACTGAATTATGGCTCCGAGCTTGATTATGGATCCTGAATTTGCTGCACTGGTGGGCTTCTGTGGAGGTAATCTTATGCTGTGTTTTCTGTTTATTTGTGGGTTGATAGCCCCAAGTGAATAGATTCACAGGATATGTTTATCAGCTGGTGGATAATCCTGAGCAGAGGTCATCGCAGGCACCCGAACTCTTTGCTTCTACTGTCGTCGTCAAATTCTACATTGGAGGAAGTCTTCCAGTGTAGATGGCTTCAACCTTTAGTGGTGGGGGAACGGGTCTTTGCCCCATGTCTGCGATTAGGGGGCTGTTTGATATTGTCGGCATTCCCTCTCTCAATAAACAGAGTCTTTAAACATCCCACTAACCATTTTCTTTCCATAGGTAGTTGGAATGTGAGGACTCTGCACAGAGCTTTTTCTCTTGATGTCCTCACACAAGAATTCCATCGTTATAATTTAGATCTCGGCTTGCAAGAGACCAGATGGACAGATAAACGTCAGATTCTTAAAAATAATCTTAAATTTCTCTTTTCAGGGAGGGAAGTTAATAAGCATCACCAAGTCATTGGTGTGCTTCTCAGCACACTTGCTAGTGATGCTCTTCTAGGATATGAGGTTTATAGTAAAATTTCAGACAAGCATTAAAGACGAATGTCTTCTGTTATGCCCCCACTGAGGAGGCCGATGAGTAGGATAGGTTTTATGGACTTCAGAATATTTTGAATTCTGCCCAGAAAGGAGATAGATTTCTGTATATATTTGGCATTGCAACTTTGGCATTGAAGTGACTTCAATGCCAAAGTTGGTACTGACTCTGACCTTTGGGGAGGGGTGATAGGCCATTTTGCTATTGGTAGCTGCAATGGGCAACGTCTCCTATAGTTAAGTAAACTCAATGGTTTCAGAATAACACTTATTACAAACACCGCAACATACATAAGTACACGCGGGTTTCACCTGATGGGATGCATAAGAATATGATTGGTTATATATTAATTAACAGCAAATGGGCTAGTTCTATTAAGAATACCAGGTCATATAGGGGAGCTGAAATTGGATCTGACCATTACCTTGTTAAAAGGGTCTTGCAACTTAAACTTAAAAAGTGTGTTATGGTTAAAAAAATTTATCTTTAGTACTGAAGCTCTGAAAGACCCAGTTATAGATAAAGCATACCATGATAGGTTACTTAGTCATTATCACAGTCATGGTTTCCTTACTACTGAAGTTCAGAAAGAATGGGATCATTTTAAACAGGCTATTTTGGAAACTACGAGTAAATGTCCTTAATTAATACCCTATTAAACTTAATAGAAATCGACACAGAGAGCTTAATAAACGTGTAAAGAATCAGTTAGCCGCTGATAAGAATATTTGGCTTGATGGCTCGTCTGACAAAGCCCAGGAAGCAGTTGGACAGCACAAACAGCAGAGAGCTGTACCAGATAGTTAAGGTTTTGTGTCGTAGAAAATGAACAGATATACAGGGATTGAAGGATAAACAAGGTGAGGATTTTGTCATGGCTAGGTGGGCTGAGCATTTCAGTGATGTTCTAAACAATGTGGTTCTACTCCCATTGTTTGTAATGATGATAGATGCATTGGTGGCTTTAATGTTGGCCCTATATAATAAATTCAGATAAACACAATCTGAAGTTATTTTGGCTATTTCTAAACTTAAACTTCATAAATCCCCAGGGGTAGATGAAATTACTACGGAAATGCTTAGAGCTGGGAATGTTTCAGTTACCCCTTGGATGGCTGAAATTTTGAATATCTTTTATGATAAAGGCATGGTTCCTAAGGATTTTACCAGAGCTATTATTATTCCTATTTTCAAAAAAGGTGATCGCAGTTCTTGTGATAACTATAGGGGTATCAGCCTACTCTGTTCCAGGTAAAGTTCTTTCCATGGTTGTGCTTAATAGAATTAAGAATCTGGTTGACAGTCAATTGTGTGATGAGCAATGTGGATTCAGAAGTGGTAGGGGATGTGTGGATCAGATATTTTCACTTAGGCAGATTCTTGAGAAATATTTAGAGTTTCAGAAACCTTTGGTTGCTTGCTTTGTTGATTTCAAAAAGGCTTTCGACTCTGTTGATCGTCATAATTTGTGGTTGATTGATATGGTACACCAGACAAGTTAACATAATGAAAGCTCTCTATAATAATACTGAGTCGTGTGTAAGAGTTGTTATGTCTTTCAGCAATTGGTTTAGCATTGCTTCTGGTGTTCGACAAGGGTGCATTTTGTCTTCTTTTCTCTTTAGTTTTGTTATTGATGCGAAATGCACTAGAAGGGAAAGATTTTGGCCTTAAATGGTCTGGAGATACAAAATTTTCTGATTTAGTTTATACTGATGATTTAGCCTTTTTGGCAAATGATGTTGATGAGATGAACACTTTCATTCGAGCTGTTGATGAGACTGTTGATGCGACCCTAGGTTCCATTGCAACAATTGTATGTCTTGATGTGAACTATCACCCCTTTTGTGATGAAAGTTTACAATCACCTTGTATATAGGTACTGGACTAAAAATGGAAACAGCTTCATGTTATATTAATAGAAAACCACATTCAGAGCTCAATAACTTCAACATGATTTTTATTGAAAAATGTGACTAAAGATAATTTAAAGATATGAATAAAATCTACCAATGCCCACCCGATTTTAAACAATGTTTTTTCAGTATTCAAATAGTTCTGAAAATTGAGCCCAATATTTATTTAACACATTAAAACAGGTTGAAAATGGAAACGGGTGCAATGCACTCTGTACTCTACTAGAGTCATCTCTGATCTCTTGTTTTAATTAAAATTTTGGGCATTATTTTTGTAACCTGTTAAATATATTTCAGCTTTCTTAACTCTTTGAATACTGAACAAATATTGTTTGAAATCGAGTTAAAGATAGATTTGATTGTGATCTTCAATTTATCTTTAGACAGTTTTCATTATTATGTCCAGTGCCTGTATATAATACCAAGGTTTATTTTTCTGAGGATATTCACGTATGCTCAGTATTTCCACCTGCATTTTTATCCGTATTCTTATGAATGAAATTTAATTATTGTCTTTTAGTTGAGAGTTTGTTAATAAAATATTTTCAACTGGAGTACAATTCCACAATTGTCGACGCCAAAAGCAAAGAGCGAAATCGAAATATTACTCAAAACGCATGACTCAAATTTAGAGTTTATTATACAACTTTTCTGAAGGTGATTTGGACAATTTTTTTTGTAATATCAATTTGTACCTTTGTTCTAACTTCTCAGTAAATAAAATTATATTAAAGTATATGTTTAGCTTTTTTCATTCGCCTGGCCATTTTCTGAAACCCCTCATCCATTCTCACAATAAAATTGTTGCAAGACCACAGTATCCCCACATTTTTTCCTAGAAAAGATGCAATGTATAATACTGATTTCCAGTAATATTTGATTTAAAAAGAACACAACTATTTTCACTCTGAGGAAACATGAAGTATAGTTTGGGTGATCCTGTTCAATGATTCGGAAACATCAAATACTGGAACGACATTCCGGTTCAGTGATTTGGAAACATCGTTTATCGGAACGGCGTTCTAATTTAGTTGTAGCAATGCTTTTCGTAATTGCTGCCCCTACTCTCAAGGTCATGCTTCGCCACTGCCTACTATATGTCCTATCGTGTAGTATTGAAGTCTATAACTCAAATACTTAAGCATCTGTAGTCACTTTGGTTACATTACGACTGCTTTTACATTACGTACCATTTTCGAGCGAATGTGCAGGAATATAGCCTATCATTGTTGGCCAAGGTTTAGGTTGCATTAGAGGTCCTGTATAATTAGAGGCTGGCCTTCTTCTTCTTCTTATACATCCTTCTTTCGAAGCTGGACCTATTTGTAAAGGGGGCCTCGGCCCCCTTATCATCAGGTCCATACGCATAAAGGGCAGTGGGTGCGGATGAAAACAGCAAAGACTGGCTAGCACAGTGAAGGCTGGCAATCGTACATATTGGCAATTGGGCTTTAGGCCGCAGGCCGCCCAGTGGTGGAGAGGCAGATGTTGAAGGGTGAAGGAGAATAAATACCAGTTGCATGTCATGTGAAGGGGGGGGGGGGAAGGGGGGAGAGAGATAGAGGAAAAAGTAGTGTATATATTATTTTTTTTATAATTTTCCGAGTGGCGAATGTTATGTTATTTTATGAAGTTGTGGCCATGGTTGGTTGCCAGTATGGTAGATTTGAGTCAATCAAAGGGGGATGAAATATTTGGTGGGGGAACAGAGACGGTGGGATAGGTAAAACTCCTGTGTCAGGAAGATGGAGAAGGAAATATTTATGGATGCTTATCTAACACCAGAGGTTAGCATTGGGTTGCCCTGCCACGCAGTGAAATGTTGCGCAGGGGTGGATCAGGGAAAAGTCATAGATCAGTGACAGCCATATATATGGGAAGGAGTATGATAAAGATATTCTTTTATTTTGGGAGGAGAAGGGAGGAAAATGATATAGCAACGTTATATGAGTTGGAAATCAAATTTATGTGTTCAGTGTGTGGTGGTCAGTGTTTAAAATTTTATAGAGCCAGTAGAAGGTCAGCCATGAGCTTGGGGTGTGTGGCAGGAGTGTAGTTTAAGGTTCCCATCAAAGGGTAGTGGGAGATTTGGTGAGATTCCATATGTATATTAGGTATGATAATGTGTATAGAGATGTTATGTTCTGGGAGAGATTCCATATAAGTTAATGGGTTAAAGAGAAATATAAAAGTTTCCACATAGAAATAAAGTTTTCCTTTATGTGACTTTATTTTTGATAGTTAGATTGGTTTTTTTTTTTGATGATTTTAGACTATATATATTTTTTTATTTAGTTTCTATGGAATAAGTTGTCCAAAATGCGTCTTTTGATGTCCTATGGGGATCTTTTATTGGCATCTGGATCTTTTAGTGTCCCAAGGATCTTTTAAAAGAGAGGTAGAGGCCTTTGGAGAGGCAGAGAGGCTCTAGGGGAATCTCCCAGTGCTGTTGATATATTGGGCCAAGGCCCTATAGTGGCTTTTTATATTATTATGAGTAGGACCAAGAATTGTATGGGATGAGAAATAAGTGGTTCCTAGTGTGATGAGTGTCTGGAAGAGGGTAATTCTATGTATTGTGTATTTGGTGCAGTGTAGAAGGTAGTGTGGAATGTCTTCTATCACATGGCATGTAGTGCAAAGAGCAGATGGTACCTTTTGTATCATGAAAAGGTCCTTGTTGAGATTTGTTCTGCCAGTGCGTAGTTGATGAATTGCGGTTTGGGCTCTTCTTGATAGGTAGTTGAGATTTAGTGTGTGTGGGATGGCAGCAATGGTGCTCTGAATGTATTTTTAATTGCGGCCTGTTGGATCCAGTTTTGTGTCCACGTGGAGTGGAAGAATTTGTTGATTTCAATTAGGTGATGATTATATGTCTCAGGGGTGTGATAATTTGGTGTAGTGATATTGTGTCCTTGTTTAGCAAGATGGTCAGCAGTGTCATTATGGGTTATGTTACAATGAGAGGGTATCCAGTGGAATGTTAGTGTTTTGTGAGTGGCAATTATATTGTGTGAAATTCTGTGAATATGGAAAAGAGAATAATTTTGTGATAGGTTGTATGTATGTTTGTTGATGCTGTGCAAGGCAGATTTTGAGTCAGTGATAATATGTATGCTGTGTGTATTTTGTGTGGAGGACCATTCCAAAGCCATATGTATTGCAGCTAGTTCTGTAGCAGTACTGTTTTCTGCATGGTTCATCGCCATCTCGGTGATTGACTGTCATTGGTTGATTGAGTCACCTGGTTTATGGGCGCCATGTTTTGTACCATGAGATGAAAGCCTATGAGTTAGTGTGTGTATCTAGTTAAAAATTCTCAGTTTTTGCAATTTTATACATCTCTACAGCTTTTTTTTTTTGCTTATAAAAGCTTCCATATTTTATCAATGCCTTACTGAGCTGCAGTTGAAAATAAAAATTCCACTCGTAGAAATAATGAATATTTTTTCCAAGAAATTCCGCCAGAAGGCAGCAATCGGCTGTAAAAGTGAAGGGAGCTAACTGAAAATAAAAAAATAGTTTCTTTTAAGGTTCGTTTGAAAAATGAGCTAATGTTTCCACTTTGTTGTCTGCTTATGCCAATATTTGTTCGTCTCTCTGTTCCTGTTGTCTGTCCGTCTACAGACAATCAACTTTTTTACTTTTAGAGATAAATGAAAAATTATTTTGGGTTGGATAGATTTCGAAGAAATACTGCGATTTGCAATTTTAAAATCTTCGAATAACTTTAATAGCACCCTCTAGCGGTGGAAAATGATGGAAAATGCTAAAATTTTAAAAGAAACAAACTAAACTAGAAATCCGAAATTTTGGTAGTACAGCGTTATGGTCAGAAGGTTTACAACGGCAACAAGGATATACCTTCTTGGTCAAAACGAGGAGCGAAAATGAAAAAATGAAATTTTTTTATTGTAAGAGATAAACGAAACAATCTTTTTTTTTGGGGGGGGGGGGAAATTGCCACTGTTAGAAAATGCTAAAGGTAATAAATAAATAAAGAAAAGGCGGCCTCTAGCGGTTGAAAAAGTTGAAAATACCAGGTCTTTAAACGAATATTGCAAACGATCTGTTTTTGATAGAAATTTAAATTTTTGGTCACAGAGTGCGGTGGTCAAGTGGTTTATACTAATAGTAATGTGTCCCGTTATAGCAAGGGGGTGTTGGTAAAATGCAGCTTTTCTGCCTTAAGAGATAAATGAAAAACATTTTTTGTTTTTATTGGTACTGATAATATATTGTTACGACAGAAGGAATCTGGCAACCAAAAGCAAAAAGTTTCAGCCAACGAATAAGAACGTTGGGAGAATTTGGAGAAGAAGAGTGGAGCGTTAACGGTCGTTTTGTATTGTAACGGTCGTTGTGTATTGTAACGGTCGGTGAGTTCGAAAATGGCCGGTGGGCTGTTCTGAGACAGTGCGCGTTAAGTATCAAGAAGTAACTTGATGTGTTGTGTATACGCGGAAGGATAAAAGTGGGATCTTTTATCGTTAAGTATCAAGAAGTAACTTGATGTGTTGTGTATACGCGGAAGTATAAAAGTGGGAACTTTTATGGCTAACTTTGAATGTCTACACGGACTGTCTTTTTGTTCGGCTAGTGTGTGAAAAGTTATTAGCACAGGACGAGAATTGGTTTACGAGTGAAGATCTTCGGGTGACCTGGTAAATCAAGTAAAAGGTAGTATTTAGTAAAATACACAGAGCTGATGTTGTGTGCTCACGCAGGAAGATTGATGACTTGTGCATGTTAATAGTTGATTTGTTAATAAGATACTTCATCCATATTTCCTTTGTAACAATTTACCTTGTATTGAATTTGGTTTTGAAATATAGCTTTTAATACTCACGCTCAGTGGCTATCCATTTTTGTAATCCGCAACATTTGGTGTCAGAAGTGGGATTAATTAATTGAATGCCGTTAACTAGAAGTATGGATGAATTAGTAAAGTTGATAAATAGCTTCAAAGCCGATATGACTGCGCTGATGACTGATAGGAAAACCATTATGACTACGCTGATGAATGACATTAAAAGTCAAAATAATGATTTGAAAGCCGAAATAGCGACACAAAATAGTACATTAGATGAAATGATAGCCGAAATGGCCGCACGAAATAATGAGTTGAGGAATAAAAGAGGTGATCTGGCCGCACAAAATACTGAGATTAAAGGTGATATAGCTGCCCAAAGCGATAAAATAGGTGATTTGAAAGCCGAAATGGCCGCACAAAATAATGAGTTGAGAACGGAGATAGTTTCTCAAAAAGATGATTTGAAAGCCGAAATAGCCGCACAAAATACTGAGATGAGAACTGAAGTGGCTTCTCGAGTTGGTAAGATTATTGATCACTTCAAGGATCATAAAACCGAACTCAATAGACAATGCAATAGTTTAAATGTTGAATTTGTCAGTGAAAAAGATGATCTTGATAGTGTTAAGTTAGATTGTAAACATGGAAAAGAGAAAGGCAACGCATATAAAAATGTGGATCTGCTACTGGAAATCAAGAATTGTAGAGATAGCACAGATAATGCCTTTGACCACGCAACTACTGGTAATGCATGGCAGAGTGTCTATGTCGCTGGTGACATGTCTAGGAACTGTGAAGAACAATCACACAGATTAGAGAGCTGTGAGACTAAACAGTACGCTTTGCACTTCAAAATACCTAGGTATACAAGTCTGGCACGATCTGAAGAGAGATCCACACGAAAGGTATTCTATTCCTCGCCGTCAGCAAAATGCGTCATGGACAATTATCGCAAAGGCAGAGTAACGAGTGGTAATGAGGGGGAACGAAACAGAGTTTACGTTTCGCAGAGTGGTCCGAGTAAAGAAGAGGTGTCCATTCATCATAGATACAAAGTGCCCTTCGTCGTTACCGGGGAAGTCGGAGAGATTTTTCCGAAACACATAGCCACACTCGAATCGTTTATAGAAAGTGGGGATTTAAGAAAGAAGAATTCCGAAGAATGGCTTAGAAGCGTAACAGGTGATGCTAGTAAAGGAGCTTCAGGCAGAGACAGTACTTCAAAGACTAACTTTCTGGATGAAACTAAGCCTCAGAGTTACGATCAGAGAGAAGTGAATCCCTCAGATAATTTCAACGTAGCCACGCTGAATTTCTTTTCTGAACAGTCAATGTGCAGATTTGGACATTATAACCATTTAGATTATAAGGATATAGAAAAGTTTTATCACGATTACAAGAGCTCTAAAGTGGACAATATCATGTTACAGAACTCGTCGCTGATCTCCAGAATGAACAATTTGGCAATCATGACTGATATTTCCCTGGCTAATTACAATGAGAGCTCCAAGAAAGTGAATTCGGAAGAAACAGCAAATATGACCTCCTCGGGTCATGTGTTTTGCTGGAGACCCGAGTGGCGCCATCGGATGGTAGATAAAAACAGCACAGGAGGTGTCGGCAACAAAGTGAGTCTTGTCTTGGCTCCTGCACTTGCTGCTTTAGGTCTCAAGGTCCCTATGATCTCCGGTCGTGCTCTCCAATTGACGGGAGATACTCTGTACAAATTGGAATCCATCCCTGGCTTCACAGTCGACTGCACTAAAGATAAAATCGAGCAGATGATGGAAGACGTCGGATGCTGCATCGTAGGACAGACAGAGGAGCTGGTGCCAACAGATAAGGAGATTTACCGCTGCAAGGATCTGATGGCTACCATAGATAGCGTTCCTCTAATGATATGCTCAATTGTGTCCAAAAAGCTGGCTGAAGGAGTGTGTGCTTTGGTTTATGATGTTGAATTCGGAAAAGGAGCTATTGATCTCATCAGTACAGAAGATGTTGCTGTTGATTTAGTTAAGAAAGTGGTTGCAGCATCACAAGCTCGTGGAATGAAGAGTTTGAGTTGTTCAGCTGTTATCAGCAACATGGATTCACCTCTTGAAAACTCTGTTGACAACTCTCTGGAAGTGATGGAAGCTGTTCAGTGTTTCCTTGGTAACGGATCCTTGGAACTGCAAGAGCTCGTCGAAGAGTTAGGAGAATTTCTGCGTTTTGTGAACATTGTGGATAATAGGGTAGATGAAGCATCACGTGTCCGTAAGGTTCTGCATAACGGCAATGCTTTGAACAAGTTTCGTAACATGTTAATAGAACAAGGAGTATCTGAAGATGTTGCAAGCTGGCTATGTGAAGGTAAAACAGAAAAAATATTGCTAGCAGCCCGACACATCACTGATTTCACTTATACAGGAGAAACAGGTAAGGTTGTCGGATTAGAAGCTGCAGTTCTAGCAAGAGTATGGAAGGAGGAGATGGACCGAAGCGCTAAAAAGAATTATGGAGCTGATATTATATTTGTAAAGCACCTTGGGGATCAAATTGAATCAGGTGAAATATGGCTGAAGGTTCATCACGACAGTTCTGAATTAAGTGAAAGTCAACTGACAAAAGGGTCAGATTGCAGGATGAAAATTCTCCATAGATTTTATGTCACTAATGACTTTCAATCCTTGTTACTGTTGATAGAAGTAAAAATCCAAAGAAGAAAACTTTCGACAAAGAAGAAAAATTTTTACAGGTTTTGCATGAAAACTCTTAGTCGATTCTTCTCCCTGCAGAGACATAAACGTGTTCACAAGGGCTATAGGCCTTACACGTATTATGTTTGTGGACGAGGCTTCAGTCAGAAAAGAAATCTACGTCATAATGAGATTCGCTTTCATTTTGACACAGACGTGGTATATCGCATTCGTCGATGTCCAGCTACAAAGTGCAAGGTGGTTCACGTGGATCATTTGGCCCCGTTTCATCGAAGAACTGAAGAAGCTTTGGAATCCAGAATTGTTCGGGACGAACAAGACCTAGGAAGGGGGCAGTGTTACGACAGAAGGAATCTGGCAACCAAAAGCAAAAAGTTTCAGCCAACGAATAAGAACGTTGGGAGAATTTGGAGAAGAAGAGTGGAGCGTTAACGGTCGTTTTGTATTGTAACGGTCGTTGTGTATTGTAACGGTCGGTGAGTTCGAAAATGGCCGGTGGGCTGTTCTGAGACAGTGCGCGTTAAGTATCAAGAAGTAACTTGATGTGTTGTGTATACGCGGAAGGATAAAAGTGGGATCTTTTATCGTTAAGTATCAAGAAGTAACTTGATGTGTTGTGTATACGCGGAAGTATAAAAGTGGGAACTTTTATGGCTAACTTCGAATGTCTACACGGACTGTCTTTTTGTTCGGCTAGTGTGTGAAAAGTTATTAGCACAGGACGAGAATTGGTTTACGAGTGAAGATCTTCGGGTGACCTGGTAAATCAAGTAAAAGGTAGTATTTAGTAAAATACACAGAGCTGATGTTGTGTGCTCACGCAGGAAGATTGATGACTTGTGCATGTTAATAGTTGATTTGTTAATAAGATACTTCATCCATATTTCCTTTGTAACAATTTACCTTGTATTGAATTTGGTTTTGAAATATAGCTTTTAATACTCACGCTCAGTGGCTATCCATTTTTGTAATCCGCAACAATATTAATAGTTTATATTACTAATTATGCAGTAATTTGAATTTCCACTGCCAGAGGGTACTGAATGTGTAAAATAACTAGAAGAATGCATATCGCCTCTGGCGCATATGGGAATCTTGTTTTCAAAGAGAATAAAATTCTTCCTTTGCCTATTTTTTCATTCCGTGAAAGTTTTAATTATGGGTGTTCGTGTTATTTTCGTGCTGAGGTCCTGCCATCCTCGAGGATCTTCTATTACTGCGTATAAACTGAAAGGCTCCTGTCAGACCTCTGTGGCAAGCAGCTGCTTGCTGCTTGAGGGATTATTTATTTTTGTTTTTTTTAATGTATGATGGGGCAAAATGCACATAGTAGTATTTTATTAATAATTTTACAACATAAAAAAGAATCTGTCTTTTAGTTCTCAAATTAGAAAAGTTCTATTTCTCCCACTCCTGTGAAAATAATGTGCAGATTATTGCTGTCAGTGGAATTTCTACCAAAACAGAACGCTACCACCGAAATTTCTGCCATAAAGAGATCGCTTGGAACATTTGTTAAAAGTTTTGCCATTTAGATATTTAAAAAAAAATAATAAATAAATACCCCCTCAAGCAGCTGCTTGCCACAGAGGTCTGACAGGAGCCTGTCAGTTTATATGCCACAGTAGAAGGTCTGAGAGGATGGCAGGACCTCAATATTCTCTAATGATATAAATTAAAACTACCTTTGAAAATGCGAATTATATTTCGTTAGTACCAACTAAAAAAGAGATTTACATCATCATCATCCTCCTCAAACATCCATGGGCTACGGAGGTCCAACCAGACCGCGCAGTTTAATTCTCCAAGCATATCTGTCCTGAGCTACATCTGCTGCATCCGGCCACTGTACACCAATTTTAACAAGGTCCTGTTTGACATTGTCTGCCCACAATTATCTCTTAAAACCGTTCTGTTTCCTATCTACCTTGGGCATAGGGGTCAACTCATTGTTGTCAATGAAATCTTCAACACTGTCACGTTCCACGACGAAAATTTCAAATTTATAGCATAATTACATCGTTTGCAATAAAAAAAAAAAAATAAATACCCCCTCAAGCAGCTGCTTGCCACAGAGGTCTGACAGGAGCCTGTCAGTTTATATGCCATAGAAGAAGATCTGTGAGGATGGCAGGACCTCAGCAGAAAAACAACACACACAACCATGCCTTACCCGGGGCTGCAATATTCATTTTAAATTTTGGAATTTCTTGATTTTTTTTCCACCAGTAGAGGGCGCAATTGTATCTTTTGGGGAGATTCAGAAAATGCAAATTGTAATATTTCATCAATGCCTGTCCAACCCCAAAAAATTTTCAATTTTTCTCTAAAAACACAATTTTCTGTTTAAAAAAGTTGCATTCACCCCCCTCCCCCATGGTTCTAAAGGGTCAAGTGATTGTAGCAATGGTAACTTCGTAGACTTCACATTTCAACACCAAAATTTCAAACTTTTAACGTAACTACATCGTTTGGAATATTCTCTTTATATTTTGGAATTTTAAACTTTTTCCACCGTTAGAGGGCATAGTTAAAACTTTTGGGAGATTCAAAAAATGCAAATTGTAATATTTGATTAATACCTATCCAACACAAAAATAATCTTTTTTATCTGCATAAACAAAAAAGTTTGATGTCTACAGACAGATACACAAACAGACGACAAAGTGAAATTATCTCTTCAAAAAAAAAGCTCTAAAATATTCTTTTTCTTTTTAGCCGTTTTCTAAAGTGCTTCCAGTCGTGAGCACTGAAATCTGTATCAAATATTATCCTACCTTTTTCCGGAAGCCATAAGTATTCGTGTAATACCATTCAGCTTTGCACGCCAAACAATCCGACGACAAAACATGGCGTCCAACTTTGAGATGGCCAACATCTAGCTATATAGGCCCTCTAGGTTGCATTTCTAGCTTTTCTCTAATATTTACATTATCGTTTGGCAACATCTACTTGCACTACATACTGTACCTATTTTTTTCTGTACACGTATTCGGGTAACAGATGTTTTATTGAAGGAATGATTTTTAATTTTAATTTAGCAATGCAGTATAGAAAAGATAACGTTATTTAAAGCTTTATTCGGCTAATTTTAATTTTTTTTTATGTTATGAAACATAAAGTTTTATGAAAAAGCGGGTCTGTAACAAATAGTTGTAAACTGATAACATATTAGCAATGGATTTTCAAGAATTGCTAAATGTGGCCGATTATAATCGGTCAGAAGCAAAATCTGAGGTAGGAGACTGTGATAAATATATATAAAATTACTGTACTATTTTTATGTCATTTGAATAATAAATTTTGATATCATATTTAAAGAAACGTCTTTCTTTATCATTTGAAGTTTCGACTTAAAATTGGTATTTCCTGGTTTAGTCTAGATTTTTCCCAATTTACCATTGTTCGAAAAATAAACATGGTTATAACGGTTTGAATCTTTTCAATGTTCTGTTCATTGAAACGTAGCCTACTTGAAGCAAGACCAGAGTGAAGGGAATGTGAAATGTGCCACTGCATAGCAAATTCCACTCTGTCCTTGGAGAAAAAGGGGACACTGAAAGACTTGCAGACTGTCTGGTGGGATATTAAAGTGTGGCCCTGTACACAGGAGAGGCATATTTGCTACAGATAAAAAAAAATTATCAGTTCTGTGCACATTAAAGAAAATTCTTGATTAGAGTCTAACCGTTGTGCGGTGCATTTCTATACCCAGCACTGAACCCTTAGGTTTCTTTTGACTTGGTGATCTAAACCATTGCATGGAGCCCTAGCAAATGAGAATTGCCATAAATGTTATGATAATTATTTATATAATTTTGGAGAAATAAAAAGAGTAATAAGGCCTCAAAAATTTCTTTAGGCTCCAAAAGGCTTTACTGTAGTCCTGATTAGAAACAACAAATAAATATTCAAACATGCAACTATCAAATTATATAATCAGAAAGCATTAATTATAAATAAATAATTTAAAATGTCAGGAGTGACTTTAGACAGGATGTTGACTAATCGTATTAGAAACCAAGGATACATAGCCTGCCACTCAAGTACATGATGCTTGAATAGCTGTTATAAGCTCTTACCAGTGCATCTTTTATTAGTGCTGGCTAGCCTGATCATAGGGCAAAATTTTGCCTTTTGTTACTGATAGCACTACATTTGGTACTAAATAACATTTTGCAATTACATCAAATAAAATATGCTAAGTGCTTAACATTGCATCCTTTATTAGTGCTTGCTAGTCGTATTATGGTGCAAAAGTTTGTCTGTTGTTACTAATAGCACTACATTTAGTGATTGCCCTAAATAATATTTTGCAACTGCAAAAAAGCAAAAAAAGATACATTTATTAAAACAGATCCCACACTTCCTAACAATGTTTATATTTTTTTTCCTTTTTAAATAAAATATTGTGATATTCCAGTTCATAACAACTAAATAGTTTAATTACCATTATTTTACTACTCTCTATGGATGAGGGAGATTTTGAAAATATTTCATACTCACCAGGTCTACCCTACAGATGCCTTGATCCTCTCAAAAATGTTGCAGTCTTATTATAATAAGACTGCAACAGCTTACTAAGACAACTTTTTTGAGAGGATCAAAGCATCTGGAAAGTAATATTTACTTCTGAATTTTGATAATTCTTAGATCCACTGCTATTATAAATTGAATTTTTATTTTGATATGTTGTTACATCAGTTATATATATATTGTGTGTACTTATGTGCAAATAACTTTTTAATTTCAAAATGAAACTTCATGAAATCTGTCTTTTTTTTATTCAATTCATTTAGAAACTGCAATAAAAATTAAAGCATTTTACTAAGGCAGATTTAAAATAAAAATAACAAAAATCAAGAAGTTTGATCATAGCTAATCATTATAAACAAATCGTTCTGAAATTTTGATATGTGGCTGGCAGTTTCAAAAGTTTTGAATGTGGCACTGATGTGCTTCTGGAATCCTGTATGCAGTTCTCAGTGTTAAGATGTTTGGCAATCCCTACTACAATTAAACAAGCCAACACATTCCAGATGTAATTCACATATGGTGTAGCATATAATGTTTTGAACACGTGTAATGTCCATGAAACCTTTTTGCATTCCATAGAAAGTTCCAATTTCAAATCTGTTGCAACTATAGTAATCTGTAGTGACTATTGGGAAACCTGGATCATCTATTGAATTCAGACATTAGATAACCTAGTCTTATAGACTTTTTGACAATTTCAACAGAACTGTATTAACAGAACTGTATTTTTCTCCCAAACTGCCAAAAAAATTGTCTAATTTAAATGTGCATTTAAGAAAAATTCATTATTGATAATTGAACCTTAAACTAAGAGCTTATAGAGTAATAATTATACAGAGACTAATTTTGAATATATGACTCAGTAGAGTATTATAGTTAATCTGATAGAAAATTTTTTAGAAATTTTAGTTTAATTTGATAGAAATATGCATCAAGTTATTGGTATAATTTATCCATTGTGTAGCAAAAAGAAAGTACTATTCTGCTCAGGGGTCAAACAATCCAAGCTACATCAAAGTAGACCTATGTATATATATTTGCTTCATTGTTTATTGAATTGTTTGTTTGAAATGGAGGTGTCAGTATTTTTTTGTTTTTGAAACCTGTGGGTTGGTTATATCGATTGTTAAAATTATATGTAATCAGCCTCAGCAATCTGATGTACATCCAGAAAGTCCTCAGATGCATATTATTGAATTTGTTTAATCAGAGGCAATTATTGTTTGCAGCTTTCTAGATTCATTACTAGGTCCCCTTTTTCAAAATGCTGTAAAATATAAATTTTCAAATGTTGATTCCATTAATGATTTCATGACAAAATTCTTAGATATTAATGTTCTGGGCTTTTGATAATATATCACCATCTTTCTGATATTGAAGCTAAAGATATACTGTTCTACTTCCTCATTATATATAGATCAGTTGCATTGATTTAAACATTTTTATATGATAATGACAATAGCAGGCAGCATTTTGGAATGATATGTTTTGATGTATAAATATAAGTTATGATTTTTAGTTTTACTGAATAATAATTGTCACATGAAACACTGTATCACCTTAAAATTCATTCATCTTTAAAAGCCAGCTAACTCTTTCAGGGTCCAGACTGAAAAGCTGGTTTACATCTAGAGGCCTAGCTATTTTTAATAGCAGGGTATTTGCCTCGATCTCATTCAACTTCTAATCATTTTCCTCTTTATCATACCAATTTTGTATTGGACCATTTGCGCACAATTTTTAAGAACCTTTTTCATGCATTTGAGTTTAACACATAACATAAATAGAAACATGTTCAAAGAATATACAAGAGAATTTTGTGAATCACTGCATCAAAATTATTAACTTCCGCAATGTGTTGCCTCAAAAACTAATGAAAAATGGGTTGATTTCCAAGAATATATATATTAAAGATAGAATTTTTTTGTTATTCTTATTGTATGTCATGAAAGACAGGATGACTAGAATGAGTTCTCTGAAGAAGGTTAAAGAGATGATGGATATTATGCAGATTGGCCTAATTTCCTAAAAATAGCTGGACTAGGTGCTAGTTTACAGAAGATTACTTCAGTTGGAGTTCAGATTTTGTTTTTTGCATGCAAAGGACAAATGTGTGCTTTTCATTGGCCTCAGTGTGCTGTTAAAATCGAAGGGTATTATTTTTGATTGTCAGTTAGCTGTAGGCTTCCTTCTTCTCAGAAGAAAAATTGGCATGTTAAATTCCATTTCTTTTCAATTCTCTCTGCCAATATTCTAACAGGCATTTAACTTTGCTGAGTTCTTCATCTTAGCTAACATTGCCTTCAATTCCAAAGCCTAAGCACTAACAAAGTTTCACTTCAGAACTCAATGATGAGGCTTCTTGTGGCCACCACCAATTTGATCTCATATGAGCTAACTTAAGACATTTGAAAATAACGTTTTCAGCAGAGTCTGCAACTATACCAAATATGCCACAAATGTCTGAGATCTAAAGGAATTTGCTTAAAAGAAGGCTTGTTTCTAATGCTCTGGCTTTAGCTTTGCACGGAAGGAAGCTGCCTGGATATTATCAAAATAGGTAACTGTCATATATTTTTCCTTTCTACTCTAAGTTTCTATAAGGCTTGATTTCTTCCCAATCTGACTTTTCCAGATTTCTTGGGATCTTCTTTTTACTCCTTTCCTAACAGCTCTTTGCCAACCAGAAAGCGAAAAGGAATTTCAAATGTTAGGTATCACACTGTACTTATGATTAAGAGATAATGTTCCCTTAAACCATATGGTGCTTTTAAATCTCGGTGTCAGATACCTTTCGAATGCGAAGACCTTCTTGACCAGCATTTCTCCTCCTAAGTTAGGCAGCAATTTACTCTCTGCTTCATGCCATTCAAAAGTGCTTCAGCCAATCTCCCCTTGGATAACACAATTTGGTACCAAGAAGCTTGAATTTATGGCAAATTGGCCAATATGCTTTTGAGCTACTTCAAAAGAGTTCCTAAGCTGCTGGCTTAGTGCTAAAACTTCATTGACATATGTCAAGGCTGGTACTGCAATACTTTTCAAAGTATTCTTGAGACTTCAAAATGATTGTAAGAGAAAATTGCCTTATTTTTAATAGTGAGTAAGAGTTCAACAGCTTAGCTTTCAACAAGATATTGCTGTATTTTGGATTTTCTGGTTAAATATATGGAAAAAACAATATAAGGCTCATTTTACATCCTGATCATTGTCTGTGTGGGTCTCAGGACAAAAGATTAAAATTTTGGACAAGTGTTTACCCTGAGCAGTGGGATAGCCATGCTGTAACATTTGAGCATTGCGGGGTGGGGGTGGGGGTGTTTGACCGCATAAAAAGCGTCACACTCTTCGACTATCTTCACCACATCTCAGGGTCTGATGACCACAGAGCTGGATTTGTACTATTTGAGGCACAGGAGGTTAGATTTTTGAAGCCCATTAGGATTTTTTTTAATGTTTGGTTTTTTTTTTTGTTGAGGAAATATTTAATTTTTTTTTGTTTCTAGTATAGGTATTATTAATATTTAACTATTTTTGGTATGAATTGCAGTTTACTTGTCAAATCAGAAAATTCAGCATAAATAACAAGCATTTAAAAAACTTTTTGATCAAAATTAAAGTTCTATTGCAAGCTTTTTTGTGGCAAGAAACGTCAATCATAATATTTTAAGAATTTGTGAACTCAGTAACTGGATAAATTGAAGTAATCCATTGACATTTTTGTTCAACTATCAGGGAAATATTCAAACAGATGATAATCACAGCGTTACCTGTTGCTCATTTGGCATTGATAAATCAATAAATATTCAGCAGAAAAAAATTTCGACAACATACGGGATTTGAACCCTCATCTCTCCAGAAACATGCCAGAGTATTCTTCCAGTTGAACTAATGCCAGCTTGTCTTTTTTCTGCTAATTTTAAGACTTAACTCTATCACGGAGTTTTTCAGGCCAACCATTGGTGCCATCTATGATCTCTGGTGGCAATTATTACCTTAATATTGCACAGAGTGAGATGGAAATAAATAAATCTCATCACGCTATTTAGCATTATTAATGATTTAAACATAGATGATAAATTATCTATGTTTTAAATTTCATCTATGTATTTAAAAATTGATGATAATTTATCATCTATGTTTAAATCATTAATAACGCTAAATAGCGTGATGAGACTTATTTATTTCCATCTCACTCTGTGCAATATTAAGGTAATAATTGCCACTGGAGATCATAGATGGCACCAATGGTTGGCCTGAAAAACTCCGTGATAGAGTTAAGTCTTAAAAATTAGTGGAAAAAAACGAGCTGGCATTAATTCAACTGGAAGAATATTCTGGCATGTTTCTGGAGAGATGTGGGTTCAAATCCCGTATATCGGCGAATATTTTTTCCGCTGAATATTTAGGGAAATATTCTCTCTTAGTGTATCCTCGTTAACAATTTTAGATGAAAAATTGTCTTGAGCCGGGGAGGATACAAACCCATGATCTCATGATATAACATGTCAGTTATCTTGAGTAGGGCTTTTTATATGTTCCTCTAAAATCGATATATACACTAAACTAAGAATGAATATTTCCCTGATAGTTGAAAGAAAATGTTAATGGATTTCAATGCTATGGTTTTATATATGTTCCTCTAAAACTGATATCGACAATAAACTAAGAGTGAATATTTCCTTGATAGTTGAACAAAAATGTCAATGGATTTCTTCACTTTAACCAATTTATATATTTGTGTCATGTCATCTGCTTTGTGGATACTATTTGTGAGCAGTGAGGACACACTTCATGAGACACAGAGAAACTGTACTTTAGGTAGAAAGTTTCTTTCATCAAATAAAGGAGGTCTTGATCGGCGGCCAGTAGCTCAGTTGTCAGAGCACCTGACATGTTTATCAGGAGGTCGTGGGTTCATATCCCACCCAGCTGAAGACGATTTTTCCTCAAAAACTGATATCAGCAGTAAACTTGGTGACTGTTTCCCTGATTGTGAAATCATGTTCAATAATCATTAAAGATAACTTTGACATTTTAGTTTGTACTAATGAATTCTTTTTATAGTTTTTTATATGCTTAAAAACCAAAACCGATCTTTCTCCATTGGCATTGGCTATAGTCACAATGAAAAATATTTTAAGAATTGTTTTCATATTAAGAAATGTAGATCTTAGAACTTCGTTAATGGTCTCATTTTATATGCAGGAAGGTCTGGGAGGATGGTGGGACCTAAGCAGAAAAACAGCACAAACATCCATGTCTTACCTCGGCTTGAACTTGGGTCCCTTTCATCAGTAACCAAGTGCGCTAACCAATTAGCCATGGGATGGCTAAATAATGATAGGTTTGGGAATATTCTCCTAATATAATTTAGAAATTGTGTATTATAATTAAAAATTGGCAATGGAAATAAGGACAAGGAAAAGGTTTTTCAGTTAATTATATTTCTAATTTTTGAGCAGAATTCATTATTGAAAGCCCTGTAATAAGAGTGGGAAAATGATCGCTTCCCATCTGGTCGACTGAAGTATCCTATCTTAACGATTAGCAGTTGATAAAGAAGCTAGAGTAGGGCTGTCATTGATTAAATGGTGTAAAGAAAGTATCAGAACTATTATTCATCGTAAGTATCCTATCTTAACGATTAGCAGTTGATAAAGAAGCTAGAGTAGGGCTGTCATTGATTAAATGGTGTAAAGAAAGTATCAGAACTATTATTCATGAGTCACTGATCTGGAGATCAACCTTTCTCCTATTGTCAATGAAACTCCCTCCCCCCTCCTGCACAGTGTATTATTATGCACTGAAATCACGTACAATCCAAGGTGGAGTACAGGTTTGAGGATTCCAAGAAAAGTACTGAGTTCTATCTGAAAGGTTGTAAAATGAAATTAAATGGCATGTAAAATGCTTAATTTGAGATTAACTATAATCACCTCTGTGTTTGATCAGAGCAGGAGCACAGTGTAATGGGCCAGACAATCTCCATTACACCGTGCTCCAACATCTCTCACCCATCAAATCTGCAACTGGGAATCAGTGACTCCAGAGTTGCAGCTTTGAACATTAAAATACTGCTCTTGATGCTTATTGGTTAACATTGAAGTGTGAAAATTTTTTTCTTAATTTTTATTAAATACAAGTACCAGAGCAAGTTGCCAGACAATAGTCTGAAGTACTGATGCAATTTAAATGCTCTTAGATACACTCCAAATTTGAATAAGTTGGTCAAGAAGACCAACTCAAAAGTCACCAATTAATGGCAGATTTTTTAAATAATCCCTTTCAGTGGTTTTATTGTATGCACTTGAATATGCCAATTTTAAACTTATATAGTATAGTTCCATTCTCATTAATAAAATCTGCTCCCCCCCCCCCTCTTATGGTTTTTGACCCCTGGATTAGAAGGAGTAGTCATTGAAATTTTAGAGAATGTGGTTAACAAAAATGGCTGTCTTTGCTGTTAGGAGTTTTAATGCAGTTTCCATCCTTTTTTGAAGCTATGATGGAATCCCAAATGTACCCCAGCTCATGAAAGGCTCAGAACAAAGCTTGGAGAGTGTTTTTCACTCTCCATGTCTTTCCATTTGAATCGCCTGGTGTCTTACAACAGTCCATTCACAATGTGCCTTGCTTTGCACTTTTCCTATGCATCTACTGTTGGGCCAGACAATCTCCATTACACCATGCTTCAACATCTCTCACCCATCAATAAAGATTGTATGCTCCAACTTTTCAGCCATATTTTTGAAGAAGAGCAGTTTCTAGGCTCTTGGTGGGAGGCTATTGTTTTTGCCTTTCCAAAGCTAGGAAAGAATTCCAAGATTCCTTCTGCTTCTCACCTAATTGGGCTGATATGCTGTGTGTGTGCAAGGTGTTGGAGAGAATGGTCAATGCCAGACTCATCTGGTATTTAGAAACCAACAATCTTCTTTCCAACACCCAGTGTGGCTTTCACAAGCAATGGCCAACACTTGACCTTCATATTATAATTGATTCTCTAACTTTTAATTGCCAGCATCAAATTTATATTTTAGCTCTCATCAGGATACCATCTTGAATCCCTTACATTTGAACATCTTTTATCCAATCAATAATTTTTATCACCTGTAATTGAATTTCCGTGTTTTATTGAGCATTTTGATAATATTTAAACTTTTTTTTTAACTTTAGACTTGTTGCTTTTGCTTTATGTGGGTCCTATACAATCAGTATTTATTTTCGTATTTTACATTTGTTCTTAATTTTACATGGATTTTTTTTGTTCTGCTCATTTTATTTTTGTAATCACTGTATCATTTGTTGCTTTTGTGTTTTGAATTTAACTTTGGTTTGCATGACAGCTTTATCTCTTGTTCTTCTCATCTTTTGTATGGTGCATCATGGCATTAGTTGCCCCTTGCACCCTAAAACCCCAAACAACCAACTTTTCAACCCCTTCCCTCCATCACTAACCTATAGCTTTCCAAATATTTTATCACCTTCTCCCAAATGTTGCCTGTGGGTTGTTCCTGGCCATCCTTTGTGTTATGTTAAAAATACAAGTCTCTATCTTGATAGAACCTGAGTTTGAGTTTCAAAACCATTTAATTTTCCACCATTTGTTGAATTTGAATGGGAAATTTTCTAGTTTTAAAAGAAATGTAAGTTAAAATAAAATAGAATCAACATTTTCAAAAATCATGGTGGGATAGATTCCAGTGGTCGATTCTTAAGTGCTAACTTAAAAAAAAAACCTATCTTCCTAATATGCACTCTGAAGTGAAAATAAAACTAAAGCATATTGATGCTGCAATCAACCACTGAATTCATATTCACTCAAAGGAAGATAGTGTGCCAGCAATCTTGTTACGTACATAAATTGGTGTCCTATCTTCCTTTGAAATGAATACAAATTCATTGACTGATTGTATCTGTTGCTTTAGTTTTATCATTCTACTTTTTAGGTGAATGCAGAAAAATAAGTGGTTTTTGGGACAAAGAAAAAATATAAATTAAAAAATTTGGAAAATACCTATTTTCAGAAACTTTTATTTGATATATGACTCATAAACATTGACCACATTTCTCTTTTCCCCTCTTTTTTTGAGGGGGGGGGGCATAATTCAAAGTAGTCTTGACGGTCCTTATATGAGCTTTCATTTGACACTTGTACCTGTAGGTCCCTCACATTCAGAAGATACAGTAGAAAATGACTTTCATATTTCCTCTCTTTTAGGTAGAAGAAAGCAAGGTGGGTATATATTTTTATTGCCCACAACACTTCCCATGTCACAAGTTTTCATTTGATAAAAAAACTTGTTACATTTAGTTCTATTATTTTTTGGTTCTAGTACTCAAAAAATATAGTAGAACAATCTTTTACATAGCTTCAACCTTTTTTCTTTTGAGTTGGGGGGGGGGGGGGAGAAGGCATGGGAAGATTTTTATAACCTGTAACTCTTCCCATATCATTAGCTTTCATTTGATGCATAGTCCATTACTTTTAGTCCTATGTTCCAAGATATAGTGGAACAGTCATTTTCATATTTCCCTTTATTTAGGAGGAAGAAAACTGTGTGTGTGTGTATTTTTTTATAACGTATGACACTGGACACATAAATCATTAAGTTTATTGCATTCAAAAGATATATTGGAAAACTGTTTTGACAAATACTCAAATTGACCAACCAACAAACCTGCAAACATTATTCATTAGCTTTCATTTGATGCATAGTCCATTACTTTTAGTCCTATGTACCAAGATATAGTGGAACAGTCATTTTCATCTTTCCCTTTATTTAGGAGGAAGAAAGCTGTGTGTGTGTGTGTGTATTTTTTTATAACTTATGACACTGGACACATAAATCATTAAGTTTATTGCATTCAAAAGATATATTGGAAAACTGTTTTGACAAATACTCAAATTGACCAACCAACAAACCTGCAAACATTATTCATTAGCCTTCATTTGATGCATAGTCCATTACTTTTAGTCCTATGTACCAAGATATAGTGGAACAGTCATTTTCATCTTTCCCTTTATTTAGGAGGAAGAAAGCTGTGTGTGTGTGTGTGTATTTTTTTATAACTTATGACACTGGACACATAAATCATTAAGTTTATTGCATTCAAAAGATATATTGGAAAACTGTTTTGACAAATACTCAAATTGACCAACCAACAAACCTGCAAACGATCAGCAAAAAGCAATAGGAAAATAGGTAAAAATGGCCTGTTATTTGTTTATTATTTTCAGGGTACCAAAAATGGAACATTGATAGTATTGTAATAAGGCACAAAACTTCAGAAACATATTCAGAATAAATGATTCATTCAATTAATAGACAAAAACCAAATCAATCATATCCATCTGAAGCTGCCTATCTCTGTACAATGAACTTTATTGTATCAACAACACTGATATGCCAGTTTATTAGGTACACCACCCGCTGTCACATAAATGGTTTATTCCAACATGTGATACGTTTGCATGACCATGGTTTACAGTATAAATCAGGCAGACCAGCTCTTCGAGTATCAGTTAAGAGTTGGATTGATTATCAGAACGGGCAAAACAAGCAACCTGAGTGACTTTAAATGTCATGATAGTTAGTGCTAGGTATGCCAGTTATAAATCTCTCTCAAACAGCTATCCTCCTTGGCTTTTCATGCACAACTGTTTCCAGGATTTACTGAGAATGGTGTGAAAGCAAAAAACTATCAGTGATTCTGTGGGCAAAAACAGCTTATGGATCAGATGGCCAAAGGGGACTGGCAAGAACATGCACGTAAACAGATGGGACACAACCAGGCAGATCACAACAAAATCAAACATTGATGTGCAGAAGGTTATCTCTGAGTGCACTTAATATTGGACCATGTTGCAAATGGGCTATAACAGCTGCTGACCATGTCGAGTGCTGATGTCAGCAAAGAACATGAAAATGCAAGTGGCACAGGAGCATCAACACCAGATCATTAAGGACTGGAAAAAGGTAGCCTAGTCAGACAAATCAAGATTCCTTTTGTCTCATGCTGATGGAAAGATCAGAATTTGGTGCAAGAAACATGAGGCTATGGAGCTATCTTGTCTGGTGTCAACAGTACAGGCTGGTGGTGTGATGGTGTGGGGAATGTTTTCCTGGCATACATTAGGGCCCCTGACACCCATCAAAGGATCACTGAATGTCACAACATATTTGAATATTGTTGCTGACCAAGTTCATCCTTTCATGGCAACAGTTTATTCTCACGCAGATGAACATGTTCAGCATTATGAAAATGCACCTGCTCACAAGGCACGTATCGTCACCAAATGGTTCAAGGAACATGCCGACGAGTTTTCCTTGCTTCATTGGCTTGCACAATCCCCATATCTAAACCGTATCCAGCACCTCATCCCAATCTTTGGGATGAGGTGGTAAGGACTGTTTGCAGCGAGACACTACCATCGTTCAATTTGCAGCAATTATAGAAGACAATCATTTCCTCATGGTACAACATTGTTGCACAATGCATCCAGCGTCTTGTAAGTTCCATACCTCGATAAATTCAGGCTGTTCTAAAAGCCAAAGGAGGTGCAACATGCTACTTGGTAGGTGTACCTAATAAACTGGCATCTCAGTGTGTATTAAATATACATTATTTTTAGCATATTTCAGGGTGGTAATAAATCAGCTTTTTACTGTGGGAACAGAAGGTCAAGATTTTGGGGTAGTTAATCCTGACCCCCAGATCCACATAGGGGTCTGGACATGAGCTATTTTCTGTTACATATATATATTGCTACAATTGCAAAAATATTCATAATTTATTGATTCCATATCTATTTAATAATTACCTATTTTTATTTAGTTCTAAAATGTATTAAAATCTTTAAAAAGGGGAGTTTTCATAGGTTCTTTGCTCTAGGGCCTATGCTGACTCCAAACATCCCTAGTCAGTCACCAGCATCAAATATAGCATGCCAATATTTCATTTTAAAATCATCTTACAGGTGTGTTATTTTTTTTAAATACACTGAAATGTACACTGCTTGGGCAAATTATTACTAACATTGCATTGTGTCCAAAGTACCATGAAATATGCTGATGTATGCAAAATTTCTTACTAACTTTTATGTTCTGTATCATTTTAAAGTCATAAAAGACATGATGGAAAGCAGAGCCAAGTGCAATGTGGGTAAAAAAGGCTAATCTTATGGACTGGGAAGTGGGATTATTCTGGAGCACGATGGACAGATATGCTCCACAATATGTGTGGAGCATGATGGACAGCATCCATAATAGAGGTGATGGTACTCCGTAAAATCACGGCAGAATGGCTGTAGTCTAAAAAAATCTGGCAATTGTGGCAAATGTAGGAGAAAAAGCCTCTGATAGAAAGGTGTTTGCTGGAATGAACTGCACAATAAAACAACTGCTACAATCCATCTGCTGAGAGAGATGATTGCTAGCAGTATTCTTTTCAGTGGGAAATATGTGCTGAGAATTGAAATTTGGGAACTGTAGCATGATATGAAAGCCTTTCATTTCTGAAAACAACAGCATTAGAAGACTGATGGTGTCAGGAGTGGTGAACCTGACACTGGGACATAGGAGGGCTGGAAACAGGGTCAGATAAATAATATTATACACTGTTTTTGGCAGATTGGTAAAGTTGAGTGTGGCACATCCCCCCCTCCCCATATAAAGCAATGGTCCCACCATATTTAGTTCCTTTTGTTTATGATGCATCCTGGTAACATTGAGTCATGCTTCATGCTCCTTTACCAGTGGGCAACAGTGGAATGCTGAGAAATAGTGGGTTAGCAAACATCCTATTGTATCTCAAAACATGTTTGATGGGCAACAGAATGGGGAACATGCAGGAAAAATAAGCATCCTCATGAAGCAATGGTACCATCTTGTGTAGTTCTTACATTTTAAGGTGTTGGAGACATTGTGATAGTATGGGGAGCATTTTCTTGTCACAGATTGGATCCTCTGGTTTCTATGTAGGATTGTATTACTTCTCTGAAATATAAAAGCATCTCAGATGATCAGATGCTGCCAATATTGCATCACATTTACCTCATTGGAGATGGTGATTTCTAGGGATAATGCAGCAATTTGTTTCTTTTGAATCATACAGGAGTAGTCAAGGAACATGGAACAGTGTCTGGCCTGTGCAATCACTTGCTTAATTCAATTTAAAACATATGAGACAATTTGGAATGCACTATTTGAATGCACAGATCTCTGCCCTCTTCACTTCAAGATGTTCAAACCATTTTTCTGGAAGAGTGGATCAAAATCCTGCATATCAAAAGTATGTAGAAATCTCATATCAAAAGTATGTAGAAAGCATGCCATGTTGAGTCTGGCTCTCATCTCTGCCTGCAGTGGCATGATGAAATATTAGGTAGTGTTCATAATAATTTGGCCAGGCAGTTGTACATAAGTTAAATAAATTATAATAACTCTTTATTTCATAGTATTTATCTGATTTTTATTTATGTGCAATAAGCTCAAGGGGGACAATATTCGTAAGCCTTTGTCAAAAACCAGCATCTCCTTGTAAGCCTTTGTTAAAACTAGCATCTCCCATAATCAGATGTAGAAAGAAAATGAAAAGCTTTCAGGAGAGAGAAAGTGGTAGATGCTAAATGTACAGTTTAGTTGCATGCTAGCTTTCATCATCAATGGATGAGTTAGCTGAAAATAAACAAGAGTGCTCACCAGGTTACTGATTTCTTGCTGCATGTGTTGTAGTTAAGGTTTTTATTGAAGTCTGAAAATTTAACTGCTTCATCTTCTCAATCATTTGAATTGCAGAAGATCTAGAACTGCTGAAATGAATGGCTCTAGTAACAAGAGTTTCATAAATCTTTAACAGCTTACTTAATTCTTTACAGTTTCTCTGAGGTGCAGAAGTGAGTCTGATAGATTGCATTCAAATTCAACTAATGTGTCATCTGCAATAAATTTTGAGATATATATAGCTCATTAGAATTATCGTTTTTGAGTATTGATGTTTTTTTTTTCTGTTTTTTTTTTTGGAGTGGGCAAGAATTTTTTAACATGGTCAGTAAAATCAGGATTATATTCTGTTGTGACACTTCAGTGTGTGATGTAGCGATATATATACTGCTCATCATTGAAATTGTCCCACCTGTAAGGACTGCTCACTTTGAGCTGAAAACAAGTGGGGTGACATAGCAATATAGACCAGAAATGACAAGGAGAGTGTGTCAAATCAGAGGAATATGCTTACAAAAATGTGTATATCAATAAGAAATATGGCCTCCATGAATTTTATGTTTTATTTTGCAGGATTCAAGCTGTCGAATATTGTGATAGTGAGTTGAAAAGATGGCAAATGTCATCCTGGTAACATTGAGCCATGCTTCATGCACCTGTGCCACTGGGCAACAGTGATATACTGAGAAATAGTGGTTTAGCAAACATCCTATCATATTCCGAACATGTGTGATGGGCAACAGATTAGCCACAATCTTAGCCACAATCAGCAGATAAATGTCTTATAGATGGAAAGTATATCTTACAAGTATACAAAATCGACTTACAAAGTGGTAATTATTTGTATATACCAAGAAAGTCGAGTTTATTCAATATTTAAATATTATTGAGCATTCTATTGTGCCAGTTGGATTGATATGCAAATTATTTGTGCCCATGTATTTCACAATTCTGCATGCAAATTGCCAGATAAATCTCCATTCTTTCTGGGTGGGGCAATTTCAGTAAAGAGCAGTGTATATTGCACGTACTGATATTTTGCTCTCTTTTTTTCTATTGCATCCATAATATGTTTTTGCAGGGTGTGTTGCAATATATCTCTTAAGTAATTATGAATGCAGAAGCCATATTACCTCCCTCCCCTCCCTCTCTCCCTCTATAGAAGCCCAACCAGACTATCTGTCGTGAGCTACATTTTCCGTATTTCTCTGTACACACACTCTGCACAATATGCTGCTCAAAGGAGGCTGCTGACTTCTAACCTCATCATTAAATACGAAGTCACACCACCTAATGCCCATGATACAGCATAAAAATCTAGAATCAAAGGCATCAAGTTTCCTCTTATGGGCTTGCAAAGGGTCTGTTTCACCACCATAACTATATAGAGGACCAAACTATTATATATATATACCCTAATTTTAGTCTTTAGGTGAATATGGCTATTTTTCCATACACTCCATAGATTCTTGAAAGTCCCAGTAGCAATCCTTATTTGTCTGTTGATCTCATGCCACTAATCACCAGTATCTGTTAATAGCTCCCAAGATAATTAAACTGTGACACTCTCAAGGGTGCAACCATTCAAAATAGCTGAAGCACAACCTGCTTGACCAATTTCATTACTTTAGTTTTCTCTATTTATCATTGAACCTACTCTACTACCAGTGTAATCAAACAGCACTAATGAAACTATCAACATTAGCCAAAAATGCCAAACATCAGCATATCTAAGTGAGAAATTTTCAAATTTCTAGACCATTTAAGGCTAAAATGTTCTCTTTGAAGTGAATTCCTTGTAATATAATAACCAAAGAGAAAAAGTGACAAGATGCATCCTTGCTGGACTCCAGTAGCAATTTTAAACATTTGCTACGAGCCTTACCAATTCTCATTATAACTTAGCGTTATTGTAGAGAGCTTGTTGGGTATGCCAATGTGATCTCACAATACCACAAATTACCACACTCAAGATCAGCAGAGTCAAAAGCCTTTTTGAAATCTATGAATCTGGTAACCACAGGTTTTTGAAACTTTAAACATTTTTTTTAACATTTCTTAACTTGTAACATTTCTTTATCTGATGCAAAAAAAAAAATCTAATCAGTACATTTCATGCCATTTCTGAATCCACACTGTTCATCATGCAGTTGTCCATCAACCAAATTCTTAATTTTATTAAGCAAAATAATGCAAAGAACTTTACTTGGCACTGAAAGTAGACTAATTCTCCTATAATTATCACAAGAACTGCAGTCACTTAAAAAAAATAGGGATAATAATAGTTCTGGTAAAATCCTTAGGAACAATACCTTTATCATAAAAAAAAGTTCAAAATTTCAGTTAATCTTATGACAACAGAAATATTCCTGCTTGCTGAAAGAACACGTGGCATATAATCAGGAGACGAGTTTGTTTCTAAAACAGGGTGAAAGGGAATTTTTTCAGCAAAAAATATTTATGGATAGTCATATTGGCACCCCTACTTCTGGATTAAGCATTCCAACTTGCAAACTACTATGCCACTATTATATTGACAGGCTGCTGTCAGACTCCCATAGCATATAAGCTGTACTGATATGCCTGATAATAAGCTGGAAGCATATTTTGTGTAGACATATGAATTCACAGCTCATCATTGATTTAATGAATATTTATCCACTATCAAGCTGTTTTTTAAGTAACAAAAGAAGATGGGTGTAGAGGAGAAATTATCTTGAGCCCGGGTGGAATCTGAACCTATGACATGTCATGCTATAAAAAACAGCAGCATAGTGGATAAATATTCCTTAAATAAATGAGCTGTGAATTCAAATGTCTAAATACAAGGCACTGTTGATCAAACCAAAGGGGAGGCAGATTGAGATTTGCTCATGACCATTGTGAGTTTGTGTGCACATGACCAGGATGGCTCTGAAGAAATAGTCCCCAGATGCACTCAAAATACAGTGATATCTGTATTTGTGAGGAAAAATTGTCTCGAGCTGGGTGGGATGTGAACCCAACCTCCAGATGGAGTATAGCTTAATATCAGCAGTATAGAGGAAAGATTTATCAGTGACTGGTAGCTCAGTGGTCAGAGCATCAGGAAGTTGGGTTCACATCCCACCCAGCTCGAGACAATTTTTCCTCTACTGAAGAGGAGACTGTTACTTAAAAAAAAAACAGCTTGATAGTGGATAAATATTCATTAAATGAATATTTTGTTTCAAAGCTGTAATTCGGTTTTAATGAATAATTTTTTTGTGCTTTGAATTGATTTATAGCGTGTAATTTATTTTACTATATTTAAATATTGTGCTGCAAAATTATTTTAACATTTGTGTAATTCTTCCATACTTGTTAATAATAATGCTAAATATGTTTTGAGATCATCTGTTTAAAATAAATGTGGTCTTTTTAATGGATGGTCATCGAGTAGAAGTTTAATATAATATGTTATCCTTATGGATAGATTGGAATTCATTTTTAAAAAGGGTCATTTCCAAAATTAAGGCCAATAAATAGTGGCTGTTGAAATTGGTTACACTATAGGTTATTTGAATTACATGGCTATTTAATTGAATTATCAATGATTGATCATTTAGGTTGTTGATGTTTGGCTGAATATAATACATGAACCTTCAGCATGCTTATTGTTCAGCCAATACAGTTTTAATTTGAATATATTGTTATTAAGAAAATTTAGTGTTTATATGTCAGTGCTCAATATGTGGTTCATTATAAACTCTACTCTTTATTTCTAGGCTTCTGTAAAGAGATATAGTACTGTTTTAGCTCCCCCAAAGAAAGCACCAAAATCAGGAATTCAATCAGATGCTATCAAGAAATTTTTGCAGAAGAAGCAGGCTGAAGAACAACAAAAGGGTAATTTGTTTCATAGTTCTAATTTCAATTCATATTATAAGTAGTCCTGTATTCTATAATAAAATGCTTTTAGTAGCTGATAAAAGAAATGCAGATAAAATAATAAAACTTTTTAGTAATGATTTAATATTACCTATTCTCATACATAATACACATCTTTTCAATAACTTCAGTGACAACGATAGAAGTAAAACAGTCAAAATGTAACATATAAACAGCATTGATATATTATTATTAGTATTATATTATGGGATATTAATATGGAATTAAGAATTGATTGTAAAGTAATTCAATAATCAGTTGAAATGTAATGAGTGAATTTTGTTATATAATTTAGGTTTTAATAACACAGGATGTCAGCATCAAATTTCATGTTATTTTGCATATACAAGGTCAAGCTCCACCACCATAGCTATCTTGAAAGTATCAAATTATTTAATATTAAACTTGCACACAATGACTTTATCTTATAGCCAAAATAATTGCAAGATGTTTTTAGCAGGGGATGTGAAACAAAATTCAGAACCTTATCATCATCCTCAAGCAGCTATGGGCTATTGAGGTCCAACCAGACCGCTCAATTTAGTTCTCCAAGCACATCTGTCCTGAGCTATATCTGCTGCATCTCTCCACTGCACACCAATTCTAACAAGGTCCTGTTTGACATTGCCTACCACATCCTAGGTCTCCCCCTCTTTCTTAGGCCTTTAGGCACACTGTTCATAACCCTATTCGCTAATCTATGATTATCCATACAGGCAATATGACCAAACCAATGGAGTCTCTCTCTGCACAATATAATGCTCAGAAGAGGTTGCTGACTCCTTTGCCCAACCTCTTCATTACTTACAAAGCTGACCCACCTAATACCCAAGATACTGCGTAAGCATCTAGAATCAAAAGCATCAAGTTTCCTGTTATCTTGTTTGCAAAACATTCAAGTTTTACTACCATAACTAACCCTAGAAAGACCAAACTATTATACAGTCTAATTTTAGTCTTTAGATGTATATGCCTATTTCTCCACACTATATATAAATTCCTAAAAGTCCCAGAGGCAATCCCTATTTGCCTGTTAATCTCGTGCCACACATCACCAACTGCCTGACCAATTTTCATCACTTTAGTTTTATCTCTTGTTTATCACCAAACCAACTCCATTACCAGTCTCATCAACAGACCTAATGAAAGAATTCATCTCATCAACATCATTTGCCAACAAGGCAAAATTATCTACATAATTTAAATCAGAAATTTTGAAATCAGTAGATCATTTAAGGCCAAAATCTTTACCTTGCAAAGAATTTCGCATAACATGATCAATAATCAAACTAAAGAAAAAAGGGCACAACATTCACCTGTGTCAAGCATCAGAAGTAATGCAAAACCAATTGCCACAAGCCTTACTAACTCTCACACACTCAGTGTTATTATATACGCCTTCATATGTTAACTAACTAGTCTGGCATGCCATGCGATCTCACAATCAACCACAAATTATGATGATCAACAGAGTCAAAAGCATTTTTGAAATCAATGAAGTTAGCAACCAAAGGTTTCTGAAACTCTAAACATTTCTCAAGAAGCTGGCTGAATAAAAATATCTGATCCACACATCCCCTACCACTTCTGAATCCACATTGCTCATCACACAATTGACTGTCAACCAGATTCTTAATTCTATTAATCACAATCATGCAAAGAACTTTACCTGGAACAGAAAGTAAGCTGATACCCCTATAGTTATCACAACAACTGAGATAACCTTTTTTGAAAATAGGGATAATAATAGCTCTGGTAAAATCCTTAGGAACCATGCCTTTATCATAAAAGATATTCAAAATTTCAGTCATCCAAGTGGTAACCAAAGCATTCCCAGCTCTAAGCATTTCTGTAGTAATTTCATCAATCCCTGGGGATTTATGAAGTTTAAGTTTAGAAATAGCCAAAGTAACTTCAGATTGTGTTATAGGACCAACATTAAAGTCAGTAATGCATCTATCATCATTGCAAACAATGGGAGTAGAACTAAGCACATTGTTTAGAACATCACTGAAATGCTCAGCCAACCTAGCCATGACAGAATCCTCATCTTCCATAACCTTACCTTGTTTATCCTTCAATCCCTGTATACCTGTCCATTTTCTACCACACAAAACAATATCTGGTACAGCTCTCTGTTGTTGTGCTGTCCAACTGCTTCCTGGGCTTTGTCAGCCAAGCCATCAAGCCAAAGATTCTTATCAGCAGCTAACTGATCCTATACACATTTATTAAGCTCTCTTAATGATTTGTATTAGGACTAGTAGAGTATTGATTAAGGACATTCCTGCAGTTTCTTTCTGAAATAAGCCTTAGTGGTGGAGTGTGAAGGATGGATGAAAACACCACTGAAATGCTTAGAGCTGGGAACATTTGTGTTGTCACATGGCTGACTGTTGTTCCTAAGAATTTTACTAGAAATGTCATTTTCCCAATTTTTAAAAAAGTTGATTGCAGTTTTTGTGATAATTATAGCGGAATTAGTTTACTTTCTGTTCCAGGTAAAGTTCTTTGCATGATTATACTTAATAGAATTAAGAATTTGGTTGATGGACAATTGCGTAATGAACAGTGTGGATTCAGATGTGGTAGGGGATGTATTGATCAAATATTTTCACTTAGGCAGATTCTTGAGAAATGTTTAGAGTTTCAGAAACCTGTGGCTGCTAGCTTTATAGATTTTAAAAAGGCTTTTGACTCTGTTGATCGACCTAATTTGTGGTTGATTGTTAAATCATATGGAATACCTGATAAGTTAGTGTAATGGGAGCTCTTTATGATAACACTGAGTCATGTGTGAGAGAGAGTACATCTTGGAGCGATTGGTTTAGCATTGCTAGTGGAGTTAGACAAGGGTGTATTTTGTCTCCTTTTCTCTTTAGTTTAGTTATTGATTATGTAATGCATAAATCTTTGCAAGGGAAAGATTTTGGCCTTAAATGGTCTAGAGATTTCAAAATTTCTGATTTAGATTATGCAGATGATTTGGCCCTGTTGGCTACTAATGTTAATGAGATGAATTCGTTCATTAGGGCTATTGATGAGACTGGTAATTGAGTAGGTTTGGTAATTGAGTAGGTTTGGTAATAAACAGAGAAAAAATTAAAGTGATGAAAATTGGTCAGGCAGATGGTGCTTCAGTTGCTTTGAATGGTTGCACTCTTGAGCAAGTGTCTCAGTTTAATTATCTTGGGAGCTATGTAACAGATATTGGTGATGTGCGGCATGAGATAAATAGAAGAGTAAGGATTGCCACTGAGACTTTTAAGAATCTATGGAGAGTATGGAAAAATAGGCATTATACACCTAAAGACTAAAATTAGGCTGTATAATAGCTTGGATCTTTCTAAGGTTAGTTATGGTAGCTAAACATGAACCATTTATAAGCAGGATAACAGGAAACTTGATGTCTTTGATTCTAGATGCTTACGCAGTATCTTGGGCATTAGGTGGTTTGACTTTGTAAGTAATGATAAGGTTAGAAGGAGTCATCAACCTCCTTTGAGCCGCATATTGTGCAGAGAGAGACTGTGTTGGTTTGGCCATGTTGCCCGTATGCATAGCTGCAGATTGGCAAAGAGGATTATGAACAGTGTTCCTAAGGGTATCAGAAAAAGGGGGAGATCTAGGATGCGATGGGCAGACAATGTCAAACAGGACCTTGCTAGAATTGGTCTAGAGTGGCCAAAAGCAGCAGCTGTAGCTCAAAAGAGACACATCTGGAGAGCAGTATATATGGTGGAGTGTGATGAACAATGGGTGTACATTGGCAGCAACAGTTTGTTCATCCCCCAGGGGTGGGTGGGGAAATGCAACTTTTTGATTTGTGAGATTAATGGGAAATTTTTTTTTTGAGTTGAATAGGTACTATTGAAATATTATGATTAATAATTTTCAGATGCTCCAAATGGCCTTAATTTACCATCATTAGAGAACACTAAGTGTAGAAAATGTAAAACATGGAGTAACATGCTGAAGCAGATGGTGCGACAAAATCTCCTGACATGGACGAGCAGCTGCACGCAAGCCTAACATCAACAAGATCAATGCCAAGTATCGGTTTGAGTGGTGTAAGGCATGGCACCAGTGGACTCTTGAGCAGTGGAACTGCATTCTCTAGAGTGATGAATCACGCTTTACCATCTGGTGATTGTGTTGTGCCAACTGTGAACTTTGGTGGAGGAGGCATCATGTTCTGGGGTTGTTTTTCATGGTTCGGGCTGGGTCCCTAGTGCAGTGAACAGGACTCTGAATGCCACAGCCTATAATGACATTCTCGACAATTCTGTGCTCTCAACTTTATGGCAACATTTCAGTGAAGACACTTTTCTGTACCAACGTGACAATGCCCCCGTCTAAAAGCAAGGACCATGTAGGAATGGTTTGATGAGATGGGTGTGGAAGAACTTGATTGGCCTGCACAGAGTCCTGATCTCAACCCCATGGAACACCTTTGGGATGAATTGGAGTGCTGACTCTGAGTCAGGCTGAACCCTCAACATCAGTGACCGGCCTCACTATTGCTCCTGTGTTGGAATGGTAGGCAATTCCTGTAGCAGCCTTCACCACAGAGTGGAGGCTGTGATAGCAGCAAAGGGTGGACCAATGTGATATTAGTTCTTTTTCTGTTATTGGAAGATTGTGAATGAGTGATTGTCTGGATGCTTTTGATCATATAGTATATGTCTTCACTAAGGAAAAGACAGTGCTAAATTTTAAAGCTTCCAAAGATTAGCTTATACTCCTGGGCACTGGATGGCTTTGACGAGAGGCTGCCATTTGTCTCCCAACAGCTGTTCCAGTGGTTGGTTTCCAAAAAAAGTGAAACTCAGAGGTCAAACAACCTAAACCAAAGCCCTGTATTTGTTGCTTACTGCATGGACAATTCTATTTCCCCCTCTTCTTCGACTATGACAGACATGCCATTGAGAAGTTTGATCTATAATATCTACAATGACACTTGTTTACTATATGTGACTTGTTTGTGTGCTGTCACCTACATAAAACACCACTTGTGGCATGTTTTAGAATTATTATTTTGTGTAATTTTCTTCCACATGCATAGAAATACACTGGTATCCAAAATTTAAGCATAGTTGACAAAATGGATAAATTGAAAAATACGAGACAATGGAATAACATGGGCAGTATAGTGGAAGGAAGAAACAAGTGTGTGATATAACACATAAAATACAGGATACACTGGAGCAATGAACTGTAGTTCAATATGTAGGCAATTGTAGAAGTTACCTGGAGATGTATTTGCTCAGGCATGAGAGTTCAGTAAGGTGTCTGATGATCCCTTACAGTGATACAAGTGTCACATCGATGTTGCATGCTGTTAATGAGGGCAATAAGAAGGTCCTGCTGCATTAAATCCCACTCCTGTACAAGAGCAAATCTGAGCTCCAGGAGAATTCTGGGAGGAGGTTGATGAGCTGAAATCTGTCTCCCCAATGCATCCCACACTCACTAAATAGAGTTAAGGTCCAATGAATATGCTGGCCATGGATATCTTTATTTTCAAGGAAATGATCCTCTAAAACAACCTATGTGGACATATATAATTTTCCATAAGCAGAAATTGTTTATGGCCAGTTATTGTTATAACAGAAATTAATTCCGGGGCCACCCAGATTAGTAAACCACCACCTCTGAAATGATGCATTTTTCTGATGTTTGAGGGGTGATAATGAATTCTGGGTTTTCTCCAAATGATGACATGATGACTAGTACTATGTAAACTGAATCTGGATTCGTCACAGAAGAGAACATTGGCTTGCGATCCAGTCCTGGTGTTGTCTGCAACAGGACAACCTTCCTCTTCTCTTGACAGAGTGAGTGGAAGGCAAACAAGGTGAGTTTGTCTCACATAAAGTCTTTGTTCATGAAGCCTCTGTATATCATGTGCCTCGAAACTGTTGTCCACAAGCCACAAATAGCTCTACAGCAAACTGTCTTGCTGGCGTGGCCATTACATTTCGCTGTTAGTGTCACAGCGATCATCCTGAGCATTGTATGTCATAGTTGACCATACACACATGGACAATTAACATTTCCTGTCTCTTGGTACCTTCTCCACACTTAGCCACCACCCATTGCTAAGGTAATAGGTGGGGCACACCTATACCTAGGGTAATAGGTATAGGCTATTACCTAGGGTAATAGGTGGTGCACACCTATTACCCTAGCAATATCACTCTGTGTTCAGCCTGATTCCAACATCCTGATAGCCTGACCACATATAAGGACATCATATGCTGTCTGTATGACATATTGTTACAGCAACAAATCGATTCGAACGTAAAGAGAATGCCCTGGCAATAAGAAATGAAGTTTTCCACATCTATTCATTATATATACCATTACAGGTTTAAAGTTCTTGTCTCTTATTCAAATTATACATGGTCCCTTGCTTTGCATTATTACTCCCACATTTGCATGTGCCTGAGATTATCTGCACATAACTTTTGTTTCTGTTTTCTCCAAGTGTTTGTTCAATATAGTGCATTTTGTCAACTATACTTAACCTTTGGACGTGTGTTTACCTGTAAAATATCCTTCCTCTGATGTCCTATTCAGGTTACAGAAGTCACTGAGAAGTGCTGCTCTAATTATAGCAAACCTGTATATTATTATGATGTGTGTTACTTTTGTAATGAATTTTATTTGTTTAAAGTATTTCAGCATGAAAATTGTATAGGATTTAACCTCAGTAGTCTTTTCCTGAGGATTTATATGTCAATAGGATTATGTAATTAACTGCCATTTGCTTTATACATTATTTTAGAATTACTACTTTCTTAAGGCAAATATTATATAACTGTTTTGTGCATAGTAATTATGTTTCATATTTCAATTGCATTTTCCCCCTCTGTTTTGTATAGTTGTTGAAGCAAGGAAGAAAAAGGAGGAACTTCTAGCTCTTAGATCCCAGAATTCAAAGAACTGCAAAAAGGCTAAAATTATGGCTTCTCGGACCAAAGATAATGATTTCAGTAAGATTAAACTGACAGAGGATGAAATAGAATCCAAAAAAAGGAGAGAAGTGCAATTGTTAAGATTGAAGCTAAATGATAAAGTTGAACGGATGAAAGCTAGAATAGAAATGGAGGAACGTGAAAAGATGCTACCAAAGAAAAGGAAAAGAAAATCTAAGCTGGGTAATGAAAATGTTGCTGAAGGAACAGAAGAGGCAGAATTCTTAAGTGAAGAAGAAGATAAATATAATGTAGACACAAGCAGAGATGCAAATTATAAACAAGGAGGTAAAAATTTCATGCAAAATGGTGAACATAATAGAGATATTTCTAGGGAGCATAAAACAAATGGGAAGAAGAAACCTCATCCACCAAATGCACCAGCTATAAGTTTCCAAGATCTTTTAAGGGTTGCTGCTACTAAACAGTATGAGCCAGTGGAATTGCCTGAAGTAGATGATGATGATGATAATGAACGTCCATTAACAAAAAAAGAAAAACGTTTGCTTCAAGAAGAAACAACAAGAATACGGAGAAAAGAGACACAACAGCTTCTTCCAAATAATGCTGGTCAGGCACCAAAGAAAACTGGTGCAGATCCAAAGAAGGTATCAAATAGGCCACATGAATTAAAAATGTCACATAAAGCTAAGCCTCCTATAAAAACTGAGAAGAAAATATTTGATCAAGATAGGAATGCAAAAACCAAGCAAATGCATGAAAGCACTTATAATAGAGACAATTCTGATAATACTCATGAAATATATACAGAAAATAAATATAGTAACGAAATATCAAAAAGGGAAATTAAAAGTGCTACTAGATCTGATTATTACAAATCTAATACTGATGTGACCAGACAACAAAGTAAGTATGGGAATATTGGACAAATGTCATCAAAAAGCCACAATGGTATTAATACCTCAAAAAATCATCTGAATAGTGAACTAAGGCATCCTGCAGGACATGCTGTGAAAAAGAATATATCACACTCAAATGAATCATATGAAGATGAATACGACAGTGATTGCAGTGATCAAGCTTTCAAGAGAAGTAAGTATAGTAGTGACCAAATTTCTAACCGAGAAATAAAAAGCACAAATCAACCTCATCAGACACATGGCTTTAAGCAGAAAAGTAGTACCATGAACTCAGTGAGTAAATATAATGTTGAAAATGCAAGAAAACAAGCAAGTCTTAACAGTTTTGAAAATAAGCAGCTGAAGGGAAATATGGTTTCTGAAAAGGAAATGTATTTAAAGAAAAGTACAGAAAGGGGTATGAAAAACCCACATAAAAATAACAATGAAATATATAAATCACCTGTAAAACATGGTAATGTAGAAGTCAAGCAAAAAACTCTAAGTCACTCTAGTAAAAGTAATAATTCAATTGCAAATAGAGGTGTTTCTTCAAATGCATTTTCAACAAAACTTAATGGACAATCAAAATCATTTGATAAAGACAGAAGTCTAGTTAATGGATATAATAAAAATGTTAAGAATGCATCTAAAAGAACAATGGAAGAAAGAGAATATTTGCCTTCAGTTTCACCTTCACGTAAAATTCCAAAGTTAGATAAAAGAATAGAAGAAAAGCAAATATCATTGCCACCAACAAAAAATAATATGAAGCACAAAAATTTAGTTCCTGCCTCAGAAAGACATTCATTTCCAAATAAAAATGTTCCTCCATCTTCAAACAGACATATACCTCCATCCTCAAACAGAAATGTACCTCCACCCTCAAACAGAAAAGTACCTCCATCCTCAAACAGAAATGTGCCTCCATCCTCAAACAGAAATGTGCCTCCATCCTCAAACAGAAATGTGCCTCCATCCTCAAACAGAAATATACCTCCACCCTCAAACAGAAATGTACCTCCATCCTCAAATAGAAATGTTCCACCATCTCCCAGCAAATATGTATCTTCATCTCCTCACAAGCAAATATCTCCATCTGCCAACAGACAGACACTTTCTGCTCCAGACAGGCATGCATATCCAGCTTCAAACAAACATGGTCCACCATCTTCAAACAGACAATTACCTCTATCTTCAAACAAACGGATATCATCAGCCTCAGACAGACCTATGACTGAAAGAAAACCATCTGAATTACGCCCAAACTCAAAAACTAATAATTCCAAAATGATGCCTCGTGAGATTATGGATGAAAACAGACTTGCTAATAGGCAGAACATCAAAGGTGGCAATCTATCAATTGTTAAAAATGAGGTTAAGAAGCCATCGTTATCTTTATCAAAAGATGTAAAGCGAATTAAACAAGAAAACAGTGATATTACAAGAACATTAACTGAAAAAGTTCCTAATTTAAAAATGCCACCTGAAAAAAATCCAAAACAAATTATTAACAAAATAAATAGTGCCAAATCTGAAATAGGTAAACAAATGTCTTTTCATTCTCGACCATATGAGTCACAATATGTGCCTTCAAAAAAATTGCCAATGAAATCCAACAGAATAGAAAGAGATAGCTATCCACTGCCACGAAACCCATATCTAGATCCACCAAGAAGGTTACTTGAAAGTAGAAGACCTCCAGGTAAGTTTATTTGCCCTATTTGGAAAATAGATAAAATGTTTATTCTGGTTTTAGGTTCCAAGATTTATTACAAATAAATTAACTATGACAAGTATTCTAGCCTACCAAAATTATTCAGACATTCAGAGCTCTGCAATTCTAAAATGTTTTTTTTTATGAAAAAAGAGTGAAGATAAGTTAGGTATTTAAAATCTTGTTTTCAAACAAACACTTGTTCAATATTTAAAGTGCCACAGAAGCTAGGATATTTAACAGCAGGATTGTGTATAAATTTTCTGCAAAGTGGGAAAAAAAATGGAAGAATAATAGTGCAAATGTCTAAAATAGGCATTTGCAACCTGTTGCTTGCTACAGCACCACAGTGCTCACAAAACTGTTAAAATTGTTTGGGAACACATTCAAAACTTCATCTAGTGTTGGGGTGGGGGTGGCTCAGTCGGTAGCGTGCCAGGCTCGTAATCTGTAGTTCCCAGGTTCGAGTTCCAGCTGGGTCAGCGTTGAAATTTATCTCTGCAAAACTCTGCCCTGCCCATGGTCAGTAGGGGACACCGATGGGCTTGGAAAGGCTGCCGTCCGTCGGACGGGATGTTAAGCCATGGCCCCGTGTGTGGGAGAGCCATACCCTCTGCACATTAAAGAACATGCTGGATGGCCTTGACGGGAGGCTACCATTTCTCCCAACAGCTGTTCCAGTGGGTTCCCTCTCCCAACCTTCTCTGAGCCTTTGGGGACTTGTGACCTGGCCATTTAGCCCATGGTGTGCAAAAAAGTGCTGCTCAGAGGTAAAACAACCCAACCCAACTCATCTAGTGCTACCAACAGAACTATATTTGGCAGGAGTGGATCTTCCATTAGGCCACTTGGGACACTGCCCCATCAAAAATAATCGCAAGAAATAATAGCGAATTTGAAATTTAGTGTTTACCACCTCGGTCAGTTATATCACGTTGGTTTACAATGGCGCTGCAACTTGACCTTTTATGAGAAGGCCTGTGCAAACTAGGAATAATTTCTAGGATCATTCTGTCTTATATGTGCAAATCAAAAAATCAATATTTGTTATTTGTCTTGCTTAAAAACCATAATAGCATTTTTATATTTGTTTCTAATCATTATTTGCTGTATTAGGTAGACAATCATGGCATTCGTTTGTGAATCAATGTTACATTGTTTTTAGTTTATACATTACTAACATATCCATTATGGCCACTGCCATAATTTAAATATCCTATACATATGTGCATGCACTGAAGTACAATAACACTGAACTGGAAGAGATAGGTCCAATTCAGAGAGGTCCATTACATTTGACAACCCAATTTCAACCAACCAACCAATTGGCGATATTTGATTTCAACCGAATACTTAAAAGACCTTGATGCCAAAAAAAATATTCATTTGACTGTACCATTTGGGTTGGCAATTTTTTATCTTGTAAAGAAAGGACATTTAAATGTAACTTTAGCACACTTGGCTACTGATCTAAAGGACCTGGTTCGAGCCCCGGGTAAGGCATAGATGTATGTGTCTTTTTTCTGCTGAGATGCTGCCATCCTCACAGACCTACTATGGCATATAAACTGACAGGCTCCTGTCAGACCTCTGTGGCAATCAGCTGCTTGAGGGGGTATTTATTTATTTTTTTTTTATTTATGAAAATATAACAATGTATTGTATCAAGGATATATAGGATGGGGACATTCCCCACACCCTAGGAAACTAAATTGTGAATATGTGGCTGTATTAAATATTTGGTCTACAAGGGAATACTAAAAACACATTTTAACAAGGTATTTTCATTTTATCAGCAGTGTCATTTTACCTGCAATACAATGGTTTTTAGTTCCATATCAACTGTCCCCCAGTTTGTTTGTTTTTTTGTTTGTTTTTTTTCATTTTTTTATACTTCATTGTATTATCATGACACTTCTTTACAATTCATTGTATAGTAAATTATATTTAAAAAAACACCTGTTCAAGTGATAATTTATGGTAAGTAATTTGGTTTAAAATCATAATATAAATTTATAATTGAAATGGAGTAAAAAAAATAATAAACTTATATATTGCACATATTTCATGAATAGTTTTTTAAAATACCACTAGGATGGAGAGGAAATATATATATAGATAAATTTTTACAGGAGAGGGGCAAAATAATGAATTGCACTAGAAAGGACCAGAACTTCTGAGTTTGTTGTTTTCCCTTGAAAATATTCCAGGCTTCTAATTACCTTTCATAGGTATGAGTGCCACCTGTGCCAATGTCACTGGAAGGAGAGCTGTGCACCAATCCCCTGAATGATGCATAGAATTGGCAATCAACCCTGCTGAGGAGGGGTCAACCACATAGGGTCCTAATGTTGACCATATATAACAACCTGAATGGAATAATAGCTCTGAGCTTAATTATTGATCCTGAGTTTGCTGCACCAATGGGCTTCTGTTGAGGGACAATCTTCCACTGTGTTTTCTGTTCAGGTGTTGACAGCCCCAAGTGAATAGATTCAGTGGATATGTTTTATCAACTGGTGAATAATTCTGATCTGAGGTCATCTCAGGTACCTGAACTCTTGCTTCTACAAGCATTGTCAAACCTACATTGGAGGAAGTCTTCCAGTGTAGATGGCTTCAGCCTTTACTAGTGAAGGAAACAGGTCTTTGCCTCATGCCTTGATTAGGGGGCTGTTTGGTATTGTTGGCATTTCCTCTCTCAATAAACATAGTTCCTTTAAGCATCCCAGTAACCATTTTCTCTCTATAGGTAGTTGGAAAGTGAGGACTCTGATTATTCTCTTGATATCTTCACACAAGAATTCCACTGTTATAGCTTAGATTTCTTGGCTTGCAAGTGACCAAATGGACAGATAAAGGCCAAATACTTAAAAATAATCTATATCAGTGCATTAATGAAAGGTTTCTTGCAGCTAAATTTCAGACAAACGCTAAAGTCTTGAATGTTATCTGTTGTTACGCCCCCACTGAGGATGAGGATGAGAAAGATATGTTTTACAGACAACTTCAGGATATTTTGAATTTTGTCAAGAAAAATTACCCTTGTTCTAGGTGACTTGTGATAAAGTTCATACTGACTCTGACCTTTGGGGAAGGGTGATAGGTCCCTTTGGATTGGTAAGCTGCAATGGTAATGGGCAACATCTCTTACAGGTAAGTAAACTTAATAGTTTGAGAATAACTAACACTTATTACAAGCATGCGGCATACATAAGTACACATGGATTTCACCAGATGAGCTCATATGATTGATTTTATATTAATTAACAGCAAATGGGCTAGTTAGGAATTCCAGGTCATGTAGTAAAAAAAAATTGGAAATCTGAAATTGGATCTGACCATTACCTTGTTGTAAGAAAAAAAGTCTTAAGAAAGTGTTCTAAGGTTAAAAAAAATTTCCTCTAAGACTGATGCTTTGAAAGACCCAGTTATAGCTAAAGCTTACCATGATAGGTTACTCAATCATTATGACAGTCTTGGTTTGCTTACTACTGAAGTTGAGGAAGAATGTTACCATTTTAAACAGGCTTTTCTTGAAATTAATAGCACTCTTTTAGGTAAAAGGGAGCAGAGGTGGCAAAATTATATGAGTGATAAGGCATTTGAACTTATTTTGTAAAAAAAAAAAATGCAGGAATGTCCTTAATACCTTACCATATTAGTCCTAACATAAAGTGTTACAAAGAACTTAATAAATGTGTAAAGGATCAGTTAACACCTGATAAGAATCTTTGGCTAGATGGCTTGGCTGACACAGCCAAGGAAGCAATTAGATAGCATAACAGCAGAGAGCTGTACCAGATGGTCAACGTTCTGCGTGGGAAGAAACGAACAGATATACAGGGAATGAGGGATAGACATGGTATGGAGGGACAAGCATTTTAGAGATGTTTTAAACAGTGTTGTTAGTTCTGCTCCCATTATATGTAATAATGATAGATGCATTACTGACTTTAATGTTGGCCCTATATAACAGTCTGAAGTTATTATGGCTATTTCTAAACTTAAACTACATAAATCCCCAGGGATAGATGAAATTACTACAAAAATGCTTAGAGATGGGAATGTTTTGGTTATCACATGGCTGAAATTTTGAATATCTTTTATGATAAAGGCATGGTTCCTAAGGATTTTACCAGAGCTATTATTATCCCTATTTTTAAAAAAGGTGATCTCAGTTGTTGTGATAACTATAGGGGTATCAGCCTACTCTCTGTTCCAGGGAAAGTTCTTTGCATGATTGTGCTTAATAGAATTAAGAATCTGGTTGATAGGCAATTGCGTGATGAGCAATGTGGATTCAGAAGTGGTAGGAGATGTGTAGATCAGATATTTTCACTTAGGCAGATTCTTGAGAAATGTTTAGAGTTTCAGAAACCTTTGGTTGCTAGCTTTGTTGATTTCAAAAAGGCTTTCGACTCTGTTGATCGACATAATTTGTGGTTGATTGTAAGATCAACAAGTTAGTTAACATAATGAAAGCTCTCTATAATAACACTGAGTCATGTGTGAGAGTTGGTAAGTCTTGTAGCAATTGGTTTAGCATTACTTCTGGTGTTCGACAAGGGTGCATTTTGTCTCCTTTTCTCTTTAGCTTGGTTATTGATTATGTTATGCAAAATTCACTTCAAGAGAAAGATTTTGACCTTAAATGGACTGGAGATACAAAAATTTCTGGTTTAGATTATGCTGATGATTTAGCCCTTTTGACAAATGATGTTGATGAGATGAACTCTTTCATTTGAGCTGTTGAGACGGGTAATAGAGTTGGTTTGGTTATAAACAGAAAGAAATCTAAAGCAATGAAAATTGGTCAGGCAGGCTGTGGTTCAGTTAATCTGATGGTTATACCCATGAGCAAGTGTCTCAGTTTTATTATCTTGGGAGCTATGTAATAGATATTAGTGATGTGTGACATGAGGTAAACAGATGAATAGGAACTACTGCCAGGACTTTTAAGAATTTGTGGGGAGTGTGCAGAAATAGGCATATCAACTAAAGACTAAAATTAGACTGTATAATAGTTTGGTTTTATCTAGAGTTAGTTATGATGGTGAAACTTGGAAGTTTTGCAAATAACAGGAAACTTGATGCTTTTGATTATGGCTTTGTGACCATAAAAGAATAAGAATAGAAAAATTAGGTGGTTCAACTTTGGAAGTAATGATGAGGTTAGGCAAAGGAGTCAGCAACCTCCTTTGAGCAGCATATTGTGCAGAGAGAGACTATTGGTTTGTCCATGTTGCCTGTATGGATAATTATAGATTAGTGAATAGGGTTATGAACAGTGTACCTAAAAGGCCTCAAAAAGAGGGGAAGACCTAGGATGCAGTGGGCAGACAATGTTAAACAAGCCCTTGTTAGAATTGGTCTGCAGCAGAGTAGCTCAGGACAGACATGTTTGGAGAACTAAATTTCACAATTTGATTGGACCTACATAGCTTGTGAGGGCTGCTTAAGGATAATGATGACTGTAAAAATCATCAAATGCATAACTCACCTTGCATGGCAATTACATTCACTTACGAACATCATATATATTGTTATTATCTCTCATAAGAAATTTCAGTCTGTAGAGATATAGAATGTTCATTCTATGTTACTATGTAAATGAAATATAGACAAATACATCTTATGTACCATTATTACCTATATATAATGTTGGATCATACTGCCTTATTTCTACAATGTTTCACTATATATCATATACAGTCTTGTAGAGTTTTATTAAATTTACTATCAATAATATTCAGTTAAGTTCTATAGATAATGACGGAACTCATATTACAAGCCACTGAAGGCACAGTAGAATGAGACTGCATAAAAAAGAATTTAATGATTAATTTTTATTTCTATATTAAAAATTTTTGCCTTTCATGTAAAAGAATACCACCAAATTAACTGTATCTAGGGCTTTCTTAACTGTACATAATGTTAACAACAGCCATCACTTAAGCACTTAACCAGTGCCAAGCAAAGCCACTTCTTCCAGCAGCATATATCACTAATAATAGCTCTTCCTTCTGTGCTTTAAAAAACATCTCCTGAGAATAAGACTTCAGTAGGATTCCCAAATTACTGAAATATTCCACCCCGGACAGGAAAGATTAAAATGATGTTTTATATGGAATAAATTTTAGTTGTTTTTTAAATGTATTTTTAGTTAACCCTTCCAGTGTCCAGCCTGAAAAACTGGTTTCCATCCAGAGGCCAAGCTATTTTCTCCCTATTTCAGCCAAAAAAATTTAACTTTAGAACTTTTTTGCCAAATAACTAATGAAAGAAATTATGGCATGTTATATGCCAAATTAATCAGCATTTTAATTCTGGGTTTTCTGAAAATATAATATTTAACAAAAATGATAACTAGTGTTATTTTAATAGGACTTTTTTTTAGTCATATAATAAAAAAATGAATCTGGCAACACAAAAATTTATATAAAAAAAAAACTAATTGAGAGAAATGATTAAAATGCACCTGAATAGAAAGACTATTTATTAAATAAATAAATAAATAAATAAATATACTGAATAGCAAAAAAAAAAGTTGTTTCAAGTTAATATTTCTCTCTTTTTATAATATTTTTCTTGGTACCATACTTTGAGAATATTCCAGGCTTTTAGCCAATTGTGCTGAGTCAGATAAACAAGTCAACTTTAGAATTAAAAAAAAATAAGCTATCAATGGAAATAAGTCATGTTATATACCAAATTAAACAGAATTTGATTACGAATTTTATGAAAATAAGTAATATAAACAAATTTACAAGCATATTGTGATTTTATAATAAGCTTTTTCAATATGATATGATGAAAAAAAAAAGATTGCACTGTACAATTAAGACTTAATTTTGGAAAACCTGATGAATAAAAATATTTAATTATAAATTTATTGAAAGGAAATTTCCTCCTGAATAATATAATATTTAACCTGAAACATGATTTTTATTTCTTTTAAGGATTCCTTTCAGTGTCATATATTTTAAACACTGCCAGTGTTTACAAAGTGACTTGAACTTCTCACATTCATGAGTTTTTTTGAACTGGTTATGAAATGGGGAAAAAACTTTCTTGGATGCTTTTTTTATTAAACATTATGAATTTTTTCTTTAGATGTTGAAGTTTGGTGATCTTGGCTAAGTACAGAAAGGTTTGTGCACCAAAGCAAAAAAAGTAAACGTTATATTGTCAGAGTGGCACAACTAAGATACTAGATGGGGGGGGGGGGACTTTTAAAATCATTCAATATAAACATGAAATTCATAATCTTTTTTAAAATGAAATTTTTCTAAGGGGAGGAGGAGAGTGAAACATTTACAGTGAGTTTAGTGGGGGGTGGGGGGTGATAAACCCTTCCCAAAATTGCCTCTTACATGTGGACTGATTTCCATGCCAAAGAAGTCCCATTTTGCTTCCATATCTGTGTAAATGGTAGCTAGGTAGACACTGGAAGGCGAGCTATGCACCAATCTCCTGTGATGATGCATAGAACTGGCCAGGCCTAGCACCTAATGTCTGATCCTGCCTTCTCATGGTGTAGGCCGTTAGTATCTTTCAAAAGAGGACTCTCTTGTGTAAGTGAATGGAAGGGGGGGGGGGGGGGGGGCTGCCATATTAGTGTGGCCTACTGATCTGGACATCTCTGGCTATTTTTTCTTTTTTTTTCTACTCTGCTGAGGAGTGGTCAATGCATAGGGTCCTAGTGCTGACCATATAAACTTACTGGATTTAAAACAGAGTCTGAGCTTGATTATGGATCCTGAATTTTTTGCACTGCTAAGCTTTTGTAGAGGGAAAATCTTCTGCTGTGTTTTCTGTTTGTGGGTTGACAGCCCCAAGTGAATAGATTCACAAGATATGATTTATTAGCTGGTGGATAATCTTGAGCACAGGTCATCGCAGGCATCTGAACTCTTGCTACTACAGGAATCATCAAATTCTGCATTGGAGGAAATCTATATTGTCGGCATTCCCTCTCTCAATAAACATAGTTTCTTTGAACATCCCACTAACCATTTTCTCTCCATTGGTAATTGGAATGTGAGGACACTGCACAGAGCTTATTCTCTGTGCTCACACAAAATTTTGTTTATATTTGTGTGAGCACAGAGTTAATATTGATGTCTTCACACAAAATTCCACTGTTATAATTTGGATATTCTCGGCTTGCAAGCGACCAGATGGACAGATAAAGGTCAAATTCTTAAAAATAATATTAAATTTCTCTTTTCAGGGAGGGAAGATAATAAGCATCATCAAGGAGAATATTTAGAAGATAATAAGCATCACCATATCCTAGAAGAGCATCACTAGTGTGTCTGCTTCTCAGCAGACATGCTAGTGATGCTCTTCTAGGATATTAAGTGCATTAATGAAAGGTTTCTTACAGCAAAATTTCAGACAAGCATTAAAGACTTGAATGTTTTCTGCTGTTATATCCCCACCATGGATGAGAAAGATATGTTTTATGGACAACTTCAGGTTATTTTGAATTTGGTCAAGAAAGGAGATATTACCTTTGTTCTAGGTGACTTCAATACCAAAGTTGGTACTGACTCTGACCTTTGGGGAGGAGTAATAGGCCCTTTTGGTATTGGTAGCTGCAATGGGCAACGTCTCCTACAGGTAAGTAAACTCAATGGATTCAGAATAACTAACACATATTACAAAACCACAACATACATAAATACACATGGGTTTCACCTGATGGGCTGCATAAGAATATGATTGATTATATATTAATTAACAGCAAATGGGCTAGTTCTGTTAGGAATACCAGGTCATATAGGGGAGCTGAAATTGTATTTGACCATTACCTTGTTAAAAGTGTCTTGCAACTTAAACTTAAAAAGTGTTGTGCTAAAGCTAAAAGATTTACCTTTAATACTGAAGCTCTGAAAGATCCAGTTATAGCTAAAGCTTACCATGAGAGGTTACTTAGTCATTATGACAGTCATGGTTTGCTTACTACTGAAGTTGAGGAAGAATGGGGCCATTTTAAACAGGCTTTTTTGGAAACTAACAGTATTCTTTTAGGAAAAAGGAGCAGAGGAGGCAGAGTGATTTGAGTGATAAGGCACTTGAGCTTATTTCAGAAAGAAAGAACTGCAGGAATGTACTTAATCAATACCCTACTAGTCCTAATAGAAAGCATTACAGAGAGCTTAATAAACGTGTAAATGATCAGTTAGCTGCTGATAAGAATCTTTGGCTTGATGGCTTGGCTGACAAAGCTGAGGAAGCAGAGAGCTGTACCAGATAGTTAATGTTTTGTGTGGTAGAAAATGGACAGGTATACAGGGATTGAAGGATAAACAAGGTAAGTTTATAGAAGGTGAGGATTCTGTCATGGCTAGGTGGGCTGAGCATTTCAGTGATGTTCTAAACAATGTGGTTAGTTCTACTCCCATTGTTTGTATGATGTGTGATAGATGCATTACTGGCTTCAATGTTGGCCCTATAAACACAATCTGAAGTTATTTTGGCTGTTTCTAAACTTAAACTTCATAAATCTCCAGGGGTGATGAAATTACTACAGAAATGCTTAGAGCTGGGAATGTTTTGATTACCACTTGGATGACTGAAATTTTGAATACCTTTTATGATAAAGGCATGGTTCTTAAGGATTTTACCAGAGCTATTATTATCCCTATTTTCAAAAAAAGGTGATTTCAGTTGTGATAACTATAGAAGTATCAGCCTACTTTCTGTTCCAGGTAAAGTTCCTTACATGATTGTGCTTAATAGAATTAAGAATCTGGTAGGCAGGCAATTGCGTGATGAGCAATGTGGATTCAGAAGTGGTAGGGGATGTGTGGATCAGATATTTTCACTTAGGCAGATTCTTGAGAAATGTTTAGAGTTTCAGAAACCTTTGGTTGCTAGCTTTGTTGATTTCAAAAAGCTTTTGACTCTGTTGATCAACATAATTTGTGGTTGATTGTAAGATCATATGGTATACCTGACAAGTTAGTTAACATTATGAAAGCTCTCTATAATAACACTGAGTCGTGTGTGAGAGTTGGTAAGGTTTGTAGCAATTGGTTTAGCATTACTTCTGGTGTTCGACAAGGGTGCATTTTGTCTCCTTTTCTCTTTAGTTTGGCTATTGATTATGTTATGCGAAATTCACTGCAAGGGAAAGATTTCGGCCTTAAATGGTCTGGAGATATGAAAATTTCTGATATAGATTATGCTAATGATTTAGCCCTTTTGTCAAATGATGTTGATGAGATGAACTCTTTCATTCAAGCTGTTAATGAAACTGGTAGTAGAGTAGGTTTGGTTATAAACAGAGAGAAAACTAAAGTGATGATAATTGGTCAGGCAGGCTGTGATTCAGTTACTCTGAATGGTTGCAGTCTTGAGCAGGTGTCTCAGGGGCGAGGGTGGCTCAGTCGGTAGCACGCCAGGCTCGTAATCTGTAGTTCCCAGATTCGAGTCCCAGCTGGGTCAGCGTTGATATTTATCTCCGCAAAATTCCCCGCCCTGTCCACGGTCAGTAGGGGACATCGATGGGCTTGGAAAGGCCGCCGTCCATCGGATGGGACGTTAAGTCGTCGCCCCGTGTGCGGGAGAGCCATACCCTGTGCACGTTAAAGAACATGCTGGATGGCCATGACGGGAGGCTACCATCTGTCTCCCAACAGCTGTTCCAGTGGGTCCCCTCCCCAAACCTTCTCTGAGTCTTCGGGGTCCTTGTGACCTGGCCATTTAGCCCATGGTGTGCAAAAAAGTGCACTTTGGTTAACAATCCAATCCAGGTGTCTCAGTTTAATTATCTTGGGAGTTATGTAACAGATACTGGTGATGTATGGCATGAGATTAACAGGCAAATAGGGATTGCCTCTGGGACTTTTAGGAATCTATAGAGAGTGTGGAGAAATAGGCATATACATCTAAAGACTAAAATTAGACTGTGTAATAGTTTGGTTCTTTCTACGGTTAGTTATGGTAGTGAAATGTCGACACTTTGTAAGCATGATAACAGGAAACTAGATGCTTTTGATTCTACATGTTTACGCAGTATCTTGGGCATTAGGTGGTTCAACTTTGTAACTAATGATGAGGTTAGGCAAAGGAGTCAGCAACTTCCTTTAAGCAGCATATTGTGCAGAGAAAGACTCTGTTGGTTTGGCCATGTTGCCCGTATGGATAATTTTAGATTGGTGAATAGGGTTATGAATAGTGTGCCTAAAGGTCTGACAAAGAGGGGGAGATGTAGGATGCGGTGGGCAGACAATGTCAAACAGGACCTTGTTAGAATTGGTGTGCAATGGCCAGATGCAGCAGATGTAGCTCAGGACAGATATGCTTGGAGAACTAAATTGCATGGTCTGGTTGGACCTCGTTAGTCCATGGCTGCTTGAGGAGGATAATGATGCTGCTGATAAAAAAATTAATCTCACCCATACCCCAGTCGTAGCTATGCTATTCTGGGGATATTAAAATATTTTTTGCCGTAGTAAATACTTGTATGCACTTTGTAAGTATTTGTAAAATCATCAATTGTAAAATAACTTGTATGCACTTTGCCAAGCTACCCAAAGTGCAACACCCAAAGAGAAAATGTGTGGTGTTTATTGTAAAAAAAACACCAGCCAAGAAAGCATTTCTCTACTGCCATAATCTGTGAATGTGAACAGTGCAAAGACACCCTATGCAATTCAGGCCAACACATGCATCCAATAATTCACACCATGTCCTGTCATTCACTTCAATTGAACAATCTCCAAAGAACTCGGCAGTTTCCAGTGGTTTTACATTTGGGAAATAATGCTATGAATGAAAAAAATAATTTTAGAAATATTAAAGTAGGCTTAAACTAGAAAAGAAGGATTAAAATGGAACTTTGTAATTGCTTCCAAAATCATCAAATTAAAAAAAGTTTTTGATTAATTTTTTAGAGCATTTCAAAACTTTACTAGAAAATGCATTGGCAACAGCTCACAAACATTTGAAATCAGAGTATTTCATTAAAGTTTTATCAAGGAAACAGAATTTATGATGATCTAGATTATGGATGCTTAAGAAAGGAATCTGAACAATTGCTAAGATTATTTTGTTAATGTATCAAAATTTTTATCAAATAGATAAGGTAAGAACTCTATGCTGTATATGGAAATTTCTGTTTTTTAAAAAAATTAAGTTTCCTTCATTGTGCTAGGGAATTTTATCAGTGTATATGTGACATCTACTCAGAATTTTGAAATGCTGTACAGTGCCAATACTACTCAAAGATTTAAATTGAAAAGTTTTAATATTCATAAATTTATTTAGTGCAAATATGCAACATTATATGTTTTGAATATTTATGTCTTTTATTTCATAATATTTTGTATGTAGTAATGCAGCAAAGGCGAAGAATTGAAAGTGATGATGATGAAGATGAAGATGATGATATGAGTGATTTCATTGATGATGGACCTTGTGTAGATGAGGATGATGATTATTCAAAGTACATTAAAGAAATCTTTGGTTATGATCGCTCAAGGTGTGTATTTTATTCAGTTTGTAATCTGAAAATCTTTTCAAATAAGCACAATATAGATTTTTTTTTACCACCTCTTATTTGCTAGTATTCGACCACTGTGAAAATAAGTGAATTTTTAAAATTAACTGCTTTAATTCATCATTCTTTGCACATAATGCATGTAATGATTTGGTTAACAAAGAAATTATATTCAGTCCATAAATTGAATTTTAAAAGAAAAATATTAGATGAATGAAATCTATGGTATTAAGACCAGACTATTATTTCAGTGAATTTTGTTATAGTAATGTTCCATTGAAATATTGGAGAAGGCATGGATGTTTGTTCTGTCTTTTTGCAGAGTTCTTACCTCTTCTTACTTGTCTTCTCAATGGCATGTTATACTCTGGTTTCTACCAGATTAACTAAGGATTTCATGAATCAGCAGCTCCCACTAATAGGTGGGAGTTTATTAATGTAAAAAAACAGAAGAATGCAGAAAAGAATTGGGACACAAAGAACATGAAGCAAATAGTGGTTGACTTGAAATTTTTAAAAAGAAGCATGACATTGCTTTGCGAACTTTGTGGTGAGAATACTACTGTTAGTCACAGGATTTGAGCCAGTTGTTAAATAAGTTGTCATTTATCTTGCAAGAGTGCAACCCTATCGATGTCTTCAATATTGGTGACAAAGTGAAGGTGGTTCAGACTGAAATAACTGGCTTTTGAAGCCAATAGAAAAGCATGAATGACATTGAAATATTTTCAAGTTTTCAAAGTGACTTTAAAAAATAAGTATAAAAATGACCAAGGAAGAGGGAAATTTTTTTTATGGATAATTTTGCATAGTACATCTCCTAATTCCTGAACTGAATTCTGTAAAAGTGGAATTTCTGTCAGCAGTCCTACTTTCAAATTAGTCATTGGATTCATAACAATGTATTGCAAGCAGGTTGTTAAAGAATGATTGAAATTGATATAGTTAAAGAATAGATGAAAATTGGCAAATTGAATGCAATATATTGCAGGCTATATGAGTAACTGGCAAAGCATGGAAAAATGTGTGTGAAAATGATAACTAGTTGCTTTAAAACAGCATAACTTTATTTTCTAGGTGAGAAAGATGAAAGAGAAATGGTATAAGTCGTCAATAAAAGAATGGCAAAATATTTCAGAGATATTTTGCTAAATAATGTTAATGTCTGTAGACAATTAACTGATGCAGTAATAATTTTGCAGGTGGTAAACAAAAATGGAAAACAGTCTGAAGAGGGTGATGGGACTTCTAAGCATCAATTTGTGGACTTCTATAATCAGGCAGTGCTCACTTATAGGATTTAGTTGAGTACATAAAGCTGTAAGATTGCAGAAAATGGTAGCCATTACTTTATTATGGACAAAGTTCTTTGTGATGTATAATTACACAAACCCCTGCAGATTTTTACAATGACAACTTCTCTGCTCACAATTTATAGCTCAGAAAGTGAATCCTGTAGCAATACGATGAAAGTTCCTCCACTAATGCCAGATCCTTATAGCTGCAAAGCTATTTGAGGTTCTAAATTATGTACTGTTATAGGCAGGGGCTTGATTTTTTTTAGCACAACATGGAGTGGCACAAGAAAACCCATGTAGGAAATTCCAGACCTGCCAGTCAAGTATATAGGGAACCACAGGGAAGTGAAATCTTTTAAAACAGAAGTAAAATTCACCAGTTTGCTTTGTAATTCAGCTGATGCCAGCAATGAGTGCACATGCTGCAGAATAACTTAGTCTATGTATGGTAGAAGAAGCAATGCAATCCTTACTACCACCCAAGTAGGCAGGGGTGTGTGCCAGGCACTGGGAATATACTAATTACACTAGACAACAAATTGAATTTTTTTTTTTTTTATAACTTTGGTCAATAGGATGTTTTTAACAAATTTTGGGATGCTGAATTTAAATATGGCTGTGAAAAAATTGCAGCACATAGTTTTTTTTTTAATTACAGATTGATGTATTCAAATTTCAATGAATATGCATATCTGGAAAATGAAAATGCATGCGACTATTTTATTAAATTGCAACTTAAAACTCATTAATTTATTACATGATTACAGTGAAAAAAAAAATAGAGACATCATAGTTATAGACCACTGAATATAAAGTAACAAATGAAATAATATTGAAATGCAAAATAAGAAAACATGGGTAAGGATCTTTTATACTTAAAGAAATTCATTTTTATCTTTTATGTGCTGAGTATCTTCCTTCTGCAAGAACCAGCAGTAGTCACCCATCATTGCTGGGTCCCACCTGTCTTGTCATCTCCATGGTTCAGATATCCTGGTGAAATCTTTCACCTTGCTCATCACTGACACCTCCTAAGTTCTTGGGAAAGAAGTTGAGATGCGAGTGCAAGAAATAGATATTCAAAGACATCTGGCAGCCAAGATTTTCATAGTTTTTGAGAAGATCTTGAATGAGCTGATGGTAGTTCTCCTCTTTATGATTCCCAAGAAACCCTGGACCACGTGAAGGATTTCCATGTAGCGCGCTCCTTCATATTCAGTTTTCCTTCGAAGACAGTATCATTCAGTAGCTTCCTGATCTGAGGACCAACAATCCCTTCTTTGAGTTTGGCATCACTTAGTTTTGGAAATTTTTCCTTCAAGTACAAAAACCCTTTACCAATTTTGTTCATAGCCTTTACAAAATTTTTCATAAGCCCCAGTTTGATATGTAGTGGTGGAAGCAGAACACCAGAGGGGTCAACTAGAGGCTTATACCTCACATTACTGTTTCCAGGAATAAAAACATCTCCTTTGGGCCAGTCTTTTTTTTTTATATAGTGTTCTTTTCTGGTCCTACTATCCCATAAACGCAGAAAGCAAAAAAAATTGTGAAACCTCCTTGAAGCCTGAGCAAGAGAGATGTCACTTTTAGGTCACCACATATTGTCCACTTCAACTGGTCATATTTTATAGCAGTGAATATATTTTTTCATGCTTTCATAAGTTTCCTTCATTCCCACAGTGTGTGTCACAGGAATGAAAGGTTTTTGGTTTCCTTTATGCAAAAGGACAGCTTTTAAGCTGAATTTTGATGAATCTATAAATAGATGCCATTCCTTAGGGTAGTAATTGTTCCAATTTCTTCCATCAGCTCTGAAATATCTGTGCAGAAACACAAACCATCTTGTGCATCTCATAATAAGCAGATAAAGCCAAATTTCTCTTTCTGAACAGAGAAACTGTTACCCTTGGCCAGAAGATTCCACTCCTGAAGTCTTGAACCTAAAACCTCAGCTTGTTTGGAAAGTCCTAGGTCTCGAACAAGATCGTTTAGTTCATTTTGTTAAATCAGATAAGGCTCATCTAACTCTTTAGGGTTGTATGAAGGATCAGGATCTGTATTGCCTCAAAGTCTTCCTTTGATGAATGTGAATCCATCTCCTCCCAGTTGATTGAAGGTGTTGGTATAGGAAGATCTCCATGAGGAACTGGCCATGTAGCTGAAGACACATTTGGATATTGTATTTTGCTTTTGTTCTTTTTTGAAAAGCCCAACACTTTAGTTAAAAATAGCAATCATGCAAGTGACTAGTTGGCTCACAGCAAACCATTGGAACTGCAAAGAGCATGGTTTTTATCTTGCCTTTCAACCATTCACTCAGGCCAGCAAAGCACAAAATGCAACATACATGTGGAGCCCATGTTTTGTCTCGATCTCCAACGTGACATCCAAAATACAAGTTATAGGCTTTCTTCACAGTCTTTGTCAAAGAATGACCCTGGAATTTTAAAATATAATTTCCACACACATAACAAAACTTATGTGGCACATTAACACATCTGCGACACTGCCTTTGTGCTATTTAAATGCCAAAATTCACTCTTCAATGTACAACATGTGCTCTTCCTACAATGAAAACAACAAGATTGATGGTCTGAGGTTAAGTTACTGTTACATGTTTCCTCCCACTTAGCAATCAGTGTTGCCAGCCACAAAAAGTAAAATATCTAGTATCCTCCCAGTTGCCTGAAGGTGTTGGTATAGGAAGATCTTAATAGGTGTCAAATTGAGCAATAACATAAAAACGTGACCATTTTTTAAGGTCAGATCTGAAATCAGCACCTGAAAATAGTTAAAGGCAGCTACAATTGTTCATGTTATAAAAACCTTTTAAACCAGTGTTGTTATAATGATAATATTTACACTGTATTTCATTGTCTTGCTTCTGGTAGGTAAAAATTTATGATATTCCAGTTTTAATTCATTATTCACAGTTATAATTTTGTAACTAGTAATATTTTTTTGTTATTAAATTACAGGGATTTTAACATTTTAACTGAAATGTAAAAAATTTTTGATAACTCGAATTTTATTAAATTTGTTTCCTCTTCCAACTTTATTCAAAGTTGATTGCATATTAATAGTTTACCCAGATTTTAATTGTAAGATTTTAAATGAAATGTATCTAAAAATATACACATATATATTTGCCAATTATGGGTATAGAATTTTGTAATAGAGAAACATTACACCATTGTAACATGGAGATATGAATATTTTCTGAAATTAATTTTGCTATTGTTTGTAGACTTTTTGTATTCCTTGTCAGTCAGTTCACCGTTGCATTTTATGACTCCCAAATATCACTTAGGCATGAAATGAACAAGATTAGAAGGCTTATTCATCTCTAGAGGGTTCCAAGTTTCATGTATATCTGCCTATCATCTGTATTTATGAGTCCAGCTTTATTGTTGTATATCGTGTTTCACCATTTTTGGAATACATTTGTTAAATTATTAATTCCTGAACATTTCTTTTGGTTGATGGTTTGCCCATCCATTTTAATGACAATATTTTGTTCACCACTAATAATATTTAGTCTGCAAGTATCACTGTTGAAATGCAACAACAGCTCCACTTAAAGTTTACAAATTAGAAGCTTTAACTTTATTATACTGTGAACTTTTTACAACTTGAGATATTTAACCCTTAGTGCCATTTTTTTTTTTTCTCTAAAAATGCAACTCAACTTCTAAGCTATATTATGAAACAGCTCATAAATCAAATAGTTCACATTAAATACTAAGGGAAAAATCATTTAATTCTGAACAAAAGGTATAAAAATTGAGAGGAAAAAAATGTAGGTAAGCACAGAAAACATATTGCAAGGTCATTTATAGCGATTTTTGAAAACCATTATCAGCTCTTGACACTGTACAGATTAAAGCTCTTAATTTAGGAAAGTTTTAAATATCTTAATTTGTGCAGAGTTCACAATTTGTATCTACATGTTGGATAGCATTATCCATTGAGTAATTTAACTAAAGGTATCAGTCTTGATTGTTATTAAATCGGTGTTGTGATGTATGCTGTGATGAACTGTCCATTTGCTAAAATGGCAAGTATAGTATTTGCTGAGCAGATGTACTTAGAGCTATGATGTATGTGAAAGTTATGTGCCATGCTGATCCTTTGGAATGAGTCATGATGTTACATGCATGTTGTCCTTTTGTGGCTGCTAGTCAAATTACTGCCTGTAGCTTAAAGTGTAAATGGTAATAATTCAGAAGTTGGGAGCTAGTTCTTTAAATCAAATTAATTATTATTATCATCATTGGTGAGAAGGACTAAAATTAGAAATTTGCTGCTGATTAACAGACATATGATAATTTTGCTAAATGCAATTTTAAAAACAGTTAAAATTCTTAAAACATAAAACTTTAGAACTTAGCCAATTGTCACACATTTTGCAGCTCACAACTGGCTGCTTTGTCAGGCAGTTGGGGACATGTCTGGGGAATGTCAAAGAATTTGGCACATTTTTGGATCTGCTTTTGTCAGGTGAGAATGCTCTTTGGTTCTTTAACTTTCACAGGGTTTGGTTCTTCTGCACATGGAACCAGGATTAATATCTCATTAAACAGATGACCTTTCCAAGCCTATCAGTGTTCACTTTCTCACTTAGGGGGAACAGGGATTAGCATGGAAAGCTGAAGGGGCATCTGGTTGAACTGTATGTATTGCAGATACATTGCATATGCAAATTAGTATTTATTGGGTGTGGAATTCAGTGTTCCATTTCAAATTCCATGCTTTTGTGTTATGGCTTTTACCATGTATTTTAACAAATGTTAATGGTTTTCTCAAATACAAGTGTCAAAGCATTCATCGGTCTTACCAATTCAGTGTTCCATTTCAAATTCCATGCTTTGTGTTATGGCTTTTACCATGTATTTTAACAAATGTTAATGGTTTTCTCAAATTCAAGTGTCAAAGCATTCATCGGCACAAGTGGTCATTTGCATGGATGAGACATACACACAACTTTTCTGAATAACTCAGATATGTAGCATTCTTATTTACACCTTTAATTCTATATACATCTATGTACATTTGCTTCACTAACATAATTCACTCTCAGGGATACAATACTCCCTTAGCTCATCAGTTACAAACTGCCCCAAACAATATTAGCTGACTTAACCTCATGGCCCCAGCTAGGACACAGTTCTAGTTCAGCTGGCTCTCTCCCCTGAGCCTCATCACAAGCATCCCCTCCTCAAGACATTCACAGAGGGACTCTTCCTGCTCTTTCCATATCATCGGGCAAAACATCACATGGCAGGTTCAGATCTCACCAAGGGGATCACATTGATGTTAGGTACACTGGCATTAATGACCTTCGTTAGGTGTGCAGCATCCAGGAACATGAGGAGCTGACACCCGTCCACACCATGAAACCTTCATAAAACTTCAGCTCCTCGACTTGTAAATGGAGCTGCATGTGCATGCTGTTGCAGTTAGGATGGAGACTCGCATCCCTCTCTCTATCTCCAAGAATTGGTGGTCTATCAGCTGAGAGAGGGCTCACGTCGGAAATCTTCGACCATGACAACAAATATAAATGTGTTGTAATAATTTTTTTTTTTTTGCAGGTTTATTAAAAATAGTTTTTCAAAAATTCTTTAGAAGTAAAATAATGAAATACAGAATGTTATCAATAAAGCTTTAAGATTAAAATGGGTATTTATATTTAGGTACTTGGATGAAGATGATGATGATGAAGCCATGGAAACAAGTTATGCAGAACAACAGAAAGAAGAAATTAGAAGGTTAGTACATCTCTTGTATTGAGGATTTAAAAACACTATAAGAATTTTTGTTTTTATACAAAATTTAGTCACAAGACAAAAAGTTTAAACTTTTGCATTTTAATTATTAACCACTTAACCTACTTTTGTTTTCAAAGTATCAGATATTTTCTTCAGGTAGATTCTTGAGAAACCTTTGGTTATCAGCTTTGTTGATTTCAAAAAGGCTTTTGACTCTGTTGATCATCATAATTTGTGATTGTGAGATCGTATGGCATACCAGACAAGTTAGTTAAAGTAATGAAAGCTCTCTGTAATAACACTGAGTCATGTGTGAAAGTTGGTAAGACTTGTAGCAATTGGTTTAGCATTACTTCTGGTGTTTGACAAGGGTGCATTTTTTCTCCTTTTGTCTTTTGTTTGGTTATTGATTATGTTATGCGAAATTCACTGCAAGGGCAAGATTTTGGGCTTAAATGGTCTAGAGACCTGAAAATTTCTGATTTAGGCTGCTGATGATTTAGCCCTTTTGGTAAACATTGTTGATGAGATGAACTCTTTATTCTAACTGTTGATGATACTGGTAGTAGAGTAGGTTTGGTTATAAACAGAGAGAAAACTAAAGTGATGAGAGTTGGTCAGGCAGGCTGTGATTCAGTTAATCTGAATGGTTGCAGTCTTGAGCAGGTGTCAGAGTTTTATTGGGAGCTATGTTACTGATACTGGTGATGTGTGGCACAAGATTAACAGATGAATAGGGGTTGCTGCATGGACTTTTAACCCTTCCAATGTCCAGCCTGAAAAACAGGTTTCCATCCAGAGGACAAGCTATTTTCTCCCTATGCTCAGCCAAAAAAATTAACTTTAGAACTTTTTTGCTAAGTAACTGATGAAAGGAATTATGGCATGTTATATTATGCCAAATTAATCAGCATTTAATTCTGGCTGATTTTCTGAATACCATTTAAGCTGATTTTCTGAAAATAAAGTATTTAACAAAAAAGACGATATGTTTTATTTTAATGGACTTTTTTTTAGTCATGTAGTAAAAAAATGCATCTGGCAACACAAATAAAAATTTATTTAAAAAAATCTAATAGACAGAAATTATTACAATGCACATGAATAGAATGACTATATATTTCTGAATAACAAAAAAAACTTTTTGTTTTAAGTTAATATTTCTCTCTTTTTGTAATTTTTTTTCTCAGTACCATACTTTGAGAAAATTCCAGGCTTTTTAGCCAATTGTGCCGAGTCAGATAAACAAGTCAATTATAGAATTTTTTTAAAAAATAGCCAATCAACAGAAATAGGTATGCTGTAGACCAAATTAAACAGAATTTAATTATGAATTTTATGAAAATAAATAGTATAAACAAATTTACAAGCATATTGATTTTAATAAGTCTTTTTCAATGTGATATGGTGAAAAAAAAAGATCACACTATACAATTATGGCTTCATTTTGGAAAACCTGCTGAATAAAAATAGTTAAATAATATATTTATCGAAAGGAAATTTCCTTCTGAATAATATGATATTCAACCTGAAATATGATTTTATTTCTTTTAATGATTCTTTTCAGTATCATATATTTTAAACACTGCCAGTGTTATACAACGTGACTTGGACTTCTCAGATTCATGAGATTTTATGAACTGGTTATGAAATAGGAAAAGACTTTCTTGGCTTTTTTTTTACTTAATATTATGAATTTTTTCTTTGAGTGTTGAAGTTTGATGATCTTGCCTAGGTGCAGAAAGGTTTGCGCACCAGAGCAAAAAAAAAAAAGCGTTATATGATCAATATAATTCAATATATATCATTCAATATAAACATAAAAACTCATAATTTAAAAAAAATTATATTTTTCTAGAGGGGGCAGGGGTGAAACTTTCACAGTGAGTTTAGCAGAGGGGATGCCTTCTCAAAATTCCCCTCCCACATGACTGCTGATTTCCATAGAAAGGAAGTCTATTTTGCTTCCATATCCAAGACATTCATTTTCAGAAAACGATTCAGCTCAAAGTTTTTTTTACTAAAAAAAATAGCTCAAAGTTTTTTTACTAAAAAAACAAATAAAAGAAAAATTACATATAACTTAATGGGATGTTAAACAAAATATCCGCAACAAGTTTTAAGCCGGCCTCCGATCTAGCATAACTTGGAAAGATCGATAAATCAGCCGATTGAAGATCGCTAACTAATGGAAGTAAATATACAGAAATTAATTTGTTTCTATATCTAAGACCTCATTTATTTTCAGAAAATGATACTAGATCAAAGTTTTACTGGAAAAGTAACAAATAATAAAAATTAATGTATAGCATAATGCGATGTTAAAATATCCACAGCAACAAGTTGTAGGCCGGCCATACGATGTAGCATAATTATGAAAAAATCAATACTTATCGATTAGCCAAGAGATCGCTAATTTCCGAAAATAAATCTACTGAAATGAAAACTAAAGTTTAAATATAAAAAAAATACTAACTTTACAAAGGATATCCAATATGCTGGACCAAAACTATAAACAACACTTATAGCACATGGAACTGAGGTAGCATGTATCAGCCATCTGTGTCTTGTTTGCCTCAATGAAGCCTAACTAACTAAATGCAGTTGCAATCAGAATTTCTAAGAAGGATGTGTTTACTTCCAGTTTCGACTTTAAGAGCAGGAGAGATGCATATAATGCTGGGAAAAATGATAAAAATAACTTGGGAATACTGAAATAGGTTTATGACAGAAAAGAGTAGGAAACTGAAAAAAAAAAAAAAATGGCGGTATGTATTTTGTAAATACTTCCAAAATCTATCATTTTGAAAAATAGCAGTTTTTTTTTAATTTTTAGGAGATTTTCGAAAATTTAAGGAAAAATTTGTTGCTAATAGTTCAAATCAAACTTGTGAGCTTTAATCAGAAGGTTGTTTTAGCAAATAGGGACATTAACAAGCAAATTGGCAATACCATTTAGTGCTTCTAAGAAATGGCAATCAGATGGCTTTATCAAATTATTTATATTGTAGTTTAATAAAATATGCATCAAATTAAAAAATAAATATTAGTTTTGAAGCCTGAATTATATGTTTTTATAATATTTATATATAAAAAAAAGATTACAATGACAATTTTTACTTTTGAAAAATCGATGTTTTTTTCCTTTGTACTAAAAACGGATACATACGTCCTTGACCTCTCAATTCAGATTCTCCAAATGTATACAGATGACATGGACACAGGAAGGGTTAAGAATCTATGGAGAATGTGGAGAAATAGGTGTATACACCTAAAGACTAAAATTAGATTATATAATAGTATGGTTCTTTCTAGGGTTAGTTATGGTAGTGAAACATGGGCCCTTTGTAAGCAGGATTAGAAACTTGATGCTTTTGATTCTAGATGTTTATGCAGTATCTTGGGCATTAGGTGGTTCAACTTTGTAAGTAATGAAGAAGTCTGTAAATGGTAGCTATAGGTAGTCACTGGAAGGAGAGCTATGCACCAATCCCCTGCGATGATGCATAGAACCGGCCAGGCCTAGCACCTAATGTCCAACCCCGCCTTCTCGTGGTGCAGACCGTTAGTATCTTTCAAAAGAGATACTATCTTGTGGAAGTGAATGGAAGGGGAGGGCTGCCAAATTAGTGTGGCCTACTGATATGGACAACTATGGCTACTTTTATTTTTTTTTTTCTACCCTGCTGAGGAGTGGGTCAATCACACAGGGTCTTGGTGCTGACCATTTATACCAACTAGACTGGACATATATATGTGGCTCTGAGCTTGATTATGGATCCCGATTTTGCTGCACTGGTGGGCTTCTGTGGAGGGAAAACCTTCTGCTGTGTTTTCTGTTTGTTTGTGGGTTGACAGCCCCAAGTGAATAGATTCACAGGATATGTTTATCAGCTGTTGGATAATCCTGAGCAGAGGTCATCGCAGGCACCTGAACTCTTTGCTTCTATTGGCATCGTCAAATTCTACATTGGAGGAAGTCTTGCAGTGTAGATGGCTTCAGCCTTTAGTGGTGAGGGAAACAGGTCTTTGCCCCATGTCTGCGATTAGGGGGCTGTTTGATATTGTCGACATTCCCTCTCTCAATAAACATAGTTTCTTTAAACATCCCACTAACCATTTTCTCTCCATAGGTAGTTGGAATGTGAGTACTTTGCACAGAGCTTTTTCTCTTGATGTTCCCACACCATTATAATTTAGATATTCTCGGCTTGCAAGAGACCAGACGGACAGATAAAGGTCAGATTCTTAAAAATAATCTTAAATTTCTCTTTTCAGGGAGGGTCGACAATAAACATCACCAAGGCATGGGTCTGCTTCTCAGCAGACATGCTAGTGATGCTCTTCTAGGATATGAGTGCATTAATGAAAAGTTTCTTACAGCAAAATTTCAGACAAGCGTTAAAGACTTGAATGTTATCTGCTGTTATGCCCCCACTGAGGATGCCGATGAGGATGAGAAGGATTGGTTTTATGGACAACTTCAGGATATTTTGAATTCTGTCCAGAAAGGAGATATTACCCTTGTTCTAGGTGACTTCAATACCAAAGTTGGTACGGACTCTGACCTTTGGGGAGGAGTAATAGGCCTTTTGGTATTGGTAGCTGCAATGGCAATGGGCAACGTCTCCTACAGGTAAGTAAACTCAATGGATTCAGAATAACTAACACTTATTACAAACACCGCGACATACATAAGTACACATGGGTTTCACCCGATGGGCTGCATAAGAATCTGATTGATTATATATTAATTAACAGCAAATGGGCTAGTTTTATTAGGAATACCAGGTCATATAGGGGAGCTGAAATTGGATCTGACCATTACCTTGTTAAAAGTGTCTTGAAACTTAAACTTAAAAAGTGTGCTAGGGTTAAAAAATTTACTTTCAATACTGAAGCTCTGAAAGACCCAGTTATAGCCGAAGCTTACCATGAGAGGTTACTTAGTCATTATGACAGTCATGGTTTGCTTACTACTGAAGTTGAGGAAGAATGGGATCATTTTAAACAGGCTTTTTTGGACACTAACAGTACTCTTTTAGGAAGAAAGGAGCAGAGGAGGTAGAATTATCTGAGTGATAAGGCACTTCAGCTTATTTCGGAAAGAAAGAACTGCAGGAATGTCCTTAATCAATACGCTACTAGTCCTAATAGCATTACAGAGAACTGCTGATAAGAATCTTTGGCTTGATGACTTGGCTGACATAGCCGAGGAAGCAGTTAGACAAACACAACAGCAGGGAGCTGTACCAGATGGTTAATGTTTTGTGTGGTAGAAAACAGACAGGTATACAGGGATTGAAGGATAAACATGGCAAGGTTATAGAAGGTGAGGATTCTGTCATGGCTAGGTGGGCTGTGCATTTCAGTGATATTCTAAACAGTGTGGTTAGTTCTATTCCCATTGTTTGCAATGATGATAGATGCATTGGTGGCTTTAATGTTGGCCCTATAACACAATCTGGAGTTATTTTGGCTGTTTCTAAACTTAAACTTCATAAATCTCCAGGAGTAGATGAAATTACTACAGAAATGCTTAGAGCTGGGATTGTTTCGGTTACCACTTGGATGACTGAAATTCTGAATATCTTTTATGATAAAGGCATGGTTCCTAAGGATTTTACCAGAGCTATTGTTATCCCTATTTTCAAAAAAGGTGATCACAGTTCTTGTGATAACTATAGGGGTATCAGCCTACTCTCTGTTCCAGGGAAAGTTCTTTGCATGATTGTGCTTAATAGAATTAAGAATCTGGTTGATAGGCAATTGAGTGATGAGCAATGTGGATTCAGAAGTCGTAGGGGATGTATAGATCAGGTATTTTCACTTAGGCAGATTCTTGAGAAATGTTTAGATTTTCAGAAACCTTTGGTGTTAGCTTTGTTGATTCCAAAAAGGCTTTTAACTCTGTTGATCGCCATAATTTGTGGTTGATTGTGAGATCATATGGTATACCTGACAAGTTAGTTAACATAATGAAAGCTCTCTATAATAACACTGAGTCGTGTGTGAGAGTTGGTAAGGCTTGTAGCAATTGGTTTAGCATTACTTCTGGTGTTCGACAAGGGTGCATTTTGTCTACTTTTCTCTTTAGCGTGGTTATTGATTATGTTATGTGAAATTCACTTCAAGGGAAAGATTTTGGCCTTAGATGGACTGGAGATACGAAAATTTCTGATTTATAATTATGCTGATTATTTAGCCCTTTTGGCAAATGATGTTGATGAGATGAACTCTTTCGTTCGAGCTGTTAATGAAACTGGTAGTAGAGTAGGTTTGGTTATAAACAGAGAGAAAAACTAAAGTGATGATAATTGGTCAGGCAGGCTGTGATTCTGTTAATCTGAATGGTTGCAGTCTTGAGCAGGTGTCACAGTTTAATTATCTTGGGAGCTATGTAACAGATAATGGTGATGTGCGGCATGAGATTAACAGACGAATAGGGATTGCTGCCGGGACTTTTAAGAATCTATGGAGAGTGTGGAGAAATAGGCGTATACACCTAAAGATTAAAATTAGACTGTATAATAGTTTGGTTCTTTCTAGGATTAGTTATGGTAGTGAAATGTCGACACTTTGTAAACAAGATAACAGGAAACTAGATGCTTTTGATTCCAGATGCTTACGCAGTATCTTGGGTATTAGGTGGTTTAACTTTGTAACTAATGATGAGGTTAGGCAAAGGAGTTTGCAACCTCCTTTAAGCAGCATATTGTGCAGAGAGAGACTCCGTTGGTTTGGCCATGTTGCCCGTATGAATAATTATAGATTGGTGAATAGGATTATGAACAGTGTGCCTAAATGCCTCAGAAAGAAGGGGAGACCTAGGATGCGGTGGGCAGACAATGTCAAACAGGACCTTGTTAGAATTGGTGTGCAGTGGCCAGATGCAGTAGATGTAGCTCAGGATAGACTTACTTGGAGAACTAAATTGCATGGTCTGGTTGGACCTCCATAGCCCATGGCTGCTTGAGGATGATGATGACGATGATGAAGAAGTTAGGCAAAGGAGTCTACTACCTCTTCTTTTCACAAGAGAAACTGTTGGTTAGGCCATGTTGCCCATATGGATAATTATAGATTAGCGAATAGGGTTATGAACAGTGTGCCTAAAGGTCTCAGAAAAAGAGGAAGATCTAGGATGCGGTGGGCAGACAATGTCAAACAAGACCTTGTTAGAATTAGTGTGCAATGGCCAGATGCTGCAGATGTAGTAGCTCAGGACAGATATTCTTGTAGAACTAAATTGCATGGTCTGGTTGGACCTCCGTAGCCAGGGCTGTTTGAGGATGATGGCTTAAAATTGTTTTTTATCTTGATAATTACTCCCCCATCAATGTTACAAGACAGTCTAGAAAGTGGTTAATCAGAAATATTTTTTGGATTAATCTTTCTGTGATATTTGCTTAAGTGCTTTGACAAAAAAAATTAAAGACTTCTAAAATTAGCCAAGTTTTTTTTTTATCTCGTTTAAAAAAAAGAGAATAATTTCACTTTTTCTGTCTGTAGACATTGAACTTTTTTGTTTAAGATATACAGATAAATTGAAATCCAAAGTGAATGCACAGTATTCCCTGTTAAGAAACAATAATTAATAGATTCTGAATCTATTATTTTTTCAGAATCTATTAATTATTGTTTCTTAACAGGGAATACTGTGCATTCACTTTGGATTTCAATTATATATTTAACGCTGTAGCTTTAGCGACCTTCTCATTAACATCTGATAATCAAATGCAACGACTGTAAACATTGCATCTCCTTGAGTATAGATGGCACTGTCTCAGTCACGTCTCAAGAAGAAAAACTTAAAAGGTCATATTCTGAAAATATTCGTTGTCCGACGCGTGGTGCAATGTTTAGCGCGCTCTGGCATGAATCTGGAGAGATGCGGGTGCGATTCCCGCCGTGGCAGCGATGAATTTTTTTTTCAGAATCTATTAAATACAGATAAATTAAAAATTCTTTTTATGTTGGATGGATATTGATGAAATATTATGATTTGCACTTTCCAAATCTTCCAAAAGCTGTAAATGTGATAGCTAGGCATAAACTGGAAAGAGAGCTGTTTACCAATCCTCAATGATGATGCACAGAACCAATCATGTCTAGTGCCTAATGTCAGACACTGCCTTCTCATGGTGTAGGCCATTAGTACATTTCAAAAGAGATTTCTCTTTTGGAATGGAATGGAAGGGGAGGGCTGCCAGGTAAGTGTGGCCTACTGATCTGGTCATCTGTGGCCATTTTTTTTTTAAACTTTTTTCTGCCCTACTGAGGAATGGTCAACTTCACAGGGTCCTGGTGCTGACCATTTATACCTACTAGACTGGACTGGTTTATGCTTTGAGCTTGATTATGGATCCTGGACTTGCCGTACTGGTGGGCCTCTGTTGAGGGATAATCTGCTGCTGTGTTTTCTGTTTGCTTGTGGGTTGCCAGCTTTAAGTGAACAGAGGCACGGAATACCTTATATCAGCTGGGTGATATTTACAATCAGAAGCCATCACTAGTATCTGAACCCTCACTTAGCTAGTTGGGCATCGCCATTCCTAAACTGTTGTAATGTGTCTCAGGCAAGTCTTATAGCTCTTGAAAAGGTGGTGCTGAAGTTCCTACCAGCATGGGTGCTTCAGCCTATAGTGGTGGGGGAAGAACATGTCTTTGCCCCAGGCCTGTGCTCAAGGGGCTGTTTGATATTATTGACCATACCTTTCTCATTAAATGTAGTTTATTTAAAAATCCTACTAATAATTTTCTCTCTGCAGCTACTTGGATTGTGAGAACATTGCATAGAGCTTATTCTCTTGATGTGCTCATGAAGGAATTCCAGCATTATAACTTAGATATTCTAGGTTTGCAAGAGACCAGATAGACAGGTACAGGTGAGATACTTAAAAATAACTTTAAATTTCTCTTTTCAGGGAAAGGATGGGAGGGAGGATGGAAAGCATCTCAAAGGTGTAGGTTTGTTTCTCATCAAACACGCCAGTGATGCTCTTCTAGGATTGACTGCATTAATGAAAGATTTCTTATAGCAAAATTTAAAACAAAAATTAAAGACTTGAATGTCATCTGTTGTTACACCATCACAGAGGACTCTGATGAGAATGAAAAGGTTATGTTTTACAGACAGCTTCGGGATATTTTGAATTCTGTTAAGAAAGGTGCTATTTCTTTTGTGTTAGGTGACTTCATTGCTAAAGTTGGTACTGACTCTGACTTTGGGAAGGAGTTTTAGGTCCCTTTGGCATTGGTAGTTCCAATGGCAATGGAGAACGTCTCCTACAGGTAAGTAAACTTAATGCTTTGTGAATAACTAACACATGCTACAAACACTGGAACATTTATAAATACACATGGGTTTCACCTGATGGGTTGAACAGGAATATGATAGATTATATTTTAATTAACAGCAAATGGGCTAGTTCAGTTAGGATTATACAGGGGAGCTGAAATTGGGTCTGACCATTACCTAATCAAAATTGTGTTACAGCTGAAGTTTAAGAAGTGTTGTGCTAAGGTTAAGAAAATTACCATTAAAACTGCAGATCTGAAAAATGCAGTTGTAGCCAAAGCATACCATGATAGGCTTCTTAATCATTATAACAATCACGGTTTGCTTATTGCGGAAGTTGAGAAAGAATGGGATCAATTTAAGCTGGCTTTTCTTGAAATCAGCAGTACTTGTTTGGGTAAAAGGGAACAGAGGAAACAAAATTATTTGAGTGATAAGGGTATGGAGCTTATTTCTGAAAGAAAGAAGTGCAGAATTAATATGAATCAACACCCTACTTGTCCTAACAGAAGGCATTACAATGAGCTTAATAAAATGTAAAGGATCAGTTAACAGTTGATAAGAATCTTTGGCTTGATTGACAAAGCAAAGTAAGCAATTAGACAGCACAACAGCACAGGATTGTACCAGATTTTTAATGTTTTATGTGGAGAGAAACTGATAGATACACAAGGATTGAGGGATAAATATGACTAGGTGGATGAAGGTGAGGATTCTGTGATGACTAGGTGGGCTGAGCATTTCAGAGATGTTCTAAATAATGTTATTGTTTCTATTCCCATTGTTTGTAATGAAGATAAATGCATTACTGGCTTTTTGATGGCCCTTTATCACATTCCGAAGTTGCATTGGCTATCTCTAAATTAAAACTGCATAAATCCCCAAGGGTGGATGAAATTGCCACTGAAATGCATAGAGCTGGGAACACTTGTGTTGTCACATGTCTGCTGAAATTTTGAATATTTTTTATGATAAAGGTGTTGTTCCTAAGAATTTTACTACAGCCATTATTGTCCCTATTTTTTGAAAAGGTGACCGTAGTTCTTGTGTCAATTATAAGGAAATCAGTCTACTTTCTGTTCCAGGTAAGTTCTTTGCAAGATTATACTTAATAGAATTAAGAATTTGGTTGATGGACAACTGTGTGATGAACATTGTGGATTCAGAAGTGGTAGGGGATGTATTGATCAAATATTTTCACTTAGGATCATACACAATTGCAGATTCTTGAAAAATGTTTAGTGTTTCAGAAACATGTGGTTACTAGCTTTGTAGATTTCAAAAAGGCTTTTGACTCTGTTGATTGTTAGATCATATGGAATGCCCGACAAGTTAGTTAGTGTAATGAAAGCTCTCTATAATAATATTGAGACGTGTGTGAGAAATGTAGCAATTGGTTTAGCATTGCTAGCAGAGTTAGACTAGGGTGCATTTTGTCCCCTTTTCTCTTTAGATTGGTTATTGATTTTATGTGAAATTCTTTGCAAGGGAAAGATTTTGGCCTTAAATGGTCTAGAGATTTTAAAATTTCTGATTTAGATTATGCAGATGATTTGGCCCTGTTTGCTAATGATGTTGATGAGATGAATTCGTTCATTAGGGCTGTTGATGAGACTGGTAATAGGGTAGGTTTGGTGATAAATAGAGGAAACACTAAAGTGATGAAAATTGGTCAGGTAGATGGTGCTTCAGTTGCTTTGAATGGCTGTACTCTTGAGCAAGTGTCTCAGTTTAATTATCTTGGGAGCTATATAGCAGATACTGTTAATGTGTGGCATGAGATAAATAGAATAAGGATTGCCGCTGGAACTTTTAAGAATCTGTGGAGACTATGGAAAAAAGAGGCATGTTCACCTAAACACTAAAATTAGTCTGTGTAATAGTTTGTTTCTTTCTGAGGTTCTATATTGGTAACAAAACACGGAGTCTTTGTAACACTAGATCAATGAATTCGTTTTTATGAGTGAATCCCCAACTATATGTCTGAATATTGTAAAAGTCACATTCTTTGTAAACAGGATAACAAGAAACTTGATGCCATTGATTCTAGATACGTGCAGTATCTTGGGCATTAGGTGGTTTGACTTTGTGAGTAATGATGAAGTTAGAAGAAGGAGTCATCAACCTCTTTTGAGCAGCATTTTGTGCAGAGAGAGATGTGTTGGATTGGCCATGTTGCCCATACGCACAGCTGCAGATTGGCAAACAAGATTATGAACAGTGTGCCTAAAAGCTTCAGGAAAAGGGGGGAGACCTAGGATGCTATGGCAGACGATGTGAAACAGGATCTTGCTGGAATTGGCCTACAGTGGCCAAATGCAGCAGCTGTAGCTCAGAACAGAATGTCTGGAGAGGAAAATTGTACAGTCTGATAGGACCTCCATAGCCCATGCTGTATGAGGATTTTATGTGCATGTAATGGTGGAAAAAGTTGAAATTTCCAAAATTTCAAACAAATATTGCAAATGATATAGTTATGCTGGAAATTTGAAACTTTGGTGGTGAAATGTGAAGGTCATGAAATTTTCATTGGCAGCAATGAGTTGACTCCATATGCCCAAATGGGTGGGGAATGCAACTGTTTTTAAGAGATAATTGGAAAAATCTCTCAGTTGGATTGGTACTAACGAAATCTAATTCACATTTTTCAAATACTTAGTTTCAATTTATACTGCTAGAGATCATTAAATATGGAAACAGCTAAACTTTTAATGAATATTGTAAGTGATCTGTTTATTGTAGACTGACAACAATATTTTTCCCCCTTTTCTCAAAAGGGTGTGAGAAAAGGAACTTATTAAATTTAAGGAATAAAAGACAAATCAATAAATTTTGTCGAAAATTTTTTTGCCGGCATACGAGGCTTGAACTTGCATCTTTCCAGAAACATGACAGAGTATTCTAACCATTTAATAAAATAGTACTATTTGCATTTTTCTCGTCATCCATTCATCATCATCATCATCATCCTCAAGCAGCCATGGGCTACGGAGGTCCAACCAGACTGTGCAATTTAATTCTCCAAGCAAATCTATCCTGAGCTACATCTACTGCATCTGGCCACTGCACACCAATTCTAACAAGGTCCTGTTTGACATTGTCAGCCCACCACATCCTAGGTCTCCCCTTCTTTCTGAGGCTTTTAGGCACACTGTTCATAACCCTATTTGCCAATCTATAATTATTCATACAGGCAACATGGCCAAACCAACAGAATCTCTCTCTGCACTATATGCTGCTTAAAGGAGGTTGCAACTCCTTTGCCTAACCTCATCATTAGTTACAAAGTTGAACCACCTAATGCCCAAGATACTGCATAAGCATCAGGAATCAAAAGCATCTAGTTTCCTGTTATCTTGTTTACAAAGTGTCCAAGTTTCACTGCCATAACTAACCCTAGAAAGAACCAAACTATTATACAGTCTAATTTTAGTCTTTAGGTGTATACGCCTATTTCTCCACACTCTCCATAGATTCTTAAAAGTCCCGGCAGCAATCCCTATTCGTCTGTTAATCTCATGTCGCACATCACCAGTATCTGTTACATAGCTCCCAAGATAATCAAACTGTGACACCTGCTCAAGACTGCAACCATTCAGATTAACTGAATTCAGCCTGCCTGACCAATTTTCATCACTTTAGTTTTCTCTCTGTTTATAACCAAACCTACTCTTCTACCAGTCTCATCAACAGCTCGAATGAAAGAGTTCATCTCATCAACATCATTTGCCAAAAGGGCTAAGTCATCAGCATAATCTAAATCAGAAATTTTCGTATCTCCAGTCCATTTAAGGCCAAAATCTTTCCCTTGAAGTGAATTTCGCATAACATAATCAATAACCACGCTAAAGAGAAAAGGAGACAAAATGCACCCTTGTCGAACACCAGAAGTAATGCTAAACCAATTGCTACAAGCCTTACCAACTCTCACACACGACTCAGTGTTATTATAGAGAGCTTTCATTATGTTAACTAACTTGTCAGGTATACCATATGATCTCACAATCAACCACAAATTATGACGATCAACAGAGTCGAAAGCCTTTTTGAAATCAACAAAGCTAGCAATCAAAGGTTTCTGAAACTCTAAACATTTCTCAAGAATCTGCCTAAGTGAAAATATCTGATCCACACATCCCCTACCACTTCTAAATCCACATTGCTCATCACGCAATTGACTGTCAACCAGTTTCTTAATTCTATTAAGCACAATCATGGAAAGAACTTTCCCTGGAACAGAGAGTAGGCTGATATCCCTATAGTTATCACAAGAACTGCGATCACCTTTTTTGAAAATAGGGATAACAATAGCTCTGGTAAAATCCTTAGGAACCATGCCTTTATCATAAAAGATATTCAGAATTTCAGTCATCCAAGTGGTAACCGAAACATTTCCAGCTCTAAGCATTTCTGTAGTAATTTCATCTACTCCTGGAGATTTATGAAGTTTAAGTTTAGAAACAACCAAAATAACTTCAGATTGTGTTATAGGGCCAACATTAAAGCCACCAATGCATCTATCGTCATTGCAAACAATGGGAATAGAACTAACCGCATTGTTTAGAATATCACTGAAATGCTCAGCCCACCTAGCCATGACAGAATCCTCACCTTCTATAACCTTACCTTGTTTATCCTTCAATCCCTGTATACCTGACCGTTTTCTACCACACAAAACAATAACTATCTGGTACAGCTCTCTGCTGTTGTGCTGTCTAACTGCTTCCTCGGCTTTTGTCAACCAAACCATCAAGCCAAAGATTCTTATCAGCAGCTAACTTCTGAGTGCATCCCCAACTATATGTCTGGATATTGTAAAAGTCACTAATTCTCTTCCTATGCAGACCTCACTAAATGGTTTCCAAACTATTTTGTGCACTTGTTAATGGAATATAAAATTTGCAGTTGGACAGATTGAAGAGGAAGGATAATTCTTTCAACAGAAGAATCTAAATGCTGCTAAAACTCACCAAGATCATGGCCAGTGGTGTGTCATCCAAATTATTAACAACCATTTCTCTTCAGTATTAATTTATATATTTCTTATTTTTAATATATAACAAATATGAAACATATTTAATAGAATCAGATTTTGAAGAGTCTGTGAAAGAAGGAATAACTGTAATAGTTCTCTTTGTATAGATAGGGAATATCTGCTTTATGAACCTGGTGTGCTACACATTTTAAAGGTGTTTCAATACAATGTCTTATTTAATTTCTTTGCAAGAACTAAAATAATATTTTTTTTCTTCAGTGCAAAAATTGGCCATCTTGAAGATCTGGAAGACATTCGAAGAGAAGAAGAAGAACTTAAAAGGAAGCAAATAAAAAAGAAGAAGAAAAAGACGTAATAGTGTGAGTGATAGGAGACATATTAAGGCAAAAAATTGACATGTGGAAAAATTCATTTCAGCATGAAATACTGAACTGAATTAATGCCTTAACAAACTTTTTTTCAAATAACTTAGAAGTTATATTTAAGTTCAACTTTTTTTTTAACTAAGTATTTTTCTAAATGTGGCTTTTGAAAGTCACTATTTTTTACACCTATACTTTTGAAATGGTGAGTCTAGGTAAGCAAATGATTTGCTTGTGTGTTTATAGCTACCATTGTAGCTGAAAATACTGTTGTCATAATATGAATTATGCACTTTCTGTACAGTTGTATATTTAATATTGATTCTAATATAGTAGGCATTGTCTATCACTGTTTTGTTTTCTCTTTTTTGAAAGTTTATTGTAAATATAAATAGATCTGTATTTCAAGCATAAACCATAATGTTGGTGCTATTGTTTTTGAAAAATATCTATCCATTGCTTTGCGCTCATATGCAACATTTGACTATGTTTTTAGCATTCCGTTTTTTTTTTCATTGATCATAACATATTACTTTTTAGCACTGAAAGATGGTGTGTCTCTCTGTGTAAATATATATATGGATGTAGAAAATATTTCACTACTTCCCATAGTATAATGCATAAATAAATTTTATTGCAATATAAATTGATTTTTTTTTTGTGAAAACTATGGAAAAATCTATTATGAGTTACCTTTTTTAACCCCTGTTTTTTTAACAAACATTACTATATTGGAGCCTAGATGCTTTATTGAGCTTGTCCCAGTTTTTAATACAGCATACAAATATTTACACAAGAACATGACCAAGGCTTAGTAGTCAGGTTCAGTAATCACTATACCAGTTAGTCAAATATAAAAAGTTAAAGCATATTGATCAAGTAAAGGATGTCAAGTATAAAAGGCTCAGAATGTAAATATCAATTATGGAAATACAAAAGATATTCAGAATTAACCCTTCCAAGGTCCCCAATAATTTTAGACACTGACAGAATCCAAGGTGAGAGGCCCAAGACGTCTATGTTCGTTTTATAATACAACAAAATAATTCAATTTAAAAAAAAAATAGAAAATGCAGTTTGAAAATTTCCTTACATAAATCTTACAAAAATGCATAATTCAAACATGAAAAATATTTTCTTTTTTCATTTGATGCATATTAAACTACAATATAAATAAGTATCTCAGGAAAATGTTCTGTAGACAAGAAATCTCTGAAATAATTAGTTGAAGAAAAAATTGGTTGTCCTAAATGGGATTTGAACCCTGAAGCATGCCAGGTGCCTTAACTGTTTGTTAGACACCAGAAGCTAACCATTTCTTCAACAAAGTTACAACATTTAATATATTTGTAAAGTTGTTTAATTTTTTAAGTTCAAAATTTGGAATTCTGCTTAATTTGATATATTACATGACCTATTCCAGTTGATCGGTTATTTTTTAAGCAAAATTTTAAAGTCGACTTGTTGATATGACAGCACAGTTGGCAAAAAGCCTGGACTTTTTTCAAAATATAGTACGAGAAAAAGATTATGAAATGGGAGTAAATTTCTTGTTTCAAGTATTTTTTTTTTGTTATTCAGAAATAGCCTTTTTATTCATATGCATTATAATCATTTGTCTTTTTTTAAATATATTTTTATTTGCATTTCTAGATGCATTATTTTTATTACATGCACTTCTACAAAAGCCGTATTCAAAAACAAAATGACATCTTTTTCGTAAAATATTTTCTGAAAATCCAGAATTAAAGACTAATTTGGCTTATAACATGTCATAATTTCTTTCATTAGTTATTTGGCAAAGATATTCTAAAAAATTTTTTGGCTGATCATAGTGAAAAAATAGCTGGACCCCTGGATGCAAACCAGTTTTTCAGGTAGGACCCTGGAAGTGTTAAAAGGCGGATATTCTACTAAACACAACAATTAATTAAAATGGTTCACAATAACTTGGTTACTAACCTGTGAAATTTCCTTTCCAGTAAAACCTTAATTATCCGACTTCTTGATAGAAAAGGATCCATTGGATAATTGAAAACTCGGATGATTCATAAGTAAAGAACATGCTATTGAAATGAATCCACGTTTAGGATAATTATCATAAAATACCTAATGCATGTACAAACTAAATTAAAAATTTAAAAATTCCTATCTTCCCATATGCACCCTAAATGTACAAAATAAATCTAAAACATATGGATAGTACAATCAGACACTGAATTTGTAGTCACTTCATAGGAAGATAGAGAATTGTTAATCTTGTTGAGTAGGTAAATATGTGCCCTATCTTCCTCTGAATTGAAGGTGAATTCAGTGACTGATTGCACCATCGATATGCTTTAGATTTATTTTGTACCTTTTAGGGTGCATGTAGGAAGATAAGTATTTTTTTAATTTTTAATTCATTAATATTTTTCTTTGTCACTAAAAACACAAACTTTTGAAAACTTTCTTTTGATACATGACTTGTAAACATTGACCATAATTTTCTTCCCCCTGTTTTTGGAGTCATGTTTAAGGTAGCCCATAACATTGGAGACATCACAACCCCATGAAATCTGCCCCTTTATTCAGAGGAGGATGATAATGGTGGGGGGGGGGACAGAATTCGAAAGCCTACAATGATCCTCATATGAGCTTTTATTTGACATCTAATTTGTAATTGTAGGTCCTTGCATTTGGAAGATATAGCAGAATAATCATTTACATTCCCTCCCACTTTAGGGGATAGGAATGGGGTGGAATTTTTTCTAACCTGTAACATTTTACATATCACATAGCTCGTTACTTTTGGCCCTCAAGTTCCGAAGGTATAGTGGAACAATCATTTTCATATTTCCCTTTTTTTAGGTGGGAAGAAAACATGAGAATTTTGTATGGTATGTGACATTCCCTGCATCACAAGATATATATTGATATATTTATTACTTTTGTCACTCACATTCGAAAGGTAGTGGAATAGCATGTTTTGAACAAATCCATAAATCAAAAAATGACGAGCGAAAAGCAATAGGAAAATAGGTAAGAAGTAAAGAACATGTAAATGTAATATTAAAAATGTATAAATCATTTAAAAGTTCAGTGCTCAGTTTTGAACCATTATTTGTCTTTTTCAAACTATGTTAAAGGAAATTATGATTGGAGGACACTTTATTGTCTTGTAAAAGTTTGTTTCTCATCCTAAAAAGTGCAGCTTCACAAGTGACCAAAGAGCTGGGAGTTACATTATTGCTATGTAATGAGAAATTCTCTGCTTTGAATATGTTGTAGTTATTTTAAAGAAGACAATCCTGATGTTGATATCAACAATATAGTACAACTTTTATCACGTTCGATAGGTGTAAGCAGAGTTAGTGTCTTGCATCATAAATGAAATGAAAAATGAAATCAGATCTACATGGAATCAAAAGTAGCATAGTATAACTTCCAATATAACATACAGTGGATGTGAAGAAAATGGATGGGCCTTGTTATCGTTTATTTAATCTTTTAGTAGAGACCATGACACAGTATTAAGGCGAGCCATTTATTTGGTTGGTTAAAGCAAAAATCGATTTTTTGAGCATTGGATAATTGAGGTTTTACTGTATGTAGTTCAGGGCTGCTCAATTGCATTTTTCAGGTAGACTAGATTTTTAAAATTAATTTTGGATCTTTTTGCATACTAGTAATAATGACAAGGAAAAGCAACTAACCAACTAGAAATGAAGACAAAAACTCACAATAATAAACACTACACTCACAATAATAAACACTTTACTCACAATAATAAACACTATACTCACATTAATAAACACTATACTGTGTATTTGTTTAATTATTTTATATGAAAACCTTTGTTTCATTTTTTTATTTTACCACATATCCTCTGAATAGGTCACAATTGTTTTCCTCAAAATGTGGCCTATTAGCCACCATTTGAGTAGCCATGATTTAGTTCATTGAATGACTTCTTGGGATTCCTGTTAGATTAGTGCATTTAAAGCAGCAAGGTTGAAGGCAGTTTGATGCCTTTAAAATATCTCTCATGTTTTGCTCTTAGACATGGGGCTGTGGTGTGATCAGAATTCCACCAGATTTTGGTAAACAAGAAAGTGTCAATATTGTGGTGGTGCCTCCTAATTCACTTGATTGATGAGACTGCAAAATAATTTTTGTATTGTATCCCGTCCCGTGGCCGAGTGGTTAGCGTGCTTGGCTACTGATCTAAGGGACCTGGGTTCGAGCCCGGGTAAGGCATGGCTGTCTGTGTCATTTTTCTGTTGAGCTGCCATCCTCTCAGACCTTCTACTATAACATATAAATTGACAGGCTCCTGTCAGACCTCTGTGGCAAGCAGGTGTTTGAGGGGGTATTTTTTTTTATATATATATCCCATTCCATGGCCGAGTGGTTAGCGCGCTTGGCTACTGATCTAAGGGGCCTGGGTTCGAGCCCCGGGTAAGGCATGGATGTGTGTGTTGTTTTTCTACTGAGGTCCTGCCATCCTCTCAGATCTTCTACTGTGGCATATAAACTGACAGGCTCCTGTCAGACCTCTGTGGCAAGCAGCTGCTTGAGGGGGTATTTATTTTATTATTTATTTTTATTTATCCATTAGTGCAGCTGATGACAACATTGATGCTTAATGGGTGACTTGCAGCAGTGTGGTGCACGATTGTGGGCCACTATCTACAATGTGTTTTCTCATAGTAAATTCCATAATTTGCTTTTTTATTTGCAATCTATAGGACAGAGAAGGGTCCTAGAAACTACTAGTTTGTACAGCCTTCTCATAGAAGGAAATGCCTCACTAAATCAAAGTTCACACTCAGAGCTAACAGCACAAACAATCGTTGCAGTGTTACTGCGAACCAACACAATGCCACTTAGGCAATAGTGTAATCATAATTATTTTTACAGTTTTGTAAAAATAATTATTAGCTATTCTAATTTCTGTCAGCACATGTGATTTACAAATGTTATGTTGCCATATTCACCACAACATGAAACACGATAAAATATTTGTCTATTCTCATCAAACTTCAAAAAATATGCTTTAAGTCAACTGGTGCATGCATTTAACTAATTGTTTTATCATTGACAATTCTTGTCCTAGAATTATCAAAAGGTAAAGCAGCAGAAAAATATTTAGGTAATGTGCAAGAGGACAATTGTGCACTTTATTTCCAGAAGTGTTCAAATACTTCTATGTTATTTAAGTTGAAAACCACATTCAAAACTAACTTTCAAATGAGTTTTCTGGGGAAAAATGTCATTTGAGATAAAAAAAAGATTTCACTCAGATCTCTTAAATCTCGATTTTTAAACACTATTCTTTTAATATGTTATGAGGTTACCGTTCACAGCAAACTGGAGCGTGTGCAGTTACTGCACACGCTCCAGTTTGCTGTGAATGGTAACTGCACACGCGCAATATTTCTGAGTGAGCCCACACGATCCAGGTTTTTGTGAGCTCTCACGATTCAATGTGCTGTGAACAATAACCGCAACCGCTCCAGTTTGCTGTGAACGGTAACTGTACACTCTCCATATTCATTGCATTATATATTCATACGCATTATATATATATTAAAAAGTATGCGAACACTATGGTTGATTACAGAATTCAGAAAAAATATCTGGCAACGATTTTTTTCGAAATTAGTGATCACTAAATTCTGATTAGTGATCAGGCAACCCATGGAGGTAGGAAGATAAGAGGAGGAGCCCTAAGCACTAGAAAATGATGCTACGGCAGTCATGTTGTTCTATTCAGAACATTGATCAGTAGTTACTCACCTATACTAATTTTTGTCGACATTTGTATTTTGGCAGCCTGTTCAGCTTACGGCTGCACGAATCGCACAGTAAAATTGAGTGTAAGTAGGCTTGATTGCAGCGGCAGACGGTTTGTTTTGAATGCTACAACATGGCTACCGCAATGCTGCGTAAGCATCATTTTCCTTCCACAGGGAAAGCGCGTTAGGCAACCTTCATGTACGAAGGTTGCCAGATCACTAATTTCTAAAAAAATTGTTGCCGTATATTTTTTCTAAATTCCGTAATCAACCATAGTGTCGAATACTTTTTTGAGCGACTGTACACTCAGCGGTCACATTATTGGATACAATTCCATTACATGTAATTCAGATACAGAATTCAGTTGTTTTTTTACCTTTGGACGGAGGTGGTTCAGTCGGTAGCGTGCCAAACTCGAAATCCGCAGTTCCCAGGTTTGAGACCCAGCTGGGTCAGCGTTGAGATTTATCTCCGCAAAAATTCCCCGCCCTGCCCACGGTCAGTAGGGGACACCGATGGGCTTGGAAAGGCCGCCGTCCGTCGGATGGGACGTTAAGCCGTGGCCCCCTGTGCACGTTAAAGAACACGCTGGATGGCCTTGACGGGAGGCTACCATCTGTCTCCCAACAGCTGTTCCAGTGGGTCTCCTCCCCCAACCTTAGGGGCGGGGGTGGCTCAGTCGGTAGCGCGCCAGGCTCGTAATCTGTAGTTCCCAGGTTCGAGTCCCAGCTGGGTCAGCGTTGAGATTTATCTCCGCAAAATTCCCCGCCCTGCCCACGGTCAATAGGGGACACCAATGGGCTTGGAAAGGCCGCCGTCCGTCGGATGGGACGTTAAGCCGTGGCCCCGTGTGCGGGAGAGCCATACCCTGTGCACGTTAAAGAACACGCTGGATGGCCTTGACGGGAGACTACCATCTGTCTCCCAACAGCTGTTCCAGTGGGTCCCCTCCCCCAACCTTCTCTGAGCCTTCGGGGTCCATGTGACCTGGCCATTTAGCCCATGGTGTGCAAAGAAGTGCCGCTCAGAGGTAAAACAACCCAACCCAAACCCCCAACCTTCTCTGAGTCTTCGGGGTCCATGTGACCTGGCCATTTAGCCCATGGTGTGCAAAAAAAGTGCCGCTCAGGGGTAAAACCCAACCCTTATGGCGCCATCTATGATCTCGGGTGGCAACTATTTCTTGAGTCACATCACGCTATTTAGCGTTAATGATTTAAACACTATTTGATAATCTCAGCGTTACCTGTAGACGTTTAAACGTCAGTCGGCATTTTTCACAAAAAAACATTATCAGTTCAATAGGTTAGAATACTCTGGCATGTTTCTGGAGAGATGCGGATTCGAATCCCTTTGTCGCGAAATTTTTTTCCTCAAAAATATTAATATTTACATTTTTCGAATCCTCATCAGTTTTTAATTTCCAGTGTTAGAGAGCTAAAGGCGGTAAATAAAAACTCGAAAGGCGACCTCTAGCAGCGGAAAAAGCTGGAAAATACCAAATCTTTAAATAAATATTGCAAGCGAACGATCTATTTTTTTGCTAGAAACTTAATTTTTTTGGTCATAGAGTGTAATGATCAAGTGGTTTACACTAATGGATATGATTTGTCCAGTTGGTAAAAGGTAACCTTTCTGCTTTAAGAGATGAATGAAAATTTTTTTTGCACATTACAGGTAATAATGCAATATTTAGTTTATTTTCTTATTTATATAGTAGCTCGAATTTCCACTGTTAGAGAGGGTAATGAAAGTGTAAAGTAACAAGAAGAGCGCGTATGGGAATCTCATTTTCAAAGAGCAGGAAGTTTTCCCTTTGCCTACTTTTTCAGTCCTTAAAAGTTTTAATTATGGATGTTCGTGTTGTTTTTATGCTGAGGTCCTGCCATCCTCATGGACCTTCTACTATGGCGTATAAACTGACAGGCTCCTGTCAGACCTCTGTACAAGCAGCTGCTTGAGTGTTTTTTTTATTGTATGATGGGGGAAATGCACATAATAGTATTTTATTAATAATTATAAAACATAAAAAGTAGTTGTCTTTTAGTTCTTAAATTTAAAAAGTTGCTTTTCTCTCGCTCCTCTGAAAATAGTGGGTAGATCATTGCTGTCAGTGGAATTTCTACAATAACAGAACTCTACACGCCGAAATTTCTACCATAAACAGATCACTTGAAACATTCGTTAAAAGTTTCGCAGTTTTGATATTTAGTGATCTCTAATGATATAAATTAAAACTACCTTTGAAAATGCGAATTACATTTCATTAGTAACCAACTAAAAAGAAATTTCCAGTTATCTCTTAAAACAACACCGTTCCGTTTCTTACCTATCCTTGGGCTTAGGGTCAACTCATTGTTGTCAATGGAATTTTCAAGACTGTCATATTCGATGACCAAAATTTCAAATATCTAGCATAACTGCATCGTTTGCAATATTCGTTTTAAATTTTACGATTTTTTCCATCGTTAGAGGGCGCAATTATGGCTTTTGGGAAGTTCGCCAAATGCAAATTGTAATATTTCATCAATACCCGTCGAACCCAAAAATAATTTATCTCAAAAATCACACTTTTCTGTTAAAAAAAAGTTGCATTCACACACACCCCCCCCCCCCCCTGGTCTAAAGGGTCAAGTGATTATTGGCAATGGTAACTACGTAAGCTTTACATTTCAACACCAAAATTTCTAACATAAATATATCGTTTGGAATATTCGTTTGATATTTTGGAATTTTCAGATTTTTCCACCGTTAGAGGGCGCAGTTATAACTTTTGAGAGATTCGAAAAATGCAAATCGTAATATATCATTAACACCTATCTAATAAACGTCTGTATAAACAAAAAAGTTCGATGTCTACAGACGGAGATAAGAAAGCGAAATTATATCTTTTTTTTTTTAAACCCTAAAATTTACTTTTCCTTTTTTAGTGGGGGTGGCTCAGTCGGTAGCGCGCCAGGCTCGTAATCTGTAGTTCCCAGGTTCGAGTCCCAGCTGGGTCAGCGTTGAGATTTATCTCCGCAAAATTCCCCACCCTGCCCACGGTCAGTAGGGGACACCGATGGGCTTGGAAAGGCCGCCGTCCGTCGGATGGGACGTTAAGCCGTGGACCCGTGTGCAGAAGAGCCATACCCTGTGCACGTTAAAGAACACGCTGGATGGCCTTGACGGAAGGCTACCATCTGTCTCCCAACAGCTGTTCCAGTGGGTCCCCTCCCCCAACCTTCTCTGAGCCTTCGGGGTCCTTGTGACCTTGTGCAAAAAAGTGCCGCTCAGAGGTAAAACAACCCAATCCTTGTGACCTGGCCATTTAGCCCATGGTGTGCAAAAAAGTGCCGCTCAGAGGTAAAACAACCCAAATCCTTTTTTAGTTTTTTTTTTTTTCCTGAAGTGCTTCCAATCATGAACACTGAAATCTATATCAAATATTACCCTACCCTTTTCCGGAATCCTAAGTACCGTGCAATAACCATTCGGCTATGCACACTAAACAATCCGAGCGACGACAAAACATGGCGTCCAATTTTGAGATGGCCAACCTCTACCTGTATAGGGCCTCTATTTCAATGGTAAATAAATAATCTATCGTTCAGGCTTCTCTCGAAAATATGGAATCTTGAAACAGTTTATATCAGGGCAACTAAATAGCTGTCTACGGCGTAAGAAATATATTCTTTAGCCCTTGATAACAAAAAAATAGTTTTTTAAAAACGAACTATGGAAAATAAATGGTTGGAAATCGTAAAACATTAAATGCATGTAATTTTATCATAAATTTCGGCTTTTGCATTCAAGCTATAATTTTTCCGGATTTTTTGCTATTTTGTTCAAGCATAAATCTTTTGGCTCTTATTTTTTTCTGTTTACTATATGATACAAGTTTATTCAACGTTAACGACATATTGGTACTTTTGCACAGTATTCAATGCATTAATTGTCTAAATAAAATGAGAATCAAATTAATTCTCTGTCATTTCTCCTCAATTTTGAAACGGCCACACTCAAAGCTATGCAATGCTAACCTTTGCATCCTTCTCCCTAGCGATGAGTTTTGGCTTGAACTTTTTCGGGCTGAGCCGGAATCTGCCTCGGGACCAAATAGCGCAGACGACTTTGGGCTCAGAGAAATTTATATTTCAAATATTTTTTTAGAATTTTCAAAGGCAAAAAATATAATATTTTCCATTATAATTTCAACCTTTAAATCAGTCTTTAGTAATTAAAAATGAGCACCACGTAGTTTTTTTTTGCGTATTCTCTTATTTTTAATAAATTAATGGCTCCTTGCATTAAATTTCAGTTTCTATTAGTATTTCTAGCATTTTTCGTTCCAAATAGCATTAATATTCAATTTTGTCATAAAACGATTTTAATTAATATTGTTACGACAGATGAACGTGGCATGAGCGCTCGGGTGCGCTTCTGCGAGAGATTTATGTAACAAGCGATATTGGAACATAGAACCGATCTGAAATATAAGAATGATAGAATTGTAATGCTGGAAGTGTAGAGATCTGAAAAGAGGCATAACAGCCTTAGTCAGTGCACGAGAGTCTAAAAGAAGAAATATTTTTATGTGGTGAGTGCGAGGGAAGTTGTTTAGTTAAATTAGTGTAAAATTTAGAGAGTTAACACAGATAAAAGGATTTTATGCCTGAAGTGAAGTTATTCAAAAGTTGTTGCGTTGTTTTACCACTGAGCGGCACTTTTTTTGCACACCATGGGCTAAATGGCCAGGTCACATGGACCCCGAAGGCTCAGAGAAGGTTGGGGGTTGGATTGGGTTGTTTTACCTCTGAGCGGCACTTTTTTGCACACCATGGGCTAAATGGCCAGGTCACATGGACCCCGAAGGCTCAGAGAAGGTTGGGGGAGGAGACCCACTGGAATAGCTGTTGGGAGACAGATGGTAGCCTCCCGTCAAGGCCATCCAGCGTGTTCTTTAACGTGCACAGGGTATGGCTCTCCCGCACACGGGGCCACGGCTTAACATCCCATCCGACGGATGGTGGCCTTTCCAAGCCAGTAGGTGTTCCCTACTGACCGTGGGCAGGGCGGGGAATTTTGCGGAGATAAATCTCAACGCTGACCCAGCTGGGACTCGAACCTGGGAACTACAGATTACGAGCCTGGCGCGCTACCGACTGAGCCACCCCCGCCCCGTTATTCAAGAGACATGGCAATCAAAGTGAAAAGGCAATAAGTTAGTCGAGCAGATAGATCTGGTCTCAACTGTTCTTTAGCAAAAGATTACTTTATGTACGATATTATTTAGTTTCTTTATAAGTAATTTCATCCATGCTTTTATAATAATTTGCATTGTTTTGTGATTTGTGTTGTAAAATATTTACTTATACCCACGCTCAGTGCTCATCCTTTTTAATTTATAACAATATTGTTACGACAGATGAACGTGCTGTAATGACTTCATAAAAAAAAACGTGACATGAACGCTCCAATATACTTGCGCGTAAGATTTATAACAACAAACGAATTTGAATGTAGAACCCACCTAAAAAAGAATGATAGAATTACATTGTTGTTATGTGAAAGGAGACATAGTCTCAGTCTGTACACGATAAAGTGGTTAAAAAATATTTTATGTGGCGAGTGCGCGGGCGGTTTAGTTTCATTAGTGTGAAGTTTAGTGACATAAAAGGATTGTTTGAAGTAGGGACATTCAAGAGAAGTAGCAAAGTGAAGAGGTGGTAATTTAGTCGAACAGATAGAGCTGTCTTGACTGTTCTATAAAAAAAAAAAGGTTATTATCTTATGTATGATAGTAGTTTGTTTATGTTATTTCATCCGTATTTTTGTAACAATTTGCATTTTAAAAATGTAATTATTTACACTCACGCTCAGTGCCCATCCATTTAAATTTATAACAATATCATAAGAATAAAATAAATGATTAGCGACATTCGTTTCAGTACATATGTTTTGTGATGCGTCTGAAAATTTTTCCCCCCAAAGCGTGCTCAGGCGGGTACGGATTCGAAAAACAGCCCGAAAATCATCTCACTAAATGTTCTCCTTTAATGTTTTGCATATATTTCTCTGATTTCCCAATCAAAAGTTATCAGAATAGCCTTTACGTTTACGCATGTGATTGGGAGTGTTATTTTGTAGCGCACCAGACCAGTTTTCTGGCGTTCCCAGGCTCGAGTCCCAATTGTGATTTCCGTTAACCCACATCTAGATCTCGGCGAGAAAGGGGACACCGATAGGCTCAAAAAAAAAAAACTGCCGTCCGTCGGATGATGCATTAAATCGTCACTCTGTCTTCAGGTTGTTACTTTGCTTAGTGGCACTTTTTTTTTTGCACAAAATTGGGTAAATGGCGAGTTACAAGGACCCCTAAGGATCAGAGAACGGACCCACTGGACAACTCTTAGGAAACAGGCTGTAACCTCCCGTCAAGGCCATCCAACGTGTTCTTTATGCACAGCCCATGACTTAATGTCCCATCCGACGGACGGCAGCCTTTCCAAGCCCATGGATATTCCCTATTGATCTATTTTCCTTTCCTAGGGCAGGGTGGGAGTTTTCTGGAGATAAAGCTCAACGATGGACCAGGTGGGACTCGAACCTGGGAAATGAAGATTACGAGCCGGCGTGCTACCGAGTAAGCCATCCCCGCCCCATGTTTATGAGAACCCTACTATGATGAGTAACATTGAAGGAGATGCTAGATGATTTTTAAAAGATTTCCACCTATCAGAGACATGAAAGACACTGTGGAATTGTAGTCCAGTCGAAAATGGAATAAAGAAAAATATCACAAACTGTACATTAAAAATCTCGAAAAGCCCTGGGGGGGGGGGTCCTTGTGACCTGATATTTAGTTCACTGTATATAAAAATGCGCCACTCAGAGGTAGAGGGTTTCAAAACTGGCATAGCAATGATGAGCATAACCGTTTTTCGAATGGCGACAAAATGTGTAATGCTCCTAAATCCACACCTCTGTTTATAGAATTCATTATTGGTAGGAGAAATTATAAAGAAAATAATAATGCTTTTACCCAAGCGCAAACACAATATCAATTCAATGAAAAATAAGAATGAAATTTAGGGTTGGGTTGTTTTACCTCTGAGCGGCACTTTTTTGCACACATGGGCTAAATGGCCAGGTCACATGGACCCCGAAGGCTCAGAGAAGGTTGGGGGAGGGGACCCACTGGAACAGCTGTTGGGAGACAGATGGTAGTCTCCTGCCAAGGCCATCCAGCGTGTTCTTTAACGTGCACAGGGTATGGCTCTCCCGCACACGGGGCAACGGCTTAACTCCCATCCGACGGACGGCAGCCTTTCCAAGCCCATCGGTGTCCCCTACTGACCGTGGGCAGGGAGTTTTGCGGAGATAAATCTCAACGCTGACCCAGCTGGGACTCGAACCTGGGAACTACAGATTACGAGCCTGGCACGCTACCGACTGAGCCACCCCCGCCCCATGAAATTTAGGAATTACACATAATTCTTTCATTTACAAACTAGTGGCATAGCAAAATATTTCAAATTATTAGCTTCTAATTATTTAATATTTCTAATTGCTGTAATATTAACCAAAAATTTGTTTAACATTTTTATTAATGCAAGTTAATGAACAAATAAATACCCCCCCCACCACCACCACCACAAGCAGATGCTGGCCACGTAAATCTTATAGGAGCCTGTCAGCATAATATCCATGTCTTATGCAGGGCTTGAACCCAGGTCCCTAAGATCAATAGCCAATTTGCTTAAAAATAAATGCTCATATCCTGTGCACGTTAAAGAACATGCTGGATGGCCTTGACGGAAGGCTATCATGTCCCCCAACCTTCTCTGAGCCTTCGGGGTCCTTGTAACCTGGCCATTTAGCCCATGGTGTGCAAAAAAGTGCCGCTCAGAGGTAAAACAACCCAACTGAAAATTGAAATAATTCCATATTACATCAATAGATAGTCACATTCAGAGCTCAATCAAATCTGCCTAAATCCATATTTCAAACATTTCTTCATATTCAAAGATTTATAAATACTTGAATAATCAACAGGCTACAAAAAATTGACCCTAAATTTTAATCAACACATTAAAAGAGATTAAGAGATCAGTAATGGGTGCTATGCATCCTGCACTCTACTAGAGCCAACTATGATCTCTCAACCTATTTTAATTTAATTTTGGGGTCAATTTTTTTTTGCATACTGTTAAATGTATTCCAGAGTTCATAACTCTTTGAATGCTGAACAAATATTGTTTAAAATCGAGATTTAGACAAAATTTATTCTTCAGATCTTTAACTTTAGACACATTTAAAAAAAAATAATATTGAAGAAGTTATTGAGCTCTGAATATGATTTTCTATTGAGATAACATGGAACTGTTTGCATTTTTCTGTTCAATACTTGCATATAATACAAAGGCTTTTTGAGGATACCCAGGTAATGTACGGCGTTCCATTCTAGTTCAGTAATTTGAAAACATCAAGTAGCGGAACGCGTTCTGGTTTAGGGATTCGCAAAGATTGAGCAACAGAATGGTGTTCCGTTTCAGTGAATTAGAAACAAGGATTACTGGAACAGCGTTCCCATTTAGTTGTAGCACTCCTAGTAATTGCTTCCCCTACTCAAAAAGTCACGCTTCGCCACTGATTACAGGACTCTAAAATTACGCTTTCTGCAAATCTTCTAGTATATAATAAAAAGAGTATATTATTTTGTGTTTATACTAGAAATATTTCGTTACAGCGTTAAAGGTAACGAAAAATTGTGTTAGTTTTTTTGGCTGCAACGAAACTTTTTTTCCTTTCGTTTGCGAACAGTTTTAAAATAGAATAGAAAGGAAGTTTGCTAGCTCTCCCTTTGGGTGAATTACACTGCATGAAATCTTTTACCACTGCCTAGTATTCTAGAGGCCGCTTTCTCGTATTCCATATTATTTTCGGGTTTACGTTACTTTTTTCAACATTTCGGTTATCCCGACATGGATAATTGAGAGCTTACTAATGAAATATTAAGATAAGCATTTCGAATTCCACAAAGGTTTTAATTTTTACCATTAAAATTTCAAATGGCAAAACTCAATTATTGGAAATGATTTATTCACGCTAACAATTTGTGGTAAAATAAAAATTTTTAGTTTTAAGATATAAATGAAAAAAATGTTTTGATTTGGACAACTACTAGAGTCCAGTTTGCAGGTATTTCAATACATGACAAACTACATTCTCTTTGAAAAGGAGCGTTTCATATTCGTCAGAGGCAATATTTATTTGTATTTGGACGAATTTACTCTTTCTTTAGGTTGTGATTATTTTATTTTACGAAAGAAGCAAGGGAACAACTCGGCCCACAGACTAATAACTTTGATCCATAGGCTTTGGGGCTCAATAAATTTGACTCGCATATTTCTTGAAGCTTGACAATCCTGATGCAAGTAACTGAGGAATCATGTTTTAGATAATATAAACACACACCACAAAACACTCAACGTTTTATTGAAATATTTATTAAGCAAAATATCTAATAACAGCTTTCTTGAGTGCTAAAACATAGTTTGCAAACAAACTGCGTACAAAAATAATACATCAGGAAAACATTCAAATTTTTTATTCTTAACAAAAATATCGAGGTCAAAGTACTTTTTATACAAAACACTCTTGAAGTCATTTAACGCAAGTGCAATGCAAATACATTTACATAAATATACAAAACTTGAAATATTCCTGCTCAGAAGTCAATTACTCCGTAAATAAGTTTGCACTTCAGCTTTGTAGTTAGGTAAAACAAGTAGTCTACAGAAGGAAATCGCTCGACGACATTAATACTTAACAGTCTTTTGATATGTTTCACTTATCGAAATACACTATGGCATATTTTTCCCTGAATGAAACAGCCTACCAAAATGAACAGCACTCGATGTTTCGTAAAGTGTCATGATATACCTCGTAGCGTAAGAATCCTCAAATTTCATCTGAGAGCTGTTTCACTTTTGAGCGGCCTTGTTTTTTGCCGAGTGGGTAAAATGGCCATGTTAAAGTCACCAGGGATTCAGAGTTAGGCAGGGGGAATCCCCTGGAGTTGTTAAAAGCCTGCCATTATGCCACCCAGCGTGTTCTTTAATATGTACGTATTATGGCTCTCTACCATACAAGGTTGCACACAATTTTGCAGTGCTAATTTGATTTTGGCAGGATCTGTATAAGTTGAAGCGAATTAAGTTTAAGTACAGTACTTAACTCCTACAATTAAGGGAGAGGTTGACTGATACCGGGTAACAATATCCTCCAAGACATGAATATTGTTCTTAGGCAAAAAGGCCTCAATCAACATTGGTAACTATCTCACAGAATTGGCTGTTGATAAATACGAGTGGTATTGGGTTGGGTTGTTTTACCTCTGAGCGGCACTTTTTTGCACACCATGGGCTAAATGGCCAGGTCACATGGACCCCGAAGGCTCAGAGAAGGTTGGGGGAGGGGACCCACTGGAACAGCTGTTGGGAGACAGATGGTAGTCTCCCGTCAAGGCCATCCAGCGTGTTCTTTAACGTGCATAGGGTATGGCTCTCCCGCACACGGGGCCACGGCTTAACGTCCCATCCGACGGACGGCGGCCTTTCCAAGCCCATCGGTGTCCCCTACTGACCGTGGGCAGGGCGGGGAATTTTGCGGAGATAAATCTCAACGCTGACCCAGCTGGGACTCGAACCTGGGAACTACAGATTACGAGCCTGGCGCGCTACCGACTGAGCCACCCCCGCCCCAAATACGAGTGGCAAAACTTTCTCTCGTAATAAATAAAACCTCACACATAGAGACTTAGAAATTCAACCAAACCTTTTTTTTACCTTTTAAATGGAGATAACTTATAAAAAATGGAAAATTGCGCACTAGCTAGACAGCAAAAAATCGAGGCGAGTTTCAACCGCGGATGAACAAAAGTTTATTGAATCAGTGTTAGAAAACGCAACGATTTTTTAATAACGAAATGAATATTATCGGAATTTCAAAATATTTATAATGATAAAATGTAGCAATTAGTGGAAAAAATAATTTCGTTATTTTAACGGATGCTTCTGTCGATAAAATTTACTTTTTTTTGTCAGAAATTTTTAGAAACAAATCTTTGCCAATTTAGACCGATGGGCAATGTAACTTTTACTATCACCAAAGATGTTCCTAAACAATTTGAGTGAAAGCAGCTGTCCTAGCCAACTTCCTCGTAGTTAGTGCCCAGAGAAAGGGAGATGTGATAGCTATAGATAATAGAAGTAATCATAAAAGTTTGGATGCCACTCATGCAGAATGGACAGCAAGGCAGTTACAATAGGGAGAAAATCTGTTATCTTGCAATACTCTGTGATCCGCTTACACACATGGATAAGGAATTCTGTAGGTGGGGATGGTTTGAGTTCAGGATAGAGAGCTGGAGGAGAGAAAGGGCTATTAACCTTGACGATAGTCGAGGCCTCCGGTTTTGCCTTTCCAATTCCTTTTCCTAACCCTTTCGACAGTCTTGCCCGAGAAACATTTCCATCGAGTTTGTTGGCAAATCAGCAACTGTCAGACTGGTCTTATACTTGTGTGTTATACTGATCTAACGGATAGGTCAGTAGGACCGCTCGAACGGCAAGGACCGCTCGAACCCTTGGCTACTGATCTAAAATATTAGATCAGTAGCCAAGCGCTCTAACCACTCGGCCACGGGATGGCTAGCCTCAAATAAAGGATACAAAATACCCATCCCTGTTAACATGGTTTAAATAAAATGAGAGGTGTCGTGAAAAAAAAAAAAAAACATTCGCCTCTTACTTCGGAAAAGAGACTTCAAATTTCATAAAAATAATTCTGTTGAAGTAAAGAAATAGTAGACATTTCCTACTTACTTTATTGCAGTCTGTTCTTGACGAAGCTGCTGAAAAGTTCAAGAGAAACATCACTGCTCGATTGAAATAGGTGGATTCCTTTTTTTTTTCTTTCTCCCAACACAAGTATAAGACCAGTCTGACAGTTGCTGATTTGCCAACAAACTCGATGGAAATGTTTCTCGGGCAAGACTGTCGAAAGGGTTAGGAAAAGGAAAGGCAAAACCGGAGGCCTCGACTATCGTCAAGGTTAATAGCCCTTTCTCTCCTCCAGCTCTCTATCCTGAACTCAAACCATCCCCACCTACAGAATTCCTTATCCATGTGTGTAAGCGGATCACAGAGTATTGCAAGATAACAGATTTTCTCCCTATTGTAACTGCCTTGCTGTCCATTCTGCATGAGTGGCATCCAAACTTTTATGATTACTTCTATTATCTATAGCTATCACATCTCCCTTTCTCTGGGCACTAACTACGAGGAAGTTGGCTAGGACAGCTGCTTTCACTCAAATTGTTTAGGAACATCTTTGGTGATAGTAAAAGTTACATTGCCCATCGGTCTAAATTGGCAAAGATTTGTTTCTAAAAATTTCTGACAAAAAAAAGTAAATTTTATCGACAGAAGCATCCGTTAAAATAACGAAATTATTTTTTCCACTAATTGCTACATTTTATCATTATAAATATTTTGAAATTCCGATAATATTCATTTCGTTATCCTGAATTTTTCTTATTCCGACCTGAATCATTTGAAAGCTAGAATAAGAGAAGCAACTGGGCACATAACAAGAGATATATTGTAGTGTGTATGACAAGAAGTGGAATATCGATTGGACATATGCAGGGTTACAAAGAGTGCACATGGAGAAATTCAATAATTATATCAAAATCAATTTATTTAAAACGATATTAATTCTTCTGACCAAATCCAAGTATATTTAATTTTCCTTTTCTTTGTAGGCACCCCAGTTTATGATCAGAAAAATGGCACACAGTTAATATAATGAAAAGACTAAATGCTCACTCATTGCTGAACATTAACTTGGTTTCAAGAGAAATGTGCAAAACTCAGATTTCTTTGTAGGCACCCCAGTTTATGATCAGAAAAATGGCACACAGTTAATATAATGAAAAGACTAAATGCTCACTCATTGCTGAACATTAACTTGGTTTCAAGAGAAATGTGCAAAACTCAGATTTCAACACTCAATTAATTCTTTAGCAACAGCCACTTACCATAGAGATCAGTTTCATGTGGTTATTTGTCTTAGATTTCAGATAAATGAAAGATCCTATATGTAGTTATAAATATTGGGAAACTTGAATATTTTTTTTTATATTAAAAAATGTCCAAGTTTACAATGCAGTAAGGTTGAGTTATTTTACCTCTGAGCGACACTTTTTTGCACACAATGGCTAAATGGCCAGGTCACAAGGACCCTGAAGGCTCAGAGAAAGTTGGGGAAGGTGATCCACTGGACAGCTACTGGGAGAATCCCATGAAGACCATCCAGCATGTTCTTTAATGCGCATGGGGTATGGCTCTCCTCCCATCTGACAGACATTGGTGTCCCCTACTGACTGAGGACAGTGTGGGTAGTTTTGAAGAGATAAATCTCAATGCTTGCCCAGGTGGGACTCGAACCTGGGAACTACAAATTATGAGCCTATGGGCTATTAACTGAGCCACTCCTACCGCAACAATATGGTAGATGTTGTAAGGTAACAGTGCAAATATTTTTGCAAACGTTTTTCTGATTCTGTTAACATACCAAGCAATTTTGGCTTTAAATATTTGCTGCTAAGTAATTATTTTGCCCTTTTAAGGAAAGTGGAAGATTGGCTACTCTGGTTCAAGTTCTCTTTGTGTGTTGAATTTTTACAAAAATTGAATCATTAGATTTTTTCAAATAATTAACCAGCTTTATATTTCCTAATATTTTCCCTAACTTTGTACTTTTCTTTTTAAATACAAATCTTACATAGAAAATAAGTTGATAACTACATAAAATATATTGGCTAGTTTTATGCCAAATATATATACACTCTATCCAACACTATATTATTATGCAAATATATATAATACAGGGTTCTTATATAGAAACACTAATGATATTTAATAATATCATATCAAAGTATACTGTTGGCACTATACATTTACATATTAATAAGCATAATTTGTGCAGCAATGAGACAGAACAAATAGTAGAGGCACTTCACACAATAGTTGCAGGATTAAATCATATATAACAATGCATTGAACATTCCACAGTATAGTATTAAGTAACAAAGTTTAAAAAGGTTTCAAAAACATGTTTGTACTATCAATAGCTACATCATTATCAGAAGAAAATACACTGCAAGCAAAAAACCTGCAAACAAAGTATTAGTGAATAAATACTGACTATGTGATTACTAGGTAAAAAAATCAGATCTAGTTAACAAGGTACTCTATACTATGATTATTTACAAGTGGGCTTCTTTGTCAGGCACGTTTTTCAAATATGGAGAGTAGCAAACGGATGGAATTGACTGGGAACAAATTTTTATTTAATTTAGTTGAATACTTTTGAAAATGGAATTTAAAAAGCTTGAAGTGATTTGTAACCACCTTATAAACTTTTAAGTCTTGCAATGATTAGCACCTTTTCTTTGTAATCTATGATAGTAATCATAATTATTTAGTTCTATATATAATACAAGGATTTTATCTACACTGGTTACCATAAATGTACACTGGTTACCATAAATTAAGGAAAAATGAGAAAAATCGCGATAATTCGCCAAAACATTGTGCGATCCTCACCAAACTTGTTCCTGTAACCAGTCAACTAATACTGAGTGACCATATCATATGCAAATTAGTCTAGGTTGCGTCAATTTGCATAATCAGATAGCAGCATCAAAACGTGTTTTGGAGTGGATCGTTATTTTGTGTTGTAAATGTGAGTAAAGTAATTCGAAATAGCCATTTTGTAGGAATGACCTTGAGACATCATTTGCCAAATGAACTACGGTGGAGAGCTACTGGCGTAACCAATTTCTTAGAATGGATTCCGCGTCTTGGAGGTTTAGCTGAAGAAGGGCTAGAGTTATGACTGCTGTACAAGACTGATATCTGTGATTAACAGCATGAAAGAGCAGAACGTCTAGTCCCTCTCAACTATGATCCTCTCTTGCAGCAGGCACTGGGATCAGACACTGGATCAGCTTCTAACTGTGCGTAGAATGCTTCATAAGGGAAATCTGTATGCTAGAAGGCCAGTAATTTGTATACCCCTCATGTCATATCACAGGAGAAAGGGGTTGAATTGGGCAAACACACACGTTAACTGAACAGAAGAGCAATGGAAGTATGTACTCTTCACAGATTAGTCCAGATATTGCTTGCAGAGTGATTCCAGACATTGTTGGATATGAAGAGAATGAGGTACCTGCTATTATCCCAGTAACATGCGTCAAAGAGAGTTACAGCAGCAGAGGTAGCATGTGTGTTTGGCATTTCCTGAGGCGGACGCACAGACCTCTATATGTTGACGAGTGAGAACCTCAATGCTTAAAGGTATAAAGATGACATCCCGGACCCTCATATAGTTCTTACGCCGGTGCAATAGGTGAAACATTCATCTTACAAGACGATAATGCTCGTCCACACAGAGCTCGATTATTGGAACACTACTTTGAAGAGGAGACCATCATGTGCATGGAGTGGCCAGCTTGATCTCCCAACCTAAATCTGATTGAGCATGTGTGGGATGCTCTAGGGAGACTTGTTACTACTCTCAACCTGCCACCTGAAACAAAGGGGGAGCTTTTTATTGCTTTAAAGGAATAGTGGTCATTACTCCCTACTGAGCTGATTCACAACATCATAACAGCATGGAACATCGCTGTCATGCCTGCATTGCTGTAAGGGGTGACCACACTCCTTATTAAAGAACTTTGCCCATTGCATTCTGATACCTCATTTTTGGGCAAGTTTCTGTAAGTGTAATTTTTTGACGAAAAATGTTTCTAGTGTAAAATATTTTATTCCATTATGAAACTAGCATTGTAATTCATGTTTTCATCAAATTTTATTTCAATCATTCATATAGTTTTTTGTTTATCATAATTTTTGTGAGAATTCCTTAATTTATGGAAATCAGTGTATTTGTGATATAGCATTAATATACATGGTTTATAAACCTTACATAATATTGCCTTGTTTATATTATACTTTGAAAGTTTAAGATAGGGTAAAATATGATCAAGTTTATGAATAGAAGAAAAAATTTCAAATCATCAAATATTTCTATATTTTTGATTACATTTGACCATAGTTGCTTGAACCATTTGAAAATATTCAAAATTTTCTTTTATGAAGTAGCTGAATCAAAGCTCTGCAACTTTCAACCATTGTTTTTATTATAGAAAAATGAAAATATGTTAACCATCTAACTGAAAATTTATCCAAAACTTAGTTACAAAAATACTTGTTCAGTATTTGGTTACAAAACTGGAATAGTTAATAAAACCAATGTCAATAAAGGAAATATTCAATGTTAATTAACTTAGAAGTAGGCACACCTTTTACTGTTCTTTAGTAAAAGTGTTTAGTCTGTTAGTGCTCTCTAAGAAGCTTTTACCTAGAGAATTTTTTTTTCATTTTTCAAAATTCTATCCTTTATTCGAAAGAATAATTTATATACAGAAAATACATCCTTTATATTCAGCAGAAGTACAAAAAGGGTGCAAAGAAAACAAACCATGGCATAAAATGCAATTTCATCTGCAATACTTAATGTAATATTAATATGGTTTCAGGATCCATAACTTATCAAATAATCTTTGAATCCTAAAAAAATAAACTGGTGGAAACAAAAAAGTATACAAAAAGAAATGTGCTAAAAACAACTAATTTTAGTGCACAGAATAAGGTCAAAAGGACCAAGCATGGTTTTCCCCAAACCATAATAGTGAAATGCATTGCCCAAAGGACGAAATCATTTTATATCCATATAGTGGAAGCATTCAAGATCAGTAAACAATCAAACATATGCAGCTGCTGGACAATTCATTTGTGGCCATTCAAAAGTGCAAGTAGACAGCAAAAGGACCAATGCATGCTTACTCCCAGATTAAAATACATAGTGTAACTGATATATAAAATCATTTTTAAAAAAAGAATATTTGTAGAATTATGTCTAATGAGTCTGCCACAGTTTCAACCTATTTTGAAACTTGATTCTGAATGAAAAATGTGATAATAAGAATTGCAGATTTTGCATCTCTTTAAAAGTTCCCTACACTAGAATATTTCCAGTGGTAGTATTCTCTACAGGTCATCACACACCTGTGAGCAACAGCTTCACAGAAAAGTCAGACAAATTTCTCAACATAGTATCCCTGACAGCATTTCCCCTGCCACTAATGATGCCAAACCTAAATCCCTTCAAGGTCATGGCATGTGCCTTCTTTTGTTTAGATCAGGGGTTCTCAAACTGGGGTGTGCATGCAAGGATGTGAAATTGTGTTTATTTCAATTAAGAATCTAAGTTGTTAAAACTTAGATTCTTAATTAAAAGGCTGATGATAATTGAGAGGTGGGGAGCCATGAGGCTTTCCCCAAAATCAAAAGAGCAGAATTACGCCAAAATGATTTGGTTTAGAATGAAGTGAGTGAGTTTCAACTGTCCCTCTTCTACTGCTTTCAAAACAAATGCAGCTAGAGAAATCCGAAATTCTGATATTAAATTCACGTGTGCAAAATGCAAAAGAATTGGAGATTTGTACTCAAGGTGTTGTGCCTCCAGTACTTGGTAGTGTGTGATACTTGGTAGGTCCAGTACTTAGTAGAATATTTCTGACAACAAAGATTTCAGTCTTTTTCTCTATATAATGTGTTTAAAAATATTTTTTAAACATAATTTAGAAGTGATAGAGGTTCAAATTAGGCTTTGTATTGACATAACATGGGGCCATTTGAATTTCAATGGCACTTGAGTGTATATAAATATCTAGTATCTTACTATAGAAAAAAAAACTTTTAAAAGTGGTAGAATAACCTAGCTACTCTTATTAATAACATTTTTCCAACATAAAGTTGATTGATTTGTTTTATTCATATCATCTTTATTTTTTACCTCTCTCAAAGAATAACAAACTATATCATCTAGAAATTGGGGGAGGGGCTTTATTTTCAGGAGTGTGTCAACACTTTAAATAGGTTTCACTATATAATGATGAATGCTGCCTTATACCAGCAATGAACAATCTAGGGAATGCAAACTGTTCTATCCTTTTAGGAAAACTGTGAAGAAAACAACAAGTAAAGTTTCGATGTTAATTCAATTGCAAGAACATTAAGTCACTCTTAAACACTGATATGTAACTTAAAGGAAAATTTGTCTTCAGCTAGGCATGACATGAACGCACAATATCCTGATCTTCTCTGACAAGAGATACTGAGTTACAGGATTTCACAGTATAGAAATTACATCTCAACACCCAGTTTCATTATATAGCAAAACATTTTCTGAAGTTACAGTTTTTTTGCAAATTTTTAAAAATTTTTACAGCTACAAATGCAACATCTGAAGTCAAGATGCTGTCGTAGCTTTAGAGAGGTAACCACAGAACTTTATTTTTGATTATTTAATGATTTCCATCGATTTCTATTTGATGTATAAAGAATGTGTTGCCCTTTCCTCAAACACCTTCTAGCTTCTTTCCATGGCCCTAATCCATCTCAAGCACTGTTCAACAGTTTTGGGGGTGAGAATTATTTACACAATTTTTCAAGTACAGTGTGATTCATAACAATCTATTAACACTTCCAATGCTCACTATTGGCTGGTTTGCAATTGCTCAATTTTCTTGGAAGAGGTCAAATCATCATGGCAGTGCATAGAGACAAGAATTTTTATTTTAAATTAAAACTTTATATATCCTTCTATGAATCTGCATTTGATTCATTACAATATTATCACATGCATCTTTGTGCATATACAATTTATAAGATAATATGGATGCACAGACAAATATCCCCTTCCACACTTGTGAAGTGAGATATTGTATAAAAAAAATTGAAAACTGAGTGAACATTTAAAGTGTTAAAACCTTATTACTTTTTTTTATTCCAATCGTTTTAAAAGATCAGAAATTATAGGAAACATCTGAAAAAAATCATCGCTGATGTGGCAGGAATCGAACCCACAACTCTCCAGATTCACGCCAGAGGGCACTTCCATTACACCACACATCAGACGTATAATATTGTATGAAGGATGTTTAAATGAAGTTTGGATTTGTAAAAAAAAATATGTAAGAAGCACATTTATCATTACATAATGAGATTCAATAGAGAAATATGATCTGTGATCTCAATGAAAGATTTATAGGTCTTATTCTGAAAGATTTTAGGGTCTGATGTGTGGTATAATGGAAGCACACTCTGGTATGAATCTAGAGAGTTGTGATTCCTGCCATATCAGCGATAATTTTTTTTCAGATATTTTAACAGGTAATCTGGAAATTTACTATGGATGTTATACAGAAATCTGTTTTATGGGCTTTGGGTTGGGTTGTTTTACCTCTGAGCAGCACTTTTTTTTTGCACACTATGGGCTAAATGGCCAGGTCACAGGGACCCCCTGAAGGCTCAGAGAATGTTGGGTGAGGGGACCCACTGGAACAGCTGTTGGGAGACAGATGGTAGCCTCCCGTCAAGGCCATCCAGCGTGTTCTTTAGCGTGCACAGGGTATGGCTCTCCCGCACACGGGGCCACGGCTTAGTGTCCCATCCAACGGATGGTGGCCTTTCCAAGCCCATCGGTGTCCCCTACTGACCGTGGGCAGGGCGGGAAATTTTGTGGAGAAAAATCTCAATGCTGACCCAGCTGGGACTCGAACCTGAGAACTACAGATTACGAGCCTGGCGTGCTACCGACTGAGCCACCCCTGCCCGTTTTATGGGCAATATTTTAGGGATGTCTTCTGTAAATTGAGGACTACTTGTATGTAAATTATAGATACTAATTTGGAAATTTGAATAATTTCAAAATTTATCTTAATTTCTACTTTAAATTTCCTAAACTATGTATATGCTATTGGATAACTATAAATCACATAAAAAAGAGTAAACATTAATACTGCTGTAAAATCATTACAACTAAATATGGTTGCATTTCCAAAAACTGATTTAATTCTATGCTACTTAATGTATTATAATTAATACAGAATTTGCATTAGGGACAATGCAACTTGTGCTATATATTACTTTCCTCAAAACATAAGAAGTAGAATTTCTTTTTTGCAATATTTTTAGTGAATACTACTTTGGAGATACATACTTTGATGATGCTAACAATAAGGGTATATTTACATATTTCCAATATTAAAAGTTTTTACTTATATTTTAAAAATCAATATCAACAATAGTGACTGAAACTTCAAGTTACAAACATGTTCTGTGATAAAATTAGCAAAGGCACAAATTTCTAATTCCCTATATTTTGCATCTTTTAATATATCCATTTGCAGATTTGAATAAAGTCACAATTTATTGTTGCACTACATATTAATTACAGTAGTAGGCATGATATTATTACCAGGTTACCTCTTAAATGCAGAGGACTTTTGAAAATTAGAGCTCTGCAGTTTTCATACTCAGTGTCTTTATAGCATTGAATGAAAACAACATTTACTGTGTCAAAAAAACACACCAGAGTTTGAATTCTATTCATAATTTATGGGCTATGAAAATCATTAATAGCTTTTACTAATGACTACAAGATTTATCTATAGAAAAAATTCCCTTAATCAACATTGTGAATTACATGTCTGCATATATGTATTACCAAAAGTATTGAGACACTTTCATGCTATGTAAATGGAATATCAGGTTCAAAGCTCCCTAAACTGGGGGTATTTATTATTATTTATTTATGGAAAAATAACACTGGAAATAAATTGAAGATTTTGCTGAAATCACTCTAATTCCCAATTTTCAACAAAATTCATTTAACATTTAAAGAGCTATTGAAGGTGGAATAGCAGATATTGCTGTTATGCAATAAAATCTTTTCTTCAAAATTGACAAAAATATCACTATAGATTCTTCTAAACTTGCATAGATTTTAGTAAAGGATTCATTATAACTAGGTATTAGATTATATGCAAATGCATTTTTGGAATATTTTGAAGTTCAGTGCATATAAATGGAATAATAAGGTAACAAAAATCATAATGTTTACTCTAAATTATATGCATTTTTTTAAATCTATTTTCAAGGTTTTTTAAAATTAAGAATGCAATTTAAAGAAAGGGAAAAACGAGTTTGCTCTTCAAAGAATAAAGTTGTCAGTTTTGTTTCCCTGACTCACTAAGTTGTACCCTAATTTCCTCATTCTACTCAAGTAGAAAACAAAATTCTATGCTAATGTATTAAATTAAGGGCTATAAGCCTAACAGGCTTATAGCCCTTAATTTAATACATTAGCATAGAATATAGAAAATGATGATTAATACCCTAGCACAGAATGTAGAAAACATGTTTCAACATATCTGTAAAAGACCCTCCTGGATTCAGTGGAAGTCTATTATAATAGAAAAAAAAAAAAACTTTCTGGATGGAGAAATTTTTCTCGTTTTTGCTTTCAAATTAAATAGGGAAAACTATTTCCTACTCAGCAACTTCTGACATGTTAATCATGCAATAAGTCATTTGCTTTTTTTTTTTAATAAAATGACATAATATTTAGGTCATGTGCAGGTTGATAAATTCCATGGCAGCTAGTTCCACATTGGAACAAGCAACTTTCAAATATTTATTACCATATTTAAAGCTGGCTACATTATCTAGACATTTTTGGCAAATTTATAATATTAATACTTTTGCATGTCTTTTGAAACTAATCTCCTGGAGACAGTAAACATTCCAGTTTTAACAGCTTCCATTGTTTAACAATCTTGTTCTTAGTGGCTTTATTTCTTAGTTAAATTTTGGCTTCTAGCTGTCCAAAACTAAGTACAAAAAATTAAACCTGATAATTTAGCTTAATGAAATCATGAACAGCCAATTAGAGAAAGGAGTTCATAATTGATGATTCTATTTGTGTGGTGTGTGAAAAAAGAAATTTTAGATCAGAAAAACATGCTAACACTGCTACTCGCAGCATGGATGGAAAAGAGCTGAACAAATTAATATATATTTTCTTTCAATTATGCTTTTGGCATAAGTGAAACAGAAATAAATTTGCAAGTTATTAATGCAAAGTGTGATAAGTTCCAATATTTCAATATTTAATGTATAATAATACAAATTTTGGAGAATTTTTGGGAGAAATACTGTGCAAATCAAGATATTCCTGAAGAACTATCTTCATAAAATCACATTCATAGTGCAGGAAATTATATTTGGATCTACCCTAATTAAACTACAGATGCCTGTGTATTAATTATAATGCTTTCTTGATATGTGGGAAAAATAAATAGTAAAACTTTCTACTCTCATTTATTCTCATGTAAAGTTGAAGTTATTATTCCAAAAAATTGTAAATGAGTCCCAGAAACTGCTGTGGCCTAAAGTTGAATGAATCGAAACTGAAGAAGTTCTATTATTTGTGACCAACACAGTTCCATATGTGTTAAAATCTGCTATATGCTCTTAAGATAGGTTTTTACTCCAATTTCATTCATACTAGCACATTTCCTATTAAAACAACAGATTCTTGAAGTGAGAAAAATAAAAGTGGTATGAACTCCAACTCAGGTTCTATCAAAAGTAGAGATTTGAATTTTAAATGCAACACTGAATGGTCAGGAGAAAACTGTAAAAGAAATGTGGAACTGAGTGGTTAAGTATTTGAAAAGTTAGCTGGGTGAACAGAGTATCAATTAAAAGATTTCAAAAAAATTGGGTAAAATTTTCAAAAAAGCATAAAAAATGAGGAAAAAAAGTGATCTCAAGATTTGAAATTAACTTCAATTATAGGTAGAAACATGAATTTTGAATATAACACGGGCTAGTGCAGGGGAAACCTGTGTATAAAATTTGGGATTCGCATTAGATTAATCTGTGGCACCTCTATTGGGCATGCCCCTTGTGACAATTGCAAAGTTCTATGTCAACATGAATTTTTGGAAAATTGGTGGCAGTTGTCTGCCGAGCTAGAAGAAATAACTACTATTTATATAAATTACTTGTTTAGTGCATGTCTTATGTAGCCAATACATACATGAGTTGCAGAACATATTCTTGAAAACTATGGTTTTATTGCTCAGAAGCAAAACAACCCAGCCTAACATTGGTCAAATCAATAAAATACTCTCGTTCAATATTTCTATTATTCAAATGAAAAAATTCTTACAGCAACCTCACATATTTAAATTTATAAGGATACAATCTGAACTTCTTCAATCAGAATTCAATTTAATGAGATGGGGTTGAGTTGAGTTGTTTTACCTCTGAGCGGCACTTTTTTGCACACCATGGGCTAAATGGCCAGGTCACATGGACCCCGAAGGCTCAGAGAATGTTGGGGGAGGGGACCCACTGGAACAGCTGTTGGGAGACAGATGGTAGTCTCCCGTCAAGGCCATCCAGCGTGTTCTTTAACGTGCACAGGGTATGGCTCTCCTGCACACGGGGCCACGGCTTAACGTCCCATCCGACGGACGACGGCCTTTCCAAGCCCGTCGGTGTCCCCTACTGACCGTGGGCAAGGCGGGGAATTTTGCGGAGATAAATAATGAGATGGGGAATATGGCTGAATTGTTTTATGCAAAATAATTTTGAAGCTATCAAAGATGTAGCTGATACTTTAGGCACTTAAGACGCTACACCAGTTGCCACTGCAAAAAGAGCCATTTTCAGGTACAACAGCACTTACTACTTGGCTATGATTAAACTCACTTTTCATTTGCACCTTAAATTACAAAACTGGTAGCTTGGGGACCTTTCTTAAACCTGGTTAGCACACCTTCCAGTAACTATTGGAAAAAATGCTTAAAGATATAAATAAAAAAATAAATAAATATCCCCTCAAGAAGCTGCTTGTCACAGAGGTCTGACAGGAGCCTGTCAGTTTAATACACCATTGTATAAGGTATGAGAAAATCTCATACCTTATACAGAAAAACAACACAAATGTCCTTGCCTTACCCAGGTCCCTTAGATCAGTAGCCAAGCATGCCACTTTAGAAAAAAATAGAGTTTATTACTTCATGAAAATTTCATGAATGGAACTGGATTGTTTTACTTCTGCATGTCACTTTTTTTTTGACACAATGTGCTAAATGGTCAGGTCACATGAACCTCAAGAGCTCAGCGAAAGGTGAGGAAGGAGATCTAATCCCAAACAGATGGGAGTCTCCCATCAAGGCAGCAATTTTCAACCACTGTGCAACAGCACATTGGTGTGCCGTGGGAATTTGGGGGAGGGTCATTCATTAGTAGGGCCATTGGAGAAATTTGAGGGAGGGCAGAACCACTGTCATTCTTCAGTCAGCTGTTGGTCAGATCGGGTGTATTATTCCGTGTAAGCTTGCAGTAATGCATTTTTGCGTGCTATTTCTATTTTGCTTTAGTTATTTTAGAATTTAGTTCCTAATTATGCTAATTTTTTTTCAAGGCTTAATAGATATGGATATATTTTTAAATAAAAACCGTAAGTTAGATGATGACAATGAACTAGGTGTGGCTGGCACTAGTTCAAGTAGTAACATACATAGTACCATCAGTGTTAGTTCTAAAACTGTTGTGCGCTAGTATAATGAAGACTTTTTGTCCTTCAGATTCATTTCATTTGGAGAAGAAGTGTCACATCCTAAGTGTGCTGTTTGTGGTGAGAAACCAAGCTATGGTTTGAAGTAAGCTGAAAAAACACCTTCACACAAAGCACTCTCATTTACGGAAAAAAATCAATTGATTATTTTAAAAGGGTTATATCTGATCGAATACATCAGGATAAACAATTTATCAAAATCACAACTATTTCTAACAGAGCTCAAGAAGCAAGCTATGCCATTGCCGAAATTATGGCAAAAAAGATGAAATCACATACAATTGCTGAGTCAGTAATTTAACCAGGATGCTGTAAAATTGTAAATATTATGTTTAGCGAAATATACGAAAAAGAGATCTTGAAAATCCCAAAGTCAGATAACACTATTAATCAGCAAATATGTGACATGTCAGATGTCGAGTCACAAGTGATTGCTAACATTAAAGAAGCCAATTTCTTTGCCCTCCAGTTGGACAAGTCAACTGACATCACTGGAAAAGCTCAACTCCTAGTATTCAGCAGATTTGTTTGTAATAGAGACATCATTGAACAATTGTTATTTTGCAAATCACTTCCCAAAACAACAAGAGGCCAAGACATTTTTGATATTGTCGACATCTATTTCAATTCTCATGATTTGCTATGGAAATCGTGCATCAGCATTTGCATGGATGGTGCTCACTCTATGTCAGAAAGTCTAAGAGGAATCATTGTGCTGGCCAAATAAAAGAACCCTGGCATTGTTTTTACATGCTGTTTCCTGAACAGAGAAGCCTTCATTTCAAAACCAGTAATACCTGAACTCCAAAAAGTAATGGCTGAGATGATCAAAATGGTTAATTACATCAAGAGTAGGCCAATTAAAATCGAGGTTGTTTTCAGCACTGTGTTCTGCCATGGAAGCTGCTCACACACAACTTCTACTGCACATGGAAGTGAGATGGTTATCTTGAGGGCTGGTGCTTTCAAGGTTGTATGAACTGAGGGAAGAGCTTCTAATTTTTTTTTTACATCAGAAGAGTCTGAGCTGGCTGACCTGCTTGGTGATGAGACCTGGTGCAACAAAGTTGCATTCCTAGCTGACATTTTCCAAGCCTTGAACAATCTTAACAAGAGTATGCAGGGAAAGAATGAAAATATTCTTACTTGTACTCACAAAGTTAACCAGTTATCTCCTCTAAGGAAAAACTAATACTGTGGGGAGCCAGAATCAAAAAAGAGAACAAAGTTGAAATGTTTGAACTTACAAAAAGTTGCAGACTGGATAAAAATCTTGTTGATTTAATTCTCCAAAGTTTGTTACTGCTGAGTAAAAACATTGAAAAATATTTACTGCCACTTGATGTATCTTCCTTGGACTGGGTGACAGATCCATTTGTGTTAAGTGCATGTGAGTCAGCAGAATTAACTGTTGCAGAAGAAGATGAGCTGACCAAAATCAGAAATAAGAGGATTGAAACAAACACTGATCAATAGATATGGCCTCTTTCTGGTTGTCTCTCTGAGAGGAATACCCCATCATCACAAAGATGGCGATTAAAGCACTTCTTCCTTTCTCAACATCTTATATGTGTGAGGCTATAACTACTATGTGAGATCTGTTATGAACACAATGAAGAGCAAGAATAGGTCATGGCTTCAAACACTGGAGGAGGATTTGAGTGTATGTTGTGTGTGTAATATCCACCCTCAGACAAAGGACATCATAAAATATCATCAAGCACAGATTTCCCACTGATTTTTTTTAAATAACACAATGATTAAAATTTTAGTTATTGAACTTTAAAACAAAATCTTAATAATTATTTTTTAAATGATAAAATATATCCTTAAAAAATGACAATTTTAGGAGTGTGCCATGAGACAAAAAAGGTTGAAAATCACTGCATCAAGGCCATCCAGCATGATCTTAGCATGCATGGTATGGCTCTTCTGCACATGAGACAACAGCTTAATGACCCATCCAATAGAGTGTAGCCTTTCCAAGGCCAAATGGTGTCTTCTTTTTCACCAAGGGAAGAATGGAAGTTAGTGGAGAAAATTCTTAATGCAGGGACATTTGGGACTCAACAATGAATGGAGTAAGCATTGGACTATCAATGATAAAGTTACATTTTCTATGGTACTTATGTTAAACTGACAACTGCTGAGAAATCATCTTTTGCTAATAAGATAACCATGTTATAGATTATTAGAAGCAAAATAAGTTTTCCATGGAAAAACCATTGTTGCATATGTGTAATAAAAATTAAACTGTTCAATGATTGTCAAGCCATCAATGTAATGCTTGAACAACCTTTTTCCTAGAGTAATGACCCTGTTTTTTCTTTTGACTAATAAACTATTTCAGAATGTTTTTTGTACTGATTGAGCAGAAAAATTTGGAATATTTATTGCATAATTTATAATTTCTAGTGCATATTTTATATATTTTCAGTGTATTTAATCTGGCACACTAACTATACACAGTTGTATCAGAATAATATGACTATCCACGGAATCACAGTGTACCCACCCAGGCACGTCACAGAGTGTACATGACAAGGTCGACCACAGAGATATAAGCGGCTGACCATGACTGATGAGCCATAGTGTGTAATGTGAGCACAATGGGCAGAGGTATTGATTTGGCGGACATTCAAAGAGGAATGATCATTGGCTACCTTGCCAAGAGTGGAAGCATCTCAGAAACAGCAGATTTCGTGGGCTGTTCGTGAGGTGCTGTAGTAAGAGTGTACTAAGAATGGACCATTGGCACATCAAGTACCTCCAGACTACATAACTATGGAGCCCCAAAGGCCATCTGCCCCAGAGGAGAATGTTGCCTCCGTCGACTGGTAAAGAGCAATCAACCACTCAAATGAACGCTGGGGCACCCAGGTACATGTCCCTGATAACAGTAGAGCAAACCCTGTTATGCATGGGTCTCTGGAATCGACGCTGCTTAAAGGTGCCCAAGTTAAGGTCCATCAGTAACGACACCTGAAGTTTACACGGGACTACTGTCATTGGACAGTGGAAAAAGGTTGCCTTCTCCGATGAATCAAGGATTCTACTCCACAGAAGTGACGGGCGGTGGCGGATACGGCATCAGACACACAAGAACCAACACCCGGACACGCTTGTTGGTCAAGTACAAGCCTTCAGTGGCAGTGTGCATGTCATACCAGGATGTTTTGCTGGTATGATCTGGGGCCGCTGGTACCACTGGATGGGTCCCTGAACACCAATGGCTACCTGTCCCTCCTCGGTGACAACATGCATTCATTCATGTTGGACATTTGCCCTGGTGGTAATGGTATCTACCAACAGGACAATGTCCCCTATCATGTCACTAAGGTGGTGCATGACTGGTTTCAGGAACATGACAGCGATGTCTCTGTTCTCCCTTGGCCAGTGAAATAGCCCCGACCTTAATCCCATAGAGCACTTGTGGGACTATTTGGATCGACAGGTTCGCCATGCAGACCCACAACCACACCATCTCCAGAACCTCCATGTTCTGCTGGAGTCCGAATGGGCATGTGTGCCTCTGGCAACCTTCCAGGGCCTCATTGCATCCATGCCACGGTGTCTCGTCACTGTCATCCGGGCCAAGAGTGGTTATTCCCATTATTAGGTAGGCAGTCATATTATTCTGATATGACTGTAAGTGTTTTAATTAACTTTTGAAGTATAATTTTTCTTACTAGCAACACTGCTATTAAATGTTTCTGATTGCATAATTCTTTAAATTAAGATTTCAGCAAATTTCTGATCTTTATTTCTGGTGGGATTTTTCAACAAAAAGAAATGCTTTTAAAGTTAGGGAGCTTTAAATGTGGCTTTCATTCATAAAAAATAAAAAGGTCCCCATATTTGGTAATATATTGCATGGAAAATCCAAAATTAAATCTCTAGTGGGAGAAGTGGAGCAAAGGGGGAAACACAACCATTTTATGTGATTCCAGAAGGAGGCATCAATATTGTTCAAGGGACAGGGGATGGGGAGAAAGGTACTCCACATATCCATATCTATGAATAGTCATGTATACAGTTATTAATGTACATCACATATTTAAATCCTTTGATATCCTAAGATATAGAAAAGGAGGAAAACTAATAGGGCATACTGCTTCTATTAGTTTGCCTCTTTTTTAGTTTATATAATCCTTTCTATCATTATTACACTTAGTAACAATAGTCCAATACAATACAAAAAAAAACAAAAAAAAAACAAAAAATCATGAATCACTCTCTGTGAAGATTATAAACAATTCCCTCATAATAACTAAAATATATTATTTTAGTTCCAAAATACTGTTTGTGCTGATATTTCCATACATTGAACAACATATTTATATGAAATATTTGAAGTGAATCTGAAGTCAGTTTTCTGTATTTTACAACAAATTTGTACTTTTAAGTTCAGGTTTACATTATTGATTTAGCCCAGAAATGACTATTGAAATAATCTATTCATATGGAATACAGATATTATATCTGAAAACACAAACCTTTCAAATCAGTACTAAACATTTGAATAGAAGATGAAAGAGTACACATAACACAGAAATCTCTCTCACTAAATATTTGCATTACATTAATATATAACTGTTATCATAGCAAAAAACTAGAAATAAAATGTTACACTAACAATAGAAAACAATAATGTAACATATAAAATGCATTCCTGAGTAATATAAAGAATTATCACTGAATCATTAAAGTAGGGTCTCTGCATATCATGAAAACCACAATCTTTTTATGGTACAAAAAATTTACATATTCATAATATAGACAATACTAATGTTCTCATTAACTTATTTTAAATGAATATTCTAAATTATAAAAATAAATTATTTTAATGTATTAAAAAATCCTTTGTTTTCCAGATTCTAATATAGGATTTCCTGTAACAGTTACCCAATTACTTGAGTTAGAAGTTGACTAAACTATTACTCCTCTATCATTTGAGGTAAGGCTGCATATATCAGTCATCAAATATAATACTACCAAACCCGAAAGAATTATTAATGTATTTACAAAAGTACTACTCTGAAATACAAGAATTAGAAATGTGATAAGTTGAGGAAGTCTGGTGGGATACACTAAATAAGCTAGTAAGCAATATAATTTCATCATTTATATTACCAAATGAAGGAAGACATTGATCATTCTTATGAGTAATTTGAAATTAGTCTGTATAATAACTTACTTAGTGCAATTAATCCTATTCTGGGGAAAATATCAACAAACTTTCAGACAACAATTCAACCTATAAAAAATTACTATGATTCTGAGGAAAGACATGCTTTATTAGCTCAGCTTTTATTTCAACATGTAGCACTTCATTGACAGTAGAGAAAAAAAAAACTCTTAAATCTGTCAAAATACAGAACAAAGGTGAAAAACCAATTTTAAATATATACCATGTAAATTTTTATTGAGAACAACATTTTGAAATAAGAAATAGATAAGGTAACAGAATGAAAATAACTCTAAAGAATTTTACTCGTGAAAACATAAACATCACATTTACACCAATGAAATGATCAAAAAACTTGACTAAAACGTTATTTGTAGCACTCAGATGACTGACATTCCAAATGAAAGCCAGAAAAATTATATTTGAGATAAATAACCACAAAAGATTCTGTGCAGGCACTTGTAACATTTGGTTTGTTGTTGAATTATCAAGTATTTATAACAAGCATTCATAAATCAAATCCTTTGCATATGAAAAGAGATATTCAAAACTACTTAGAGTAACCAGTGGACTTAGCAGATGACATCACTGCCAACAATATATGAAAAAATTACTGAGTGAATATTCGATTGTAAATGTGTTATGGTCTGTAAATGGTAGCTAGGTAGTCACTGGAAGGAGAGCTATGCACCAATCCCCTGTGATGATGCATAGAACCGGCCAGGCCTAGCGCCTAATGTCCGACCCCGCCTTCTCGTGGTGCAGACCGTTAGTACCTTTCAAAAGAGATACTCTCTTGTGGAAGTGAATGGAAGGGGAGGGCTGCCAGATTAGTGTGGCCTACTGATCTGGACAACTATGGCTACTTTTTTTTTTTTCTATCCTGCTGAGGAGTGGTCAACCACACAGGGTCCTGGTGCTGACCATATAAACCCACTGGACTGGACAGATATATGGCTCTGAGCTTGATTATGGATCCTGATTTTGCTGCACTGGTGGGCTTCTGTGGAGGGAAAATCTTCCGCTGTGTTTTCTGTTTGTTTGTGGGTTGACAGCCCCAAGTGAATAGATTCACAGGATATGTTTACCAGATGGTGGATAATCCTGAGCAGAGGTCATCGCAGGCACCTGAACTCTTTGCTTCTATTGGCATCGTCAAATTCTACATTGGAGGAAGTCTTCCGGTGTAGATGGCTTCAGCCTTTAGTGGTGGGGGAACGGGTCTTTGCCCCATGTCTGCGATTAGGGGGGCTGTTTGATATTGTTGGCATTCCCTCTCTCAATAAACATAGTTTCTTTAAACATCCCACTAACCATTTTCTCTCCATAGGTAGTTGGAATGTGAGGACTCTGCACAGAGCTTTTTCTCTTGATGTCCTCACACAAGAATTCCACCATTATAATTTAGATATTCTCGGCTTGCAAGAGACCAGATGGACAGATAAAGGTCAGATTCTTAAAAATAATCTTAAATTTCTCTTTTCAGGGAGGGACAACAACAAGCATCACCAAGGCGTGGGTCTGCTTCTCAGCAGACACGCTAGTGATGCTCTTCTAGGATATGAGTGCATTAATGAAAGGTTTCTTACAGCAAAATTTCAGACAAGCGTTAAAGACCTGAATGTTATCTGCTGTTATGCCCCCACTGAGGATGCCGATGAGGATGAGAAGGATAGGTTTTATGAACAACTTCAGGATATTTTAAATTCTGTCAAGAAAGGAGATATTACCCTTGTTCTTGGTGACTTCAATGCCAAAGTTGGTACTGACTCTGACCTTTGGGGAGGGGTGATTGGCCCTTTTGGTATTGGTAGCTGCAATGGCAATGGGCAACGTCTCCTACAGGTAAGTAAACTCAATGGTTTCAGAATAACTAACACATATTACAAACACCGCGACATACATAAGTACACATGGGTTTCACCTGATGGGCTGCATAGGAATATGATTGATTATATATTAATTAACAGCAAATGGGCTAGTTCTGTTAGAAATACCAGGGCATATAGGGGAGCTGAAATTGGATCTGACCATTACCTAGTTAAAAGTGTCTTGCAACTTAAACTTAAAAAGTGTTGTGCTAGGGTTAAAAAATTTGCTTTTAATACTGAAGCTCTGAAAGACCCAGTTATAGCCAAAGCTTACCATGATAGGTTACTTAGTCATTATGACAGTCATGGTATGCTTACCACTGAAGTTGAGGAAGAATGGGATCATTTTAAACAGGCTTTTTTGGACACTAACAGTACTCTTTTAGGAAAAAAGGAGCAGAAGACGCAGAATTATCTGAGTGATAAGGCACTTGAGCTTATTTCAGAAAGAAAGAACTGCAGGAATGTCCTTAATCAATACCCTACTAGTCCTAATAGAAAGCATTACAGAGAACTTAATAAACGTGTAAAAGATCAGTTAGCTGCTGATAAGAATCTTTGGCTTGATGGTTTGGCTGACAAAGCCGAGGAAGCAGTTAGACAGCACAACAGCAGAGAGCTGTACCAGATAGTTAATGTTTTGTGTGTTAGAAAATGGACAGGTATACAGGGATTGAAGAATAAACAAGGTAAGGTTATAGAAGGTGAGGATTCTGTCATGGCTAGGTGGGCTGAGCATTTCAGTGATGTACTAAACAATGCGGTTAGTTCTATTCCCATTGTTTGCAATGATGATAGATGCATTGGTGGCTTTAATGTTGGCCCTATAACACAATCCGAAGTTATTTTGGCTGTTTCTAAACTTAAGCTTCATAAATCCCCAGGGGTAGATGAAATTACTACAGAAATGCTTAGAGCTGGAAATGTTTCGGTTACCACTTGGATGACTGAAATTCTGAATATCTTTTATGATAAAGGCATGGTTCCTAAGGATTTTACCAGAGCTATTGTTATCCCTATTTTCAAAAAAAGGTGATCGCAGTTCTTGTGATAACTATAGGGGTATTAGCCTACTCTTAAGAATCTGGTTGACAGTCAATTGCATGATGCGCAATGTGGATTCAGAAGTGGTAGGGGATGTGTGGATCAGATATTTTCACTTAGGCAGATTCTTGAGAAATGTTTAGAGTTTCAGAAACCTTTGGTTGCTAGCTTTATTGATTTCAAAAAGGCTTTCGACTCTGTTGATCGTCATAATTTGTGGTTGATTGTGAAATCATATGGTATACCAGACAAGTTAGTTAACATAATGAAAGCTCTCTATAATAACACTGAGTCGTGTGTGAGAGTTGGTAAGGCTTGTAGCAATTGGTTTAGCATTACTTCTGGTGTTCGACAAGGGTGCATTTTGTCTCCTTTTCTCTTTAGTTTGGTTATTGATTATGTTATGCGAAATTCACTTCAAGGGAAAGATTTTGGCCTTAAATGGGCTGGAGATAGGAAAATTTCTGATTTAGATTATGCTGATGATTTAGCCCTTTTGGCAAATGATGTTGATGAGATGAACTCTTTCATTCGAGCTGTTGATGAGACTGGCAATAGAGTAGGTTTGGTTATAAACAGAGAGAAAACTAAAGTGATGAAAATTGGTCAGGCAGGCTGTGATTCAGTTAATCTGAATGGTTGCCATCTTGAGCAGGTGTCACAGTTTAATTATCTTGGGAGCTATGTAACAGATAATGGTGATGTGCGACATGAGATTAACAGACGAATAGGGATTGCTGCCGGGACTTTTAAGAATCTATGGAGAGTGTGGAGAAATAGGCGTATACACCTAAAGACTAAAATTAGACTGTATAATAGTTTGGTTCTTTCTAGGGTTAGTTATGGTAGTGAAACATGGACACTTTGTAAACAAGATAACAGGAAATTAGATGCTTTTGATTCCAGATGCTTACGCAGTATCTTGGGCATTAGGTGGTTCAACTTTGTAACTAATGATGAGGTTAGGCAAAGGAGTTTGCAACCTCCTTTAAGCAGCATATTGTGCAGAGAGAGACTCCGTTGGTTTGGCCATGTTGCCCGTATGAATAATTATAGATTGGCGAATAGGGTTATGAACAGTGTGCCTAAAAGCCTCAGAAAGAAGGGGAGACCTAGGATGCGGCGGGCAGACAATGTCAAACAGGACCTTGTTAAAATTGGTGTGCAGTGGCCAGATGCACTAGATGTAGCTCAGGATAGACTTGCTTGGAGAACTAAATTGCACGGTCTGGTTGGACCTCCGTAGCCCATGGCTGCTTGAGGTTGATGATGATGATGAAATGTGTTACTTGACAAAGAACATAAACACCAGTTCTAACATTCGGAGGTGTACAGTTTTTCTGTAATAAGAAAACTGAACAAGCTACAGATATCAAGGGCTTTTATGATACGTTTTCAACAACATTCAACAAATATTGTAGCCTTAAGCATGCCTCACCATTTTAGAATTAACTTATTTTAAATAAATATTCAAATTAATTTAAAATTAAACAAATTAACAAATTTGGACTGGGAAAAATGGTTTTATAATTTTTGGAGATGACCAAAAGCATTGGAATTCTGGGTTATTGTGACAACAAAACTGGATATTAAATACAGAAATCTATATCAAGCAGCTGCAAACTCATACCTAATAAACTTTTCCTAAAAAAATTACTTTTAATGATCATTAAAAATTTCTAAACTGAGGAAAAGATCACTAAATGGGAATATAAATTATCATATAAAGTGTTGTATCCATTTAATTTAGGAGAGGACAATGCTAATCCAACATATTTTTGATAAAAGCATTTTTTGCAGCTTTAAAAAATTGAAAATGATTAAAATGTCAAAGGGACTCTACCTTCTAAATAGGGTTTCTCCACTGGTTAACCATAGCTAGTGAAAACTGGTATAACAAATTTTCAATTAACTGATAATTTGTCAGTTAAACTTTTTTTTATATTAAATGATATGAATATTCAAGTCTTCAAGACTGTCACTCACCAGTAGATACGACACACACTTACATCACTGGTCTGTAATTATTTTATTTATTATTATTACTTTTATGTACGATGCAGTTCAATTGCTCTGCATCCACTCCTCTGTGACAGCCCTTATTGTTAGTTGAGAGGCTATGTATAGCAGTGGTGTTCAACCTTTTTTGTATGGCAATCTACTTTTTTTTTATTGCAATCACATGATTTACTAGCATGTTTTTTTAATCAAATAAGAGTAAATTATTGCACTTTTTTCCATTATAGTATTTGACAAAAGTGCAGGCTGTGGGGCCGGGATACAGCTATACACCAGTCACAACCTAAAATTGGAACTTAAAAAAATTATTGATCAATTAAACACTGCAACAGATAAAAACCTTCAATTTAAAATTTAATGCAAAAAAAAATATGCATTGAAGGAACAATTGACCAAAAAAGTACGCCATGACTACTGGTAGCTTGATTGGTTGAACACCCTTGATGTATAGCATGCATTATTTATAAGCAGTCTTACAAAAATATCCACCATTTTCAGCTCAAAATCTCAAATTTATGGGTATTTTTAAAAATTGTAAGATGTAGAGAAGGTTAACATTGATGTAGCAGTACAAGCTCCCTTTTCTATCTTCAAACCAAAGCCACAAAGATCCTACTACAGGATTGATTAAATAACATTATGTAGGATTCATATTTAGCTACTTGAGAAATGGGAAATAAAGATAAATCAAGGAAAGATAAAATTAATGAAGCCAGACATAGAAGATTTCTTACATGGGATGAAATTGGTCAAGAAAATGCTTGATTTGTCTCACAGGTCACCAAAAGGAGGTGATCAGTTTGACCATGCTATATTTTGCAGCCCTTTAATACCCTCTCTGTTTATATATCTCTTATTGTTAGTTTGTTTACTTTCATGCAGTTTTTTTTCCTACCAGTCTAAGCTACCTAAAACAGAAAGAAGAAGGCCTAATCACAACTTTTAAAAACATTATTTAAATTAAATAACACGAGAACAATTTTATAACATTTCTACTAATTTTGACAGATAATTATAACCATTCTTAAGATGAGTTCAGATATAATTGAATTCATATTAGTCTCTGAAATTAAATGACTAATATACTAAACAATAAAAATAATCCTAAAATCAATAGGGTTGAATTATTTCACCTCTGAGTGGCACTTTTTTGCACAAAATGGCCAGGTTCAAGGACCCCGAGGGCTCAGAGAAGGCTGGGGGGAGAGGACCCACTGGACAGTTATTAGGAGACAGATAGTAGTATCTAAACACAGTAGAGGTAGGTTTCAAAGTCGAAGTACTTACTTTTGAATGATCCAATTTCTATTTATAAAAATATTCATTTTGCTTTATGCATAAAATTTTTGCTTTAACTGTAATCACTAATGCTTGCTTTACAATGTAAATTTGGGAAATAAAGATCTATGGCAGTAAGTCCATATAGTATTAGGCACTCTTAATGGATATGAAAAATGGCATCAATTCTATAAAAAAATTTAAGCTTCTACACAATGGAATTTCAAATAAATTAGAAATAAAAACTTATTAATTTTTAAACCCTTTTAAAATTGATTCGTATATATAAGAAATTTTAATTGGATTTTTTTAAGTTTAGATTTATTGTGCATCTGCAAGGACATCACTGCTCTGCAATTTGTCAAGTGATACATATATCACTGATATTGGAATTTTCGTATTTTTTAGCATTCTTTAGGCTTTTTACTACCGACTACTTTTGCTATTTCTAGAGTTATTCTTCTCCATTATAGATTAATGATCTGATTTCAAGACTGATAATTTTGCATTTTATCATATCTGAGATCAATTTTGACATTTAAATTTATTGTTTGGGGTTGATTGGTCAGTTCACCACATCAATTGATTATAATGTTACAGCTGAGTTCTTATACAGTTAAATTTAAAAGTTACATCTGTGAATACAACCTAATAAATGATAACATTGCCTGGTCAATCAACCACAACTGTCAGGAAACTAACTACTATTCTGGTACTTTTTCCAATGGGTATATACTTACATGTTGTGTTAACTCCTGAGGTAGAGGTCAGAGAACAGACTTCTGTCTAGGTGGACATATCCTTATATGAGAAAATCTGTGCTAGCTTCAAGGTTTTTCCATCCTATGTGTAGCATTATTACAATTAACAAAAATGTTCAATGAATATTACTATTCTGGAGTGAAGCAAATGAAAAATTATTTATGGTAAGTGTCACGTAATTGATTTATTTCACATGTTAATTATAGCCAATGTTCTTGCACTGATCATATATTTACTAGTTCAGAAATTTTTCCGCCGTCCGTCGGATGGGACATTAAGCCGTGGCCCCATGTGCGGGAGAGCCATACCCTGTGCACGTTAAAGAACACGCTGGATGGCCTTGATGGGGGGGGCTACCATCTGTCTCCCAACAGCTGTTCCAGTGGGTCCCCTCCCCCAGCCTTCTCTGAGTCTTCGGGGTCCATGTGACCTGGCCATTTAGCCCATGGTGTGCAAAAAAGTGCCGCTCAGAGGTAAAACAACCCAACCCAACTCAGAAATTTTTAACAAATACTCATTAGCTGTGGTTAGTCAATCTAAATTTTGTATCAGAATGATTTGAATACATAAAACCACAGAATGCTAATTTTGTCATGAGATGTGAAAAAAAAAATCCTGTTGACTTGTGTAAATCAGGGTATGATGCTGTACAAACCAGCAGGAACAGATGGTGTAACAGATGATCATGACAAGTTTACATGCTTTCATGAAACAAATACTATGCAATGAGTAGTATGCAACTCGTACTATTCAATGAGTATACTAATGATAATGAATGGAAGTGCTGAAATCTATGTTCATCAACAGAGCTTACAAATAGCACTGTAAAGTTAATAATAAAGTACTGTATAAACAACACACAAATATGTCTTTCAAATTACATACACTTAAGTTATAGCCTATAATTGAGTTATTTTCAATAACTCTGATATCAGTGTACAAAATATACAAATATATTTCATAAATAAAGGTTCAGAAATTATATCCTTTGTAACTTTTTCAAAAGAACAATTTGCCCACTAATGCAATATTACAGCAAATTTAATTCATCTTAAGAATAAGAAACACTAATATACAACAGAGAATTACAAACAAAACATTTTACAATAAACTACATTGGGCCAAAATATTTTTCAGTTATTTAAGTCTATTCATATGCATGTAATCTTATGACACCACACAAAAATAAACAATTAAAATTAAATACTCATTAAAAATATGTGTTAAAGAAATTTATGCACAATTCATCAGTAGTAGCAAACTAAGGTAAATAATTTTATTTTTGTCTATGTAACTTTTTGTGATAAAAATTTTCACTTTTTTGGTAAGAGAACCTGTATTTTTTAATTATCTAAAATTGTTCTCTTAAAGGGATAAAAAAAACTAAAATTCATATTGATGTAGATAATATTTGAAAAAGATGGTAACAATAATTAATTTTGAATATGGTTACAATGCTTACTAAGTTCTTAAAATAATTTATAAGCCTAGTCTTATTGTATAAACATTAAAATTACATGAAACAGTATTTAGCTTTCTATAGTTTGAAACCTTTTAAGTACAAAAATCTGTCATAACTATGTACAAGAATATCTTAAGCTAAAGCAGTGTTAAAAAAACTTAACATCTGTTTAACTATACAGCAATGCCAACTTGTTCCTGGGTTGTTTAAATTTCAAACAACTGTATCACAATTAACTATGAAAATGTATCAAAGATAATCCCTATATTCTACTGATATGATCCAATTCATTCATCTATCATAAAAGTAACATTTTCTTTAAAATTCTGGAGAACGTACTGGAAAATGCAGATAGAGAATGTGCATATAGAGAAAAACAAAACTCAATAACACTCAAAATCCCAATGAACTATGCTCAAAATCCATAGAGAGATTATTTTAAATTGCAACAAACACATACGCACAAAAAAACACAATGACGAGTGCAAATGTTGTTTCACTCATTATAATACCTTGCATAAAATTGAACTCACAATTATTGTATATTTATTACATTTGATATCATTTAAAGAGCTCAATATAAAGTCTGTTACTTTCAGACATTTGTCATGGTTGCCTAACAGTAAATTCTACAGTATATGGTGATTTAAAACTAAATGATAATTTTCTGAAATACATTATTCCAGGTTAAAATTTAAAAGCCCTGATAAAAATGCAAATTTATATACATCCAAATAATATTACTTCCTTCTATCTCCAAGTGAACATATAATAATAAGAGCTGAGATAATGCCAAATAACTGAATAAAAGCAAATGCTAAACAAACAATACCAACAATATAGAGCCTTTCCATCATCCAAGTATGCAGTTTTGTATAGCAGCCCTAAGAGAACAAAATTGCATATTGAAAATATTTCTGTACAATACACATAATTTAAATAAATGTCATTAAAGTAATATAATCCACTGCATATATCATGAAGAAATTTAATGTTTTATCATAAACATCAGTTTTAGGCAATACTTTTCTTCAAGCTCATCTTGTAAAATCTTTCATTAAATGGTGTCAGCACTAGTAAACCAAGCAAATTTTTTGAAGTATTATAACCTAAAATAACAAGCCTTAGAACAAATCACATTTATGGAAGAGTGAAAGAAAAGTACTAAAGTATAAGTGTAGAAAATGGAAACAAATTAAGAGCTGGAAAGAAGGACAAGAAGCATTGGGGAGTGGCCACAATAATCACAAAACACAAGCCAGTAGACAAAGTATATCCTTTAAAGTTGGGAATACTATGTATTTTACAGCATGTAAGACACACTTTTTTTAACAACAAAAGTGTTCAAAAAACACCCAGCATCCAATATATGAAGTTGCAGGCCTTCCATAGGTTAATAAATCCTCCTGAATAACACTGACAGACATAACCATTGTTGTGTAGCAATGATACGGATGGGTTTGTGGTAAGCCATCTGTATCATTGGTTTGTATTATGCTAAGCATATAAATGAACATTCAATACATATTTTGATCAACCCATTAATTTTGGAGAGAATATCTAAAATACCACAAAATAAAAATTTTTTAGAGGCCACGAACTTTTTACTGAACATTGTGAACAGTCCATCAATTAAAAGGTACTCTTTTCAGGAGAGTGAGGAATCAAGAGCTATCATAAACTTAGGAAAAAATTTTATGCACTATATTCAGAATGTTCTCTTTTTTCCTACTGTTATACAAACTTGATGTTTTCTGTCACATGTTACTAAGTTTACCATCAGAATTCTCACTCATGATTTATTCCATTTTTACAGACTTACTCTATCATGTTCCCTATTAGTAGGGGTAAACATTAAATGTTTAAACACATTAATTTTCTTCCTAAATATTCCCTGTTGAAATATGTGTGTCTTATATGCGATAAAATTTGGCAATAATCTTTTTCTTTTAACTTTACAGAGAAGCCTTAAAATTTTGCTAGTTATACTATTTTATGATAACAATTTGACACATATGAATATATCAGTACATTAAGTATAACAGCCTACATGGAAATAATAAATAAAAAAATTAAAAAATTCAAACTGCCAAATAACTAATGAACAGAAATTGATCATGGTATATATTAAATTAAATAGCATTTAATTTTGGGTTTAATGAAAATAAAAATTTGACAAAATGAGGACTGTAATAATTTAACAACTTCTTCAGAATGATATGCTAAAAAAAAAACCTTGTTACTTGAAACAATTAAAACACATCATTATCATCATCCTTAAACAGCCATGGGCTATGGAGGTCCAACCAGATTGTGCAATTTAGTTCTCCAAACATATCTATCCTGAGCTATGTCAGCTGCTTCTGGCCACTGCAAACCAATTCTAACAAGATCCTGTTTGACATTATCTGCCCACCGCATCCTAGATCTCACCCTCTTTCTGAGGCCTTTAGGAACATTGTTCATAACCCTATTAGCTAGTCAATAATTATTCATATGGGCAACATGGCCAAACCCACAGGTCTCTCTGCACAATATGCTGGTCAAAGGCAGTTGCTGACTTTTGTCTAACCTCATCATTACTTGCGAAGCTCAATCTCTTAATGCCCAATCAAAGAGCATCATCCTAGAATCAAAATTTCTGTTATCTTGCTTACAAAGGGTGCAAATTTCAGTACCATAACTAACTCTAGAGAGAACCAAACTATTATACAGTCTAATTTTAGTCTTTAGGTGTATACACCTACTTCTCCACATTCTTCATAGGTTCTTAAAAGTCCTGGGAGCAATCCCTATTCATCTGTTAATTTCATGCCACACATCACCAGTATCTGTCACATAGCTTCCAAGTTAATTAAACTGAGACACCTGCTTAAGAGTGAAACTATTCAGATTAACTGAACCACACCTGCATGACCATATTTCATCACTTTAGTTTTCTTTCTGTTTATCACCATACCTACTCTACTTCCAGTCCCATCTACATACATACAAAATTCTCATGCAGTCATGGGCTATGGAGGTCCAACCAGACTGTAATTTTCCTCGCCAGACATGTCTCTTCTGAGTTACAGCTGCTGCATTTGGCCACTCTAGGCCAATTCTAGCAAGATCCGGTTTGATATTGTCTGCCCATCACATCCTAGGTCTCCCCCTTTTTCTGAAACCCTTAGGCACACTGTTCACAATCCTGTTTGCCAATCTGCAGCTATGCATATGGACAACATGGCCAAACCAATGCAGTCTCTCTCTGGACAATATGCTGCTCAAAGGAGGTTGATGACTCCTTCTAACCTCATCACTTACAAAGTCAAACCACCTAATGCCCAAGATACTGCATAAGCATCTAGAATCAAAGGCATCAAGTTTCTTGTTATCCTGCTTACAAAGGGTCCATGTTTCACTACCGTAACTAACCTTAGAAAGAACCAAACTATTATACAGCCTAATTTTAGTCTTTAAGGGTATACGCCTATTTTTCCATACTCTCCATAGATTCTGAAAAGCCCCAGCAGAAATCCCTATTCTTCTATTTATCTCATGCCGCACATCACCAGTATCTGTTACATAGCTCCCAAGATGATTAAACTGAGACACTTGCTCAATATTACAGCCATTCAAAGCAACTGAAACACCATCTGCCTGACCAATTTTCATCACTTTAGTTTTTTCTCTGTTTATAGCCAGTCTCATCAACAGCCCTAATGAACGAATTCATCTCATCAACATCATTAGCGAATAGGGCCAAATCATCTACATAATCAAAATCAGAAATTTTGAAATCTCTAGACCATTTAAGGCCAAAATCTTTCCCTTGCAATGAATTTCGCATAACATAATCAATAACCAAACTAAAGAGAAAAGGAGACAAAATGCACCCTTGTCGAACACCAGAAGTAATGCTAAACCAACTGCTACAAGCCTTACCAACTCTCACACATGACTCAGTGTTATGATAGAGAGCTTTCATTATGTTAACTAACTTATCTGGTATTCCATACGATCTCACAATCAACCACAAATTATGACGATCAACAGAGTCAAAAGCCTTTTTGAAATTAAGAAAGCTAGCAAAAAAGGTTTCTGAAACTCTAAACATTTCTCAAGAATCTGCCTAAGTGAAAATATTTGATCAATACATCCTCTCCACTTCTAATAACTGTGTTCATCACACAGTTATCCATCATTCAAATTCTTAATTCTATTAAGTATAATCATGCAAAGAACTTTACCTGGAACAGAAACTAAACTAATTCCCTTATAATTATCACAAGACAAGCAATCACTTTTTTTTAAAAATTGGGACAATAATAGTTCTAGTAAAAACCTTAAGAACACCTTTATCATAAAAAATATTCAAAATTTCAGTCAGGCACGTGACAACACAAATGTTCCCAGCTCTAAGTATTTCAGTAGTCATTTCATCCACCACTGGATCATCCACCACATAACACTGGGGATTTATACAGTTTTACTTTAGATAGCCAATGCAACTTCAAATGTGATATAGGAGCCATCATTAAAGCCAGTAATGCATCTATCCTCATTCCAAACAATGGTAGTAGAAATAATCACATTATTTAGAACATCTCTGAAATGCTCACCCACCTAGTCATCACAGAATCCTCACCTTCAACACCTTGCCATGTTTATACCTCAATCCTTGTGTACCTGTTTCTTCCCACATAAAATATTAAGAATCTGGTACAACCCCTGCTGTTGTGCTGTCTAACTGCTTCCTCTACTTTGTCAGGCAAGCTAGCAAGCCAAAGATTCTTATCAGCTATTAACTGATCCTTTACAAGTTTATTAAGCTTGTGTCTTCTGTTAGGACTAGTAGGGTGCTGATTCATATTAATCCTGCACTTCTTTCTTTCAGAAATAAGCTCCATAGCCTTATCACTGGAATAATTTTGTTTCCTCTGTTCCCTTTTACTCAAACAAGTACTGTTGGTTTAAAAAAAAAGCCAGCTTAAATTTATCCCATTCTTTCTCAACTTCAGCAATAAGCAAACCATGATTGCCATAATGACTAAGTAGCCTATCATGGTATGCTTTGGCTACAACTGTATATTTCAGACCTTCAGTTTTAAAGGTAATTTTCTTAATCTTAGTACAACATTTCTTAAGTTTCAGCTGCAAGACACTTTTAACAAGGTAATGGTCAGACTCAATTTTGGTTCCCCTGTATGATCTGGTATTAATAATTGAACTGGACATTTGCTGTTAATTAAAATATAATCTGTCATATTCCTGTGTAATTCATCAGGTGAAACCCTTATATATTTATAAATGTCCTGGTGTTTGTAGTATGTGTTAGTTATTCATAAACCACTCAACAGTCATTTACTTAACTGTAAAAGACATTCTCAATTGCCATTGGAACTACCAATGCCAAAGGGTTTGGTTTGGTTGTTTTACCTCTGAGCGGCACTTTTTTGCACACAATGGGCTAAATGGCCAGGTCACATGGACCCCAAAGGCTCAGAGAAGGTTGGGGAAGGGGACCCACTGGAACAGCTGTTGGGAGACAGATGGTAGCCTCCCGTCAAGGCCATCCAGCGTGTTCTTTAACGTGCACAGGGCCACGGCTTAACGTCCCATCCGACGGACGGCGGCCTTTCCAAGCCCATCGGTGTCCCCTACTGACCGTGGGCAGGGCGGGGAATTTTGCGGAGATAAATCTCAACGTTGACCCAGCTGGGACTCGAACCTGGGAACTACAGATTACGAGCCTGGCCAATGCCAAAGGGACCTTAAGCTCCAGTCCAAAGGTCAGAGTCAGTACCAACTTTAGAACTGAAGTCACCAAGCACATAAGAAATAGCTCCTTTCTTAACACAATTCAAAATATCTCAGAAGCTGTCTGTAAAACATAATCTTTCAATTCTCATCAGAGTCCTCTGTGGGGGAGTAACAAGTTTTATATGGTAAGAATCATCAACAGCTCGAATGAAAGAGTTTCATCCCATCAACATCATTTGCCAAAAAGGCTAAATCATCAGCATCTAAATCAGAAATTTTCAGATCTCTAGACCATTTAAGGCCAAAATCTTTCCCTTGCAGTGAATTTCGAGTTACATAATCACTAACCAAACTAAAAGGAAAAGGAGACAAAATGCACCCTTGTCGAACACCAGAAGCAATGCTAAACCAATTGCTACAAATGTTACTAACTTTCACACATGACTCAGTGTTATTATAGAGAGCTTTTATTATGTTAACTAACTTTTTGATATGCCATATGATCTCATGATCAACCACACATTATGACGATCAACTGAGTCAGAAGCCTTTTTGAAATCAAGAAATCTAGTAACCAAAGGTTTCTGAAACTGTAAACATTTCTCAAGAATCTGCCTAAGTGAAAAAATCTTATCTACACATCCCCTACCACTTCTGAATCCATACTGCTCATTGTGCAATTGTCTGCCAATGAGATTCTTATTCTATTAAGCACAATCATGCAGAGAACTTTACCTGGAACAGAAAGTAGGGTGATACTCCTATAGTTATCAAAAGAACTTTGATCACCCTTTTTAAATACAATAGCTCTGGTATAATACTTAGGAACAATAATGCCTTTATCATAAAATATGTTCAAAATTTCAGTTGTCCATGTGGTAACCGAAACATTGCCAGCTCTAAGCATTTCCATAGTAATTTCATCTACCCCTGGAGATTTATGTAGTTTAAATTTAGAAATAGCCAAAATAACTTCAGACTGTGATATAGGTTCAACATTAAAGCCAATAATGTATCTATCATTATTACAAACAATGGGAGTAGAACTAACACATTGCTTAGAACATCACTGAAATGCTTAGCCCACCTAGCTAGGACAGAATCCCTACCTTCTAAAACCTTACCATGTTTATCCTTCAATCCCTGTATACCTGTCTGTTTTTTACCACACAAAACATTTACTATTTGGTACAGCTCTCTACTGTTTTGCTGTCTAACTGCTTCCTCTGCTTTGTCAGCCAAGCCATTAAGCCCAAGATTCTTATCAGCTGCTAACTGATCCTTTACACTTTATTAAGCTCTTTGTAGTGCTTTCCATTAGGAATAGTAGAATATTGATTAAGGACATTCCTGCAGTTCTTTCTTTCCTAAATAAGCTCAAGTCTTTTATCACTCAAATAATTCTGCCTCCTCTGCTCCCTTTTACCTAAAAGAGTACTGTTAGTTTCAAGAAAAGCCTGTTTAAAATGATCCCATTCTTCCTCAACTTCAGTAGTAAGCAAACTACATGACTGTAATAGTGACTAAGTAACCTATCATGGTAAACTTTAGCTATAACTAGGTCTTTCAGGGTTTCAGTGTTAAAGGTAACTTTTTAACCTTAGCACACTTCTTAAGTTTAAGTTGCAAGACACTTTTAACAAGGTAATGGTCAGATCCAATTTCAGCTCCCCTATATGACCAGGTATTCCTAACAGAACTAGCCCATTTGCTGTTAATACATAATCAATTATATTCTTATGCAGCCCATCTGGCAAGGCTCATGTGTGCTTATGTATATAATAAGTGTCAGTTATTCTCAAACCATTAAGTTTACTTACCTGTAGAAGAAGTTGCCAATTGCAGCTACCAATACCGAAGGAACCTATCACCCCTCCCCAAAGGTCGGAATCAGTACCAATTTTGGCACTGAAGTCACCTAGAACAAGGGTAATATCTCCTTTCTTCACAGAATTCAAAATATCCTGAAGTTGTCTGTAAAACTTATCTTTCTCATCCTCATCGATAACAACAGATAACATTCAATGAATAGCCTTTGTCAGTGGCATCTACATGCCACTGACAAAGGCAAGAAACATGCAAATGACATACCAGCATGCTTAGTGTCATGCTTATAAATGGAAACCCTGCATAACTGCATGTAATTATTGGTACCATGTTGTCAAGACCTTAGTGATTTTGAAAGGGACATGACTATTGGATCGTGTTTGGCAGGAATTTCAGCCACTAAAATAGATGAATTATGTTTCACACAGAACAGTTTATAAGATTAGTGCAATGTGCAAAGTGAAGCTGTCAAGCTACAGCTGATGCATGGATTTCAACGTAGGATGAGACAGGCTAGTTTTGTCACAAAGAGAATGCTGAGAATGCCATAGAGAGGGATATAATGGTCAAGTTGCACTTCAAGGGCACTCATCATATCTGAAATCATCATTGTGTCCAACATTGTCCATCACCAGTGGTGCAAAGAGCATAAGCAGCAGAGACTTGAACAATGGAAAAATGTGATATAGTCTGATGAATCATCCTACATTTTGTTCAACAAATGGATAAGTGCACATGTGGCACCACAGTGTGGTTTCCAAAGAAAACTTATATTTGATTGCTTGTTTCCTACTGTTTTCTGGCAGTTCTGTAATGGTTTCTTGTTGCATGGTTTGGGTCATTCCGTTAGAAGGCATGATTAATGTCAATCACTACTTGAGTCTTGAGTAATTACCTTCATCCAATGGTACAGCATTTCCTTCATGAAGAGGGAGCTGTCTTTCAGGATGACAATGCTCCCACCAACAGAGCATATGTGGTCACCCAGTGGTTTGAGGAGCATGTAACTGAACTTTTTTTTTTACATACCATGGTCACTGCAGTCACCTGATATAAATCCATTAGAAAATCTATGGGAACTTTTGCAATGATGTTTCAGGGAATGCTTTCCAGCTCCGTCGAACAAGCAGGAATTGATCACATTTTTTGTGGAAGAATGGTGTCATATCTCTCCTGCTGACATTCAGATACTGGTAGAGTTTATGCAATGACATGTATAGGCTGTACTCGACTTATGTGGCAGTCCAACATCATATTAGTGATTTTATATTGTTATTTCCATTTTTTTGTCCATTACCTGCATGTTCATTAACCCTTTGCACTCCAGATTTTTTTTAGTACGATTGTTAAATAGTATTAGTATATTGCCGTAGTGGCGCCTATGGAGTGCAAAGGGTTAAACTTTAATTTGGAGCACCAGTGTAGTAAAAGTTGTGAGAATTCACCCTTTATCTTCTACTTTGTTAGAAGAGAATTCATCCTTTTTATTCCCCACTGCCATGCTTGATTTTACTCCACTATCAGAAATGGAATTCCTTTCACTGCCAAATTTGACTTTAGTAGAATTAATTTTGATAGTGAACTCAAAGGCAAAAGCATCACACCTGATGGATGATTTAAAGTTGAATAATGCAGCAGGTATGATAGTTTTGCCTTTTGAGTTCCCTTTATTAGTAGCTTTCTGAACTTTAGTAGTAGAAACAAATGCAGAGGCTTCATTTAACTGTGCATCAAAAGAGTTTCCAGTGGAAGCATTGTCATTTATTTTTCTGCTCAAATATTGCTCTGAACTTTAAAATTGCACAATTTTTTTGTGAGTTCTGATGGAGTATCAGTGAACTTAATTTTTGTCTCAGCAATATGCCATTTTAAAAGCTGTTGTTGCAATTTTGTGCACAAATGAGCAAAATGGCCAGGTCACAAGAATTCTAAGAAATCTGGATAAGAGAAGAGATTGGAAAGCTTTTATATGAAGAAATATTTTATGAGTTGTTGGGTTGTTTTCCCTCTGAGTGGCACTTTTTTGGCACACAATGGGCTAAATGGCCAGGTCACAAGGACCCTGAAAGCTCAGAGGTTGGGGGAGGGGACCCACTGGAACAGCTGTTGGGAGACAGATAGTGGCCTCCCATCAAGGCCATCCAGCATGTTCTTTAATGTGCACAGGGCCACGGCTTAACATCCCATCTGATGGATGATGTCCTTTCGAAGCCCATCAGTGTCCCCTACTGATCGTGGGCAGGGAGTTTTGCAGAGATAAATCTCCCCGCTCACCCAGCTGGGACTCAAACCTGGGAACTGCAGATTACGAGCCTGGGACACTACTGACTGAGCCACCCGTCCCCAAAATCTTTTATGAGAAACTTAGACAACTTAATAGCAAGTAACTTCTTGATTGATCTGTCCTATGTGTTATTTTCCAATTAAAAAGCAAAAATATACCTACCTGCTGTCATGGATTTCAAGACCTCTTAAGATATTGAAACAAAATTTTTCATGATGGTTTCTGAGACCATGGAAACTTTTTTATCTGTGTTTGATTTGACACCAACGTTTTTACTCACCAATATAATAAAACATAGCAGAAGTGCAGCAGCATAATCCAACAGTAATGATAACAATAGCATATCAAGATATATGGTAACAAGATTTGTGCATGTTCTCCCTGATATAGAATAACAATTTCTATATCTCTATAGAATGAAATTCTCTAAGGGAGATGACATATTTTCTTTTTACTAAAATTAATGCTTATTTAAGTATTTTAAGTTCTATAGTGAAGACATATTTTATGCATTACCATTTTGCTGTTAGATGTATCTGCACTGCTATGGTCCTAGACATGTTTCATGGTCTAATAGTTTTACATCTTCGGTAGGCAAGTGACGGAAGGGTGCCATTGACTTATTTAAGGCTGGTGCTGTGTCAATTTACATATTCGTCAGAGGCGGTTTCAAGAAGGAGCTGACAGTGTTGGAGAAATAGTTTCCATGGTAATGGCAATAGATGAATGTCTATGTTATAGACAATATATCTTCTGCAACAAAGGATTAATCCATTGCTATCACCATGGAAACTATTACTCCAAGACTATCAGCTCCCTTTTGAAGTCACCTTTAATGGATATGTAAATTGTCACAGTGTTAACCTTATATAAATCTATGGCACTCTTATTTCACTTTCCTACTGAAAATGTGGCAAAACTAGTTAACATGAAACATGTCTAGGACCAAAGGTTGGGTTGTTTTACCTCTGAGCGGCACTTTTTTGCACACCATGGGCTAAATGGCCAGGTCACATGGACCCCGAAGGCTCAGAGAAGGTTGGGGGAGGGGACCCACTGGAACAGCTGTTGGGAGACAGATGGTAGCCTCCCGTCAAGGCCATCCAGTGTGTTCTTTAACGTGCACAGGGTATGGCTCTCCTGTACACGGGACCACGGCTTAACGTCCCATCCGACGGACGGCGGCCTTTCCAAGCCCATCGGTGTCCCCTACTGACCGTGGGCAGGGCGGGGAAATTTGCGGAGATAAATCTCAACGCTGACCCAGCTGGGACTCGAACCTGGGAACTACAGATTACGAGCCTGGCGCGCTACCGACTGAGCCACCCCCGCCCCATAGGACCAAAGCAGAGAAGATATATCTAAGAGCAAAATGGTAATGCATAAAATATTTTTTCACTATAAAATTATACATTGATTTCAGCAAAAAGAAAATATATAATTTCTCTTAGAGAATTTCATTCTATAGAGATATAGAAATTGTTATTCTATACCAGAGAGATACTTCTGTATCTGAAACATAAACAAATCTTGTTACCATATATCCTGATATGCCATTGTTACCATTATTGTTAGATTAAGTTGCTGTACTTTTGCTGTTTTATTCATACACAGTATTATAGAGTTTTATTAAAATTTTCCTCTCCTTTAAAAGTAAGAGAATGCCTTAACAATAAATTTAGTATATATCTTACTCTTATCACAACTTAAAAATGTAATTAAAGCAAGGTTCCTGAACTTTTATCTCTCTCCTCAATTGAAAAAAGCCCACATCCCTCTCAAAAAGAGAAAAATGCATAAAGAGTTGCTAAACATAACAAGTCATATCTTAAATGAAAGCTTCTGATATGGGAGTATCGTGGAATATCTCAAATTATGTTCCCTCCTTTTTGCCCTCCTTCCTAGAAAGGAGGGAGATAAATTTCATGAGGTTTATTGTAAGGAGTTATATACTAAATGGAAGCTTACTTTTAATAGGAGTGTGATCTGCTACATATTTCAGAGAGTTTATATCTTTCTCTTAAAAAAAATCTGATGTATACAGACACGAATGCCACATGAAAACAAATATGGAACAGCAAGACTAATTACTGCACAAAAGCCAATAAATGAGCAAGAAAGAACTATAATCTTGCATTAATGAAACCAATAATAGTTCATACTACTCATTATAAATGAAAAGGTAAAGATGTGTTAGATTCTAGGAGATATGAGAACTTTCAATATTATAGTACTTGTGTATGATGCTTGTTTTTTTTTGTGAAACTTTCAGATGTGATTTTTTATACACTATTGGTGGATGGTTACATGGAATGACTCTTATTTTCAAATACTTGTGCACTATGTGTTAAATGTGTAATGTGAAGTTAGTTAGACCTGATTTTCCTACCTTAAACTAATGAGATATAAAAAGCAATATAAGTTTAAAGTGCAGACAAAAGAAATGTCATATTTCTCCTCACACTAGAACGTTTCAAATAGAATGAAAATTACTTTATCACAAAAATATATATATATATTTATAATAGCAGGAAAAAATTGAGTTGAACTCAGTGGGTTATGATTAGGACAGTAATTTTTCATGGAAAAAAATGGTGAAATTCACGGAGCAATCACACTGAACAACAGCAAAATTTGCAGGGATTTCATAGGGCAAATTTGTGAAATTAGCACATCATTTAGGGTAACAAATCATAAAAACTGCATATCAGTGGCACACATATATAAAAAAAGATAATTGGATACACACAACAGCTGAAGAACTAAAAATAAATATTAAAGGACTGGCTTTATTTAGATTCAACTCGCACATTGTATATCAAACATCAATGATGAATTCTGATAAGTATATTATACTTAGATAAATTGACTTCTTTTATACTCCAGCGATCATCGTGCACAACACCCCTGTATTTAGAAAGAGATCACTCTGAATTAACACTGTTCGTTGATTCATTCCATCCTGATTAAGTTTTGCTTCATCAGTAAACAGCATATGGATAAGACTACAGCAATAAAACAGAATTCAGTGGCAAAAGTGAACATGATTCTTATCATCCAGTTGAAGAGCTTGCACGTACTGCAGATGATAAGGATGCAAATTATTATGCATTTTTGCCACACTCATGATGGGGATTCACCAAGCTAATTAGAAATTCTAAAAAAACACTGGTCATTGGGCTATAGTATACTAGGTCCAGTTTGCACTTTTACACAGAAATAACCTATTGTGCTACATGCTCAAGATTACATGTAACAACTATTCCCATATTCTCTGCTATGCATCATTAAACACTTGTCTGTTTGAGATTTCGGAAATGTTTATGATATTCTTTAACTGTCACCTTGCTGTGACCATAACAGATCCATAAATGTAATGGATATCAGCATTTCCACTGAGAGTGAACTGTTGATTCGAGTGAATAAAATATTTTATGACAAAATGCAAAGACAAAGGTATGAATCTGACCTTAATGAAAAACAGCATCTCATGTAAACTCTGAGCATGGTTTGGAAGTAAATGAGGTAAGAAAAAATTGAGAATCAGTGGTAGTACAGTGCAACTCAACAATTTCAGTGAGGGACATTTTAAAATGTCTATAGCTCCTTGGCAGTTGGAAATAGAATTACTGTTGTGTTACCTTTTTTACTTGAAATGACCATTGGAATCACTTCCCAAAATATGGCAGGTCAGCCGTGAAACACCCTGTATACTTTTCTAAGTCATTTGTACTTGATGATATACAAAATATTTTCGTATTATTTAATGAGATAAGAATATTCTTGTGAAATGCCAATTTTCATGCAAAATAATTATCTTTTAACCTAATATGGCAATTGTTAATAAAAATTACATATTATTCTGTGTTGCTAATAAAATTTTTATTTATGCAGGCCAAGTATATTTAAAAAAAAAAGGCATATCTAATATTCTTCACAAATTCTGCAAAAGAAAATAAACACTTTCTCACCACAAGAAACCAATGGGACATTTCTTTACTTCTGCTGCAAGAGGTAATATTGGAATATTGAGGTGTGCAGCATGTTAAAGGGACCCACTTTTTCTCTGGCCATGCTGATATGCCGAACCAGTCTTCATAGCTTTGAACTCCACAGCACTGAAACTAAAAGTATATACTATATATAAATTAAATTAAAAAAAATAGTACCAACTATACTTAAAAGGAGAAAAAAAATATATAAATAGTAGGTTAATTATTTATCAGAAGTCATGGTTCAAATAAATTAATGTTTAGTGCCAAATTAATTTTTCTCCCCAAAAATTTGAAGATTTCATCAGAGTTCATAAATTTTTTGAGATTTATGTGACTGGTTGTTTGAATGACACTGAAGACATTTTTTCCAAGCTATGTTCTCATATAGAAAACTCCTGAATTTCGAATTTATTTCTATGGTGTGTAACAGAAGAAGTAATAGTAAATTTAAAAGAAGCTTTACTTCAAATCAAGAGCGTTGTTTTAGCAGCAAAGTAACAGAAGCAATTAGCTTGCTTCTGATGAAAAAATAGGTGTTCTGGAAAAAACTTAAGCAAGAGCCTACTTGTCTCAACAGAGTCAAAAAAACATTTAAAGTGGCAGTTGAATGTTAATAAAAATTCTTGCTTGATAGTTTGGCTGATTAGCATAGACAGTTGCTATATGGCATAAATAACAGGGATCTGTACAGATAAAAAATGGTGGGTTGGGTTGTTTTACCTCTGAGCGGCACTTTTTTGCACACCATGGGCTAAATGGCCAGGTCACATGGACCCCGAAGGCTCAGAGAAGGTTGGGGGAGGGGACCCACTGGAACAGCTGTTGGGAGACAGATGGTAGCCTCCCATCAAGGCCATCCAGCGTGTTCTTTGACGTGCACAGGGTATGGCTCTCCCGCACACGGGGCCACGGCTTAATGTCCCATCCGATGGACGGCGGCCTTTCCAAGCCCATCGGTGTGCCCTACTGACCGTGAGCAGGGCGGGGAATTTTGCGAAGATAAATCTCAACGCTGACCCAGCTGGGACTCGAACCTGGGAACTACAGATTACGAGCCTGGCGCGCTACCGACTGAGCCACCCCTGCCCCGTAAAAAAAAAAAAAAAAAAAAAAATGGTGTACAGTGTTTGAAGGATAAAGATGCCAAGATAAAAGTCCTGTCAACCCAGGTATTCGCATAATGTAGCAACTTTTTTTATGTTTTTATGTTGGTTTAGGCTGGTACACTCAACCCTAAGAACCCATTTGTGATATCATTAATGGAGAAACACAGTCCTTTTTTCTCGCAGGATATTTGGCGTTTTGCAGGCTGGCGGTGAGTATTGATATTCTGTATTTGATGGTAAGTATCCAAATGTACATATTTTTAACCAAGTTTTGATGTTTTTAAAGGCATTTAATGATATATCACAAGGCTGGGTTTTAAACTTTAAAAGCTTATAAAACATTTTAAAATTCTTCATGCTATGCATTTCTACATTTCTCATCTAATGTCATCATCAGGCAACATGATGTCTATGTAGGTTGCTTTTATTAGGCTATCCCCTGGTAGTGCTTTATGATAGGACTATGGTAATTTTGCATGAGGATGTTCCATGCAGTGAGTAGGAGGGTTATATCTGTATTGCAGAGGGTTTCTTTATGCAGATTGATGACTACATTTTCTATATAATTTAATCAATATTTAGTAGCTGGTGAGGTTATTATTTTATACTGTAGTTTGATGATAGATAATTTATATTGTAAAATTAACTGTAATAAGGCTGTATGACCTTTCTTTCAAATGTCTGCTTCATGTTCGGATAAATGCTCTTCTATTGTTCTACATGTTCATCCTATACATTGATTTAATAGTTTTATAGGATCACTAGCTGAACAGCACACAGCACTGCCCAAATGTCACTTTTCTGTTTGCTTGGGTAGTTGCTGACATTCGTGTTCTCTCTCATAGCCTGTGGCTTAGTTCCTACCTAAACTATCAAGATTTTTATTTCTATTATAGCAGATTTTACTGCCCTATGGCTGCCATGATACTTGACCTCATGGTCAAAACTTCATGCAAGGCTTCTTCCATTTGCCCAAGTGGTTGGTTCTACACAAAAAATTAATTTCTACACAAATTGACAAAGCTTGGGTCTCATCTTTAATCTACATATTCTGTTTTTTACTGCACTAAAGGTTAGTTTTATGAGTATCCATCCCTACTCCGATATTTTTAGCACAATTTCAACATGAAAAATTTCCCAGTTTTGTAAAGGTAACTGTTGACTCAGCTCACTGTCTCATAGGTCATGGCTTCTTCATAAACTATCAAGATTTTTATTTCAACAGAGTCTGGAATTCTGTTGATTTCCAATGTACTTGACTGACAGGTCCCAAATTTCATAGCTGCATTTCCCCATACCTGATCCCATGTTGGGATGAAAAATTAGGTACTAGCTGCAATGCACCTTATAAAATAATAATGCCTTTGAAAATGTTGGGAATCTAGCAATGGCAGGAGATTTAAATGTTATTTTTGACTCTTATGTTCACAGTTAGGAAGCAGTAAATAGCAACAATAAATTTGACAGCAATTATCGTTTCCCATAGGAATAGCATGGTAAATATTTTTGCTTCTAGCAAGCCCCCCTTTCAGACTTTCAACTTGAAATTTGGGACTGCAACCCAGACCACAACTAGAAACATTCTCTGAAAATTTGAAGCATCTACTATGATTTCCTGATGAGTTACAGCTGCCACAGACACATAAGCATAACCATAAGGTTTTGAAGTTTTTTAAAGTTTAGATGCATTAAGTTAAAACTCAGTCTTGAGATATATCTTTAAATGCCTTTAAAACAAGACTGGATTAAAAATATGTGCATTTGGATACTTACCATCAAATACTCACCACCAACCTGTAAAACGCCAAATATCTTGCAAGGAAAAAGGACTGGTTTCTCCACTCAAGATATCACAAATGGGTTCTTAGTGTCGAGTGTACCAGCCTAAACCAATATCAAACAGCGAAAAAATTGTTACATCATGTGAACACCTGGCTTGACAGGGACATGCTTGGCTGGTCCACATTCAACTTCAGAAGATTCTTCCATGGCATACCATGATATAACATTCTCATCACAGCTATTATGTGAGTATAATCAAGAACTCTATGTTCAATATAAAGTATCCATAACTGCAGCATATCGAACTTTACAGTAAAAGTAACATGATACTATGAAGTAGTAGTTTAGCTCATACATGTTGTGTACTGCAACACTGTAAGCTAGAAAAGCTATGTCTATGCTTATGAGCACAACTAAGGGCATTTAAACTTGTCTTAATAGTGAAATTATGATTAAATTATTTAACTATTCACCACTTAATTTTACCCAATGTAAGAATTCTGGCAATCCTTTTTTATGTTTTATTCTAAAAAGCTGTTTTTCTTTGTGTGACTTTTATAAACGAATTTTTATAAACTATTAGAATTAGTTACAAATAAAGGATAATATTAACAAACCTCTATCTGTATGTGATCCCATGTTTCTGCCAGACCATTTTGATTATCTACAGTGTACCTTTCTTTTAAACCAATCAATAATTCGTCTTGTAATACATCGCTCACCTATAAAAGTACAAAATACGATAAGCATTAACAGTGTAACAATGATAGACATAATTTTAATTAGCAAAAAAATCAAACAATAAAACTTTGAAACTGGAAACAAAATTACATGGACAATATAATGCATCAATTTTTTTGAACACTTACAATAAATAATAATATAAGAATAAAATGTAATATGTCCATTGCTCATCACTACATATCTAAAACAGATATTATTTGATAGACTGGGCTGTTTAATCTTTGAGCAATACTTTTCAGTTGTACAATGGGCTAAATTGCTAACATGACTTTCACAAGTACAATTTTACCAACCATAGATTTAAAAAAGACACTTCAATAACAACTAAAAAGCAAGTGATAAAAAATAATTAAGCAAAATGTTTAAAATCACAATGTAAGTAATTAAGAATATTTATGACTATGCAGTGTGTGTCAAAGTCTAGCAACAATAACATTTTACCCAATCACAAATTGGGAAATATTAGCAAAATAAGGTAGCACACTAAACACCAATGGTAACTATGGTGGCAAATGTTCAAAACTTACAACGATTAATGTTCAAAGTGGCCATCACCGTGCTCATAATATGCTTGTATGTACCTGTGCTGGGCTCCTTGACTGCAAGTCAACTTTCTTTAGCAATATTGGCCACTTTTGCAGTAATGGCATCCTTTAAATCCTACATTGAGTGAAGGGGATTCTGATAAATCCAAGATTTTAGATATAAATTTTAGATGCAGAAAGAAATCCAATGGCATTATTTATATCAGGTGAGTGAGGTGGCCACTCAATGAAACCTCTCCTTCTAAAACACCTCCTGGAAGGTGATGATATAACCATTGGTGAATATTTGGAGAGAAATGAGTGATTGCCACATCCCATTGAAAATAAGTGCTGGAAAGATGGAACAGAGTTTAAGAGAGATTCCTGCTGTGTCGGCGATGAATTTTTTTCAAAATATTTTAACTAATCTTTGTCTTAATTACAGTTACTATATTTGGCCTTTGTAAGCCAATTCTAATGAGGCCTTAAGGCACACTGTTCATAACCCTATTTGCTAATCTATAGTTATGCATGTAGGCAATACGGCCAACTAATGCTGTCTCTCTCTGCACAGTATGCTGTTCGAAAGAAGTTGCAGACTCCTTCGCCTAACCCCATCATTACTTACAAAGTGAAACCACCTAATGCCCAAGATACTTATTGTAAAAGTATCTAGAATCAGAGGCATCAAGTTTCCTGTTATATTGCTTGCAAAGGTCCCAAGTTTCACTACCATAACAAAACTACCAGAACAATACCAAAAGTAATTGAAGTACATCAGTATTTCATTTTCTTTGAAATGTTTGATTAATTTGCTGTGAAAATGTTGAAAGTCATCTACTATGTCAGGTTCATTGCAAGCACAGAATAGAATGTTACTTGTATTTCTCAGTAAGCAGAAAATATCGACCTTTTCTTTGTGCTAGCAAATGAAAAGGTGAGATAAATTTAAGGTTTCTTCATAACAGTCATTATTTGGGCTACTTCTTGAATATCTGGACAGCTTTTCTAAACTTTTAGAAGAAAACTGCTTAAAATGACACTAGTCTCAGGCCTTCAGAGTAACAAGCCAAAGTTGATTTTAGAAAATCTTACTTTTCTTTCAAAGCAAAAGGATACTTGGATCCCTCCAGATCATTAATGATGTTAATCATACTGCTATGTCTTTGCAATAAATTTCATTTGAACTTGACTTGTTACAGACACTCTCAACCTCAAATGTTTCTATCAAAACTGCTGTACTGGAGTTCTTAAGTTCCCACCTTTTTTAGAAAGCATAAGATGAGGTCAAGGTAAGCATCTAAATATATCACTGCTTGGAACCAACAATTCCATCTTGTAGTCAAAAGAACATGAAAGATATTCACTTTCAAATCAAGTATAAATCAGTTTCAAATCTCAGTTTAAAAATAACATTGGAGTCATCTCACTAATGAAAACAACCATAAAGTAACCAATGCAAAAGCCAAAACTGAGCTTTGCTCAAACTCAGTCCACCAAACAACTCTCAGGGATCAACTTTGTTACTCTGCTGTTTAACGTCTCTTATGCCAGTTCAGTTCTTCTCTTGAATTCTTCATGGTTGGCGAATTTGTCTCCTTCTCTGAACTTTTTAATTCACTGCACACAAGACAGCTACACCTCCTTGAGCATTATTATGTTAATGAGTCCTGCAAGACAGGATGACCATTATGTCACTCCTACTGTAAGGCTCCAAAGTATGTTATTTTAACTGCTGAATAGCTTGAAATTCAAGAACAGGTAAATAATTTTTTCAAAAAAATTAGGGTTTTTTTTTATTAGAACAAGCTTAATATCAGAAAAAAAATTAATGACTGTCCAAAAATGTTAATCCAATAACATTAAACTTATCTCTGCTCAAGAAAAAGAGCCAAATGCAATTTCTTGAAATATAAAAGTTTTATTTGAGTAACCCCACACATCACCAAATAATCCTTCTATGAAACACTTCATATATGACTCTTCCACAAACCAAACCATCACTACTCCTTCACCAACACTCTCTACTCCACAAACTTCTCCTCTAACTCCAAACTATACTTACTCCCCACTCATAACTTTAACTCTCTACTCACAACTCTTACTATTTAGCCCCACACTGGCTTAAGTCATGTGACATGTGTCCAACACCATGTCTATGAGCCACATTTGTATACGTGATTGTGCATCGCTGATGATGCAAGCAGTTGTAACCTTGACATTGGCAGTTAGTAGCTGTCAATCAAACGCAAATTATGCAATCGACAACTTACTAATGGCTGGAGAGAGGTGATGGTTCAAAGAAAATGAAAGGTCCCAAAATAATAATTATAACGTAAATAAATTAAACTGGTTAGGGAAAGTGAAAGTGAATTGTGAACCATCACACTACATTGTTTATTCTGTGCCCAGAAAAGTTTATGCAAATGGTATGGACATGGGTTAAGGAACATAGTTTCAATTTCCAAAGTGGTATTTTAAAGAAATGCAAAATAGGGGGTGCAGCAAGAAAATCTGTGCTTATCAATGGACGCACTACTTGGATGTCCTCTGCCACTTGGTGTGACCTCTATGGACATGGCAACATATTCATTCCAAATCTTCCCTACCCTTGTTTGGACTGTGGAAAGTACAAGGCAAGTACATGGTTCTGGATTAGTGCCATAAACTGCCAGCTGATCTCTGTAACCTGTGTTCACTTTGACTTCATTGATGCACTGCCAATCCCATAAAATTTAGGGGAAGTGCAGAATCTGACAGTAGTCTTGAACATCACTCTTATGTAGAGGCAAATCATATGACAATACATCATGTGGATAAGTGCTCCTCCATTTGGATAAGATTGAGAAACACTGTCTTAGACCATTAAAAAATTGTTGTTTTTCACGGGAATATAGCTGAAATAGCGTTTTGTCACCAGAAATTCAGTTTATCGCAAATAGCTATGGATTTCACATTTTCTCATGATTCAAAATACACTTTAAATTGGTTTTAATCTATTTTGGATGGCAAAAAATTTATAAATTTCTTATTTTCAAATAATTTCACCTTCATTGCATAAATGAAAAAACATACCACTACCCATGGATTATAAACTGCAATTCTTCCAGGCAATAGACACTAACATATAATATTTAAAAGATAATGCCACTTTTACATTGCATAGGAACTATTTCTCTTCAAATCAACTTACATGCTTCCTGTGTAAAAAGCCCAAAGTTCCAGCAGTAAATTCCAGGAGTAAAATTATTATCACCATTGTAAAATACTGAAACAAGGAATAATCAATTACTGTCTTATTCTCTTTGTACATTTTTTTTCTTTCTACACAAATATAAAATATCCCTTTTAGAGAAAGTCAAAGTTAGAAGGAAAAATATTTTTTGCTATATAAAATTTTTAATTATCACTATTTATGAGGTCTCTGAACATGTTTCATTGCAATCAAACTTTGCTTTTATGAGCTATGAAATTTTCAGAAACTTACCACAAGATTATCAAAATAATAGTAAATGAGATTCAGCACTACAAGCTGAAAACTTAACACAGGTTTTAACTTTTCTGCTAAATAAACAGTTGTTTTGGGTTGTTTTATCTTTGAGTGGCATTTTTTTGCACATACATACACACATACAAAATCCTCATACAGCCATGGGCTACAGATCCTACCAGATTGCGTAATTTTGTTCTCGAGATAGGTATGTCCTGGGTTCTTTCATCAGCTGCTGCATTTGGCCACTGTAGGCCAATTTAGCAGGGTCCTGTTTGACATTGTCTGCCCTTTGCATTGTAGGTCTCCCATTTTCCTGAGGTATTTAGGCATACTGTTCATAATCCTATTTGTCATTCTGCAACTATGCATATGAGCAATATGGCCGAACCAACAGTCTCTCTTTGCACAATATGTTGCTGATTCCTTCTTCTAACGTCATCATTACTTACAAAGTCAAATCACCTATTGCCCAAGATACTGCACAAATATCTAGGATCAATGACATAAAATTTCCTGTTATCCTGCTTACAAAGGATCCACATTTTGCTACCATAATTAACCTTAGAAAGAACCAAACTATTTTACAGCCTAATTTTAGTCTTTAGGTGTATATGCCTATTTTTTTACACTCTCCATAGATTCTTAAAAGTCTCAGCAGTAATTCTTATTCTTTATGTTTTATCTCATGCCACATCATCATACATGGTACATAGCTCCTGAGATAATTAAACTGAGATCTTGCTCAAAAGTGCAACCCTTCAAAACAACTGAAGCACCATCTGCTTGACCAATTTTAATGACTTTAGTTTTCGCTCTGTTTATTTTCAAACCTACTCTATTACAAATCTCGTCAACAACCCTAATGAAAGCATTCATTTCATGAACATCATTAGTCATGATGACAAAAGCATCTGCATAATCCAAATCAGAAATTTTGAAATCTTTAGACCATCTGAGCCCAAATTCTTCCTCTTGCAAATTCCATATAACATAGTCAATAACAAAACTAAAGGAGACAAAATGCACTATTGTCTAACTTCACTAGCAATGCTAAACCAATTGCTAATAAGCTTTATCAAATCTCACACATGATTGTGTTTATTAGCCCTTTGAGCAGTACAAATGTATATTTATCATACCTTAACCAGTAGTATGAATGTACATATATGTATTACGCGCATATGTACATTCATTTTGTGCCAAAGCAGTACAGCCATTAATTGATACCTGGTCTGACATTTTAACATGACTATTTGGTCATTTGTTTGTTTCACGTTGTTCTTAGTTTTATGATGTTTCGGAAATGAGTTTTGTTGTATTTAGTGCAAGCGGTTTTGAACACATTTGTTCCCATGAATAATTACTTGTGGAAGAGTTAACATTTCCAAGTGTATCATTGTTTATTCTTATTTGTGAGTATTATTTATTGGCTATTTTATTTATTGTTATAAATAAATTTTCCAGCTATAGGCATTTTTATTTGTTATAATTTGTGTTAATAGGTTTTACACAAATAAAGTGGAAGGGATAGCATCCACTAACTAGCCAGCAGAACAAGCTAGCAGTCATGCAGAAAGTTCTCGTGACGAAGAATATGTAAATCTCATAATGAATGCAGAATTGGATGAAAAAGAATTTGAAGATGAAAATTAGGTCAGTGATTCTAGTGAAGAGGGAAAAAAATGAGGACGAAACAGAAAAAAGATAAAGTTGTGCTTCCGACACCAAAGCGATCTAGAAGAACACTTGGTATTACAACTAAGGAAAGAAAATGGAGCTGTACAGGGAGGTTCCTTCCCACATTTTCACCCGATTTTGATTCATCCACTTCAGGCATTAGCAGTTCTTTCTCCATGTCACTTGAAAATGATGATGAAAATATTATGCTAGAAGTTTCAATTTTCAAACAGATTGTTGACGTAGATTTCATGAACCAAATTATAGCAGAAAATAATAATTACTATGTGTTCGTTATGGAAAATACAGATGTCAAAGAAAAATTAAAATTACACAAGTGGTAGGGAATTATTCTTGAAGAATTATACGTTTCTCTGGCTATTGTTTTGTTGATGGGACATGTACAGAACAGACTTAGAGATTACTGGTCCAAAAAACGTTTGATTGAAACGCCAATGTTTGGCAAATTTATTTCTTCAAAACAGTTAATGGAACTCCTTGTAATCTGATTAAAAAAGAAAGGTGCAAATATGCAAAAAACTCACTCCAAGTAGCAGGCCATCACTATGAAAATTCACTGCTCAAAGGGTTAAAGAGAGCTTTCACTATGTTAACTAACTTGTCAGGTATGTCATACAATCTCACAATCTACCACAAATTATGACAATCAACAGTACCAAAAGCCTTATTGAAATCAACACAGCTAGTAACCAAGGGTTTCTGAAACTCTAAATATTTCTCAAGAATTTGCCAAAGTGAAAATAGTTGATATATACATCCCCTACCACTGCTGAATTCATACTGTTCATTACGCAGTTGCCCATCAACTAAATTCTTAATTCTGTTAAGTACAATCATGCAAAGAACTTTACTTGGAACTGAAAGTAGAATAATTCCTCTATAATTATCACAAAAACTACCATCACCTTTAAAAAAAAAATAGGGATTATAGTAGCTCTAGTAAAATTCTTAGGAATAGTACCTTTATCATAAAAAACATTCAAAATTTCAGTCAGCCATGTGATAACACAAATGTTCCCACCAAATATTTCAGTGGTACCACTATAATAGCAGTCCTGATTAATTGCATCAATGGAAAATATATTTATTTCCTTGAACAACTTAAGGTTTATTAAACATTTCTTTGTTACTTTTAGACTCTGATCATTTTAAAAGCAAATTCACAAAATATGTGATGCCCCCTCATTCACTTTTACTTTACCTTAACCAGTTTTGCTTAATTTACATTATATTTATCATTTTGGGGATTTTAATTTCATTTTTGGCATCACAGCACTCATTTCCAAGAGCATAGGAGTTGTACATGCGCAACTCTGAACTTTCGATTGTCATCCGCTAAAGCGCATGTGTACAAGGACACACCACCTCTTGCGTCACAGCCTGTGTGCTTGTCGTTTTATGCAAATGTCTTTACTGGTGCAACAACCACGTGTTGTCAAGTCTGTACACTTGTTATAACTGTGACATGTAATCGCAGTAGTCAGATGGAAGTAGACACAGGAGTTGGTGTTTGTTAGTTGTCAGTTAGTAGTGTCACAGAAGTTGATGTTAGACACAATAGTGATGATGTAGATGACATTTTCATTTACGTTGGCGAGTGTTTAAAAATAATTTTTTGGAAATAAACTTGTTTGTTATAGAAACTTTTTTGAATCTTTGCTATTTTTTCTCTTGAGCAACGTTATTTCATAAGTTTTGATTACATATTTTTATATTGATAATCATTTAATTTTTGAATTCTTACTCGCTAAGTAACGCCTGCTGGTATTTGAACCCTAATTGAACTTTATTTGGCAATTTGTTAATTATTGCCTGGCGCCCAATTTTGCTATCCAGAGCTTGAATAAATATTGGATCAGACAAAGGGTCCAAAACTTTAATAGAATATAAATCTTTGGAGTGTTACAAATATTACATGCAGATATAAATATTTAGTTGTGTTAGCAGACAAACAATAGCAACCAGAAACAGCAAAAACAAAATTGTCACTGATCAGAAATTAATATTCTTTTTCAGCACATTACTTCTTCAAGCCAACTGCAGAGCCTGGCAATGAGAAACACTTCAAATGTGCATTCTAAGTTGAAAGAGATGTATGATAAATAATAAAATAAATAAATATTCCCTCAAGCAGCTGCTTGCCACAGAGGTCTGACAGGAGCCTGTAAGCAGACAAAATGCCATAGTAAAGGTCTGTGAGGATGGCAGAACCACAACAAAACAACAACACAAACATCCATGCAATCTCTGGGGCTCAAAACCAGGTCCCTTAAAACTGTAACCAAGTGTGCTAACCACTCGGCCATGGAACGGTGATACACGATAACATCACCCAAAATGTTTAAATATCTGCAAACTGACCACTGTATCAATGGCAAGTATCATATGTATCAGTAAGTGAGTAATATAATAAGTAATTGAACCATTAAATAAAGTTCATTTAAAATTTTTAGAGTTAACATGTACTTGTGGAAATGGAATGCAAAAGAATTGCTCATTAAATACCCAATTTACAAAATGTGGAAATTTCTTCAACCTCCACTATCTTCAACAAGTGAATCATGACTGACAGATGGTGAAACACCATGGTAATGGTAAGATAATACAGTGGTGGTGATTAGATCTGCCTAGCTTGTCAATAATATTTCCTTGAGTTTAATCTTAGTATAGGTAAAGAAAAGATCTTACTGTTCTGAGAAGACATTTACTTTGGAACCAGGAACCGCAACAACCTAAAAATCCAACCAAGAAGGTTATGATCCCTGCAGTAATGACTAAACTGTCTGCACTAAGCATTTGAAAGGACGGTAGGAGTGTTGCATAGCCTTCATATACCAGGTGCATCCAGATGCCCACACCAAGCATTCCACAGCCAAGAATCTGAAAATATTTAATTAATTAAAAAATAAAAAAAAGCATTGACAGCTTATATTAATATCAAATAAAAATGTCATTTCTGGTTTAGTTTTGCAAATAGACAACATGAAGTAACAGAATTTATTAACTCAGTTACATAAAATATGTTCATGTTTTCACATTATACAGGGTGTTTCAAAAAGGATGCAACCCTCTATTGTACTTTTCTACTTAAACTTGACAAAAGACACAAATTTCAAAAGATGCAAATTAGATATATATCTACCTTTACAACAGATGTTGAAAGTGATTTCCTGCAATCTGGATGCAGGTTCGTACCAGTTTCATGACATTTGCAGCTACCTTTCGTAATGTTTGTTTTCTTATGTTTAAAATCTCTCAATGTTAGTCTTCAAGTATATGAGGATTGTTTTGAAACACTACACATTTGAGATATCCCCAATGGGAAAAAAATCTGGAGGAATAAGATCTGGGGATCTTGGGGACCACAATTTTTTTGAAATCAAATGATCACCAAAAAATTCTTGCAACATGACCATTGTGTCATTTGCAGTATTGACGGTTGAGCCATCTTGTTGAAACCAACACTCTCATTCATTCACATCCAATAGTGCAATAAACTGTTGGATGAGGTCATGATAAACTTCACCAATTACAGTTGAGTCAAAAAATAAAGGCCCTATCACATGACGACGGGAAATTGCACACCAAACACCAATTTTCTGCGTATAATGGTCGTTTGTGAAAAGTATGAGGATTTTCACTGTTCCATATTCGACTGTTTGTTCACATACCCATCCAAGTGAAACCAAGCCTCATCACTGAAATAAACACGGTCCAACATCTCAAATCCATTTTCATCAACGAAAGAACGAAACCAACGACAGTAAACATTTTTCATGGTCTGGTTCTTTCAGTTCACAAATGACACCAATGCGGTAGGCATGAAATTTTAACTTCTTTGTAGCCCTGAAAACAGTAGCTGGTAACAGTCCAACCTGTGACGATAACTTTCTAAGAGATTTTCTGGGTGAGTGAGTTAAACGCTGAGACACATCAAGAACTTTGGCAGTTAACAGTGATTGCTAGCCTGGGCTCTTTTGACCCTGTACAGACCCAGTGTCATGAAATTTATCAATCAAACGAGATATTGTCGACTTGTTGGGAACTGCAGACTGAGGAAACTACAACTCAAACTCCTCTCTCACACTATGTAAGATTTGTACGCACAATAAGTCTCAACAATAACTACACATTTGTTTTTGGGAAATGACATAGCTGACACAATGCAAAGGAATGAATGCTTGAGTGAGACTAGTGCGTGACAATGACATTTCATCTGTTAAAGGCTGTTAACCTTGAGTACAGTAATGCCAACAAACATTATGGCATAAAATGTACATGCATGTAAGTTCTACTCTCTTGTATTTAGGGTTGCATCTTTTTTGAAACACCCTTTACTAGCATATTTACATGGTACTGCTTACACTTTCTAAAACAGAGAAATGATATGTTAGTTTAAATCAAAAAACTGTTTCTGGTTAAGTTTTTATTGCTGCTATGATATATTTACATATTACTTTTTTCAAAACTAGCATATTTATCTGGTACTGCTGAGTCCTTAACTCAAGTAAGCTTTTTAAAATATATAGTAGATGACACTTCCCCCATTAAATGCTTTCATTTGACATACAATTAATTACAATCAACCACTGAGAAATTTTTCTCCCCACCTCCCCTTTTGGGAGGGTTGAGGATCCAAATCCTTATGCTGCTTTAAGTTATGATAACAGGAAGCTGTATATCAAATTAAGTGATCTTAGCTCTTTAGGAGAAATTATATTCCTTTTAAGATGTGGGGCTTTTGAGGGGAGAGAAAGTGTGAGGTTTCAGAGAACAGTTCAGAGAACAAAAAATAAAGAATATAAGTGTATGCATATCTGGATTATACTTCCCACCACAGGACAATAGACTCATCTACCCATCGGAAATCATCGCAAGGAAGAAACCAAGGTAGATATCTAGACGATAATTCCATCCAATTGTCTCAATTTTTTCTCTAGTTACAGTGATAAAGAAAATTCAATAATTTTTTTAATATCAAAAATGGGAAGTCACATGGATAATTCTTGAAAATAGGCTAAGAAAATAGTGTAAATCCTACAAACCCAAAATATCAAGTTCACACAACAGAGTGCATGACGAACACAATTGTATCTTGACATAATGAGTTTGGCCCATAAAGCAGGACCTGAAAGGAAAAAAAAAATATATATAATATATATGTGTGACAAAAAATTAAATAATTATAAAATATTACGATATCTTGAGTACAGAGGAAAAACCAACTTGAGCTGAGTGGGATACAAACCCACAACAGCCAGATAACATGTCATGTAATATTATTACACAGTATTAATTTGTAAGTGCTACAGATGGAGTCTCTGTGACCCAACAGTATCTAAATTGAAAAAATATAGAGTAGTAGAAATAAAAGTGATGTGTAATAAAAGTATTTTATTTGAATTATTAACAGCAGACATCACTATATTTTGTGAAACAAAAATTAACATTCATTGCAATTATGGTGTTAACAGTGACCAGTCTGTAGCCGTTGTGAAAGACTTATTGGTTTATAGCACTTACAAGTTAAATAAATGTTCCTTAAATTCAATTTCTTAACCATTAAAAGTGCAACAAGCACTATAGTTCCTAGAGCCAAATGCAGTCTCATATCTGTTGGGAACCATAGTTCCCAAGATAATATGCTGTACGAATTTACTTTTTTTTTCTTATAGAAATTGGCCATTTTAAATGCTTTTTTAATCAATCCTGAAAGTTTATGAAATAAATCTGATAATTAATATAAACCTGGTGATTTATATAGCCAATAAAGTCACAAAAAAAAAATAACAAAAGAAAGCATTACACTGCAGCAGCCATTATTGCAACTTTTTTTTTAGCATATGGGCATTTTGGTTGTTTTTTTTTCCATTCTTTAAATGTTCCCACACTAAAGCTTCACAAAGAGTGCTCTTTGATAAAGTCCTTCTAAGGACTACAGTGTCAAAAAGTCCTTTTAAGGACTAACCACAAACACGTCACTACCTACAAGCCAACATTTCTTCAACACCACATGAAAAGTCCTTTTATGGACTAAACACCCACAAAGTATATCACAACACTTTCACTTCTTTGTACTCTTTTCCTGTCACTATTCTCTACTGCATCTGGGTCTCCTCTACTTCACACCTACTGAAACTTGGCAGCTTCAGCCAGCTATCTGCAATGCATCTGACAATAAAAAAAAATTACAAGAGGACAGGAGTCCTAACTTCAAATTTCCACCATTGTTTCATTGTAGATCCTACTCCCTATCAAATAAACTGACAATAAAAAGCTCACACCTATTGGGAAGAAAAGAATATGTTCAACATGGAAAGCTGATACTTAGGCAGAGGTCCAACAGCAGGCCAACCTTGCTGAATTTCATGATGATAACGATAAAAAGAAACTCTTGCTATTACACCTTTTCTTAATCTTTTGAAATTCCCTCAAACATAACCTGAATAATAATTTAGTAGTAAATGCAATACTGACAGAAAAAGTACACTAAATCAGATGAAGCTTTCAGCAGTACTGTACAAGAAAAAAATATATGGAACTATATAGCTATCCTCTTTCAAGCAAATCTATTTATACAGCAAAGAGCCAAACCAGCACATCTTTATGCAAATTGAAGCAACTGCAGGTAAAGACTGTGAATGAAGAATATGAATTATTCAAAAAAAGTCACTTCTGTTGAAACTATTTCTGGTGTTTGAAGTGCATAACTGAAGTTTGTTGTTTAGTGATAAGCATTTCTATTGAAATACTGGTTTTAGTGCTATTTAGTTTTGATTTTTTTTTAGTAGAAACAAGGTTTTATATTTAGCAAGATGTCATGCTGCAAAAACAATTTACAAGTTTATTTAGATTTTTTTAGTGTGGGATCAACCAAAATTATATATTTAGTGATCACGTATCCTCATGAATAAAGGTGGTTACAGGACTATTTTACTATTAGAACTTTATTTCTTTGTACCATTGGGCAGATTGTGTAGTGAAAAAACAATGGCAGCTGAAGGTACTACACTGAACTTCTGCCATATCTTATTTGATATTTATGTTTAAATGTCACTACTTTTCGTACATAATTTAATAGTTACCATACTTATTAGAAAGAATTTCAAGTTCGTTCAAGAAGTTAATTTTTATTGAGTTTACCACTCTTTCTAGATACATAAAAGGAATTATATTATTTTAAAGAAGTTATATTTTAACCTATTTTAAAGAAATTTTAGAAATAGAGTTCATCTTTAGATATTGGTATGAAGTAAAAACCTCAGTGACTTACCACTTCACGCTTATTATTTAAGTGAGACACATGCATAAATTTACATATAATTTCTGAACTAATGAGAACCACGAGATATGAATAATAATTTCATATAAACAGATTTCACACTTTTAGACTACTATTCGAAATATTTAATATGAAAATAAAAAAGAAAACCCACTCATGTGGTATACAAGTTTACAAAAGTTGAGGTTTCACGTTACGGTTATGGTTTATAACATCTTTATTTATAATCAGCAGCCTAAAGTTAATCGCCGTCCCATGGCCGAGTGGTTATCGCACTTGGCTGCTGATCTAAGGAACCTGGGTTCGAGACCCGGGTGAGGCGTGGACGTTTGTGTTGTTTTTCTGCTGAGGGCCTGCCATCCTCTCAGACCTTCTACTATGGCATATAAACTGACAGGCTCCTGTCAGACCTCTGTGGCAAGCAGCTGCTTGAGGGGGTATTTATTATTTATAATGTTAATAGCCGTCACATAGGCCGAGTGGTTAGCGCTCTTGGCTACTGATCTAAGGGGACATGGGTTCGAGCCCCAGGTAAGGAAGGCATGGCTGTATGTTTTGTTTTCTGCTGAGGTTCTGTCATCCTCTCAGATCTTCTACTTCGGCATATAAACTGACAGGCTCCTGTCAGACCTCTGTGGCAAGCAGCTGCTTGAGGGGGTATTTATTTATTTATTTTTAATGTTAATACAAAAAAGGCATACATTATGAAACATTGCATACATTATGAAACATTGAATTTAGCAACAGTACTACAGCTCGAAATATTAAAGCAATAAATATTTTCTTTAATAAAGTTTTAATAAGGCTTTAAAAATAACGCTGGTTTACAAGATTTTTATAACATTAACAATTGTAGCTGCCTTTAATTATTTTTCAGGTGCTGATAGCTAGGTAGTCACTGGAAGGAGAGCTATGCACCAATCCCCTGTGATGATGCATAGAACCGGCCAGGCCTAGCACCTAATGTCCGACCCCGCCTTCTCGTGGTGCGGACCGTTAGTAACTTTCAAAAGAGATACTCTCTTGTGGAAGTGAACGGAAGGGGAGGGCTGCCAGATTAGTGTGGCCTACTGATCTGGACAACTATGGCTACTTTTCTTTTTTCCTACCCTGCTGAGGAGTGGTCAACCACACAGGGTCCTGGTGCTGACCATATAAACCTACTGGACTGGACAGATATATGGCTCTGAGCTTGATTATGGATCCTGATTTTGCTGCACTGGTGGGCTTCTGTGGAGGGAAAATCTTCCGCTGTGTTTTCTGTTTGTTTGTGGGTTGACAGCCCCAAGTGAATAGATTCACAGGATATGTTTATCAGCTGGTGGATAATCCTGAGCAGAAGTCATCGCAGGCACCTGAACTCTTTGCTTCTATTGGCATCGTCAAATTCTACATTGGAGGAAGTCTTCCAGTGTAGATGGCTTCAGCCTTTAGTAGTGGGGGAACGGGTCTTTGCCCCATGTCTGCGATTAGGGGGCTGTTTGATATTGTCGGCATTCCCTCTCTCAATAAACATAGTTTCTTTAAACATCCCACTAACCATTTTCTCTCCATAGGTAGTTGGAATGTGAGGACTCTGCACACAGCTTTTTCTCTTGATGTCCTCACACAAGAATTCCACCGTTATAATTTAGATATTCTCGGCTTGCAAGAGACCAGATGGACTGATAAAGGTCAGATTCTTAAAAATAATCTTAAATTTCTCTTTTCAGGGAGGGACGACAATAAGCATCACCAAGGCGTGGGTCTGCTTCTCAGCAGACACGCTAGCGATGCTCTTCTAGGATATGAGTGCATTAATGAAAGGTTTCTTACAGCAAAATTTCAGACAAGCTTTAAAGACTTGAATGTTATCTGCTGTTATGCCCCCACTGAGGATGCTGATGAGGATGAGAAGGATAGGTTTTATGAACAACTGCAGGATATTTTGAATTCTGTCAAGAAAGGAGATATTACCCTTGTTCTTGGTGACTTCAATGCCAAAGTTGGTACTGACTCTGACCTTTGGGGAGGAGTAATAGGCCCTTTTGGTATTGGTAGCTGCAATGGCAATGCACAACGTCTCCTACAGGTAAGTAAACTCAATGGATTCAGAATAACTAACACTTATTACAAACACCGCGACATACATAAGTACACATGGGTTTCACCTGATGGGCTGCATAAGAATATGATTGATTACATATTAATTAACAGCAAATGGGCTAGTTCTGTTAGGAATACCAGGCATATAGGGGAGCTGAAATTGGATCCATTACCTTGTTAAAAGTGTGTTGCAACTTAAACTTAAAAAGTGTTGTGCTAGGGTTAAAAAATTTACTTTTAATACTGAAGCTCTGAAAGATCCAGTTATAGCCAAAGCTTACCATGATAGGTTACTTAGTCGTTATGACAGTCATGGTTTGCTTACTACTGAAGTTGAGGAAGAATGGGATCATTTTAAACAGGCTTTTTTGGACACTAACAGTACTCTTTTAGGAAAAAAGGAGCAGAAGAGGCAAAATTATCTGAGTGATAAGGCACTTGAGCTTATTTCGGAAAGAAAGAACTGCAGGAATGTCCTTAATCAATACCCTACTAGTCCTAATATAAAGCATTACAGAGAACTTAATAAACGTGTAAAAGATCAGTTAGCTGCTGATAAGAATCTTTGGCTTGATGGTTTGGCTGACAAAGCCGAGGAAGCAGTTAGACAGCACAACAGCAGGGAGCTGTACCAGATAGTTAATGTTTTGTGTGGTAGAAAACGGACAGGCATACAAGGATTGAAGGATAAACAAGGTAAGGTTATAGAAGGGGAGGATTCTGTCATGGCTAGGTGGACTGAGCATTTCAGTGATGTTCTAAACAATGTAGTTAGTTCTACTCCCATTGTTTGCAATGATGATAGATGCATTGGTGGCTTTAATGTTGGCCCTATAACACAATCTGAAGTTATTTTGGCTGTTTCTAAACTTAAACTTTATAAATCCCCAGGGGTAGATGAAATTACTACGGAAATGCTTAGAGCTGGGAATGTTTCGGTTACCACTTGGATGACTGAAATTCTGAATATCTTTTATGATAAAGGCATGGTTCCTAAGGATTTTACCAGAGCTATTGTTATCCCTATTTTCAAAAAAGGTGATCGCAGTTCTTGTGATAACTATAGGGGTATCAGCCTACTCTCTGTTCCAGGTAAAGTTCTTTCCATGATTGTGCTTAATAGAATTAAGAATCTGGTTGACAGTCAATTGCGTGATGAGCAATGTGGATTCAGAAGTGGTAGGGGATGTGTGGATCAGATATTTTCACTTAGGCAGATTCTTGAGAAATGTTTAGAGTTTCAGAAACCTTTGGTTGCTAGCTTTGTTGATTTCAAAAAGGCTTTCGACTCTGTTGATCGTCATAATTTGTGGTTGATTGTGAGATCATATGGTATACCAGACAAGTTAGTTAACATTATGAAAGCTGTCTATAATAACACCGAGTCGTGTGTGAGAGTTGGTAAGGCTTGTAGCAATTGGTTTAGCATTACTTCTGGTGTTCGACAAGGGTGCATTTTGTCTCCTTTTCTCTTTAGCTTGGTTATTGATTATGTTATGCGAAATTCACTTCAAGGGAAAGATTTTGGCCTTAAATGGGCTGGAGATACGAAAATTTCTGATTTAGATTATGCTGATGATTTAGCCCTTTTGGCAAATGATGTTGATGAGATGAACTCTTTCATTCGAGCTGTTGATGAGACTGGCAATAGAGTAGGTTTGGTTATAAACAGAGAGAAAACTAAAGTGATGAAAATTGGTCAGGCAGGCTGTGATTCAGTTAATCTGAATGGTTGCAGTCTTGAGCAGGTGTCACAGTTTAATTATCTTGGGAGCTATGTAACAGATAATGGTGATGTGCGGCATGAGATTAACAGACGAATAGGTATTGCTGCCGGGACTTTTAAGAACCTATGGAGAGTGTGGAGAAATAGGCGTATACACCTAAAGACTAAAATTAGACTGTATAATAGTTTGGTTCTTTCTAGGGTTAGTTATGGTAGTGAAACTTGGACACTTTGTAAACAAGATAACAGGAAATTAGATGCTTTTGATTCCAGATGCTTACGCAGTATCTTGGGCATTAGGTGGTTCAACTTTGTAACTAATGATGAGATTAGGGAAAGGAGTTTGCAACCTCCCTTAAGCAGCATATTGTGCAGAGAGAGACTCCGTTGGTTTGGCCATGTTGCCCGTATGAATAATTATAGATTGGCGAATAGGGTTATGAACAGTGTGCCTAAAGGCTTCAGAAAGAAGGGGAGACCTAGGATGCGGTGGGCAGACAATGTCAAACAGGACCTTGTTAGAATTAGTGTGCAGTGGCCAGATGCAGTAGATGTAGCTCAGGATAGACTTGCTTGGAGAACTAAATTGCATGGTCTGGTTGGACCTCCGTAGCCCATGGCTGCTTGAGGATGATGATGATGATGATGATTTCAGATCTGGCCTTAAATTATGGCTAGAACTTCACATTTTTATGCTATTGATCATTTTGACTCCTCTTAAGATCTTCCTATACCAACACCTGCAGGAAACCGGGAGGATACTAGATATTTTATTTTTTGTTGCTGGTTGTCCTCTTTCGCTTCTTCTGTTCCTGATTTATCTTTGACCCTTAGAAGACAAGTTTCTCCAAACTACTCTTGGACTAAAATTCCCAAATATTTTGAATCCTGGTTCCACATTTTGTGTTCCGGATGTTTTCTTTGCAGATTATATTATAGTCTTTGAAGAATCAAACTAAAACAATTACACTAAAAGAATTTTTAATATATCTCTGTAAACGAGAAAGCTAAAAACGATAAAGTGACGATATTGACTCGTTGCGTAGTAAAAACACAGAATACCTATACATATAGAATTCAATATAAACTTACGTGAAAAAAAAACCATTGCCGATGGTGCGGGATTCGAATCCGCGGCTCTCCAGATACATGCCTGAGCGCTCTACCGCAAAGCCAACAATCGGTCGATTATTTTCTTCCCCAATGTGACCTTTTATACCTTTCATTGAATATGGCGGACTTCGTGCCATGTAATCAGGAAAGGCAACTGTTTTCCCAATTGTTGCTAATGAATGGACTGATTTATTAGCAATCCAATCCCCACCTGTTAGGTGTGGTTAAGGCCTAGTGTCGGCAACCTTCGACTATCGCGCACAACATAGAAACTGCACGTTCAATTCATAATATAATGCATTAAAATTTAGAAATCACACGCAGCTAAAAAATAGAAAAAGGAAACAATCATCCCAATGAAAGCACGACTTGACGTATAATCTCAAGTGACTTGTACAGTTTCGGCATATCAGTACTTGAAGTGCGTTAATAACTTTCTATAAGTGTTATTTCTTGATACTAGTTTTAAAATAAAAATCCTATATATTCATTCACCTAAGCCTTGAGAAGCAGACTAATTGCAGATATTATTCCAGCCCAGTAGAAGCTGAATAGGTCATATAAGAATCCCCCCACCTCAATAATCATCCATCTTAATGCGCATTTTAAAACGAACTTTCGAAATATATGTCCACCCCTCCCTCCGTGCTATTCATAATAAAAAGTTTTAAATTTTGTCCAATTACCTGTCATAACTTTGGTCCTAGTGAGACAGAGTAATCCTATTTCTACTGAGTTATATATTTTATAAAAATAAACTTTTGTTCTCGATGTACCTTTTTCAGAGAGTCACTGTTAAACTACAAAGCTAAGTATCCTCTAACATTTAAATAATCTCACCGCAAAAACCAATGTTTTTTGAGTCCTGTGTGTACGGGTCATTTCCTATGATACTTTCTTACTGAATTAATAGCAAGTATTTGTGTTTCCTTTATGTTTTAAAAAGCCATCGTATTTTTTTTTGTCGTTGGTGTAAATATCCATCTTTATTAAATAATTGTTATTCCATTTAAATAAATTTCGCGAGTTATTTTTATTTATTAAAATCTCCTTTTTTAAAAGTTATCTGGCATCCAGTTTGAATAATTAAATGGAGCGAAAGATCGAAGGTGACGTCGATAGAACATTACAGCGTAAATAATGTAGTTGCCGTTGATCAAAAGACGCAACAAAACGCATCATTCGAATTGGCGGTTAAACTGAAAAAAGAATTTCACTTCTCATGAATCCATGCTGAGGTACTGACTTGTTTTTCTGATCTTATAGCAACTAAAAATGCGTGCTCAACGATTTCGTTTGATTTCTGCTGCCGTAGATCATCTGAAAAGTCATCCAGACTTCCTCTATGTACGCCGCCTGGGTGAAGGAGTCGTTTGGAGAGGTTATTTAAATGATCGACAGAAAGGAGAAAAGGAGAGTTACTGTTAAAGTGGTGTCATGCCCTTCCCCAGGCGAGGATTTCTACTGGCCCCGTTTAAACCACCCGAACATCATCCCACTCTATCCAACTTTGTTACTGATCGGAAAGAGTCGAGCCTTTGTGATGCCTGTGATGAAGAGGGACATCTACAATACGATCCACGACTGGGATTTTGGCCATGATCAGAACTGCCTGATGCGGAAGAGGAAGTACTTATATGGATGTGAAGGAAGAAAATATCCTTATTGATGCCACCTGTGATCATTCTCATTGACTTTTCCCTATTGACAGACATCGAAAATTTTGATAGAAGGACGTTTGGTGTTGTCTTCAGTTACCTGCCTTCAGAAGTGACTTCAAGGAGTTTGCGCGGTCCTGTCAAAGCAGTAGCTGCCGAAATGTGGACTTTTGGAATAATATCACTTCAGATTTTCACCCGCCAAGCCTTTACACGAATATTAAAGGATTCTCCAAAGCCATTATCCTTTGACGACCACGTCTTTCCTACCCTCGGCGATATACTGGGAAGCCTCCGTTTGCTGGAACTACTGAAGAAAGCGAATCCATGTTCTGGTGTGGACTCTGAGACTGCCGAACAGTTCGTGGAATTTATTGGCTGCTTCCTTTGTGTGGATCCATCAGAGCGGCTTGGTACAGATGAAGCACTACAGCATCCATTCCTCCGTGTTCCCGATTACCACCAGAAGGAATTTGAAGAAGAAAGAAGACCACATTGAAGGAAGCAGAGGAGCAGTATGAGAGTGAAGAGAGATACATTTCTTGCCTGTCGACACAGAAGTGTTCACCTGAACCAATCAGCCAGTTGAAGGAAACAGCAGCAGTGTGAGAGTGAAGTTAAGAGGGAATCTCCTTCCCCTCGTGTAGACTTCAGGAAGAGAGCAAGGAAATGGATTTCAAGGAAGAGGAAGCAGAGGTGGAAAAGGATTTCAAGATTGGTGTGTTGTTTGATGCCTGGCACATTCCTGATGGAATAAAATACTCTTCTTCATTATTTAAAAAGAGACCTCTTGGTCCACCGAACAAAAAGAGTCAAAAAAGAATTTATTAAAGGAATTGAAGGATTAAAAAAGGGAAAGGGCTTAAAATATCAGATAAACAGAATAGGCATTGCTGTGGGGTCTTTAAGAATCAGTGGTAATTTCGAGGAAAAGTGGCTAAAGGTTAACATTACACATTATAATATTGATAGTGACACAAGGATCATAGGATATATCCTTTTTATATATTTATAGGAAATAATATTGGTAGGAAACAAGGATCTTTTGTAAATGAAGAAACATTAACCAATTAAAAACTGGTCAAAGTTTATAAATTTAGCGAATTGGAATCAATTATAAATAAAACAGCTTCATTAACGCTTTGATTCAGTGACTTAGGCGTAACTACATTGTCGTTGCCACAAGATTTGGTAAACCTTCCTCATTCCATTTAATTCTTCAAAATAATCAATTATTCTGTTAATTTTTTTTTCAACCAAATATTTTTATTCAAATTTGAATTGTTTTATAAATATTATAAGGTTTTTTTCCTTAGCTATTGAAGGCCAATCTCTGAATTCGATAAAACCATTGATCTTCCGATTACTGGAAAGTAACAACCCAACTAAACTCACTTGCTTCTAACTTTTGTTTTTCAATATTTTGATGCGATTTATAGCCAATGATCGCTTTATATCCCACTGTGACGACAGAGACTTTTATAACATATTTAGAACTAAACAATTTTTTTACTGAGGGACAATTATAACATATATGACAGAACAAACGACCATGCGATGACCAGGACTAGAATCCCAGCAGTCGCGGTGTCGCCCTAAGCCAACATGATGCCACTAATAAGCCCACCAATGAGTCCGGAGTTTTTTTTTCTAAAGCTGTGAACTTCCTCGTGTTTAGCTGATAGACGTTTATACCGCTCACGTTCTTGGCCCATCATGGTTCTTTGATAGTATTTTTTATGTTTCAATTTTGAGAATGGTGTTTTAGTATTATCAACAGTTACGGGTATGCAGGGCCTGTGCTAGCTGTTTTGTCGTCGGGAGAGAAGGTTGCTCGATTTTGAAAACGAGTTGTTTTGAAGAATTTTAAATCAAAAAAATATTTCAAAGTACATAAAAATTTATAACTGATCATTTTAAACAGTTTGAAATTAGTCATTGAAAGTAAAATTTAAACCCTGAAAACCTTTTTTGCAATACTATTTTTTGTAAAAATATCAGAAGTATTTTTAATCCATTGCTAAGGAGAAAAAAAACCTACTGAATATCGTACATTTTTGTTAACCTCCCGAAAGGGTAACTGATGCAACATATTTAATTTATTTACATTTAATATTCAAAAAACTAGATATACATACAAAAATATACATTTTAATATATACTTGTGTGCCCCAGCTAGGGAAGGATTACTTCGGGTCCTGCTCCAAGCCCCAGGGATATGTGCCCGGGTAGTTAGTTACGTCACTGCATTGATTTGTAAATTTAACGTTAGTAAGAAATGGCGTATGCACCAAGTTTTTATTCTCGGGAATTGACTTATTTCAGTCTAATGGGGACAAGAGGTTGGAATGCTTGAGTACACCTCAAAAAAAAAAAACATTAAGAAATTAAAAAAATACCTATCTTCCTATATGGGCCTTAAAAAGTAGAAAATAAACCTAAAGCATATCGATGTTGCAATTAGTCACTGAGTTCGTATTCACTTGAAAGGAAGACAGGGCGCCGGCAATCTTGTTGAGTAAGCAAATAGGCGCCCTATATTCTTTTGAAGCGAATACGAGCTCAATACTATAGGCCTCGCTTTTAGGAGATATAGTAGAACGACTTTCACATTTCCCCTTTTTAGAGGGAAAGAATGCATGAGAGGTCCATTTGGTATAACCTACGACACTCCCTGCGTCACAAGCTTTCAGTTGACACATAGTTGTTACTTTCCGCACTCGCATTCAGGGGATATAAAGGAACAATCAGTTTCATTTCTTCATTCTTTTTTAGGCGGGAAGAAAGCATGGTGGGTCAATTTTTCGTAGCCTACGTCATTCCCCGCGTCAGAAGCATTCATTTGACGTATCACTTGTTGATTTCGGCCTTCGCGTTCTGAGATATAGCTGAAGAATAATTTTCATATTTCCCCTTTTTTAGGGAAGAACGCACTGAGTCAATGTTTTGTAGCCTATGATAAGCTCGGAAAAGGCATCACAGGCTTTTATTTGACACATAAATCATTAAATTTCACCATCGCGTTGAAAAGATATGGTGGAACAACATTTTGTCAAATCCACAAACCGATAACCTAGAAACTGGCAAATGTTAAAGCCAAAAGCAATAGAAAGTTGGTTGCTTTACCTCTGAGCAGCACTTTTTTTGCAAAAAATGGGCTGAATGGCCAGGTCAGAAGGACCCCGAAGGCTCAGAGAAGGTAGTGGGAGGAGACCCACTGGAACGGCTGTTGGGAGACAGATGGCCATCCAGCATGTTCTTTAACGTGCACAGGGTATGGCTCTCCCGCACACGGGGCCACGACTTAACGTCCCATCCGGCGGACGGCGGCCTTTCCAAGCCCATCGGTGTCCCCTACTGATCGTGGGCAGGGCTGGGAGTTTTGCAGGGATAAATCTCAACGCTGACCCAGCTGGGACTCGAACCTGCGGATTATGAGCCAGGTGCGCTACCGACTGAGCCACCCCTGCACAGCAATAGGAAGATAAGATAATAAGATAATAAAAAGTGTTATTTAAGCTGCATTTAATTTACTAACGGCCTGCACCATGAGAAGGCAGGGTTGGATATTAGATGCCAGTTCTAGGCATCGTCACTGGGGATTAGTACACAGCTATCCTTCCAGTTTATGCCCAGCTACCATTTACAGACCACCATTAATAATGCTTTAGCATAATACTTTTGTCAATAATGCATCAATAATGCCTTTTTTTTGGTTTTCAATTATTTTCTATTTTTTACGACCCAAACTGACAGGTTCCTGTCAGACCTCTGTGGCAAGCAGCTGCTTGAAGGGGTATTTATTTTTATTTTATATAGGATGATAGGTATTTTTTAAATTTTTCTATTTATATTCTTTGTCGCTAAAAACATCTACCTTCGAAACTTTCACTTGATATATGACTCATAATCATCTACCTCAGTTTTGCTCCCTTTTGGAGTCTTTTGTGGTAGTCTAGGACATTGGAAACGTCACAAGCCTTTAATTTGAGATATAACTCCTTTAAGTTTTATTCTGATGTGTGAAATTGTATTTATGTAAATTCCACTGTTTTTTGTATCGATCTTAATCTAGATTGCAAAATAAAAAATCTTCCCTGCGATTTTACTTAGTTTTTTAATAATAGTTTTCAGCTGTTTGCTCTAATTGTTTAATGCATCATCGTATAATCTGATTGACGCACAGACAATATTTTTATTCTTTTGATCAGTGCATTTATAAACCAAGGTATTACTAATTGTTTGCAATAAATTAATTAAAAATTAAAAAAAAATACTAATTGTCTGCAATAATGATATTTTTTAATGGCAACATTATTGTAGTTTTCAGGATTGTCGATTTATTTTCCTAATGCACTTTGAGACTTGTTGTCTCGGCCTGAAAATCGCATGCCAGATCACTGATTTCTAAAAAAATCAATGCCAGATATTTTATCTGAATTTTGCAATCAACCATAGTGTTCGGATACTTTTTTGAGCGACTGTACAGGAACATTTCAGTGGTTTGTTTGCAGCAGTTAAAATATTAAGATTTAAACCATAATATTATGCCATACTTAAAAAAAAAAGCATTATCAGAAAAAGAATTTTTCTTATTTAATATAATAATAAATTCTTGACAGCGTTTCATAGTTTGCCGACCGCTAATCAACTCTGTGAACAGTTCAAATGATCATTGGGATTCTAAAAGGATGAAACGAAATTTACAACTTTTTTTTTATTTTCCGAAATTTATCTCACATTTGATTTATATAATTTTCTGATGAAATTCGATATTAGTCTAAGGGACCTGGGTTCGAGCCCCGGGTAAGGCATAGATGTGTGTGTGTGTGTGTGTCATTTTTCTGCTGAGGGCCTGCCATCCTCTCAGACCTTCTACTATGGCATATAAACTGACAGGCTCCTGTCAGACCTCTGTGGCAAGCAGCTGATTGAGGGGTTGTTTATTATTTATTTTTTTTAATTTAAACTTTATGACCATACGTACATAAGAAATTGAATTGTGATTTGAATTTGAGGATTTCGATGCGTTGTCTTCAGTTCAGGGATTCTGTTTCTTTATTAACATTCGTTCTGAATTTTTTGATACATTCGAACTTTTCCTTTCTAAAATTTCGACATATTCTTTTGTATCGTTAAATATTTTTAGATGTAATTTTAATTAGCAGTTAAAAGGAAATAGAATATTACCATTCCCAACCTCAGAGCATCGAGAGAGGAAATTACACAGAGTAAGTATGTGCCGCCATCTGGTGTCGACTTTGATAATTTCCGAACCTAACCACCCAAAAGTAAAGTTGAAACAACCGAAGGCAAATATAGATGATAATTACGATTATTAAAATATTTCAAAATGGAAATTTTGCATTAAAATAAATTTAGTACTATCTATCAATGTCTGCTCAGCGAAGTTCCATGTATTGAAAAAAAGTTTGGATTTGAGAGATGACGAGCCTTCAATGATAAATTTTTGAATCTTGTATGTTTATTCAGCTCAGGTGTTCCATGGCGTTTTCTATTGAATTTGGGGACTTAAGTCAGTTTTACCAGCCGCAGTTAATCCTGATTTTACTCACTGTAAGAAAATTTATTTATTAATATCTATTAATAATAAAAAGCTTCACATCGATATATATATATAACTAAATGTTTTACACTTTCCTTCGATTTCTTTTATTTTCGAGAGGGCGAAAAGAATTAAACAAATAGATCCCAATTGGGATTTTCTGGATACGCACATTTAGGGTGTCGAAGACCAGAAAGAATTTGTAAGTGATGAAAACCTTTTTGGTAGGCACTTTACACGAGGTAAGACCAGAAAGAATTTGTAAGTGATGAAAACCTTTTTGGTAGGCACTTTACACGAGGTAATCACAAAAGGAAAGAAATTTAAATCGAAATGTGAAAATAGAGCAAATATCACGCTTTTCGACAAATGCATTGTGAAGATATAATGTACAGTCGCTCAAAAAAGTATCCAAACACTATGTTTGATTGCAAAATTAAAAAAAATATATCTGGCATTGATTTTTTTAGAAATTAGTCATCTGGCAACGTGACACGAAGGTTGCCAGATGACTAATTTCTAAAAAAATCAATGCCAGATATTTTTTTTGAATTTTGCTATCAACCATAGTGTTGGGATACTTTTTAAAGCGACTGTAGGTGGTCATATTATTTCGATACTAGATCGTGTGGGCTCACTCACGGAAATATTGAGCGTGTGCAGTTACCGTTCACAGCAAACTGGAACGTGTGCAGTAACTACACACGCTCCAGTTTGCTGTGAACGGTAACTGGAGCGTGTACAGTTGCTGTACACGCTCCAGATATTTTTTCTGAATTCTGTAATCACGTGACACGAAGGTTGCCAGATGACTAATTTCTAAAAAAATCAATGCCAGATATTTTTCCTGAATTATATAATCAACCGCAGTGTTCGGATACTTTTTTGAGCAACTGTATAAACTTCTTTAATGGAAAAAAAAAATATTATCGACGAGGATGGGATTCGAACCCACGCGGGCAGAGCCCAATGGATTAGCAGTCCATCGCCTTAACCACTCGGCCACCTCGTCTGTGGCAGAGCGTCACTTCAAAGCCAATACTACAGTTAGCACGCGGGGAATGTAAAACTTGAGTTTTCCTAGTTAGAGATTTCTGAATTACTATTTATTATTAGTCAAATAATTCAAATGATATTTCGGCATTAAGGGCGATTTCGTTTAATACCGATACGAAGCATGTCAGTTGGAAAGAAACTCTCTCTCGAAGAATAAGGGAATGTGCACACTTAGAATAAGCTCCTATGTATTTTAATAAGAGTTTATTACCTGGCTACACATCATAGTGTTATGCAATCAATATAGTGCTTGGCAGTAACCTTTGATGTATTACCATTTGGAATGGAAACTTTGGTTTAACAAAACTGTTTAAAGATGATTTTACTGGAATTTCTGCTGGGGTTTTAGGAGTATAGGGGACAAAATGCGTTGTTTTTGCAGTAATATTTTTCGCCAAAGGTGGGCAAAAGTAGCCCTGGGTTACCTGAGAGGTGCTTTTTTTGTTCACAATGGGCTAAATGGCCAGGTCACAAATACCCCGAGAGGGTTGGGGATTTGGGGGAATGGGGATCCACTGTACAGCTGTGAGGAGATATGGTAGCATCTCGTCAAGGCCATCCATCATGCTCTTCAATGTGCACAGGATATAGCTCTCCCGCACACAGAACCACGGCTTTATGCCCCATTCAACGGACGGCGACCTTTTCAAGCCCATCGGTGTCCCCTATTGACCGAGGGCAGGGATGAGAATTTTGTGGAGATAAATCTGAACATTGGCCTAGGTGGGACTCGAACTTGGGAGCTGAAGATAACGAGCCTGGCGGCTGAGCCACCCCCGCCCCTGGAGAGGATTCGCATAATATTGCATCTCAAATAAGTTCAGATGTTAGTAAGTGTGAGAGCGCTGTTTGATAGTAGAATAGAGCGCCAATTTCTTTTGCATATAGAATGATCACATGCGAATTGTTCGTAACTTGAATGTTCATAATTTGAGGTCCACTTGTATTCTGTTAAGTTAAATAATAAAAAACAACTGATGTTTGAAAACCGAATAAAAACCTGAAAGTAGTAATAAAAAGATTTACAAAACGATCACAATGTTCGACGATTGATTGCCAAAGGAAAACCAATTTATTTTTATTAAGCTTCGAAACAAATGCTATAAAAAATTTGGATATTTCCATATTTCTGAATAAATTCACCAATCAAGAGGAGAGAAAACTTCATTTGCTGGAAGATTAGTCAACAACTAACTTATGAACTGAGATTTCTTAACTAAAAAAAGTAAATAAAAATTTTAAAATTAAAATACTGTAAGATAACACAAATATTTATTGGATGAGGAAAATAATATTTTTCATAGACAAGGAAATCATTTTAAGAATAATGCAGTGTGCACTCCTCTGACTTTTATCAGATTTTACGAAGTGAATGTTAACTCCTTTCCCTATAAATGCTAAAGACCTCTTATTGCTTTCAGCTGGCTATAGACCTGCTTCAGATGCTGATTTTCACAGGAATCATTCTTTGATGACTTTTATTTTTAAACATTGAATTACACTTCAAGCAGCTGTTTGCCACAGAGATCTAACAGGAGCCTGCCAGTTTAATACGCCATGGGGAAGATCTGTGCGGATGTCGAAACCTCATCAGAAAGACAACAACAAACATCCATGCCTTACCCAATGTGGGCTCACTCACGGAAATATTGATCGTGTGCAGTTACCGTTCACAGCAAACTGGATAAACAACTGTTCACAGCAAACTGTGAATATAAACTGCGGTTAATGTTCACAGCACATTGGATCGTGGGAGCTCACAAAGACCTAGATCGTGTGGGCTCACTCACGGAAATATTGAGCGTGTGCAGTTACCGTTCACAGCAAACTGGAGCGTGTGCAGTTACTGCACACGCTCCAGTTTGCTGTGAACATTAACTGGAGCGTGTACAGCTGCTGTACACGCTCCACAAAAGAGCCAGGTCGCTCTGATCAGTAGCCAAGCGTGCTAACCATTTATTACATGAAAATTCATTAAACATGTTAGTACTACTACTACTACAAGTGAGAAAGTGAAAGGCAAAATTATCGGTTTGATTGGCAGTTTTTTTTAATAAGATTAAAGAAATATTTTAATTAACCCTAGAAGCGACAGCTGTCGAATTTTCGACAGCCGAGGTAGTTAAGCACATAAGGTTACCAGTAAACGAAGAATTAATCCTAGAATCGGCAGTTGTCAAAAATGAAAAAACCTAGTGTGCAGTATCTGCTTCATAAGAACAGAGATTCTTCTTTCACATAAGGTTCCTAAGAACTACCTTGGCCTAATACCCTTATAGACGAATTCTTGACAGCTGTCGCTTCTACGTTGTTTTTTCGTTTACTGGTACTACTTATCTTAAGAAATTATGCATTGTTCAAAAATAATATTACATTATGTAAATATAATAGTAATAAATTATGTAGAAATAACAATATTACGCTTAAAAAATAACACTTGCCGAAATAATTGTAACAAAAAAAAAAAACTGAAGTAAAATGAAATAATAATGAGATGTATTTCTTTCAAAGTATGGACACTTTTTGAAAGATCTGTTTGTTGCAGGATAATTTATGATGGTTGTTTGCAGAGGGGTGAGGATATGGATTATTTTATCGTCTGAGCAAGACTATTTTTTCACAGCGGAGGTATAACTAGTAATTTTGGTGCTCTGGGCAAATAGTACGAAACGCACCCTTTTAAAATCCCCGCACAATCTTTTAAAAACAGTATTTTAAATATTTTCGCTCTCTAAATTGCAACGCTCTGGGGCACTACAGTGGTGGAAGTTTCCTGTCAGGGGCCAGTTAAGTTGCTCTTTAATGTGGTGGGGAGTTAAGTTTCATCCCTTTAGTTAAGTCTCTGGTTTTGTTTAAAAGATGAAAGCCAGTAAACAAACGACTGTCATGTTTTAGTAAAAAATACGGAAGGAATTCTAAGCTTCAATACCAAATTCTTTAATTTATTCTATATTAAGTATGGATACAATCAAAAACTTCAGTTAGGATTAACAGTTTGGGAGACACTTATTACAACTCAATACAGGTTCTGATATAATTTCAATATTTTCCAGATTTCTTCATAAACAGAGAAAGTTTTATATTGGAAGGAATTACTTTATTAAAAATCCGCTGATTAATAGAATTTCGTTTTTCGTTTTTAATAATAGAGATTGTAGTAGTGTTAGTATGTTTAGTTATTTATTTAGCAATTAGAGATTCATGTACAGAATAATGGAGATGATATATAATGATTTTATTTATTTAGTCCATCGAGTTTTCGATAATTCACAGACGAAAAGAATCTCAGTAGTTTCAAAAATGCATATTTTAGATATTGAAGGTAAAAAGTAATTGTTGTAAGTATTGAAGGTTAAAAGTAAAGAAATAGCTAAAAAACTGAATTTAATTGTGATTACCACTGAAATGTTTTTTTTATGTATTATTAAGTACGATTTTCCGAAGAATAATAGCTTAAGGATTCTGTCATTAATAGCCCACTGGCACGAATGGACTAAATGTTAAGTATTTTCTGTTCACGTGTATTTTCGTTATTATTGCTTTGTTTTTGCTGTAAAGATTTTATAGTAACAATCGTTTTTTAAAAAATAAATAAGAAGAATATTCTACGGTCTACACAGTACGTTAAGCACATATTCCAGATTGTAGTTAAAATACACACAAAATTGGGAACAGTTAAAAAAAGAACATATGATGGAAAATGCTATTTTACATAAAATTCTGTTATGTATATAGTTTCATTATCATTTTGAAGAGGTGACGTCACATTTGTTTTCTGTGGAAATGACATCATCGCATTGATTCTAGAGACTCTTTGCAGCCATTTTGTTCTTTGCAGCCATTATGTTCTGTTTCTGTGGCTTCGTGCTGATTGCGACATCAGTGTAAACAGTTTGGGAGTGGATCTACACGAGACGAACGCTGCCTCAACCACTTTAAGCCTATTATTTATGCATATACCTAGGAGGGAAGAGCCTACGAGAATAATCCATCGAAGAATCAGAGCATGACTTTGCTGGTTGTTGACTCGGTAAGTGGTCTCGACTTCAAGGAGGGAAACAAAATGCCAAGCGAAGTATTGCAGAAGACAATGGCAACACTTTGTTAGAGACTCTTACTGCTGGCAAAACATTTGTAAGGAATGAAAAAAATACTCTCTTTACTGAGTTTCTTTGCCGATTCTTGAGTTTAAGAGAGAATGTGAAATTTCTTTCTAAGGAATAAGTGTAGTAACGGTATTCTGGAAAGGATATAACATGCATAGTTTAAAATTGTCGACGAAATTTGGAAACCCACAATTTTAGAACGTTCTTTGGGTTGTTTTATCCCTGAGCCGACATATTTTCCACACAATGGGCTAAATGGTCAAAAGGGCGTAGAGAAGGTGTCTGAAGTAAATCCACTGCAGAGACATCTTAGGAGACAGTGTAAACCTTCCTTCAATTCCATCCAGCGTGTTCTTTAACCTACATAAGGGTATGGCTCTCATGAACACGGAACCACGGCTTAATGTCCCATCCAACGAATGTTTTTTTTTTTTTCCAAGCTTCGACGGTGTCTCCGTTCTCATTGAGAACAGAACGGAAGTCAGAGCAGGGAATTTTCAACGCAGGCGGGGTCTGGGGGTAAACTAGATATGTAGACCCTCCTATCTGGTTCATATCTAATTCTGAAACTGAAAAATAGTAAACACAAACAATTATTAGGGTGCTAGGGGTATAATTACCAGTGGAAGAGGTTTAGTGCTTTATCTGAAGGCACGGGGGGGGTTAATTATTAGGGGATGGATTAAATGAATTGCAATACTACGTATAGGTACAGTCGCTCAAAAAAGTATCCGAACACTATGGTTGATTGCAAAATTCGGAAAAAAATATCTGGCATTGATTTTTTTAGAAATTAGTGATCTGGCAACCTTCGTGTCACGTGATTACAGAATTTAGGAAAAATATCTGGAGCATGTGCAGCAACTGTACACGCTCCAGTTACCGTCCACAGCAAACTGGAGCGTGTGCAGTTACTGCACACGTTCCAGTTTGCTATGAACGGTAACTGCACACGCTCAATATTTCCGTGAGTGAGCCCACACGATCTAGGTCTTTGTGAGCTCACACGATCCAATGTGCTGTGAACATTAACCGCAACCGCTCCAGTTTGCCGTGAACGGTAACTGCACACGCTCCATATTCATTGCATTATATATTCATACGCATTATATATATTAAAAAATACCCGAACACTATGGTTGATTACAGAATTCAGAAAAAATATCTGGCAACGATTTTTTTAGAAATTAGTGATCTGGCAACCTTCGTGTCACGTGATTACAGAATGTTGCCAGATCAGTAATTTCTAAAAAAAATCGTTGCCAGATATTTTTTCTGAATTTTGCAATCAACCATAGTGTTCGGATACTTTTTTGAGCGACTGTATTAAAGTTCCTTTCTTGTAATTGTTTCTTCTATTTGTTGTGCATATTTTTGACATTGCTGGTTGATGCTTCTTTCTCGTAAACTAATTAATGTTCTTTTCCTTAAATTATTCCGAAAATTTGTTTTACCCTTTTTTTGGGGGGGTTGATACTCCTTTTTTTGTTAGTCAATCTAACGTGTTTTGCAGTTTGATGTTCGTATCTTTTAATTGATGTTCTGTTTGTTTATTCTGCGCTGCAAATCACCAGTGAAGAGTTTTCTCTCCATGAATGCTTCCCTGACTGGAGCCCTGAGACGGTTTCCTGAAGCAGCAGCTATTCACGAAGCAAAAAAATGCAAAGCAGCTTGGAAAACAGCAGAGGAATTCAAAGCATGTTGCTCTTTAGCGCGAATGGCAAGAAGTTTTGCAATCACATTTTCCCCCATTCGAAGTGTGTCAATCACTTCCTGAAATATACAACTTTTCGAACGAAACGAACAAGGCTTTGGGTTGCAGCTTGCGAGAGCTTCATGAATCACTCAGTCAGATGGTGCTCTTCAGTTTAGGTTGTTTTCCCTCTGAAAGGGATTTGTTTTTGCATACATTGAGCAAGGGCTCAGAGACGGTTGTGGAAGGGTTATTCGTAGACTGTGATACTCACCCGTCAAGGTCATCCAGCTTATTCTTCAACGTACACTGGTTCTCCTGCACACGCTGCCACGGCTTAACCTCTGACCCGACATAACAATCCCTTTCTAAGTCCAAAGCGTCCCATTTATCACCCAGGGCAGACGAGGATTTGGGTTGTTTGGGTTGCTTTACCTCTGAGCGGCACTTTTTTGCACACCATGGGCTACATGGCCAGGTCACATGGACCCCGAAGGCTCAGAGATGGTTGGGGGAGGGGACCCACTGGAACAGCTGTTGGGAGACAGATGGTAGTCTCCCGTCAAGGCCATTCAGCGTGTTCTTTAACGTGCACAGGATATGACTCTCTCGCACACGGGGCCACGGCTTAATGTCCCATCCGACGGACGGCGGTCTTTCCAAGTCCATCGGTGTCCCCTATTGACCGTGGGCAGGGCGGGGAATTTTGCGGAGATAAATCTCAACGCTGACCCAGCTGGGACTCGAACCTGGGAACTACAGATTACGAGCCTGGCGCGCTACCGACTGAGCCACCCCGCCCCGGGCAGACAAGGATAAAAAAAAATAAATTCCCGCTCAAGCAGCTGCTTGCCACAGAGGTCTGACAGGAGCCTGTCAGTTTATATGCCATAGTAGAAGGTCTGAGAGGATGGCAGGACCTCAGCAGAAAAATGACACATACATCCATGCCTTACCCGGGGCTCGAACCCAGGTCCCTTAGATCATTAGCCAAGCGCGGCAACCACTCGGCCACGTGATGGCGAAGAAAATTTTCAAAGAAATCCATGTCGGACTCGGACCTGGAACACCAGATGACGAGCTTGGTGCGTTACTGATTGAGCTAACAGCCAGCCAGTGAGCTCCAGAGTAGTGATCTAATGTTCTCCGGCTCCAGTGATCATTACTTGAGTTGAGGTTATTCCCCGTTGACTCCCAATTCCACCTCGGCAAGGAAGGAGACGATATCCGTCAGATGAGATGGAAGCCCCTGCGAAGATGAATCTTACCCTATGCGCAATGCATGGCCTTCAGGAGAAGTTCCCATATCTCTTATAAAAAATGTTCATTGGATCTGCTGCTCAGTAATAACTACCTCAGAAATATCAGTAATAGATACTCAGTAATAACTAATTTAAAAAAAAAATAATATAATATATTTATTCTTATTAGCCGAAACATTCTTCTAAACAATTCAAATAACTTGAAATGTATCAATTCGAATTTCGTTCATTTATGTTATCCGTAGAATTACCTCCTTAAAGTAATTCCTAGACAAGTTGGCTAAACGCATTATCGTAGTAGTTTTTTTTTTTTTTTTTTTTTTTTTTTGGGGGGGGGGGGGTGGAACTCAATCGGTAGCGCGCCAGGCTCGTAATCTGCGTTCTCAGTTTCGAGTCCAACTTGGCCAGCGTTCGGATTAACTCCTCTAACATTCACCTTTCCCTCGGTCAGAGCGAGGCGTTAAAAATTCGAAAGTCGTAATTTATATATTTATGTATTTATTCTGACTAAAGAGAACGTTAAGAAATAAACATGAAAATGGTGGACTCGGACCTGGAACATCAGATGAAGAGCTTGGTGCGCTACTGATTGAGCTAACAACCAGCCCGAGAGCTGCAGAGTAGTGAGCTTTACATCCTGTCCGCCGTCTTTAGGAAAGGGTGTAAAGCCGTGACTTTATGTGCGGGAGAGCCAAACCCTAGGCAAGTTAAAGAACACTCTGGATGGCCTTGACTCGAGGTTTCCATCTGTCTCCTAAGAACGGTCTGAGTTCTTTTCCCCCAACTCTCTCTGAGTCTTTGAAATCCTTCAGACCTAGCCATTTGGGGAAGGGGTGGCTCAGTCGGTAGCGCGCCAGGCTCGTAATCTGTAGTTCCCAGGTTCGAGTCCCAGCTGGGTCAGCGTTGAGATTTATCTCCGCAAAATTCCCCGCCCTGCCCACGGTCAGTAGGGGACACCGATGGGCTTGGAAAGGCCGCCGTCCGTCGGATGGGACGTTAAGCCGTGGCCCCGTGTGCGGGAGAGCCATACCCTGTGCACGTTAAAGAACACGCTGGATGGCCTTGACGGGAGGCTACCATCTGTCTCCCAACAGCTGTTCCAGTATGTCCCCTCCCCCAACCTTCTCTGAGCCTTCGGGGTCCATGTGACCTGGCCATTTAGCCCATGGTGTGCAAAAAAGTGCCGCTCAGAGGTAAAACAACCCAACCTAGCCATTTAGTCCATTGTGTGTAAAAAAAGTGCCACTCAGAGGAAAAATAATCCAACAGCGGTAAAACAACTCGCCAGTTCTCTACTTCATTCCAGAGAAGAGATTTTCTCGCCAGTTCTCTACTTCATATCACAGAAGCATCTTTTTTTTAGAGCGAATGCCATGGATAGGAGTGTGCCACGTGACTTGCCTGCCACCGCTCTCCTCGCCTCCATCCCCCCCCCCCGAGAGGCGCGCGGGGCTCCCAGGACGAGTTTGTCCTCCCCTCTTCCCTCTGCCTTCCCCATTGGATGCTTGGAAGTCCTGGCCTTGTACTTGATCGCCTTCTCGCTGACTGAAGGCAAGGGGTTAACTGTGCCCTGAGGACAAACAAGGCGAATGATAAGCTGATGCAACGACATAGTTGTGGTGCCACTCTTCAAAGAGCAACGTTACGTGTGCTTTAACAACGGTTAGATGAGATGACATCCTTGCTGTGCAGATTGCAACGATGCCGTTGCCCTCATCTCGTGCAACGCCTTTAAACCGCTAGATAGAAAGAAAGTTTCTTTGAAATGTTCTTTCTCCAAATGAAATTCAGTGGAATTTTATTGGTTGGAGAAGCTAACTAAGCGATAGCTTCAGGGCCTCAAGATATAAGGAGTTCAAGAAAATGTATTTCAAGATTTATTATGTAGCGATTGTAAACTTGTATTATTAGTTATAAATCAAATAATTATAACAATTTCACCATTTTCATGCTTATTTTTTAATGTTCTCTTCAGTCAGAATAAATATATAAATTACGACTTTCGAATTTTTAACGCCTCCCGTCCCGTGGCCGCGTGGTTAGAGCGCTTGGCTACTGATCTACGGGACCTGGGTTCGATCCCCGGGTAAGGCATGGATTTTCGTGTTGTTTTCTGCTGAGGGCCTGCCATCCTCTCAGATCTTCTACTATGGCTTATAAACTGACAGGCTCCTGTACAGACCTCTGTGGCAAGCAGCTGCTTGAGGGGGTATTTATTTTTTTAGGCTTGACATAGGTTAGGGCCTCAGAAGATCAAAGTCTAGCCCTAGTTTTATTTTTGAGTAAGTTTTGCGAGATTCTAAGAATCCCAAAGGTTTTTCTTTAGATTCTGTTTAGCTTCAAGGTTCAGTTGCTCTCTTTTTTTAGACAAGTTTTAGGTAAATGTTTTGGTAAGGATAGGAGATACACTGCATAGCTATTAGTAAGCTTCGTGTCTTTTTTTTAACATGCAAGAGCTCCTACACAAGAGGGAGGGTGACTCAGTCGGCAGCTTTCATCTGCAGTTCCCAGGTTCGAGTCCCCTCTGGGTCAGTGTTGAGATTTATCTGCGCAACCCCCTCCCCAATGCCCTCGGTCAGGGGGGACATTGTTGGGCTTGGAAAGGCACCGTTCGTCAGATGTGATGTAAAGTCGTGGCCCCGTGTGCGGGAGAGCCATACCTTGTGCCCGTCGAAGAACACGCCAGATGGTCTTGATGGAGGCTACCATATGCTCTCCTAACAGCTGTCCAGTGGGCCTCCTTCCCCCAAACTTTTCTCAGCCATCGGGGTCCTTGTGACCTGGCCATTTAGCCTGTTGTATGGAAAAAAGCTCCTCTCAGAGGTGAAACAGCCCAATCCGTCCTATACAAGTCCTGCACAGGGTCATGGCTTAATGTCCCATCCGACGGATGGTGGCCTTCTATCAACGAGATGAAAGCAGGGTTAGCAGAGAAAATCTCAATGCAGGCATATTTTGGGACTCGAACCTGAGAACATCATGTTAAGATCCTGGCGCACAACTGATTGAGCCATTGTCCTTATTGGTTGTGAAATATCCCACTGTTTCCATCCGCTAATGTTGTAAGTTGATTTCGTGGTAGGAGACAAAGTGCTTCCTGATAACTAGAAAACAAAAGCCAATTAAAAAAGGGAATTTATGCCAATATATATTTATTACCAGTCTGCCAGGCACGTTGTCTGTGGGTAATGTAGACGCAGAAACCTTTCGAAAATTAAGAGTTAAGGAACAGTATTTATATTTGGATTTTCCAATTGGAAGACAAATTACTTTAAAATCTAATAAACAGAGTCTTACTGTTGATTAGTTTTAAGATGTTAAATGCTTGGTGCAAATATGTGATAAATGTGCAGCTGATGTGAAAATAACATTTTCAGTGTCTTTAACCAGGACGAGTTTTAGCCGCTTGGTGCAAACTGTAAGAATCATATTTGTTTTCTGTTCTTTGTTATTTTCTGTTATAATTTGCTATACAATTTGAGAAAAAGAAAAAGTATTTGATGATTTTTTTTGCCCACATTATTATATATACCTTACAAGCAGGGCATTAAGGATTATTAAGACCTATATCATATTCCTTCTCTCCATCATAATTAATGTTTGTTTTGGAATCAACCGAAATTTTGCTAGTGCAACCTCCCACTCGGAAATATATTCTGGATAAGTGACGGCATTAACAGTGATCAGGTGACTTCAATGTGAGTGAGAAATTCAGAAATATAAATAAAATGCTTTTAATTGTAAATATGTTGCAGAGCAACGATTTTCAAAATTGTGTTCTGTTTAACAATTCTATATTAATTAGCAAAACTAATTCTGCAGTTAGTGTTCCCATAAGAGCACGGAGGGATGGATAGGATTGAGACAAAGATTCGTCATGGTGGGACGGAGTATAGATATGAGATTCTTGCGCTTTGCCTTGTACGGTGTTTAAAACGACCAAAGTCTTATTTTCGTATTAAGTGAAATGCTATTTTCCTCATTATGAAGGGGCGGGGATGGCTCAGTCGGTAGCGCGCCAGGCTCGTAATCTGTAGTTCCCAGGTTCGAGTCCCAGCTGGGTCAGCATTGAGATTTATTTCCGCAAAATTCCCCGCCCTGCCCACGGTCAGTAGAGGACACCGATGGGCTTGGAAAGGCCGCCGTCCGTCGGATGGGACGTTAAGCCGTGGCCCCGTGTGCGGGAGAGCCATACCCTGTGCACGTTAAAGAACACGCTGGATGGCCTTGACGGGAGGCTACCATCTGTCTCCCAACAGCTGTTCCAGTGGGTCCCCTCCCCCAACCTTCTCTGAGCCTTCGGGGTCCATGTGACCTGGCCATTTAGCCCATGGTGTGCAAAAAAGTGCCGCTCAGAGGTAAAACAACCGAACACTATATAACACCTTCTACGAGAAGTTGCTCGGGATTGGTGGAAAAATATTTTAAGCTGTAAGTGCGAACTATCCACCGAGTAATTATTGAAATGTTGCAAAAAATCGAATATTTTTATCGCCATCCGGGCCACCCTAATATTGCGGCCTCCCTGAAAAATGTGCCAGTACGCCCTTAAAATGGGGAGTATTTTATTTACAAGTATTTGAAGATTTCATCTTCTCATGCTAAGCACCTGTCTTCTTGCTCTATGATTACATAAAATTATTAGCTGAAGAAGATGAAAAAAATCCTGCAATTATGAGAGAAAGAGAGTAGGGGGCGGGGGTGGCTCAGTCGGTAGCGCGCCAGGCTCGTAATCTGTAGTTCCCAGGTTCGAGTCCCAGCTGGGTCAGCGTTGAGATTTATCTCCGCAAAATTCCCCGCCCTGCCCACGGTCAGTAGGGGACACCGATGGGCTTGGAAAGGCTGCCGTCGTTAAGCCGTGGCCCCGTGTGCGGGAGGGCCATACCCTGTGCATGTTAAAGAACACGCTGGATGGCCTTGACGGGGGGCTACCATCTGTCTCCCAACAGCTGTTCCAGTGGGTCCCCTCCCCCAACCTTCTCTGAGCCTTCGGGGTCCATGTGACCTGGCCATTTAGCCCATGGTGTGCAAAAAAGTGCCGCTCAGAGGTAAAACAACCCAACCCACCTGTCTTCTGCGTAATGCACTCCTCAATACAAGGTGGACGTCTGATATCATCAGCATCCACGGTCGCTGCATAGAAGCAAGGGCGCCTCGTGATGCTTGCAGAAGGGCGCTCCTTCTTAAAGTCTTTTGGCTATTAGTAAGTGTGATGGATGCTCTTTCAGCGCTGAATTATGCTGCTGAATTTTGAGCAAAATTAAAAAAAAAACCGGGGATTTGATTTGTTCTCCCAATTGGTATTTTTATGTTCGAAACAGGAAAATGCCATTGAAGCAATTAACAGAGGAATTCTTGCTTTGGAACCTGGTGACTTCTGCCCCCCGAGGGCGATGAGAGTCATTGCCTCTCATCCCTTCTTCTTCTCTGTTTCACCGATCGTTTATAGGCTGTGAAAATTGTCGGGCACAAAAGAGTCAGTGATGGGTTGGGTTGTTTTACCTCTGAGCGGCACTTTTTTGCCCACCATGGTGGGCAAAAAAGTGGCCAGGTCACATGGCCAGGTCACATGGACCCCGAAGGCTCAGAGAAGGTTGGGGGAGGGGGCCCACTGGAACAGCTGTTGGGAGACAGATGGTAGCCTCCCGTCAAGGCCATCCAGCGTGTTCTTTAACGTGCACAGGGTATGGCTCTCCCACACACGGGGCCACGGCTTAACGTCCCATCCGACGGACGGCGGCCTTTCCAAGCCCATCGGTGTACCCTACTGACCGTGGGCAAGGCGGGGAATTTTGCGGAGATAAATCTCAACGCTGACCCAGCTGGGACTCGAACCTGGGAACTACAGATTACGAGCCTGGCGCGCTACCGACTGAGCCACCCCCGCCCCCAGTCAGTGATGTAGACGAGCGAAGTTTAAAACCTGAACGATGAAGTTTATTTGCTACCAACTACTCATCATTTGGAACTCCAAAGCTCATTATTTCACCCAACACTACGCATGCACCGAGGGGATGTTCAAAGAGATGGATGAATGGAAGCTAGCATATATTGATCAATTCCTTTCACTTGCGAATGCTGATCTCTGCCTTCCTTTCCTGAAATATTGCTGCATGTTGCGGCCTCCCTGGAATGAACTCCCCAATGCGAAGGAGGCATTAATACCATTAGACCGCGTTGAAATGAATAGTTCTTTTGTTTCTTTTTCCGTCGATATACGGGGCGGGGGTGGCTCAGTCGGTAGTGCGCCAGGCTCGTAATCTGTAGTTCCCAGGTTCGAGTCCCAGCTGGGTCAATGTTGAGATTTATCTCCGCAAAATTCACCGCCCTGCCCACGGTCAGTAGGCCTGGTCAGTACCCTGCCCACGGTCAGTAGGGGACACCGATGGGCTTGGAAAGGCCGCCGTCCGTCGGATGGGACGTTAAGCCGTGGCACCGTGTGCGGGAGAGCCATACCCTGTGCACGTTAAAGAACACGCTGGATGGCCTTGACGGGGGGCTACCATTTGTCTCCCAACCAGTTCAATTTGTTCCAGTGGGTCCCCTCCCCCAACTTTCTCTGAGCTTTCGGGGTCCATGTGACCTGGCCATTTAACTCATGGTGTGCAAAAAAGTGCCGCTCAGAGGTAAAACAACTCAACCCGTCGATATACGTTGAAGAAAAAGCGCTTGCTAACAGATTCTCATTAAACTCAGATCCCTGTGTGTGAAACTCAGTATCAACATCTGCTTGTTATAAATCCCTATAGCCTGTCGTTAGGAATGACAGAGTCGTAATCGTTACCTGGGTTTTACAACCCGTTTGAGAAACGAGAATTTCACTTCCCTTATAGCAAAGAGATCACTCCAAAGTGACTTCTTTCTTGTCATTTCGTCCCTGTTACGGGAAGAGAACTCAAGTGCCACTCACATCTGGAAACACTTCTTTTCCGATTTCCTTCCTATGTCTTGGTTACTGATCTTCAGGTCACCATGGAGGACAAATGCCCGTCGGGTTAGTTCAGAACAAGGGTCGGGACTCTTTTGTGGCTGAAGAGGTAAAAAAAAAACCCAAAAAATTTTAAGAGCTTCATATAATAATCTTTATTTTGTCAAGAGCCATAACGAAAATGAAAAGAATGTGAACTTAAAAAATTTAAAAAATACCTATCTTCCTATAAGGTCCTAAAAATAGAAAATAAAGCTGAAGCATTTCGACGGTGCAATCAGTCACTGAGTGCGTATTCACTTCAAAGGAAGATAGGGCGCTGATTTACCTACTGAACAGGGGGCGGGGATGGCTCAGTCGGTAGCGAGTCAGGCTCGTAATCTGTAGTTTCCAGGTTCGAGTCCCAGCTGGGTCAGCGTTGAGATTTATCTCCGCAAAATTCCCCGCCCTGCCCACGGTCAGTAGGGGACACCGATGGGCTTGGAAAGGCTGCCGTCCGTCGGATGGGATGTTAAGCCGTGGCCCCGTGTGCGGGAGAGACATACCCTGTGCACGTTAAAGAACACGCTGGATGGCCTTGACGGGAGGCTACCATCTGTCTCCCAACAGCTGTTCCAGTGGGTCCCCTCCCCCAATCTTCTCTGAGCCCTCGGGGTCCATGTGTGACTTCGCCATTTATCCCATAATGTTCAAAAAAAAGTGCCGCTCAGAGGTAAAACAACCCAACAACAACCTACTGAACAAGATTGCCGGATCCCTATCTTTCTCCGAAATGAATACGAACTCAGTGATTGATTGCACTGTCGATATGCTTTAGGTTTATATTGTACTTTTTAGGGCCCTACAGGAAGATATTTTTAAAATTTTTAAATTACTAAAAACGTCTATCTTCAAAATCTTTCCTTCGATATATGACTCATAAACATCGAGCACATTGACCACCCTTTTGGATTCGGGTTTGAGGTAGCCCATGACATTGGAGACGTCACGAGCAGCCTTTAATTTAAGATACGACTCCTTGAAGTCGACCTCCGCGAAAATCCACTCTTCCCCATTTTATCAGGGGGGAATAGTGGGGGCAAAATTCGAAATAGTTTACGACCGTCATTAGACGAGCTTTCATTTACCATCTGACTCGTAACAGTAGTCCCTCGCGTTCGGTAGATATAGTCGAACGACTTTCACATTCCCCGTTTTATAGATGGGGAAGAAAGCATAGGGGTTCAATTTTTTTATAGCTTACGACACTCCCCGCGTCACAAGTTTTCATTTGGCACATGAATCATTAAATTCTCCGTCGCGTTCCAAAGATATGGTGGGACAACTTTCTGTCAAATCCACAAACCGATCAACGGACAAATGTCAAGGATATAGGAAGGTATAGGAAGATAGGTAATAATAAAAATACAACAGATTATTAATAAAAAAAATAAAATCATAATGCATAATTTTAATACAGGAAAATTCGAATGTGTATAATAAAATTATTAGAAAGACTTGTAAAAAAAATCTTCCATTCTTCAGCAATGCCTTTTAAGTCTTTTCTTTGGACAACTTCAAATTTAAAAGTATATTTAGAGCATTTGAATGGCATCAGTGCTTATCTTCAATCTGCTCCGGTAATTGCTTTACAATGAAAATCATTTAAGAATTTCTTTTTTCACAGCTTAATGCTGAACCAAAAGGCGGGTTTTGCAATGATCCGGAGAAGCCGGTTCTCGACCCTTGCTCCAAAGCCTCCTACTAATTACCGGGATCTGGACAGCTCATCAGCGAAAGGAGGAAACTTGACAAAGCATAAAGAGTGAATGTTTTAACTTTTGTTAAAATTTAGGCACAAATTTTCAGTTAAAATCCTGTAAACGAAAACAATTTATTTTTTAACATTTCATCAATGCATCACGAAATCAAACAATACAAAATTAATTTTTGATTTTTTAAAAAAAAGGAAAAGTGCATCAATCCGTTTAATTTCAATATTAAAAATTTATTATTGGTGTCCCATTCTGACCAAGAGCGTGTGAGGTGCCAATTTTCCCTTACTCATATCATCCTGACTGAGAGCGTGTGAGGTGCCAATTTTCCCTTACTCATATCATCCTGACTGAGAGCGTGTGAGGTGCCAATTTTCCCTTACTCCTATTATCCTGACTGAGAGCATGTGAGGTGCCAATTTTCCCTTACTCCTATTTTCCTGACAGAGAGCGTGTGAGGTGTCAATTTTCCCTTACTCCTATTTTCCTGACTGAGAGCGTGTGAGGTGCCAATTTTTCCTTACTCCTATTATCCTGACTGAGAGCGTGTGAGGGCCAATTTTCCCTTACTCCTATTATCATGACTGAGAGCGTATGAGGTGCCAATTTTCCCTTACTCCTATTTTCCTGACTGAGAGCGTGTGAGGTGCCAATTTTTCCTTACTCCTATTATCCTGACTGAGAGCGTGTGAGGTGTCAATTTTCCCTTACTCCTATTATCATGACTGAGAGCGTATGAGGTGCCAATTTTCCCTTACTCCTATTTTCCTGACTGAGAGCGTGTGAGGTACCAATTTTCCCGTACTCCTATTATCCTGACTGAGAGCGTATGAGGCTGCCAATTTTCCGAGAGCAGAGCTTGCCACAGTGGTCTGAATTGGAACTGGAAACTTCAGATTACTGGCCATACTTTTCCGTTGAAGCAGATTTATTTCTCCCGAACCCTTGCCATCACTCCTGACTGCTCCTCTCTTTATGAACATCCCACGTGGTTGTTACTCCTCTTCGTATGTTGGTGGCGGTGTTGCCACCGTTCATTTCTCAATGACCATAAATATTTGCTATTTTTTGACCTCCATTCCGGTTATTAAAATTCTGCAAAGGTAGAAGAACATGCTCCATCTTAGGTTCAGGCCTGGCTATATTTCTTGCAATGGTGAAAGAATGCGAGTTGTTTAAATGGGCTTGTATTTACATAAAGCCATGTCTCATGTGAAAACACGAGAACGCCTGGACAAACTAGGATTAGCTTCTGAATTCCTCTGTCCTGTGCATTGCATATTGATAAAAATATACAATTTTTTGTTAACCGGTGTCGTACTGATGGGGGCAGTAGAAGAGGGGGGGGGGGTACTTGGTCTTGTCTGCAATTTTCAGGAGCGCAAATTTCATGAGCCATAAACAACTTTTCTCAGAATGTAGCTAGAAGTAATGAGTCAAAAAAAGAATTCAATGAACGGATCTGGTGGCCGAGTGCGCTTGGCTATTTCATCTAAGGGACCTGGGTTCGGGTCTCGGGTAAGGCATGGTTGTTTTTTCCGAAGTCCTGCCATCCTCTCAGACCTTATACTATGGCGTATAAACTGACAGGCTCCTGTCAGACCTCTGTTGCAAGCAGCTGCTTGACGGGTGTTCATGTTTTTCATTTATGGGTTTGATGATTAAGTGGGAAAAGGGGTGCATTTTATTTTGTTTGTCCTATGATACAGACTCCCTAAACACGCTCCTGAAATGAATGTGTGGGAACGTTTATTACATAATATAAAAAAAAAATAAATAAATACTCCCTCAAGCAGCTGCTTGCCACAAGAGGTCTGACAGGAGCCTGTCGGTTTAGTTAGCCGCAATAGAAGATCTGAGAGGATGGCAGGACCTCAGCAGAAAAACGACACATGCATCCATGCCTTAATAACTCTGAAATCGTCTCGTGAAGCTCTCTCATTTATATTAAACAAATTCTCTGTGTAAGTTTCAGTTGGAGGATGAATTTAATCGAACCGTTAAACAACCAAAAAAAGGGGCGGTTGTGGCTCAGTCGGTAGCGCGCCAGGCTCGTAATCTGTAGTTCCCAGGTTCGAGTCCCAGCTGGGTCAGCGTTGAGATTTATCTCCGCAAAATTCCCCGCCCTGCCCACGGTCAGTAGGGGACACCGATGGGCTTGGAAAGGCCGCCGTCCGTCGGATGGGACGTTAAGCCGTGGCCCCGTGTGTGGGAGAGCCATACCCTGTGCACGTTAAAGAACACGCTGGATGGCCTTGACGGGAGGCTACCATCTGTCTCCCAACAGCTGTTCCAGTGGGTCCCCTCCCCCAACCTTCTCTGAGCCTTCGGGATCCATGTGACCTGGCCATTTAGCCCATGGTGTGCAAAAAAGTGCCGCTCAGAGGTAAAACAACCAAAAAAAAGAAAAACGACAGTCTCGCAATCGCCAACAACAACCATTCAGTAGTTTATAACAAAAACTTGTTGATTAACTTTATGATTCAGTTTTGTTGCACGTTGTATATATTTCGCTCAACTATCAATTTTCCTGAGGCTGTTAAAGCAAAATCAGCATTTCGAGGTTTACAAAATTAGAGGTCTTCATGTATACAAATCAAACTACTTGCCAGAAGGATTTCGCTTTTGATGAAACAAGTTCTGGATTTTATAAAAACCGGAAAGTGCATCTTTGCAAAAATAAAATGCATCGACGCAACACACAACATACATGAGTATGAAAAAAGTTTTAAAGAACAAACAACCATTTATTTTCTAAAACAATTATGGTTTTATTTTTAAGGCACAACATTTTCTGCCGGGGGCACTCTTTGAGAAATCACTGGACCAACTAGTATCCATATTGTCAGTTTTTTCAATACAACGTGCATCAAGCTAATATTCATTTTCTGTTTATCGTTGAATCGAGCGTAAGCCTAACATTTGATTCTGTTCCATCTTTGCTTTCGAACATTTTGATTTTCGGTAAAATTTGTATAAAAGCCGCCATAGGGAGCTTTACATCTGTCTCCAGGTATATACTCTTAACTATTAATTTAGCTAAAGTTAATGACATTTTAATATCGTTTTCGGAAAAAAAAACAAGATAATATTTTCACTTTGTCGTCTGTCTGCCTGTATCGTCTGTAGATAGTCATTTTTTTTTATCTTTAGAGAAAAAAATCTTTTTGTGTTAGATAGGTATCGATGAAATTCCAAATTTCTAGCACAAACAGATCGTTCAAAAATTTTAATTCAAACTTTCCGTCCAATTCGAACAAAACATTGATTTTTTTAGAAATTAGTGATCTGTCAACCTTCGTGTCACGTGATTACAGAATTCAGGAAAAATATCTGGAGCGTGTACAGCAACTGTACACGCTCCAGTTACCGTTCACAGCAAACTGGAGCGTGTGCAATTACTGCACACGCTCCAGTTTGCTGTGAACGGTAACTGCACACGCTCAATATTTCCGTGAGTGAGCCCACACGATCAGCCAAAAGTTTAAATTGCGCCCTCTACTGGTGGAGAAAGTTGAAAATTACAAGATTTTGAACGATCTGTTTGTGTTAGAAATTTGGAATTTGGGTGCTGGAAAAAGGTTTGCATTGACAACAATAAGTTGCAACCTAACTCCCAGGGGAATAGCTAAATGAGTTATTATGATTCACATTTTAAAACTCCTTAGATTTAATTTACATCTTTAGAAGCATTAAATGTGGAAAATCAGAAACTTTTAACGAATATTGCAAGTGGTTCATTTATGACAGAAATTTTGGTAATAAGAGTGTCATGAGATATTTCACTGACAGCAATAATCTGCCCACATTTTTCGGAGGGGTGTGAAAAAAAAGCAACTTTTTTTCATTTTAAGTAATAAAAATAATACTTTCTATGTTGTATAAATGTTAATAAAATATTATTATTTGCATTGTTCCATCATCCATTAGTTCGAATTAAAACTTTCAAAGAATGCAAAAGTCAACGAATGAAATACAGTAAATAAAAATAAATAAATACCCCCTCAAGCAGCTGCTTGCCACAGAGATCTGACAGGAGCCTGTCAGTTTATATGCCAGAGTAGAAGGTCTGAGAGGATGGCAGGACCTCAGCAGAAAACAACACGAACATCCATGCCTTATCCGTGGCTCGAACCCAGGTCCCTTAGATCAATAGCCAAGCGTGCTAAGGCGTCAGTTATTGTGATCACATAATGTTATGCCTATTAGAATCAGTCTTTTTATTATTATTAATCCTTTTATTTCTCTTATGCAAAATTTTACAAACAATTTTGAGAGCTCAGAAGAGCATTCTCGTGCTTGAGCTTCCCATAATTTATACAGAAAATTTCTTTCAAGGAATGTAATTACCGTGAATCAGGGACGGATCTGGGCCTGCTATGATCAAAAATCAAAATTTAACAAGAAAAAGACATTGCAATAAACTGTCGTGCTTGCATGAGATACTTTTACATCATTAAGATCTAATAAAAAGTTTTTCAAATGCTTACAAGATGAATGATACAAGTTTTGATGATGTTTCGGATTAAGAGGAGAAATTTTCCAACTAAGCAGAAATATTAATGTCCGAACTTTTCTTTATGATGGCAAATTTTATAAATTTTATTTTCATATTGTTTTAAATCATAAGAGTTAGAAATAGAGAATTATAAAATCGAATTACGATGAACGAGAACCAACTGTTTGTGGTTTCGATAGATGATGACATAAATGGTCGGAGTGATGAAGTTTGACAATTTTCGAAAGGGTGACGAAAATCTTTATTAAATAGTTTTACTCTTATAATTCTTTATTTCTAGGTTAATAAAAAAAACACTTTTTATCATGATATAAAAAACCGTGCTCGGGGGACTTAAGTGAGCCCTCTGCCCTGGTACAGTCGCTCAAAAAGGTATCCGAACACTATGGTTGATTACAAAATTCAGAAAAAATATCTGGCATTGATTTTTTTAGAAATTAGTCATCTGGCAACCTTCGTGTCACGTGATTACAGAATTCAGGGCTCCAGTTACCGTTCACAGCAAACTGGAGCGTGTGCAGTTACTGCATACGCTCCAGTTTGCTGTGAACGGTAACTGCACACGCTCAATATTTCCGTGAGTGAGCCCACACGATCTAGGTCTTTGTGAGCTCACACGATCCAATGTGCTGTGAACATTAATCGCAACCGCTCCAGTTTGCTGTGAACGGTAACTGCACACGCTCCATATTCATTGCATTATATATTCATACGCATTATATATATTAAAAAATATCCGAACACTATGGTTGATTACAGAATTCAGAAAAAATATCTGGCATTGATTTTTTTAGAAATTAGTCATCTGGCAACCTTTGTGTCACGTGACGCGAAGGTTGCCAGATGACTAATTTCTAAAAAAATCAATGCCAGATATTTTTTCTGAATTTTGCAATCAACCATAGTGCTCTGATACTTTTTTGAGCGACTGTACTCTTCGGCGGGAATAATATATCTACGAACGATGCGTTCTGGTGCGTTCCGGTTCAGTCCAGTGACTATCCACATTGCGTTCCCCTTGGTTTTTCTCTTGCTTTAGGCCTATTGTCCTCTTTGATTAGGAAAGGCCTGTGCGTTGTTCTGAGAAAGACATCGTGAACCCACGCAAAGGAAATATCTCGCTCATAAAAAGACACGTTAAATGAAAGGCATAGTGTAATGAAGCAATATCCAACGAGGAAGTTGTTTTCGACCAAAGCCAACGAAAGTAAATTGGCGATCTTTTTTCTATGTTGGAAATCTCTTCGAGACGAATGCACACAAGTCGTTTGAGCCAAGGACTTTTGCCTGTGCTTTTCCCAAATATGACGCTCCACCCACAGAAGGGTCATAAACCTTCATCAACGCAAATAAAAATCCGATAACCATCTTGTTGGCGTCAAACAACCTTTATCTGACAAAAAAGAGGGGTTCTCTTTGAAACTGTAACAGCATTTTCCTCGGGTATGTCGGTGCACATTTTTGCGGCTAGTTATGAAGCAGTAGGAGGCGATAAGGTGTCAGCACGCTTCGGCCGACATGCGTCGGGAGAGTTCGTTGAGCAATTGCTTTTCTCCGTGGGCGGATGGCACAGATAGCATGACTCTTTTTAGATAAAAGATGTAAACAACGGTTGCAAATGACTCTGTCACTCTAGAAGCTTCAGCCTTTATCTATTTATTTGCTGTTCACTGTAGAAGATTTTGTCGCTAGCTCTTTGTTACTCAGATCCCATCGAAGCGGAGGGATCTGCTTTCTCTGTATACTGCTAAATGCATGCTTTGTACAATTAGAATGGGTTGAAAAAGCTTTTGATATTTTGTACTGAACTGGATAGACTTTAAAGAAGCATAACAAAACATCAGTGTGCTTACATGTGATGGGGAATTAGTCAGGTAAAAAATGCTTTAAGGATGAACAAAGCATTTTCATATGCTGTTTTATGTGATTTAGATATTCAGTATTTTAGCTTGAAGATAAAAAAAAAACTTTTTGCATTTTGCAGGTGCTGTAAAATATTAAAGGGATTTTTAAAAAAATTTCCCATAAAGTTGAGAAATGAAAAAACTCTATTCTCTTTGAAAGCGAGTTTCTATATTCGCCAAAGGTGACTGGAATTTTTTAATTAATTAAGAACTTGTGAAATTTAAGCAAGTGAAAGTTTTTCGTCAATGAAGCCAACAGAATCCTACTTCGTTAGCGCTTCCCTTCCAATGTTAATATAAATAGTGCATTTCGGGTATTTCAAAACTATTTGAAAAAACTTATTTCGCATAAGAAACAAATTATTTTTTCCATCCTATAATCATTTTTTTTCTTTTTTGATTAGTAATACGGTATTAATGAACACAAATCCTAAAAATTGACAATATCCTTCTTCATTTCCATATAGTCCTCGTTTAGTGTCCCAATATTATCCGCAGATGAACTCTTTATTTCTTTCGAACACCGAACTAAAGTTTCTCAGTAAACTATCCAATTTCATTCTCAGTTTAGTCCATTTCCAAAGGATGTTGCACTCAACTTTCGCAATGGATTGCACTTCGGTGGGTTTCACATCCCAATTTCATTGTCCAAGTGGTCTAGACCCACGATTTGCTAAGTGCATTTTTTTTTTATGAATGGCTGCTTGCCATTATGTCACAACACAGTTTTTTCCCCTTTCAGATGTTATTTTCTTACTTTCGATGTGTATTGATACTGAAAAGTTTTCCTATGAACCTGGATTACGTACGAAACAGAATTTTAAATGAATGCTATAATCTATTAATATATATATACGATGTGTAAGAAACGAATGCAAGTATTCAAGATTGGGAATATTCAACTTTAATTTTTTCTCAAAGTAAAAGATTAACAATCTCTTCCCGTTAACTTTTCTTTAAAATGTTCGAACAATAGGATGGATCTTTTTTAAATTCGCTCGGTAACTTAATTGGATTGGACTCCCCCCCCCCAAACTAAACCCACTGGGATGGACTCTTACCCTCTTCGTTTTTTTTATTCAGGGCGTGTCTCTGATCTATTATTACATTTGATGATAGGAGTCTTTTTTTTTGCCTTCATACCACCAAGAACACTACTTTGCTATAAAATTCAGAAAAAATATCTGGCATTGATTTTTTTTAGAAATTAGTGATCTGGCAACCTTCGTGTCACGTGATTACAGAATTCAGGAAAAATATCTGGAGCGTGTGCAGCAACTGTACACGCTCCAGTTACCGTTCACAGCAAACTGGAGCGTGTGCAGTTCAGTTTGCTGTGAACGGTAACTGCACACGCTCAATATTTCCGTGAGTGAGCCCACACGATCTAGTATCAAAATAATATGACCACCTACAGTCGCTCAAAAAAGTATCCGAACACCATGGTTGATTGCAAAATTCAGAAAAAATATCTGGCATTGATTTTTTTAGAAATTAGTGATCTGGCAACCTTCGTGTCACGTGATTACAGAATTCAGGAAAAATATCTGAAGCGTGTACAGCTCTGTACACCCTCCAGTTACCGTTCAAAGCAAACTGGAGCGTGTGCAATTACTGCACACGCTCCAGTTTGCTGTGAACGGTAACTGCACACGCTCAATACTTCCGTGAGTGAACCCACACGATCTAGGTCTTTGTGAGCTCACACGATCCAATGTGCTGTGAACATTAACCGCAACCGCTCCAGTTTGCTGTGAACGGTAACTGGAGCGTGTGCAGTTGCTGTACACGCTCCAGATATTTTTCCTGAATTCTGTAATCACGTGACATGAAGGTTGCCAGATCACTAATTTCTAAAAAAATCAATGCCACATATTTTTTCTGAATTTTGCAATCAACCATAGTGTTCGGATACTTTTTTGAGCGACTGTACATAGTTGTCTCGCTCCGTGGTACGCTCCTTCCATTGGAAGTTTTTGGATATGCTACCGGGAAAATTATGTATAGGATATATTCATTCTTAGATTCATCCCTAAAAGTAGCAGTCTGGATTCAGTTCTTTAAGCATAACAAAAAAAAGGCAGAAAGAAAAATTCAGGTAGCTTTCTTTCAAACCGTTCCCTTTCTCTTGACCTCATTTAAAAAGATTAAAGAGGCGCTTTTTGAGGTAGCGGGCAATGGGAAAGGAAATAAAGATTCGGCTCATCATTAGTTGCAGTTCATTTTGGATGACAGATTCAGGCTTTAATGGTTGAGTCCGGGAGATCTTCCAAAGGCCATGTTTTGTCGTTACTTTATCACTGGATAGAAGCCAAGGGAGCAGAGCTATGGTCAGTGCATCTGAAGACAACGACAGATGAAGATAAAATGCCGGCAGAGAGACAGGAATCATCTCCCGAAGCTGGAAAGAGAAACGTAATTTTGGAAATGAGTGATGCACTCATTTGTTATTAAAGATATTCGATAGACGGGCTTGCTTGCTATTGCAGAAGTCTTTGCGGGGAAAAAGAGGAAAAGAAATGGTTTGACTTCGGAACAAAAAATTAGGGGGAAAAACGGGAGTGGAGCACGGAGGGGGGGTGACTCGAACAAATTGGTACGTCGTTCCGGTATATTTTTTTAGACTGCAACAATTGCTTTGTCAACTTCTCAAACCAATAAACAAATAGCACCAAAAAGCCAAACTTTATGTACAGTCGCTCAAAAAAGTATCCGAACACCATGGTTGATTACAGACTTCAGAAAAAATATCTGGCACGATTTCTTTAGAAATTAGTGATCTGGCAACTTTCGTGTCACGTGACACGAAGGTTGCCAGATGACTAATTTCTAAAAAACTCAATGCCAGATATTTTTTCTGAATTTTGCAATCAACCATAGTGTTCGGAAATTTTTTAATATATATATATATAATGCGTATAAATATATAATGCAATGAACATGGAGCGTGTGCAGTTATCGTTCACAGCAAACTGGAGCGGTTGCGGTTAATGTTCACAGCACATTGGATCGTGTGAGCTCACAAAGACCTAGATCGTGTGGGCTCACTCACGGAAATATTGAGCGTGTGCAGTTACCGTTCACAGCAAACTGGAGCGGTTCCGGTTAATGTTCACAGCACATTGGATCGTGTGAGCTCACAAAGACCTAGATCGTGTGGGCTCACTCACGGAAATATTGAGCGTGTGCAGTTACCGTTCACAGCAAACTGGAGCGGTTGCGATTAATGTTCACAGCGCATTGGATCGTGTGAGCTCACAAAGACCTAGATCGTGTGGGCTCACTCACGGAAATATTGAGAGTGTGCAGTTACCGTTCACAGCAAACTGGAGCGGTAGCGGTTAATGTTCACAGCACATTGGATCGTGTGAGCTCACAAAGACCTAGATCGTGTGGGCTCACTCACGGAAATATTGAGCGTGTGCAGTTACCGTTCACAGCAAACTGGAGCGTGTGCAGTTACTGCACACGCTCCAGTTTGCTGTGAACGGTAACTGGAGCATGTACAGTTGCTGTACACTTTCTAGATACTTTTCCTGAATTCTGTAATCACCTGACACGAAGATTGCCAGATGACTAATTTCTAAAAAAATCATTGCCAGATATTTTTTCTGAAGTCTGTAATCAACCATGGTGTTCGGATACTTTTTTGAGCGACTGTACTAGGTTCCAGTTCTCTTTGAGTTGAGGATTTCCTCCGGTCCTCCTGCTTCGCCTTCGCTGAGAAAGCGAATGCATCTAAGGGATTGAAAAAGTCGCTCTCCATCAGGTGGGATGAGTGCCAGCCTAAGACTTAGTATTACCCTAGGCGAACTTACTTCTGCCGCCCCCGAGTAAATTTCCTTTCTGCAGTCCCCCAGAAAATTTGCTTTTCCACTTCAAGTTACCATTAACGATCGTAACATTTTCTTTTTATCTCAAACGATCTTTTTCTTTTTGTGGCTTTAACTGATTATTTAACTGATTGCATTTTTCTACCTCCACATTTGAGAGAAAGTGTCAGCTAAATCATTAGTAACAGAGTTTTAAAATTGCTTTGCTCGGAAGTTATGTAAAGACCTCAGCACTTTCACTTTATGTTCATGGCACTTTCCTTTTGAGTTGAAATCAGAGCAAACCCATCCAATTAGTGGCATGTCCCCCCTTCAAATTTGTCCACCCACCCCAAGCAGAATGCTTTTATGTCTTCCCTGGATGACGAGGCCAGTGGAACGACGTTTTAGGGGAGTTGTTGTTTGGCTTGTTTTACATCTGAGCGGAACTTTTTTGCACACAATGGGCTAAATGACCAGGTCACAAGGACCCGAAGGCTCGGAGAAGGTTGGGGGAGGTGACCAACTGGAACAGCTGTTGGGAGACAGATGGTAGCCTCCCGTCAAGGCCATCCAGCGTGTTCTTTAACGAGCACAGCGTACGGCTCTCTCGCACACGGAGCCACGGCTTAAAGTCCCATCCGACGGACGGTGACCTTTTCAAGCCCATCGGTGTCCTCTATGACCGCGAGCAGGGCGGGGAATTTTGCGGAGATAAATCTCAACGCTGACCCAGCTGGGACTCGAACCTGGGAACTGCAGATTACGAGCCTGGTGCACTACCGACTGAGCCCCCCCCCCCGCCCCTGTTTTAGGGGAGGAGAGGGTGATGGGTATCAGAAATGGAACTTGTTTCAGGTGCTTTAACTTTATAATGTTTTTATTTTATAATATAAAGGACTTAATATTAAAGAGTTTTGTATGCTCTTTGTAAGCAATTTCACTAATTCAAAGAATTAATAGACTGTTAGAGGAAGTACATTAAACTATTTATTAAAAAATCCAAAGTAACATGAAAATTTTACGTAGTAATGCAAGTATTTATTTAAGCTGCCGCTTTCAGTAGAGTTTACATCTTGAAACTTGCATTTCTATTGTAAATTACAGAATAAATTTATCTTTAAATTAATGTTTGTTAAAAGTGTTTTATTATGTTAAAAAAGGTCAATTTTTCTCATTTATTTTAAGTTAAATATTAGGAGGGGGGGTCTGCAGCCATCTGTTCCCCCTATATTCCTACGCCGCTGAATTGGACATTAAACTGTCTCTAAATGAATTTAATTTAAAATTAGTTTTTATAAATTTTTTTAAATAAATGTTTACTTATTCCAAATTTACGGTCGCAAATTTCATATCTAATCTGAAATTGATACAAGATTTATGAAAAAGAAATTTAAAATTAAAGTTTATTAAATCGGAAACCGAAATTATGAGAGTTGAAAATGATTGCAGTGAATATGCAAATTTCTAAAATTTGTTGGCGAGTCCTCAGTGTTGGGAAAATTGGCCATTGCTACTGCGAGCAAAAAAAAAGAAAAAATATGACATTGGAAGCGAAATGAAGAACTTGAAAATGGAAGCAAAATCAAAAGAGGGTCAGAAGTATAAAAAGAACTATTTCGACAAAATTTGTTTCGCTCAGCTTACAAAAAACTTCAGACACCGACTTTATTAATGGGCGAACCAACTGAAAGAGGGGTCTTGAGAGCATTACTAAAAGGAGAAGCAAGCAGAACGAAAACATCTGCTGCAAGACGGAATGAAAACCACTTCTTGCAGTTTTTTTTTATGTCTCGGTTTGTAAGTGGTCTGGGAAAAGTATGTCTCATGGGATGCAAGTCTTCGTTCGTAGAAAGCAGAAAATGTGAGTGTTTGTACAGTCGCTCAAAAAAGTATCCGAACACTGTGGTTGATTGCAAAATTCAGAAAAAATATCTGGCATTGATTTTTTTAGAAATTAGTCATCTGGCAACCTTCGTGTCACGTGATTACAGAATTCAGGAAAAATATCTGGAGCGTGTACAGCAACTGTACACGTTCCAGATATTTTTCTGGAGCGTGTACAGTTGCAGTACAGTTGCGTGCACAGTACCGTTCACAGCAAACTGGAGCGTGTACAGTTACTGCACAGGCTCCAGTTTGCTGTGAACGGTAACTGCACACGCTCAATATTTCCGTGAGTGAGCCCACACGATCTATATGACCACCTACAGTCGCTCAAAAAAGTATCCGAACACTATGGTTCATTACAGAATTCAGAAAAAATATCTGGCAACGATTTTTTTAGAAATTGGAGATCTGGCAACCTTCGTGTCACGTGACACGAAGGTTGCCAGATGACTAATTTCTAAAAAAATCAATGCCAGATATTTTTTCTGAATTTTGCAATCAACCATAGTGTTCGGATACTTTTTTGAGCGACTGTACGAAGCCTTTCCTAGGAGAATTAAATAAGTTATTTTTTTAGCAACCAGAGTTGGCTGCAGTGAGCAGCTAAAGCAGACGATAGCCAAAATTAAATTACGGAAAGTAAAAAAAAATTCTTAAAATATATTTCGTTTTTTATTAAATATTTTAAATATTACTTTACAAAAAAATTTGAATGATATCGTTTTATTTCAAAATTTAGTTATTATTTTCATATTTGATTTCTTGTAACAATAATTTGTTCTGCGCATGATAAAGGCAACCTTCGTGTCGTGACACGAAGGTCCCATGAATCACGTGACACGAAGGTTGCCAGATCAATAATTTCTAAAAAAAATTGTTGCCAGATATTTTTTCTGAACTCGGTAAACAACCATAGTGTTCGGATACTTTTTTGAGCGACTGTAGGTGGTCATATTATTTTGATACTAGATCGTGTGGGCTCACTCACGGAAATATTGAGCGTGTGCAGTTACCGTTCACAGCAAACTGGAGCGTGTGCAGTAACTGCACACGCTCCAGTTTGCTGTGAACGATAACTGGAGCGTGTACAGTTGCTGTACACGCTCCAGATATTTTTCCTGAATTCTGTAATCACGTGACACGAAGGTTGCCAGATCACTAATTTCTTTAAAAAAATCGTTGCCAGATATTTTTTCTGAATTCTGTAATCAACCATAGTGTTCGGATATTTTTTAATATATATATAATGCGTATGAATATATAATGCAATGAATATGGAGCGTGTGCAGTTACCGTTCACAGCAAACTGGAGCGGTTGCGGTTAATGTTCACAGCACATTGGATCGTGTGAGCTCACAAAGACCTAGATCGTGTGGGCTCACTCACGGAAATATTGAGCGTGTGCAGTTACCGTTCACAGCAAACTGGAGCGGTTGCGGTTAATGTTCACAGCACATTGGATCGTGTGAGCTCACAAAGACCTAGATCGTGTGGGCTCACTCACGGAAATATTGAGCGTGTGCAGTTACCGTTCACAGCAAACTGGAGCGGTTGCGGTTAATGTTCACAGCACATTGGATCGTGTGAGCTCACAAAGACCTGGATCGTGCGGGCTCACTCACGGAAATATTGAGCGTGAGGAGTTACTGTTCACAGCAAACTGGAGCGTGTGCAGTAACTGCACACGCTCCAGTTTGCAGTGAACGGTAACTGGAGTGTGTACAGTTGCTGTACACGCTCCAGATATTTTTCCTGAATTCTGTAATCACGTGACACGAAGGTTGCCAGATGACTAATTTCTAAAAAATCAGTGCTAGATATTTTTTCTGAATTCTGCAATCAACCATAGTTTCGGATACTTTTTTGAGCGACTGTACATCATTATTTCAGGTTTAAATGATAATCAATAAAAGACCTTTTGTTGGAAAGAATTACGTAAACTAAGATCTGCACCAAAGCTGGGAGAGATAGACTTTAGTGGAAGAGAAATTGAAGCTCTCTATCTCCAGTTTCAAAGGCATTTTGAACTTGAGCTTCATGACGTAGGTCTGTGTAATGGACCAACGCATACGCATCATAGTATTATGGCAAATGAGTTTTGTGTTACATCGTGTTTATTTACTGTCGTCATTTTACAATGCAAAGGGCACATTTTAATTGCATACGGTTTTAGCTGATTTAACGCAGAACTCGAATCGTTTGAATCAAAGTTTCCTTGTTGCTGAGTGTGTGCTGTTTTACCTCTGAGCGGCACTTTTTTTGCACACAATGGGCTAAATGGCCAGGTCACATGGACCCCGTAGGCTCAGAGAAGGTTGGGGGAGGGGACCCACTGGAACATCTGTTGGGAGACAGATGGTAGCCTCCCGTCAAGGCCATCCAGTGTGTTCTTTAACGTGCACAGGGTATGGCTCTCCCGCACACGGGGGCCACGGCTTAACGTCCCATCCGACGGACGGTGGCCTTTCCAAGCCCATCGGTGTCCCCTACTGACCGTGCGCAGGGCGGGGAATTTTGCGGAGATAAATCTCAACGTTGACCCAGCGGGACTCGAACCTGGGAACTACCGATTACGAGCCTGGCGCGCTACCGACTGAGCCACCCTCGCCCCTCAGTCTTTATGACAGCAAACGAAATGACCGAGCATTAAAGACAATGTTTCTAGTGTTTCTGTCCAATTGTTATTTTTGTTTCATGTTAATCAAAAAGAGAAACATTCTGTCATCGCTCTTCTGACGCACTCCCGGCATCGTTAACTCATCTGTATCAGATCTCTCCTGCCGAGATGTAATGTACAATGCCATAGAGCTTCCCTTCTTAATAGACCCACAGATTTACCTCCTGCAGAGACAGACGACTCCCGATGACCTTCTCGTAAGGGTCAATGGAGCACTTGCCCACTTCTCTCGTCAGGTCAGTGGCCGCAAGTAGATCGACAGCACGGCGGTTTGCCCTGACAGTGTGCGCGAGAAAGGAAGTGGCGCGTGACGCAGCTTTATAGCGTCGCGCCTGAGTGCAGCACGGGCGCTGTAGGTCAGTGTTGGTGTCTAGTCTAATGTAGGCAGAATATGGAACACAAGAGGCAGCAGAAGATGTGGCGAAGTTAGAGCAGAAAGTCGGGTAATTACCCACACTTAGTGACGTCGCTTGTCTTGCTCTGGAAATCGCCGAGGAATAGAATCCGAAGCGAAAAATCCAAACAGAAATAGTAGTGGTCGTTGTTTGACAAGAGATTTCCGAATTCCAGCACAGATCATAGTTCGCGTCATCGATGATGTTTATTGGTTTTGGTTGTCATAAAGCATTCATTTAGAACTTCTAAATGGTTTGTGGCAACGGCAATATAACCGTAAATAAACTGTGCAAATCATGGAGGTAGGAAGAGGGGTTGGGTTGGGTTGTTTTACCTCTGAGCGGCACTTTTTTTGCATACCATGGGCTAAATGGCCAGGTCACATGGACCCCGAAGGCTCAGAGAAGGTTGGGGGTTGGGTTGGGTTGTTTTACCTCTGAGCGGCACTTTTTTGCACACCATGGGCTAAATGGAAAGGTCACATGGACCCCGAAGGCTCAGAGAAGGTTGGGGGTTGGGTTGGGTTGTTTTACCTCTGAGCGGCACTTTTTTGCACACCATGGGCTAAATGGCCAGGTCACATGGACCCCGAAGGCTCAGAGAAGGTTGGGGGAGGGGACCCACTGGAACAGCTGTTGGGAGACAGATGGTAGCCTCCCGTCAAGGCCATCCAGCGTGTTCTTTAACATGCACAGGGTATGGATCTCCCACACACGGGGCCACGGCTTAACGTCCCATCCGACGGACGGCGGCCTTTCCAAGCACATCGGTGTCCCCTACTGACCGTGGGCAGGGCGGGGAATTTTGCGGAGATAAATCTCAACGCTGACCCAGCTGGGACTCGAATCTGGGAACTACAGATTACGAGCCTGACGCGCTACCGACTGACCCACCCCCGCCCCTTAGGAAGAGGGGCAGGCGCCCTTACTATCAGTTAGCATAGTTGGCTAGCGTAGCCGAAACTGTCATGTTACTCCTATCCAGAGTCGGACTGAAAGGTCATAGCATATGTGAGGATTTTGTAAGAATACTGGCAAAATTAAATCGTAGTATTTCCTAATAATAGTAGTAGTATTATTAGGTACACGTGAATCTACCCTTTTTTAATTCTTTTTTGTGTTGGAATGCGTTTACGTAAACTGTAGTTGAACACCATGATCAAATTTGTCTGTGGTTTTTAAAATCAGTTGTTGAGGTCCATAGTGGACGTGTACCAAATAAAAGCAATTGAAAAATAATACCCTACAGGCCAAAAAAGGGGTGAGGGGATTTTTCAAACCATCAGTAATTTTAGCAATATATATATAGCAGTACTTTCCAATATAATTAAAATAACGAAAAGTTTAAAAATCTCGGGAAAAAAAACTTTATTTCAACTTCTTACCAATGAAATGCTATCCCTTTTATCTATTTTGCATGTTAATTTCTGCAGGAATATGCCATAGAATAGCCAACGTTTTTGTACAATCTCTCGTTCTTTAACATAGGGGGCAGGGGTGGCTCAGTCGGTAGCGCGCCAGGCTCGTAATCTGTAGTTCCCAGGTTCGAGTCCCAGCTGGGTCAGCGTTGAGATTTATCTCCGCAAAATTTCCCGCCCTGCCCACGGTCAGTAGGGGACAACAATGGGCTTGTAAAGGCCGCCGTCCGTCGGATGGGACGTTAAGCCGTGGTTCCGTGTGCGGGAGAGCCATACCCTGTGCACGTTAAAGAACACGCTGGATGGCCTTGACGGGAGACTACCATCTGTCTCCCATCAGCTGTTCCAGTGGGTCCCCTCTCCCAACCTTCTCTGAGCCTTCGAGGTCCATGTGACCTGGCCATTTAGCCCATGGTGTGCAAAAAAGTGCCGCTCAGAGGTAAAACAACCCAACTGACGAACTGAGAAACAGTAGCTTGGTTTTTGAAAAGGAGCTAAAATGTGACAACTTCATCTTTTTTGTGTGTAACAAACGCATTGATTGAGAAAAAGGAAATATCGATTGATGCAGTGAATGAACTCTTATGTAAAATAACACCATAACTTTAGCGATGCAATTCAGATGTAATGCAAAGTAGCACTGATGAAATGCAGTCGACTTGGAAGATCTACTTCACGAAGTCTATAAAGGTTTTATTTAAATTACGAGAGTCGACATTCACGAACGTCATCGATATCCGCAGACCGGGTCACTTTTTATATATGGACGAAAAAATACATTATCCGTGACCACGGTTAATGATTCTGAGCAGAACGATTGCAACTGAATCGGGGGTACGAACAAAAATCATAATAAAAGGACGGCTTACGTTGATAGATGTCGAAACTCATGAATTGTAAGCAGAGATTGTAAACGTTGGTTTTTGATTTTTGAGAATCATTCAAATATCTCCAAGTTATGTCAGCAGAGGGCGAAGGTTGAAGCTCCGTAAATATCATTTTTCAAAAATGTCAGTTTTGCATTTTATGAGTTTGAAAGCAGTGTCCCGTGGCCGAGTGGTCAGCGCGCTTGGCTACTGATCTACGGGACCTGGGTTCGAGCCCCGGGTGAGGCATGGCTGTTTGTGTCGTTTTTCTGCTGAGGGCCTGCCATCCTCTCAGATCTTCTACTGTGGCATATAAACTGACAAGCTCCTGTCAGACCTCTGTGGCAAGCAGCTGCTTGAGGGGGTATTTATTTATATGTATAACATTTAACAAAAGCAATGCCAGTTATTAGAAGATATCTCAGAAGTTAATTAAAACTCTTAAATAACAATTATTATTTTAAACAATTCAATAAAATTAACGTACAATTCAAAAGTTTTTAAAACCAGTTATTTCAATATTCGTCGTTTTTCTATAAGTTCCTTATCACTGGCATCGCTGATCGATATTCCTGCTTCGTAATATTTATCATCAGCCAGCGGCTGCTTTCGAATACTAAACAAATATTGTTGAAACTAGAAATTTAGATTTGAATGCGATCTTTAATCAAGGATTTTATCCTTGATTTTTTTTTGTCATTGTGGCCGAGTGGTTAGCGCGCTTGGCTACTGATCTACGGGACCTGGGTTCGAGCCCCGGGTAAGGCATGGATATTCGTGTTGTTTTCTGCTGAGGTCCTGCCATCCTCTCAGACCATGGAGGTAGGAAGATAAGAGGAGGAGCCCTAAGCACTTGAAAATGATGCTTCGGCGACTGCGCGGCAGCCATGTTGTTCTATTCAAAACATTGATCAGTAGTATAGGTGAGTAACGAAGTGTTGCGCTATAAAAATTTAATTTTTTTTCGACATTTGTATTACGGCAGCCTGTTCAGCTTACGGCTGCACGAATCGCCCTTCAGAAAAGATACCAGGAATTACCTTTCATCGGTAAGTTTGTCATTTTTATAAAAGTTTAAATAATTATATAATGATACAAGCAACTTCGTGTTGAAATTACGCCGCTATGAAATCGGTTTTATTTCGAGTTACAAACCTCGATTCTTCACCAGATTTTTTTTTTATTTTCTTCGGATTGTACTCAGTGATAAATGGGAAGATGTACTTCTTATATTGATTGATTGATTGATTTTACGTTAGACTCATTTGAGAATTCCTTCTGCAGGCTTTCTCAGTTAAAAAATTTTGTTGACTGTAATTGAATATTAGTGTGTATTCTATTTAATGGATGATGAATTTACATACTTTTAAATGGAGGTGATTAAAATATCAAGGAGTTTCTTTTTTGTTTTTTATTTTATTTTAGGTATTAGATATTAGGTTTTGTTTTAGATATTATTTTGTTTAAATGTTTCAGTGTTTAAATTCCTCTCTCTTCATGATTTAATAAGTTCAGTGTAAGAAGGGAAAAGTAAATTACAATAAAGTATTTTCATAAGGTGAGAAATATAATCTTTCTTGTTTTTTTAAATTTGGATAGCATTTAAGGGTTTTGTTTAAATGCCCCGTTTTTTTCTTAGATTGGAGTCTTATATTTTTGAATTTCTTTTTAATTTAATGTATATGGTGTAAATTGTCATAGGTGAGTGACAGCGATCATTAGTTAGGGCGAAAATTTTTCAAATTGTTTAAATAATTTTAGTTAAAAGAGGAGAGGAGAGTGTAATGCTTTTCTCCTTTTCGTTAATAGGAGAGAAGGAGAAAATGAAAAAGAAAAAAAAGGAGAAATAGGAGTTTTCTCCTTTTCGTTTCTTCTGATAGGGTTCTAATTGTCCCTTTTCAGGTGAATACTGAATTTATTTAATTCTGTATGGATTTCAAATAGAGCGAGTTTATTGCTTCTAGTTATTTTATTTTTACTTTGGTTGAGGGGTAGGTTAGGCGTACATGAAGATAGGTATGAGAGACTGAGGAGTCAGGCACTGAGATGTCGGGTTCAAGCCATTGTCTGGAACGTTGCCTTTTTTTTTTTAAATGGATATTATATTCCCTTCACCCTGTTGATATATTTTTTTTTTCTTTTTCTTATATTGTTTTAATTTTTTATTATTTTTGCTTAGTATAATTTTTAGTTGCTTTTTTTTTCATATAGATTTTTCAGATATTATTTTGAAATTTTCCTTTGTGGCTGAGGAAGGATGTATTTCAATCCTTATGAGATTTTTTTTTGAGAGATTGTAATAATTGTGTATTTTGTATTGATTGTTAACTCTGGTTGAGGGAGGAGAATGAGCATGAGATGGGGGAGAGATGTGATGCAGAGGGTACAAACATAGAGCTGGTGGGTTCGAGCCACCATCTGGGGCGTTTTTTTGTATAAGTGTATATATTTTTTTAGTTCTTTTTTTTACATCTTATACTATTGGCTTTAATTAGTTTTGTTAAGCAAATTTTTTTGTGGAATGAGAATTTTTTTAACGTAAAACAGCTATTTTCTGAATCTTACAAATGTGATTTTTTTTGCAGTTTAAATGCTGCTATTGCATATAATGTTTAGTGTTTTATCCATAAAATGTGTTCTACTGTTTTCAGTGCAGTAAAAATAAACTTTCAAAATCTGGTAATTGTTTGTTATTGTCGTATTCAACGAAATACATAAATAGTTGTGCTATACAGTAATTCTGTATTGAAATATTCATTGCCCTGAAAAAAACAATATAAATTCCAAATAGCTTAAATGGGCTTTCTCTTAGTCGTAAAAAAATAATCTCCCCGTATATAACGCACAGTAAAATTGAGTATAACACGTGAAAAGTAGGCTTGATTGCAGCGGCAGACGGTTTGTTTTGAATGCAACAATATGGATACCGCCCTGCTGCCTAAGCATCATTTTCCTTGGACAGGGAAAGCGCGTTAGGGCCTCTCCTTATCTTCCTACCTCCATGTCTCAGACCTTCTACTATGGCATATAAACTGACAGGCTCCTGTCAGACCTCTGTGGCAAGCAGCTGCTTGAGGAGGTATTTATTTATTTTTTTATTACAGTCAGTGGCATACCCAAAAAGGGGGAAAGGGTTTAAAACTCCCCCCCCCCCCCTCCATTAGGTGGTTTAACTTTGCAACTAATGATGAGGTTAGGCAAAGGAGTCTGCAACCTCCTTTAAGCAGCATATTGTGCAGACAGAGACTCCGCTGGTTTGGCCATGTTGCCCGTATGGATAATTATAGATTGGCGAATAGGGTTATGAACAGTGTGCCTAGAGGCCTCAGAAGGAGGGGGAGACCTAGGATGCGGTGGGCAGACAATGTCAAACAGGACCTTGTTAGAATTGGTGTACAGTGGCCGGATGCAGCAGATGTAGCTCAGGACAGATATGCTTGGAGAATTAAACTGCGCGGTCTGGTTGGACCTCCGTAGCCAATGGCTGCTTGAGGATGATGATGATGATTAGGCTGAGTCTGCACTAAAGCCACATTAGTGTAATGTGGCTTCAGTGTCAGACGTCATCAGTGGGCTGTTCTTTGAGGAGGCTACACCTAAAGGTTCAGTGTGGTGTACTGTGATAGGTGCCCATTACTGTGCTTTTCTGCAGCACCATGCGTTCCCACTCTCTAGGAACGGAAGTCCGGAGACCACAGTGTTTATGCAAGATAGTGCACCCCATATATTAGTCAGAGGAAAAGCAATTGCTGCGTACAACTTTCAGTGATGAGCCCTTAATTTCTCGAAACTTTTCTCAGGCCTGGCCACCACACTCACCGGACCTTAATCCTCGTGATCTCTGTCTCTTGGTCTATCTCAAAGACTGGGTCTATCGTGGTGGCATGTGGTTGCCTGCTGATCCGAAGAGGAAGTGATCAACATCAGCAGCGACACTAATCAACCATGGCCCATGCAGGCCTTCGTTTCTCGCGCATTCTCTGCATCGATGGAGAGCATATTGAGTGGTTTCTGTAACAGGCTTTAGTTAATCCAGAGCTTGCGTGAACCCAATAAACATCGTTTTCTCACCTGTACTTTTTTTTCTTGTGTTTGCAGCGCCAGTTTTCCCCTTGGTGACCCCAGTTGGAACTATTTTTTTCCTCGCTAAATCGCTTCCAAATGTTCTCATTAAGCTACTTACCAGTTTTTGCGGCTCTATTTCCAGATTCAGGGAAACTTATTTTATAAACACCTTGTTATTAAGTGTTCCTTATCTTAGACTTTGAAATGGTGTGCGATATTATATAGCTCACTAAAGTCAATGAAACAAATTAAGACTTTTTAAGGAAATGTGCAATTCAGTTGCATTATTTTCAAGATAATAAATACATAAATGAAAATGCACTCCAACCACGAAAAAAGTGATGATGCAAAAAAAAAACTCTCTTTAAGAGATAATTTTTTTAATTATTCGGTTTGGTCGTAGGACTGGACCATTGGTTCCGAAGTGTTGACGTCGTTCAACTTTTCTGTTTTTTCATCCGACATCGTCGAGGCTGGTGAGCCAATCTGGAAGGATCTCGTGCAGCTAACGACCTCGTGGGGCAGCAACAGTGGGCTGCAAACGAATGATGACTCTGGGTGCGATGCAGATGTTATCCGGAGGGAGAAAAACTCTTAACGACGGAGATCATCTCTTCTGTAGAAGGAAGAATCATGCCTCAGCTGAAGAATATGGGAAATGTCGGACGCATGGCAAAATGTCGAACCGACTTGGGAGATTGGTAACTATGTTGAAAAAGCAAAATTTAGATAGGATACGAATCATTTTGAAGGCTGACTTGACTAGGGAAACTTTTATAACTGGAAAAGAGGATATTTACGTAACTGGAGCTAAATAGTTGGGTTGGGTTGTTTTACCTCTGAGCAGCACTTTTTTGCACACCATGGGCTAAATGGCCAGGTCACATGGACCCCGAAGGCTCAGAGAAGGTTGGGGGAGGGGACCCACTGGAACAGCTGTTGGGAGACAGATGGTAGCCTCCCGTCAAGGCCATCCAGCGTGTTCTTTAACGTGCACAGGGTATGGCTCTCCCGCACACGGGGCCACGGCTTAACGTCCCATCCGACGGACGGCGGCCTTTCCAAGCCCATCGGTGTCCCCTACTGACCGTGGGCAGGGCGGGGAATTTTGCGGAGATAAATCTCAACGCTGACCCAGCTGGGACTCGAACCTGGGAACTACAGATTACGAGCCTGGCGCGCTACCGACTGAGCCACCCCCACCCCCACCTCTGTGGCAAGCAGCTGCTTGAGGGAGTATTTATTTATTTTTTTTGTATTTGTCGTTAAAAATTTCTTTTCCAAGGTAGGGTATTTTGAATCAACGTGAAAGTCTCTCAAATATCCATGGTAACATGTGTAGCTAGTCTCGTTTCTTCAGGTGACAATCTGAATCCTATTGAAGATCCCGAGTCAACTGATGCAATGCCCGCAATTAATTTTCCAATTTTATCATTGACGCAATAAGAGTTTGTACTTGGCACTATCGCACTCAGAATTCGCAACTTTCGATCTTTTTCCCAGTGTCCATGACAGATGACATTTGCAACTAACGTAAACGTCACGTGATCACGCGAGGTCAAAAATGATCGTCGCCACCTCTTTGGGTACGGTCACACAAAATGCAGTCTAGCGTTATGAACATTTCCGTGCTTCGTAGCGTCTTAGAACTAAACCATTTAAGAAAAAAAATCTAATTACAAAACCATGTCCATGTGTTGCTGCATACGATCCAGTTTGCCGTGAGGCCACCTCCGTTGTTGGTAATGATTTTGCTTTAAGCGCCAGAAGGTATGGAAATGTTTATAACGCTAAACAGCGTTCTCTGTGGCCGTATCCTTCGAATCTTTCTCCCAATGAGTACTGCTGTTTCGTGCCTATCAGTCTCCCCTGCTACTGCAGGGGGTGGGCTTTGCGGTCCGTGAGACATTATCAGCGAATGTGTCGGTGCATCTGGAGAAACGGGTTTCAAAGTGCGAAAAATGGCAATAATACGTTATCAGAAGACTGATTAGATAAGAGCAGAAGTTTGGAATGGGTTCATATTCACCTTGTTTCCACTTCAACGTTATGACATTCGTCAAAGGACTTGGGAAGTGCTTTATTCGCTTCCTTGGCTTGCGCTTGGGGTGCTTAACGGAGTTCTGTCTTCCGCAAGAGATTGATTTATGTGCTCGGAATGGCATCATTTACGAATAAAATTCCGTTTTTTCTGTGGGTGCACTTTTCGTCTTGTTCTCGTATCAAAGTGGTAACCACTAATTCATTCATTTCGTTGTCATTTTTTTTCCTGTTAATCGTTTTGGCAAATGCTCTCTTCTAATAGTAAAAATAAAATGCAATTGAAAGAAAACTAATTTTGGATTATTAACTATTGTAGTCAAATTCAAGCTATGCCAGCAGACAGGTGTATGAGCAAAATTTTGTATAAGTTGAATTTTTGTAATGAATTTTTTTCGGGGGGTGGCAAAAACGCAACTTTGATGTTCATAATTTAGATGTTTTGACCGCTAATTATTTAAATAAATTCAGATCTCACGTTTGGAGTTATGTCTTGTAAATAATAGAAGGAAAACCACTAGACATTGGCTTTAGGACAAATCTCGTCTAGGCCATCCAGTGTGTTCTTAAAATGCAATATCTCCGCAAAATTCTCCGCTCTGCCCATGGTCAGTAGGGGACACCGATGGGCTTGGAAAGGCCGCCGTCCGTCGGATGGGACGTTAAGCCGTGGCGCCGTGTGCGGGAGAACCATACCCTGTGCACGTTAAAGAACACGCTGGATGGCCTTGACGGGAGGCTACCATCTGTCTCCCAGCAGCTGTTCCAGTGGGTCCCCTCCCCCAACCTTCTCTGAGCCTTCGGGGTCCATGTGACCTGGCCATTTAGCCCATGGTGTGCAAAAAAGTGCCACTCAGAGGTAAAACAACCCAACCCAACTTAAAATGCAAAGGGTATAGTTCTCCCTCATTTGATGTAACGAGTAAACATCCCGTTTGATGGACTGAAATGTTTCTAAATCTCTCTGTTCCTTTCTCATCTAGGACAATTAGGAAAGAAATCTCATTTCAAGAAGAGTGTCGACTCGAACCTGGGGACGAAAGGTAACGAGATTGGTATTCTACTGATTAATCCAACTCCTGTTTATTCATCAGTCAAATCACAATGTTAATTTTTTATCTAAATCCGTGTATTAAAATGCCTATTTTTAAAACAGAACAATTAGACATTTGAAAATAGTAAAAATCTTCAAATTCATACATCATTTGTTTTAAACATTAGAAATTTATTTTCTTTGAGACTCTCCGCCTGTTCACTTCTTTATAATAAACATTTAACCCAGCATTAGACAAAACTGATCTGAAACTTGAAGTGATATTTATTAACCCAAAACCTCATGTAACATTCAAACCTCAACAAATTAAACACATCGCCACGATTAACATCTTAACCTTAACACGAGCCCTAAGAAATTTTAGCATTTTTTAACCGAAAGCAACTTTTAACCTTTAATCAAAACAAGATATCTAGTAACATCGGACTTAAAGAATAAGGAACCTCAAGAATCTCTTAAACGAAACGTGGAATCTTTAGCATAATTAAACCCAAGCCACCTTGACCTGAAGCCATGAAAAATGAAGTACAATATTCCTCTAAAGCATAACGTCTCTTAAGTGTGCACAGTTGAACTGCGACCCCAGCAATCACGCATTTTATTATAACACCGAAAATTAAACTGTCTACTTCTTGAAAGAAAATGAAAGCCGTTCTCTCCCTTTGACGTTCTGCGAAGCGACTGAACCATGTTTTGACAGATTGTATGGCTCCGTTCCCCTCATTCTTCATCTTGCAGAGCTTTTCCTTCTGCCTCGTCTTGACTTCGTCTCATTCCATGCAGCGGGGTTCTTTTGATTAATGAACGAAGTTCTTTTCCTTCCATTGACATTGCATTATCTATGGCCGAGCATCCATCACTTGTCTGCTTCTGATGTGACAGGTAAAGGGAATCCTAAGGAAGCGCTGAACACCTGGAGCTGTATGAAGTTCCGATTGATTGATTTGCTTGCTCTGCACTTTAATATTTAGAGAATGCAACTTATCTGGATTTGTCGTGTGGCTGTAAAGTTTGGAGGAGGAAGTCTCGACTAGAAAGATAAAACAGAGGAGGTGTTGTCAAAGTGATGGATTTGAAAATGACATAATTCTTTCTCGGAGTTTCGTGCTCATCACTCTGAACAATGTTTCACCAGTCTCTTATTGCTTCCTGGATTTGAAGCTCGGCCAGTCAGCGTTCTTTGAAACAAAGAGAAATGTTTATCCATGTGAGCATATCGGAGGGTGGGCATCTTTAAGGATACATTTCAAGGATTCCTTCTTGGTTTGGAATATGTTGACAGACGTGATCGATGCTAGTTTATTCTTTCTGTCGATAGACAGAGATTATGTGGGAAGTTAGGGAGAACAACCAGAGCCATCTGCAGTCACGGTCCGTAACGAAAGTGAAATTGATCGCCCCCGCGGAAAAGAAAAAACAACACAAAAACACATTTTGCTTTTGAAATATTACAGCATTGTTGACGTACCCCTTAACTGCTGCCCCCCTCCAGTGCTGACTTCGCGTTCCCTAACCATCTGTTTCAGCGTGAGAGGGGCCGGGGTGGCTCAGTCGGTAACGCGCCAGGCTCGTAATCTGTAGTTCCCAAGTTCGAGTCCCAGCTGGGTCAGCGTTGAGATTTATCTCCGCAAAATTCCGCGCCCTGCCTACGGTCAGTAGGGGACACCGATGGGCTTGGAAAAGCTGCCGTCCGTCGGATGGGACGTTAAGCCGTGGCCCCGTGTGCGGGAGAGTCATACCCTGTGCACGTTAAAGAACACGCTGGATGGCCTTGACGGGAGGCTACCATCTGTCTCCCAACAGCTGTTCCAGTGGGTCCCCTCCCCCAACCTTCTCTGAGCCTTCGGGGTCCATGTGACCTGGCCATTTAGCCCCTATTATAAATATTATATATAAGGCACCTATTATGTTTCAGCGTGATTATCTCTTGATAATAACATCAAGAAAATGTTGTATATGGATTGTTTTACTTCTAAGAGGTATTTGTACACACAAAGGAGTAAATGGCCATGTCATAAGGACCCCAAAGGCTCAGGGCTTGTTAAGGAAAGGGGACCCACTAAGTATCTGGAAGACTTACGTCAAGACATTCCAGTGCATTCTTCAACGTGCGCAGGGATAGCTCTCTTGTGCACGGAACAAGGTTTAACTTTTCATCTGATGGACGACGATCTTTTGCGTTCTTTTCACTGAGTGGAGATTAGCGGAAACGATCTCAACGCACATTTTGACCTAACTCTAATCAGTTGGAGGCATTAATGGGTGTGTATCACACCTGGAGCTCCATCATGCCAGCAAATGATCTATGATCTATAAAATTGGTAAACGTTATAGCAACAGCTTAATATAAAGATATTTACAGATAATGTCTCCGTGAAAACTGGCGTTGGCTATTGGCTTATGACTTCTCATTACAAACATACGTGAGAGGTTGTTTAACAGGCTTCGTCTTATACGAAAGTAATATCGACTCTTCGTGAAATTAATATTTACCAGGAGCGACCACAGTTTCAGGTCAGCTCATCAAATCAGCGCCACTCGATCTGCTTGATCTCGGCTAATGGACATCCGGGGCTCTTCTAAACAGTTCTCCAGTTTCTTCGGGACGGTCGTTTCGTCTTTCACTTGACCTCCGATCCGAGATGAAAGGAATCATGGACCAAAGCAGACGATCACTAACGATCAGGGACAATCAAGCCATCTCGCTAATTGCAGCAAAGACACATCAGCCACAAATATGTGGGAAAGGAGATAATTTCACAGAAAGAGTTGCATTTTGCACAGAGCAAGGCCAAATAAAATATATACATAAAAATGATTAAAAAAAAAATACATCAGAATAGCATCAAAACCAGATCACCAAATTCTTTTTTTTCCACTAAGATACAATCTTCTCGTAGTTAGATAGCTGAGGAATGATCCACTGATTATCTGTGATCAGAATCTTACTAAGGATGCCAGGGTGTTTTTAATGTGTATAGGAAGGGTTAAGGTTTTTGTACAACTGAACCAGAGATGGTTCACTTCACGTTGGGTTGGGTTGTTTTACCTCTGAGCGGCACTTTTTTGCACACCATGGGCTAAATGGCCAGGTCACATGGACTCCGAAGGCTCAGAGAAGGTTGGGTGGGGACCCACTGGAACAGCTGTTGGGAGACAGATGGTAGCCTCCCGTCAAGGCCATCCAGCGTGTTCTTTAACGTGCACAGGGTATGGCTCTCCCGCACACGGGGCCACGGCTTAACGTCCCATCCGACGGACGGCGGCCTTTCCAAGCCCATCGGTGTCCCCTACTGACCGTGGGCAGGGCGGGGAATTTTGCGGAGATAAATCTCAACGCTGACCCAGCTGGGACTCGAACCTGGGAACAACAGATTACGAGCCTGGCGCGCTACCGACTAAGCCACCCCCGCCCCACCTGAACATGGGACCACAGCTTTACATTCTATCCGACGGACGCCGGCAGCAATTCCAAGCTTAGCGGTGAACACTTTTGATGGGAGTGGGTTTAGGAGAGAGAAATATTAGCGCTGGCACAAATGGGACTCGAACCTGAGAACTGCAGATTATTAGCGTGGTGCGCTACCGATTGAACCGCCCCTAAAAGCGAATGGAAAATTCTGAAACTATTTCGAAGTAATTACGGAAGGCATGTAGAAATTCATTGATTGAATTAAAAGAAACGTAAAGATCTTTAAATGATTTATTTTTAAAAATTTGCTTCTATCTGTAAAGCAAAAAGCGTTTAATGTTTTTTTTTTGCAACACCATGCATATGCATATTTACAAAGCTTCACGAAAAAATTCCGTGTTCAGAGGCTAACCAAAATCGAATTTACATAACCTTTAAAGGTAACAGCCGTCCCGTGGTCGAGTGGTTAGCACGCTTGGCTACTGATCTAAAGGATCTGGGTTCGAGCCCCGGGTAAGGCATGGGTGTATGTGTCGTTTTTCTGCTGAGGTCCTGCCATCCTCTCAGACCTTCTACTATGGCATATAAACTGACAGGCTCCTGTCAGCCTCTGTGGCAAGCAGCTGCTTGAGGGGGTATTTATTTATTATTTATTTAAAGGTAACCTTATTTTAGAATAAGCATTTTATTTGCAAAAAGATAAATTAATATTACAAATATAATCTATCTAAATCTTCTATTTTCATTAATATTATTGCTACAGTATTTAAAGATACCGTCATAGTAATGCGTAAGAGCATTATTATCAAGGAATTCATTGTCAGGGAGGCGCCATACCTGTCATACCACAATTCATTGGACGCATGTAACGAATGATGGAAATTCTAGGGGACCTTACAGAACACTCTTCTCTAGTTCCAGGGGCTGTCTCATCAGGGCTGGGGGGAGGAGAAATCTCAAGTCAAGTTCAAACGCATGCGAAGTCAAACTGACTCGAGACGTCAGCGTTGTAATTTCCTGACGGATTTGTGTGACCTTCCTTGAAGAGAGTTGCTTTATTGGGACTGTAAGATTGGACACAGAAAATGCCAGGATCTGGAAAAAAATCGAGGGGGAAATGCAATCGAGCCGGAAAAATGTAAAATGGAGATAGAGACTAGATTTCCAATGCATTATAACATTTTCATGTCTGTTTTAGAAGTTTCCAAAACAATCTTGAAAAATGCATGAAATATAATAATAATTTTTTGCTTCTATTAATCATGCCGGCATTCTAAAAGTGTGTGTGTGGGGGGGTGGGGGGGGGGTCATTGCCTCTTTACTCCCCTTCCCCTCCCTTCCCTAGATCGGAGTTGAACATGGAATATTCTTCAATCTACACGGGTTGCACCTCATGGGTTACATAAAAATTTCATTGATAATGTACTAATTAATTGCAAATGAGATCATAGGTAGCAACTCCGTGGGACAAAAGTCATCTCTTCGTCCCGTGTAATTTTATAATTTACAAAACGAAATATCCAAAGTGACGAAAAACTAAAGTGATGAAAATTGGTCAGGCAGGTTGTGATTCAGTTAATCTGAATGGTTGCAGTCTTGAGCAGGTGTCACAGTTTAATTACCTTGGGAGCTATGTAACTGATACTGGTGATGTGCGGCATGAGATTAACAGACGAATAGATATTGCTGCCGGGACTTTTAAGAATCTGTGGAGATTGTGGAGAAATAGGCGTATACACCTAAAGACTAAAATTAGACTGTATAATAGTTTGGTTCTTTCTAGGGTTAGTTATGGTAGTGAAACTTGGACGCTGTGTAAACAAGATAACAGGAAACTAGATGCTTTTGATTCTAGATGCTTACGCAGTATCTTGGGTATTAGGTGGTTTAACTTTGTAACTAATGATGAGGTTAGGCAAAGGAGTCTGCAACCTCCTTTAAGCAGCATATTGTGCAGAGAGAGACTCCGCTGGTTTGGCCATGTTGCCCGTATGGATAATTATAGATTGGCGAATAGCGTTATGAACAGTGTGCCTAGAGGCCTCAGAAGGAGGGGGAGACCTAGGATGCGGTGGGCAGACAATGTCAAACAGGACCTTGTTAGAATTGGTGTGCAGTGGCCGGATGCAGCAGATGTAGCTCATGATATATAGATGCTTGGAGAATATAACTGCATGGTCTGGTTGGACCTCCGTAGCCCATGGCTGCTTGAGGATGATGATGATGATGACAAAACGAAAATTATATTTTGCATCTTGTAACGTGCAAACAAAATCAAATCGGCAAGCCTACAGTAGTAAATTGTGAAGGACCATAATTTTTATGTCAAAGTACGTTTTTTGATTTGGCAAAGCTCAGCAGAGGTAGAGATACACTGCAGTCTGCGCTGTGGAAAAATGAAACTACTCAGGTATTGTTGGAGGTGAGTGCTTTGGTAACACTGAGGTAGAGTTGGAAGTCTGTGCTGTTGTAGCACTAAGGTAGTTTCAGAGGTGTGTGCTGTTGTAGCACTGAGGTAGTGTCGGAGGTGTGTGCTGTTGTAGCACTGAGGTAGTGTCGGAGGTGTGTGCTGTTGTAGTACTGAGGTAATGTCGGAGATGTGTGCTGTTGTAGTACTGAGATAGTGTCGGAGGTGTGTGCTTTATAGCACTGAGGTAGTGTCGGAGGTGTGTGCTGTTGTAGCACTGAGTTAGTGTCGGAGGTGTGTGCTGTTGTAGCACTGAGGTAGTGTCGGAGGTGTATGCTTTGTAGTGATAGGTCGCAGACCTATTGATTTTATTGATTTTAATTTTTTTATATACTGTATTTCATTTCTATCCTGATGCAACCACTTTGTGTCTGGAGATGTCTTCGGAGGTTAATGGGTGCAACATCTCCGTTGCGAATTTCATTCAGGGTTCCGTTTCATCTGTTTACATTGGTTGCCGAGAGGGAAATTGACTAATGTACGGAGACGAGAGGTGTCTTGTGAAACAATTTCAGCTCGCCCAAAAAGCAGACATTGACCTGCGAGAGGAATTAAAGTGCTGGCTGGCAGCAGAGCTCCATCTCACTTGTGAAATATGTCGTGGAGTCGGGTTTTGCCCAGGGCTCTATTCTGATTGGCCCTTTTTGGTCGAGAGTTCCCAGGGTTGCCAGAAAGATATTGTCACGCTCGACCCGGGAGGAACAGTTCGGTGTGGGTTGATCAGACTAACAGACCAGGGTTTGGTCTTTTTCTATCTTTCTTTTGCTATCTTTGCTAAGTCCAACTTTAGTGAAATTCACTGGACTGACTTTTAGGCCATGATTTAGGGAGGGAAAGTGTTAAATTAGACATCTCTTAAATTAGTGAGATGATAAACTTTTACCTAAGTATGTTAGGCGAAATTTAAAGAAATTTGCTTTGCTTGGGAAAAACCACGATCAGAGAAATCTGGAGTGGGTGTTTCATGAAAATTTACGCCGTGTGCACATCACAATAACTTAGCAGAATACAGTTCTCGTTCCGGAGAAACTTCAGCATGGTAAAGTTATTTTAATTTAACTTACTCTGCTTGTTGTCACTTTCACTTTTAAGTTTTATTTTCATTATTTTGTTTGAATGTTGTTCGAACTTAAGCTTACCTGAATGGAGTGAGTACTTAGTCAATTAATTGTAATGTAAAATCATCCACCTTTATAAGCCAGTGGTGGAACTTTGTTAAGTGTTGAATTTAAATAAATTCAAAATTTTTGTTATTGTTCAAACAAAAATTGGGTCTTGGTCAATCATGTGAAATCTCTTACTCGTCGCAACTACAGTTAGAGAATACGGAACTGCGTATTGCTAGCTTGTAGATTGTTCCTGGTTCGAATCTAAAATCTTCTTTCGGCCACTCTTTCAAAAATATTTGTTTGAAGGCATTAAATTTCGAAGTCAGATTATCAAGCTATTGACATGCAGTTCTAGACAAGATAATTATTTTAGTAAACGCGGAACATTTTAAGTTCATACCGTATGCCTCGAAGAGGAAAAGTAGAAACAGAGACAAACTGGCGTCCGCGACAGGACCAGGTTGAGTGGAGATAAACGATTATTAAAAAAGGACCAGGTTGAGTGGAGATAAATGATTATTAAAAAAGAACCAGGTTGAGTAGAGAGGTAAATAGATTATTAAATTGATAAATAATCTCAAACTTTTGTTGTGACGAAAAATTGGAATATTTATGAGAAATCAAGTGTATCAAGAATATATTAAAGTAAGATAATTCTGTTAGAAAGTGACAACAATCAATTTGCATTAAGGGTATTGAATTTGTTTCCAATTCTGATTAAGTTGATTAGAGTTAAGATATAATTATTCCCAGCTCATGTTAATGCTGAGAAAAAGATTTGAAGAAAAGTTTAGCATATTAAATACTAAATTTTAGTTGTAAAGTAGAAAATAAGTTTTAGTGTGTAAAATTTTGAAAAAAAAAAATGGCACAAGCTTCGTCACCCACCACGACCGAAACATCAGATCCTCCCACGATTAATATAGAAACCCAGGAAGTCCCTAGTGCGAACAATGGAAACAACAGTGCCCAAAACTCTTTTGCGAACATTGCCGGATTCATTAATTTGGTTCCTGCCTATAATGCCACAGATCCTGGCGGGACGGCTGAACAATTTTTCGAAACTGTGTCAGAAGTGTCGAAAATCGCAGGATGGTCGGATCAGGTCGCATTAACCGTTATAAAATCTAAATTCAGGGGAAAGGCGATGGAATTTTTAACTGAGTCTTCTGAGCTCAGGAAAGAAACACAATTGGGAAATTTTCAGAAGTGTGTAATCGATAGATTCGATGCAAAGGAACCTCTTTCGGTGAGACTTCATAAGTTCACCACAGCAAAACAAACTATTCAGGAAGATGTGATAACGTACTCCACTAGATTGAGAGCTTTGGTGCATAAATATATGCCACAAAAATCGGAGGAATCACAGGAAGTGAAAACGCTTCGAGATCAAACACTTTTATGTCAATTTGTCGCGGGACTTTCGGATAAAGTCAAACGACCTGTATTGAGCAGGAATCCCCTTAATTTTGATCAAGCTCTAGATTTTGCTGTGCAGGAACAACAAAATAATTTGTTAATGTCCAAAACGAGAGAAGTAAATGCAATACAGGGAAATAAAAATGTAAATGATTCCGAGTCAATATACGTAATTATGGAGGAACTGAGGTACAAGTGTGATAAAACGGATAAAACACTTCAACTTTTGACCGAACAGATTCAGAACATGGGAATTAATGCAGTAGATTCGAAAACTACCCCTGGGGAATATAGAAATCATAATACATACATCCCCCAGACACAAGTAAAAGAAACTTTCTGTAGTATGCAGTCAGAAAGAGGTGAACCTCAAGTTTTTCGCAGGAGAGTTAATTTTGGGAGAAACTCTCCCCGACAAACTCCAAGATGGACAAACTCGCAGACAGTTTGTTTTTCTTGTCGTGGAAAGGGACATATTGCGAGGAATTGTACAAAAAGAATTAACCCAAAATTTCCTGAAGTCAGAAATCGTAATGTGCCTCCTCAAATTTCGGTATTTGGACAAAGTAGAGAAAATCCCAGATTTTGTGTGCCAAATGCGAGAGGAGAGAGGAAATTTCGCATTGCAAGGAATGATCCAGACCAACAAATGAACTATCAAATCTATAGGTGCGCAAACGCTAATTCTAATCCTTTAAACGCAGAGGGAGTCGAACAAAGCAGGGCGTATCGGCTCCAGAGAAAGGAATAATAAATTTCCCTGCAGTTAGGTTCATCGCAACAAAACATGATTCACATCTTCCCATTGTGAAAGGATCATCTGGGAATGTTCCCCTTCGCATACTCGTTGACACGGGAGCGTCGGTTTCTCTCATGAATATGAGAACATTTAAAAGAATTTGTGCTAAAATGCCAGTGAGACGGATCCAAACAGATGTTAAAATATTCGGAATAACAGGTGAATCTTTGCCGATTGAAGGATGCTATGAAATCCAGTTTGAACTCTCTGGCAAATCTTTCAAGTATCCGATTTTTGTGACACGACAGGAAATGAGTAAACAGTACAATACTCTGTTTGGGATAGATTTGTTAAGACATCACCGATTTAACTTTGATGTGGGAAGAGGAATTTTAACAGTAACTGGGAACACAGTCAAAAGGAAAATGAATGATGGAGGTGCTCATGTAAATTGTATTTCTACTGTACCTAAAAAGGAAAAATTTGCTAGGATTATAAGAAAGGAAAGAATTTTTCCTAGAACCGAAAGGATAATTTCTGTCCAGCTTGAAGACATATATCCTTTTCAAAGTAAAGACATTGTTCTAGTTCAACCCAATGAACAGAATCGATTCAAAGATTTCTGTGTCGCTAGATCAGTGAATACTCTTAACGCTGATGGTACACTGAGTGTTAGGGTAGCAAACCTTTCTTCCGAACCAGTGTGGTTAAATAAGGGATCTAAACTGGTAACTGTTGAACCAGTCAAAGTTAGACACACTGATGTTCCTAAATGTAGAAACAAGAGAGTTAAGCCTCTGTCTGCAGATCATTTTAAATTGCAACACACAACCCCACCACAATTTTCGTATGCAGATGTTCAAAACTATTCGGAACAATTTGTGGGAAGGATGCAACGTGCATATGGAATTGTGAAAGAAAATCTTGAACAAGCGTCTGAAAAACAACATTTGCAAAGAAGTAAGATAGCGAAAGATAAACAGATAAAATTAGGTTCCTCAGTTTATCTATATACCCCAGTAGTAAAACCAGGACGAAGTAAGAAGCTAGCGAGACTGTCCAGTGGACCATACAGGGTCACAAAACAGCTCTCACCTGTCACGTTTGAGATTTCTTTGATTCGCGACCCGAAAAAAGTGAAGATTGTACACGTGGATCGTTTGTTTAAAGCAAATATACACAGACCATTTGAGGAATTTGTAGGTGAAGAGGAATCCAAAACCTTGCCCAGATTGCCAGAAAGGGAACTAATAATTAAGAATCGCATCGATCAAATTTGGGAAGAAGTAGACAGAACAGAGGATGAAGGATTTCACATTACAACGTATGGAGGACGACAGAGAAAACAACCTGTAATGACGGAGGAACAATCAATCGAATCCTTACCTGTTAAGATACCACTAACACTATTGCAAAGGGATGAATATTCTGGAAAAGACCAGAGTTCACAGACTATACCCAAAGTTGTAGAAACAGAGACACGACAAACGTCTAGATATAATCTACGACCTAGGGATGCCTTCGGAAGAGTTCAATCTCTACAATGCTTCGAAGATTGGTTAGAAAGTGAGAACTCACAAGTTCACGAAGAAGCCGACTTTGAAGAATCTTCTAGTGCACAACCCATGATACTGCTTGCTTCAGAAGAGAAATTACCCGAAGAAATTGAATTGGCATCTTCAGAAGAAAATATACAATGTGATCGGAACCTGGAAGAATGCACATATAATGAATCGTTCCGCTATGGCGTGAATGAGATCGATTGAATGAGCATTAGAGAACTTCAGAGAAAACCAGAAAAAGGACTATATCTTTTCACTATGAACTTTCTCTCTAATTGTTTAGGTTCCACTTCTAAAAAAAGAAGCTCTTTTCAACTTGTGAAATCTTCCATTCTGACTCTTAGTTCACTTGAGCCAGGGCCCGGTGCATCTGGACTAACTAGTCAGAATTTCCCTTCTTCTATTTCTTCAACTGCGAGAAAAAACTGTGGCTAATCTTTTCTTGTGGATGTGCAAGGAGCCGAGCAAACAAGAATTATCTACGGAGACAGAAAGGATCTCTGGAGAAAAATGGGTGAAGTGCCAGAACTGTTAAAGAATATATTAACTTGTAACTAAGGGTAGAATTTTATTTAAGTAGAAATTGATTAAACATTTTGGAAATTATGTAAACATTTGTTTTGAGTTAGTGGAGGAATGTCAGAGATGTGGTGTGTCTTCAAAGTTAAATAAGTATTTAACTAAAGAAATTGTTTAAAGTGTATGACAGTGATTTATATTGGAGAGTTGAATTTATGTTATTAGTCTATGAAGAGAACGTAGATACAACTTCGAGATAAGAGCACAGGTCAGTCAGTAAACTTGCGGTATATCGTATTACTCTGCAGCAGCCCCGTGGCTGAGGAGAGAGTAACGAACGAAACTACAGAGATGACGTAACGGGGATGGAAAGAATTGAACTTTGCCTGCATCTCGATTAGCTGTGAAGTTTAGGAGCAAATTTTGGCTCAGTGCCAATAGAAATAAGGTTTCGACTGTGATGATGCCTTATAGTAGCTTAGAAGAGGACTCTTTCGCTCTCTTTTTCTAAGGAAATTAATTTTTGTTTATCTTCTTTCTTGGAGGATTCAACACATGGGAATAACACGACTTAGGGGGTGAGTATAAATTTGCTGGATGATTGTGGAAGTCCGACCACATCGATGGCCCATATCAAATGGTCTCTGTGACGGTGAAAGGGGTGATGACAATTAACTCTGGTAGAAGAGTGTGAGGATGATAAAGGTGAGTAAGGATTTGAATCCACTCACTAGTTGCGCTTTCAGATGTTCAAGCTCATTTTTTTGATTGGAGACGTCTCCCTATACATGTAGCAAGCCCAAACTGCATGGGTTCAGACGGATGTTTAGCAAACTGTGTTTACCCTTTGACATGGGATGCTAGTCTGGACAGGGGAGGAAGACGGAAGGACCCGCTATCATTCTATGGTAGTCCTGGAAGTGGAATCTTTCCGTCCCCACTTTTCTTTTCTGGCTATAAAGTTAAAAGATTTTTTTTTGGGAAACAGGGTAAACATAACACATAAATTTTAGAATTTTTGACAGAACATTGGTATCCTCATAAGAAAGATGTGCACTGATTTGTTTTCTTTTAACGATGTATTAGTTTGAAATTTAATGATAATTTGAGAATATGGAAACTAGGAAAGATGGTTGATGTAGGTTTATTCTAAGTTGAAGAGAGATGATTTTTCTGCTTGTAAGATCAGACAAATCTAAGTTGTCCTATATATTATATTACGAACATTTACGATGTGTAAATTAAAAGTATATTACATCATTTATAATCAATATTTATCTTGCCATCTATCATAAATATGCTATTGTTCTGCTTATAAGTGGATATTGATATATAGAGTTAATTACCATGTTTTAAACATTTGCATTGAATATTTTGTCATAAACAAATAGATATTAAGAGTAATTTTATGTGTTTATATATATGAATGGAATTATTCTACTCACGCTTTTCATTTTTCTTTTGTTTCCGGTGTTTAAATGTTGGAGAAATATTGTGTGATACGTGAAGAAACTGGGAATTCTTCTCTAATCGAAAGCACCAGTTCAACAAAATTTTATGTTGCTTTTTTTTGAAAGAAAACCAGAAAATTGTTGTGATGGAGAGAATTATTCGAAATTTCAAAACCTGGTACCACTCCAAAATTTTCATTTCGGAATGTAATAAGTGACGACACACAGGGTGTTGGCTTGTTTTTAAGAAGGGAGGAATGATAGGTCGCAGACCTATTGATTTTATTGATTTTAATTTTTTTATATACTGTATTTCATTTCTATCCTGATGCAACCACTTTGTGTCTGGAGATGTCTTCGGAGGTTAATGGGTGCAACATCTCCGTTGCGAATTTCATTCAGGGTTCCGTTTCATCTGTTTACATTGGTTGCCGAGAGGGAAATTGACTAATGTACGGAGACGAGAGGTGTCTTGTGAAACAATTTCAGCTCGCCCAAAAAGCAGACATTGACCTGCGAGAGGAATTAAAGTGCTGGCTGGCAGCAGAGCTCCATCTCACTTGTGAAATATGTCGTGGAGTCGGGTTTTGCCCAGGGCTCTATTCTGATTGGCCCTTTTTGGTCGAGAGTTCCCAGGGTTGCCAGAAAGATATTGTCACGCTCGACCCGGGAGGAACAGTTCGGTGTGGGTTGATCAGACTAACAGACCAGGGTTTGGTCTTTTTCTATCTTTCTTTTGCTATCTTTGCTAAGTCCAACTTTAGTGAAATTCACTGGACTGACTTTTAGGCCATGATTTAGGGAGGGAAAGTGTTAAATTAGACATCTCTTAAATTAGTGAGATGATAAACTTTTACCTAAGTATGTTAGGCGAAATTTAAAGAAATTTGCTTTGCTTGGGAAAAACCACGATCAGAGAAATCTGGAGTGGGTGTTTCATGAAAATTTACGCCGTGTGCACATCACAATAACTTAGCAGAATACAGTTCTCGTTCCGGAGAAACTTCAGCATGGTAAAGTTATTTTAATTTAACTTACTCTGCTTGTTGTCACTTTCACTTTTAAGTTTTATTTTCATTATTTTGTTTGAATGTTGTTCGAACTTAAGCTTACCTGAATGGAGTGAGTACTTAGTCAATTAATTGTAATGTAAAATCATCCACCTTTATAAGCCAGTGGTGGAACTTTGTTAAGTGTTGAATTTAAATAAATTCAAAATTTTTGTTATTGTTCAAACAAAAATTGGGTCTTGGTCAATCATGTGAAATCTCTTACTCGTCGCAACTACAGTTAGAGAATACGGAACTGCGTATTGCTAGCTTGTAGATTGTTCCTGGTTCGAATCTAAAATCTTCTTTCGGCCACTCTTTCAAAAATATTTGTTTGAAGGCATTAAATTTCGAAGTCAGATTATCAAGCTATTGACATGCAGTTCTAGACAAGATAATTATTTTAGTAAACGCGGAACATTTTAAGTTCATACCGTATGCCTCGAAGAGGAAAAGTTGCGGGTGACAGTAGCACTGAGTTAGTGTCGGAGGTGTGTGCTGTTGTAGCACTGAGTTAGTGTCGGAGGTGTGTGCTTTGTAGCACTGAGTTAGTGTCGGAGGTGTGTGCTTTGTAGCACTGAGGTAGTGTCGGAGGTGTGTGCTGTTGTAGCACTGAGTTAGTGTCGGAGGTGTGTGCTGTTGTAGCACTGAGGTAGTGTCGGAGGTGTGTGCTGTTGTAGCACTGAGTTAGTGTCGGAGGTGTGTGCTGTTGTAGCATTGAGTTAGTGTCGGAGGTCTTCTTCGCTTGTTTTCAATTGGTGTAATACTAGTGACACGTAGAGGCAAATATATATATCTGAAACAACTTTGAACACATTTTAAGCATTATTTTAAAACATTTAGAATAGGAATAGAATATATTATTAGAATAAGAAATGCGTATATATGACGATGTTAGATAAATATATACCCCCTCAAGCAGCTGCTTGCCACAGAGGTCTGACAGGAGCCTGTCAGTTTATATGCCATAGTAGAAGATCTGAGAGGATGGCAGGACCTCAGCAGAAAAACAACACACACATCCATGCCAAATCCGGGTCTCGAACCCAGGCCCCTTAGATCAGTAGAGAGCGCGCTAACCACTCGGCCACGGGACGATGTGTTAAAGATTATTAACGACGTGGGAGATGCAATTTTGAACCTAACAGAAATATTTGAATTCGATATGGAAGATTTCGAGGAATAATGCAAACTTGTCGGATTGAATGATCCTGAGGTATCAGGAAAATGAAAACGACCAACGAAATACGAATATGGACAGTGGTGTATTCGAACCAGGGGACACCAGGGCGACGCCAGATGTTAGGAAACAAAGTCACCCCCTGGTATTTTATCATCTGCAATTGCAGGCAAGTCGTAACAAAATCAAATAAAAAATGACTGCAATTGCAGACATTTCCGTGAATGTGTAAAAAGAATTTGAATGTTGAAGATAAAGCGAAAAGTCGTGTTATGATTCAGAAAAAAATTCTTGAAACTGAAACTCCGAAACCCAGAAATAACCAAAGCATAATTATGATAGGTCACTTAGTCATTATGATAATCGTTCTTTGTTTATGATTGATGATGTAAAAAAAAGAGACCGTTTTTATCAGACTACTCTTGAAATTGTCAGTTCTGTTCTGCGTAAAAAGGAATGTAAAAGGCAGAGTCACTTGACTGATAACGGCAATGCAAGATTTTCAGGGAAAAATTGAAATAATACATTTTGTCAGTAGTGGCAGACAGCGGAGTATTATCAGAGAGAGATAAATATAGTGGAAAATATTTATTTTCAAAAAAACGAAGTAAAAAAAAATAGATATAGTAAATGACTAAAATTGTACAGTCGCTCAAAAAAGTATCCGAACGCTATGGTTGATTGCAAATTTCAGAAAAAATATCTGGCATTGATTTTTTTTAGAAATTAGTCATCTGGCAACCTTCGTGTCACGTGACACGAAAGTTGGCAGATCACTAATTTCTAAAAAAATCGTTGCCAGATATTTTTCCTGAATTCTGTAATCAACCATAGTGTTCGGATATTTTTTAATATATATAATGCGTATGAATATATAATGCAATGAATATGGAGCGTGTGCAGTTACCGTTCACAGCAAACTGGAGCGGTTGCGGTAAATGTTCACAGCACATTGGATCGTGTCAGCTCACAAAGACCTAGATCGTGCGGGCTCACTCACGGAAATATTGAGCGTGTGCAGTTACCGTTCACAGCAAACTGGATCGGTTGCGGTTAATGTTCACAGCACATTGGATCGTGTGAGCTCACAAAGACCTAGATCGTGTGGGCTCACTCACGGAAATATTGAGCATGTGCAGTTACCGTTCACAGCAAACTGGAGCGGTTGCGGTTTATGTTCACAGCACATTGGATCGTGTGAGCTCACAAAGACCTAGATCGTGTGGGCTCACTAACGGAAATATGGAGCGTGTGCAGTTACCGTTCACAGCACATTGGATCGTGTGAGCTCACAAAGACCTAGATCGTGTGGGCTCACTAACGGAAATATGGAGCGTGTGCAGTTACCGTTCACAGCAAACTGGAGCGGTTGCGGTTAATGTTCACAGCTCATTGGATCGTGTGAGTGCACAAAGACCTAGATCATGTGGGTTCACTCACGGAAATATTGAGCGTGTGCAGTTACCGTTCACAGCAAACTGGAGCAGTTGCGGTTAATGTTCACAGCACATTGGACCGTGTGAGCTCACTAACGGAAATATGGAGCGTGTGCAGTTACCGTTCACAGCAAACTAGAGCATGTGCAGTAACTGCACACGCTCCAGTTTGCTGTGAACGGTAACTGGAGCGTGTACAGTTGCTGTACACGCTCCAGATATTTTCCCTGAATTGTAATCACGTGACACGAAGGTTGCCAGATGACTAATTTCTAAAAAAAAATCAATACCAGATATTTTTTCTGAATTTTGCAATCAACCATAGTATTCAGATACTTTTTTGAGCGACTTTAGGTGGTCATATTATTTTGATACTAGATCGTGTGGGCTCACTCACGGAAATATTGAACGTGTGCAGTTACCGTTCACAGCAAACTGGAGCGGTTGCGGTTAATGTTCACAGCACATTGGATCGTGTGAGCTCACAAAGACCTAGATCGTGTGGGCTCACTCACGGAAATATTGAGCGTGTTCAGTTACCGTTCACAGCAAACTGGAGCGGTTGCGGTTAATGTTCACAGCACATTGGATCGTGTGAGCTCACAAAGACCTAGATCGTGTGGGCTCACTCACGGAAATATTGAGCGTGTGCAGTTACCGTTCACAGCAAACTGGAGCGGTTGCGGTTAATGTTCACAGCACATTGGATCGTGTGAGCTCACAAAGACCTAGATCGTGTGGGCTCACTAATGGAAATATGGATGGTGTGCAGTTACCGTTCACAGCAAACTGCAGCGGTTGCGGTTAATGTTCACAGCACATTGGATCGTGTGAGCTCACAAAGACCTAGATCGTGTGGGCTCACTCACGGAAATATTGAGCGTGTGCAGTTACCGTTCACAGCAAACTGGAGCGGTTGCGGTTAATGTTCACAGCACATTGGATCGTGTGAGCTCACAAAGACCTAGATCGTGTGGGCTCACTCACGGAAATATTGAGCGTGTGCAGTTACCGTTCACAGCAAACTGGAGCGGTTGCGGTTAATGTTCACAGCACATTGGATCGTGTGGGCTCACTCACGGAAATATTGAGCGTGTGCAGTTACCGTTCACAGCAAACTGGAGCGGTTGCGGTTAATGTTCACAACACATTGGACCGTGTGAGCTCACAAAGACCTAGATCGTGTGGGCTCACTAACGGAAATATTGAGCGTGTGCCGTTACCGTTCACAGCAAACTGGAGCGTGTGCAGTAACTGCACACGCTCCAGTTTGCTGTGAACGGTAACTGGAGCGTGTACAGTTGCTGTACACGCTCCAGATATTTTCCCTGAATTCTGTAATCACGTGACACGAAGGTTGCCAGATGACTAATTTGTAAAAAAATCAATGCCATATATTTTTCCTGAATTTTGCAATCAACCATAGTGTTTGGATACTTTTTCGAGCGACTGTACCGCTAACCTCCACCTTGCCCTCGTTGAGAATGGACGACCTCAAGCCTGCAGTCCTTCGGCAGAGACATTAAGCCTAGTCCCCGTGTTCCTCTAACAGCTATCCAGTGATTCCCTTCACCAATCTTCTCTAAGCCACAACCAGATGGAAAACACAGCTGCAGGATCTAAAAATCACCTCCGAAGTCATTATTGAACAGTCCAGGCAGTTTTAATACACTGAACTGAACCCTGTAAATTCGATAACTCCTCAGGACGATGGGGGAGAGAAAAATTGTAAATCGAAAACTAGATCTTTAACCGAAATTGATCTAGCAGTTCTCCGCTTTCGTGTCCCTTAAGAAGAGAGAAATCTCCCTCGAAAATTTCTAACTTTAAGAGGAGGAATATGACCTTAGGTGCTATTTCATCCGTTTCTGTATATCACTTCAGAGAAATGGTTCGCAGTTTTCCTTCTAGCATATGCCTACGTCATTCCTTACCGGAACTCCATAAAACTTGGTTTACCTTTAAAAGGCAAACTAAAAAGGACCTATGATGATTTTATTCTTAAAGTAAACATTGCAGTGTAAAATATTACGCTGAATATTAACATGATCAACTAAATGAACAAAATTGATTAAAAGAGAACAATATTAATTAATGAGATAGATCAATTTGGCCCGTGGCATGCATTACAGTGAAATGCTTCAGACTTCTACGCAAAACGATTTAGAATTATGTAAGTTCTCAGAGTACAGAGCACCATCATTAGGTCATTAGGGTGAACTCTGTAATTCCTTAATTATTCTGCTGACACATTTATCCATTGGTTTTCCACCAATTAACGTCACATTTAAGTGATGTTTACAACCAGGGAGAGGAGATTCTTTCATACCCTTCAGTGCTTCTCACGAGGCAGCATGGAGACAGCCCCCATCTTGTGCACGGCCTGACCCAGAGAAGACGAAACGGTGAAGCCAACTTGGCCTCAAGCTTCTTGGCCAAGGTCACCGTGCAACCTTGGCCACACAGTCTGCCTGTGTGCGACCAATAGAATCGAAGCTCTGTGTGTGTGTATACAGAGTCGTTAAACTTTATATATTTTGTTATGGTATACAAACCCCTCAGGTTGTGAGTTGACATCGCCTGAAGGGACTGGTAAATGTTACGTGTTACACGGGAATTGCTCTCAAGGCCGATCACGAAGGGGAAGGAAGGCGCTCGAGGGAAGGAAGAGCTCTTCTGAAGGTGAATCGATTGATGAGAAGATATTGCTTCATCTTAGCCATCGTTTTTTTGGCTCTCATAGATCTGTGATTGTCAAATCTAACATCCTTACTGGAGTAGATTTCCATCAGAATGAGGAAGTGATAATTATCTCCAGGATTGCAAGAAACTTCAAATGAAGAAATTTCAAAATTTATGGTGTAAGATATATTATTGAAATGGGGATATATTGATGCTGAATTTGAATTGTGATTCTAATGATATTAAGAAAAAAGCCACGGGAGCCATCAAGAGCCTATGAATACTTCTGCCTAAAGTCATGTCAGCAGTTGTTGCTAACTTAAGTAACTTGCTAACTTAATAAACTAAAGGTAGTGATTCGGGTAACTGTGGTAGCTCGGATCATTGTAATCACGAAAATAAAAATATCATTTGTAACTTCAAGTTTTACATTTTCTACTTTTAGCGCCCTCTAACGATGTAAATTAAAACCTTTTAGAGGATTTGAAAGCTATGTATAATTATATTTCGTTAATACCTGCTCAACTAAAAGTGAAGTCTTCAAAAATATTTGCGTTCCCCCCTCCTTCCGGGGGTGAAGGTACAAATTATTGCTCACAATATAAACCCCTTAATATTCACACTCCACCAAGAAAATATACATATTTTTAGCCATATGGATCATTTACAATATTCGTTTAAAGTTTTGAAAGTTTGAAAATTTTCTCACAGTCAGGGGCGCAATTAAAAAATTCGGGAGATTCAAAAAGTGTAATCGTAATAGTTTATCAATAACTCTTCAACCCAAAAAGAGTTTTATTTCTATAAACAAACAATTATATCTTAAATTTCCCCCCCCCCCCCTCCTTGAGTGTAAAATCGAAAATTATTTTTGCCAAAGCAAACTTCCTGACGTTCACATTTCACCAACAAAATTTCAAACTTCTAGCATAATGACATCAATTGTAGTTTTAAAAATTTTACAAAATAATAATTAATTTAAGATTTTACCATTTTCAATTCTTTCCACCATATTTTTTTTAGAGAGCGCAATTTTAGCTATAAGAATGTTCCTAAAGTAATGTTCCATCAATAGTTATTCAACTCAAAATTATTTTTTTAATTTAATCTGTAAAAACAAAGAAGTTGAATATCTGCAGACGGACGGACGACAAAGTCAAACGTGAGTTCGACATATAAATAAAACGTATTTTATTTCATATAAATGAAAAAAAGTGAAATAAGCTGTCTTCTTACATACTGCGTAAAGAAATAAAAAATAAAACATAGTGTCATGACGAAATCATTTAATCAATTCATGCAAAATTCGAAGAAACGTCAGGAGTTAATAATTTTCTGACTGTACCGAGTGGTTAGCACGCTTGGCTACTGATCTAAGGGACCTGGGTTCGAGCCCCGGAATTAGGCATGGATGTGTGTGTCGTTTTTCTGCTGAGGTCCTGCCATCCTCTCAGATCTCCTACTGTGGCATATAAACTGACAGGCTCCTGTCAGACCTCTGTGGCAAGCAGCTGCTTGAGGGGGTATTTATTTTTTTTATAAACAAAATCGGTTTATCACCCTGCCCTTTAAAACTATTAAGAATTGAGTAAGCGATTTCATCATTGTCAATACGGTTTCTTTATATTTCTCCTTTTTAGGACTACACACAAGAAAGTAGGTATTTTTTTTATATATATATATTCAGCCTTTAATATTACAACACATAAAAAAAGCAAATACCCCTCAAGAAGCTGCTTGCTACAGAGGTTCTGGCATGATATACGTCATAGTAGAAGGTCTTGAGGATGGCGGGCCCTCAGCAGAAAGACAACACGAACATCCATGACTTACCCAGGTCCCTTTGATGAATAGCCAAGCACGCTAACCACTCTGTCACATACTACATAAAATTTGTACAAAATCTTTAGCTTCCTGCTGGTAAGTTTTCTTTCATTATCAGATTGAGGCAGAAGACATTGGTGCACTTTCTAATGTGCATAGTTATAGCCAGTGGAGGAAATCGAGTGGGACGCAATACGACGGCGTACAGTCGCTCAGAAAAGTATCCGAACACTATGGTTGATTGCAAAATTCAGAAAAAATATCTGGCATTGATTTTTTTAGAAATTAATCATCTGGCAACCTTCGTGTCACGTGATACGAAGGTTGCCAGATCACTAATTTCTAAAAAAAATCAATGCCAGATATTTTTTCTGAATTCTGTAATCAACCATAGTGTTCGGATATTTTTTAATATATATAATGCGTATGAATATATAATGCAATGAATATGGAGCGTGTGCAGTTACCGTTCACAGCAAACTGGAGCGGTTGCGGTTAATGTTCACAGCACATTGGATCGTGTGAGCTCACAAAGACCTAGATCGTGTGGGCTCACTCACGGAAATATTGAGCGTGTGCAGTTACCGTTCACAGCAAACTGGAGCGGTTGCGGTTAATGTTCACAGCACATTGGATCGTGTGAGCTCACAAAGACCTAGATCGTGTGGACTCACTCACGGAAATATTGAGCGTGTGCAGTTACCGTTCACAGCAAACTGGAGCGGTTGCGGTTAATGTTCACAGCACATTTAGGGGGGAACATAAAATGCGCTGCTTAAAAAAAAATGAGTTCTCAAAAATGAAAATTAAAAAAAAAAAAACTTACAGGAATGCTAATCTAGTTTGTTCTGTAAGAAAGGCTACCGTTCATCAAGTGGAATGTTAAGCCGTATCTCCCTGTACAGGACACAGATGTATACTGTGCACATTAAAGCACTGAGAGGACGATCTTGACGGAAGCACTTCCATCTGTCTCCTAACCAATTGCTCAATGGAACTCCTTCTCCCAAATGGGGCGGGGGTGGCTCAGTCGGTAGCGCGCCAGGCTCGTAATCTGTAGTTCCCAGGTTCGAGTCCCAGCTGGGTCAGCGTTGAGATTTATCTCCTCATAACTCCCCGCCCTGCCCACGGTCAGTAGGGGACACCGATGGGCTTGGAAATGCCGCCGTCCGTCGGATGGGACGTTAAGCCGTGGTCCCGTGTGCGGGAGAGCCATACCCTGTGCACGTTAAAGAACACGCTGGATGGTCCTGACGGGAGGCTACCATCTGTCTCTCAACAGCTGTTCCAGTGGGTCCCCTCCCCCAACCTTCTCTGAGCCTTCGGGGTCCATGTGACCTGGCCATTTAGCCCATGGTGTGCAAAAAAGTGCCGCTCAGAGGTAAAACAACCCAACCCAACCTTCTCCCAATTCTCTGAGTCTTGGTGGCCCTTGTAATCTGGCCATTTAGCAGATTGGGTACCAAAGGGTCGCTCAGAGGTAACCCAACTGGTTTGTTCTGATTTTAACTTTTCTTCTCTTCATTCTTCCGAGAATTAAATATTTTCCAAATTTTGAAATCTCCACTGCAAGGGGAGAGGAAATGCTTGTTAACGATTTCAGGGGGAAAGGATATTCCATTTTACGATTTCCAGGGAAAAGATGAAAAGAGAATCAAAATGCAAATTTACGGTTTCCATGGGAGATATAAATGAACGTGTTTATAATATTATTTCGTTTTTGAACATCCACCCTCCTCCTCCTCCTCTGCTCTTTCGCATTGTCAGCGCTCATGGTTAAAGAAATGGGAACAGACCAGAATGGAGGAAAAAAAAATTAAGGATGGACCTGAGTTTCATTCTGATATGTATCCTTTATCACCGTTTCAGTGGTCATTAGGGAAAATTCTTCCACAATATAAAAAATAATTTAGATATATCCTGTAAATGGTAGCTAGGTAGTCACTGGAAGGACAGCTATGCACCAATCCCCTGTGATGATGCATAGAACCAGCCAGGCCTAGCAGCTAATGTCCGACCCCGCCTTCTCGTGGTGCAGACCGTTAGTACCTTTCAAAAGAGATACTCTCTTGTGGAAGTGAACGGAAGTGGAGGGCTGCCAGATTAGTGTGGCCTACTGATCTGGACAACTATGGCTACTTTTCTTTTTTTTTCTACCCTGCTGAGGAGTGATCAACCACACAGGGTCCTGGTGCTGACCATATAAACCCACTGGACTGGACAGATATATGGCTCTGAGCTTGATTATGGATCCTGATTTTGCTGCACTGGTGGGCTTCTGTGGAGGGAAAATCTTCCGCTGTGTTTTCTGTTTGTTTGTGGGTTGACAGCCCCAAGTGAATAGATTCACAGGATATGTTTATCAGCTGGTGGATAATCCTGAGCAGAGGTCATCGCAGGCACCTGAACTCTTTGCTTCTATTGGCATCGTCAAATTCTACATTGGAGGAAGTCTTCCAGTGTAGATGGCTTCAGCCTTTAGTGGTGGGGGAACGGGTCTTTGCCCCATGTCTGCGATTAGGAGGCTGTTTGATATTGTCGGCATTTCGTCTCTCAATAAACATAGTTTTTTAAACATCCCACTAACCATTTTCTCTCCATAGGTAGTTGGAATGTGAGGACACTGCACAGAGATTATCCTCTTGATGTCCTCACACAAGAATTCCACCGTTATAATTTAGATATTCTCGGCTTGCAAAAGACCAGATGGACAGATAAAGGTCAGATTCTTAAAAATAATCCTAAATTTCTCTTTTCAGGAAGGGAAGACAATAAACATCACCAAGGCGTGGGTCTGCTTCTCAGCAGACACGCTAGTGATGCTCTTCTAGGATATGAGTGCATTAATGAAAGGTTTCTTACAGCAAAATTTCAGACAAGCGTTAAAGACTTGAATGTTATCTGCTGTTATGCCCCCACTGAGGATGCCGATGAGGATAAGAAGGATAGATTTTACGGACAACTTCAGGATACTTTGAATTCTGTCAAGAAAGGTGTCAAGATCTCTCTTCTCTATTTGAGAGATCTGTTAGACGAATGTTTTTACTGGGCCTTTCTCACACAGTAGTTATCGTACTTAATAATAACATCATTAACTTAGTGTCTCTTGACTAAATATTAAGTTTAGTGAACAGCACTTTACATAACTTCAATAGAATAATAATTGGACGCAGCCTTAATCCACTGCTCCAAGGATAATATCCAGTCACACACTCCCAGAGTGTTGACTCGACTTATTAAAAAGTCCTTCAACGATGCTGGCTCCCAGAGCACAGCAATCCACTTCACTTCTGACCCTTTCGATGGTCAGGAGAGAAATCCCTTTCCTTTCTCATGGGTTCCACTTCCCTTTCCTTCCCGCCATAAGCGCACAGCAGACTCCGTGTCATGGCATTGCACAATGCGCCGGTCAGAGTTCCGCAGGTCACCTGGGTACACATGGTCAGATGCGTTTCTCGCCTAATACAACATACAGCGCAGAGGCTGACAAAAGGTGATATTACTCTTATTCTAGGTGACTTCATTGCCAAAGTTGGTACTGACTCTGATCTTTGGGAGGGGTGAAAGGCTCTTTTGTTATTGGCAGCTGCAATGGCAATGGGTAAACAGATAAGTAAACTCAATGGTTTCAGAATAACTAACACTTATTACAAACATCTGGCATACATAAGTACCTATGGGTTTCACCTGATGGACTGTATTAGAATATGACTGATTATACATATAGTAATTAACAGTAAATGGGCTAGTTCTGTTAGGAATACCAGTCGTATAGGGGAGTTGAAATTGGATCTGACCATTACCATCATTACCTGTTAAAAGTGTCTTGCAACTTAAACTTAAAAAGTGTTGTGCTAAGGTTAAAAAAGTTACCATTAATTAGTTACAAAATTGCAAAAAAAGTTACCTATATGAAGCTCTGAAAGACCCAGTTACTACTAAAGCTTACCATGATAGATTACTTAGTCATTATGACAGCCATGTTTTGTTTACTACTGAAGTTGAGGAACAATGGGACCATTTTAAATAGGCTTTTCTTGAAATTAACAGTACTCTTTTAAGAGTAATAGAAAGTATTACAAAGAGCGTAATAAACGTGTAAAGGATCAGTTAGAAGATGATAAAAATCTTTGGATTGATGACCCCGCTGACAAAGTCGAAGAAGCAGTTAGACAGCATAACAGCATAGAGCTGTACCAGATAGTTAACGTTTTATGTGATAAAAAACGGACAGGTACACAGGGATTGAAGGATAAACAAGGTAAGGCTGTAGAAGATGAGGCTTCCTGTCATGGCTAAGTGGGCCGAGCATTTCAGTGATGTTCTAAACAATGTGGTTATTTCAACTCCCATGGTTTGTAATGATGATAGATGCATTACTGTCTTTAATGTTGACCCTGAAACACAGTCTGAAGTCATTTTGGCTATTTCTAAACTTAGACTACATAAATCCCCGGGGGTAGATGAAATTATTACTGAAATGCTTAGAGCTGGGAATATTTCAATTACAACATGGATCACTGAAATTTTGAATATCTTTTATGATAAAGGCATGGTTCCTAAGGATTTTACCAGAGCTATTATTATCCCTATTTTCAAAACAGATGATCGCAGTTCTTGTGATAACTATAGGGGTATTAGCCTACTCTCTGTTCCAGGTAAAGTTCTTTGCATGATTGTGCTTAATAGAATTAAGAATCTGGTTGACAGGCAATTGCGTGATGAGCAATGTGGATTCAGAAGTGGTAGGGGATGTGTAGATCAAATACTTAGACAGATTCTTGAGAAATGTTTAGAGTTTCAGAAACCTTTGGTTGCTAGCTTTGTTGATTTCAAAAAGGCTTTTGACTCTGTTGATCGTCATAATTTGTGGTTGATTGTGAAATCATATGATATACCTGACAAGTTAGTTAACATAATGAAAGCTCTCTATAATAACACTGAGTCGTGTGTGAGAGTTGGTAAGGCTTGTAGCAATTGGTTTAGCATTACTTCTGGTGTTCGACAAGGGTGCATTTTGTCTCCTTTTCTCTTTAGCTTGATTATTGATTATGTTATGCGAAATTCACTGCAAGAAAAAGATTTTGGCCTTAAATGGTCTGGAGATACGAAAATTTCAGATTCAGATTATGCTGATGATTTAGCCCTTTTGGCAAATGATGTTGATGAGATGAACTCTTTCATTCGAGCTGTTGATGAGACTGGTAATAGAGTAGGTTTGGTTATAAACAGAGAGAAAACGAAAGTGATGAAAATTGGTCAGGCAGGCTGTGATTCAGTTAATCTGAATAGTTTCACTCTTGAGTAGGTGTCACAGTTATGGCAACTTGAGGATGATGATGATGATTATTCTACTGAAAGCAATAATTTACCCACTTTTCTGAGAGAAGTGTGGAAAATGCAACTTTTTAAATCAAAAAATGAATACTTTTGTTTAATTACTAATAAAATACTATGTGCATTTTCCCATCAGTCGCTAGCTCAAATTTAAACTTTTAAGGAGTGAAAGAGTAGGTAAATGAAATACTTCGTTCTCTTTGTAAACGAGATTGTCATATGTGCGAGGGGCGATTGGCATTCTTCCAGTTTTTTTTTCAAAAAATGAAGACGTTCCTCCCCTACACAAAGAACGGAATATCCAAATTGGAATAAACAATGTATCCGAACACTATGGTTGATTCGTGAGGAATGTATCCGAACACTATGGTTGATTATGAGGAATAAACAACGGAATAAACAATGTGGTATTTCAACTCCCATGCACAAAACAATGTGGTTTTGAGCCGAACACTATGGTTGTTCGGCTCAAAAAAGTATCCGAACACTATGGTTGATTGCAAAATTCAGAAAAAATATCTGGCATTGATTTTTTTAGAAATTAGTGATCTGGCAACCTTCGTGTCACGTGATTACAGAATTCAGGAAAAATATCTGGAGCGTGTACAGCAACTGTACACGCTCCAGTTACCGTTCACAGCAAACTGGAGCGTGTGCAGTTACTGCACACGCTCCAGTTTGCTGTGAACGGTAACTGCACACGTTTAATATTTCCGTGAGTGAGCCCACACGATCTAGTATCAAAATAATATGACCTACAGTCGCTCAAAAAAGTATCCAAACACTATGGTTGATTGCAAAATTCATAAAAAATATCTGGCATTGATTTTTTTAGAAATTAGTCATCTGGCAACCTTCGTGTCACGTAACACGAAGGTAGTCTTACATATGTAGGTCTTAACTGGCATAATGGTTAGGCAGCTAGCGACTGTTCCAGCAAGACAAACTTTGTGTGTTGTGTTAGCTCTAACTAAGGCAGTGGTCAGCAGTGACTTCGGTCTTAGTAGGGCATGTCCTTGTATGAGAAGGCCTGTATTAAGCTAGGAGTAGCTTCCAGGATTCTTCTCTGTCCTATATGTCGCAAATCAATCAATGTCGCAAATCATGTAAACAGAAAAACAGCAATTTCAGCCTCTGTAATATATAAGTTTATCTCCTACCACTCATGTCTCACTTCAAGGTAATCAATCAATACAGTAAATAAAACATCAGTCGCAATCTCCACCGTTCAACAACCATTTTCTTTTAGTTCTTTAAAAAAATGTATTTTATTATTTATAATTTTTAGGTTATCTGGCAGTGAGTTGAACAGTTTTAAGTCACTATATCCATAATATTTTTTGAATAACTCTTTTTTTGGTTAATATTTTATTGTTTTAGTACTTTTAATCCTTTGGCAAGCAGAGTTTAGAGACTTAATTTTACCTTGTTCGTAAAACTTACAATCACTCATATGATAGAATAAACCTCAAAGATCTCTTTACTTACCTAACAGTATTAAAATACATATATTTCGTATTATTTACATTTAATAATAATTAAAGTTTTTGGAACGAAATTTGATGTGTTCTTAAATCTGCAGTAACATTGCTTAAGAGTTCACCATCAGTTTTATCCCAGTAAACCAAGGCAGTGTCATCTGGAAACGAAATAATCTTACCTTTGAATTTAGTGTGTAATAGATCATTCACATTTATTGAGATCATTGTGGTCCCAAAAAAGAACCCTGTAATACACCATAACGAATTGATTTTTTTTTTCACTCAAAACGTCTACTATTTGGGGCGGGGGTGGCTCAGTCGGTAGCGCGCCAGGCTCGTAATCTGTAATTCCCAGGTTCGAGTCCCAGCTGGTTCCGCCCTGTCCACGGTCAGTAGGGGACACCGATGGGCTTGGAAAGGCCGCCGTCCGTCGGATGGGACGTTAAGCCGTGGCTCCGTGTGCGGGAGAGTCATACCCTGTGCACGTTAAAGAACACGCTGGATGGCCTTGACGGGAGGCTACCATCTGTCTCTCAACAGCTGTTCCAGTGGGTCCCCTCCCCCAACCTTCTCTGAGCCTTCAGGGTCCATGTGACCTGGCCATTTAGCCCATGGTGTGCAAAAAGGTGCCGCTCAGAGGTAAAACAACCCAACCCAACCCAGCTGGGTCAGCGTTGAGATTTATCTCCGCAAAATTCCCCGCCCTGCCCACGGTCAGTAGGGGACACCGATGGGCTTGGAAAGGCCGCCGTCCGTCGGATGGGACGTTAAACCGTGGCCCCGTGTGCGGGAGAGCCATACCCTGTGCACGTTAAAGAACACGCTGGATGGCCTTGACGGGAGGCTACCATCTGTCTCCCAACAGCTGTTCCAGTGGGTCCCCTCCCCCAACCTTCTCTGAGCCTTCGGGGTCCATGTGACCTGGCCATTTAGCCTATGGTGTGCAAAAAAGTGCCGCTCAGAGGTAAAACAACCCAACCCAACGTCTCCTATTTTCCCTTATGTTCTACCCTTCAAATACGAATCAAACGATCTCAGTGATAGCCCCCTTATACCAATAATCTCTAATTTATTTAATAAAATATCAATAGACAGGGAATCAAAAGCTTTAGATATATCTAGAAAGAAAGCCACGAATCTTTCATTTTTATTGAGACCATTATAAATTAATTTTACTACTTCAGCTGTACCTTTATTTTTCCTAGGTGTTCCGATAGTATAGTATATTTAATAAGGTAAATAATTAAATAATAACTTAAATGCATTAACTTTTCAGATAATTTTGAGAAGAGTTTGTATTGAGAGAGGCCTATAATTCTCTACAAGCATTTTATCGCCATTTTTATAAATTGGGATAACCAACGAATTCTTAAACGAAGATGGAAAAAATCCACCTTCTCTGAGTCTTCGGGGTCACATGGACCCCGAAGACTCAGAGAAGGTTCCCACTGGAACAGCTGTTGGGAGACAGATGGTAGCCTCCCGTCAAGGCCATCCAGCGTGTTCTTTAACGTGCACAGGGTATGTCTCTCCCGCACACGGGGCCACGGCTTAACGTCCCATCCGACGGACGGCGGCCTTTCCAAGCCCATCGGTGTCCCCTACTGACCGTGGGCAGGGCGGGGAATTTTGCGGAGATAAATCTCAACGCTGACTCATCTGGGACTCGAACCTGGGAACTACAGATTACGAGCCTGGCGCGCTACCGACTGAACTACCCCCGCCCCGCCTACAAAAGGAAAATCTCGTTAAGCTATTGAAAGATGTTAAGAACTTGGGAATAAATGTAAATCAATCAAAATGACCGTGGCGATACTGAAGAACATAACTACCGCGACAAGCATGTGAAATTTCTAACGTTCTGTAAGTCGCGTGATAATTTGTGTCCCTCTCCACTTCAAATCTATTAAGTTAAGAATTGCTTTTCCTATTCTTTTTACACTTCAATCATCTTTCGAAAAAAGAGATAACTTCTGATGGTTTTAGACTTAGATTGAGTGTTTTCGTTATTGTCCTTATCGCGATTTCTGCAAGTGTATGTGTGAGTCTCTTTCCAAGGTTATAGTGAGCACTCTACTTTTTCATCATTGTCAGCATGGAAGCTACCTGTTTGGAGGAGAGGGGGAGAGCTTCATCATCTTCACTCGCTACATCTTCTTAATCGCAAAACTCGTTTACCCTCCACCAATCAGGGAGCAGTGGTCGACGCACGCGGCGTTTGGACGCGAAACCATGGCGATAGGAGATGGCTTTCTGCCAAGATCGCTTAGTGAAAGAATGTCGCTCGGCAAGTATTGCTTGGGATGAGTTTGGCAACAGTCTGCTCTGGAAGAAACTTGCTCAGCTGAAACTCGATGAATTCAAGAAATTAACTCTGCTGCCTGGGATAAAAGGAAACGAAATGTGCCTTATGACGTAGAATATGACGTTCCATATCATTTCCGATGTACCCAGGCAGCTATGAAGTTTGTTTATCACTCCAGAAGACTTCGAGTAACTTGTATTTGACGTCATCTTTGTTCACCCTCGATTGTTCGTCTGTGAAAGAAAATCCTTTTTAGAAACATAAAGATAATATTTTATTTCTCTCTCACGAGTCAGAAGACACAATAGCTGTCATTACGTATAATACTAAATTGCAAAATGAAATGCGAAGGCAGAAAATATTAGAAAGTAATTCGTGAGGCGACGCGGAAATTACCCAGGAAGAAAAAAAATTAATTTGATTGCTTAATAGAGGCTCTATTATAATACTATGTGGAGAGAGAATGGATGCTGACCAAGCCGAAAAGTAGGATATTTAAGAAGAAAAACACGTATGAAAACTTCGAAAAAACGCTGGACATGCAGTCTAATTATAAACAACAAAACGTCTTAATGCAGAATAATTATAAATGTAAGAAGTAAATTGTCCCTCAAGTATCTGCTTTCCAGAGAGGTTTTAAGGGAGCCAGTCAGTTGGGTTGTTGGGTTGTTTTAAAAAGTGCCGCTCAGAGGTAAAACAACCCAACAACCCAATTTTACACACCATGGGCTAAATGGCCAGGTCACATGGACCCCGAAGGCTCAGAGAAGGTTGGGGGAGGGGACCCACTGGAACAGCTGTTGGGAGACAGATGGTAGCCTCCCGTCAAGGCTATCCAGCGTGTTCTTTAACGTGCACAGGGTATGGCTCTCCCGCACACGGGGCCACGGCTTAACGTCCCATCCGACGGACGGCGGATTTCTAAGCCCATCGGTGTCCCCTACTGACCGTGGGCAAGGCGGGGAATTTTGCGGAGATAAATCTCAACGCTGACCCAGCCGAGACTCGAACCTGGGAACTACAGATTACGAGCCTGGCGCTCTACCGACTGAGCCACCCCGGCCCCACACTAATTGGTTGGAACAGAGAGAGACTTTGAATTATAACGAGATGAGAAAACATTGGAAGCTTACTGTAGTTAGCCTGTCTTTTTAGTGGTATTATGAAACTTAATTTTGATGGCAGTGATGTTTCCAAGAAAGCTGCTAGTGGAAAAGCAAAGGGAATTTGGTATTAAGGTATTTAAGGTGAACAATAGAATTGGGAGGTCTTTCTGGAGTGCAAAGGTCAAATTACAGAAGTTAGGGGTGATCTTTGCGATGCCAATGATACAGTCACTCATAAGCAAATATTTTAATCGAATTTCCCCAATTAAAGGGTGCTAAAGGTGGAAAAATGGAAAACTTTATTTGTTTGATAAACGAGCCTTCCATATTCCCTCCCGTAATCTTTACGATTCGAGTCCCATCTGGGCCAGCGTCGAATTTTATCTCTGTAAAGCCCCATCCTACCCTCGGTCAGTAGGGGACACCGATGGGCTAGGAAAGGACATCGGTGACATTTTTAAAGTCACGTGACACGAAGGTTGCCAGATGACTAATTTCTAAAAAAATCAATGCCAGATATTTTTTCTGAATTTTGCAATCAACCATAGTGTTCGGATACTTTTTTGAGCGACTGTAGGAGGTCATATTATTTTGATACTAGATCGTGTGGGCTCACTCACGGAAATATTAAACGTGTGCAGTTACCGTTCACAGCAAACTGGAGCGTGTGCAGTAACTGCACACGCTCCAGTTTGCTGTGAACGGTAACTGGAGCGTGTACAGTTGCTGTACACGCTCCAGATATTTTTTTTAATTCTGTAATCACGTGACACGAAGGTTGCCAGATCACTAATTTCTAAAAAAATCAATGCCAGATATTTTTTCTGAATTTTGCAATCAACCATAGTGTTCGGATACTTTGTTGAGCGACTGTACGATATCGTCGAGAGAAGGCCTTAGCGATTTCGAAAGAGGCATGATTGTTGGAGGACATTTTGCAGGAACTTCGGTCACAGCTGAACTCGCTAATATTTCACGAGGAAGAGTTTTGAAGGTCATGTCTGCAGGAATATCTAACGGGAAGACATCATCTGCAAAAGGGAACAGTGGGCGAACGCGCATGCTCCAGAATCAGGGTGTTCCTAGCAGTAGAGCGAAGGTGCAAAGCGAAACTGGCGACAAACAGCTAATCAGTTGTGCACGGATTTCAACGTAAGACGTGAGAGGCCAGTTTTGTCAAAGAGAGTTCTACAGCCACTCATCACACCTGTCAATGTTTCAACACATGTCGTCGTGTCCAGTTGTGCAAAGAGCAGAAGCAGTGGCGACTTGAACAGTACAGGAATGTGATAGCGTCCGAGAAATCATCCTACACTTTGTTTCTGAGAATTGAACGAGTGCCAACTGAAGGAACAACATCCAACTTTAGAAGTTGACTCTGATTACAACTCGGATTGCCTGTCTCCTATTGTTAAGGGTTCTGTAATGGTGTGGGATGCTTTCACGTGGTATGGTTTGAATGCACTCATTCCGTTAGAAGGCAAGATAATGCCAGTGGCTGTTTAACAGTCATGAATGATTATCTTCATCCACTGGTACAACATTTCCTTCTTGAAGGGAGAGCTGTCTTTCAGGATGACAATGCTCCCATCCACTGGTACAACATTTCCTTCTTGAAGGGAGAGCTGTCTTTCAGGATTACAATGCTCCCATCCACTGGTACAACATTTCCTTCTTGAAGGGAGAGCTGTCTTTCAGGATGACAATGCTCCCATCCACTGGTACAACATTTCCTTCTTGAAGGGAGAGCTGTCTTTCAGGATGACAATGCTCCCATCCACTGGTACAACATTTCCTTCTTGAAGGGAGAGCTGTCTTTCAGGATTACAATGCTCCCATCCACTGGTACAACATTTCCTTCTTGAAGGGAGAGCTGTCTTTCAGGATTACAATGCTCCCATCCACTGGTACAACATTTCCTTCTTGAAGGGAGAGCTGTCTTTCAGGATGACAATGCTCCCATCCACTGGTACAACATTTCCTTCTTGAAGGGAGAGCTGTCTTTCAGGATTACAATGCTCCCATCCACTGGTACAACATTTCCTTCTTGAAGGGAGAGCTGTCTTTCAGGATTACAATGCTCCCATCCACTGGTACAACATTTCCTTCTTGAAGGGAGAGCTGTCTTTCAGGATTACAATGCTCCCATCCACTGGTACAACATTTCCTTCTTGAAGGGAGAGCTGTCTTTCAGGATGACAATGCTCCCATCCACTGGTACAACATTTCCTTCTTGAAGGGAGAGCTGTCTTTCAGGATTACAATGCTCCCATCCACTGGTACAACATTTCCTTCTTGAAGGGAGAGCTGTCTTTCAGGATGACAATGCTCCCATCCACTGGTACAACATTTCCTTCTTGAAGGGAGAGCTGTCTTTCAGGATTACAATGCTCCCATCCACTGGTACAACATTTCCTTCTTGAAGGGAGAGCTGTCTTTCAGGATTACAATGCTCCCATCCACTGGTACAACATTTCCTTCTTGAAGGGAGAGCTGTCTTTCAGGATGACAATGCTCCCATCCACTGGTACAACATTTCCTTCTTGAAGGGAGAGCTGTCTTTCAGGATTACAATGCTCCCATCCACTGGTACAACATTTCCTTCTTGAAGGGAGAGCTGTCTTTCAGGATTACAATGCTCCCATCCACTGGTACAACATTTCCTTCTTGAAGGGAGAGCTGTCTTTCAGGATGACAATGCTCCCATCCACTGGTACAACATTTCCTTCTTGAAGGGAGAGCTGTCTTTCAGGATTACAATGCTCCCATCCACTGGTACAACATTTCCTTCTTGAAGGGAGAGCTGTCTTTCAGGTTGACAATGCTCCCATCCACTGGTACAACATTTCCTTCTTGAAGGGAGAGCTGTCTTTCAGGATGACAATGCTCCCATCCACTGGTACAACATTTCCTTCTTGAAGGGAGAGCTGTCTTTCAGGATGACAATGCTCCCATCCACTGGTACAACATTTCCTTCTTGAAGGGAGAGCTGTCTTTCAGGATGACAATGCTCCCATCCACTGGTACAACATTTCCTTCTTGAAGGGAGAGCTGTCTTTCAGGATTACAATGCTCCCATCCACTGGTACAACATTTCCTTCTTGAAGGGAGAGCTGTCTTTCAGGATTACAATGCTCCCATCCACTGGTACAACATTTCCTTCTTGAAGGGAGAGCTGTCTTTCAGGATGACAATGCTCCCATCCACTGGTACAACATTTCCTTCTTGAAGGGAGAGCTGTCTTTCAGGATTACAATGCTCCCATCCACTGGTACAACATTTCCTTCTTGAAGGGAGAGCTGTCTTTCAGGATTACAATGCTCCCATCCACTGGTACAACATTTCCTTCTTGAAGGGAGAGCTGTCTTTCAGGATTACAATGCTCCCATCCACTGGTACAACATTTCCTTCTTGAAGGGAGAGCTGTCTTTCAGGATTACAATGCTCCCATCCACTGGTACAACATTTCCTTCTTGAAGGGAGAGCTGTCTTTCAGGATGACAATGCTCCCATCCACTGGTACAACATTTCCTTCTTGAAGGGAGAGCTGTCTTTCAGGTTGACAATGCTCCCATCCACTGGTACAACATTTCCTTCTTGAAGGGAGAGCTGTCTTTCAGGATTACAATGCTCCCATCCACTGGTGCAACATTTCCTTCTTGAAGGGAGAGCTGTCTTTCAGGATTACAATGCTCCCATCCACTGGTACAACATTTCCTTCTTGAAGGGAGAGCTGTCTTTCAGGATTACAATGCTCCCATCCACTGGTACAACATTTCCTTCTTGAAGGGAGAGCTGTCTTTCAGGATTACAATGCTCCCATCCACTGGTACAACATTTCCTTCTTGAAGGGAGAGCTGTCTTTCAGGATTACAATGCTCCCATCCACTGGTACAACATTTCCTTCTTGAAGGGAGAGCTGTCTTTCAGGATGACAATGCTCCCATCCACTGGTACAACATTTCCTTCTTGAAGGGAGAGCTGTCTTTCAGGTTGACAATGCTCCCATCCACTGGTACAACATTTCCTTCTTGAAGGGAGAGCTGTCTTTCAGGATTACAATGCTCCCATCCACTGGTGCAACATTTCCTTCTTGAAGGGAGAGCTGTCTTTCAGGTTGACAATGCTCCCATCCACTGGTACAACATTTCCTTCTTGAAGGGAGAGCTGTCTTTCAGGATTACAATGCTCCCATCCACTGGTACAACATTTCCTTCTTGAAGGGAGAGCTGTCTTTCAGGATTACAATGCTCCCATCCACTGGTACAACATTTCCTTCTTGAAGGGAGAGCTGTCTTTCAGGATGACAATGCTCCCATCCACTGGTACAACATTTCCTTCTTGAAGGGAGAGCTGTCTTTCAGGTTGACAATGCTCCCATCCACTGGTACAACATTTCCTTCTTGAAGGGAGAGCTGTCTTTCAGGATTACAATGCTCCCATCCACTGGTACAACATTTCCTTCTTGAAGGGAGAGCTGTCTTTCAGGTTGACAATGCTCCCATCCACTGGTACAACATTTCCTTCTTGAAGGGAGAGCTGTCTTTCAGGATTACAATGCTCCCATCCACTGGTACAACATTTCCTTCTTGAAGGGAGAGCTGTCTTTCAGGTTGACAATGCTCCCATCCACTGGTACAACATTTCCTTCTTGAAGGGAGAGCTGTCTTTCAGGTTGACAATGCTCCCATCCACTGGTACAACATTTCCTTCTTGAAGGGAGAGCTGTCTTTCAGGATGACAATGCTCCCATCCACTGGTACAACATTTCCTTCTTGAAGGGAGAGCTGTCTTTCAGGATGACAATGCTCCCATCCACTGGTGCAACATTTCCTTCTTGAAGGGAGAGCTGTCTTTCAGGTTGACAATGCTACCATCCACTGGTACAACATTTCCTTCTTGAAGGGAGAGCTGTCTTTCAGGATTACAATGCTCCCATCCACTGGTACAACATTTCCTTCTTGAAGGGAGAGCTGTCTTTCAGGATGACAATGCTACCATCCACTGGTACAACATTTCCTTCTTGAAGGGAGAGCTGTCTTTCAGGATTACAATGCTCCCATCCACTGGTACAACATTTCCTTCTTGAAGGGAGAGCTGTCTTTCAGGATTACAATGCTCCCATCCACTGGTACAACATTTCCTTCTTGAAGGGAGAGCTGTCTTTCAGGATTACAATGCTCCCATCCACTGGTACAACATTTCCTTCTTGAAGGGAGAGCTGTCTTTCAGGATTACAATGCTCCCATCCACTGGTACAACATTTCCTTCTTGAAGGGAGAGCTGTCTTTCAGGATGACAATGCTCCCATCCACTGGTACAACATTTCCTTCTTGAAGGGAGAGCTGTCTTTCAGGATGACAATGCTCCCATCCACTGGTACAACATTTCCTTCTTGAAGGGAGAGCTGTCTTTCAGGATTACAATGCTCCCATCCACTGGTACAACATTTCCTTCTTGAAGGGAGAGCTGTCTTTCAGGATTACAATGCTCCCATCCACTGGTACAACATTTCCTTCTTGAAGGGAGAGCTGTCTTTCAGGATGACAATGCTCCCATCCACTGGTACAACATTTCCTTCTTGAAGGGAGAGCTGTCTTTCAGGATTACAATGCTCCCATCCACTGGTACAACATTTCCTTCTTGAAGGGAGAGCTGTCTTTCAGGATTACAATGCTCCCATCCACTGGTACAACATTTCCTTCTTGAAGGGAGAGCTGTCTTTCAGGATTACAATGCTCCCATCCACTGGTACAACATTTCCTTCTTGAAGGGAGAGCTGTCTTTCAGGATGACAATGCTCCCATCCACTGGTACAACATTTCCTTCTTGAAGGGAGAGCTGTCTTTCAGGATTACAATGCTCCCATCCACTGGTACAACATTTCCTTCTTGAAGGGAGAGCTGTCTTTCAGGATGACAATGCTCCCATCCACTGGTACAACATTTCCTTCTTGAAGGGAGAGCTGTCTTTAAGGATTACAATGCTCCCATCCACTGGTACAACATTTCCTTCTTGAAGGGAGAGCTGTCTTTCAGGATTACAATGCTCCCATCCACTGGTACAACATTTCCTTCTTGAAGGGAGAGCTGTCTTTCAGGATTACAATGCTCCCATCCACTGGTACAACATTTCCTTCTTGAAGGGAGAGCTGTCTTTCAGGATTACAATGCTCCCATCCACTGGTACAACATTTCCTTCTTGAAGGGAGAGCTGTCTTTCAGGATTACAATGCTCCCATCCACTGGTACAACATTTCCTTCTTGAAGGGAGAGCTGTCTTTCAGGATGACAATGCTCCCATCCACTGGTACAACATTTCCTTCTTGAAGGGAGAGCTGTCTTTCAGGATTACAATGCTCCCATCCACTGGTACAACATTTCCTTCTTGAAGGGAGAGCTGTCTTTCAGGTTGACAATGCTCCCATCCACTGGTACAACATTTCCTTCTTGAAGGGAGAGCTGTCTTTCAGGTTGACAATGCTCCCATCCACTGGTACAACATTTCCTTCTTGAAGGGAGAGCTGTCTTTCAGGATGACAATGCTCCCATCCACTGGTACAACATTTCCTTCTTGAAGGGAGAGCTGTCTTTCAGGATGACAATGGTCCCATCCACTGGTACAACATTTCCTTCTTGAAGGGAGAGCTGTCTTTCAGGATGACAATGCTACCATCCACTGGTACAACATTTCCTTCTTGAAGGGAGAGCTGTCTTTCAGGATTACAATGCTCCCATCCACTGGTACAACATTTCCTTCTTGAAGGGAGAGCTGTCTTTCAGGATTACAATGCTCCCATCCACTGGTACAACATTTCCTTCTTGAAGGGAGAGCTGTCTTTCAGGTTGACAATGCTCCCATCCACTGGTACAACATTTCCTTCTTGAAGGGAGAGCTGTCTTTCAGGATTACAATGCTCCCATCCACTGGTGCAACATTTCCTTCTTGAAGGGAGAGCTGTCTTTCAGGTTGACAATGCTCCCATCCACTGGTACAACATTTCCTTCTTGAAGGGAGAGCTGTCTTTCAGGATTACAATGCTCCCATCCACTGGTACAACATTTCCTTCTTGAAGGGAGAGCTGTCTTTCAGGTTGACAATGCTCCCATCCACTGGTACAACATTTCCTTCTTGAAGGGAGAGCTGTCTTTCAGGATTACAATGCTCCCATCCACTGGTACAACATTTCCTTCTTGAAGGGAGAGCTGTCTTTCAGGTTGACAATGCTCCCATCCACTGGTACAACATTTCCTTCTTGAAGGGAGAGCTGTCTTTCAGGATTACAATGCTCCCATCCACTGGTGCAACATTTCCTTCTTGAAGGGAGAGCTGTCTTTCAGGTTGACAATGCTCCCATCCACTGGTACAACATTTCCTTCTTGAAGGGAGAGCTGTCTTTCAGGATTACAATGCTCCCATCCACTGGTACAACATTTCCTTCTTGAAGGGAGAGCTGTCTTTCAGGTTGACAATGCTACCATCCACTGGTACAACATTTCCTTCTTGAAGGGAGAGCTGTCTTTCAGGATGACAATGCTCCCATCCACTGGTACAACATTTCCTTCTTGAAGGGAGAGCTGTCTTTCAGGTTGACAATGCTCCCATCCACTGGTACAACATTTCCTTCTTGAAGGGAGAGCTGTCTTTCAGGATTACAATGCTCCCATCCACTGGTACAACATTTCCTTCTTGAAGGGAGAGCTGTCTTTCAGGATTACAATGCTCCCATCCACTGGTACAACATTTCCTTCTTGAAGGGAGAGCTGTCTTTCAGGTTGACAATGCTCCCATCCACTGGTACAACATTTCCTTCTTAAGGGAGAGCTGTCTTTCAGGATTACAATGCTCCCATCCACTGGTACAACATTTCCTTCTTGAAGGGAGAGCTGTCTTTCAGGATTACAATGCTCCCATCCACTGGTACAACATTTCCTTCTTGAAGGGAGAGCTGTCTTTCAGGTTGACAATGCTCACATCCACTGGTACAACATTTCCTTCTTGAAGGGAGAGCTGTCTTTCAGGTTGACAATGCTCCCATCCACTGGTACAACATTTCCTTCTTGAAGGGAGAGCTGTCTTTCAGGTTGACAATGCTCCCATCCACTGGTACAACATTTCCTTCTTAAGGGAGAGCTGTCTTTCAGGATTACAATGCTCCCATCCACTGGTACAACATTTCCTTCTTGAAGGGAGAGCTGTCTTTCAGGATTACAATGCTCCCATCCACTGGTACAACATTTCCTTCTTGAAGGGAGAGCTGTCTTTCAGGATGACAATGCTCCCATCCACTGGTACAACATTTCCTTCTTGAAGGGAGAGCTGTCTTTCAGGTTGACAATGCTCCCATCCACTGGTACAACATTTCCTTCTTGAAGGGAGAGCTGTCTTTCAGGATTACAATGCTCCCATCCACTGGTACAACATTTCCTTCTTGAAGGGAGAGCTGTCTTTCAGGTTGACAATGCTCCCATCCACTGGTACAACATTTCCTTCTTGAAGGGAGAGCTGTCTTTCAGGATTACAATGCTCCCATCCACTGGTACAACATTTCCTTCTTGAAGGGAGAGCTGTCTTTCAGGTTGACAATGCTCCCATCCACTGGTACAACATTTCCTTCTTGAAGGGAGAGCTGTCTTTCAGGATTACAATGCTCCCATCCACTGGTACAACATTTCCTTCTTGAAGGGAGAGCTGTCTTTCAGGATTACAATGCTCCCATCCACTGGTACAACATTTCCTTCTTGAAGGGAGAGCTGTCTTTCAGGATGACAATGCTCCCATCCACTGGTACAACATTTCCTTCTTGAAGGGAGAGCTGTCTTTCAGGATTACAATGCTCCCATCCACTGGTACAACATTTCCTTCTTGAAGGGAGAGCTGTCTTTCAGGTTGACAATGCTCCCATCCACTGGTACAACATTTCCTTCTTGAAGGGAGAGCTGTCTTTCAGGATTACAATGCTCCCATCCACTGGTACAACATTTCCTTCTTGAAGGGAGAGCTGTCTTTCAGGATTACAATGCTCCCATCCACTGGTACAACATTTCCTTCTTGAAGGGAGAGCTGTCTTTCAGGTTGACAATGCTCCCATCCACTGGTACAACATTTCCTTCTTGAAGGGAGAGCTGTCTTTCAGGATTACAATGCTCCCATCCACTGGTACAACATTTCCTTCTTGAAGGGAGAGCTGTCTTTCAGGATGACAATGCTCCCATCCACTGGTACAACATTTCCTTCTTGAAGGGAGAGCTGTCTTTCAGGATGACAATGCTCCCATCCACTGGTACAACATTTCCTTCTTGAAGGGAGAGCTGTCTTTCAGGATGACAATGCTCCCATCCACTGGTACAACATTTCCTTCTTGAAGGGAGAGCTGTCTTTCAGGATGACAATGCTCCCATCCACTGGTACAACATTTCCTTCTTGAAGGGAGAGCTGTCTTTCAGGATGACAATGCTCCCATCCACTGGTACAACATTTCCTTCTTGAAGGGAGAGCTGTCTTTCAGGATGACAATGCTCCCATCCACTGGTACAACATTTCCTTCTTGAAGGGAGAGCTGTCTTTCAGGATGACAATGCTCCCATCCACAGAGCACATGTGGTCACCCAGTGGTTTGAGGAGCATGAGACTGAACATTTTTTACATACCGCTGAAAAATTTATAGGAATTTCTGGCACGACGTCTCAGGTAGCGTTTTCCAGCTCCGTCGAACAAACAGGAATTGATAACGTTTCTTGTGGACGAGTGACGTCGAATCCCTCCTGCGGACTTTCAGACGCAATCTGAAAGTGGGTGTGGAAACTTTGGGATAAAAAACTGCGAGCCTAGTGCGCTACAGTTTACTTCAACCCCCGTCCAACTAAGAGGTAAATTAACTTAACCCAATTCACTAGTAGAAACTAATAGTTTAATTTTCTGCTGTTTGCAAACGAATGAAAAGCTTTTAAAATAGTTGTAAGTCTCCAATCGATTTGTATAAGACCTTTAGAAGTTGTCCTTGATTATAGTTCAAAGCCTTGTTGTTTATCTGAAAGAAAGACGTCGAGGAAATACGTCATTGATATGACTTCCGAAACAGTCGTAACGAAAATTATTTGCAGTTAGGCTCACCATTTCAACGTCATGGACTGACCTCACTCTAATGACGCAGCTAGAACGCTTTTAGTGCTCAACGTACATCACAGTAGTGTTAAAAACATTTCAGCGAGTTATACATCGACATATGAACAATTTTTTTTTTTAATTTCCTTCATTCCTAAAGACCACGAATTTAGTATAAACCTTTTATGAAACGCATATGACAGTATAACGCAGGGCCTATTAACTGCAAGCAGCGGAATAGTAAAATGTTAGAGTTTGCGACATTAATAAAAAAAAAAATAAATACCCCCTCAAGCAGCTGCTTGCCACAGAGGTCTGACAGGAGCCTGTCAGTTTATATGCCACAGTAGAAGATCTGAGAGGTTGGCAGGACCTCAGCAGAAAACGACACAAACATCCATGCCTTACCCGGGGCTCGAACCCAGATCCCGTAGATCAGTAGCCAAGCGCGCTAACCACTCGGCCACGGGAACAAAACCAAAATTTAAAAAATAAGATATTAGGTTTTTCATTTTTCTATCATTAATGACGTCATAAATATTAAAAAACATAGAAAACGTAAGTATGCAGAAGAATTTTTCGAATAGCATAATTGTTTTTGGCAGAAAATTTCATAGCTGACAAAAAAATAAAGAATTCGGCATTTTGTTAAAATGAAAATGCACTCTGTAACATTGAAATTGTAGAACAAAGAAGAGGTGGTTGTAATTCAGGTGGCTGACAGATGAGTATGGTATGATTATTTTACAGAGCAGAAGCATAAATTTGTATCACACACAGACAGATTACATGGCGCTGGTTCCTCTCACCCACTTTGTAAATCCTCCATGGTTCGACACACATGTCGTTGCATGGCCTGTGGCATGGCCCCACTACGTCTGTTGACGATGCTTGGCGTTCAGTGGAAGACGACGCAATGGACGAAGTAAGGACGTCGTCCATTGCGACGTCCTTACCTCCCTGCCCTGGGGCTCAGTCGGTAGCGCGTCAGGCTCGTAATCTGTAATTCCCAGGTTCGAGTCCCAGCTGGGTCAGCGTTGAGATTTATCTCCGCAAAATTCCCCGCCCTGCCCACGGTCAGTAGGGGACACCGATGGGCTTGGAAAGGCCGCCGTCCATCGGATGGGACGTTAAGCCGTGGCCCCGTGTGCGGGAGAGACATACCCTGTGCACGTTAAAGAACACGCTGGATGGCCTTGACGGGAGGCTACCATCTGTCTCCCAACAGCTATTCCAGTGGGTCCCCTCCCCCAACGTTCTCTGAGCCTTCGGGGTCCATGTGACCTGGCCATTTAGCCCATGGTGTGCAAAAAAGTGCCGCTCAGAGGTAAAACAACCCAACCCAACCTCCCTGCCCTTACAAGTTGTCAAGAAATGATTCGTTGTGTTACGTGGAGACACAGGCTGGGGTAATCACTTTGTTAATTGATGGCAGGTAGTGTCTTCGGTGAGGTGGATGCCTACCGCAAAAGTCAATTGGTTTTTGATGATTTCTGTGCATTTTATCTACTTTCAAAAAAATAAAATTGATTTTTTATGACTGTTTTATTCAGGTACCTAGATAGGCTGTGTGACTCTGTGCATCTAAAATGTATTTCATTGTAACTAATGATGAGGTTAGGCAAAGGAGTTTGCAACCTCCTTTAAGCAGCATATTGTGCAGAGAGAGACTCCGTTGGTTTGGCCATGTTCCCCGTATGGATAATTATACATTAGCGAATAGGGTTATGAACAGTGTGCCTAAAGGCCTCAGAAGGAGGGGGAGACCTAGGATGCAGTGGGCAGACAATGTCAAATAGGACCTTGTTAGAATTGGTGTGCAGTGGCCAGATGCAGTAGATGTAGCTCAGGACAGATTTGCTTGGAGAACTAAATTGCACAGTCTGGTTGGACCTCCGTAGCCCGGCTGCTTGAGGATGATGATGTTAATGATAAAAGTATTTGTTAAAAAGATATTTATTTTCTGAAGCGGTTAACTTCCTTTTCTCAGCAGCGCTGTTTGAAGTATTTATTTGGTCCTTGCTCAAAGCATTTGGGATTACCCCCCCCCCCCCCACACACACACATACCCCGGTAGCTAAAAGTTCACTTCAAAGCTTCTAAAATGCGTCACCTTCTGCTGTGTTTTTTTTTTACACATCTTCATTGCAGTTGAAGGCAACTTGATTTGGATTAAGTTTCTATGTCAATTATTGCTATACTGCACGAAACATTACTTTTTGCCTCGAAGGTGGGGCAGGGGTGGCTCAGTCGGTAGCGCGCCAGGCTCGTAATCTGTAGTTCCCAGGTTCGAGTCCCAGCTGGGTCAGCGTTGAGATTTATCTCCGCAAAATTCCCCGCCCTGCCCAAGGTCAGTAGGGGACACCGATGGGCTTGGAAAGGCCGCCGTCCGTCGGATGGGACGTTAAGCCGTGGCCCCGTGTGTGGGAGAGCCATACCCTGTGCACGTTAAAGAACACGCTGGATGGCCTTGACGGGAGGCTACCATCTGTCTCCCAACAGCTGTTCCAGTGGGTCCCCTCCCCCAACCTTCTCTGAGCCTTCGGGTCCATGTGACCTGGCCATTTAGCCCATGGTGTGCAAAAAAGTGCCGCTCAGAGGTAAAACAACCCAACTCTCTGCACGATGCAACCAGGGATTTTTGGGGACTATTTCAATAATTAACGTCAATCATGTCACGTGACACGAATCACTAATTTCTAAAAAAATTAATGCCAGATATTTTTTCTGAATTTTGCAATCAACCATAGTGTTCGGATACTTTTTTGAGCAACTGTACCACCTTTAGATATCTTGTAGCATCCATGTCTCGCCGGGTAAGAGCTGTTTTGGCAGCACGTGTAGGACAAACATCATATTAGGCAGGTGGTCATAATATTTTGGTTCTTAGGTGTATGTCTTTGCAAATTTCTACGTTTTATTTTTTTGTGCCTGGTAGAAGTTTCCTTCAGTTAAATCATCAGCTTCATTGAGTGATGAACTGGAACTGGAACAATCCATCGCCTTTAAAATGGTAATTGAAGTGAAATGGTTTGAGTGAGATCTATTCCATTGCGATCTGACAGTTTTAATATTCATACTATTTTTTCAATCGTAAGAGAATGAAAGGACGTTGAAGCCATTGCCCTTTCTGCTTAGCAAACGAATGAATCACTAAGAAGTACATCGTCATCATTGCATTCAGCATGAATCATCTGCATGCCTCTGTAATCATCCGCTTTGCTCCTCATCCTTGTAAAAGGATCGAGTCACCTATTCACTCCTTTGTATTCATTCGCTTACTGATGTTACATGAAAGACTTCAGAAGCAAGCAAATCTGCAACATTACGTTGCAAATTTGTTTTATTGGAAAATTATTAGTTATTTGCACATTGGAAACTAATCTCCTGTTTTTTGGTTGTTGTTGTTTCCTTTCGTTTTCATAGGGACAAAATATAAATTTATTTTTAATAGTTATATTTATTTAAAGGCCAGGCCGTCCCTGTGTCCGAACAGCGCGCTTGGCTACTGATCAAATGAAGTCCGATCTCAGGCTAAGAAGGCACATCTGTGTTCATGTAAGTGTTTCTGCTGAGGGCTCGCCTTCCTCACAGACCATCTACTATGGTGAATTTGGGTTGGGTTGTTTTACCTCTGAGCGGCACTTTTTTGCACACCATGGGCTAAATGGCCAGGTCACATGGACTCCGAAGGCTCAGAGAAGGTTGGGGGAGGGGACCCACTGGAACAGCTGTTGGGAGTCAGATGGTAGTCTCCCGTCAAGGCCATCCAGCGTGTTCTTTAACGTGCACAGGGTATGGCTCTCCCGCACACGGAGCCACGGCTTAACGTCCCATCCGACGGACAGCGGCCTTTCCAAGCCCATCGGTGTCCCCTACTGACCGTGGACAGGGCGGGGGAATTTTTGCGGAGATAAATCTCAACGCTGACCCAGCTGGGACTCGAACCTGGGAACTTTAGATTACGAGCCTGGCGCGCTACCGACTGAGCCACCCCCGCCCCACTGTGGCAAGCAACTGCTTGAGGGGGTATTTATAAAAATTGATCCATAATCAGAGACAGAACTTTCGATCGTCATATTTGGTGGAAGTGTCTCAGCGAACTGACATCCAAGATTTTATTACCCAAATTAATTAAAATAATAAGAAAAGAGAGATTAAAGAAGAAAATTTTGGTAAGCTTTGCACGTGAAACTCACTCTGAAATCTTTTACGCAAAAACTGTCATTGGCGATAAATTATAGATGCCACTCAAATCTCTCTAAATATATTTCCCGCAACATTTGTTTAATATTTAAAGAATGAAAGCAAGCTGAAGCATTTTATCTTAAACTTTATCTTCACTTTTGGTCCAGTCGAAAATGAGATAAAGAAAAATACCACCAGCAGCACATTAAACTCTCACCTAAAAGAAAATATTGAAATTTTTTTTTATACTGATGTAAAAGAAAATGTGGCAGTACGGGGTATATCTGCCTACACCCCCAAACTTGTACATTATATACATATATACACACTGGTTTCCGTAAATTAAGGAAAATCCCTTTGTTAAGTCAATGGGAAGCTAACGTCAAAGCTCTATAACTTCTAAAATAAGTTTTTTTGTTTTGAAAAATGTGATTGCAGATAAAGATCTCAATCAAATAAATCAACAACTCAATTTTCAACAATATTCGTTCAACATTTAATGAGTTACGAAATTTTGAATATTTAGCGATAACAATGTCAGCCACAAAAATTGACTTTAGAAGTTAATTAAAACTTAGTAATAAATATTGTATCATAGTGTTTAATAAAATAAGTTTGTATTTTAGAACTTTGTGTAAAGAATTCTTTCACTATTCTTCAGTTTTGTTTAAGTTTCTTAAGACTGGCATTGCTGTTGTTAAATATCCAAACTTCCACAGCTCATTAAATACTGAACGAATATTGTTGAAAAATCGAGATATTGATCTATTTGATTGAGATCTTTATCTGGAATCGCATTTTTCAAAACAAAAAACTTATTTTAGAAGTTATAGGGCTTTGACGTTAGCTTCCCATTGACATAGGAGTTATATCCTAGTAACGAAGGAGACAATGGGAGAAACTGAAATCTCCTCCTCAGAAAGGAAATTTATTTTCAAGAAATCATTTACTGATCGGAGTTCCGGTGGCCGAATGGTTAGCTTGCTTGGCTATTGATCTTAGGAACCTAGGTTCAAACCATGAATAAAAGGCATGAATATTATGCCGAGTCTCTTGTAAGTATTACGTGTGGGAAGCAGATGCTTCAGGGGATATTTATTTATTTATTCATGAACTAGCATTAATGAAAATGTTAACAAAATTTTTGAAAACTCCATACTTGCAAATATTTTGGTTAATCTTAGCTATCCACTGATTGAATTTGAAAGAATATTACGCAATTCCTGAATTTCATTCTCGATATTTATCATTTCATTGATAATGAATGTGTGCTTGAATAGAGGCATTATTATTATTAAAAAATGACCTATAACATCTCCTTCGAATATTGAATTCTATAAACAGGCCTTGTATAGAAGATGCGAAATTTTGTCGCATCGAAAATCAGTCATGCCCATCATTGCTTTGCCGGTTTTGAAACGCTTTATCTCTGAGCGGCACTTTCGGATACACAATTTGCTAATAAAGGTCAAGTCACAAGGACCCCTCCCCCAGGGCTCAGAGATGATAATGGAAAGGGGATCCACTGGAGAACTGTTAGCAGACGGATTGAAATATTTCATTAAAATCATCTAGCATATCCTTCAATGAATCCATAATAGAGCTCTCCCGAATACGGGTGGGCGGGCGTGGCTCAGTCGGTAGCGCGCCAGGCTCGTAATCTGTAGTTCCCAGGTTCGAGTCCCAGCTTGGTCAGCGTTGAGACTTATCTCCGCAAAATTCCCCGCCCTGCCCACGGTCAGTAGGGGACACCGATGGGTTTGGAAAGGCCGCCGTCCGTCGGATGGGAGGTTAAGCCGTGGCCCCGTGTGCGGGAGAGACTGTGCACGTTAAAGAACACGCTGGATGGCCTTGACAGGAGGCTACCATCTGTCTCCCAACAGCTGTTCCAGTGTATCCCCCCTCCTCCAACCTTCTCCGAGCCTTCGGGGTCCTTGTGGCCTGACCATTTAGCCCATGGTGTGCAAAAAAGTACCGCTCAGAGGTAAAACAACCCAAAACAACCCGAATACGGTCACGACTTATTGTCTTGTCCGGTAGACGGCGATACTTCCGAGCCTATCGGTTTCCCCTTTCTCGCCGATTAAACCGCCGATTAACGGAAATAAATCGTTGTTGGAATTTCGAGCCTGGAAACCTCAGAATACTAGCCTGGCGTGCAAGAAATCGAAGCACACCGAACCGTGTGCTGAAACGTAGCGTCTCTTCTGACGACTTTTGATTGAGAAGTCAGAGAAATATACGCAAAACATCAAACGAGACCATTTAGGAAGAAGTAGAGACAAGTTTGGGCTCAGTTTTTGGAGCCAGCGCCCGAGTTGGCAAAAAAAAATCTGACGCATCGTAAAACGTGTACCGAAATGCATGTCCCTAGTTCTTTATCTTATTCTTACGTTATTAATTATAATTGTTTTATGACAAGATTAAATTTTAATGCTATTTGGAACAAGAAATATTAGTAAGACTAGCAGAAATTGAAATTTCGTGGGTAGTACCATTAAAACGCAGAGCGCCATTAGTTTATTAAAAAGATAAGAGGATACGTAAAAAATAAAATCTCGTGGTGCTTATTTTTAATTACTAAAGACTGATTAAAAGATTGAAATTATAATCAAAAACATTTTATTTTTATGGTTATTTTTTCAAAATATTTTAAATTTAAATTATTCTGAGCCCGAAGTCGTCTGTGCTGTTTTGCGCACGACAAAGCTCAACAGCCAATCGCCGCTAGCGAGAAGTTGTGTTGGGTTGTTTTACCTCTGAGCGGCACTTTTTTGCACACCATGGGCTAAATGGCCAGGTCACATGGTCCCCGAAGGCTCAGAGAAGGTTGGGGGAGGGGACCCACTGGAACAGCTGTTGGGGGACAGATGGTAGCCTCCCGTCAAGGCCATCCAGCGTGTTTTTTAACGTTGGGTTGTTTTACCTCTGAGCGGCACTTTTTTGCACACCATGGGCTAAATGGCCAGGTCACATGGACCCCGAAGGCTCAGAGAAGGTTGGGGGAGGGGACCCACTGGAACAGCTGTTGGGAGACAGATGGTAGCCTCCCGTCAAGGCCATCCAGCTTGTTCTTTAACGTTGGGTTGTTTTACTTCTGAGCGGAACTTTTTTGCACACCATGGGTTAAATGGCCAGGTCACATGGACCTCGAAGGCTCAGAGAAGGTTGGGGGAGGGGACCCACTGGAACAGCTGTTGGGAGACAGATGGTAGCCTCCCGTCAAGGCCATCCAGCGTGTTCTTTAACGTGCACAGGGTATGGCTCTCCCGCACACGGGGCCACGGCTTAACTCCCATCCGACGGACGGCGGCCTTTCCAAGCCCTTCGGTGTCCCCTACTGACCGTGGGCAGGGGGGGGAATTTTGCGGAGATAAATCTCAACGCTGACCCAGCTGGGACTCGAACCTGGGAACTACAGATTACGAGCCTGGTGCGCTACCGACTAATCCACCCCCGCCCCCTGTGTAGGTCGGTGTAACAGTGTGAGTGACAATTAGGAGACTGTGAAGATACTGTGAAACTGAGCATTTGACATTTCTGATAGACCATGGATTGATATAGGGTTCTTTTTTTTTTGCACATATATATATTTGTGGCTTTATCCCAATGCATTTTTCTTTTTTTTTTAAAGCCAGTGTCAATCATTGAATTTCCAAATCAGGATCTTTTTCTCCTTTATCTTTAGCAGTTTTTTTTTTGTCATTGTGGCCGAGTGGTTAGCACGCTTGGCTACTGATCTACGGGACCTGGGTTCGAGCCCCGGGTAAGGCATGGATGTTCGTGTTGTTTTCTGCTGAGGTCCTGCCATCCTCTCAGATCTTCTACTGTGGCATATAAACTGACAGGCTCCTGTCAGACCTCTGTGGCAAGCAGCTGCTTGAGGGGGTATTTATTTATTTATTTAATGCTATCCATTAATAATGCAATAATGTTTGCCCCTGTTTATGTTGTTGATAGGTAAGTGAGATACCACTTAGGAGTATTGACGAAGTTAAATGCCCACTCTCTTTATAGTCTTCCCAATTGGCATTCACGGTACACGATTTGTGCAAGGTGAGTGCGTTTGTACCTTTGAATAAATATTAAAAAGCTGAAGAAAGAAAATCACACAATATTTTTGGCAAAAAGTACAAATTTAATAGATTCTTTGTACTTACACTAACTACATTAGTGATGTACAGTGCCAGCCAGCAATGACAATACAATATGACGTACTGGAAGACCAGTACCTTTCAAGTGACACATAGTAACATACTGGGTGACCAGTAGCAGTCGATTCGAAAGTGTTGCAGTGCCCATGGAGGCAGCCATTTTGAAAGATTATAGATACACATACCTCCTTCCTCATTCCCCACCAGATGGCACCCCATATGAGCTAGCATACATGGGCCACTAAGGAACAAGGTTCACGATGACGTCATTGGCCAGTCCCGCACCAGGCGGAAAAGGACAAGAGCGTGCGTGAACCGAGCGTGCAGCGCGGTGGGGGGTTGACACTCACCGCCCCCTCTAAAAGGTGTTCTTAGAACATACCTGTTATATATCATTGATATATGGGACCAAGGTTCACCAGGTCACCTGACTCAGAGGACCGGGATCCCAGTCGAAAACGACGGGCTCACCGGACATGACGTCAGAATGGTGCTACCTAGCAAATTCAGCCACAAATGGAGAAAAAAATGATTAAATGAAAAAAAAAATGTCCCACCGTGGCTGTAGCGGAGGTCTTCGGGAATAATACCTTCCCTGACCCAAGACCAAGTGAGACGTGCTGCAAGAAGGGACCAGCCCATCAAGCTGCAAAAATTCTGCACTAAGCATTCACACAATCATTCACTCACACAGTCAAACTCACGTATTATATGGTACATATTGAAAGGAGTCTTGCTCCAGTCATTGCTATAGACCAGCTATAGCAGTTGAGCGCCATTTGTACACACTACAGTCCGTAAGGGTGACAGAACTGGTAGACAAGCCTTTGAGATCGCTCCGTCTTCTTCATGATGCCTTTCTTGTAGTACTGGCGGATGGAACGACTCAGTTTGTCGTAGTTCATGGCGGGCCTGTTCTTTCTTTTTCCCCAGAGTCGAGCGACGCGGACCGAGTCTTCGATCTTGAAGATTCCTTTGGGCCTGTCCAGCCACCTGATGCAGCTGCCATAGAGATGCGGCTGGCTGAGGAGCTCCTTCAGGAACTGCCACAGGTGGATGTGGGAGTGAGAGCCCGGTCTTCCTCCACATCTCTCAGTGTCGCAGGACTCATCGCTGGCTTCATCTGCGGAGAAACAAGAGTCAGTCAGAAGAGAGAAAGCATTCGATTAGGATGAATATATTTCAAAATTTTAACTTACTCTGGTTTTCGAAGGAAAAGATTTATGAGTTTTTTTTAAAAAACGCTCTTTTTAAATCACTGATTGATTGTTAGAAGCAGGCAAGACTAGTAAAAGGGCAAAAAGTACGTGTAAGGAAGCAGGAGGAAATATTTGGGGAGGTGGACATGATCGAGTCAGAAGGGTTGAGTTGTTTTACCTCTGAGCGGCACTTTTTTGCACACCATGGGCTAAATGGCCAGGTCACATGGACCCCGAAGGCTCAGAGAAGGTTGGGGGATGGGACCCGCTGGAACAGCTGTTGGGAGACAGATGGTAGCCTCCCGTCAAGGCCATCCAGCGTGTTCTTTAACGTGCACAGGGTATTTCTCTCCCGCACAGGGGGCTACGGCTTAACGTCCCATCTGACGGACGGCGGCCTTTCCAAGCCCATCGGTGTCCCCTACTGACCGTGGGCAGGGCGGGGAATTTTTGCGGAGATAAATCTCAACGCTGACCCAGCTGGGACTTGAACCTGGGAACTACAGATTACGAGCCTGGCGCGCTACCGACTGAGCCACCCCCGCCCCTCTGTTTGGAGTAATAGAATTAAAAATATCTGTAATAGAGAGAGAGATAATGATAAAAACGTTGGATAAAGATTACATTTGTTGTAAATACATTTATTCTTTCGTAGTGATGGAATTTGTAAATATTTAAAAATTTATTCTTTCACTTGTTTTAATCGCTTAAACGTGTAAGGTAACAGGAGGAAATATTGGCTGACTGTTACTTTCCTTTAAGTAGAACCCCTATAATCTGGCTCTCGATAATCCAAATTCTAGGCTAACCGGTCTTTAATTTCCTTTTTGTTCTTGTACAGTCGCTCAAAAAAGGATCCAAACACTATGGTTGATTACAGAATTCAGAAAAAATATCTGGCAACGATTTTTTCAGAAATTAGTCATCTGGCAACTTTCGTGTCACGTGACACGAAGGTTGCCAGATCACTAATTTCTAAAAAAATCAATGCCAGATATTTTTTCTGAATTCTGTAATCAACCATAGTGTTCGGATATTTTTTAATATATATAATGCGTGTGAATATATAATGCAATGAATATTGAGCGTGTGCAGTTACCGTTCACAGCAAACTGGAGCGGTTGCGGTTAATGTTCACAGCACATTGGATCGTGTGAGCTCACAAAGACCTAGATCGTGTGGGCTCACTCACGGAAATATTGAGCGTGTGCAGTTACCGTTCATAGCAAACTGGAGCGGTTGCGGTTAATGTTCACAGCACATTGGATCGTGTGAGCTCACAAAGACCTAGATCGTGTGGGCTCACTCACGGAAATATTGAGCGTGTGCAGTTACCGTTCACAGCAAACTGGAGCGGTTGCGGTTAATGTTCACAGCACATTGGATCGTGTGAGCTCACAAAGACCTAGATCGTGTGGGCTCACTCACGGAAATATTGAGCGTGTGCAGTTACCGTTCACAGCAAACTGGAGCGGTTGCGGTTATGTTCACAGCACATTGGATCGTGTGAGCTCACAAAGACCTAGATCGTGTGGGCTCACTCACGGAAATATTGAGCGTGTGCAGTTACCGTTCATAGCAAACTGGAGCGGTTGCGGTTAATGTTCACAGCACATTGGATCGTGTGAGCTCACAAAGACCAAGATCGTGTGGGCTCACTCACGGAAATATTGAGCGTGTGCAGTTACCGTTCACAGCAAACTGGAGCGGTTGCGGTTAATGTTCACAGCACATTGGATCGTGTGAGCTCACAAAGACCTAGATCGTGTGGGCTCACTCACGGAAATATTGAGCGTGTGCAGTTACCGTTCACAGCAAACTGGAGCGTGTGCAGTAACTGCACACGCTCCAGTTTGCTGTGAACAGTAACTGGAGCGTGTACAGTTGCTGTACACGCTCCAGATATTTTTTCTGAATTCTGTAATCACGTGACACGAAGGTTGCCAGATGACTAATTTCTAAAAAAAAATCAATGCCAGATATTTTTTCTGAATTTTGCAATCAACCATAATGTTCGGATACTTTTTTGAGCGACTGTACATAAATTTCATTTAGAGCAGCAATTGATTTTTTGTATTGTTTTAAAGTAGTAGTAATAAAAACAGTTGAATGATAATACAGGTAAATAGTATAAAGAGGATAACATGGAGTAAGAGTGGCGAGAGAAAAAAAAAACAGTTCTAAATAAATTACCTTTCCAATTGCATCATATTAGGTAAATTGCAAACAGTATCTGTCGCATTTTCGATCTATTTTGTAGAATTTATGATGAAAAATAATGTTGAATTCTACAATTTCCCCAGGTCGAGGTAAGTTGCAGATTTGATTGGACTTTTGATAATGATAAATAGCCCAACCCCATTTTGTTCTGACAGCAGAATGTTTACCGTACTTTTATTGATAAAATGAGCTAAGTTACATTAATAGTCTATAAATTATGAACTGAAAAAAAATTATGGATTTGACCGTTAATAGGAATCTGATAGAATACTCATTGTTTGAACTCCTTATCCCTCTTCTCATGAATGTCGGGAAGATTCAAGCCTAGCTATAAGAACCCCCCCCCCTCCCCCAAATGTTTAGAGCTGGGTAAGTCCGCTGGATATCTGTTAGGAAATAGACCGAAGCCTTTCATCAAAACCATCTAGTGTGTTCTCTACTATGTACAGTCGCTCAAAAAAGTATCCGAACACTATGGTTGATTGCAAAATTCAGAAAAAATATCTGGCAACGATTTTTTTTAGAAATTAGTGATCTGGCAACCTTCGTGTCACGTGACACGAAGGTTGGCCTCGACCTATGAATATATAATGCAATGAATATGGAGCGTATGCAGTTACCGTTCACAGCAAACTGCAGCAGTTGCGGTTAATGTTCACAGCACATTGGATCGTGTGAGCTCACAAAGACCTAGATCGTGTGGGCTCATTCACGGAAATATTGAGCGTGTGCAGTTACCGTTCACAGCAAACTGGAGCGTGTGCAGTAACTGCACACGCTCCAGTTTGCTGTGAACGGTAACTGGAGCGTGTACAGTTGCTGTACACGCTCCAGATATTTTTCCTGAACTCTGTAATCACCTGACACGAAAGTTGCCAGATCACTAATTTCTAAAAAAATCGTTGCCAGATATTTTTTCTGAATTCTGTAATCAACCATAGTGTTCGGATACTTTTTTGAGAGACTGTACAGGATACGACTCTCCAACACTCGGAACCACGTCTTACGGCCCTTCTCTAAACCCATCACTGTCCTCTTTCTGACGATGACCGGCAGGCAGTTAAGCGGAGAAAATCTCAACGCAAGCAAAATAGGGAGTTAAGAGTTGGATGTATTCTACCACTCATCGAATTCCCTCATTCATTTAAATCAGTGGATATAAACGCTAATGACAGGATAATTTTTAGAAAATTCGGAATGAACAGTCCGCAAGCGCCCCGTGGCCGAGTGGTTAGCGCGCTTGGCTACTGATCTAATGGGACCTGGGTTCGAGCCCCGGGTAAGGCATGGATGTGTATGTTGTTTTTCTGCTGAGGTCCTGCCATCCTCACAGACCTTCTACTATGGCATATAAATGGACAGGCTCCTGTCAGACCTCTGTGGCAAGCAGCTGCTTGAAGGGTTTTTTATTTATTTAATATTTTTAAGAAAACGAAACATTAAATATAAAAAATATGTCTCTGATCATAAACTAAATTTCCCGTTTCCTTCAGTTCCTTAATACTCTTCTTAATAATAGTACTCTTGTTACTAGGGGCGTCAGGCTCGTAATCTGTAGTTCCCAGGTTCGAGTCCCAGCTGGTCAGCGTTGAGATTTATCTCCGCAAAATTCCCCGCCCTACCCACGGTCAATAGGGGACACCGATGGGCTTGGAAAGACCGCCGTCCGTCGGATGGGACGTTAAGCCGTGGCCCCGTGTGTGGGAGAGAGCCATACCCTGTGCACTTAAAAAACACGCTGGATGGCCTTGACGGGAGGCTACCATCTGTCTCCCAACAGCTGTTCCAGTGGGTCCCCTCCCCCAACCTTCTCTGAGCCTTCGGGGTCCATGTGACCTGGCCATTTAGCCCATTGTGTGCAAAAAAAGTGCTGGTCAGAGGTAAAACAACACATCCCTTGTTACTAAGGGGAAAAAAAACTGAGTGAGCAGCTTTTTATCTGTCAATTCTTGAATGAGGCTAAACAAGAAAATATTAGTCTTCTCATTTACGGAAAAAGGTCAGCTCAGAACTTCCAAATTAACCTCTTCCCTGATGATAGACGAACAAGTAGCGCCATTTTTTTCTTCTTGTGCGGAGGACTCCTTTCAAGAGCTGATAGAAAGTGCTACAACGGGACAAAGTAGTTTCTCGTGTTTTATTTGGGGGGATTATGCAGCTTGCGGTGGCGTTTGGATGCGGCCAACCACTCAGCAAAGTCCCCCAGTCGGTAGTGCCGGCGAGTCTGCGGGCGGTGTATGTCGGCAGCCGGCTTTGGGGGTAAATATAACGGTGACATCATGCCAACTTGTTGATGTTGAGAACGCTGGGAAAAAGGGAGAAGGCGGGAGACTGACTGCACAGCCATGCGAAAGAAATATGGGTCATGGACGTTGCTATGGTTACCGCATCACCGCCACCTGCACGCCGTTCCCAGCGCGACAAAAACACTGATAACCGTGAACAAGTGTGCGCTGCTGACGTCACGGTGACGTAACCTGAGTAGCGCGACAGGGCAAAGGTCGAACGAAGACGATGGCAGCAGATGGTGCTGGGAGGAAGGGGAGGGAGATTTTGATGTTGGGGAGATGCGGCCACTGCTCTGCAGTCGTATCCGGCCATTGGAAGCACGTGCGGCCCCCTAGACAAATGGGTGGACTTTCTTGGGGGGGGAGAAGTGAGGGGCAGCAAATTTCCTCAATGACTCCACTTTTTAATACGGCAAATGCATTAATCCACGTGTTTAATCCGTGCCAAGCAGCTGCTTGAGAAGCATTTTTTTTTGTTTAGAATTAAGGGAATGAGGGGTTATGGGAGTGTTTGGTTGCAGAGACAAAAGTTGGATCGATATTGTTGTCCTCCCACTCACAGTCCTGGGCTAAATGTCTAGGTCACAAAGTTCCCTTAGACTCTTAGCTGGTCGTGGGAGGAGGGGAGGGGGGTAAGCCTCCCATCAAGGTCATTCAACGTGCACATTTTATGGCTCTCCTACACATGGACCACAGCTTAACGTCCCATTCGATGGACAGGATTCTCTCAGCACAATGGTTGAAATCTAGAAGGAAGAATGGGCAACTATGTTTCCTTTCTGCTGAGCCATTTATGTCTCCATTAACGACCTTCCCTGTGGCCGAGTGGTTAGCGCGCTTGGCTACTGATCTACGGGACCTGGGTTCGAGCCCCGGGTAAGGCATGGATGTTCGTGTTGTTTTCTGCTGAGGTCCTGCCATCCTCTCAGATCTTCTACTATGGCATATAAACTGACAGGCTCCTGTCAGACCTCTGTGGCAAGCAGCTGCTTGAAGTGGTATTTATTTTATTTACATTGGATCGTGTGGGCCCACTCACAGAAATATTGAGCGTGTGCAGTTACCGTTCACAGCAAACTGGAGCGTGTGCAATAATTGCACACACTCCAGTTTGCTGTGAATGGTAACTGGAGCGTGTACAGTTGCTGTACACGTTCCTGAGGTACTGCCATCCTCTCAGATCTTCTACTATGGCATATAAACTGACAGGCTCCTGTCAGACTTCTGTGGCAAGCAGCTGCTTGAGGGGGTATTTATTTATTTATTCATGTGGCGATTTATACTGTCATATCAGAACTTTGGGTCAAATCGGCAATATGAGGAAAATTCGTCAGTGTGATTTGATATCGGATTTTGCTAGCAAAAATATTATATCTAGCACAAAACTTTGCTCCCATCAGTATAGCTGCTGTTTAAATGATACTTTTTTTATTTGATCTGAACACAGGAAAAGTTGAAAGAAATCGGAGTTTATAATAAATATTCCTTTGATAGCTATATAAAAAAGAGTTATTAGGGGGAAAAAAGATTGCGAAAACAGATTTTATCCAGAACTGCCAAATGTATAAAATAGGATCTGTATATATCTCTGGAATAGCGGTTAGAGGGAGATGGGGTTCACTTTTAATCTAATAATTCAGTCATTCTGTTAACTCTAGCTGAGGGTGTGAACAGAAAAAACTGTCTTAAAAGGCAGAGGCTTGTAAAGAAATAAATCCCGTCTGTGAGAAATTTTCACAAATAATTTGCGCTTTTTCTAATATCTCTAGAAGCTCTAAACAAAAAATATTTCAAAAATCACAAAAAAACCCTATTAAAAAGCATTATTAGATATGAGCATATAAAACATCTCTTTTCCATTCCTCGGTCAGAAATGAGTGTAGGAATCGATTTTTTAAGGGTCAGCACTGACTTTGATTGCCCGGATAAAAAAACACTTCTTTTCGCAAAGCGATCTTACTTCACCTAACCCGCTAAATCTAGAGAATGGCCCTGAGTCGCGTTCATAGCGTGAGAGGATTTTAAGTGGGAAGAGCATGGCCACATAGGAAGCGGTTTAAGCGCTATTAACCTTTCCAACTTCTAGCGACGTTTAAACGAAATCGTTATAAGCAATGGTAGGGGCCTCGCAGCAAAGCGCAGCGTGTGCGTTAGTGAACGTTCACACGCACACACGCTCCCAGTTTGCTGTGAGGCCCCTTCCATTCTGTATAACGATTTTGTTTAAACATCCCAGAACGTTGTTTGCCAATGCAAAAAAGGTTAAATCACTTTCTGTCTGGACGTAAGCCTAAGAGTCATCAACGGGTGTCATGTAGCTGCCTCCACTGCGCATGGGCCCTTCTCGCAGACTTCAGTGGGGGCCAAAAGCAGTGTACGGGTAAACCGGCGACCGGCGCTGACCTGCAAGCTTCGCCTCGGGCTAGACCACATTCCCCATCCCAGGGACCGGTCTGGCGACTTGTCTCTCCGCCATCTCTGGCTCACACTCTGCATGGAGAGAGAGGCTGCAAGTCAGTCACGAAAAAACATTTTCTCTGCGAGCAAACATTCTGCTTCTGTTGACCGAATGGACGCTGCCTAGTTGGCAACGCTTGGAGAGTTTTGCATCATTCTTTCCAGGTTTCGTAATGGAATCAGGAAGATTTACAAAAGAGGATAAGCCATTGTCCATTTGGCTTTCGTATTTGCAGCATAGGAGATAGTTTTGCTTCTTTTATGACATATTTATAATATGATAATCATTTCGCTTATATATGTATATATATTATACCCCCTCAAGCAGCTGCTTGCCACAGAGGTCTGACAGGAGCCTGTCAGTCTATATGCCATAGTAGAAGGTCTGAGAGGATGGCAGTACCTCAGGAACGTGTACAGCAACTGTACACGCTCCAGTTACCGTTCACAGCAAACTGGAGCGTGTGCAGTTACTGCACACGCTCCAGTTTGCTGTGAACGGTAACTGCACACGCTCAATATTTCTGTGAGTGGGCCCACACGATCCGGGTTTTTTGTGAGCTCACACGATCCAATGTAAATAAAATAAATACCCCCTCAAGCAGCTGTACAGCAACTGTACACGCTCCAGTTACCGTTCACAGCAAACTGGAACGTGTGCAGTTACTGCACACGCTCCAGTTTGCTGTGAACGGTAACTGCACACGCTCAATATTTCTGTGAGTGGGCCCACACGATCCGGGTTTTTTGTGAGCTCACACGATCCAATGTAAATAAAATAAATACCCCCTCAAGCAGCTGTACAGCAACTGTACACGCTCCAGTTACCGTTCACAGCAAACTGGAACGTGTGCAGTTACTGCACACGCTCCAGTTTGCTGTGAACGGTAACTGCACACGCTCAATATTTCTGTGAGTGGGCCCACACGATCCGGGTTTTTTGTGAGCTCACACGATCCAATGTAAATAAAATAAATACCCCCTCAAGCAGCTGTACAGCAACTGTACACGCTCCAGTTACCGTTCACAGCAAACTGGAACGTGTGCAGTTACTGCACACGCTCCAGTTTGCTGTGAACGGTAACTGCACACGCTCAATATTTCTGTGAGTGGGCCCACACGATCCGGGTTTTTTGTGAGCTCACACGATCCAATGTAAATAAAATAAATACCCCCTCAAGCAGCTGTACAGCAACTGTACACGCTCCAGTTACCGTTCACAGCAAACTGGAACGTGTGCAGTTACTGCACACGCTCCAGTTTGCTGTGAACGGTAACTGCACACGCTCAATATTTCTGTGAGTGGGCCCACACGATCCGGGTTTTTTGTGAGCTCACACGATCCAATGTAAATAAAATAAATACCCCCTCAAGCAGCTGTACAGCAACTGTACACGCTCCAGTTACCGTTCACAGCAAACTGGAACGTGTGCAGTTACTGCACACGCTCCAGTTTGCTGTGAACGGTAACTGCACACGCTCAATATTTCTGTGAGTGGGCCCACACGATCCGGGTTTTTTGTGAGCTCACATGATCCAATGTAAATAAAATAAATACCCCCTCAAGCAGCTGCTTGCCACAGAGGTCTGACAGGAGCCTGTCAGTTTATATGCCATAGCAGAAGATCTGAGAGGATGGCAGGACCTCAGCAGAAAAACAACACGAACATCCATGCCTTATCCGGGCTTGAACCCTGACATGTAACCAAATAATGCACTTATAATGCTAATATTATGATGCACATATACATACTGATATGCAGATATAAATTCATTCTCTGATTTATATATGTTGTAATGCATTCATGCTGTGTAGCAATGCATTTTTTGATAACTGTACACCAGAGAATGAAATGCATATCAATGAACATGTATATATGTGAATCAGTTAGTGCTTTGTATATATGCAAAAAAACTGAAAGCAAAACTAATTATTATTATAGATTACCAACCTGCAATAAAACAGAGATTTTACTTTTTTCACTAAGTGTAATATATAGTGTAAAGCAAATTCTACTAAATATACATTTATTCAGTGAATACACACTTAAATATTTTATTTAAAAAAAATAATAGTTTCTAAATCGGGTTTTAAATTTTGAGGGTTGGGTTGTTTTACCTCTGAGCGGCACTTTTTTGCACACCGTGGGCTAAATGGCCAGGTCACATGGACCCCGAAAGCTCAGAGAAGGTTGGGGGAGGGGACCCACTGGAACAGCTGTTGGGAGACAGATGGTAGCCTCCTGTCAAGGCCATCCAGCGTGTTCTTTAACGTGCACAGCCTATGTCTCTCCCGCACACGGGGCCACGGCTTAACGTCCCATCCGACGGACGGCGGCCTTTCCAAGCCCATCGGTGTCCCCTACTGACCGTGGGCAGGGCGGGGAATTTTGCGGAGATAAATCTCAACGCTGACCCAGCTGGGACTCGATGATAAAATCAGAACCTGACCAATGGAAATATATTTCTGTTTTAAGTGCTTAGTGTTGCAAAAGAGTCAGTGTAAATCGTCGAGAGCAGAAAAGCTGGATTAGTGATTATCCTCGCCTGCTTTGTAAATCAATGCATCAATTGATCTGGCCTTACATTAATTTGTGCCCAGGCAATGATTAGTTTTCTTTTTTATAAATGGATATGGGAAGTATCTTTTTCTCCGGTGTACAGTCGCTCAAAAAAGTATCCGAACACTACGGTTGATTGCAAAATTCGGAAAAAATATCTGGCATTGATTTTTTTAGAAATTAGTGATCTGGCAACCTTCGTGTCACGTGATTACAGAATTCGGAAAAAATATCTGGAGCGTGTACAGCAACTGTACACGCTCCAGTTACCGTTCACAGCAAACTGGAGCGTGTGCAGTTACTGCACACGCTCCAGTTTGCTGTGAACGGTAACTGCACACGCTCAATATTTCCGTGAGTGAGCCCACACGATCTAGTATCAAAATAATATGACCACCTACAGTCGCTCAAAAAAGTATCCGAACACTATGGTTGATTACGGAATTCAGAAAAAATATCTGGCAGCGATTTTTTTTTAGAAATTAGTGATCTGGCAACCTTCGTGTCACGTGACACGAAGGTTCCAGTGGGCCCCCTCCCCCAACCTTCTCTGAGCCTTCGAGGTCCATGTGACCTGGCCATTTAGCCCATGGTGTGCAAAAAAGTGCCGCTCAGAGGTGAAACAACCAACCCCATTTCCCAACTAAGGCACGATTGCTGTTTTCCATCTTCCAGCGACTAAATCGATCAAAAGAGAGGAGTCATTTTCAACTCACCATCGCTCTGCATTCCTTCGCTGCCAAAATCATGATGACTTCCTTCCGGTGATGACCCAGGCACTTCGAGAGCCGCCCCCCTGGAACCAGCCGGGGGGGACATTCTGTGGAAGGAGGTGGGCGGGGCGGGCATCGACGTCCACTGACTGAGGATGCCACTCATGTCCAGCATGCTGTCTTCTGGGCGGAAAGGTAGGAGCAGACCTTGACCTCCAGGATTTTGGAGATTAGAGGCTGGAGGGAGAAACAGAACGTTAACCATCTTCTTCAATTCCTCCAGATGATCCACTGAAAGCCAAAAAGATTAGAAATTATCAGTTTTGTGAACTCCCTGTTTATTGTTTGTCTATGGGACAATGCACTTGAAATCGAGGGAAACCAAAAATGGGGGTTGTGTACAATCAATACTTAAAATGTTCCTTTGGTTATATTAAAAATACATGAAACCTTTATTTCGTGACGAAAATACTAAATACAGTTGAATAAATTACACCGTAAACGAAGGGTAAACGTATCATGGACAGGAAACGTTACATTTTACGTATTACATATTAAATTTTTTCAGATGCATTACTGATTCTAATGAATGAAGTTAATCAAACAGCTTTTAATGATGTATTATTGATTCTTGCACATGAAGCACATCAAGAATCTTAAATATACTGATTCGTGTGGGGGCGGGGGTGGCTCAGTCGGTAGCGCTCCAGGCTCGTAATCTGTAGTTCCCAGGTTCGAGTCCCAGCTGGGTCAGCGTTGAGATTTATCTCTGCAAAAATTCCCCGCCCTGCCCATGGTCAGTAGGGGACACCGATGGGTTTTGAAAGGCCGCCGTCCGTCGGATGGGACGTTAAGACGTTGCCCCGTGTGCGGGAGAGCCATACCCTGTGCACGTTAAAGAACACGCTGGATGGCCTTGACGGGAGGCTACCATCTGTCTCCCAACAGCTGTTCCACTGGGTCCCCTCCCCCAACCTTCTCTGAGCCTTCGGGGTCCATGTGACCTGGCCATTTAGCCCATGGTGTGCAAAAAAGTGCCGCTCAGAGGTAAAACAACCCAACCCAACTGATTCTTGTACATGAAGTGCTTTATAGATGCAATATTGATTTTTTTTGTACATGAAGTTCATCTAGCAACTTTATGGATGGTAATATTGATTCTTGTCCACTTCCTTCTCAATCAAAAACTCTCCTTTTCCATCTTCTTGCTATCGAGCTCAAGAACTCTTTCCATCTCCCTCGATTCCGTGTAGGAAAAAAAATCGCTCCCATTTTTCTCTCCTCTTTCCCAGAATGCTGGGCTAATCCCTTATTCGAAGAAGCCCATTAGCGGCACTCCACTCTTCCAGCTTCCCAAGCATCTTCACGAGCACCACCTGCTTTATGTCTAAGCCATGCAGGCGCCTCCTTGGCTGCGGCACCAGAGTCTTTCAGATCGGCGCTGGAGCAGAAGGGCGATATTTATAATGAGGAGAAATAATAAGAATGGTCTAAACAGGGCGAATCTCCTGCATCCTTCGTAGTCATTGATGGTGGTAGAGATCAGTTCTGGGGCAAATGGCAATGCAATTGGAGACCAAGTGAATCGGACTCGCTCATGGAGTCAGAAGAAATATTTTTAGGGAATAAAGGGGAGGGGGCATTTTTTTTGTACACATTGGACTAAATGACCAGGCCACAAGGACCCCGAGGAGTCAGGGAAGGTTGGGAGGAAGGGGACCTACTGGAACAGCTGTTGGGAGACAGATGGTAGCCTCCCATTAAGGCCATCCAGGGTATTCTTTAACGTGCATAGGGTATGGTTCTCTCGCATACGGCACCACGGCTTAACTTCCCATTCGACGGTGGCGGCCTTTCCAAGTGCTTCGGTGGCCCCTACTGACGAGGTCAGGGCGTGGTCCAACTAGTCTCGAACCTGGTAAGTGCAGATTACGAACCTGGCGAGCTACCTACTGAGTCATCCCCGCCCTTCAGAGGGTAAGTCAAAATGTGCGATTTTTAGGGGATTGCTTTTTTGTCTCTGAGCATCGCTTATTTTTGCAAACAATGGGCTAAATGGACAAGAAACAAAAACAGCAAAAGCCCAGAGCTGGAGAGAGAAAGGAAAGCCGCTGGACAGATATTCAGAGACATACGGATGCCACTCGTCAAGCCCATCTAGTGTGTTCTTTAACGTGCACAGGGTATCGCTTTTAGGTAGATGGGTGATGACTTAATGCACCATCTGGCCGACTGTGGGTTTTTCCAAGTCCATCATCAGGGTTGGGTTGTTTTACCTCTGAGCGGCACTTTTTTGCACACCATGGGCTAAATGGCCAGGTCACATGCACCCCGAAGGCTCAGAGAAGGTTGGGGGAGGGGACCCACTGGAACAGCTGTTGGGAGACAGATGGTAGCCTCCCGTCAAGGCCATCCAGTGTGTTCTTTAACGTGCACAGGGTATGGCTCTACCGCACACGAGGCCACGGCTTAACGTCCCATCCTACGGACGGCGGCCTTTCCAAGCCCATCGGTGTCCCCTACTGACCGTGGGCAGGGCAGGGAATTTTGCGGAGATAAATCTCAACGCTGACCCAGCTGGGACTCGAACCTGAGAACTAAAGATTACGAGCCTGGCGCGCTACCGACTGAGCCACCCCCGCCCCTGTCCATCATCAGTGTCTTTTCTTTCTCATCAAGGGCAAACAACGAATCTTAGCGAAGGCATTGCGGAGGAGGAGACTCGCACCTGGGAACGTCAATCAGAGTACAATCCTGATGCTCTCCCAACTGAGCCAATAAACAAATTGATGCTGACCTTAAACGCACTCAAGTGAAAGAATTCTGAATATTGCAAAATATTTTTTCAAAATTACTTCTTAACAAAAAAATATTGCGGAGTTATTTAAATATGCGAATCCGACTTCAAAGGAAGCGATCATTTTCGTGGATCATCTAGCTGCTGGGAGAATGATGATGATGAAAGAGGTGGAAGAGCAGATGACTAAGTCGTTATTTTTTTTCCTTGCCTCTGTGCTTCCCCTTTCAATTGACTTTGCATACATCACAGCGAAAGGAAATGGTCTCACCCTAGCAGCGGAGGTGGCGACTCCTTCAGCAGCAAACACCCATCATTCTACATCTTAGCAGCCCATGATACATAAAGCTTCCAACCAGGAACTCTTCTCTGATGAATCGAGTTCTGCTCCGAAACCGTAACAACGCCCCTTTCTTGCACACCAGGGAGTGAACGAGACTTTCCACCTGCTGCTACTTGTCACTAGGGTGACGCCACCGCAGTTAGGTGGCGTCACCACCCGCCGGCCAATGACCTGGTAGGTCCCATTTTACCCTCATATGGTTCCCATATCGTGAAGTCCATTCCAAAAGAGAGAAAAAAATGGAACCAGTTTGCAGTTTTGTATCATTCAGAAAGCTGAATGAAATTCTGAATCCAGTTTCTAAAAGGGATAAGGGATGCTTCTCTTGCAGAGGATTGTCTTCTAGAAACTTTTCTCATATGAATATCATCCAAACTAAAGCACTTGCTCTCAAAAAAAAAAAATTACGGACCATTTAATAAAATTGACACCGAAATTGCTAATTGGGACAAAAATGTAATTAATTATTTTCGTTACCAAAAACTTTTTTTTTTTTCAAATTACAACTAATTTTCATTAGCGTTTGTTACTTCGAAATTTAATTTCTGTTTGCATTTCTTCAGATCAATGTACTTTTTTGAGGAACAAAGCGGTTCGAGATCAAATTCCTGAAGTGGACTTGGATATTTGGTGACATCACCGATGGAAAGACCGCTGTCTATTGGATGGGATCTGAACCTTTGGGGCGGCTTTAAAGAGAGGTTTCCGAGTGGTTAGCGCGCTTGGCTACTGATCTAAGGGACCTGGGTTCGAGCCCCGGATAAGGCATGGATGTTCGTGTTGTTTTTCTGCTGAGGTCCTGCCATCCTCTCAGACCTTCTACTATGGCATACAAACTGACAGGCTCCTGTCAGACCTCTGTGGCAAGCAGCTGCTTGAGAGGGTATTTATTTATTTATTCCATTTGTATTCAGCTCTACCATGGATCGATCCCCTGCCAATGTCTACCTAACTCTGAACTTTACAGATCCTTGTGACCTCACCATTTTGTTCATCGTGTGCGTAAGATTTGCTGCTCATAGGCAAAACAACAATCCAATTAAACTTTTCTCAAAGATCTTCTCTACTGCTTGATATATTGAATGACCCCTATAAGTCTTGTCGTAAGTTTAGGGAAAATTTAATTGAAGAAGGGAATTGTCTGATTTTATTCAATCTTTAAGGCATTTCCATTTGTTTGTGCGATTAGCAATAAGAAGGGATCCGAGGTGCATGTTAAATGCACGCCTCATGCTCCAAGATGAAGTCCTCAAATTAGATCAAAAGGAGGCAGGAATTGAATCCCCACTTGTCACAGGAACCTTTCACTTACGTTGCTTTATCGCTGAGCGACACCTCTGTGCTCGCAATGGGCCTGGTGCAGGTGTGGCTCAGTCGGTAGTGCGCCAGGCTCGTAATCTGTAGTTCCCAGGTTCGAGTCCCAGCTGGGTCAGCGTTGAGATTTATCTCCGCAAAATTCCCCGCCCTGCCCACGGTCAGTAGGGGACACCGATGGGCTTCGAAAGGCCGCCGTCCGTCGGATGGGTCGTTAAGCCGTGGCCCCGTGTGCGGGTGAGCCATACCCTGTGCACATTAAAGAACACGCTGGATGGCCTTGACGGGAGGCTACCATCTGTCTCCCAACAGCTGTTCCAGTGGGTCCCCTCCCCCAAACTTCTCTGAGCCTTCGGGGTCCATGTGACCTGGCCATTTAGCCCATGGTGTGCAAAAAAGTGCCGTTCAGAGGTAAAACAATCCAATCCAATCGCAATGGGCCAGATCATAAGGGATATCAAGGATATCAATAAGATCTGGATAGGAAGAGGAGATTTACTGGAGAGCTCTTACGAGACAGATGGAGGATGCATATCAAGGCTATGCAGCTTATTCATTAATGTGCATAGCTCCGCTTCACACGGGAACACCACTTAATGTCCTACACAAAGGACGTCTATTTGTCTACTAAGCCCATTGGTGCACTCATTCTCAGAGCGGGACTCCACATCTCAAGCAAAAGCCCAATGGAGACTCGAACCTGGGAATATCAGCTTCACCGTTCAGTGTAGTTTATTAATAGTATTTTAAGCATAATACGTAGAGAGAACAGATGATGTGTAAAGGAAGTGAGACCTCAGCAGTGATATTGAGACTTCTTTAAGGCAGCAGGATTAGGTAAAGAATCTCCTCAATGGATATAATCACTTACCAGAGCAAAAACATTTCAAAGTGTACAGTCGCTCAAAAAAGTATCCGAACACTACGGTTGATTACAGAATTCAGAAAAAATATCTCGCAACGATTTTTTTAGAAATTAGAGATCTGACAACCTTCGTGTCACGTGATTACAGAATTCAGGAAAAATATCTGGAGCGTGTACAGTAACTGTACACGCTCCAGTTACCGTTCACAGCAAACTGGAGCGTGTGTAGTTACTGCACACGTTCCAGTTTGCTGTGAACGGTAACTGCATACGCTCAATATTTCCGTGAGTGAGCCCACACGATCTAGTATCAAAATAATATGACCACCTACAGTCGCTCAAAAAAGTATCCGAACACTATGGTTGATCACAGAATTCAGAAAAAATATCTGGCAACGATTTTTTTTTTTAGAAATTAGTGATCTGGCAACCTTCGTGTCACGTGACACGAAGGTTGCCAGATGAATAATTTCTAAAAAAAAAATCGATGCCAGATATTTTTTCGAATTTTGCAATCAACCATAGTGTTCGGATACTTTTTTGAGCGACTGTACGGTGCAGCCGATTCTGCAGGCGAGTCGTGTGTGCATCACGACTCCGAGGAAATCGAGTCAGGAGTGTAACTACTAGAGACATCTCAGGAGACCATACTTGAATGAAAAGCAAAATCGGCACATCTTTCCCGTTGAACGAAGCTTCTATTATAGCTGATGATCACATATAATTGGTACCACTACAGGACTCTGGGAAGTCCTCATTGATATAGACCACAAAAATGAAAATTCACGTCACTGAAAAGAGCACGCCCACGCGAGTAGTACGTAACCAATGGAGAGACCTGGAATAGCCTGTGGTCTCCAAAAAACGAAAACCTCCACACGAAATTTGCATTTTAGCATTATGATCGACGTTAATTATTGAAATAGACCCAAAAAATCCCTGGTTGCATCATGCAGAGAGAGAACAGAGATGAAAAGAGTGGTCACCGTGGCAACCAAGTAGCTAATCTCGACTCATGTTGTTTCTGCTCCTTGGCTCTGTCGAAGTGGAACAATAAAGCTCGACCGCCCTTTGGTTCTCTCGAGGCGAAACAGCAAAGCTCGACCGCCCCTTCGACGAAAGAGCGCCGCTATTGCTTTCGCGGAAGTGCGAAGACGCAATTGCCGTCGTGGGTTGGCCCGTCAAGCGATCGCTTCGCCGACATCGCTGCAAAACATGAAACGACAATTCCTCGGGTTTTTCCCCCTTTCCCCTTGGCCGCTGTTTGAATGGAGCTCGCGCTGTGATTCATCCAGGATGTGTGTGGGTTGCAATTGGTAAAGGAGAGGGGGGGGATTTACACACACACACACACAAGTACAGTAGGTGGTCATATTATTTTGATACTAGATCGTGTGGGCTCACTCACGGAAATATTGAGCGTGTGCAGTTACCGTTCACAGCAAACTGGAGCGTGTGCAGTTACTGCACACACTCCAGTTTGCTGTGAACGGTAACTGGAGCGTATACAGCTGCTGTACACGCTTCAGATATTTTTCCTGAATTCTGTAATCAACCATAGTGTTCGGATACTTTTTTGAGCGACTGTAGGTGGTCATATTATTTTGATACTAGATCGTGTGGGCTCACTCACGGAAATATTGAGCGTGTGCAGTTATCGTTCACAGCAAACTGGAGCGTGTGCAGTAACTGCACACGCTCCAGTTTGCTGTGAACGGTAACTGGAGCGTGTACAGTTGCTGTACACACTCCAGATATTTTTCCTGAATTCTGTAATCACGTGACACGAAGGTTGCCAGATCACTAATTTCTAAAAAAATCAATACCAGATATTTTTTCTGATTTTTGCAATCAACCATAGTGTTCGGATACTTTTTTGAGCGACTGTACTTGCATCAACAAAATTGTCAACCCAGTACTTCTATATCCATTTCGTCCATATATAGTTTAGAATTCACGACGGGTTTGTCATTTACGTTGGGATACTTTACTCACAAGTGTAGGGAGGATTCTTCCTTCCGAAACTTATTATTCCCCCAATATTGACAATAAGTTCACAGAAACAAAATGGCGGATTGTAACGGGTTCTGCCATTGTACCGATGGCACAGATTTGAATTCAGAGTCTTTCTCCTTCTGGAGTTATGACTTGTTGAGACTATCCTCCGATGAAATCGGTGATTCGGCATCCTAGGACGTGTTTAACATTGGTGCTAAGAGTGGTAGTTCTTAATAATATAGTCGCTTCCTTCCCTTAACGCTGGGTAAGTATTTCCGCAGTCCCTCTTTGCTGACAGAAGGACTTTCTGGTGTGATGTTTAGCGTTAGAAATGCTTACTAAGATACTTTCCTACCATTATTAAATCGCAGGCGGCGTCACTCCCAACGAAGAGTGTGAAATTGCTGCAAACGCTTCCGTTTCCTTTGAGACAAACTAATTTTTAAACAAAATTAAAAGAATAGAGTTTAAGAAAATAAAAAGACAAGCTTCATTCTTTTGGAAAATGAATGCACCATATTCGCCAGTGGAAATTTCATTTTTTAGTTAGTTATCAGAAACAGAATCAGTAAAGCATAAGTTTAAAATTATTATATATATATACTTTTATTATGAAAAAATATTATAAATAAAGGTTTTTGTACCTTTCACGAGGAAAAAAAATGCAGAGAAATTTCCATATAGTGCCAAAAAATATGAAAAATTTCTCATAGATTTCAGCCACAAAAACGAAGATTTTATATGAAATTGTTTCAAAAGCGGATAAAAAAATCCCTAAACCACAGGTTTCTGTCATAATGAAGCCCCTTTCTTGTCCTAGAGCATGACTCCAGTCTGTTTGAGAATTGGAAAATGTAGCTTTTGAAATCTATCTCTTATGAAATGAATGGTGTTTCAAATAAGACGAACATTTGAATAACGTCACAGAACTAGCTCTAACATCATGCCACGGGATCCAGTCCCACCTTTCACACACCGCGTCGACAAGCCAACTTCAGTGTTCACATTAAAGCAAACTTCATACTAGTATTATTTATTATTATTTTTTAGTTATTATTTTATACCTTTACATATGACAAGCAAAACATAATAAACAAAATTCAACTTTTTTTTGTTCCTTTTATTGCACCCCCCCCCCCCACCTCTAACTATTGATCCACATCAAACATAATATTTCTCTATTCTGCCAGATGCGAAAAAAAATTGTAACCCCTGTCTAGGAAGATTTAGTTCAATTTTAATATCGCTTAATAAAATAATTTTGGACTGAACATCAATCACAACTAAGGAACTAAAAAAAAAGGCTTTTTAAGACTAATAGAGAGATTTAAGAATTCTCTACCATGTTTGATTTATCAAAAGCAATAATTTCTTTATGCCATATCACTATCGTTTGTTCACAGGTAAAGAATATTTTCCTTCTTTTGCATAAACTCCAAAACTTACGATAAAATCATTCTCAGAAGAGAAGGATTTATACTAGCTATTAAATAGTGTGATTCTCTCCACTAGAGGGATCTGCTCACCTGTCTTCCATATCTCGAGTTGTGCGTAGAGGATATCTCCCCCCTGGGGCACTTTCTGTCGGAAGTATGTTTCTGACAGAGTTCCCAGAGCCATTCCATCCATGTAGAAATGCTGCAGGGCTTCTGGATCCAAACCATATTGATTGATTGTCCACAACAGCCAGGCTTTCACATCGTCCAGGCTCCACTGCGTGGGGTCTAAGAAAAGAGAAGCCCAAATCATGAATGCCCTATCCGAAAGATCTTTCGTAACAAGAAATAAAATAGTTGCAATCTTAACGATTTCAAAGAAATACATTCAAACAGGAAAATTTGCCTTTACACCTTAAAAGTAGTTCTCTTCAAACTTAGCATATTGAAGCCCCACTTCGAAAATGTTGCCAACCACCAAACCTCAGCCCTTAATATTTCTATAAATTTACACTTTCACAACTCCTTTAAATGAATAATAAACAGTAATTTATTTCGTTGAAATTTCGAGATGTTCTTTGCAGCAATCGAAACAAAATTAAGAAACGGAGAAGTTATTACTTCACATATGAGGTCAGGTCCTTTGTGAATTATGCGTAGGGGGGGGGGGATGTCTCTCAACGAAAAGTTTAATAATCAGGAGGAAACTAAAAACACATAACCTAACCCTCTTAGATTTAATGGCTCAAACTTAAGAGATACCAGAGAATTGTAAAATAAAGATTCATTTCCTGATAATTTGTTTGAATGACATTTCAAATACAGTTGTAATTGGGAAAAAAAACTAAAACTATCAATTGTTTTGTTTCAACATTGGATTATTGATCTGCACAGGCTCCTGTCAGACCTCTGTGGCAAGCAGCTGCTTGAGGGGGTATTTATTTTTATTATATTTATAAAAAAAATTACAACATTTGACAAAACTTCCAAATTATCCGTAAATCAAACTCTGGATCATCGGGTTCCTACGGTAAAAACAGAAAGCTGAAACTTTGAAGCCATAAAAAAAGTTAATTATTTATTACTCGCCTTCGGTTCTCTTGACTGGACACGTGATTTTATTTCTGCTCTTTTTATCTCTCTGGCCATTACAAACCACAGAATCCCAATGAATAAATCTCCTTTGTTCTTCCCGTGCAACCAACCCACCCGATCCAGCTGTAGCGACAGCATCGATGTACGTGCTGGCCATGCGCTTTCATCTGGTATCTAGCCACCTGCTGTTTCGCGTGCACTCGCTGCTCAGTCCTGAAAGAAAGGTTAAAGGTTACAGATGCAGCAGATACTATGTAACTGGCGACTGCTTCCAGTTCCATTCTTCACCCCACTGGGTGCGAATGCCGTTTCCAAAGCGTGCGATCGGGTTGCCACACGAAATGATTCGAAATTCAATATAGCCGGATTTTCGCTTTCGTCTTTTGTCCAGATGAGTTAATACTCAGTGTAATTACTTGAGTCCAAGGCTTCAAGGGAAATTTTTTCTGTTCCCAAAGGAGCGATTGTGTTACTCTAAGCAGAGTGATTTGCTTTATGAGAATACTGAAAGGAGATCCTTTCAATTCATCCAAATACGCTTTTCTAACCATCTCCAATTGGCTTTTTTCATTCATAGTGAAGACTCAAACGCCAGCTTGAAATATGATATTCCCGCGTTCGCGGCGCCCCTGGGCTTCGTTGAGATTTTTCTGGCTTTGTTCACGGTGGGTAACTGGACACCGCTAGTTTTGCAAAGGTCACTGTCCTCCGAATGAAACATTAAACCATGACCCCGTGTGCTGGAGAGATATTACCCTGTGTACGTTAAGGAAAGCACTTAATGGCCCTAAAGGCTCACTACCCAGTTTTGGGGGGCATTGTTACTTGGCCATTATGAAGAAAAAGTGTCACTCAGAGATAAAACGACCCATATTGAACGATGAAATTGATTTTATCGAATTTGTAAAGAAGCAAAGGAAAAATAATCTCAAGTATGTGGAACATTTGTTTCCCTTATATGCCCAAAAATTGAACTAAGATATTAAATACATTTGTTGAGACGTGAAGTGTAAACCTACCGACATAAACACAAGCTAATGCAATAAACTTTGCTTAGTTTCGAATCCTAAAACATAGGAGAAATTTAGAAACAGTTTTTCAGTAACAGCCGTCCCATGGCCGAGTGGTTAGCGCGCTTGGCTACTGATCCAAGGGACCTAGGTTCGAGCCCTGGATTAAGGCATGGATGTGTGTGTCGTTTTTCTGCTGAGGTCCTGCCATCCTCACAGACCTTCTACTATGGCATATAAACTGACAGGCTCCTGTCAGACCTCTGTGGCAAGCAGCTGTTTGAGGGGGTATTTTTTTTTTCAGTAACATAATCGTTGCTCTTCTTCAATATTCCCACAACAATTTTGGGTTAAAAAAATTTGCATTTGTTTCCTATTAAAAAAAATGACAGAGTCGTAGGGGAAAAATTTCTCGTTTCGTGTTAAAAAAAATGACAGAGTCGTAGGGGAAAAATTTCTTGTTTCAGCTTGTTGAATATATATTTTCTGTATTGCTTTATAACAGGAATGTCAAGCTCGTTAGTTGATGGGCCACATCGGAGTAATAAATATTTCAAGCGGATAGCAAAAATTTTGAAACTTATTATTTGTATCAAGAAACGTCTTTTTAGTATTCAGAAATTCTGAATTTGTAAAAGAGGAAAAGAATGTTGAACGGACTTTCAAGGATTTATTTTTAAAATGCAATTTATGTTTTTAAAGTTCTTGATGTCAGTGCTACTTCGAACTTGGCCCCGTTTCTGACTCTCACTGAAAATGCAGAGAAATTTTGAGCAGATTTTTCAAAAGCCAACTTTAAGCTTAGATCGGCAGAAAAACGCAATATTATGAATTATGATGACGTAATTCGAAAGACTTTAAAACAGATAAAGAACAAGCTCGGATCCAGAAAAAAATAAGGGGAGGGGGAACGCCGTTTTAGTATAAAAATTTCTTTCTGTTTTAGTAGTCTTTAAAATAATTATTTAAAAATTCCTGTAATATAGTGAATTTGCATTAAAAATAATTCCCTAAGATAGTTTTTAGTTTCCGACCAACTAGTGACACAATTGATTCAATTTTTTTTATGCTATAAAATTTGCATCAAATAAAAATCAGCTTTCGATTTACTTGAATTCTGTTATTACTCGCAATATTTCAATTGCAGCTTTTTTGGTCTGTAATCGGTGGCTAATAAGATAACACCAGCAGCTTTAGAATCAGCTGGACTGAAAATAAAATGTTTATTTCCAGTTTATGTAAATTAGGTAGTAAGAAATAACTGTCAGTAGCAGTCGGAGCTTCACTGCTATTGATTTTGTTTTCCCACTTCATGATGATTTCGAAAAATCTCTGTGGGACGGGGGTGGCTCAGTCGGTAGCGCGCCAGGCTCGTAATCTGTAGTTCCCAGGTTCGAGTCCCAGCTGGGTCAGTGTTGAGATTTATCTCCGAAAAATTCCTCGCCCTGCCCACGGTCAGTAGGGGACACCGATGGGCTTGGAAAGGCCGCCGTCCGTCGGATGGGACGTTAAGCCGTGGCCCCGTGTGCGGGAGAGCCATACCCTGTGCACGTTAAAGAACACGCTGGATGGCCTTGACGGGAGGCTACCATCTGTCTCCCAACAGCTGTTCCAGTGGGTCCCCTCCCCCAACCTTCTCTGAGCCTTCGGGGTCCATGTGACCTGGCCATTTAACCCATGGTGTGCAAAAAAGTGCCGCTCAGAGGTAAAACAACCCTAAAACAACTCGAAAAATCTCATTAAAAATTTAAGCTCAGCCATTCAATTGACTGAAATTCATTATTACTTAATAATAAATATTAATATTACATTTTTCTTATTTTTTCCTCTTTATGGGGGATTAATAAGTTAAAGATTCAATTCTTTAACCGAATCAAAAAGTTATAACCCTTGCCCAACCTGGCATGGCCAGATTTAAGTGGGGATAGATGTTAATCCTGTCTTTTAAAATATTTCATTTTTAATTCACTTACTATCATTTCGAAATTGGCAGAATTTAAAATTAGCGAAAACAGTAAATAAGTGTATGAAACCATTTGGAAATTAATAAAATTAATAAAGTCAAATAGTTGATGCCGTCCCGTGGCCGAGTGGTTAGCACGCTTGGCTACTGATCTAAGAGACCTGGGTTCGAGCCCCGGATTAGGCATGGATGTGTGTGTCGTTTTTCTGCTGAGGTCCTGCCATCCTCTCAGATCTCCTACTGTGGCATATAAACTGACAGGCTCCTGTCAGACCTCTGTGGCAAGCAGCTGCTTGAGGGGGTATTTATTTATTTTTTTTATTTAAATAGTTGATAACTCCAAAGCTTGGAATTTTTTTTTATATCTTGGCTAGTTATCGTAAAGGTTAAGTGATTTACTAATGTTTTAAAGCAGAACATTGCATTCGAAAACAGAGTGGGAAAAAGAATCTTTACTAACACTTCGAAATAATTTTGATAAAATATAGTGTACAGTCGCTCAAAAAAGTATCCGAACACTATGGTTGATTGCAAAATTCAGAAAAAATATCTGGCATTGATTTTTTTAGAAATTAGTGATCTGGCAACCTTCGTGTCATGTGATTACAGAATTCAGGAAAAATATCTGGAGCGTGTACAGCAACTGTACACGCTCCAGTTACTGTTCACAGCAAACTGGAGCGTGTGCAGTTACTGCACACGCTCCAGTTTGCTGTGAACGGTAACTGCACACGCTTAATATTTCCGTGAGAGTCCACACGATCTAGGTCTTTGTGAGCTCACACGATCCAATGTGCTGCGAACATTAATCGCAACCGCTCCAGTTTGCTGTGAACGGTAACTGCACACGCTCCATATTCATTGCATTATATATTCATAAGCATTATATATATTAAAAAATATCCGAACACTATGGTTGATTACAGGATTCAGAAAAAAATCTGGCAAAGATTTTTTTAGAAATTAGACCTTCGTGTCACGTGACACGAAGGTTGCCAGATCACTAATTTCTAAAAAAAAAAATCAATGCCAGATATTTTTTCTGAATTTTGCAATCAACCATAGTGTTCGGATACATTTTTGAGCGACTGTACTAACACTGAAAGAAGCGTAATGCATGCATAGACATAAAAAAAATTCGCTAAGGTGAATTACTGCTCTTGCATGCCCATTTATGCAATGTTAATATCGTGAGAGCCTCGGGGCTTTGAATTGCTGAGTCCACTCTGAAACCTCAGTCAAGGAGAAATTATGCGAGTCCAAACTGAGGGTTGTAAGTTATGCTTAGTAAGTCAGTAAATCACAGCAAACAATATCTCACGAGAACTTCCCCCCTCCCCCCCTTCCTGTATTCACCAAAATTTGCCCTTCCGAGGCCTCACATTTCCGAGCTGGTCCGGCTTCCGATGAGGTGAAGGTCAGCTCCCGATGTAGTCCCGCAGCTGCGGAGAGCCTCACCGTGGCGTGTTTCCCTCTTGGTCACGGAGCGAGTCCGGTCCTCATCCCAACAGAAGGCGGGACTGTATCACTTCCCTTCTGTTTCGTGCACGTCGCGCATCACGCACTTCCTTCTGGCACACACTGACGATACTTTACCAGATCCTTAGTTACGTAGCTTCCTGTGTTGGGTTTTCCTTCCTCTCACGTGAAATGAAAAAAAAAACATCGATTCATTCCCGAAATTCAGTTATCGTAAATGATGCACGAGTAGTTGCTTATCCAAAGGTTGGTTTGGATAATTGGTTGATATCCTCTTCTTGTTTCCCCTCACGAGATGCGCGCTTTCAGATTTTCTCTGCTAATCCTGTTATTTTCTTGTAGGTAAGGTGATCACTGATGGGCTTGGAAAGATCGCTATCTATTCAATGACAAATTAAACCGTGGTCCAGTCCCAGCTGGGTCAGCGTTGAGATTTATCTCCGCAAAATTCCCCGCCCTGCCTACGGTCAGTAGGGGACACCGATGGGCTTGGAAAGGCCACCGTCCGTCGGATGGGACGTTAAGCCGTGGTCCCGTGTGCGGGAGAGCCATACCCTGTGCACGTTAAAGAACACACTGGATGGCCTTGACGGGAGGCTACCATCTGTCTCCCAACAGCTGTTCCAGTGGGTCCCCTCCCCCAACCTTCGCTGAGCCTTCGGGATCCATGTGACCTGGCCATTTAACCCATGGTGTGCAAAAAAGTGCCGCTCAGAGGTAAAACAACCCACAACCCTCAATAACTCCACGAATTCAGAGCTAGGCAGGAAATCCAGTGGACACTGCACAATTATTAGAAGATGTAGCACATCCTTTAACGGGCAAGGGCAGAGCTTTCCTGTACACAGGACCACGGTTTAACGTCCTAGCCAATGAACGTTGCCCTTTTCAAGCTCATCAGTTTCTTTTTATTCACAGAGGGCAGAGAGAGAGAGAGAGTGTGTGTGTGGGGGGGGGAGGTTAAAAGAATCTTAAAATAAATGGCCCTTCATATGTAAAAGCAACCAAAAATTAGAAGATAAAACCTAAATTAAATTTGATTTCATTTGCACAAAAATTTACTTTCGAAACATGCTGATGAAGATTTGGGTTGTTTTACCTCTGAGCGGCACTTTTTTTGCACACCATGGGCTAAATGGCCAGGTCACATGGATCCCGAAGGCTCAGAGAAGGTTGGGGGAGGGGACCCACTGGAACAGCTGTTGGGAGACAGATGGTAGCCTCCCGTCAAGGCCATCCAGCGAGTTCTTTAACGTGCACAGGGTATGGCTCTCCCGCACACGGGGCCACGGCTTAACGTCCCATCCGACGGACGGCGGCCTTTCCAAGCCCATCGGTGTCCCCTACTGACCGTGGGCAGGGCGGGGAATTTTGCGGAGATAAATCTCAACGCTGACCCAGCTGGGACTCGAACCTGGGAACTACAGATTACTAGCCTGGCGCGCTACCGACTGAGCCACCCCCGCCCCATAATATTATTGAAAAAGGAGGAAGTCCTTTTATGGTTATTTATATCGCTGTCGGTTTCCAAGTGCCAAACCGAGTTTTCCTTCAGTGTTCATAAATATGTTCCTTGCATAAAGGCTCGTTCCACGTGCATCGTGCAGGAGGAAACATTTGTCCTCAAAGAGTCTTTAGTGGAGTCGCGAGACTCCTTTAAAAGCGCCTCAAACGTCGTCGTCAACGGATGAGTGAAAATCGAGGTTAACTGCCCCAATGGGAAGGCAGTGCGTCAAAATCGATGGCCACACAGAGATAGCAACTCAGCGTTGTAAACATTTCCATATTTTTCGGCGTCTTTAAACGAAACCCTTACCAACACCGGAGGTGGTCCGACAGCGTGTGTTGAGTATGTGCACGTGCTGTAATACTACAGAAAAAAAATTTGAAAACTTTAAAATCGGTCAAAACGTTTTTGATGTGGCCATACCGCGAAGTAGAGAAACGAGAGAACCTCGAGTCCTGAATTGCCGTCACAGGACACGGATCCCATCCATTTCTGCTTCTTTAATGGAACGGCAATACAGTCCTCGATATATTAGGTAATTTCCCCTCGGCTGTTCATCTTTGGCGAAATGTGGGTCTTGTGGGAGATTCCCTGCTCGCCCGGTTCCCAGGAAGATCCCCTCACCATCCACGGCCAGATGAGCATCGAGGGCAGAGCGCAGGGTGACTGGTGTGCACGAGCCTTCGCTGTAACGAGGGGCAGAAGGAGAGCGTACGTGGCAGAATTCTTTCCAGGTGACGTTCTCTGGAATGCAGCTGGGGAAGATGGAAGAAGCTGAGCTCAGCAGAGGAGACGACTCGAGAGGAAATGACAATGCCTCGAAATGAATTCCTCTGCAAATTGTAAATTCGTTCCGAATATGATGAAGAAGAGAATCCGAAATTCCGAATCCGAGTTCCGAATCGAGAAGAATAGGTTATCGATAGGCGTCTTAGAATTGCAGATTTAGCGACAATTAAGTTTGGGTTGTTTTATCTTTGAGCGGCACTTTTTTCTACACCATGGGCTAAATGGCCAGGTCACATGGACCCCGAAGGCTCAGAGAAGGTTGGGGAGGGGACCCACTGGAACAGCTGTTGGGAGACAGATGGTAGCCTCCCGTCAAGGCCATCCAGAGTGTTCTTTAACGTGCGCAGGGTATGTTTCTCCCGCACATGGGACCACGGCTTAACGTCCCATCCGACAGACGACAGTGTTTCTAAGCCCATCGGTGTCCCCTACTGACCGATGGCAGGTGAAGGGTTTGCGGAGATAAATCTCAACGCTGACCCAGCTGGCACTCGAACCTGGGAACTACAGATTACGAGCCTGGCGCACTACCGACTGAGCCACCCCCGCCCCAATTAAGTTTGGAAAAAAAATGGTGCTTTCGTAAACGAAATTCGCTTATGATTTCATTACTAGGTTTTTATCAACAAGGTATAGCGATAGGAAAAAGCTTATCATTGCGTAAAAAAGTTTTGTTACTTTTATTTAAATTTTTAAATCAGTGTAATTCGATGAAAAGATTGGAAACAACAAAAAGGAACTTCGATAAAATGTTGCACACAATGAACTAAATAGCCAGGTTACAAGGACCCCTAGGGCCCAGGATAGATTGGGGAAGAGAATCCACTGGAGTGGTCCTCAGAGACAGCTGAATGGAAAAAATCTCGTATCAGTAACGGTTGGTATTCGAACCTGAGATTATCAGATTGCGAGTCTGGCAAGCTATCGATTGAGACAACCGCCTTTCCTCCAAAAGAATGCGAAAATCATAACAATAATCATTACAAGAAATTATTTAGTATTTTTAAAATGCACGGGGCTGCAAAAGAACTTAATTTTTTATAACTGAATAAAAAAAGGGCCAACACTCAGACGAGCATTTTTAATGAAACAGAGTCTTACATATCCATTGCTAAAGTAGCGAGGCAGAACAGAATATTAAATAATGAAACGATGTTAATTGCTAAGGGTCATTGTCTGAGAGACAGAATATTAGCTAAGGAATTCGAAAAAAAAAATGAATCAGATTGCTAAGAAATTGTGCTCAAACTCTTTATATATTAAAATTTTAAATAAATAGATCCATTAGATAAATTCTACTTTTCTGAACATGTGCATCTGAGGTGAAGAGATTAACCAATACTCATTTTCAAAAAAACATACGAAATCAGAATTCAACTTCAACAGGCAGAAAGGGTTTTTAGGAAAACATTTTGGGCAAGGCTTGATTGCGTAAAGTTTCTACATACCCTCGGCTGAATTGCACTGTAATCATCAAAATGTAACGGTGGTTAAAAATAATTTTCTTTTTCCAATTAAAACACATTCACCATTCCTATATTCCAGTAGAGTGTAATAAACAAAAGCAAATTTATTGATCATCGAATAATTTCTGCCATCTTGAAGTGAAACGAGAAATCGAATTAAAAATAACTCTGCAGAACCTAACCTTTACGAAGAAAACTACATTTTTTGCTTGATGGTCTTTGTGAGTTTTTCGTCATATTTGTGCGTAGTACAGTCGCTCAAAAAAGTATCCGAACACTATGGTTGATTGCAAAATTCAGGAAAAATATCTGGCATTGATTTTTTTAGAAATTAGTCATCTGGCAACCTTCGTGTCACGTGATTACAGAATTCAGGAAAAATATCTGTAGCGTGTACAGCAACTGTACACGCTCCAGTTACCGTTCACAGCAAACTGGAGCGTGTGCAGTTACTGGCAACCTTCGTGTCACGTGACACGAAGGTTGCCAGATGACGTAATTTCTAAAAAAAAATCAATGCCAGATATTTTTTCTGAATTTTGCAATCAGCCATAGTGTTCGGATACTTTTCTGTGCGACTGTACTCTCATGCCTCGTTCTTACATTCTGCCGAGAACATTACCCCATAATTAAGCAACTGATTCATGCCTCATCGCCTTTTTTTATCATGAGAAAATGTGATAACAAAAAAAAGAGTGTGAAACGTTTTATTCTGAGACTTTATTCTGAAAGAGACGAATGTAGACTTTGAAGAGCAATGAACCACAAGATATAGGAAGTATTGCATATTCTAACAAAAAGTGTTCTGGGAAGTCATAGAATTCACTTCCATGGAACAGAAAACATATAAAGGGTTTATTAACCCTTGATATGTTTCCTGTTCCATGGAACATATCAATATCAATTTCCTGTTCAAGTTCTGCACATAGCTCAACAAGCATCACAATTCTAACTTGCATTTGTTTGGTTATCAAAATCAATAAAACAGTTAAGAAAAGAAACCAACGATAATTTACTAATTAAATAAATCACTAATGAACCGAACCAAAGAAATTGTTAATGAAACAAAATAATTTGGCAATAAAAGAACCCAAGAAAATTGTTAATAAAACAAATGGCATTTTTCAAAAAAAAAGGAATTGTATAAAAAGGTTATGATGAAACGAAAGAAATCAAGTGAAAAGAATCCAAAAAAAAAATCTCAATCAAAAGAACCAAATAATTTACTCTTGAAGGATCTTATAAGACTTTTACCCCACTGGTTCTCACAATTCAAATTCATTTGTCAAATTTTAAATTGTTCAGAGAGAGGTCTATGTTTAACCATTTATATTTGAAGCTGTTCTATTCTTTATCCACATTAAGAAGAACTGCTGGAATTTCAAATGAGTTGGGTTGGGTTGCTTTACCTCTGAGCGGAACTTTTTTGCACACCATGGGCTAAATGGCCAGGTCACATGGACCCCGAAGGCTCAGAGAAGGTTGGGAGAGGGGACCCACTGGAACAGCTGTTGGGAGACAGATGGTAGCCTCCCGTCAAGGCCATCCAGCGTGTTCTTTAACGTGCACAGGGTATGGCTCTCCCGCAGACGGAGCCACGGCTTAACGTCCCATCCGACGGACGGCGGTCTTTCCAAGCCCATCGGAATTTCAAATGAAGCTTTCGTTTCTTCCTCCGAACAATATCCACCCAAAATCTAAATTGTGGTCTTCGGGATTTTGTTAGAAGTTTTTAACATCGAACCATTATAATAATGGTAGTGACCATGACTTTTTAAATTTCTCGTAGGAAACTTTACCAAGCCAATAAACTTATTTCTTAATGATAATCGTAGTATCTATAATAAAGCCCCATGTATCAGAAATGCTGCTAAGTTAAGGTTTTTATAGCGTAAAAATGGCTGGAAATGCTTTAATGGTGAGAAAGTTCTTCATCTTAATAAACGTTTCTATAAAGCGAAACTGAAAAGTTATATTCAAAAGTTATTTTGTATCTCGTGAACAACAGAGAAAAACTTATCTCTGAACACCCCATCATTTCAGAAGCTTCTTTTAGTGTTTTTTACGTTATTTTAAATACTTCTGTAAAAATAAATGTTTATAATGATTGATTGCATTTTGAATAAATTTGAAATAGCAGCAGCGTTCATTTTTTACGATTTCTGCAGCTGAACCTATTAAGCAAGGTAATTTCTAAACTTGGCACTGCTCTCTAGAAGAAATTGTCTCACTATTGGGGGCGGGGGTGGCTCAGTCGGTAGCGTGCCAGGCTCGTAATCTGTAGTTCCCAGGTTCGAGTCCCAGCTGGGTCAGCGTTGAGATTTATCTCCGCAAAATTCCCCGCCCTGCCCACGGTCAGTAGGGGACACCGATGGGCTTGGAAAGGCCGCCGTCCGTCGGATGGGACGTTAAGCCGTGGCCGTGTGCGGGTGAGCCATACCCTGTGCACGTTAAAGAACACGCTGGATGGCCTTGACGGGAGGCTGCCATCTGTCTCCCAACAGCTGTTCCAGTGGGTCCCCTCCCCCAACCTTCTCTGAGCCTTCGGGGTCCATGTGACCTGGCCATTTAGCCCATGGTGTGCAAAAAAGTGCCGCTCAGAGGTAAACAACCCAACCCAAGTCTCAGTATTGGCGCGAGGGTCACACGAGAAAGAAAGAAGATCAACTCCTTACATAGACATCTAAATAAAAGTTTCGCTTCTGAAATGATTGGTTCTATAGAAGCAAACAATTTTTGACTCACTGGCAGACGGAAGAAAGAGTAAATCTCTTCCATGCCATTGAAATCTGCGACATTATCTTTTCCGATATGAGTTATGCTGTTAAGAACTGTTAATGCAACAATTGCCTTCATTTATGATCCTTATGGTCATAAAATAATGGCTCATACAGGGGCAATGTCCAATTGAGCCATAAACATCTCTGAGACTGGACAAAGAAGACGTTTATTTGCAAAAAAGTATCCGAACACTATAGTTGATTGCAAAATTCAGAAAAAATATCTGGCATTGAATTTTTTTAGAAATCAGTGATCTGGCAACCTTCGTGTCACGTGATTACAGAATTCAGGAAAAATATCTGGAGCGTGTACAGCAACTGTACACGCTCCAGTTACCGTTCACAGCAAACTGGAGCGTGTGTAGTTACTGCACACGCTCCAGTTTGCTGTGAACGGTAACTGCACACGCTCAATATTTCCGTGAGTGAGCCCACACGATCTAGTATCAAAATATGACCACCTACAGTCGCTCAAAAAAGTATCTGAACACTATGGTTGATTACAGAATTCAGAAAAAATATCTCGCAACGATTTTTTTTAGAAATTAGTGATCTGGCAACCTTCGTGTCACGTGATTACAGAATTCAGGAAAAATATCTGGAGCGTGTACAGCAACTGTACACGCTCCAGTTACCGTTCACAGCAAACTGCAGCGTGTGCAGTTACTGCACACGCTCCAGTTTGCTGAGAACGGTAACTGCACACGCTCAATATTTCCGTGAATGAGCCCACACGATATAGGTCTTTGTGAGCTCACACGATCCAATGTGCTATGAACATTAACCGCAACCGCTCCAGTTTGCTGTGAACAGTAACTGCAAACGCTCCATATTCATTGCATTATATATTCATACGCATTATATATATTAAAAAGTATCCGAACACTATAATTGATTGCAGAATTCAGAAAAAATATCTGGCAACGATTTTTTTAGAAATTAGTCATCTGGCAACCGTGTCACGTGATACGAAGGTTGCCAGATCACTAATTTCTAAAAAAAAAATCAATGCCAGATATTTTTTCTGAATTTTGCAATCAACCATAGTGTTTGGATACTTTTTTGAGCGACTGTTCAAAGAAGACGTTTATTTGAAGAAGTAACTGCAAAGATGCGATGGATTTGGCACACAGCGGAGTAAATGACTACACAAAGACCTAAAGCGCTCAGATTTGGTTAAATGAAGGATATTCGCTGGACAGCTTTTAGGGAAGAGCTGGAAGATTCCTGTCAAGACTATTCATCATGATTTTTAATGTTCAAGGGTATGGCACTCCTGCTCGCAGATGGAGAGACATCTTTCCAAGCCTATCAATGTTCCCTTTCTTGCCAATGGCCAACAGTGGGGAAATTCCGAAAAATCTTAGAATTTTTTAACGTAAGGCAGAGCAAAGATATATATCAATGGAAGAGAAAGGACAAAGCATTTGTGCGGATTTCATTTGCATTACAAAAAAATCATGCAACAAAATTAATCATATCGTATTCAGTGGTGAAAGTTAATTTTCCTTTCAGTGGAGGGGGGCGGGGGTGGCTCAGTCAGTAACGCGCCAGGCTCGTAATCTGTAGTTCCCAGGTTCGAGTCCCAGCTGGGTCAGCGTTGAGATTTATCTCCGCAATAATTCCCCACCCTGCCCACGGTCAGTAGGGGACACCGATGGGCTTGGAAAGGCCGCCGTCCGTCGGATGGGACGTTAAGCCGTGGCCCCGTGTGCGGGAGAGCCATATCCTGTGCACGTTAAAGGACACGCTGGATGGCCTTGACGGGAGGCTACCATCTGTCTCTCAACAGCTGTTCCAGTGGGTCCTCTCCCCCAACCTTCTCTGAGCTTCGGGTCCATGTGATCTGGCCATTTAGCCCATTGTGTGCAAAAAAGTGCCGCTCAGAAGTAAAACAACCCAACAACTCTTGGATTGTTTGGCAACTAGAATCAAAGATTTCGTTCCGTAACCTCTCGAATGCTTCTCACAAAAAAAATTCCCCACACCTTACCCATGGCACAATTTTTAAAGACCTGACATCGCATAAAAAAAAAGGCTTTCCTGTAAAGATATAACTTTTAGACGGTTAAGTTCCTTGGATGTAAAAAAAACTACTTAGAGGTTTCCACATATTGTATACAAAATGATTTCAAATCTTTTGTGCCAACTGCATTAGAGCATTTCTCTGGAGGCAGGTTCGAAACTAAAGTCAGGATTCCAACGCCATCTGTTGTTCTCGTGTCGCTGATCGATTGCAAAGGGGCGAAGGGCATTTCAGAGTTCTTTCTCAACTTTGCACCTATCTACAATACCTGGTTGTGCGTTTTTTATACGAGCACCGATGTTTGGCGTCGCCGTGGCGATTCCTTTGTCACAAAGAGTCGGCGGTGCAGAGAAATGTTTCCAAAGTTATTCCCATTCTTTGAGGGAGAGTGACTTCCATTTTTTTTCCCTCTGCCCGTCTCTCCCCTTCCCCGTGACAAGTAGCGACCCACCTCTCCCAACAGACGAGGCAAGAAGTCGCCTCCATGCTCAATCGGTCTTCCTTAGAAGCGCTTGCTACTCAGGTCAACGCTCCCCACACATCGCAAGTGCACATCGCTGTGAGAAATGGGTCACTCTGGTCCTCCACCGGTGGGGTAACGTGAAAGTCCCTCACCTGCGGGGGCCCCAACGGGTGTTGCACCTACCCGGATGTTTGCTCATCTTTGGGATTATTCGTGGAAGGAGATCGAAGAAGGAGATCGAAGCCCCCCCTTCCCTCCTCTTTTTTTTTTATCTCTTCCCTCCCGATCAGCAATCCATGTCGTCAACCTCGCATGAGGTGTCCGCTTTCGATCCCGGAGCGCGGCGCTTTTTGTGGGTCAGTAGGGGAGATGGAGACAGTGACGCAGACTCTCGGCATTGCCCCCATGTGTCATCCTTTTTTGATCCGGGACTCAGTGGCCGGAACTGACTCATTCTCTTCCGTTCTGTGACTCTTTCCCTGCCTTTCACTGGAGAGGAGATCGGATCGATGCAGAAAGCGACCAGGATCTTCATCACTCCCTATTGACCCAGAATTTTCTGATCGATCGCTGATCCAAAGCCTTTCAAGTTCCGATTTGCAGATCGAAATAAAACACTCCTAAGGATCCATGCTGAGGTCCTGCCATCCTCTCAGACTTTCTACTGTGGCATATAAACTGACAGGCTCATGTCAGACCTCTGTGGCAAGCAGCTGCTTGAGGGGGGTATAAGGATCCACACAGAAGCAAATGTCACTAGTGTAGTGTTAGGAATATTACAAAACTTTCTTGCCCACTGAAGTGGGTTGGTTCTTGCACGGCACACCCACTACTTCCGATTCCGTCCTTCGTGAGAAAGGGGACATCACGGTGATTGCAAACGCGTGAATGGAGTGCTCTGCTCTCGTGCGCAAGAGAACCATAGAATCTGCACTTTAAAGAAGACGCTAGATGGTTCCTGGAAGACGCTAGATGGTTAAGAAGTTTATCTCTTAACAGCTATTCAGTAGATCCCTTTTCTCTAGCGAGCTAAAGCCCAATATTGCCGAAATTTTTAAAACTTCATTTTGGTTTCACATAACGGAATTTAAACAGCTTTTTTTTGCATCTGTTCTAAACAGGACCCTGAAAAGCATTGGATTGGGTTGTTTTACCTCTGAGCGGCACTTTTTTGCACACCATGGGCTAAATGGCCATGTCACAACAACCCCGAAGGCTCAGAGAAGGTTGGGGGAGGGGACCCACTGGAACAGCTGTTGGGAGACAGATGGTAGCCTCCCGTCAAGGCCATCCAGCGTGTTCTTTAACGTGCACAGGGTATGACTCTCCCATACACGGGGCCACGGCTTAAAGTCCCATCCGATGGACGGCGGCCTTTTCAAGCCCATCAGTGACCGTGGGCAGGGCGGCGAATTTTGCGGAGATAAATCTCAACGCTGACCCAGCTGGAACTCGAACCTGGGAACTACAGATTACGAGCCTGGTGCGCTACCGACTGAGCCACCCCCGCCCCTGCAAAGCATTGGGACATTCAAACGTAGATGCAATTTTGATTACGTAATAATTTTTTCACTATGTGCAGGAACTAAGTATTCTCAATAGTTTGTAAAATAATGCGCTTTCCCCAGGCGCAAAAATGACAAAGCAGAGCCCCGATTCTATAGAAGGCCGAATCGCGATGGGCACATTTCTTTCATTTCTGTTTCTTTTACCAAGCTCTATCGAATCTCCTAATGACGAATCTGTTCCCAATTCAAATGATGTCAACAGTGCCAAGTCCACGGTGCCGTGCGAGGAGGAATTCATGAAGATATTTTTCCAGACTTCGAATCTCATGATACGAAAAGCTGGATGCCTCCAATTGCCGGCTGGGTGGAACACGGGAACGATTCGGTTCACTGAACCGAGTAGGGGAGTCGGCGCAGTGGCGGAATTCTTTCAGCTGCACCCAGACGTCATCAGTTGGGTGCACATCGTCGCATCCGCGGAGCAATGAAGATGCTGGGCACGATCTCCTTCGCGGAGGGAAAAGGCAGATGAATTTGTATTCTGCAGCAAACGAAATTTGGCTCTTTTAACTCGGATTGAGAGTCTTGTAGGCATCGGCCATTCATCGCCAACGCAACGCTGGCCATGCAGGGATTGGATGGGGGGGGGGGGGAGGAAGGGGGAGTGAGTCACACCGACTTTGTCACACTCCGATTGGCAATGTTTGGCTTCCGATGTTCTGGTTTTCAGCAGAGAAAAGTTTTGAAGGATGAGATTTTGCCAAGAACTAAATGAAGAATGGGGAAACGGGAGAAAGAGTTGTACAGTCGCTCAAAAAAGTATCCGAACACTATGGTTGATCACAGAATTCAGAAAAAAATATCTGGCAACGGTTATTTTTGAAATTAGTGATCTGAATTCTGTGATCAACCATAGTGTTCGGATACTTTTTTTTGAGCGACTGTACAGGGAGAGGCCGTCCCGTGGCCGAGTGGTTAGCACGCTTGGCTACTGATCTAAGGGACCTGGGTTCGAGCCCCGGATTTAGGCATGGATGTGTGTGTCGTTTTTCTGCTGAGGTCCTGCTATCCTCACAGACCTTCTACTATGGCATATAAACTGACAGGCTCCTGTCAGTTTATATGAAATTATATTATATTATATTTATATAATATTATATTTATATATTTTAAATTATATTATATTTATATTCACTCACGGAAATATTGAGCGTGTGCAGTTACCGTTCACAGCAAACTGGAGCGTGTGCAGTAACTGCACACGCTCCAGTTTGCTGTGAACGGTAACTGGAGCGTGTACAGTTGCTGTACACGTTCCTGAGGTCCTGCCATCCTCTCAGACCTTCTACTATGGCATATAAACTGACAGGCTCCTGTCAGACCTCTGTGGCAAGCAGCTGCTTGAGGGGGGATTTTATTTTTATTTTTACAGGGAGAGTGGAAGAGGGATTAACTAAAGATCAAATAATTAGTAAATGCTAGTCCAGGATCCACCAAAAAAGTTAGGGGAGGAGAGGAACTAGGTTGAACTGTATAAAACAACGGCGTCATTTTTTTTTTATTTTCCAAAATTAGTGTAAAAATGTTTGCTTTTTTTTGTTACTCCAGTTGTTAAAAATTTCTTCCGGGATGGGGCGGATAAACGGCTTTTGATCTTTCCCACTACATTCGATTCCAGAAATCTCACTCTCATCATACTCACTAATGAATCACATGCGGATTCAAAATCAGATTGCTCCGTTTTTCGGTTTTTTTTTTTGAAAAATCAGGGTCTCATTTAAAATACATTATTTTAAATATGTAGGTCTATAATTGGATATTTGTAGAATATCTTGAGTATCAATTATTTTTAGATTATTTTTCCTGCTAAAAGTTATTTATCAGGGAAAATATTATAGACAAAAAAAAAACCTGTGTAACCAGTGGAAAGAGACATCTTATCAAGAAATAAATTCTTCAAGAAAAAAAAAGAAAAAAAATTAACCTTTCGAGAATTGAGAATTGATTAGATTTGTCGTGTGACAAAAAATTCAGTTTAAAAAGAGCCAGTTAAAAATTCAGTCTCTAAAGAGCCAAAGGCAAAAATCTCATTTTAAGATGATCGTTACACCTGCATTAAAAATTCTTATTCATGAGCCTCAGGCGACTGACACGCGATGTGCAGTCGCTCAAAAAAGTATCCGAACACTATGGTTGATCACAGAATTCAGAAAAAATATCTGGCATTGATTTTTTTAGAAATTAGTGATCTGGCAACTTCGTGTCACGTGACACGAAGTTGCCAGATCACTAATTTCTAAAAAAATCGTCACGTGACAAGAAGTTGCCAGATCACTAATTTCTAAAAAAAATCGTCACGTGACACGAAGTTGTCAGATCACTAATTTCTAAACAAATCGTTGCCAGATATTTTTTTCTGAATTCTGTGATCAACCATAGTGTTCGGATACTTTTTTGAGCGACTGTACGCAATCAGCTGGCACTTCTGAAGCCCATTGAAAGAAATGCAACAAGGCTACTTAATTCGACAAGCTTAGTATTTAACAGAGATCCACCTACCTGGAGATATGCCCAATACTCCACAGGCTACGTGAATATCCTTGGCTGCTTGTTCCATGGCCAAACTCCGCACCTGTTCTATCTTGTCACGCGACAGACAAACGCCATCTTCGCTCTTCACGACCAAGGCCCCCGCAGTCCCCCGTGAACACGGGTACTCCTCCTCCAGTTCCCGCTTCACTCTCACGTAGGGTGGGGCGGCTACGAAATTTTTAGAGGAGGATGGCGGCTCGTAGAGAGTAGGACTGTCTGCTGCCACGGGCGCACATGCAGACGGTGAAGGAATGTTCACGTGGACTGCATTGTGGTATGCCATTTTGGAGGAGAGCAAGTCGTCTCTTCCGCCCACGAATTCGGTGGTGTAGTTGGAACGAAGTAAAGTGGTGCTGTCGCTCAGCCAACTCTCCAGATCGGCCATGCACCACGTCTCCAGGGACAGGGGACTGCTCAGGACGTCTGGTTGACTGGGGCTAGGTACCAACTGGGGCCTCTGGAAATGGAAGGAGAAACACACAAGATGAGACTAGGCAAGGAAATATAGAAATATTCAGATTTAAAATTACACTTCATAAATGTTTATCAACAGCGGCGTGGCCTTAATAGTCAAATGAAGCAATTTCTACAAGTAACGCTGACAATGGACTACAACTCCATTTCGATGCTATTTCCCGTGGCCGAGTGGTTAGCACGCTTGGCTACTGATCTAAGGGACCTGGGGTCGAGCCCCGGGTAAGGCATGATTGTGTGTGTCGTTTTTCTGCTGAGGTCCTGCCATCCTCTCAGATGTGATGTGATAAAATGTGATGGGAAGGTTAGAAACCCTTCAACAATGGGCTTCCTGCTATCCCAATATCATCTCAGATCTCCTACTGTGGCATATAAACTGACAGGCTCCTGTCAGACCTCTGTGGCAAGCAGCTGCTTGAGGGGGTATTTATTTTATTTACATTGGATCGTGTGAGCTCACAAAAACCTGGATCGTGTGGGCCCACTCACAGAAATATTGAGCGTGTGCAGTTACCGTTCACAGCAAACTGGAGCGTGTGCAGTTACTGCACACGCTCCAGTTTGGAGCACACGCTCCAGTTACTGCACACGCTCCAGCACTGGAGCGTGTGCAGTTACTGCACACGCTCCAGTTTGCTGTGAACGGTAACTGCACACGCTCAATATTTCTGTGAGTGGGCCCACGCGATCGAGGTTTTTGTGAGCTCACACGATCCAATGTAAATAAAATAAATACCCCCTCAAGCAGCTGCTTGCCACAGAGGTCTGAAGGAGCCTGTCAGTTTATATGCCATAGTAGAAGGTCTGAGAGGATGGCAGGACCTCAGGAACGTGTACAGCAACTGTACACGCTCCAGTTACCGTTTTGTGTCGTTTATGGCTAAGATATGGCTAAGATATATCAATGGCTAAGATATTAATTGTTACATACCAAGTAACGTTTTATGTAATAATATTACCTTTAATATGCTTATTTTAATTCAATATTTAATATCTTTCATATTCACGTGATATATTAGTATTGCTTAATATCTATATAACTAAGAAAGCTACTAATATAGAAGCCCGAAAATTTACAGATTGAATATCCAAAACGCCTGCTTACTTCTCCATCAAAACCAGCTCCAAAACTGCGTCACGTGTCCATTTTTAATGCAAAAAAAAAATGCTTAAGTATCTATTTCGCTATGGATGATTTAATGATCCTATCTTCATGTATAAGCAGGCGATGATATCCCATACTATCGAAATGAATAAATTCGGTAAAATTAATACGAAGAAGATTATGTCCTGGTGTTTAATTTATCCGCTCCAAATTGGTGTTAAAAAAAGCAATGGCATTCATTTCCAGAGAAGTTGTTTCGCTTTCCCATCATTAATTACTCATCTGGACAATGAATATTTTGTTTTTCTTTGGCCAACTCTGTTTAATCAGTCAACATTACTTTTAAAGACATTTTCACTTTTAATATACATCACAAGCCGTCCCATGGCCGAGTGGTTAGCACGCTTGGCTACTGATCTAAGGGACCTGGGTTCGAGCTCCGGGCAAGGCATGGATGTGTGTGTTGTTTTTCTGCTGAGGTCCTGCCATCCTCACAGACCTTCTACTATGGCATATAAACTGACAGGCTCTTGTCAGACCTCTGTGGCAAGCAGCTGCTTGAGGGGGTATTTATTTTATTTACATTGGATCGTGTGAGCTCACAAAAACCTGGATCGCATGGGCACACTCACAGAAATATTGAGCGTGTGCAGTTACCGTTCACAGCAAACTGGAGCGTGTGCAGTAACTGCACACGCTCCAGTTTGCTGTGAACGGTAACTGGAGCGTGTACAGTTGCTGTACACGTTCCTGAGGTCCTGCCATCCTCACAGACCTTCTACTATGGCATATAAACTGACAGGCTCTTGTCAGACCTCTGTGGCAAGCAGCTGCTTGAGGGGGTATTTTTTTTATATACATCATAATTTAATCTACACTTATTTTAATCTGTTCTTGCAGTCAACCAAAATATTTCTTAGATTTTAATGCTTAGAACATCGCAAACCCATCCTCACCGTTGGTGCGCAACATTGGTTATGGCTTTCAGTGTTATTCAACAGAATTCAATTGCCTTCCTATTCCTCCTAACACAACAGCACATATTGGACGCAGGCAATTTTTTGAACTAGTCTTTTTGGAAGAAAAAAAAAAGTGCGTCTTACATGCCGTAAAATAACGGTAGCCAGTTTTTTATTTTCAAGAAATCGAACATTAAGGGCTTGCTTAGTTTGTCTACTTGTTTACTGCTTATTTTCTATTATTTTTCTTCTGCTTTCACTTAAGACGATTTCGACCCAAACTTATTTTACCTGTTTTCCTACTCTCTTTTAGGTTTTTCGTGTTTGAAAATTTTAAAATTTCAAATTTTTCGTTCTCAGACAATGAAATTAAAATTGAAACATGCTTTGCCTACTTTTCTTCTACTCGTTTCGTTTTTCATTCCCACACTAGCAAACCTCAAAACTCGAATCCATTCTTCCCACTTATTCGGTTTCTTTCATTCTGAGACAAGCGAGCATTAAGAGCCAACGAAAATAAATAAATGACTGTTAATTGCTTCGATATTTTTCCTCTAGCATCGCATGAGTGAACGATTACTCTTCCACTGAGAGCGATCGTCGATCCAGCATCCCTTTTGGCAAAGCTCTGGCCGAGGGAGTTGTGGTTGGCACAGAAGGCCAACTCGACTGTTCCACCTTGACCTTTGATCTCCGTTGTCAGCCCCGCCCGGGCTGCAGTATGCAGCGAGGAGCAGCGTGCTCTGCAGAGGGCCTCCGCTGCACTCATGCCCTCGGGGGCTGACTGCAATGGCTGGTCTGTCTCGGCCAGGTATGCGCCTGGGCTCGCTCCCACCGCACTCTACAGAATGCGCCCTTTTGCTGCTTCCCCCCCAACCCTCTCCCCAAACAGCAATGTCTGCCATTGCATTGGCTGTTGAGACACTTGTTGCATGGATTGCAGGCATTTCGACTGCAATCCTCGGCGCCGCTGATGAATCCAGAGATGCATTCCTGCAACTGATCCTCACTTGGGAATGAAAAGGCACGCTCATTGCGTGCTTACGCTTCGTCTTTTTAGGAGAGTGTGTGGTCTTGGGCTCTTTCTACAGGCGTCCTTCGCCCCTGGGATGTCTGCTGCTAATTGATGCATTAACCAAGAGACGCCTCAGGGGATGCAGCCGGATGTTGAGCAAAGACCTCACCGGGACGCGTTGTTTTGTCTGCGCTTATTCTTGAAACAAACATCACTGAAACTGATGTTTGCTCTTAGCTCGTGCAATTTACGCCTTACTCAAATTGAATCGCTGTCAGAGTGCAAACAAGAAAGTATTTTTGTGTCTGTATGAGGAAAGTCCACTTAGAAAGGAAAGAAAGATTTGAGGTTTATAGAATTATTATTATTTATTTTATGGAAAATATTAAGTCTGGTATTAACGGCAATAGAATCAGGGATTGATCTCATGACATCATCTCTATTATTTAAGTTCCATAAATTATTTCAGTTTTCATTGTAAGGAATGGTAATACGAAGGATTTGTTTTTTTGAGGGGGCGCTAAAACTCTTCCCTAGGTAAAAGGATGTGTCATTAGAAAAAAAACTGGATCGCCGCTTCAAACAATATTGAAATTTCAAGAGACACTTGTTCGCTTTTGGAAGCGATAGAATAGAATTGATTCCTTTACCTTTACAAAATCTGTCTCAAATTCTAATTCTTTACTTTCTTGGTCTTTTTTTACTGGGTTGGGTTGTGTTGTTTTACCTCTGAGCGGCACTTTTTTGCACACCATGGGCTAAATGGCCAGGTCACATGGACCCCGAAGGCTCAGAGAAGGTTGGGAGAGGGGACCCACTGGAACAGCTGTTGGGAGACAGATGGTAGCCTCCCGTCAAGGCCATTCAGCGTGTTCTTTAACGTGCACAGGGTATGGCTCTCCCGCACACGGGGCCACGGCTTAACGTCCCATCCGACGGACGGCGGCCTTTCCAAGCCCATCGGTGTCCCCTACTGACCATGGGCAGGGCGGGGAATTTTGCGGAGATAAATCTCAACGCTGACCCAGCTGGGACTCGAACCTGGGAACTACAGATTACGAGCCTGGCGCGCTACCGACTGAGCCACCCCCGCCCCTCTTTTTTTACTGTTAAAGATATTAAAGAGATGGTGATCGAGTTGAAGATGAATCATCGGCGCCTTCTTGATTGTTTTGTGATTTTCATCTGCATTGGAATCAAGAACAGAAATTCGAGACCGTCGTCATTCGAAGCCGAATCATCATGCACGCACGCATTGGCCCGCAGACCTCTCCGATGATCTATCGCTTCACGTTGCACAGAAATGGAGATCGATGATTATGAAAGCGGTCTCTAACAGATGACGATGATCATCACACATTTGACGGGAGAGAGGAGAGTTTGTGAGCGCAGATGAGAGTTCCTCTTTGATGACATTTCATGATTCGATAGTTTTCAATTATCGATATAAAGCTTTGTTCGCCGATTTTCTCATTGCCCGACTGAAGGAAAAGCATTCTGCAAACTTTGTAACATCCAAACTTTTAACTCACCAGCAGTTGGCAAAAATCACCAATCGCTTTTAGTGATCGAATAAAATAAATACCCCTCAAGCAGCTGCTTGCCACAGAGGTCTGACAGGAGCCTGTCAGTTTATATGCCATAGTAGAAGGTCTGAGAGGATGGCAGGACCTCAGCAGAAAACAACACGAACATTCATGCCTTAACCGGGACTCGAACCCAGGTCCCGTAGGAATATTTTTTCGAACATTTATACGCAATAATCAGTATTCATAACCGTCCATGGCCGAGTGGGTTAGAGCGCTAAGCTACTGATGAAAGGGCACTGGGTTCGAGCCCCGGGTACAGATGCACGACTCTTGGTGTTGTCTTTCTGCCGAGGTCTCTCTTTCCTAACAGAGATTCTCAATGGCTCATTAAACTGACAGGCCTCTGTGGAAATCAGTTTTGGAGGATAGCTGTACAGTCGCTCAAAAAAGTATCCGAACACTATGGTTGATTGCAAAATTCAGAAAAAATATCTGGCATTGATTTTTTTAGAAATTAGTTATCTGGCAACCTTCGTGTCACGTTGCCAGATCACTAATTTCTAAAAAAAAACGTTGCCAGATATTTTTTCTGAATTCTGTAATCAACCATAGTGTTCGGATATTTTTTTGAGCGACTGTAGGTGGTCATATTATTTTGATACTAGATCGTGTGGGCTCACTCACGAAAATATTGAGCGTGTGCAGTTACCGTTCACAGCAAACTGGAGCGTGTACAACAACTGTACACGTTCCAGATATTTTTCCTGAATTCTGTAATCACGTGACACGAAGGTTGCCAGATCACTAATTTCTAAAAAAATCAATGCCAGATATTTTTTCTGAATTTTGCAATTAACCATAGTGTTCGGATACTTTTTGAGCGACTGTACATTCGTTTGACAGTTAGGTCTTTGAAAACTGAGATTAAATTTGAACATGGCATTCGAGCCCCGGGTAAGGCATGGATGTTTGCGTTGTTTTTCGGCTGAGGTCCTGCCATCCTCACAGACCTTCTACTATGGCATATAAACTGACAGGCTCATGTCAGAACCTCTGCGGCAAGCAGCTGCTTGAGGGGATATTTATTCATTATTTATCCGAAAGATCGCATTTCCTAATTTAAATTATTAAAATATACTTTCAATGGAAAATTTATGTATAAATTTGTTTGCAGAGATTTGTTTTTGAAAAATTCTTTTGTAGATCGAATTGGTTTAGCTTATGACAAACTCATTTAATGCCAATCAACCTTTCAAGAAGAGCAGTCTTAAAATAGAAACTTGGAATAATCTATCTTTGTTTTTTTCTAAATTATTCTTCATTGGATATTTTGACGTTGTGAAAAATACATTCCCTTCAATGACCCTTAAAATTTCTGACATGCTTTCCATTATTCGGCTTAGAGTTACGTAACATTTTTTTTTTGCAGCTTCAGTTGAAGAGGCCAAACCGCCTCAAAAATCTCTCCACCTGTTCAACCACAAACATTTCCAAGATTTCGAACGCCTCGATCGTCGTCATACGCTTCAATTTCTCGGTTTCACTTCATCGCCCTCTGCGTAGGATTTGACGCACAAGAACCTCCACTTCGCAGAAGAGAAAATATCATCCAATCACCCGCTGCGCAGTGGTTTCTCAGGGATTTCGGGAATGACGACAGAAAAGTAATAAATGTTAGAGAGAGAGAATCGTAAATATCCATCTTATCCCGGAGGCATCCTGCAGATGTCACCAGTGATCTCAGGTATTGTGCGTCAATGCAATGATGATCATTGGATGTGCGCAACAGAGCAGGCAAACGTCCCAAACTTCTTCCAACCCACATGCTGTTTTCTTGAAGTGACTTATTCTTGAGGGTAAACAACACCTCGGCTAGCGACATTCACGACAAAGGGTTGGGTTGTTTTACCTCTGAGCTGCACTTTTTTGCACACCATGGGCTAAATGGCCAGGTCACATGGACCCCGAAGGCTCAGAGAAGGTTGGGGGAGGGGACCTACTGGAACAGCTGTTGGGAGACAGATGGTAGCCTCCCGTCAAGGCCATCCAGTGTGTTCTTCAACGTGAACAGGATATGGCTCTCTCTCGCACACGGGGCCACGGCTTAACGTCCCATCCGACGGACGGGGGCCTTTCCAAGCCCATCGGATTAATTGATGAGTACTCACTGTTAAAGATTATCAGCATTATCAGTTATTAACTTAAATGATATTGGGAGAAGAATGGAAATATAGGGTGGGGGAGAACAGGGAATTTTCGTTTAACATTTAAATTTTTATAAATTTTTAACACTAAGTCATAAAATATTGCCTTTTTCATTTTCACCCTAAACTGCTAAATCAGATTGAAACAACGATAATTGTGATGTTTTGATTTGGCAATTTTCATTTAAAGGCTAAAACAACGTCCTCTGGATTTCACCTTTGACCAACAAAAATTTCAGATTTCCATCGTTCGTTGAAAACACGACCCATATAGACTTACGACTATATAGACTTCCTATTAAAGATTTCGAAAAGTATAGATTTTTTTTACAGTTTATGAGCAAACGCCTATATAAGACTTGCATATGAATATTTAAAATAAACGGATTTTTTTTTCTGTTTTTTGGTGGTATTCACAAATCCCAGTTTTTTTTTGCAGTGAACAATTTCAGCGCTATAGTGAAATATTATTTACTGAACTTTAATATGAAACTATAGATTTAATTAAATTGAAATTAAATGTACAGAAATTATATTTTGTATTCATTCATACGTAATCTGATTTGATCACTAAATAAATCTACTCTTTCTGCTTTGAGAATTAATAAATATTAACTTTAAACAATTCTTACTCATTATAAACAATGAAATACCGACGTCTAAAGAGTCCAGTTCTTAACAATTTAAGACTTAGTCCTTTCAAAAACCTCAGAGTTAGTAAAACGTATTGTGAAATGTTCAAAATTACTCTAAACTTTATATAAAACCTTTTCATTCTTAAATTACTTTAATTAATTCACTGTACGAGAAATGTACAAGAAAACGTTGATTGAGGAATGTAAATAAGAACAAAAAAATTTTTTTTAGCAAATTCCAGGAATCAAAGGAATTGTTACTAATTTCCATTTTTTATACACAAATTGAAAGAAACTTTCCAAAGCACCTTCAAATAGCAAAATATATTTCCAATCTTTGAACTTTTTTTAGCTCTATGTAATATTTTTAAAAGACGTAAAATTTTCTACGAGAGGATTATAGAACATTCACATTTACAATAAACATATTTCATAAATAACATAATAAATATAACAATATATTCGTGATAAGTGCTCTTCAAAATTTTTGAAATAATATATTTAACCAAATATATTATTTCCAATGAAGGACCAATAATCGAAGGATTATTTAATCCCTTTGGAAAAAAATCCCATAATTTGTATTCTTCATGCAATCCTTTGATAAAAAAGTTTTATATATTTTGTTTTTGCACTGTTGCCTGACATGAGTCCAGAATTCTATCCAAAATTTTGCAAACTTAAAATCATTATCCAGTGGTAAAAATGCCATTTAGATTTGTAAAGGAGATCGCCAGGTAAAACGAATATATAAATAACGTACCTGAATAAATCCAGTCAGATTTATTTTTAAGCGTTTTAAATTTTAAAAAAAGCGTTTACGCCCGATTTTAATGGTCTTTCAAAATCATATAAACTGTCCGACTTGAAATCACAAAAAATAACTGCAAAACAGAGTTATTTCGAAGGGAGGATTTCTACAGAAACATCCCCGAACCAAAATGCGCATTAGTTGAGTCTTGATGTTGACTTTCAAGACTCAACTCGTCGTAATTCGGAACGCAATTAGTTTAAAATAAGTTGAAAGACTTAGCTGTCAACATCTGCGGCAGAAAAGAAAGGCAATCCCAGGGGTCCATCAACGACCTCACGAAAAGGAATTCGAGCTTTCGTAAGTTTTGAGTTCGACGCCATCGACTCCTTATCACCGAGACTATTATATAAGTCCATTACGGCGCAGGAACTTGAAAAGGGCGAACGGTACTCACCGTGTCAGTGTGGACTGGTCCGCACCTTTGCATCTTCACTGCCTCCGCTCTGCGATAGAACTGAAGCCCTGCAACTGAAAACTGGTTTTAACGCGACCCAGCCCTGTCACGTGCCTTCTGACGTCAACGGTGCACGGAAGCCTGTACACCGTCCCAGATGGGAATCGTTTTCCGCACTGGGCTTGGGGCCTGTTGGCGGCTCTCACGCACTTCGGGCGGTGGAAACGGCGCAGAGCAGATTTAACATGGCCACTGTGCAAGGCACACGTGGCGACCAAGGGTGGGGGAGAGAGAGTGAGAGTTCGGGGGGGGTCGGCCTCTCCCTCAGACCCAGGGACATTATTGTTACCTGGAGTGGTCAGACCCAGAGGGGTGGGGCTGACTTTCTCCTGTTCCTTGTTGTGACGGGCAGTTGCAGACCCTACAATTGGTTGGGGGTAGGAGGTCTTTCCACGCGACCAGTAGAAAGCACAGCGAGGGAGATAGGGATTTAATGTACAGGTAGATAATGAAGTTTCTCCTCTGAAGTTGTTTTTGTTTGTCTGGGGGAGAAGAATCTGATGATCTGACGACCTTTGCAGCTCCTTCTAGTGAGAGCATTTTTGAACACCAAAGCGTTTGCTTGAAGATAAGAAACTTTTTTTTAAGGATAAAGCTACGCTCGAAGCGATTTGAGCAGTTTAGCGTTATGAACATCAGCAAACCTTTTGGATTCTGAAAAGAAACCCATGAACCATATTATTCTGTGAGGTTAATACATTATTTCACACGCTTCTTTTGCTGTGATGAGGAGTGCGTCTTGGCAAACTCAAACTAGGCCCGTGTGTAGAGCCCATAAGTGTAGAGCCCCTTCTTAGATTATGGTACAAGGGCCTGGGAGCCGGATATACCTTTGTGCTGAGGGCCCGAAAATGTCTAAACGCAACCCAGATTTTTAACAATGGTTTTGCTTAATACTTTTAATTAAAAAGAAATTTAAAATTGTATAACGAAACGGGTAGCAGTGTTTCACAATTTGTATACTATTTACATTTGTTTAGCACATAATTTGACAGCAACAAATATATTTTGGGCCCCTTATATAAGGGGCCAGGGCCTAATGGCCCTGCTTGCCCCCCCCCCCCCGCCCTCTATCTAGGATTGTTGATAGATTTTGAGTGTAGGTTTCCGCAACGTTCATAACGCTCGTTTGGCTGCGGAACGGGGCGGGGGTGGCTTAGTCGGTAGCGCGCCAGGCTCGTAATCTGTAGTTCCCAGGTTCCAGTCCCAGCTGGGTCAGCGTTGAGATTTATCTCCGCAAAATTCCCCGCCCTGCCAACGGTCAGTAGGAGACACCGATGGGCTTGGAAAGGCCGCCGTCCGTCCATCGGATGGGACGTTAAGCCGTGACCCCGTGTGCGGGAGAGCCATACCCTGTGCACGTTAAAGAACACGCTGGATGGCCTTGACGGGAGGCTACCATCTGTCTCCCAACAGCTGTTCCAGTGGGTCCCCTCCCCCAACCTTCTCTGAGCCTTAGGGGTCCATGTGACCTGGCCATTTAGCCCATGGTGTGCAAAAAGTGCCGCTCAGAGGTAAAACAACTCAAAACAACAACCCAACGTGTTTAACATTCTTTTTCTATTCACATTTCAAAAATATAAAGTCTATACCTAAAATGAGTGGGGCGGGGGTGGCTCAGTCGGTAGCGCGCCAGGCTCGTAATCTGTAGTTACCAGGTTCGAGTCCCAGCTGGGTCAGCGTTGAGATTTATCTCCGCAAAATTCCCCGCCCTGCCCACGGTCAGTAGGGGACACCGATGGGTTTGGAAAGGCCGCCGTCCGTCGGATGGGACGTTAAGCCGTGGCCCCGTGTGCGGGAGAGCCATACCCTGTGCACGTTAAAGAACACGCTGGATGGCCTTGACGGGAGGCTACCATCTGTCTCCCAACAGCTGTTCCAGTGGGTCCCCCCCCCCCTCCTCCAACCTTCTCTGAGCCTTCGGGGTCCATGTGACCTGGCCATTTAGCCCATGGTGTGCAAAAAAGTGCCGCTCAGAGGTAAAACAACCCAACCCAACCTAAAATGAGCTTTGATTTTTTTTATCAGAAAGAATTTAATCAGCGTAAATGCTCAGAGATAAAAATAAAAGACTGGTAATAGTTGCAATTTCCTCCTATGTTATCATACGACCTAATGTCATCATCAGACTCGAATCCGGTCTGTGAAAAGATTCAAAGAACCACAATGGGACCCGATGATCCTCAGAGACTATGAATAACTGATAAAAGTATAATAATGGAAAAGTAGGAACTGTAATCGTCGCTGCTCTGCAAAATATCAAAGGCTCCTTTGCACAAAAGATAAGTTACAATTCTTCGTCCAGGGGATGGGGAAAAGTAAGTGTGGCACTCGATGCAAAACTCTTTGGTCACAACACACCAATTAAGTGTTAAATTTTCAGAATAAGTATACCGCTTATAATTATCTTGTTTTGGAAGAAAACGAAGCAATGCTTTCTCTTTTGTCCTCTGTCTGTCTGGAGATATCGAACTTTTCTGTTTTTAGAGATAAATTGAAAATTATTTTTGTGTTGGAGAGGTGTTGATGAAAGATTTACACTTTTCGAATCTTTCAAAAGCTACAATTGCGCCCTCCAATAATGGGAAAAGTCGAAAATTGCGAAATTTTAATGAATATATGAAACGTTGTATTTATGCCAGAAATTTTAAACTTTAAAAAAGTGGGATGTGAAGGGTTTGTGGTTGGGTTGTTTTACCTCTGAGCGGCACTTTTTTGCACACCATGGGCTAAATGGCCAGGTCACATGGACCCCGAAGGCTCAGAGAAGGTTGGAGGAGGGGACCCACTGGAACAGCTGTTGGGAGACAGATGGTAGCCTCCCGTCAAGGCCATCCAGCGTGTTCTTTAACGTGCACAGGGTATGGCTCTCCCACACAAGGGGCCACGGCTTAACGTCCCATCCGACGGACGGCGGCCTTTCCAAGCCCATCGGTGTCCCCTACTGACCGTGGGCAGGGCGGGGAATTTTTACGGAGATATATCTCAACGCTGACCCAGCTGGGATTCGAACCTGGGAACTACAGATTACGAGCCTGGCGCGCTACCGACTGAGCCACCCTCGCCCCAGGGTTTGAGGTTTTGGTAACAAGGAGTTAACACTTTACCCCCAGAGTGGGTGGAAAAACGCAACTTTTTTTTGTTTTAAGAAATAGCTGTTTGTTTTAGAGATAAATTAAAAAATTTTTTTGTGTTGGATAAGTATCGATGAAATACGATGATTCGCACTTTCAGAATTTCCCAAAAGCGCTTCGCTCCCTTTTAGAGTGCGCCGTATAACTGTGAGAGAATTTGAAAATCGCAAACTTCTAACAAATATTGCAAGCGTAATATTGATGCTAGAAATTTGAAATTTTGATGTTAAAATGTGAAGATCGCGAGGCTTGCATTTTCAGCAATAAGTTGCAACCAATAATCCTAGGAAGGGCGGAAACCCAACTGGTTTGTTCAAAGAGATAATTGGCAAATTCTTTTTCAGTTGGTACAGTCGCTCAAAAAAGTATCCGAATACTACGGTTGATTACAAAATTCAGAAAAAATATCTACCATTGATTTTTTTAGAAATTAGTGATCTGGCAACCTTCGTGTCACGTGACACGAAGGTTGCTGTACACGCTGTACAGCAACCTTCGTGCTGTACACGCTCCAGTTGCTGTACACGCTCCAGATATTTTTCCTGAATTCTGTAATCACATGACACGAAGGTTGCCAGATCACTAATTTCTAAAAAAATCAATGCCAGATATTTTTTCTGAATTCTGTAATCAACCATAGTGTTCGGATATTTTTTAATATATATATAATGCGGATGAATATATAATGCAATGAATATTGAGCGTGTACAGTTACCGTTCACAGCAAACTGGAGCGGTTGCGGTTAATGTTCACAGCACATTGGATCGTGTGAGCTCACAAAGACCTGGATCGTGTGGGCTCACTCACGGAAATGTTGAGCGTGTGCAGTTACCGTTCACAGCAAACTGGAGCGTGTGCAGTAACTACACACACTCCAGTTTGCTGTGAACGGTAACTGGAGCGTGTACAGTTGCTGTACACGCTCCAGATATTTTTCCTGAATTCTGTAATCACGTGACACGAAGGTTGCCAGATCACTAATTTCTAAAAAAATCAATGCCAGATATTTTTTCTGAATTCTGTAATCAACCATAGTGTTCGGATATTTTTTTGAGCGACTGTAGGTGGTCATATTATTTTGATACTAGATCGTGTGGGCTCACTCACGGAAATGTTGAGCGTGTGCAGTTACCGTTCACAGCAAACTGGAGCGTGTGCAGTAACTGCAGACGCTCCAGTTTGCTCTGAACGGTAACTGGAGCGTGTACAGTTGCTGTACACGCTCCAGATATTTTTCCTGAATTCTGTAATCACGTGACACGAAGGTTGCCAGATCACTAATTTCTAAAAAAAATCGTTGCCAGATATTTTTTCTGAATTTTGTAATCAACCGTAGAGTTCGGATACTTTTTTGAGCGACTGTACCAGTGAAATATTATAAACCACATTTTTCAAATCCTTAGGTGGTTTTCATTTGCATTGTTAGAAGGCATTATATGTGAAAAAGATGTTCAACGAATGTTGCAAGTGATTTATTTATGATAGAAATTTTCAATTTCGATGGTGGGTGAAAAGCGATATTCAACTGATACGAAAAATTTGTCCACTTTTCTCACAAAGGTGTGAGAAAAGCAACTTTTTAAAACTGAAGGAATAAAAGAAAAATACTTTTTATCTTTTATAAATACAAGTGAAATACTATTATATGCCTTTTTCCGAATCGTTCACTAGTTTGAATTATAACTTTTAAAGAATGCAAAAGTAGTTAAACGAAACACTTCATTTTCTTTGAAAACGAGATTCCCATATTCCTCAGGGGCCATATGCGTTGTTTTAGTTTTAATCTTAATTTGAAAGTATCTGAAACTACTTCTCTTTTTCACGTTCTATAGAAAAATATCTAAGTAGTTACCTTTATCTTTTCCGTTTCGAAGAAGGGTATTTTAAAATTATGTCACTTTTTTCTCATTTCGAAGAAGGGGATCTTAAACTCTCCCTATTTCTTCTCTTTCGAAAACAAAAAGTGTCTTAAATTTATATCTATTGTCCTTTGTTCGTAAGAAGAGTGTCATAAACTATTTCCCTTTTTAACTCTCTGTGGGGCGGGGGTTTCTCAGTCGGTAGCGCGCCAGGCTCGTAATCTGTAGTTCCCCGGTTCGAGTCCCAGCTGGGTCAGCGTTGAGATTTATCTCCGCAAAAAATTCCTCGCCCTGCCCACGGTCAGTAGGGGACACCGATGGGCTTGGAAAGGCCGTCGTCAGTCGGATGGGACGTTAAGCCGTGGCTCGGGGGAGCCATACCCTGTGCACGTTAAAGAACACGCTGGATGGCCTTAACGGGAGGCTACCATCTGTCTCCCAACAGCTGTTCCAGTGGGTCCCCTCCCGCAACCTTCTTTGAGCCTTCGGGGTCCTTGTGATCTGGCCATTTAGCCCATGGTGTGCAAAAAAAGTGCCGCTCAGAGGTAAAACAACCCAACTTTAAATCTGTTTTTTTTTTTCTTCTCCGGATTGTTTTCTGTTGATCCAGAGTAAGGTAGGCGAAGAGAATGAGAAGAGCGCGCGACATGTGTGCTCATTCATGCAGCGCAGAGAAAGAGACGAGCTGCAGAGAGTTCCGTTGACCCATTCAGTCAGAATGTTCCGTTGACCCATTCAGTCATTGGGTCAACGGAACATTTTGCAGCGATCCATTGCCCTTAACCTTGCAAGGCTCCCACAGAGACTCTGAAATCAAATAGAGAAAGGTACTTTTGCAAAAAAAGAAATTCCGAACTAACCGAAAAGTCAACAGTGCCATTTTTGTTTTCTTTGAGATCTAGCAGCAGGAATCGAATCATTTAATCAGTTTTAAAACATTCCTGGGCAGCGATTAATGGATTGGCTTTAACTGGGGATCCAAAAGGAATTGGCCGTGGACATCTCGGAAAATGGTAGGGGTGGAAGCATTTTTCTGATTGGAAATGAAAAAAAAAAAACATTTTAGATCAACTAAAAAGTTAGGTTACAAAGTTCAAACTCTGGTTTCCGACTAGACATATCCAAAAATCTATTTTCTCTATTTGATTTTGCTTCTGAGAACACCCCCCCCCCCCCCCCACGGGATTGGCCCATCTTAGAGATGACAATATCGCTTCTAATTCCAATAAACGTTTAACAAACATCCAAAATAAAAAAGTTCGCAAGAACGGAACATTTGGTAAATAACTGTAATAAAGTATTTTGCAATTTTAAAGGAACAGAACGAACGTACATGCATATAAAACAAAGATCAAAATTTAATTAAATGTGCAAAACCTTGACTGACCAAAATAATCTTAAAATAGGCTTTTTTCGATACAGTTGATGAAAGAAATGGCATTTTTGACTCACCACGTGGAGAAGAGTTGTTAGAATCAAAGTCATCGAATAGTAGCGCAATGGTTTGGCGTCTCTTCAAATGTAGTCTCTGGAGCAAGCCTCCGCAAACTTTTTAGTTGAAGGGACGCATAAAACGGAAATGGAACGGCGGGTCGCATGGAAAACTAAAATAGAAGGACGGGCCGCCAAAGAAATGTATAATCAATTACGTACAGTCGCTCAAAAAAGTATCCGAACACTATGGTTGATTACAGAATTCAGAAAAAATATCTGGCATTGATTTTTTTAGAAATTAGTGATCTTCGTGTCACATGACACGAAGGTTGCCAGATCACTAATTTCTAAAAAAATCAATGCCAGATATTTTTTCTGAATTCTGTAATTAACCATAGTGTTCGGATATTTTTTAATATATATAATGCGTATGAATATATAATGCAATGAATATGGAACATGTGCAGTTACCGTTCACAGCAAACTGGAGCGGTTGCGGTTAATGTTCACAGCACATTGGATCGTGTGAGCTCACAAAGACCTAGATCGTGTGGGCTCACTCACGGAAATATTGAGCGTGTGCAGTTACCGTTCACAGCAAACTGGAGCGGTTGCGGTTAATGTTCACAGCACATTGGATCATGTGAGCTCACTCACGGAAATATTGAGCGTGTGCAGTTACCGTTCACAGCAAACTGGAGCGGTTGCGGTTAATGTTCACAGCACATTGGATCGTGTGAGCTCACAAAGACCTAGATCGTGTGGGCTCACTCACGGAAATATTGAGCGTGTGCAGTTACCGTTCACAGCAAACTGGAGCGGTTGCGGTTAATGTTCACAGCACATTGGATCATGTGAGCTCACTCACGGAAATATTGAGCGTGTGCAGTTACCGTTCACAGCAAACTGGAGCGGTTGCGGTTAATGTTCACAGCACATTGGATCGTGTGAGCTCACAAAGACCTAGATCGTGTGGGCTCACTCACGGAAATATTGAGCGTGTGCAGTTACCGTTCACAGCAAACTGGAGCGTGTGCAGTTACTGCACACGCTCCAGTTTTCTACATGAATGAGAAAATGGCAATTTTTACTTTGATAACACTCAATAAGAATTATTGAGTTTGCTTTAATAAGAATTATTGAGAAGTTTTCTACATGAATGAGAAAATGACAATTTTTACTTTGATAACACTCAATAAGAATTATTGAGTTTGCATTAATAACACTTAATAAAAATTATTGAGTTTGCTTTAATAAGAATTATTGAGAAGTTTTCTACATGAATGAGAAAATGGCATTTTTTACTTTGATAACACTCAATAAGAATTATTGAGTTTGCTTTAATAAGAATTATTGAGAAGTTTTCTACATGAATGAGAAAATGACAATTTTTACTTTGATAACACTCAATAAGAATTATTGAGTTTGCATTAATAACACTTAATAAGAATTATTGAGTTTGCTTTAATAAGAATTATTGAGAAGTTTTTCTACATGAATGAGAAAATGGCATTTTTTACTTTGATCACACTCAATAAGAATTATTGAGTTTGCTTTAATAACGCTTAATCAGAATTATTGAGTTTGCTTTAATAAGAATTATTGAGAAGTTTTCTACATGAATGAGAAAATGACAATTTTTACTTTGATAACACTCAATAAGAATTATTGAGTTTGCTTTAATAACACTTAATAAGAATTATTGAGTTTGCTTTAATAAGAATTATTGAGAAGTTTTCTACATGAATGAGAAAATGGCATTTTTTACTTTGATAACACTCAATAAGAATTATTGAGTTTGCTTTAATAACACTTAATAAGAATTATTGAGTTTGCTTTAATAAGAATTATTGAGAAGTTTTTCTACATGAATGAGAAAATGGCATTTTTTACTTTGATCACACTCAATAAGAATTATTGAGTTTGCTTTAATAACGCTTAATAAGAATTATTGAGTTTGCTTTAATAAGAATTATTGAGAAGTTTTTCTACATGAATGAGAAAATGACAATTTTTACTTTGATAACACTCAAAAAGAATTATTGAGTTTGCTTTAATAACACTTAATAAGAATTATTGAGTTTGCTTTAATAAGAATTATTGAGAAGTTTTTCTACATGAATGAGAAAATGGCAATTTTTACTTTGATAACACTCAATAAGAATTATTGAGTTTGCTTTAATAACACTTAATCAGAATTATTGAGTTTGCTTTAATAAGAATTATTGAGAAGCTTTTCTACATGAATGAGAAAATGGCAATTTTTACTTTGATAACACTCAATAAGAATTATTGAGTTTGCTTTAATAACACTTAATAAGAATTATTGAGTTTGCTTTAATAAGAATTATTGAGAAGTTTGCTACATGAATGAGAAAATGGCAATTTTTACTTTGATAACACTCAATAAGAATTATTGAGTTTGCTTTAATAACACTTAATAAGAATTATTGAGTTTGCTTTAATAACACTTAATAAGAATTATTGAGTTTGCTTTAATAAGAATTATTGAGAAGTTTGCTGCATGAATGAGAAAATGGCAATTTTTACTTTGATAACACTCAATAAGAATTATTGAGTTTGCTTTAATAACACTTAATAAGAATTATTGAGTTTGCTTTAATAAGAATTATTGAGAAGTTTGCTACATGAATGAGAAAATGGCAATTTTTACTTTGATAACACTCAATAAGAATTATTGAGTTTGCTTTAATAACACTTAATAAGAATTATTGAGTTTGCTTTAATAACACTTAATAAGAATTATTGAGTTTGCTTTAATAAGAATTATTGAGAAGTTTTTCTACATGAATGAGAAAATGGCATTTTTTACTTTGATCACACTCAATAAGAATTATTGAGTTTGCTTTAATAACGCTTAATAAGAATTATTGAGTTTGCTTTAATAAGAATTATTGAGAAGTTTTTCTACATGAATGAGAAAATGACAATTTTTACTTTGATAACACTCAAAAAGAATTATTGAGTTTGCTTTAATAACACTTAATAAGAATTATTGAGTTTGCTTTAATAAGAATTATTGAGAAGTTTTTCTACATGAATGAGAAAATGGCAATTTTTACTTTGATAACACTCAATAAGAATTATTGAGTTTGCTTTAATAACACTTAATCAGAATTATTGAGTTTGCTTTAATAAGAATTATTGAGAAGCTTTTCTACATGAATGAGAAAATGGCAATTTTTACTTTGATAACACTCAATAAGAATTATTGAGTTTGCTTTAATAACACTTAATAAGAATTATTGAGTTTGCTTTAATAAGAATTATTGAGAAGTTTGCTACATGAATGAGAAAATGGCAATTTTTACTTTGATAACACTCAATAAGAATTATTGAGTTTGCTTTAATAACACTTAATAAGAATTATTGAGTTTGCTTTAATAACACTTAATAAGAATTATTGAGTTTGCTTTAATAAGAATTATTGAGAAGTTTGCTGCATGAATGAGAAAATGGCAATTTTTACTTTGATAACACTCAATAAGAATTATTGAGTTTGCTTTAATAACACTTAATAAGAATTATTGAGTTTGCTTTAATAAGAATTATTGAGAAGTTTGCTACATGAATGAGAAAATGGCAATTTTTACTTTGATAACACTCAATAAGAATTATTGAGTTTGCTTTAATAACACTTAATAAGAATTATTGAGTTTGCTTTAATAAGAATTATTGAGAAGTTTGCTACATGAATGAGAAAATGACAATTTTTACTTTGATAACACTCTATGAATAAGGATATCCTTTTCCCCACTTTGCGAGTAAGATCATAATTTTTACTTTAATAGGAAGATGCTCATTTTGCTTTAATAAGAATCTTGAATTTTCTGCTTTGACAAAAAGACGACACTTTTCACAGTAATTTGAAAATGCCACTTTTAATTATTCAAGAAATACAAAGCTTCAATAAGTCTATAGTCGTTAATGGATTTAATAAATAACTCTATTAAATATGCATCTCATTTCGATGGATGGATAGCATAGACGAAACCCAGATATCAACGGATTTGAACAGATTTATAATGGAAAATTATTTGAATGAAATATCAGTGAAAACACATTTTTTTATTGAACATTTTTTGGTTTCCAACTTTGCTCTATTTCAACATTGTTAATTTTAATCTAGCTATTTTTTAATTCTCTTTTCTTTGTTTAGAAAACAGAATACACCCCCCCCCCGCGCCTCGACATCATGCTAATTTACATTCTTTGATCTAAAGTGATTTGAGATCAACTTCCCAATGCAACACAATACATAATTGCAAGTAATATTGACCCATAGAAAAAAAAACGCTTTTTTTGTTTGCAGACTTGGACCGTCTGCGAATGCATGCATGCATTCTACCGGAAACCAGCGTAACCCACAGTTCTACATTCGCAGTTCCACGCACTTCCGCTGCAGAGAGAGTTCAGCACAAGTGCATTCACAGATACGAGTTCGTTTCTGAATGACCGGCTGGTTGTTTGCAGGGGGGAGAGAACGTTAGGGGTCATGGCTGAAAGCGTGGGAGTTTACCATCTATCGGTTCACCACTGTGGTCACTATTTCCTGCGTCTGTGTGCTCATGCCCCACCTGATGACATCAAAGCCACGAACACAAAAAAGAATCGTTTTTAATAGCGTTTATTACTTCCTGGGCAGCGCACTTTCTCCGCGAATAAGAGAACAGATCTCCTGGAAGTGACGTCATTTCCATAACCAGGTGTTAACAGACGACCACTACTCTCAAAACTTCACTTTCTATCAAATAAGGGTTGGGTTGGGTTGTTTTACCTCTGAGCGACACTTTTTTGCACACCATGGGCTAAATGGCCAGGTCACATGGACTCCGAAGGCTCAGAGAAGGTTTGGGGAGGGGACCCATTGGAACAACTGTTGTGAGACAGATGGTAGCCTCCCGTCAAGGCCATCCAGCGTGTTCTTTAACGTTGGTTGTTTTACCTCTGAGCGGCACTTTTTTGCACACAATGGGCTAAATGGCCAGGTCACATGGACCCCGTAGGTTCAGAGAAGGTTGAGGGAGGAGACCCACTGGAACAGCTGTTGGGAGACAGATGGTAGCCTCCCGTCAAAGCCATCCAGCATGTTCTTTAGCGCGCACAGGGTATGGCTCTCCAGCACACGGACCACGGCTTAACGTCCCATCCGACGGACGGCGGCCTTTCCAAGCCCATCGGTGTCCCCTACTGACCGTGGGCAGGGCGGGGAATTTTTGCGGAGATAAATCTCAACGCTGACCTAGCTGGGACTTGAACCTGGGAACTACAGATTACGAGCCTGGCGCGCTACCGACTGAGCCACCCCCGCCCCTATCAAATAAGAGATGTTGGATTGCTCAGTCCCTAGGGCGCCATGTTCGTAACCTGATGACCCAGGTTCGAATCTCCACTGTCAAGATTTTTTTCCATTAACTCCAACTTTGATCTAGATGAGAAAAAGAACACTTCTAAACATAGAGAGTCTGCCGTCCGTCGGATGGAACGTTAAGCCATGATCCTATGTGTACCATACTCCTTCCTCTCCACAGCTATCAGCCCTTGTGGTCCTTTCAGCAGCTCACCCAGGAGAAGGATGTAGAACCCTCAAGAAAAATGTCATAATTTTGAATAAAATATGAAAAGTTAGATGGGATTGTTTTACCTCTGAGCGACACAATGGGCAAATTTTTTTGCCCACAATGGGTTAAAGGGCTACTTCACAAGGATTCAGAGAAGGTTGGAGGAAAGAGTCTCACTGGAGAGTGTTAGGAGACACATGGCATTATTATTTACCTTTTTCTGTCCCTATGGAAACATTGTGAGCATCAACTCTTTACTCTTCATGAGAGGGGCGGGGGTGGCTCAGTCGGTAGCGCGCCAGGCTCGTAATCTGTAGTTCCCAGGTTCGAGTCCCAGCTGGGTCAGCGTTGAGATTTATCTCCGCAAAATTCCCCGTCCTGCCCACGGTCAGTAGGGGACACCGATGGGATTGGAAAGGCCGCCGTCCGTCGGATGGGATGTTAAGCCGTGGTCCCGTGTGCGGGAGAGTCCTACCCTGTGCACGTTAAAGAACACGCTGGATGGCCTTGACGGGAGGCTACCATCTGTCTCCCAACAGCTGTTCCACTGGGTCCCCTCCCCCAACCTTTTCTGAGCCTTCGGGGTCCATGTGACCTGGCCATTTAGCCCATGGTGTGCAAAAAAGTGCCGCTCAGAGGTAAAACAACCCAACCTTGGAAGCGGATCGCTAAACATTCACAACAGACAAAGAATAATCTCTTCGTAGAGAGTAGAAATTTAGCAAAATAATTTCAAACAAGAAAACTTTGTGTCTGCTGTTCTTAAGCCTTAGCGAGAACCAAAATGCTAAATTACAAATTCCATTTGGGGGGCCGTAGTATATGAGCTATGTATGTAAATCTCACGTTGAAGGTCATCGGCTAATAATATTTTACTTAAATTATTAGACAGTTTTATAACTCATCTGGATAACTGGCTACTTTTCTTTTTTTTTACCCAGCTGAGGAGTAGTCAACCACACAGGGTCCTGTGCTGACCACATAAACCTACTGGACTGAAATAAGGCTCTGAGCTTGATTATGGATCCTGATTTTGCTGCACTGGTGGGCTTTCGTGGAGGGAAAATCTTCTGCTGTGTTTTCTGTTTGTTTGTGGGTTGACAGCCCCAAGTGAATAGATTCACAGGATATGTTTATCAGCTGGTGGATAATCCTGAGCAGAGGTCATCGCAGGCACCTGAACTCTTTGCTTCTATTGGCATCGTCAAATTCTACATTGGAGGAAGTCTTCCAGTGTAGATGGCTTCTGCCTTTAGTGGAGGGGAAACGGGTCTTTGCCCCATGTCTGCGATTAGGGGGCTCTTTGATATTGTCGGCATTCCCTCTCTCAATAAACATAGTTTCTTTAAACATCCCACTAACCATTTTCTCTCCATAGGTAATTGGAATGAGAGGACTTTGTACAGAGCTTATTCTCTTGATGTCCACACACAAGAAATCCACCGTTACAATTTAGATATTCTCAGTTTGCAAGAGACCAGATGGACAGATAAAGGTCAGATTCTTAAAAATAATTTTAAATTTCTCTTTTTAGGGTGGGAAGATCAAAAGCGTCTCTAAAAGACGTGGCTCTGCTTCTCAGCAGACACGCTAGTGATGCTCTTCTAGGATATGAGTGCATTAATGAAAGGTTTCGTACCGCATAATTTCAGACAAACATTAAAGACTTGAATGTTATCTGCTGCTATGCCCCCACTGAGGATGAGATCTTATTTACAGAGAGCTTAATAAACGTGTAAAGGATCAGTTAGCTGCTGATAAGAATCTTTGGCTTAATGGCTTGGCTGACAAAACCGAGGAAGCAGTTAGACAGCACAACAGCAGAGAGCTGTACCAGATAGTTAATGTTTTGTGTGATAGCAAACGGACAGGTATACAGGGATTGAAGGATAAACAAGGTAAGGCTACAGAAAGTGAGGATTCTGTCATGGCTAGGTGGGCTGAGCATTTCAGTGATGTTCTAAACAATGTGGTTAGTTCTACTCCCATTGTTTGCAATGATGATAGATGCATTGGTGGTTTTAATGTTGGCCCTACAATACAATCTGATGTTATTTTGGCTATTTCTAAGCTTAAACTTCATAATTCCCCAGTGGTAGATGAAATTACTATGGAAATGCTTAGAGCTGGGAATGTTTCGGTTACTACTTGGATGAGTGAATTTTTGAATGTCTTTTAAGACAAAAGCACTGTTTCTAAGGATTTTACCAGAGCTATTATTATCCCTATTTTCAAAAAAGGTGATCGCAGTTCTTTCGATAACTATAGGGGTATCAGCCTACTCTCTGTTCCAGGGAAAGTTCTTTTCGTGATTGTGCTTAATATAGTTAAGAATCTGGTTGACAGTCAATTGCGTGATGAGCAATGTGGATTCAGAAGTGGTAGGGGATGTGTGGATCAGATATTTTCACTCAGGCAGATTCTTGAGAAATGTTTAGAGTTTCAGAAACCTTTTGTTGCTAGCTTTGTTGATTTCAAAAAGGCTTTTGACTCTGTTGATCGTCATAATTTGTGGTTGATTGTGAAATCATATGGTATACCAGACAAGTTAGTTAACATAATGAAAGCTCTCTATAATAACACTGAGTCGTGTGTGAGAGTTGATAAAGCTTGTAGTAATTAGTTTAGCATTACTTCTGGTGTTCGACAAGGGTGCATTTTGTCCCCTTTTGTCTTTAGTTTGGTTATTCATTATGTGATGCGGAATTCACTTCAAAGGGAAAGATTTTGGCCTTAAATGGGGTGGAGATACGAAAATTTCTGATTTAGATTATGCTGATGATTTAGCCCTTTTGGCAAATGGTGTTGATGAGATGAACTCTTTCATTCGAGCTGTTGATGAGACTGGTAGTAGAGTAGGTTTGGTTATAAACAGAGAGAAAACTAAAGTGATGAAAATTGGTCAGGCAGGTTGTGATTCAGTTAATCTGAATGGTTGCAGTCTTGAGCAGGTGTCAGTTTAATTATCTTGGGAGCTATGTAACTGGTACTGGTGATGTGCGGCATGAGATTAACAGACGAATAGGTATTGCTGCCGGGACTTTTAAGAATCTATGGAGATTGTGGAGAAATAGGCGTATACACCTAAAGACTATAATTAGACTGTATAATAGTTTGTTTCTTTCTAGGGTTAGTTATGGTAGTGAAACTTGGACACTTTGTAAACAAGATAACAGGAAACTAGATGCTTTTGATTCCAGATGCTTACGCAGTATCTTGGGCATTAGGTGGTTCAACTTTGTAACTAATGATGAGGTTAGGCAAAGGAGTCTGCAACCTCCTTTGAGTGATTGATTAATATTGTGCAGAGAGAGACTCCGTTGGTTTGGCTATGTTGCCGGTATGGATAATTATGGAGTAGAAATTAACAGTGTGCCTAAAGGCCTCAGAAAGAAGGGGAGACCTAGGATGCGGTGGGCAATATCAATCAGGACCTTGTTGGAATTGGTGTGCAGTGGCCAGATGCAGCAGATGTAGCTCACAACAGATATGCTTGGGGAACTAAATTGCATGGTCTGGTTGGACCTCCGTAGCTCATGGCAGCTTGAGGATGATGATGATGTGTGCAATTATCCTCGTATAGATCAGTTTTATGCCTAATGTTAAAACTAAAACTAAAATTTTAATCAATGTCGGGAGACTGCTCACATGAGGCATCCCCCAAAGATTGGTGATGCTCTTGATATAACGTCTATGTATCTGGTAAAGTAGCTATGAGAAGCTTTATATTATTCGCAATTTCGATACTTTGGTGGTTTGGAGGAATTGACGTCATTCCAGGTTAGTGAGTGAGTGTTTGTGAATCATCGTGGAACTGTCTGTGTAAAATAATCTCTTGTTCAAGCAATCTGGCGCCATTGAGCAGACTATTGCAGGAAGAATGGCATCAAATGACCACTGATGTGCTTGTGGGCATCTGGTAGAGTCGGAGGAACGGCTAATGGCAACCGAGGGTGAACGAACCCAACACTAGGTCTATTCTCTCATCATCTCGATAAGATTCTGGATTTTGTAATTGGAGACCTGGACGAATTTTACACTCTTGGGTCAAAAATAAAGTTTTACTGCTCTTTGAGTTCTATGTGTGCTTCATGTTTGTATCATTCTTCATTCAGTCTTTGTATCATTAAAGCATTTCATCCCTTGCTATTAACTGTGCATTGGTAATCAAATTATGAAAACCATAGTGTTCGGTTACTTTTTTGAGAGACTGTACACTGGGCCACGGCTTAACTTACCGAACCATCGGTGTAACTTTTCTCACAGAGAACTGGAGTCAGCTGAGACGCGAACTGTACAACGTCAGATTACATGCCTGATGATACCATTCAATGGATGATAATTAGTCGTATCAAAGTATATTTAAGTGTAAAACAGGATAGTGCGCAATAAGGGAATACCGCGTGACAAATTATATTAATGGAAGGGAAGGGGGTGTAAATTAAAAAAAATAAACTTCTCCTCTAGGCAACCGTCATCACTTGGCGAGTTTAATGAAAAATGGTTGCTAGCGATGCAAGAAATATATTAATGTCATCACCGTTTCATTATTAAAGGATTTGTTCCAATGTAATCTCTAATTTTAACTAAAGTTATTTAAGTAACTTTTGATAGAGTAAGATGGTTTCGGGGATTTTTTTACTTGCTGTAGAGGAAGTGAGTTAATATCTCAGTTAACTGAAACTCTTCTTCATTTTTTGTGAACAACTCTCGTGGGACTTTTATTTCGCTGTCGAAGAGAAAAGATATTTTTTCTCGTTGTCGTTTGTCCGTTCGTTGCCATTTAACTTTTCTGTTTTAAGAGAAAAATGAACCACTGGTTTCTAATTAGATAGGTACTAATCAAACATTATGATCTGGTTATTACATATTACGTAGTTTTACAGTTACTATTACTGGTTACTATTTATTACGTTGTTTTACCTCTGAGCGGCACTTTTTTGCACACCATGGGGTAAATGGCCAGGTCACATGGACCCCGAAGGCTCAGAGAAGGTTGGGGGAGGGGACCCACTGGAACAGCTGTTGGGAGACAGATGGTAGCCTCCCGTCAAGGCCATCCAGCGTGTTCTTTAACGTGCACGGGATATGGCTCTCCCGCACACGGGGCCACGGCTTAACGTCCCATCCGACGGACGACGGCCTTTCCAAGCCCATCGGTGTCCCCTACTGACCGTGGGCAGGGTGGGGAATTTTGCGGAGATATATCTCAACGCTGACCCAGCTGGGACTCGAACCTGGGAACTACAGATTACGAGCCTGGCGCGCTACCGACTGAGCCACCCCCGCCCTCATTATGATCTGCAATTCCAAAATCTTCCAGTACTTTGAATTAGAGAGCAAAAAGCACTTTTTTTTGCCCACAATGGGCAAAACGGCCAGGTCACAAGGACCCCGAAGGCTCAGAGAAAGTTGGGGTAGGGGAGCCAATGGACAGCTGTTGGGAGACAGATGGTAGCGTCTCGCCTGTGCACATATCCTGTGCACAGGCGGGCACCATATCCGGGTACTATATTCTATGCACTTTAAAAGAACACGCTGGATGCAGAGTGTTCTTTTAAAGTGCACAGGATGTGTCTTAGCGTCTCTCACGACGGATGACGGCCTTCCAAAGCCCATCGGTGTCCTCTACTAACCGTAAGCAGGGCGGGAGATTTGCGGAGATAAATCTCAAAGCTGGCCCAGCTGCGTCTCGTACCTGGGAACTGCAGATTTCCAGCCTGGCGCGCTACCGACTCAGCCACCCCCTCCCCGTGACCGGGATTGACTCAGTGGGAAGCGCACCAGACTCGTAATCCGATGTTCCTCCGTGCTCTTATGTTTCATACAAATCTTATGTTCACAGACTGTGCCTGCGTTGAGAATTATCTCTGCTAACAACAGACATACACAAATACTCTTCCCTCGTTAAGAAAGGGGATATCTTTGGGCTTGAAAAGGCCGTCGTCAATCGGATGAGACGTTATGCCGTGGCTATGTTCGGGAGAGCCTTGTGCACTTTAAACAACACGGTGACTGGCTTTGACCAGTGGTTTCCATCTGGGTTGGGTTGGGTTGTTTTACCTCTGAGCGGCACTTTTCTGCACACCATGGGCTAAATGGCCAGGTCACATGGACCCCGAAGGCTCAGAGAAGGTTGGGGGAGGGGACCCACTGGAACAGCTGTTGGGAGACAGATGGTAGCCTCCCGTTAAGGTCATCCAGCCTTGAGCGTGCACAGGGTATGGCTCTCCCACACACGGGACCACGGCTTAACGTCCCATCCGACGGACGGCGGCCTTTCCAAGCCCATCGGTGTCCCCTACTGACCGTGGGCAGGGCGGGGAATTTTCCGGAGATAAATCTCAACGCTGATCTAGCTGGAACTCGAACCTGGGAACTACAGATTACGAGCCTGGCGCGCTACCGACTGAGCCACCCCCGCCCTAAGTTTCCATCTGCCTCTTAAGAGTTCGTCATAAGACCCCAACCTTCTCTGACCCCTTGGGTCCTTGTCAGCTGGCCATTTAGCCCAGCGTGTGGGAAATAAAAACTGCCCCTCAAATGTTAATCAACCAAATCAAGTGAAAGAAAACTAAAAAAGTTTTCGGGCCCTCGGGTGAGAATGGAAAAGAGTTCTCATTAGACCGACTATAACCAGAGACTGAGTTGGGTTGTTTTACCTCTGAGCGGCACTTTTTTGCACACCATGGACTAAATGGCCAGGTCACATGGACTCCGAAGGCTCAGAGAAGGTTGGAGGAGGGGACCCACTGGAACAGCTGTTGGGAGACAGATGGTAGCCTCCCGTCAAGGCCATCCAGCGTGTTCTTTAACGTGCACAGGGTATGGCTCTCCCGCACACGGGGCCACGGCTTAACGTCCCATCCGACGGACGGCGGTCTTTCCAAGCCCATCGGTGTCCCCTACTAACCGTGGGCAAGGCGGGGAATTTTTGCGGAGATAAATCTCAACGCTGACCCGGCTGGGACTCGAACCTGGGAACTACAGATTACGAGCCTGGTGCGCTACCGACTGAGCCACCCCCGCCCCCAGAGACTGAGAGATGGGTGATGGGGCCAATCACAATTGGTGGACCATCGCCCCACTCTGAAAGCCATAAAAATACATTTAATAAATACTTTAAAAAAATCTAATTTTCTATTATTTTAAATCATAGAATAAAATGATTTACGTTGTTTCCCACTTTACATTTGTTTGACATATAATTTGACAATGGCATTAACATTTGCGAGCCTAAGGCTTCGGCTTAATGGCCTTCTTGTATCCCTCCCCTTATGTGGGCTTCGGCTTAATGGCCTTCTTGCATCCCTCCCCTTATCTGGGCTTCGGCTTAATGGCCTTCTTGTATCCCTCCCCTTATCTGGGCTTCGGCTTAATGGCCTTCTTGTATCCCTCCCCTTATCTGGGCTTCGGCTTAATGGCCTTCTTGTATCCCTCCCCTTATCTGGGCTTCGGTATGACTGTAATAAAATCACGTAAATAAGGGTACAGCTGTATATGATTTCTAATTTCAGAGGTTTGTCCCTTCAGATAGTATTCCTTATAATCGCGGGGCGGGGGTGGCTCAGTCGGTAGCGCGCCAGGCTCGTAATCTGTTGCTCCCAGGTTCGAGTCCCAGCTGGGTCAGCGTTAAGATTTATCTCCGCAAAATTCCCCGCCCTGCCCACGGTCAGCAGGGGACACCGATGGGCTTGGAAAAGCCGCCGTCCGTCGGATGGGACGTTAAGCCGTGGCCTCGTGTGCGAGAGAGCCATACCCTGTGCACGTTAAAGAACACGCTGGATGGCCTTGACGGGAGGCTACCATCTGTCTCCCAACAGCTGTTCCACTGGGTCCCATCCCCCAACCTTCTCTTAGCCTTCGGGGTCCATGTGACCTGGCCATTTAGCCCATGGTGTGCAAAAAAGTGCCGCTCAGAGGTAAAACAAACCAAACCGAACCGTATAATTGCTGTGTAAATTGCGAAAATCTCTCGAAGTTAAGGAGCCGCCAAATTTGAAAAGAAAAACTGAACCCGGTAATGCAAATGGTTTATTTTTTTTGACTTTTATATGCAACAGCGCATGCGTCACAGCCATCGGCTGCAATTGGCTGTTGTGTTTTAGAGTTCATGTTTCGATTTTCGGAAAGCCAACAAATCCGATATCTGCGGAAGTGACCACCGCCTTCGGCTTCCGTGATTTCCCCGATGCGCGTGCGAAGTGGAACGTTTGAAGCTGACAAACGGCTCATCCGCTGCCACGTGAGCAGAAGAAACTGAAAGTTACATCTCTGCGATGTCATTGTGACGTCAACAGATGAAGGTAGAGGAAAATTGTGCAAAGCAGTGTGCGAAATTAAAAGAGGGGCTCGATTTTGAAAAAAAGAAAGTAATTTCTTGTTCGTTTTGCCTTTTTCACCAAGCGAGGGAAAATTATCAGATTTTGTTCAATCGTGGAGAATTTCCACTTTGCTTGTTACACAATACCTCCTCGTGCCTTTGTTCCTGATGGTTTTGATTTCAGGTGCAGATTGTTCACAAAAATTTGTCTCGAGTTGAAATTGAATCAGTTTTGAAGAAGCATCAACAGCAAGCAATAACAATTTGGCATCTCCCCTCCCCGCCCCCCACAAATCAATTGAATTTTTATGTAATTTATGTTGTAACTTTGTTTGCTCAAGTTCCATTATATCATTTCATTTGCATAACACGTTCTATTCCCAGTTCAATTTACTCATTTCATTTGCATAACACATTCTATTCCCAGTTCAATTTACTCATTTCATTTGCATAACACGTTCTATTCCCAGTTCAATTTACTCATTTCATTTGCATAACACGTTCTATTCCCAGTTCAATTTACTCATTTCATTCATATAACTCATTCATATAACATTTTTATTACATCATTTCATTAACCTAACTGCTTTAGAGATTAAAATAAATACCCCCTCAAGCAGCTGCTTGCCACAGAGATCTGACCGGAGCCTGTCAGTTTATATGCCATAGTAGAAGGTCTGAGAGGATGGCAGGACCTCAGGAACGTGTACAGCAACTGTACACGCTCCAGTTACCGTTCACAGCAAACTGGAGCGTGTGCAGTTACTGCACACGTTCCAGTTTGCTGTGAACGGTAACTGCACACGCTCAGTATTTCTCTGAGTGGGCCCACACGATCCAGGTTTTTGTGAGCTCACACGATCCAATGTAAATAAAATAAAAATAAATCCCCTCTCAAGCAGCTGCTTGCCACAGAGGTCTGACCGGAGCCTGTCAGTTTATATGCCATAGTAGAAGGTTTGAGAGGATGGCACGCCCTCAGCGGAAAAAACGACACAAACATCCATGCCCTTACCCGGGGCTCGAACCCAGGTCCCTTAGATCAGTAACCAAGCGCGCTAACCACTCGGCCATGGGACGCAATATATTATTCCTTCTTATAACTTGGTCCATCTTAGGTTAAATTTCCTCATCTGATTCACGTAATGTGTCTGCTTCAAACTCTATTGCATCATTTCATTAACATTCTATTTCAAATTCCACTGTTTTGTTGGGGCGGGGGTGGCTCAGTCGGTAGCGAGCCAGGCTCGTAATCTGTAGTTCCCAGGTTCGAGTCCCAGCTGGGTCAGCATTGAGATTTATGTTCGCAAAATTCCCTGCCCTGCCCACGGTCAGTAGGGGACACCGATGGGCTTGGAAAGGCCGCCGTCCGTCGGATGGGACGTTAAGCCGTGGCCCCGTGTGCTGGAGAGCCATACCATGTGCACGTTAAAGAACACGCTGGATGGCCTTGACGGGAGGCTACCATCTGTCTCCCAACAGCTGTTCCAGTGGGTCCCCTCGCCCAACCTTCTCTGAGCCTACATGGTCCATGTGACCTGGCCATTTAGCCCATGGTGTACAAAAAAGTGCCGCTCAGAGGTAAAACAACCGAACCCAACCCACTGTTTTATTTCATTCCCATTGTCCCATTTTATTTGTATAACTTGGCTACTTCAATTCCCATTGTCTTATTTCATTCCCGTGGCTTGGTGCTCTTCAATTCCCATTGTCTTATTTAATTCCTAAAGTTGGGTGTGCTTCAAGTTCTCTTTGCCTCATTTCATTAGCATTGCTTGGTGTGCTCCAATTCCCATTGCCTTATTTCATCCCCATAGCTTGGTGTGTTTAAAGTCTCTCTGCCTCATTTCCTTCGCACAAATTGGTCTCCTTCAAATCCCATTGCATTGCATCCTTCGCAGATGCTGCTGTCCCGAAGAGAACTTTTCCCGCCATCACCTCCTAATAGCTGCGGAGGAGTCTGCTTTGGGCCAATCCTTAATTTGCAGCTTCCAACTGAAACATCCACCTCTAAAGATCAGAAGAGACGGGCCAGCATCCTCTTTGGATTCGCGTGCCATTAACTCCTCTTCGTAACGCTCCGTTACCATAGAAATCGATGCTATGTGCATCGCGAGCCAATGGCCTGCAGCAACGAGTCGCAAACGGACTCTTTGGCTTTTGTGCCTGGAGAACACGGATCTGAGGAGAGTGTGCGCACCGCTCCCTGCAAGGTGCGGCCTCCTCTGCGCACACACATGCCGCAAATTTATGCATGTTGGTCCCACAGATCCCTTTTCTGCCCACGACGAAACGGAAGCGACCTACAAAGGAATTAAAAATTTAAACTCCATCTTTGTGTTCCGAGAATGGCGAAATTATTCATTCCCTTCGTCGTGGGCCCCACTTTGTGAAATGAGGTCACAGCACGGAGCGATACAATGGGATGTGTGCCTACCTGCTCCCCGCACCGGGGGAGCTAATGTCGCCAGGGACGGAGGCAAGAGGGTTGCCAAGCAACGGGTGCTCAAGACGCCTGACCACGTGCATCGTAACTCAGAGACCCCTCCGTGTCCGTTAGAGGAGAGGCGAAAGCAAAACAACGGGATCTGGCGAAAACCAGGTCTTTCTTGGATTAAGGTTCACAGAGGGGACAAAGCTTTTCGCTAGGAAGGAGCTTCATTGCTCAAGAAAGATAATTAAGCGCACACCGTGGCAGAGCGAAACTTATCACTGTCATCATCATATCTCATCTGCTGGCTCACAATGGGAGATAGGACACACGGAATGAAAGCAGACATTGCATCTGGCGTGACAGCTTGCTTCAATTCTATGCATGACGCAGTTTCCGAAGAACAAAGCTCATAAAAAATGATAAATGAATGATTTGGGATCTCAGTGTTTACGCAACGGAAATGTGAACGATTCCTTAGTACAGTCGCTCGAAAAAGTATCCGAACACTATGGTTGATTGCAAAATTCAGAAAAAATATCTGGCATTGACTTTTTTTAGAAATTAGTGATCTGACAACCTTCGTGTCACGTGACACGAAGGTTGCCAGATCACTAATTTCTAAAAAAAAATCAATGCCAGATATTTTTTCTGAATTTTGCAATCAACCATAGTGTTCGGATACTTTTTTGAGCGACTGTAGGTGGTCATATTATTTTGATATTAGATCGTGTGGGCTCACTCACGGAAATGTTGAGCGTGTGCAGTTGCTGTACACGCTCCAGATATTTTTCCTCAATTCTGTAATCACGTGACACGAAGGTTGCCAGATGACTAATTTCTAAAAAAATCAATGCCAGATATTTTTTCTGAATTTTGCAATCAACCATAGTGTTCGGATACTTTTTTGAGCGACTGTAGGTGGTCATATTATTTTGATACTAGATCGTGTGGGCTCACTCACGGAAATATTGAGCGTGTACAGTTACCGTTCACAGCAAACTGGAGCGTGTGCAGTAACTGCACACGCTCCAGTTGGAATTTGCTGTGAACGGTAACTGGAGCGTGTACAGTTGCTGTACACGCTCCAGATATTTTTCCTGAATTCTGCAATCACGTGACACGAAGGCTGCCAGATGACTAATTTCTAAAAAAATCAATGCCAGATATTTTTTCTGAATTTTGCAATCAACCATAGTGTTCGGATACTTTTTTGAGCGACTGTAGGTGGTCATATTATTTTGATACTAGATCGTGTGGGCTCACTCACGGAAATATTGAGCGTGTGCAGTTACCGTTCACAGCAAACTGGAGCTGTGCAGTAACTGCACACGCTCCAGTTTGCTGTGAACGGTAACTGGAGCGTGTACAGTTGCTGTACACGCTCCAGATATTTTTCCTGAATTCTGTAATCACGTGACACGAAGGTTGCCAGATGACTAATTTCTAAAAAATTCAATGCCAGATATTTTTTCTGAATTTTGCAATCAACCATAGTGTTCGGATACTTTTTTGAGCGACTGTAGGTGGTCATATTATTTTGATATTAGATCGTGTGGGCTCACTCACGGAAATATTGAGCGTGTGCAGTTGCTGTACACACTCCAGATATTTTTCCTGAATTCTGTAATCACGTGACACGAAGGTTGCCAGATGACTAATTTCTAAAAAAATCAATGCCAGATATTTTTTTCTGAATTTTGCAATCAACCATAGTGTTCGGATACTTTTTTGAGCGACTGTAGGTGGTCATATTATTTTGATACTAGATCGTGTGGGCTCACTCACGGAAATATTGAGCGTGTGCAGTTACCGTTCACAGCAAACTGGAGCGTTCACAGCAAACTGGAGCAGTAACTGCACACGCTCCAGTTTGCTGTGAACGGTAACTGAAGCGTGTACAGTTGCTGTACACGCTCCAGATATTTTTCCTGAATTCTGTAATCACTTGACACGAAGGTTGCCAGATCACTAATTTCTAAAAAAATCAATGCCAGATATTTTTTCTGAATTTTACAATCAACCATAGTGTTCGGATACTTTTTTGAGCGACTGTATTACACTGGTTTCCATAAATTAAAGAAAATCACTATGTTAAGCCAATTCCTTAATTTATGGAAACCAGTGTATGTCATCAATTACCTGCAATTTTTGGTCTTTCCATAAGGCAATAAATGGCGCCAGAATGATTTGAATAACTCTGATGGCGAAAATGCTTCATGAGATTTTGCGTTTGTTCACATGAACAATAAAATTCTCAGAATTGAATGAGGAAATAGAATTCGCCAGACTGGCTGTTTGGAGGCTGAAGGAAGCCTCCTGCTACGTCATTTAGAGTACACAGCGCATGGCTCATCTGCATACTGAGTGATGATGACTTAGCAACCCATTCGATGGAGAGAGTTGCCTTCCCAGGTAGAAGGCCTCTTTTAAAAAGAATAGGTTCTCTTTTTTTGTTCGGATGTTTTTTCACTCTTCTTTTATGGCACAAATGTTTTCTTTTGTTTTCTTTTTTTAACTACTAATAAAACTTTTGTTTCCAAAACATTTAACGATAGGCAAATACGTAATATTTTTCAAAAAGTTAAAAAAAATATAAAAAAATCAAAAATTACTGAACGAATCTTAATAAAACAGACTATCTGAAGAGTGAGCAGTATCCGAATTGGAAAATTCAAATGACATTTATTTTTTTTGTGTCATACCATGGTCAAAAAGATTCCTCAGAAAATCATATAGATAAAGTTTCAGATAAATCACTAAAATACGAAATAGTTACATATTTGGTTATTATCCTCTTAGAAGCCTAATAACCATTTTAATTGGGAACAGTGTTCCTCAGCTGTAGGCAACCTATGAGTCTCTCTCACGATTTTGCTATTACATTAAATGGAAAAAATATTAAAATACATTTTCTAATAATATTGTTTTTTTCCTGCGAAGTTATGGTTATGGTAGAATTGTTATTTTTACTTTCTTAAAACTAACCACTGAAATGTTTGTTATTTATTATTTGTCAGTTATTAACTATCATTCCATATTGCAAAATTACAAATAGTATTAATAAGAACCTCGAAAAAAATTAATTTAATCACCTTAATATAATTTCTTTCATTTTGAGCATTATTTCCAGCAAAATTTTTTTTCATTACGAAAATAAGATTTGCTATTTCTCTCTCAATTCTATTTCGTTGGGCTGGGTAGGATTGTTTTACCTCTGAGCGGCACTTTTTTGCACACCATGGGCTAAATGGCCAGGTCACATGGACCCCCGAAGGCTCAGAGAAGGTTGGGGGACCCACTGGAACAGCTGTTGGGAGACAGATGGTAGCCTCCCGTCAAGGACATCCAGCGTGTTCTTTAACGTGGATAGGGTATGGCTCTCCCGCACACGGGGCCACGGCTTAACGTCCCATCCGACGGACGGCGGTTTTTCCAAACCCATCGGTGTCCCCTACTGACCGTGGGCAGGGCTGGGAAATATTGCGGAGATAAATCTCAACGCTGACCCAGCTGGGACTCGAACCGGGGAACTACAGATTACGAGCCTGGCGCGCTACCGACTGAGCCACCCCCGCCCCCAATTCTATTTCGTAATAATTAAAATTATGCAACATTTTTTCTGAAAATTGAAGTTTTCAGACTAGTGTTTGTATTTTTCGAAACGAAAAAAAAAGCGAAAATAGCTATTGTGTTTTTTTTTGAGAAAAAAAAGAACTTTATCTCCTTTTCTATATGTCCATCCTCTACCCAAGCCCATTGGTGTTGCTTTTTTGTTACCGAGACTATAGTGCCTATAAGTAACAGTGTGGCAATCGTCAATAGCCTAGCCATTAAAAAGTGGTCCAAATAATGGTCCCCTACCGACAGGGGGACTACAGTCGCATCATAACTTCGTACATGCGCAGTGAAAAGATATTGGTATAGTACCGTTTTACGCCAAAGTACTCCGCCACAAGTAGTTCTAGATAGGAAAAAAGTAGTTCTACATAAAAAATGATATCGCGAAACATTATGGGAATGAAAAAACATGATACTCTATAAACATCCAAAATGTTTCGTTATTTACCTCCAGAAATTAAATATTCAGAATTAGCTTACATAATAAAAAATTGTTTAATTGGAATTGTTAATTGTTTAATTGGATCCTCACAAATCCCGTTTGTACTTGTCTACAACCATTTTAATTTGGTAAGTATAAAGTGAATAAACCTTTAATTTGTTTGATTTATTTAGCATAATTGATCGTTTATAGAAGTTTCAGGGCAGTTGTAATATTCAGTGTTGCTTTGTTTAACGTTATGAAAAGGAGAGAATTATATAATTTATATTTGCTCGTATTTATTTTATTATTTTTTTATTCAAATTTTTATTACGTGAAGTATATTTTATAGTTTGAAGATGTGACAAATAACATACGTACTAATATGTGACGTTTGGACTCTCCAATTTTAAATATTGGTAAAATTACAATAAATATGGTAAATATGGCGAAAATGCTTCATGAGATTTTGCGTTTGTTCACATGAACAATAAAATTCCTGTAAATAAATATGGCGTAGATATCCTTGTATATTGCAAAAGCAATTTAAAACGTTGTAATTGGCTAAACAAGAAAGAATAATCATGATACTAATAACTCGCATTCTTGTTTAGCCAATTACAACGTTTTAAATTGCTTTTGCAATTTACAAGGATATCTACGCCATAAGACTTCTATTACAATTGGAGAGTCCAAACGTCACATGTTAGAACATATGTTACATCACGTGTCATTCGTAGAGTTTACCAAAGAGCCAATCAAAACGATCACTTCAGCGCTCTGATACATAAAGAGGAATGCGGTTTGTTTTGATCGAACGGCCATCAATTTTCTTCGTTTTAAAAAAATATACTTGCTCAAGCGTTCTCTAAATTTTACTAGTTCAGTTAAAATACTTAGGAATAATGTGCATTTGAATGGTGAAATCATTGCATAAATGCTTCCATGTTTAAAAGTCATTGAAAAGCGAAACGTCCATAGAGGGTAATGTTAACAAGGCAAGAATATCGTTCTCAGCGCCCTCTACTGGTATGGGACACTTTTTCTGCCAGATTTTAATTGGCGAATGACACACTATACTTATAGGCACTATACCGAGACCGAGGTGGAGGTTTAGACAAGAAAATCTCAACGCAACCATAGTTTAGATTCGAACCTGGCAGCACAGATGAAGAGGCTTTGTTAGCGCCATCTACGTAGAATTAGGCATGAGAAGCTTTTCAACAGAAGGGAAGAAGTTAAATTAGGCCTAAAATTTTAGTGATTTCATTTTCCTGAAACGTAATTACTAGCTATTTTTTTTTCCGAAAAAGGGTAAAATAAAATCATTTATTTACTATGAACATATTTAAATACTATTGAGCAATTTAAATTTAATTAACTACTTATAAATGGATAAATTTTAACATCTAAACCTTCAACCACTTAAATCCATATCTAAATTTCCTTTCGTATGTGAGTGAGATATCAAGGCCAGTACTAAATATATGCGAGTAGGCGGCTATGGCCAGGTACAGTCGCTCAAAAAGTATCCGAACACTCTGGTTGATTGCAAAATTCAGAAAAAATATCTGGCATTGTTTTTTTTAGAAATTAATCATCTGGCAACCTTCGTGTCACGTGACACGAAGGTTGCCAGATCACTAATTTCTAAAAAAATCAATGCCAGATATTTTTTCTGAATTTTGCAAAGTAGTTAATTAAATTTAAATTGCTCAATAGTATTTAAATATGTTCATAGTAAATAAATGATTTTATTTTACCCTTTTTCGGAAAAAAAATAGCTAGTAATTACGTTTCAGGAAAATGAAATAAGTATAGTGTGTCATTCGCCAATTAAAATCTGGCAGAAAAAGTGTCCCATACCAGTAGAGGGCGCTGAGAACGATATTCTTGCCTTGTTAACATTACCCTCTATGGACGTTTCGCTTTTCAATGACTTTTAAACATAGAAGCATCTATGCAATGATTTCACCATTCAAATGCACATTATTCCTAAGTATTTTAACTGAACTAGTAAAACTTCGAGAACGCTTGAGCAAGTATATTTTTTTAAAACGAAGAAAATTGATGGCCTTTCGATCAAAACAAACCGCATCCCTCTTTATGTATCAGAGCGATGAAGTGATCGTTTTGATTGGCTCTTTGGTAAACTCTACGAATGACACGTGATGTAACGTATGTTCTAACGTTTCTCTTGAGCCCTGCCCACGGTCAGTAGGGGACACCGATGGGCTTGTAAAGGCCGCCGTCCGTCGGATGGGACGTTAAGCCGTGGCCCCGTGTGCGGGAGAGCCATACCCTGTGCACGTTAAAGAACACGCTGGATGGCCTTGACGGGAGGAATGACATTTTGCATTGCTACCCCCCTCCCCCCCAACTTCTCTGAGCCTTCGGGGTCCATGTGACCTGGCCATTTAGCCCATGGTGTGCAAAAAAGTGTCGCTCAGAAGTAACACAACCCAACAACCCAACCTTTGGAGACCTCGTGACCTGACCATTTAACCATTATTTGCAAAAAAGCTCTGTTCAGGGGTAAAACAATCCAACCCCTACTCCATCTCTGAACTCTTATGGTTATGTTATTTGTCCATTTGGTCCATTGTGTGTAAGATCAGCGGCCTCGAAGGTATTCAACTCTGTAGTGAATCTTCCTCTCCTCTCGGTCTCCATTGCGACCTTACCCTTTGTCCCACATATACTCGAAGATAAAACAACTATCATCAACAACAACAGCGACCCAAAGAGTCATCGCTTTGGAATACCGAAGTTTATTGATTTGCTATTTCAGAATATCTTCCCTCCACGAGAGCATGACTTGCACGGCCACGTGACTGCCAGGAATGGCACGAGACAGATAAAATATGATCGCTCCATTTCCCAGCGCTTCTGGAGAAACTGGCCACACGCTCTGTTTCCCTGTTTTTGCCTGTCGCAGAAGGGCGTGGGCGTCGCCCGATGAAGATGATGATGAGCGCTCCTTGTCTCCTTTTTCTTCTCACGCATCACGATTCGGACAAAGAGCGTCGCGAGCGATGAAGAGATTTTCTTTCTCTTCTTCGTTCTGCTACGCAAAACCCTCCAGCACGATGGCTTCTCACCGATTCCTTCCATCACCATGGAAACAAATTATCGTGACGCTTTAAATGGATACGAAAAGAGGAGTCGTCTGATGCCTCGTCGTGCGAGCTGTGTCACTGGGTCATCAGATTCTCGTGCGGAAAGAGACAGTTTCTCATTCATAAGTTCGTCCTTTATTGTTTTGGTTTCGTCTGCATCAGTTCGTCGTTTCGCAGCAATGGCCATCCTTTTCTCTTCGTCTGCATCAGCAAGCTTCAGTTGAACGAATTTTAAATTTCGCTTCTCGTTTCTTCCCAATTTGTTTGGTTTGTTTTACCTCTGAGCGGCACTTTTTTGCACACCATGGGCTAAATGGCCAGGTCACATGGACCCCGAAGGCTCAGAGAAGGTTGGGGGAGAGGACCCACTGGAACAGCTGTTGGGAGACAGATGGTAGCCTCCCGTCAAGGCCATCCAGCGTGTTCTTTAACGTGCACAGGGTATGGCTCTTCCGCACACGGGGCCACGGCTTAACGTCCCATCCGACGGACGGCGGCCTTTACAAGCCCATCGGTGTCCCCTACCGACCGTGGGCAAGGCGGGGAATTTTGCGGAGATAAATCTCAAAGCTGACCCAGCTGGGACTCGAACCTGGGAACTATAGATTACGAGACTGGCGCGCTACCGACTGAGCCACCCCCGCCCTCGTTTCTTCCCAAAGGCTGGGATTGACTGATATTTCAAAACTCGTGATCCCATTTCAGCTGTCTACCTTAATGTGACCATCTTAAGTTTACTACAATTGTTTCGGATCGATTAGTTTGAAATTACACCGTTAGGGAGTGCTAAAGTTGGCAAGCAACCCATTTTTTCTCTCTCAGTGAAATCAGCATTCCATAGTCGCCAGAGATGATTGGATGACTGGTCGTTATTGTTTTCTCTTGAGTTCCTCAGCAGTCACTTGATTCCAGGGTGATCCCACGAAATTTCGACAGATTTTGCATTTTTTCGTATTTCTTTTCTCTAATGAACTTAGATAAATGAATGAAAGCAGTTGGTGAACTATAGGTATGTACTTGTATACGAACATGGATATCCGAGCTCTAATTCGGTTTCTGTGCGCACGGAAAATCCAACTGGTGAATATCTATGACAGTTTATGACTGTGTACGGCTTGGAGGTCTGTCAGCACAACATGTGAGGAAATGATACTGTGAGTTCGAAAAGTTATCATGTGACTGTAGTGGAACACTTGGCGATGGGTAACTGTTCACCACACAGCATAGAGTCCAGACGTGGCAAAGTCGGATTTTCTCTTCTTCTGGAAACTGAAGAGATGAGGATGGCACTTCCCATCGGATAATGCAGTCAAAGAGACAAAGTGGCTTCATGAGAACTCTATGTCATTTTATTAGCAAAGAATTTAGGGAAGAAAAAAAAGTAACTGTCATTAGATGAGATTGGATTGTTTTACCTCTGAGCTGCACTTTTTTGCACACCATAGGCTAAATCTAAGGTCACATGTTCCCCGAAGGCTCAGAGAAGGTTGGGACCCACTGGAACAGCTGTTGGGAGACAGATGGTAGCATCCCGTCAAGGCCATCCAGCGTGTTCTTTAACGTGCACAGGGTATGGCTCTCCCGCACACGGCGCCACGGCTTAACGTCCCATCCGACGGACGGCGGCCTTTCCAAGCCCATGGGTGTCCCCTACTGACCGTGGGCAGGGCTGGGAATTTTGCGGAGATAAATCTCAACGCTGACCCAGCTGGGACTCGAACCTGGGAACTACAGATTACGAGCCTGGCGCGCTACCGACTGAGCCACCCCCGCCCCCCCCCATTAGATGAGAAAGCCGAAAGCTCTCTCAGATATTACAGATCGAAACCACAGCAGTAGTAGCATAAAATAAATCATGAAATGATTTCTTTAAAGATTAGAAGTTACACTCAAGAATATAGTTAAGGTCACAGATTAAGTTAAGACTGCGAGTAGTAACATAAATGACAGTTCTAGCACAGTAAAATAAAAAAATACCCCCTCAAGCAGCTGCTTGCCACAGAGGTCTGACAGGAGCCTGTTAGTTTATATGCCACAGTAGGAGATCTGAGAGGATGGCAGGACCTCAGCAGAAAAACGACACACACATCCATGCCTAATTCCGCGGCTCGAACCCAGGTCCCTTAGATCAGTAGCCAAGCGTGCTAACCACTCGGCCACGGGAGGGGCTCGAGAATTCTATGAAAATCTATGGGAAAAGTTACGGGGGATAAGGTAAAAAGTTTTTCCATGGATTTTCATAAAATTCTCGAGCCCCTTTTACTGTGCCAGAACTGTCATTTATGCTACTACTCACAGCCTTAACGTAATCTGCGACCTTAACTAAATTCTTGAGTGTAACTTCTAATCTTTAAAGAAATCGTTTCATTCATGCATAAGAATTCAAACAAGTTAGATGCCATAATAATTAACTGCAGCAGAGATAAAATGCAGTCAAATTTAAATAATTATTTAAATAATCTTTTAACTTCTAATTACACTAATAAAACTCACAGTAGAATAACTTACTGATGATTTCAATATGGTTTTTGATAAGTTTGGATTAGGTAAATATTGTGAATTCATGAAAGGCAGAGAAATTTGGAGGTGGAACTTGATTGAAGATTCCACCTCCAAAAGCAAATTTGAGCAAAATTATATAAGGGATGCAAAATTTGGATGGAAACTCTAAAAGAATTCTGGAAAGGGTGAAACATCTAGATGTGAGAATTTCAACTGTATTCTTGGATGTGTAAACTTTAGCTATGGTGCCAAATTTGGATTATAGTGCACTAGTTGAATTCTGCTGAGGGAGCCAAATTTAAATGATGGCGCAATTATTTGTTATGTACAGCAGAGCCAAAAGTGGTCTAAGTTCGTAAAACTTCTCTTCGCGCTAATAAGGGTTGACGTTGCTGTCTGAAACTAAAAGGAGAGTAGGTTCGTAGAAATTCGCAATCTCATGATTTACTCGTCGTTTATTTGAGGCCGAAAGTGCTGGATGGTCCGAATGCTTGTCGAGCCCATCCCACGAATCCTTTCATCCGATCTGTGTCAACCGCAAGTTGAACTCTTCGCGAGATTCTAGCCACATGACTTCGCTGCCTCCTGCCAACACCTGGCGAGCAATATCTGCACCTACTCCACTCCGAACTGGCAAGGTGCCAGCGGTTTTTCCCGCGTCTTCTGACCTAGATGTATCCATGTGTCTGTGAGGCTCTCTACCCCCCTCCCCACCAACACACTACGACTCTCCTGCCAGCAAACGCTGGCCTTGATTACCTCTGCCAAGGTAGGGGGCAAGTGGTAGAGGCGCCCGTTACGTCACAGTTACCTGGAAGAGCAGTGAAACACGTCCATTTCCGGTGCCGCCATTTTCTGCGGTAACACCCACAGAGGGAGTGTGGCCCATATTGGCACACTCACACACAAACATTGCACGCTAAATCACGGCGCACAAACACACGCCGTGACATTTGGGGACCGCTCACTGGGAATCGCTCGATCGCTTTATTTCGCTATCACGAGATGGAGAATGAGAAATGGAAGAGGGGTCGGGGAGGGGGGTTTGAGTTCTTCTTTTTCCTTCTCGACAGTAGGGTGGAAGGTTGGGAAGTGAGGAAATCAATAGACACAGAGGGTCCTTTGCATTCAGACAATTACTGTCGGTTTGCTTGCGGATCTTAGGGACCTGGATTCCAGTTCCGAATAAGACATGGATGTTTCTGTTTCGGTGTTGTCCTTCTGCTGAGGTCTCGCCTTCCTCACAGACCGTCTCCGTGGCGAATTAAACTGACAGCTTCCTTTCAGACCTCTGTGGAAGCAGTTGCTTGAGGGGAAGGATTTTTTTTTTATTAATGCTTGACATAAATGGTAAAAAGAAACAAAGCTTGAAACACTATTACTCTGTAAGTCGGTGTGTGCAAAGAGGAAAAATTGTCTTGAGCTGAGTGGGATCCGAATCCATGATATCCCGATGACATGTCAGGTGCTCTGATCGCTGAGCTACCACAGCTGATCAATTACCTTGTGGGTTCGAATCCCACCTGTTTCGAGATAATTATTTCTCTATATCCACGTCCATTTCAGCGTAATAAGTATCAAGCTCTGTAACTAATAAGCGCTGTAATATTAAAATGTTACTGGTGGTAACTGATAATGCAAAGGAAATTAAAAGTCGCTCCGATCAAGAGCAAGATGTAGGGTCTGGGGAGAATGAAGTCATGACCTCCTCTGAAGGAGCTTTAAAGGCGAAAAAAAATGGAAACACGCTAAAAAAAATGAAAAGTACAGATTACATTATGAGATCAGAATAATTTCTGAAACAAACTATACCGGAACGGGATTCCAGTTCAATCTAGTCACTTGATCCCCTCTCTAAATGGGGGGGGGGGGGGGGGGGGGGGGGGGGGCTCAGTCGGTATTGCGCCAGGCTCGTAATCTGTAGTTCCCAGGTTCGAGTCCCAGCTGGGTCAGCGTTGAGATTTATCTCCGCAAAATTTCCCGCCCTGCCCACGGTCAGTAAGGGACACCGATGGGCTTGGAAAGGCCGCCGTCCGTCGGATGGGACGTTAAGCCGTGGCCCCGTGTGCGGGAGAGCCATACCCTGTGCACGTTAAAGAACCCGCTGGATGGCCTTGACGGGAGGCTACCATCTGTCTCCCACAGCTGTCTCCTCTCCCAACCTTCTCTAAAACTTCGGGGTCCTTGTGACCTAACCATTTAGTCCATTGTGTGCAAAAAACTGCCGCTCAGAGGTAAAACAACCCAACCCAACCTGGGTGTTAGCGAAGAGTAATGAGGTCAATCTGAAGAGTCATCAATTGTCTTCGAATAGTGTCCTAGGTAGGGAGAGATTGCTTTGGTTTGGCCATGTTGCTGCATGGAGTACTAAAGATTGGCGAATAGGGTTATGAATAGTATGGGTTGTTGGGTTGTTTTACCTCTGAGCGGCACTTTTTTGCACACCATGGGCTAAATGACCAGTTCACAAGGACCCCGAAAGCTCAGAGAAGGTTGGGGGAGGGGACCCACTGGAACAACTGTTGGGAGACAGATGGTAGCCTCCCATCAAGGCATCAAGTGTGTTCTTTAACGTTGGGTTGTTTTACCTCTGAGCGGCACTTTTTTGCACACCATGGGCTAAATGGCCAGGTCACATGGACCCCGAAGGCTCAGAGAAGGTTGGGGGAGGGGACCCACTAGAATAGCTGTTGGGAGACAGATGGTAGCCTCCCGTCAAGGCCATCCAGCGTATTCTTTAACGTGCACAGGGTATGTCTCTCCCGCACACGGGGCCACGGCTTAACGTCCCATCCGACGGACGGCGGCCTTTCCAAGCCCATCGGTGTCCCCTACTGACCGTGGGCAGGGCGGGGAGTTTTGCGGATGAATAGTATGCTTAAAGGCCTAGGATGGGTGGGCACATAATGATAAACAACACTTTACCGATATTGGATTTCAGTTAACGAATGTAAGAGCAGTAACTCACGACTTGGCGCGTTTGGAGGACCTGTAGTCTGCTTGGACACTCTTAGTCATTTGTTACTAGAAGATTTTAATTTAGGTGCGTTTCTTAAACCTGAGAAAATAAGAAATTATCGCTCATGATTTTTTACAAGTCCATATAACTCGTAATAGTAGTTGGGGCGGGGGTGGCTCAGTCGGTAGCGCGCCAGGCTCGTAATCTGTAGTTCCCAGGTTCGAGTGTCAGCTGGGTCAGCGTTGAGATTTATCTCCGCAAAATTTCCCCGCCCTGCCCACGGTCAGTAGGGGACACCGATGGGCTTGGAAAGGCCGCCGTCCGTCGGATTTGACGTTAAGCCGTGGCCCTGTGTGCTGGAGAGCCATTCCTTATACACGTTACAGAACACGCTGGATGGCCTTGACGGGAGGCTACCATCTGTCTCCCAACAGCTGTTCCAGTGGGTCCCCTCCCCCAACCTTCTCTGAGCCTTCGGGGTCCATGTGACCTGGCCATTTAGCCCATGGTGTGCAAAAAAGTGCCGCTCAGAGGTAAAACAACCCAACCCTATCTTTCTTTGAAGTGAATACGAATTCAGTGACTGATTTCACTATAAATGTTTTTCTAAAAATAGGGAGATAAGTGTTTTTGAATCATATTTTTTCAGAGTATGATTTTATTTAAAAATTGCTAGAATATGAACTATCAGTTGCACTCGTGGGAAACCGGTCCAACTGATAATGGTGACACATTTTTTCAATTTGACACACACAAAAAAAAGTTTGCTTTTCGAATTCAATCTTAGGTAGGCGGTATTGTGTCATTCGATTTGTCAGTTGTTCAGATAAAAAAAGCACAGACCGGTGATGTAAAGCCTATAAATAAACACGTCTCTATCTCTTTTAGTTGTAAAAGGTCATCTTTAATGTTCACCTGATAACGATAGAGTTAAACGTTGACGATGAAATTGATTCCTGGAACAAGACGAAATACTTTTCACTGGAAAAGAACAACTGTAAACAGTGCAACAAGCAACGAGACGAGCAGAATGGCCGCAGTATCAGCTAGATTAAAAAAAAAGGCGATTTCTCATTCTGAGAACTTTCATTCAAGCCATTGTATTCCATTGATATCTTATCAGTGGGTTTAAACAACAAAATCCTCAGCGGTGGTGAGCATTCATTACACTCAGTGCTCACTGAATTATCATCACCTCCCACCATGTTATGTCACTGGAAGCTAATTCAGAAGCTCTATAACTTTTGAAAAAGAGTTTCGTGACAGAATGGGACTGAAAATAAATTAAAGATCTCAGTCAAATCTATCTAAATCTCGATTTTCAACAATATTCTCTTAGTATTTAAAGAATTATTATATTAATCATCTGCCAACCTTCGTGTCACGTGACACGAAGGTTGCCAGATGACTAATTTCTAAAACAATCGATGCCAGATATTTTTCCTGAATTTTGCAATCAACCATAGTGTTCGGATACTTTTTTGAGCGACTGTACGTATATTATGCACTGTGCCATGTTCATAACTTCATGTTTCTGGGTTCGAGTGCACATTGTGGCTAACCTCCTCCCTCCCACTCTGTCCTCGGTGAGAAAAGGAATGGGTTTCAAAAGGTCACTTCCGTCGACTGCGAAACCTAGCTCCGTGTTCAGGAGAACCCTGCTCTGTGCATGTTAAGGAATCCAGCGGATGGCTCTCCACATGACATTTCATCCATCGCCTAACAGTTGCCTAGTGGATCCTCCTGATACCTTGGGGTCCTTGTGACCTGATTATTGTGTACGCAAAAGTGTCGCTCAGAGGTAACCGTAGCCTAATCAACCGAAGTGAAAATGACTGAGCTCAATTTACTATTTTAAAATGTTTATTTCGTGAGTAAAAGCAAATCCTGATATATTTACACAGTTACACAATTGTAACAAATGCTTGCGATTTAATTGCGTTAGACTATTTTTATTTCTGATTGCCACTGAACGGCCAGTCACAAGGACCCCCAAGGGTTCAGTAAAGGCTCGGGATGGGGATCCACTAGACAGCTATTAGGGGACAGATGAAAGCCTCATTAAACATTCTTTAATGTGCACAAGGTATGGTTTTCCTGTACAGTCGCTCAAAAAAGTATCCGAACACTACGGTTGATTATATAATTCAGAAAAAATATTTGGCAAGGATTTTTTTAGAAATTAGTGATCTGGCAACCTTCGTGTCACGTGATTACATATTCAGGAAAAATATCTGGAGCGTGTACAGCAACTGTACACGCTCCAGTTACCGTTCACAGCAAACTGCAGCGTGTGCAGTTACTGCACACGCTCCAGTTTGCTGTGAACGGTAACTGCCGGTCACAGCAACGCTCAATATTTCCTATATATCTGGAGCGTGTACAGCAACTGCACACGCTCAATATTTCCGTGAGTGAGCCCACACGATCTAGGTCTTTGTGAGCTCACACGATCCAATGTGCTGTGAACATTAACCGCAACCGCTCCAGTTTGCTGTGAACGGTAACTGCACACGCTCAATATTTCCGTGAGTGAGCCCACACGATCTAGGTCTTTGTGAGCTCACACGATCCAATGTGATGTGAACATTAACCGCAACCGCTCCAGTTTGCTGTGAACGGTAACTGCACACGCTCAATATTTCCGTGAGTGAGCCCACACGATCTGGGTCTTTGTGAGCTCACACGATCCAATGTGCTGTGAACATTAACCGCTACCGCTCCAGTTTGCTGTGAACGGTAACTGCACACGCTCCATATTCATTGCAATTATATATTCATAAGGATTATATATATTAAAATGTATCCGAACACCATGGTTGGTTACAGAATTCAGAAAAAATATCTGGCATTGATTTTTTTAGAAATGAGTAATCTGGCAACCTTCGTGTCACATGACACAAAGGTTGCCAGATCACTAATTTCTAAAAAAAATCAATGCCAGATATTTTTTCTGAAGTCTGTAATCAACCATGGTGTTCGGATACTTTTTTGAGCGACTGCACACGGGTCGCGGCTTAATGACCCATCCGACGGACGGCTGCCTTACCAATCCCGTCGGTGTTTCCCTTCTCGCCGAGCGCAGAGTCCTCACTCTGTCCTCGGTCAGCAGAGATAAATCTATGGCATATTTGGGACTCGAACCTGGGAACTGTAGATTACGAACCTGGCTGGTTTTCCATATTGAGTTTTCCATTTTGGGGTGCGATCTGGCTCAGTCGACTGAGCCAGATCCCACTCCAATGTAGAAAAGAAGTGAGAGTAAGTATTCCCGTTCTCAAAAAGAATTGCCGAAGCATCAACTGCGCAGTCTCATATAATCTCTCCAGTTTTCACTGACCCTAGCTGTGGCCTGACACTGGTCAGTTAGTAGCACCCCAGTCTTGCAATTTGGTGTTCCCAAGTTCAAGTGTTCGCTTCAAAGGACGGGAGTTGCCTCCTCTAAAGATGCCGTGCGTCGGGTAAGACGTTGAGCAGTTCCCCATAGTGTACAGTCGCTCAAAAAAGTATCCGAACACTATGGTTGATTACAAAATTCAGAAAAAATATCTGGCATTGATTTTTTTAGAAATTAGTGATCTGGTAACCTTCGTGTCACGTGATTACAGAATTCAGGAAAAATATCTGGAGCGTGTACAGCAACTGTACACGCTCCAGTTACCGTTCACAGCAAACTGGAGCGTGTGCAGTTACTGCACACGCTCCAGTTTGCTGTGAACGGTAACTGCACACGCTCAATATTTTCGTGAGTGTAGGGAAGCCTGTGGATGTTAAAAAACACACTGGATGAGTTTGTTGGGAGATTAACAGCTGTCCAGTGGGATCTCTTCCTTTATCAAAGTCCGAACCTTTTTGGTTCGAAGAGTCGATTTAGCCCGTTCTGTGAATAAAAAAAGTTTTTCTCAGTAGTAGGACAACGGATGACAACCCAGCTAGTATCAGCCATTCTAAATTCATCCCTTGAAAGACAAAAAGAAGCATCACTTCTTAAAAGACATCTGGAGAGCGAAGAGTCGATAGGAAAAAACAGAATCGGAGCACTAATATTATTTATTAGGTCCCTTTTTGACTTCATCATCAGGGGAAAATTACATCCGCATCGGATCAATGATGCTGAAACTGTATCTGAATTAGGCCATTGGTTTGCATCTCCAGAGGATGCTCTCTACGGTCCACATCCCTCACTATGATCCGTCATCCATCCCCCTCCTCCTCCCTCCGACATCAGCTGTTATGACCCCTGATCCTCCTCCTCCCTCCGACATCAGCTGTTATGACCCCTGATCCTCCTCCTCCTCCTCTTCCGAATGTTGTGTCTAGATTTTCTCAAGACTTACCATTTCTTGCTCTTCATCTCCCCCAAGCGCATCCTGTAGAAGTTCGACCATCTGCTCCAGAGTCTCCCACTGCTCAGTCTGCATCTTCTCATTTGGATATGCATCCCAAACTTCCACGCCATATTTATGTACTTCCTCCGCGTCGTCGGGAAGGAGAGCGCCATCTTGTTGAGGGGGTTGCCAGCTTCATTCCTGGGAGTGCGAGACTGCTGGAGGTCTTCCTGCTGATGCTCCTTTAGGCTCTTCGCGTCGCACATACATAGAGGACGATTTGGTTCCATTTGGCAGGTTGCACTCATCACTGAGAAAAGCAGGGGATGTCGGAAGTTTTTTTTTGAAATCATCTTTCTCCTTTGTAAACAGCAATCAGTCAGACTCTTAACATTTTCACTTCGTTGGTTTCTCCGTTCCTTCCCGTACGTTCAAGAAGGGAATTTCCGTCACCGAGTGAGAGATATGGCATTTCGATTTTTTTGGTTCTGCGGTGATTCTCTAGAGCAGTGTCTCGCAAACTTTTTTACTCTGCGGCACGCTGAATCTAATTTTTTTTCCGCGGCACACTGAATCTAATTTTTTTTCCGCGGCACACTGAATCTAATTTTTTTTCCGCGGCACACCTAAAAAAGAATAAAAGCAAACTCTATATAATCGTCATTATATTTGCGCTTTGTTGAAGTCATCAGCCTGGTTTTACTTGAAGATTTGCTCTCGTTCTTTAATTCATAACTCGGTGTTTACTTTAAATATTTGTCCATTCTATGGCTTGAAATAATCAAACATTAATACCAAAATTTGGAAAAAGCTTGATAAATACTTACAAGATCCCAGTTGATAAAATCTGAAAGAGTTTTATTAAAGCACGTCGATATTAAAGCACGTCGATAACACAAGTCAAAATGAAATCTTTGGAATATCTAGTGTCAATTTGAAAATCTCTCGCGGCAACTTGGAATCTCTCGCGGCACACAGTTTGCAAGACACTGCTCTAGAGTTTGTTCATTGTCATTTTTAATTTAAAAACAAACTGGATATTGTTTCCCCTTTTGTCGTCTGTCTTTAGACATCCAACTTTTTTGTTTTTAGAGGTAAATCAAAAATTTTTTTTCATGTTGGATAGGTATTGATGAAATATTGAGATTCTCACTTTCCGAATCTCCCAATGCTGCAATTGCTCCCTCTATCGTCGAAAAGGTTGAAAATTGCAAAGTTTTAAACGAATAACGTAAGCGATGCGAAGAGCATGAGGTTTGTTTTGGAAATAATAAGTTGCCCTTTACATCCAGAGGGATGAGAAACTGCTTCATTTTAGGAAAGACAGGTGTTCAATTCCTTTTTTAGTGGAAGAGGTATCATCATCATCATCATCCTCAAGCAGCCATGGGCTACGGAGGTCCAACCAGACCACGCAGTTTACTTCTCCAAGCATATCTGTCCTGAGCTACATCTGCTGCATCCGGCCACTGCACACCAATTCTAACAAGGTCCTGTTTGACATTGTCTGCCCACCGCATCCTAGGTCTCCCCCTCCTTCTGAAGCCTCTAGGCACACTGTTCATAACCCTATTCGCCAATCTATAATTATCCATACGGGCAACATGGCCAAACCAGCGGAGTCTCTCTCTGCACAATATGCTGCTTAAAGGAGGTTGCAGACTCCTTTGCCTAACCTCATCATTAGTTACAAAGTTAAACCACCTAATACCCAAGATACTGCGTAAGCATCTAGAATCAAAAGCATCTAGTTTCCTGTTATCTTGTTTACACAGCGTCCAAGTTTCACTACCATAACTAACCCTAGAAAGAACCAAACTATTATACAGTCTAATTTTAGTCTTTAGGTGTATACGCCTATTTCTCCACAATCTCCATAGATTCTTAAAAGTCCCGGCAGCAATACCTATTCGTCTGTTAATCTCATGCCGCACATCACCAGTATCAGTTACATAGCTCCCAAGATAATTAAACTGTGACACCTGCTCAAGACTGCAACCATTCAGATTAACTGAATCACAACCTGCCTGACCAATTTTCATCACTTTAGTTTTCTCTCTGTTTATAACCAAACCTACTGTACTCCCAGTCTCATCAACAGTTCGAATGAAAGAGTTCATCTCATCAACATCATTTGCCAAAAGGGCTAAATCATCAGCATAATCTAAATCAGAAATTTTCGTATCTCCAGCCCATTTAAGGCCAAAAGCTTTCCCTTGAAGTGAATTTCGCATAACATAATCAACAACCAAACTAAAGAGAAAAGGAGACAAAATGCACCCTTGTCGAACACCAGAAGTAATGCTAAACCAATTGCTACAAGACTTACCAACTCTCACACATGACTCAGTGTTATTATAGAGAGCTTTCATTATGTTAACTAACTTGTCTGGTATACCATATGATCTCACAATCAACCACAAATTATGACGATCAACAGAGTCGAAAGCCTTTTTGAAATCAACAAAGCTAGCAACCAAAGGTTTCTGAAACTCTAAACATTTCTCAAGAATCTGCCTGAGTGAAAATATCTGATCTACACATCCCCTACCACTTCTGAATCCACATTGCTCATCACGCAATTGCCTGTCAACCAGATTCTTAATTCTATTAAGCACAATCATGGAAAGAACTTTACCTGGAACAGAGAGTAGGCTGATACCCCTATAGTTATCACAAGAACTGCGATCACCTTTTTTGAAAATAGGGATAATAATAGCTCTAGTAAAATCTTTAGGAACCATGCCTTTATCATAAAAGTTATTCAAAATTTCAGTCATCCAAGTGATAACCAAAACATTCCCAGCTCTGAGCATTTCTGTACTAATTTCATCTACCCCTGGGGATTTATGAAGTTTCAGTTTAGAGATAGCCAAACTAACTTCAGATTGTGTTATAGGGCCAACATTAAAGCTGCCAATGCATCTATCATCATTACAAACAATGGGAGTAGAACTAACCACATTGTTTAGAACATCACTGAAATGCTCAGCCCACCTAGCCATGAGAGAATCCTCACCTTCTATAACCTTACCTTGTTTATCCTTCAATCCCTGTATGCCTGTCCGTTTTCTACCACATAAAACATTAACTATCTGGTACAGCTCTCTGCTGTTGTGCTGCCTAACCGCTTCCTCAGCTTTGTCAGCCAAGCTATCAAGCCAAAGATTTTTATCAGTAGCTAACTGATCCTTTACACGTTTATTAAGCTCTCTGTAATCTTTTCTATTAGGACTAGTAGGGTACTGATTAAGGACATTCCTGCAATTCCTTCTTTCTGAAATAAGCTCAATTGCCTTGTCACTTAAATAATTCTGCCTCCTCTGCTCCTTTTTTCCTAAAAGAGTACTGTTAGTTTCCAAAAAAGCCTGTTTAAAATGGCCCCATTCTTCCTCAACTTCGGTATTAAGCAAACCATGACCGTCATAATGACTAAGTAACCTATCATGGTAAGCTTTAGCTATAACTGGGTCATTCAGAGCTTCAGTATTAAAGGTAAATTTTTTAATCCTAGCACAACACTTTTTAAGTTTAAGTTGCAAGACACTTTTAACAAGGTAATGGTCAGATCCAATTTCAGCTCCCCTATATGCCCTGGTATTTCTAACAGAACTAGCCCATTTGCTGTTAATTAATATATAATCAATCATATTCCTATGCAGCCCATCAGGTGAAACCCATGTGTATTTATGTATGTCACGGTGTTTGTAATATGTGTTAGTTATTCTGAAACCATTGAGTTTACTTACCTGTAGGAGACGTTGCCCATTGCCATTGCAGCTACCAATACCAAAAGGACCTATTACTCCTCCCCAAAGGTCAGAGTCGGTACCAACTTTGGCATTGAAGTCACCAAGAACAAGGGTAATATCTCCTTTCTTGACAGAATTCAAAATGTCCTGAAGTTGTCCGTAAAACCTATCCTTCTCATCCTCATCAGCATCCTCAGTGGGGGCATAACAGCAGATAACATTCAAGTTTTTAATGCTTGTCTGAAATTTTGCTGTAAGAAACCTTTCATTAATGCACTCATATCCTAGAAGAGCATCACTAGCATGTCTGCTGAGCAGCAGACCCACGCCTTGGTGATGCTTTCCATCCTCCCTTCCTGTAAAGAGAAATTTAAAGTTATTTTTAAGTATCTCACCTTTACCTGTCCATCTGGTCTCTTGCAAGCCAAGAATATCTAGGTTATAGCACTGGAATTCCTGCATGAGGACATCAAGAGAATAATCTCTATGTAATGTCCTCACGTTCCACGTTCCTGCAGAAAGAAAATGATTAGTAGGATTTTGAAAGAAATTAGGTTTATTGAGATTGGTAGGGCCAACAATATCAAACAGCCCCCTGATCGCAGGCATGGGGCAAAGACCCGTTCCTCCTCCGCTAAAGGCTGAAGTCACCGATGCTGGTAGGAACTTCAGGCACCACCTTTTCAAGTGGACTTTTTCAAGAGCCACATGGCCTGCCTGAGACGCATTACTCCAGTTTAGGCTTGACGATGCCCAACTAGCAAAGTAAGGTTCAGGTACCTGCGATGGCCTCTGATTAGGATTATCCACCAGCTGATATAAGGTATCCCATGCCTCTGTTCACTTAGAGCTGGCAACCCAGAAGCAAACAGAAAACACAGCGGCAGACTCTCCCTCAACAGAGGCCCACCAGTGCAGCAAGTCCAGGATCCATAATCAAGCTCAAATCCATAAACAAGTCCAGTCTAGTAGGTATAAATGGTCAGCACCAGGACCCTGTGAAGTTGACCACTCCTCAGCAGGGTTGAAAAAAAAAGAAAAAAGTGGCCGTAGATGACCAGATCAGCGGGCCATACTGAACTGGCAGCCCTCCCCTTCCGTTCCCTTCCAAAAGAGAGTATCTCTTTTGAAAGGTACTAACGGCCTGCACCACGAGAAGGCGGGGTCGGACATTAGGTGCTAGACCTGGCCGGTTCTGTGCATCATCACTAGGGATTGGTACACAGCTCTCCTTCCAGTTTACGCCTAGCTACCATTTACAGGCTGGAAGAGGTACAGTCGCTGAAAAAAGTATCCGAAAACTACGGTTGATTGCAAAATTCAGAAAAAATATCTGGCATCGATTTTTCTAGAAATTAGTCATCTGGCAGCCTTCGTGTCACGTGACACGAAGGTTGCCAGATCACTAATTTAAAAAAAATCGTTGCCAGATATTTTTTCTGAATTCTGTAATCAACCATAGTGTTTGGATATTTTTTAATATATATAATGCGTATGAATATATAATGCAATGAATATGGAGCGTGTGCAGTTACCGTTCACAGCAAACTGGAGCGGTTGCGGTTAATGTTCACAGCACATTGGATCGTGTGAGCTCACAAAGACCTAGATCGTGTGGGCTCACTCACGGAAATATTGAGCGTGTGCAGTTACCGTTCACAGCAAACTGGAGCGGTTGCGGTTAATGTTCACAACACATTGGATCGTGTGAGCTCACAAAGACCTAGATCGTGTGGGCTCACTCACGGAAATATTGAGCGTGTGCAGTTGCTGTACACGCTCCAGATATTTTTCCTGAATTCTGTAATCACGTGACACGAAGGTTGCCAGATGACTAATTTCTAAAAAAATCAATGCCAGATATTTTTTCTGAATTCTGCAATCAACCATAGTGTTCGGATACTTTTTTGAGCGACTATACCAATGAAATGTTATAATTCGCATTTTTTTACATCTCTACGTAGTTTTAATTTAGATATTTACTGGACACTAAATAGAAAAAGAGAAACTTTTAACGAATGGTAAGAGAGTGGTGTGGTGATGGTAGAAATTCGAAATTTCGGTTCCGCTGAGGGGAACAATCTGCCCCCCCCCTTTCTCAGAAGGGTATGAGAAAAGAAACGTTTTAATTTTAAGGAATGAAAGGCAAATATTTTTTATGTTGCGTAAGTGCTAATAAAATACTACTATTTGCATTTTACCAATTATCCTTAGTTCGAATTATATGGGAATTACGTTTTCAAAGAAAACTTCATTTTCTTTGGAAACGTAATTCCCATATTCTTCAGAGGCGATTTGAATCCTTTTAGTTTAAAAGTGAATTTTCGAATTGAGGTGATGTTGACAAATGAACTAATTTGTTGATAGGTAAGATTTCTTCCTAAGTGATATCATCTAAAATATCACATTTCTTCCTCGTTTGATGGGGGGCGGGGGTGGCTCAGTCGGTAGCGCGCCAGGCTCGTAATCTGTAGTTCCCAGGTTCGAGTCCCAGCTGGGTCAGCATTGAGATTTATCTCCGCAAAATTCCCCGCCCTGCCCACGGTCAGTAGGGGACACCGATGGACTTGGAAAGGCCGCCGTCCGTCGGACGGGACGTTAAGCCGTGGCCCCGTGTACGGGAGAGCCATACCCTGTGCACGTTAAAGAACACGCTGGATGGCCTTGACGGGAGACTACCATCTGTCTCCCAACAGCTGTTCCAGTGGGTCCCCTCCCCCAACCTTCTCTGAACCTTCGGGGTCCATGTGACCTGGCCATTTAGCCCATGGTGTGCAAAAAAGTGCCGCTCAGAGGTAAAGCAACCCAACGTTAAAGAACACGCTGGATGGCCTTGACGGGAGTCTACCATCTGTCTCCCAACAGCTGTTCCAGTGGGTCCCCTCCCCCAACCTTCTCTGAGCCTTCGGGGTCCATGTGACCTGGCCATTTAGCCCATGGTGTGCAAAAAAGTGCCGCTCAGAGGTAAAACAACCCAACCCTCGTTTGATGTTTTCAGATTTGTTTTTGGTGATGTCACTTTAAGTTGACGTACACGTTAAAGGCCTTAGAAAAAGAGGCATCTCGAAAATGAAATCGTTAAACGATGCCAAACAGGATTTTCTCAAACTATCCCTTAGTCGACAAATGTAGTAGTTTTTTTCTCAAACTATCCCTTAGTCGACAAATGTAGTAGTTTTTTTCTCAACTCAATTTGCTGGGAAAATAAACTGCACCGTCTGGCTAGACCTCTGTGTTTGCATAAGGCTTATTCACACAAGTTTCATATGAAAAGCGAACTGATTGTCTTTATTGAAATTTATTTACATTTCATATATTTATTTTATTCTAAAAGCGAGTGAATAGTTTAGTAGAGTGAAAACTTTCTTTTCCTTAGTCAGTTATTAACACCTTCAAAGTTCTTATTTGCAAAAATTGTATTTTGTTTAATTTGTTATATTAACATATTGTGTTGAAAATTGTAAATTCTGTAGCTGAAATTAAAAATTAATTCTTTTACTTCTTAGCCATAAAAGTGCGTCTCAAATTCGAAAACCATGGCCGAGTGGTTAGCGCGCTTGTCTACTTGATCTAAGGGACCTGAGTTCGAGCCCCGGGTAAGGCATGGATGTATGTGTCGTTTTTCTGCTGAGGTCCTGCCATCCTCTCAGACCTTCTACTATTGCATATGAACTGACAGACTCCTGTCAGACCTCTGTGGCAAGCAGCTACTTGAGGGGGTATTTATTTTATTTACATTGGATCGTGTGAGCTCACAAAAACCTGGATCGTGTGGGCCCACTCACAGAAATATTGAGCGTGTGCAGTTACCGTTCACAGCAAACTGGAGCGTGTGCAGTAACTGCACACGCTCCAGTTTGCTGTGAACGGTAACTGGAGCGTGTACAGTTGCTGTACACGTTCCTGAGGTCCTGCCATCCTCTCAGACCTTCTACCTTGGCATATAAACTGACAGGCTCCTGTCAGACCTCTGTGGCAAGCAGCTACTTGAGGGGGTATTTATTTTATTTTAATGAGTAAAATTTATTGATATGTTTATGCTAGTGATTAGAAAGAGATCAGTTTTTTCCAATGTTATGATTTTGAGTCCTTCGTAGTGTTATTAATACTGAAAGACAATTTATTATACACATCCATCTAATAATGTATGAGTCCACTCATAACAGCAGCAACATGTTGTGGCTGGAAATCCCAGCTAAGTTGGAAAGGTTCATGTCATAGTTCGGTCCATGATTCCAGGACAACCATCTGTAAAGCGCTGAGAGTTGCCGGTGGTGGGTTTCGGGCTCGAATGCATCGCTCCACTTCGTTCCACAGATGCTCAATAAGATTCAAATACGGATAGTAAGAGGGCCATTTGAAGGTTGTGAACTCACTGAAATGCTCCTTTAACCAGTCCTTCGCCAAATAGGAAGGATTAGATCTTGTTGAAAGAAAGGCATCTTACTGTGGTAAAGGGATAAACATAAACTGGTATAGGTGGTTGGCGAGAATGTGAACGTAGCTTTGTGTGGTGATGGTGGTCTTAATAGTTACAAGGAGCCTCAAGGAGCCTCAACCACACAAACTCGTCCCAGAAATTACACCACCTCTACTGGTTTGTAATACCCTGACTTGACCAAGGGCGGGGGTGGCTCAGTCAGTAGCGCGCCAGGATCGTAATCTGCAGTTCCCAGGTTCGAGTCCCAGCTGGGTCAGCGTTGAGATTTATCTCCGCAAAATTCCCCGTCCTGCCCACGGTCAGTAGGGAACACCGATGGGCTTGGAAAGGCCGCCGTCCGTCGGATGGGACGTTAAGCCGTGTCCCCGTGTGCGGGAGAGCCATACCCTGTGCACGTTAAAGAACACGCTGGATGGCCTTGACGGAAGGCTACCATCTGTCTCCCAACAGCTGTTCCAGTGGGTCCCCTCCCCCAACTTTCTCTGAGCCTTCGCGGTCCTTGTGACCTGGCCATTTAGCCCATGGTGTGCAAAAAAGTGCCGCTCAGAGGTAAAACAACCCAACGTTAAAGAACACGCTGGATGGCCTTGACGGGAGGCTGCCATCTGTCTCCCAACAGCTGTTCCAGTGGGTCCCCTCCCCCAACTTTCTCAGAGCCTTCGGGGTCCTTGTGACCTGGCCATTTAGCCCATGGTGTGCAAAAAAGTGCCGCTCAGAGGTAAAACAACCCAACGTTAAAGAACACGCTAGATGGCCTTGACGGGAGGCTACCATCTGTCTCCCAACAGCTATTCCAGTGGGTCCCCTCCCCCAACATTCTCTGAGCCTTCGGGGTACTTGTGACCTGGCCATTTAGCCCATGGTGTGCAAAAAAGTGCCACTCAGAGGTAAAACAACCCAACGTTAAAGAACACGCTGGATGGCCTTGACGGGAGGCTACCATCTGTCTCCCAACAGCTGTTCCAGTGGGTCCCCTCCCCCAACCTTCTCTGAGCCTTCGGGGTCCATGTGACCTGGCCATTTAACCCATGGTGTGCAAAAAAGTGCCGCTCAGAGGTAAAACAACCCAACGTTAAAGAACACGCTGGATGGCCTTGACGGGAGGCTACCATCTGTCTCCCAAAAGCTGTACCAGTGGGTCCCGTCCCATAACTTTCTCAGAGCCTTCGGGGTCCTTGTGACCTGGCCATTTAGCCCATGGTGTGCAAAAAAGTGCCGCTCAGAGGTAAAACAACCCAACGTTAAAGAACACGCTGGATGGCCTTGACGGGAGGCTACCATCTGTCTCCCAACAGCTGTTCCAGTGGGTCCCCTCCCCAAACTTTCTCTGAGCCTTCGGGGTTCTTGTGACCTGGCCATTTAGCCCATGGTGTGCAAAAAAGTGCCGCTCAGAGGTAAAACAACCCAACGTTAAAGAACACGCTGGATGGCCTTGACGGGAGGCTACCATCTGTCTCCCAACAGCTGTTCCAGTGGGTCCCCTCCCCAAACCTTCTCTGAGCCTTCGGGGTCCATGTGACCTGGCCATTTAGCCCATGGTGTGCAAAAAAGTGCCGCTCAGAGGTAAAACAACCCAACGTTAAAGAACACGCTGGATGGCCTTGACGGGAGGCTACCATCTGTCTCCCAACAGCTGTTCCAGTGGGTCCCCTCCCCAAACCTTCTCTGAGCCTTCGGGGTCCATGTGAACTGGCAATTTAGCCCATGGTGTGCAAAAAAGTGCCGCTCAGAAGTAAAACAACCCAACGTTAAAGAACACGCTGGATGGCCTTGACGGGAGGCTACCATCTGTCTCCCAACAGCTGTTCCAGTGGGTCCCGTCCCCCAACTTTCTCAGAGCCTTCGGGGTCCTTGTGACCTGGCCATTTAGCCCATGGTGTGCAAAAAAGTGCCGCTCAGAGGTAAAACAACCCAACGTTAAAGAACACGCTGGATGGCCTTGACGGGAGGCTACCATCTGTCTCCCAACAGCTATTCCAGTGGGTCCCCTCCCCCAACTTTCTCTGAGCCTTCGGGGTCCTTGTGACCTGGCCATTTAGCCCATGGTGTGCAAAAAAGTGCCGCTCAGAGGTAAAACAACCCAACGTTAAAGAACACGCTGGATGGCCTTGACGGGAGGCTACCATCTGTCTCCCAACAGCTGTTCCAGTGGGTCCCGTCCCCCAACTTTCTCAGAGCCTTCGGGGTCCTTGTGACCTAACCATTTAGCCCATGGTGTGCAAAAAAGTGCCGCTCAGAGGTAAAACAACCCAACGTTAAAGAACACGCTGGATGGCCTTGACGGGAGGCTACCATCTGTCTCCCAACAGCTGTTCCAGTGGGTCCCCTCCCCCAACTTTCTCAGAGCCTTCGGGGTCCTTGTGACCTGGCCATTTAGCCCATGGTGTGCAAAAAAGTGCCGCTCAGAGGTAAAACAACCCAACGTTAAAGAACACGCTGGATGGCCTTGACGGGAGGCTACCATTTGTCTCCCAACAGCTGTTCCAGTGGGTCCCCTCCCCAAACCTTCTCTGAGCCTTCGGGGTCCATGTGACCTGGTCATTTAGCCCATGGTGTGCAAAAAAGTGCCGCTCAGAGGTAAAACAACCCAACGTTAAAGAACACGCTGGATGGCCTTGACGGGAGGCTACCATCTGTCTCCCAACAGCTGTACCAGTGGGTCCTGTCCCCCAACTTTCTCAGAGACTTCGGGGTCCTTGTTACCTGGCCATTTAGCCCATGGTGTGCAAAAAAGTGCCGCTCAGAGGTAAAACAACCCAACGTTAAAGAACACGCTGGATGGCCTTGACGGGAGGCTACCATCTGTCTCCCAACAGCTATTCCAGTGGGTCCCCTCCCCAAACTTTCTCTGAGCCTTCGGGGTCCTTGTGACTTGGCCATTTAGCCCATGGTGTGCAAAAAAGTGCCGCTCAGAGGTAAAACAACCCAACGTTAAAGAACACGCTGGATGGCCTTGACGGGAGGCTACCATCTGTCTCCCAACAGCTGTTCCAGTGGGTCCCGTCCCCCAACTTTCTCAGAGCCTTCGGGGTCCTTGTGACCTGGCCATTTAGCCCATGGTGTGCAAAAAAGTGCCGCTCAGAGGTAAAACAACCCAACGTTAAAGAACACGCTGGATGGCCTTGACGGGAGGCTACCATCTGTCTCCCAACAGCTGTTCCAGTGGGTCCCCTCCCCAAACCTTCTCTGAGCCTTCGGGGTCCATGTGACCTGGCAATTTAGCCCATGGTGTGCAAAAAAGTGCCGCTCAGAGGTAAAACAACCCAACGTTAAAGAACACGCTGGATGGCCTTGACGGGAGGCTACCATCTGTCTCCCAACAGCTGTTCCAGTGGGTCCCGTCCCCCAAATTTCTCAGAGCCTTCGGGGTCCTTGTGACCTGGCCATTTAGCCCATGGTGTGCAAAAAAGTGCCGCTCAGAGGTAAAACAACCCAACGTTAAAGAACACGCTGGATGGCCTTGACGGGAGGCTACCATCTGTCTCCCAACAGCTATTCCAGTGGGTCCCCTCCCCCAACTTTCTCTGAGCCTTCGGGGTCCTTGTGACCTGGCCATTTAGCCCATGGTGTGCAAAAAAGTGCCGCTCAGAGGTAAAACAACCCAACGTTAAAGAACACGGTGGATGGCCTTGACGGGAGGCTACCATCTGTCTCCCAACAGCTGTTCCAGTGGGTCCCGTCCCCCAACTTTCTCAGAGCCTTCGGGGTCCTTGTGACCTAACCATTTAGCCCATGGTGTGCAAAAAAGTGCCGCTCAGAGGTAAAACAACCCAACGTTAAAGAACACGCTGGATGGCTTTGACGGGAGGCTACCATCTGTCTCCCAACAGCTATTCCAGTGGGTCCCCTCCCCCAACTTTCTCTGAGCCTTCGGGGTCCTTGTGACCTGGCCATTTAGCCCATGGTGTGCAAAAAAGTGCCGCTCAGAGGTAAAACAACCCAACGTTAAAGAACACGCTGGATGGCCTTGACGGGAGGCTACCATCTGTCTCCCAACAGCTGTTCCAGTGGGTCCCCTCCCCCAACTTTCTCAGAGCCTTCGGGGTCCTTGTGACCTGGCCATTTAGCCCATGGTGTGCAAAAAAGTGCCGCTCAGAGGTAAAACAACCCAACGTTAAAGAACACGCTGGATGGCCTTGACGGGAGGCTACCATTTGTCTCCCAACAGCTGTTCCAGTGGGTCCCCTCCCCAAACCTTCTCTGAGCCTTCGGGGTCCATGTGACCTGGTCATTTAGCCCATGGTGTGCAAAAAAGTGCCGCTCAGAGGTAAAACAACCCAACGTTAAAGAACACGCTGGATGGCCTTGACGGGAGGCTACCATCTGTCTCCCAACAGCTGTACCAGTGGGTCCCGTCCCCCAACTTTCTCAGAGCCTTCGGGGTCCTTGTGACCTGGCCATTTAGCCCATGGTGTGCAAAAAAGTGCCGCTCAGAGGTAAAACAACCCAACGTTAAAGAACACGCTGGATGGCCTTGACGGGAGGCTACCATCTGTCTCCCAACAGCTATTCCAGTGGGTCCCCTCCCCAAACTTTCTCTGAGCCTTCGGGGTCCTTGTGACTTGGCCATTTAGCCCATGGTGTGCAAAAAAGTGCCGCTCAGAGGTAAAACAACCCAACGTTAAAGAACACGCTGGATGGCCTTGACGGGAGGCTACCATCTGTCTCCCAACAGCTGTTCCAGTGGGTCCCGTCCCCCAACTTTCTCAGAGCCTTCGGGGTCCTTGTGACCTGGCCATTTAGCCCATGGTGTGCAAAAAAGTGCCGCTCAGAGGTAAAACAACCCAACGTTAAAGAACACGCTGGATGGCCTTGACGGGAGGCTACCATCTGTCTCCCAACAGCTGTTCCAGTGGGTCCCCTCCCCAAACCTTCTCTGAGCCTTCGGGGTCCATGTGACCTGGCAATTTAGCCCATGGTGTGCAAAAAAGTGCCGCTCAGAGGTAAAACAACCCAACGTTAAAGAACACGCTGGATGGCCTTGACGGGAGGCTACCATCTGTCTCCCAACAGCTGTTCCAGTGGGTCCCGTCCCCCAAATTTCTCAGAGCCTTCGGGGTCCTTGTGACCTGGCCATTTAGCCCATGGTGTGCAAAAAAGTGCCGCTCAGAGGTAAAACAACCCAACGTTAAAGAACACGCTGGATGGCCTTGACGGGAGGCTACCATCTGTCTCCCAACAGCTATTCCAGTGGGTCCCCTCCCCCAACTTTCTCTGAGCCTTCGGGGTCCTTGTGACCTGGCCATTTAGCCCATGGTGTGCAAAAAAGTGCCGCTCAGAGGTAAAACAACCCAACGTTAAAGAACACGGTGGATGGCCTTGACGGGAGGCTACCATCTGTCTCCCAACAGCTGTTCCAGTGGGTCCCGTCCCCCAACTTTCTCAGAGCCTTCGGGGTCCTTGTGACCTAACCATTTAGCCCATGGTGTGCAAAAAAGTGCCGCTCAGAGGTAAAACAACCCAACGTTAAAGAACACGCTGGATGGCTTTGACGGGAGGCTACCATCTGTCTCCCAACAGCTATTCCAGTGGGTCCCCTCCCCCAACTTTCTCTGAGCCTTCGGGGTCCTTGTGACCTGGCCATTTAGCCCATGGTGTGCAAAAAAGTGCCGCTCAGAGGTAAAACAACCCAATGTTAAAGAACACGCTGGATGGCCTTGACGGGAGGCTACCATCTGTCTCCCAACAGCTATTCCAGTGGGTCCCCTCCCCAAACTTTCTCTGAGCCTTCGGGGTCCTTGTGACTTGGCCATTTAGCCCATGGTGTGCAAAAAAGTGCCGCTCAGAGGTAAAACAACCCAACGTTAAAGAACACGCTGGATGGCCTTGACGGGAGGCTACCATCTGTCTCCCAACAGCTGTTCCAGTGGGTCCCGTCCCCCAACTTTCTCAGAGCCTTCGGGGTCCTTGTGACCTGGCCATTTAGCCCATGGTGTGCAAAAAAGTGCCGCTCAGAGGTAAAACAACCCAACGTTAAAGAACACGCTGGATGGCCTTGACGGGAGGCTACCATCTGTCTCCCAACAGCTGTTCCAGTGGGTCCCCTCCCCAAACCTTCTCTGAGCCTTCGGGGTCCATGTGACCTGGCAATTTAGCCCATGGTGTGCAAAAAAGTGCCGCTCAGAGGTAAAACAACCCAACGTTAAAGAACACGCTGGATGGCCTTGACGGGAGGCTACCATCTGTCTCCCAACAGCTGTTCCAGTGGGTCCCGTCCCCCAAATTTCTCAGAGCCTTCGGGGTCCTTGTGACCTGGCCATTTAGCCCATGGTGTGCAAAAAAGTGCCGCTCAGAGGTAAAACAACCCAACGTTAAAGAACACGCTGGATGGCCTTGACGGGAGGCTACCATCTGTCTCCCAACAGCTATTCCAGTGGGTCCACTCCCCCAACTTTCTCTGAGCCTTCGGGGTCCTTGTGACCTGGCCATTTAGCCCATGGTGTGCAAAAAAGTGCCCTCACAGGTAAAACAACCCAACGTTAAAGAACACGCTGGATGGCCTTGACGGGAGGCTACCATCTGTCTCCCAACAGCTGTTCCAGTGGGTCCCCTCCCCCAACCTTCTCTGAGCCTTCGGGGTCCATGTGACCTGGCCATTTAACCCATGGTGTGCAAAAAAGTGCCGCTCAGAGGTAAAACAACCCAACGTTAAAGAACACGCTGGATGGCCTTGACGGGAGGCTACCATCTGTCTCCCAAAAGCTGTACCAGTGGGTCCCGTCCCATAACTTTCTCAGAGCCTTCGGGGTCCTTGTGACCTGGCCATTTAGCCCATGGTGTGCAAAAAAGTGCCGCTCAGAGGTAAAACAACCCAACGTTAAAGAACACGCTGGATGGCCTTGACGGGAGGCTACCATCTGTCTCCCAACAGCTGTTCCAGTGGGTCCCCTCCCCAAACTTTCTCTGAGCATTCGGGGTCCTTGTGACCTGGCCATTTAGCCCATGGTGTGCAAAAAAGTGCCGCTCAGAGGTAAAACAACCCAACGTTAAAGAACACGCTGGATGGCCTTGACGGGAGGCTACCATTTGTCTCCCAACAGCTGTTCCAGTGGGTCCCCTCCCCAAACCTTCTCTGAGCCTTCGGGGTCCATGTGACCTGGTCATTTAGCCCATGGTGTGCAAAAAAGTGCCGCTCAGAGGTAAAACAACCCAACGTTAAAGAACACGCTGGATGGCCTTGACGGGAGGCTACCATCTGTCTCCCAACAGCTGTACCAGTGGGTCCTGTCCCCCAACTTTCTCAGAGCCTTCGGGGTCCTTGTGACCTGGCCATTTATCCCATGGTGTGCAAAAAAGTGCCGCTCAGAGGTAAAACAACCCAACGTTAAAGAACACGCTGGATGGCCTTGACGGGAGGCTACCATCTGTCTCCCAACAGCTATTCCAGTGGGTCCCCTCCCCAAACTTTCGCTGAGCCTTCGGGGTCCTTGTGACTTGGCCATTTAGCCCATGGTGTGCAAAAAAGTGCCGCTCAGAGGTAAAACAACCCAACGTTAAAGAACACGCTGGATGGCCTTGACGGGAGGCTACCATCTGTCTCCCAACAGCTGTTCCAGTGGGTCCCGTCCCCCAACTTTCTCAGAGCCTTCGGGGTCCTTGTGACCTGGCCATTTAGCCCATGGTGTGCAAAAAAGTGCCGCTCAGAGGTAAAACAACCCAACGTTAAAGAACACGCTGGATGGCCTTGACGGGAGGCTACCATCGGTCTCCCAACAGCTGTTCCAGTGGGTCCCCTCCCCAAACCTTCTCTGAGCCTTCGGGGTCCATGTGACCTGGCAATTTAGCCCATGGTGTGCAAAAAAGTGCCGCTCAGAGGTAAAACAACCCAACGTTAAAGAACACGCTGGATGGCCTTGACGGGAGGCTACCATCTGTCTCCCAACAGCTGTTCCAGTGGGTCCCGTCCCCCAAATTTCTCAGAGCCTTCGGGGTCCTTGTGACCTGGCCATTTAGCCCATGGTGTGCAAAAAAGTGCCGCTCAGAGGTAAAACAACCCAACGTTAAAGAACACGCTGGATGGCCTTGACGGGAGGCTACCATCTGTCTCCCAACAGCTATTCCAGTGGGTCCCCTCCCCCAACTTTCTCTGAGCCTTCGGGGTCCTTGTGACCTGGCCATTTAGCCCATGGTGTGCAAAAAAGTGCCCTCACAGGTAAAACAACCCAACGTTAAAGAACACGCTGGATGGCCTTGACGGGAGGCTACCATCTGTCTCCCAACAGCTGTTCCAGTGGGTCCCCTCCCCCAACCTTCTCTGAGCCTTCGGGGTCCATGTGACCTGGCCATTTAACCCATGGTGTGCAAAAAAGTGCCGCTCAGAGGTAAAACAACCCAACGTTAAAGAACACGCTGGATGGCCTTGACGGGAGGCTACCATCTGTCTCCCAAAAGCTGTACCAGTGGGTCCCGTCCCATAACTTTCTCAGAGCCTTCGGGGTCCTTGTGACCTGGCCATTTAGCCCATGGTGTGCAAAAAAGTGCCGCTCAGAGGTAAAACAACCCAACGTTAAAGAACACGCTGGATGGCCTTGACGGGAGGCTACCATCTGTCTCCCAACAGCTGTTCCAGTGGGTCCCCTCCCCAAACTTTCTCTGAGCCTTCGGGGTTCTTGTGACCTGGCCATTTAGCCCATGGTGTGCAAAAAAGTGCCGCTCAGAGGTAAAACAACCCAACGTTAAAGAACACGCTGGATGGCCTTGACGGGAGGCTACCATCTGTCTCCCAACAGCTGTTCCAGTGGGTCCCCTCCCCAAACCTTCTCTGAGCCTTCGGGGTCCATGTGACCTGGCCATTTAGCCCATGGTGTGCAAAAAAGTGCCGCTCAGAGGTAAAACAACCCAACGTTAAAGAACACGCTGGATGGCCTTGACGGGAGGCTACCATCTGTCTCCCAACAGCTGTTCCAGTGGGTCCCCTCCCCAAACCTTCTCTGAGCCTTCGGGGTCCATGTGACCTGGCAATTTAGCCCATGGTGTGCAAAAAAGTGCCGCTCAGAGGTAAAACAACCCAACGTTAAAGAACACGCTGGATGGCCTTGACGGGAGGCTACCATCTGTCTCCCAACAGCTGTTCCAGTGGGTCCCGTCTCCCAACTTTCTCAGAGCCTTCGGGGTCCTTGTGACCTGGCCATTTAGCCCATGGTGTGCAAAAAAGTGCCGCTCAGAGGTAAAACAACCCAACGTTAAAGAACACGCTGGATGGCCTTGACGGGAGGCTACCATCTGTCTCCCAACAGCTATTCCAGTGGGTCCCCTCCCCCAACTTTCTCTGAGCCTTCGGGGTCCTTGTGACCTGGCCATTTAGCCCATGGTGTGCAAAAAAGTGCCGCTCAGAGGTAAAACAACCCACGTTAAAGAACACGCTGGATGGCCTTGACGGGAGGCTATCATCTGTCTCCCAACAGCTGTTCCAGTGGGTCCCGTCCCCCAACTTTCTCAGAGCCTTCGGGGTCCTTGTGACCTAACCATTTAGCCCATGGTGTGCAAAAAAGTGCCGCTCAGAGGTAAAACAACCCAACGTTAAAGAACACGCTGGATGGCTTTGACGGGAGGCTACCATCTGTCTCCCAACAGCTATTCCAGTGGGTCCCCTCCCCCAACTTTCTCTGAGCCTTCGGGGTCCTTGTGACCTGGCCATTTAGCCCATTGTGTGCAAAAAAGTGCCGCTCAGAGGTAAAACAACCCAACGTTAAAGAACACGCTGGATGGCCTTGACGGGAGGCTACCATCTGTCTCCCAACAGCTGTTCCAGTGGGTCCCCTCCCCCAACTTTCTCAGAGCCTTCGGGGTCCTTGTGACCTGGCCATTTAGCCCATGGTGTGCAAAAAAGTGCCGCTCAGAGGTAAAACAACCCAACGTTAAAGAACACGCTGGATGGCCTTGACGGGAGGCTACCATTTGTCTCCCAACAGCTGTTCCAGTGGGTCCCCTCCCCAAACCTTCTCTGAGCCTTCGGGGTCCATGTGACCTGGTCATTTAGCCCATGGTGTGCAAAAAAGTGCCGCTCAGAGGTAAAACAACCCAACGTTAAAGAACACGCTGGATGGCCTTGACGGGAGGCTACCATCTGTCTCCCAACAGCTGTACCAGTGGGTCCTGTCCCCCAACTTTCTCAGAGCCTTCGGGGTCCTTGTGACCTGGCCATTTAGCCCATGGTGTGCAAAAAAGTGCCGCTCAGAGGTAAAACAACCCAACGTTAAAGAACACGCTGGATGGCCTTGACGGGAGGCTACCATCTGTCTCCCAACAGCTATTCCAGTGGGTCCCCTCCCCAAACTTTCTCTGAGCCTTCGGGGTCCTTGTGACTTGGCCATTTAGCCCATGGTGTGCAAAAAAGTGCCGCTCAGAGGTAAAACAACCCAACGTTAAAGAACACGCTGGATGGCCTTGACGGGAGGCTACCATCTGTCTCCCAACAGCTGTTCCAGTGGGTCCCGTCCCCCAACTTTCTCAGAGCCTTCGGGGTCCTTGTGACCTGGCCATTTAGCCCATGGTGTGCAAAAAAGTGCCGCTCAGAGGTAAAACAACCCAACGTTAAAGAACACGCTGGATGGCCTTGACGGGAGGCTACCATCTGTCTCCCAACAGCTGTTCCAGTGGGTCCCCTCCCCAAACCTTCTCTGAGCCTTCGGGGTCCATGTGACCTGGCAATTTAGCCCATGGTGTGCAAAAAAGTGCCGCTCAGAGGTAAAACAACCCAACGTTAAAGAACACGCTGGATGGCCTTGACGGGAGGCTACCATCTGTCTCCCAACAGCTGTTCCAGTGGGTCCCGTCCCCCAAATTTCTCAGAGCCTTCGGGGTCCTTGTGACCTGGCCATTTAGCCCATGGTGTGCAAAAAAGTGCCGCTCAGAGGTAAAACAACCCAACGTTAAAGAACACGCTGGATGGCCTTGACGGGAGGCTACCATCTGTCTCCCAACAGCTATTCCAGTGGGTCCCCTCCCCCAACTTTCTCTGAGCCTTCGGGGTCCTTGTGACCTGGCCATTTAGCCCATGGTGTGCAAAAAAGTGCCGCTCAGAGGTAAAACAACCCAACGTTAAAGAACACGGTGGATGGCCTTGACGGGAGGCTACCATCTGTCTCCCAACAGCTGTTCCAGTGGGTCCCGTCCCCCAACTTTCTCAGAGCCTTCGGGGTCCTTGTGACCTAACCATTTAGCCCATGGTGTGCAAAAAAGTGCCGCTCAGAGGTAAAACAACCCAACGTTAAAGAACACGCTGGATGGCTTTGACGGGAGGCTACCATCTGTCTCCCAACAGCTATTCCAGTGGGTCCCCTCCCCCAACTTTCTCTGAGCCTTCGGGGTCCTTGTGACCTGGCCATTTAGCCCATGGTGTGCAAAAAAGTGCCGCTCAGAGATAAAACAACCCAATGTTAAAGAACACGCTGGATGGCCTTGACGGGAGGCTACCATCTGTCTCCCAACAGCTATTCCAGTGGGTCCCCTCCCCAAACTTTCTCTGAGCCTTCGGGGTCCTTGTGACTTGGCCATTTAGCCCATGGTGTGCAAAAAAGTGCCGCTCAGAGGTAAAACAACCCAACGTTAAAGAACACGCTGGATGGCCTTGACGGGAGGCTACCATCTGTCTCCCAACAGCTGTTCCAGTGGGTCCCGTCCCCCAACTTTCTCAGAGCCTTCGGGGTCCTTGTGACCTGGCCATTTAGCCCATGGTGTGCAAAAAAGTGCCGCTCAGAGGTAAAACAACCCAACGTTAAAGAACACGCTGGATGGCCTTGACGGGAGGCTACCATCTGTCTCCCAACAGCTGTTCCAGTGGGTCCCCTCCCCAAACCTTCTCTGAGCCTTCGGGGTCCATGTGACCTGGCAATTTAGCCCATGGTGTGCAAAAAAGTGCCGCTCAGAGGTAAAACAACCCAACGTTAAAGAACACGCTGGATGGCCTTGACGGGAGGCTACCATCTGTCTCCCAACAGCTGTTCCAGTGGGTCCCGTCCCCCAAATTTCTCAGAGCCTTCGGGGTCCTTGTGACCTGGCCATTTAGCCCATGGTGTGCAAAAAAGTGCCGCTCAGAGGTAAAACAACCCAACGTTAAAGAACACGCTGGATGGCCTTGACGGGAGGCTACCATCTGTCTCCCAACAGCTATTCCAGTGGGTCCCCTCCCCCAACTTTCTCTGAGCCTTCGGGGTCCTTGTGACCTGGCCATTTAGCCCATGGTGTGCAAAAAAGTGCCCTCACAGGTAAAACAACCCAACGTTAAAGAACACGCTGGATGGCCTTGACGGGAGGCTACCATCTGTCTCCCAACAGCTGTTCCAGTGGGTCCCGTCCCCCAACTTTCTCAGAGCCTTCGGGGTCCTTGTGACCTGGCCATTTAGCCCATGGTGTGCAAAAAAGTGCCGCTCAGAGGTAAAACAACCCAACGTTAAAGAACACGCTGGATGGCCTTAACGGGAGGCTACCATCTGTCTCCCAACAGCTGTTCCAGTGGGTCCCCTCCCCCAACCTTCTCTGAGCCTTCGGGGTCCATGTGTCCTGGCCATTTAGCCCATGGTGTGCAAAAAAGTGCCGCTCAGAGGTAAAACAACCCAACGTTAAAGAACACGCTGGATGGCCTTGACGGGAGGTTACCATCTGTCTCCCAACAGCTGATTCTGACAGCTGACTCCCAACAGCTGACCCAACCTTGATTCTGCCCATGATTGAACTCGTTCAGGTCGCCGTGTTTACTCATCATAACAGTAGCATGTAAGCTATATAGCAGGTAGGTATCTGACCTATTTATAGCCCACAAGGAGTTTTGTCTGGCTGCATTATTGTACGATGATTATGTTTTAGTGTTTTCCTTTTATCATAACTTAAAGCAACGTAAAACTTCTTTCTTCTAACCTTTCTTCTCTAACACACAAAGAAGTGGAATGTACAAATGATGCTGAGTAAAATGCTGAGTAAATGACTTATTTCACAAATGAAAGTTTTCGTTATTTTTTTTTTCGTTTTCCGCCCCGGAGTTCATCCACCCTCCCACCCAAAAAAATTTGTACAGTCGCTCAAAAAAAAATTGTACAGTCGCTCAAATGGTTGATTACAGAATTCAGAAAAAATATCTGGAGCGTGTACAGCAATTGTACACGCTCCAGTTACCGTTCACAGCAAACTGGAGCGTGTGCAGTTACTGCACACGCTCCAGTTTGCTGTGAACGGTACTGCACACGCTCAATATTCCCGTGAGTGAGCGAGCCCATACGATCTAGGTCTTTGTGAGCTCACACGATCCAATGTGCTGTGAACATTAACCGCAACCGCTCCAGTTTGCTGTGAACGGTAACTGCACACGCTCAATATTTCCGTGAGTGAGCCCACACGATCTAGGTCTTTGTGAGCTCACACGATCCAATGTGCTGTGAACATTAACCGCAACCGCTCCAGTTTGTTGTGAACGGTAACTGCACACGCTCAATATTTCCGTGAGTGAGCCCACACGATCTAGGTCTTTGTGAGCTCACACGATCCAATGTGCTGTGAACATTAACCGCAACCGCTCCAGTTTGCTGTGAACGGTAACTGCACACGCTCAATATTTCCGTGAGTGGGCCCACACGATCCAGGTCTTTGTGAGCTCACACGATCCAATGTGCTGTGAACATTAACCGCAACCGCTCCAGTTTGCTGTGAACGGTAACTGCACACGCTCAATATTCCCGTGAGTGAGCCCACACGATCTAGGTCTTTGTGAGCTCACACGATCCAATGTGCTGTGAACATTAACCGCAACCGCTCCAGTTTGCTGTGAACGGTAACTGCACACGCTCAATATTCCCGTGAGTGAGCCCACACGATCTAGGTCTTTGTGAGCTCACACGATCCAATGTGCTGTGAACATTAACCGCAACCGCTCCAGTTTGCTGTGAACGGTAACTGCACACGCTCAATATTTCCGTGAGTGGGCCCACACGATCCAGGTCTTTGTGAGCTCACACGATCCAATGTGCTGTGAACATAACCGCAACCGCTCCAGTTTGCTGTGAACGGTAACTGCACACGCTCAATATTTCCGTGAGTGAGCCCACACGATCCAGGTCTTTGTGAGCTCACACGATCCAATGTGCTGTGAACATTAACCGCAACCGCTCCAGTTTGCCGTGAACGGTAACTGCACACGCTCAATATTCCCGTGAGTGAGCCCACACGATCTAGGTCTTTGTGAGCTCACACGATCCAATGTGCTGTGAACATTAACCGCAACCGCTCCAGTTTGCTGTGAACGGTAACTGCACACGCTCAATATTTCCGTGAGTGGGCCCACACGATCCAGGTCTTTGTGAGCTCACACGATCCAATGTGCTGTGAACATTAACCGCAACCGCTCCAGTTTGCTGTGAACGGTAACTGCACACGCTCAATATTTCCGTGAGTGAGCCCACACGATCCAGGTCTTTGTGAGCTCACACGATCCAATGTGCTGTGAACATTAACCGCAACCGCTCCAGTTTGCTGTGAACGGTAACTGCACACGCTCAATATTCATTGCATTATATATTCATACGCATTATATATATTAAAAAAGTATTCGAACACTATGGTAGATTACAGAATTCAGAAAAAATATCTGGAGCGTGTACAGCAACTGTACACGCTCCAGTTTGAATGAAAATTTCGTTTCTTCTTTCCGTCTCCTTCAGGAAAGCAAAATTTCATGGTGTTGATCCTCGACAGTGGTATGGTAAGCGAAAGCTTCTGGCATGGGTAACCTCATCGATCATACGTCACGACTTTTGGGTCCATTTCTCGCTCTCCCAGGACAGGCTGGCTGGACGCCAAAATATCTCGATTTTGTCCGTCTTTGAAATAATAATATCGTCAAAGAATATATCTAGTATAAAAATAGGGTATCAGGTTGTAAAATATTGAAACACTGCCAGTTCGGCTAGAGTTAGAAATAAGTGCTGCTCGGAAACTTAATTAAAATCACAGATTTGTAAAGCTCATAACAGGTAAAACAATTTTTCCGTGTTTTTCTTTCAATTAAATTTTCCTGCCACTTTCTTTTAATTTTGCACTCTAACCGGCAGCCCATGAAGACCGACTTACACATGATCCAAGAATGCTTGCATGCGCATTATTCGATGACTCATGGCAGTGTGACTATATAGGTTGAGCCTATGATAAGGGGGGCGGGGCGGGGTGGGGCGCAGTCGGTAGCGTGCCAGGCTCTAATCTGTAGTTCCCAGGTTCGAGTCCCAGCTGGGTCAGCGTTGAGATTTATCTCCGCAAAATTCCCCGCCCTGCCCACGGTCAGTAGGGGACACCGATGGGCTTGGAAAGACCGCCGTCCGTCGGATTGGTCGTTAAGCCGTGGTCCCGTGTGCGGGAGAGCCATACCCTGTGCACGTTAAAGAACACGCTGGATGGCCTTGACGGGAGGCTACCATCTGTCTCCCAACAGCTGTTCCAGTGGGTCCCCTCCCCCAACCTTCTCTGAGTCTTCGGGGTCCATGTGACCTGGCCATTTAGCCCATGGTGTGCAAAAAAGTGCCACTCAGAGGTAAAACAACCCAACAACCCAACCTATGATAAGGGAGCACACTGGTCAGTCTTGAGAAGGGCTTCCCAATTATTACAGGAAAGCTTAAAATAATACTCTAAACCAGTGGTTCTCAACCTTTTATGCTTCACGTACCTCCTGGAAATGTGTATGTAACTGGCGTATCCCTTGTATAGATAGATAAAACTGTAGTTATAGTATAACAATGGGAATAAAATAAGACATATATATATATGACTTTTCAGCTCTCACGGCGTACCCCAAAAATTTTTACCGCGTACCCCAAGTTGAGAACCAATGCTCTATATGGAATAAGATTTTATAGGTTTTTCTGAATCTATTTTTTGGTGTCGGGCTTAAAATATGGGGCTAAAATAAAATTATACAAAGATAACTGTTTGAGTTTTAAAAAGCAGGTAGAGAAGTTTGAGATTCGTAAAAGACGTCCGAATTTGGACTATACCAGATGGACTATACCAGATGGTAGCCTCCCGTCAAGGCCATCCAGCGTGTTCTTTAACGTGCACAGGGTATGGCTCTCCCGCACACGGGGCCACGGCTTAACGTCCCATCCGACGGACGGCGACCTTTCCAAGCCCATAGGTGTCCCCTACTAACCGTGGGCAGGCGGGGAGTTTTGCGGAGATAAATCTCAACGCTGACCCAGCTGGGACTCGAACCTGGGAACTGCAGATTACGAGCCTGGCGCGCTACCGACTGAGCCACCCCCGCCCCTCCTAAAACAAAGAGATGGCACTTTCCCACGCACTTGAATTCAAAGAGAAATTCAGTCAGTCCATTATGATCACACTCTATCGCTAAAATTTAGCATTTTTAGCATAAATAGATTATTTTCAAAATTCTTTTAAAGTTTTGCGTTTAACATTCCGTAACGATGGAAATTAAAAATGAAAACCCTCTGGAGGGTTTGAAAAATGTAAATCTTAATATTTCATTAGCGTCTATTCAACCGAAAAATAATTTTTCATCAGTCTCTTAATAAGAAAAATTTGCATCTCCGCAAATAAAAGTGTATCAGTTATGAATAACTCTCTCAGGTACGAATCACTAAAATCCGGAGAAAAATCATTTTTATGCTCAAATCAGTGGCATTAATTTTTATGCTCAAATTTTATCTTTTTTTATCATTGAAATTGCGTTTAAGCTGTGTGCTGGCAACGATCAAAGAAACTGATTTCTCTTTCAGTAGGGGCGGGGGTGGCTCAGTCGGTAGCGCGCCAGGCTCGTAATCAGTAGTTCCCAGGTTCGAGTCCCAGCTGGGTCAGCGTTGAGATTTATCTCCGCAAAATTCTCCGCCCTGCCCACGGTCAGTATGGGACACCGATGGGCTTGGAAAGGCAGCCGTCCGTCGGATGGGACGTTAAGCCGTGGCCCCGTGTGCGGGAGAGTCATACCCTGTGCACGTTAAAGAACACGCTGGATGGCCTTGACGGGAGGCTACCATCTGTATCCCAAACAGCTGTTCCAGTGGGTCCCCTCCCCCAACCTTCTCTGAGTCTTCGGGGTCCATGTGACCTGGCCATTTAGCCCATGGTGTGCAAAAAAATGCCGCTCAGAGCTAAAACAACCCAACCTTCATCTATTAACCCTACGAACATTCTTTCAATGTCCATCTAACCGTACCTATCACTAACCTAACCGTTCATCTCCATGGTAACTCACCCAACCCGCATCTTTTTCTCTTTATGCTAATGTGTACCTAATCCAATGCATTTAAGATGGCAACCCAACACACTTCGTGACAAACCTTTCTGCTAATAAAAGTAGACTTATAGCTCGTAAGAAATTATTTCATTTGCAGTCAAGAAAACAAAATCTTTGTTACACGAACAAACCCTTTAATGAGCAGAGTTACCACCGCAATTAATTGCTCTTGGTTCAGTTACTGAAGACGCTTCCCTCCAGACATTTCATTTGTGTTTCAGAAACACCCACCCACTTAAAGTTCATTTAAATTTAAGCCTTTCAGTAGGAGTGTCAAAATGCTCAGCACGATTCTCCTTCTGCGTTTTATTAGTCAGAGTGGGCATTGTCCCCAAGGTCAGACTGATCGTAGATGTCGATCGCCCACATCGCCCTAAATGCCGTCAACCTCCTTCCCACTTCTTCAATGAGGGGAATGTAAACAGGCATTGAGTTTACATTCGCCACTGGCCTTGGATTCTTCTTCACAGGGACAATAGGAAAAGGATGGGAAGCATTCATGCATTATTGCCTTCGCGGAAAGTTTATTTTTCCGTCACTTCGGCGTTAATTAAATCTAGGACTTTAGGCGAAGCTGAAAATGTACAGTCGCTCAAAAAAGTATCCGAACACTATGGTTGATTGCAAAATTCAGAAAAAATATCTGACATTGATTTTTTTAGAAATTAGTCATCTGGCAACCTTCGTGTCACGTGATTACAGAATTCAGGAAAAATATCTGGAGCGTGTGTACAGCAACTGTACACGCTCCAGTTACCGTTCACAGCAAACTGGAGCGTGTGCAGTTACTGAACACTCTCCAGTTTGCTGTGAACGGTAACTGCACACGCTCAATATTTCCGTGAGTGAGTCCACACGATCTAGGTCTTTGTGAGCTCACACGATCCAATGTGCTGTGAACATTAACCGCAACCGCTCCAGTTTGCTGTGAATGGTAACTGCACACGCTCCATATTCATTGCATTATATATTCATACTCATTATATATATTAAAAAATATACGTTCGGATACTTTTTTGAGCGACTGTACACAAACGTATTGACAGTTCAAAGCCAAATTGAACATGGAATAGGAGAATCGAAGGATCTAGAAGGAAAAATCGAGGGGAAGGAATATCGAGGGGAAAGAGGGGGGGGGGGGAGGTTGTGAGAAAAGAAATTGAATTGGGCCGGAAAGAAATAGGTCAACGTTTCGGTAATTTTTTTAACTCGTCTGGCTAAACAGAACATGTTTGTTTTCCTCAGGTATATTTTTTTAATATTCTTACTAAATATAGGTGATATATACATAATAGTAACATATCAACAAATCTCGTGATTTCTAGCCTCTCACTCTGACTCGTATTTGACCTGGAACAAAAAATTTCGCATCATTTTTGTATGGAAATTTTTTTAAGGATCATTTTTGTATGGATCAAGTCCATGTTTTTAGGTGTCACGTGACACGAAGGTTGCCAGATCACTAATTTCTAAAAAAAATCGTTGCCAGATATTTTTTCTGAATTCTGTAATCAACTATAGTGTTCGGATAGTTTTTTGAGCGACTGTACGTGTCAGATCCAGAATATGTAGCTCAGGACAGATGTGTTTGGAGAACTAAATTACGCAATCTGGTTGGACATCTGTAGCCCATGGCTGCTTGAGGATGATGATGATGATGATGACGACTTAAAATACCCCCAGGAACCAAATTTGTAGCTCTCTAGCACTGGTAAATCTAAGTTTGACCTATGACCTCGAATGACCCTCCAGATCCGAAATTTCGTAACATTTCTGAGATCTGCAAAGCAGAACACCCTCGGGCACCCATTTTCACGTTTGTAGCACTTGTAGATCAAGGTTTGACTTCTATGTGACCTCCGTGTGACCTTGAAAGACACGTCGGAGGTCAAATTACGGATTTTTTCCGAGATTTACGACCTGAATTACCTATAGGAGCAAATTTCCGAGCTCTACCATTTCTCATCAGAGTTAAAATGAGCGTGATCCCCTGTTAGTTAAATCACTCATAATTCTCTCTATATATTAGATGTGCTTTCATTATTTTCTTTTCAGTTCGGTTTTACAAGTAATTCGATGTATATGTTTAGGGAGAAGATATGTTAGACATGTGTATAGTGAATATAGTTGACTCAGTCAGTAGCGGGCCAGATTCGTAATCTGCCGTTCCCAAGTTCGAGTGCCAACATGGGAAGTGTTTATATTAATCTCCGCTTAACCTCAATCCTGCGCTTGGTGAGAACCGATGGCTTGGAAAGGCTGCCGCCCATCATATGGGTCGTTAAGCCACGGCTCTGTTTACAGGAAAAACCATATCTGTGTACATTAAAGAACACTCTGGATTGCTCTGTTGTTGAGAGGCGCTCATTTATTTCCTTAAAAGCTGTGGGGCGGGGGTGGCTCAGTCGGTAGCGCGCCAGGCTCGTAATCTGTAGTTCCCAGGTTCGAGTCCCAGCTGGGTCAGCGTTGAGATTGATCTCCGCAAAACTCCCTGCCCTGCCCACGGTCAGTAGGGGACACCAATGGGCTTGGAAAGGCCGCCGTCCGTCGGATGGGACGTTAAGCCGTGGCCCCGTGTGCGGGAGAGCCATACCCTGTGCACGTTAAAGAACACGCTGGATGGCCTTGACGGGAGGCTACCATCTGTCTCCCAATAGCTGTTCCAGTGGGTCCCGTCCCCCAACCTTTTCTGAGCCTTCGGGGTCCTTGTGACCTGGCCATTTAGCCCATGGTGTGCAAAAAAGTGCCGCTCAGAGGTGAAACAACCCAAACAACCCAACTTAAAAGCTGTCCAGTGAATTTCCTTCCTTGAAGCTCCTCAGAGTTTCTGTCCATTTGGCTCAAATTCAAACGATCCAATCCAATGGATTTCATTAGAAATAATACCTGTCATTATGTATTGTTATTAATTAAAATATATTTTCAGTAAATGGCACGAAAGAATCACTGGCAATTTTTTTTAATATTTAAATTTTATAGCTTTTATAAGCTAGGTGTATTTTAATGTCTTATTCCTGCTACCATATTCGGAACTTTGTTCGCTCACTAACCTATCGAAAAGCGTTTGGATGGGAATTGCTTTCACGTGTTTTAAGCGTTTCCTTGACGTATCACCGCGACAACTCAATACAAACTATCGTCATGGAGGAAATTTAATCGGATGAAAATCGTGACGAAAATGGATTTAAAAAAGTTAATCTTTTCCTTAGCTGACTGATTAATGCAAACTATTAAGGGATAAACAATGAGTCAGAATTAAAATTGCCAGTCATGGTGGCTTGGAAACAATTCAACTGCAGTGCATTTCCGCTGCAAAGGTCACACAATGACGAAGCACATTTACGCACGACGCACGAGGAAGACTAAAGATTTGTATTTTTTGTCTTACAAAAAGATTTGCCAACAGATCCCATCTGTCAAAGTATTTCGCGAGAGATTCAAATACTATTTTGTGATCGAAAGAGGGTTGGGTTGTTTTACCTCTGAGCGGCACTTTCTTCCACACCATGGGCTAAATGGCCAGGTCACATGGACCCCGAAGGCTCAAAGAAGGTTGGGGGAGGGGACCCACTGGAACAGCTGTTGGGAGACAGATGGTAGCCTCCCGTCAAGGCCATCCAGCGTGTTCTTTAACGTGCACAGTGTATGGCTCTCCCACACACGGGGCCACGGCTTAACGTCCCATCCGACGGACGGCGGCCTTTCCAAGCCCATCGGTGTCCCCTACTGACCGTGGGCAGGGCGGGGAATTTTGCGGAGATAAATCTCAACGCTAGGACTCGAACCTGGGAACTACAGATTACGAGCCTGGCGCGCTACCGACTGAGCCACCCCCGCCACATTGAAAGAGGTTTCAGAAAAGTTCCTCGATTTGATTCACTGGGATGAAAATAGAGTGACCATTTTTCGGAACATCAAATGTTGGAAACAGCCATCTTTTCATAACCGAAAACTGGAACATGCCACATTTAGGGAACTGGAAAACGACACATGACCACATTTAGAAACCTGTAAAATGAAGAAAATGATACATTATCACATTTAAATAAAAATAAATAAATACCCCCTCAAGCAGCTGCTTGCCACAGAGGTCTGACAGGAGCCTGTCAGTTTATATGCCATAGTAGAAGGTCTGAGAGGATGGCAGGACCTCAGGAACGTGTACAGCAACTGTACACGCTCCAGTTACCGTTCACAGCAAACTGGAGCGTGTGCAGTTACTGCACACGCTCCAGTTTGCTGTGAACGGTAACTGCACACGCTCAATATTTCCGTGAGTGAGCCCACACGACCCAGGTTTTTGTGAGCTCACACGATCCAATGTAAATAAAATAAATACCCCCTCAAGCAGCTGCTTGCCACAGAGGTCTGACAGGAGCCTGTCAGTTTATATGCCTCAGTAGGAGATCTGAGAGGATGGCAGGACCTCAGCAGAAAAACGACACACACATCCATGCCTAATCCGGGGCTCGAACCCAGGTCCCTTAGATCAGTAGCCAAGCGTGCTAAGAGACCTGGAAAATGACAGATGACCACATTTTGAGAACTAGAAAACTTCACATGACTACATTTTGAGAACTGGAAAACGGGACATGATCACATTTTGAGAACTGGGAAACGACAAATGACCACATTTAGAGACCTGGAAAATGGCACATGATCACATTTAGGGACCTGAAAAAAGATATGACAATATTTGAGAACTAGGAAACTTCACATGAATTTTCTTCACTCTACTACCAGTTTCATCATTTTGAGAACTGCAAAACGACACATGACCACATTTAGAGACCTGGTAAATGGCACATGACCACATTTTGAAAACTGTAAAATGACATATGACTACATTTTGAAAACTGGAAAACGACGCATGACCATCCCGCAATCATACAATCCCGCAATCTGCATTTTCAGTCGTTCTACTGAAACAATGGAAAGATGAAGATGACCACTTTTTCATAACTGAATTGGGACATGGCAAACTTTAGAAAACACGAAAGCAGGACTTGACCAATTTCAGAGAACCCGAAAATGTATCATGAGATGGATCTGAGAGTCCAAAAAAAATGTCGTGGTCACTTTTTAAGAAACAGAAAACGGGACGTAACAGACATCGTATGTCCACTGGACGTCCATTTGCGAACCCGAAAAGTGGAACATGACCACTATTTCGAAATTCAAACCTGAAATTCGAACCTGGCCACTTTTTAAGAACCTTAAATTTGAACACGATGGCCTTGCACCCGAATGCGAATGGTGATGTGACAATAAATCCTCTCTACCCAATATGAAAGGGCCAGACGGACAGGATATTCGAATGTAAAACTTTAGCGATAATGAAATATTTTAAATATTTAATTTAATTTATATATAATGATATAATTATCGTTTCAATTACTTCCTTAAGGAGTATATCATTATGAGGTTAAATTAAAAGCTTTCTTCAGTCTTTGTTTCTATCACACGATTTAAGGGTTGGGTTGTTTTACCTCTGAGCGGCACTTTTTTGCACACCATGGGCTAAATGGCCAGGTCACATGGACCCCGAAGGCTCAGAGAAGGTTGGGGGAGGGGACCCACTGGGACAGCTGCTGGGAGACAGATGGTATCCTCCCGTCAAGGCCATCCAGCGTGTTCTTTAACGTGCACAGGGTATGTCTCTCCCGCACACGGACCACGGCTTAACGTCCCATCCGACGGACGGCGGCCTTTCCAAGCCCATCGGTGTTCCCTACTGACCGTGGGCAGGGCGGGGAATTTTGCGGAGATAAATCTCAACGCTGACCCAGGCTGGGACTCGAACCTGGGAACTACAGATTACGAGCCTGGCGCGCTACCGACTGAGCCACCCCAAAGAAGGAGGATTAAGAAGCATAATTTGTTAAGTAAATCAGTAATTTGATTGATTTGCTACTCTTTGCTGAAATATGAGGAGCCCCTGAATTGCCAATGAGGTCCAGTTCTTAAATAGCAGCAGTGATCTTATTATTCTATCATTCTTCGTAACTGGCAGCAATGCCGCTTAATCCGATCATGTCTCTAAATGATAATCCCACTACTTAATCCGTTCTTGCTTATAACTGAGAGTAGTACTGCTCCTGTAAAAGAAAAGACGTCGGTTATGGCAACAAGGCCTCTCATTCTTTCTTCTCGGATTATGATTGAATAATATTAGGCACCTGATGCATCATCGATGACCTTGAATTGTGATTCCTCGGACGTGATATTTGAGAGGCAGCGGAGAAATGAGATAAGATCCACTCAGCGAAAGGATGTGATCAAGATGTGTGTCCATGCACAGAATGACCGTGTAAAGTGCTGCAATAGATAAAAGGAAACTACATTCCTCAACAGAATCTCTTTCGATAAAAAAGTGCAATAGAAGCTTTTTTTAGCTTCTCAGTTCACGTAAGACAATGGAACAGAGCTGAACGGGTTGGGTTGTTTTACCTCTGAGCAGCACTTTTTTGCACACCATGGGCTCAATGGCCAGGTCACATGGACCCCGAAGGCTCAGAGAAGGTTGGGGGAGGGGACCCACTGGAACAGCTGTTGGGAGACTGATGGTAGCCTCCCGTCAAGGCCATCCAGCGTGTTCTTTAACGTGCACAGGGTATGGCTCTCCCGCACTCGAGGCCACGGCTTAACGTCCCATCCGACGGACGGCGGCCTTTCGAAGCCCATCGGTGACCCTACTGATCGTGGGCAGGGCGGGGAATTTTGCGGAGATAAATCTCAACGCTGACCCAGGCTGGGACTCGAACCTGGGAACTACAGATTACGAGCCTGGCGCGCTACCGACTGATCAACCCCCGCCCCATCGTCTTCTGGAAAAGTGATTCAAAAAAACGTATTAAGTAACGCAGAACAAGAGAAAATCATTTGAGTGAATTCTTGGGCAATTATCACAATTCATGTTTATTTTATCTCTCTTAAATTTAGAACTTTATTAACAATAGCGAGCTACATAGCAAAATAAATACAAAGTATTCACAAAGTACAGTCGCTCAAAAAAGTATCCGAACACTATGGTTGATTGCAAAATTCAGAAAAAATATCTGGCATTGATTTTTTTAGAAATTAGTCATCTGGCAACCTTCGTGTCACGTGATTACAGAATTCAGGAAAAATATCTGGAGCGTGTACAGCAACTGTACACGCTCCAGTTACCGTGTGAACGGTAACTGGAGCGTGTGACGGTAACTGCACACGCTCAATATTTCCATGAGTGAGCCCACACGATCCAGGTCTTTGTGAGCTCACACGATCCAATGTGCTGTGAACATTAACCGCAACCGCTCCAGTTTGCTGTGAACGGTAACTGCACACGCTCAATATTTCCGTGATTGAGCCCACACGATCTAGGTCTTTGTGAGATCACACGATCCAATGTGCTGTGAACATTAACCGCAACCGCTCCAGTTTGCTGTGAACGGTAACTGCACACGCTCAATATTTCCGTGATTGAGCCCACACGATCTAGGTCTTTGTGAGCTCACACGATCCAATGTGCTGTGAACATTAACCGCAACCGCTCCAGTTTGCTGTGAACGGTAACTGCACACGCTCAATATTTCCGTGAGTGAGCCCACACGATCTAGGTCTTTGTGAGCTCACACGATCCAATGTGCTGTGAACATTAACCGCAACCGCTCCAGTTTGCTGTGAACGGTAACTGCACACGCTCAATATTTCCGTGATTGAGCCCACACGATCTAGGTCTTTGTGAGATCACACGATCCAATGTGCTGTGAACATTAACCGCAACCGCTCCAGTTTGCTGTGAACGGTAACTGCACACGCTCAATATTTCCGTGATTGAGCCCACACGATGTAGGTCTTTGTGAGATCACACGATCCAATGTGCTGTGAACATTAACCGCAACCGCTCCAGTTTGCTGTGAACGGTAACTGCATACGCTCAATATTTCCGTGATTGAGCCCACACGATGTAGGTCTTTGTGAGATCACACGATCCAATGTGCTGTGAACATTAACCGCAACCGCTCCAGTTTGCTGTGAACGGTAACTGCACACGCTCAATATTTCCGTGATTGAGCCCACACGATCTAGGTCTTTGTGAGATCACACGATCCAATGTGCTGTGAACATTAACCGCAACCGCTCCAGTTTGCTGTGAACGGTAACTGCACACGCTCAATATCACGTGACACGAAGGTTGCCAGATCACTAATTTCTAAAAAAGTCGTTGCGAGATATTTTTTCTGAATTTTGCAATCAACCATAGTGTTCGGATACTTTTTTGAGCGACTGTACTTTAGAACCTTCAGCATATAACTTCCCATAGGCAAGGTGTGAAAAGTGTTTCCTTAACTCAAATAGTTAGGGCCCTTATTTGACGGATGAAGTAATTAAATGACGGATGAAGTAATTATTTGACGGATGAAGTAATTAAAAAACCATAACGATTTCAAAGTCTGAAACAGTTTTCTTTTAATAATGTATTCTTAATTTTGTTGATCAGGTATTATTATTTGGGGTTTTATCTTTTGAACTCGAGAATTTGTTAGTTTAATCATGTTCGGTACCATAATGCTGGTCTTATGAGGGTATAGGAGTCTGGGGGCGGGGGTGGCTCAGTCTGTAGCGCGCCAGGCTCGTAATCTGTAGTTCCCAGGTTCGAGTTCCAGCTGGGTCAGCGTTGAGATTTATCTCCGCAAAATTCTACCGCCCTGCCCACGGTCAGTAGGGGACACCGATGAGCTTGGAAATGCCGCCGTCCGTCGGATGGGACGTTAAGCCGTGGCTCCGTGTGCGGGAGAGCCATACCCTGTGCACGTTAAAGAACACGCTGGATGGCCTTGACGGGAGGCTACCATCTGTCTCCCAACAGCTGTTCCAGTGGGTCCCCTCCCCCAACCTTCTCTTGCCAGGTCACATGGACTGAGGGGTCCATGTGACCTGGCCATTTAGCCCATGGTGTGCAAAAAAGTGCCGCTCAGAGGTAAAACAACTCAACCCAAATGTAGGAGTCTGGCTTCATCCGTTACCAGAACGTGACCTTTTCACACTTAAAATACTTTGCAACTTTTAAACCTTAGAGTTTTATAGATAAACGTATACTAAACACAATGAAGAAAAAAAATAATCAAATAACATATTCGCTTGGAAATATCTGTTGCTTTCATGTCTTTGAGTTTGAACACGGGCGGTTCGTCCATTAGGTCAGATAGGGAACTGCTCTACCAAAATAATCACACAAAAAAATAAATAAAAGAATTTCAAATTTATATTTGTAATTTGTCATATCTAAATCAAAGTAATATAATTTTTATATTCTTTTCGTAATCATTACTTGCCATGTTACATAGGCAATCCCATCATTTACTTTGTGAGTCAGGGCTACTTCGGCAGCTTTCCTATTGTGAATAGGAATTTGAACATTACGGATACCCTACGGAATCTTAAACATTTTCTATTTATAGCGATGACACAAGAGACCATGCGCTGAAATACAATAGAGATGCGAAAGGTACTCCCCCATTTTATAGTGGCTCGTAATACTTGATTGACTGACTCTATGGAAAATTGTTTCCCATTTGCGAGCAGGTAAATAACGTTGATGAGATGAACTCTTTCATTCGAGCTGTTGATGAGACTTGGTAGTAGTAGAGTAGGTTTGGTTATAAACAGAGAGAAAACTAAAGTGATGAAAATTGGTCAGGCAGGTTGTGATTTAGTTCATCTGAACGGTTCCAGTCTTGAGTGGGTTCTAAAAAACTAACTTAGTGAAAACTAAAGTGATGAAAATTGGTCAGGCAGGTTGTGATTTAGTTCATCTGAATGGTTGCAGTCTTGAGCAGGTGTCACAATTTAAGTATCTTGGGAGCTATGTAATTGAAACTGGTGATGAGTGGCATGAGATAAACAGAATAGGGATTGCTGCCGGGACTTTTAAGAATCTATGGAGAGTGTGGAGAAATAGGCGTATACACCTAAAGACTAAAATTAGACTGTATAATAGTTTGGTTCTTTCTAGGGTTAGTTATGGTAGTGAAACTTGGACGCTGTGTAAACAAGATAACAGGAAACTAGATGCTTTTGATTCCAGATGCTTACGCAGTATCTTGGGCATTAGGTGGTTTAACTTTGTAACTAATGATGAGATTAGGCAAAGGAGTTTGCAACCTCCTTTAAGCAGCATATTGTGCAGAGAGTGACTCCGTTGGTTTGGCCGTGTTTCCCGTATGGATAGTTATAGATTGGCGAATAGTGTTATGAACAGTGTGCCTAAAGGCCTCAGAAAGAAGGGGAGACCTAGGATGCGGTGGGCAGACAATGTCAAACAGGACCTTGTTAGAATTGGTGTACAGTGGCCGGATGCAGTAGATGTAGCCCAGGATAGACTTGCTTGGAGAACTAAATTGCACGGTCTGGTTGGACCTCTGTAGCCCATGGCTGGTTGAGGTTGATGATAAATAAATATACAATTAAAAAACAAATTTTTTGAAAAGCTGTTGATGTGTTTCTTTTATTTGCTATTTTTTTTTTACTTTTCTTCTTAATTTTTTTTGCGAAAGGTGTTTATCTGATTCCAAATATTATAATATAGTTACTCTAATTATTGCTGTATTAACTTCAGATGTTATTAAGTTAATTAAATTAATTCGGGATCGAAACGGTTAAAGATAATAGGAAGCAAAAATAGATGAAATTTGGAGTTAAGTTTAGCTCCTGACGAGTAGATATATTAAACAATGATTCAATTCTCCAAGATACTTTAATGCATGATTAAATTAGTAATTATTTATCTTGGTTACTCAATCATTAAACGAGCGATTTACTAAATGAATTATTTAATATTATTAATAAATAAATGTATGAATTATTATTACGTTATTTATTTGTTTAAAGGCCGTCCCATGGCCGAGTGGTTAGCACGCTTGGCTACTAATCTAAGGGACCTGGGTTCGAGTCCCGGGTTAAGGCATGGCTGTCTGTGTCGTTTTTCTGCTGAGGTCCTGCCATCCTCTCAGACCTTCTACCGCGGCATATAAACTGACAGGTTCTTGTCACACGCTCTGTGGCAAGCAGCTGCTTGAGGGGATTTATTTATTTGTTTAAAAAAGAAACAACTTAATCTATTAAACGATCACGTGAAAAAGTTTTAATTAATTCAGATTTGAAATAATGACGAAATATCCTCACGTGCTTTTCTGCTAAGATGCTTTCCTTTGATGAAGACCGAAAAAAATCTTTTCCTTTTCCTTGCATTTCCATTCCTTTGATCTTTTTGGATTCCTTCTCTCAAGAGAGTCGCTTCGGAATCGAGACACAATCCTCAAAGGAAAGGGGAAGGGGACCATTCATCGAAGAGAAAGGAAAATCGCTTCGGAATCGAGACACAATCCTCAAAGGAAAGGGGAAGGGGACCGTTCATCGAAGAGAAAGGAAAATCGCTTCGGAATCGAGACACAATCCTCAAAGGAAAGGGGAAGGGGACCGTTCATCGAAGAGAAAGGAAAATCGCTTCGGAATCGAGACACAATCCTCAAAGGAAAGGGGAAGGGGACCATTCATCGAAGAGAAAGGAAAATCGCTTCGGAATCGAGACACAATCCTCAAAGGAAAGGGGAAGGGGACCGTTCATCGAAGAGAAAGGAAAATCGCTTCGGAATCGAGACACAATCCTCAAAGGAAAGGGGAAGGGGACCGTTCATCGAAGAGAAAGGAAAATCGCTTCGGAATCGAGACACAATCCTCAAAGGAAAGGGGAAGGGGACCATTCATCGAAGAGAAAGGAAATCTCAACTGAAAGGAAACTCTTCACTCGTTTCCTATTGTTCACTATTAGACATGGAATTCGTTCGCTTCGCGTTCGTCATTATTTAAAAATTTAAAACGTGTCCTTTATTTATAGAACGCAAATAAAGATTTTGCTTGATGCAGATTCTGATTAAAAGTGGGGGCGGGGGTGGCTCAGTCGGTAGCGCACCAGGCTCGTAATCTGTAGTTCCCAGGTTCGAGTCCCAGCTGGATCAGCGTTGAGATTTATCTTCGCAAAAATTCCCCGCCCTGCCCACGGTCAGTAGGGGACACCGAAAGGCTTGGAAAGGCCGCCGTCCGTCGGATGGGACGTTAAGCCGTGGCCCCGTGTGCGGGAGAGCCATACCCTGTGCACGTTAAAGAACACGCTGGATGGCCTTGACGGGAGGCTACCATCTGTCTCCCAACAGCTGTTCCAGTGGGTCCCCTCCCCCAACCTTCTCTGAGCCTTCGGGGTCCATGTGACCTGGCCATTTAGCCCATGGTGTGCAAAAAAGTGCAGCTCAGAGGTAAAACACCCAACCCAACTGATTAAAAGTGTTTTAATTTCCAATTAAATTCAGGTTAACTATTCGAATCAAATTTTTTAGGTTGTTCAGAGTTTGGATTGAAATCACACACCTGAAAACGAACTTGCAGAAATTGATTTTTTTATACTTTAGGAACTATTTTCAAAAAGATAATTGCGCAGTTTCGATATTTGCAGTGCCACCATTAAAGGGGAAGCTTACAGTGCTGTAGACAGGTGACTATTCTTTTTGAGGTGATCTTGCTACTCAAACGGGGCGGGGGTGGCTCAGTCGGTAGCGCGCCAGGCTTGTAATCTGTAGTTCCCAGGTTCGAGTCCCAGCTGGGTCAGAGTTGAGATTTATCTCCGCAAAAATACCCCGCCCTGGCCACGGTCAGTAGGGGACACCGATGGGCTTGGAAAGGCCGTCGTCCGTCGGATGGGACGTTAAGCCGTGGCCTCGTGTGCGGGAGAGCCATACCTTGTGCACGTTAAAGAACACGCTGGATGGCCTTGACGGGAGGCTGCCATCTGTCTCCCAACAGCTGTTCCAGTGGGTCCCCTCCCCAAACCTTCTCTGAGCCTTCGGGGTCCATGTGACCTGGCCATTTAGCCCATGGTGTGCAAAAAAGTGCCGCTCAGAGGTAAAACAACTCAACCCTTGCTACTCAAACTGTTTCTATAATATTAATTTCCACCACTGCGCATTTTACCCTCACCACACCCAATATCCCCGAGACACACCCACCACGTCCGTCGGATGGGACGTTAAGCCGTGGCCCCGTGTGTGGGAGAGCCATACCCTGTGCACGTTAAAGAACACGCTGGATGGCCTTGACGGGAGGCTGCCATCTGTCTCCCAACAGCTGTTCCAGTGGGTCCCCTCCCCCAACCTTCTCTGAGCCTTCGGGGTCCATGTGACCTGGCCATATTAGCCCATGGTGTGCAAAAAAGTGCCGCTCAGAGGTAGAACAACCCAACCCAACCCACCACATCATGCACACCCACCACTCTGCTCATCCGACTTTCATTAAATTAACTAATATTTCATATAAACAAAATAACTGCCACGAAACGAGGGGACAACAGTTAAATCTTCATTTTCTAAGGCTAAAAAAAAGCCAAATGAAGCTTTTGCGTACAGCACTGTACATAGAAAGAGTGTCTACTGTGAGAAAAAGAGACCTATGGGATAAAAAGATCCCCGCCCATGGGATGGGGCGTTAAACGTGGCCCCTTTTACAAAAGATCCACACCCTTTGCATGCTAAAGAACATGCTGGATGGGAGGCTTCCAGCTGTCTCTTAATTACTGTGCAGCTTTACAGACCTTCTCTGAACGATAAGGGGTGCGGGTGGCTCAGTCGGTAGCGCGCCAGGCTCGTAATCTGTAGTTCCCAGGTTCGAGTCCCAGCTGGGTCAGCGTTGAGATTTATCTCCGCAAAATTCCCCGCCCTGCCTACGGTCAGTAGGGGACACCAATGGGCTTGGAAAGGCCGCCGTCCGTCGGATGGGACGTTAAGCCGTAGCCCCGTGTGTGGGAGAGCCATACCCTGTGCACGTTAAAGAACATGCTGGATGGCCTTGACGGGAGGCTACCATCTGTCTCCCAACAGCTATTCCAGTGGGTCCCCTCCCCAAACCTTCTCTGAGCCTTCGGGGTCCATGTGACCTGAGTAGTATCATCAGAACCTGGCGATCCCCTTTGCACAGTGCTTTCCCCCCTATGTCGCAATCGTCCACGTTGCCTTCTTGACTTGATACTACGTTTTTCTACCCTGTACCCTGTACCCTAAACTACTGACCTGGCCATTTAGCCCATATTGTGCAAAACAGTGCCGCTCAGAGGTAAAACAACCCTACCCAACCCTGAACGATGCGGGGTCCTTGTGACCTGGTCATTTAATCACGGGGTCCTTGTGACCTGGTCATTTATTGTGTAAAAAAAAAAATAAATACCCCCTCAAGCAGCTGCTTGCCACAGAGGTCTAACAGGAGCCTGTCAGTTTATATGCCATAGTAGAAGATCTGAGAGGATGGCAGGACCTCAGCAGAAAAACAACACGAACATCCATGCCTTACCGGGGCTCGAACCCAGGTCCCGTAGTTCAGAAACCAAGCGCGCTAACCACTCGGCCACGGGACGGCTTTATTGTGTACACGTACTGTATTAGGTAGGTGGTCCTAATATTTTGGCTCTTCGGTATAAATGTCAGACAAAACCCAAACTTGCGAGCCTGCGCAGTTTGGTGGTAGATCCAAAGGTCAGTGAGCTATCAGTCCCTCGTTAATCAACCTATCATTTATGAGAAATGCTCGAAAAATCATCTGCGCAGTCTCATAGTCTCCATTTGTCACTTACGCTGTACCATTGACAGTTGCTGTATAATATCTTTAACGACAGGAACCTATACTTACTGGAAGTCATTTTGCACCCCATGAGGTAATATACTCTCGGTTTGAGGAATGCTTCTATATTATCACCGTAGACATGCCAGTAAATCATCATATTATATAATAGCCTTAATTCCAAACGAACTGACGGGTGGGCGGACATGTGTGAGGTCATTGCGTGCAGAAATTGTCGCTTTTCCTGTGATTCCCTTAGCACTTGAGCTATCGGCCCCAAATTTGGTGTGGTGATCCCAATTAGTATTAACCCTGTTGGGGTAACAGATCGGGTTCCTAGCAACTGGGGTGGATGAGTGTGGCTCACTCGGTAGCGAGCCAGGCTCGTAATCTGCAGTTCCCAAATTCGAGTCCCAAGTGGGTCAGCGTTGAGATTTATCTTCGCAAAACTCCTCGGGTTTTTTTGCTGAGATAAATCCTGCCCATAGTCAGTAGGAGATACCGATGGGTTTGGTAAGGCCACCGTCCGTCGGATGGGACGTTAAGCCGTGACCCCGTATGCGGGAGAGATCCATACCCTGTGCAAGTTAAAGAACACGCTGGATGGCCTTGACGGGAGGCTATCATTTGACTCCTAAAGATGCCCAGTGTGTCACTTGGCCCACCCTTCTGAGCCTTCGCGGTAAGGTGAGCGGCTATTTAACCCATTGTGTACAGTCGCTCAAAAAAGTATCCGAACACTATGGTTGATTGCAAAATTCAGAAAAAATATCTGGCATTGATTTTTTTAGAAATTAGTCATCTGGCAACCTTCGTGTCACGTGATTACAGAATTCAGGAAAAATATCTGGAGCGTGTACAGCAACTGTACACGCTCCAGTTACCGTTCACAGCAAACTGGAGCGTGTGCAGTTACTGCACACGCTCCAGTTTGCTGTGAACGGTAACTGCACACGCTCAATATTTCCGTGAGTGAGCCCACACGATCTAGTATCAAAATAATATGACCACCTACAGTCGCTCAATCAATGCCAGATATTTTTTCTGAATTTTGCAATCAACCATAGTGTTCGGATACTTTTTTGAGCAACTGTACAAAAAAGTGCCGCTCAGAGGTAAAACAACCGAAATCCTAGCAACCATGGGTCGGGGAAGATTCCTCGGAAAGTGTCAACTATCGCCCAGCGTCTACCTTGTGAATGAAGTAGTGCATTGTGAGTAGTATGATGGGAAAATGGGAATTAAGTTATCAATGGAAAGCGTTATCAATGGACATAAGCTTCGCTTTGGCGTACGTTTAACTAGTAAATAAATAACGAAAGTTTTCAATGAATGGGTTCAGCACTGCAGATTCTCAGAATTCGAAATGAAGAATGGCTTGCTGGTGACGCGAGACCACAATTCACTCATCAACTTGCTCCTAAACTGCCGAGTGACATTATAAAGGACGACAAAATGCAAATTTTCGACTTTTGAGCGTTAATTTCTGTCTTAGACAGGAACAAGAAGGCAGTTTGTGTTTAAGCGATTAGATAATGTCTCCGGCCAGATTTACGAGTGATAAAATGCAGAGAAATGAGAGAATAGCGGCCCTTCAGCGTTTCTTGGAAAAGAGGCGTAGAATAAAATATGGTTTCGTGGAAATGATTCTTCCTTATTAAAACTGTCATATTTTGAAAAGCCTACATGAAATTTATAGTGTTTGCGTGATTTATGATTAGGATAAAGAGTTAGGACTATTTCGAGGTTGTTTATAATCACGTGTACTTACATGTACATATGATTCTTCTACTTATAGTGTTCCATGAATAACATAGTAACTTCTTGTGAATTTAATCTGTTTGCTATCGGATAAACGTTGAATCATAAAATATTTCATTTTATCGTTTACCAGCTTTTTAATATGTGGCAATGTGTTGACACATTGTTTGTGGTACAGTAGCTCAAAAAAGTATCCGAACACTACGGTTGATTACAAAATTCAGAAAAAATATTAGAGGGCAAAAAAAAAAGGAAAAAATATTAGTGATCTGGCAAACTTCGTGTCACGTGACACGAAGGTTGCCAAATCACCAGTTTCTAAAAAAATCGTTGCCAGATATTTTTTCTGAATTCTGTAATCAACCATAGTGTTCGGATACTTTTTTGAGCGACTGTAGGTGGTCATATTATTTTGATACTAGATCGTGTGGGCTCACTCACGGAAATATTGAGCGTGTGCAGTTACCGTTCACAGCAAACTGGAGCGGTTGCGGTTAATGTTCACAGCACCTTGGATCGTGTGAGCTCACAAAGACCTAGATCGTGTGGGCTCACTCACGAAAATATTGAGCGTGTGCAGTTACCGTTCACAGCAAACTGGAGCGGTTGCGGTTACTGTTCACAGCATATTGGATCGTGTGAGCTCACAAAGACCTAGATCGTGTGGGCTCACTCACGAAAATATTGAGCGTGTGCACTTACCGTTCACAGCAAACTGGAGCGGTTGCGGTTAATGTTCACAGCACATTGGATCGTGTGAGCTCACAAAGACCTAGATCGTGTGGGCTCACTCACGAAAATATTGAGCGTGTGCACTTACCGTTCACAGCAAACTGGAGCGGTTGCGGTTAATGTTCACAGCACATTGGATCGTGTGAGCTCACAAAGACCTAGATCGTGTGGGCTCACTCACGGAAATATTGAGCGTGTGCAGTTACCGTTCACAGCAAACTGGAGCGGTTGCGGTTAATGTTCACAGCACCTTGGATCGTGTGAGCTCACAAAGACCTAGATCGTGTGGGCTCACTCACGGAAATATTGAGCGTGTGCACTTACCGTTCACAGCAAACTGGAGCGGTTGCGGTTAATGTTCACAGCACATTGGATCGTGTGAGCTCACAAAGACCTAGATCGTGTGGGCTCACTCACGGAAATATTGAGCGTGTGCACTTACCGTTCACAGCAAACTGGAGCGGTTGCTGTTAATGTTCACAGCACATTGGATCGTGTGAGCTCACAAAGACCTAGATCGTGTGGGCTCACTCACGAAAATATTGAGCGTGTGCACTTACCGTTCACAGCAAACTGGAGCGGTTGCGGTTAATGTTCGCAGCACATTGGATTGTGTGAGCTCACAAAGACCTAGATCGTGTGGGCTCACTCACGGAAATATTGAGCGTGTGCAGTTACCGTTCACAGCAAACTGGAGCGGTTGCGGTTAATGTTCACAGCACCTTGGATCGTGTGAGCTCACAAAGACCTAGATCGTGTGGGCTCACTCACGAAAATATTGAGCGTGTGCACTTACCGTTCACAGCAAACTGCAGCGGTTGCGGTTAATGTTCGCAGCACATTGGATTGTGTGAGCTCACAAAGACCTAGATCGTGTGGGCTCACTCACGGAAATATTGAGCGTGTGCACTTACCGTTCACAGCAAACTGCAGCGGTTGCGGTTAATGTTCGCAGCACATTGGATTGTGTGAGCTCACAAAGACCTAGATCGTGTGGGCTCACTCACGGAAATATTGAGCGTGTGCAGTTACCGTTCACAGCAAACTGGAGCGGTTGCGGTTAATGTTCACAGCACATTGGATCGTGTGAGCTCACAAAGACCTAGATCGTGTGGGCTCACTCACGAAAATATTGAGCGTGTGCACTTACCGTTCACAGCAAACTGCAGCGGTTGCGGTTAATGTTCGCAGCACATTGGATTGTGTGAGCTCACAAAGACCTAGATCGTGTGGGCTCACTCACGGAAATATTGAGCGTGTGCAGTTACCGTTCACAGCAAACTGGAGCGGTTGCGGTTAATGTTCACAGCACCTTGGATCGTGTGAGCTCACAAAGACCTAGATCGTGTGGGCTCACTCACGAAAATATTGAGCGTGTGCACTTACCGTTCACAGCAAACTGGAGCGGTTGCGGTTAATGTTCACAGCACATTGGATCGTGTGAGCTCACAAAGACCTAGATCGTGTGGGCTCACTCACGGAAATATTGAGTGTGTGCAGTTACCGTTTACAGCAAACTGGAGCGGTTGCGGTTAAGGTTCACAGCACATTGGATCGTGTGAGCTCACAAAGACCTACATCGTGTGGGCTCACTCACGGAAATATTGAGCGTGTGCAGTTACCGTTCACAGCAAACTGGAGCGTATGCAGTAACTGCACATTGCAAGCCCATCAATTTGCTGTGAACGGTAACTGGAGCCCTGAATTCTGTAATCACGTGACACGAAGGTTGCCAGATGACTAATTTCTAAAAAAAATCGTTGCCAGATATTTTTTCTGAATTCTGTAATCAACCATAGTGTTCGGATACTTTTTTGAGCGACAGTATGACCTGAACTCGTATGTCTTGTGTTGCAATTTTCTTCTCAAAGCTTACACTCATTAAGAATCCGTTGAGATCAGCAATTGGGAAACAAATTATTTTCTCCTTACGTGTTTGTAACAACTGAAAGTCACATTCTCAAGAGCCTTTTTGTTTTATTTGAATTCTGATGATGGTAAAAATATTAGTTCTAAAACAGCCACTTCCCACAGAGGTGTCTGACAGGAATCAGTAAATGTAATTCGCCTTAGAGTTGGGTTGGGTTGTTTTACCTCTGAGCGGCACTTTTTTGCACACCATGGGCTAAATGGCCAGGTCACAAGGACCCCGAAGGCTCAGAGAAGGTTGGTGGGGGGGGGGACCCACTGGAACAGCTGCTGGATGACAGATGGTAACTTCCCGTCAAGGCCATCCAGCGTGTTTTTTAACGTGCACAGGGTATGGCTCTCCCGCACACGGGGCCACGGCTTAACGTCCCATCCGACGGACGGCGGCCTTTCCAAGCCCATCGGTGTCCCCTACTGACCGTGGGCAAGGCGGGGAATTATTGCGGAGATAAATCTCAACGCTGACCCAGCTGGGACTCGAAACTGGGAACTACAGATTACGAGCCTGGCGCGCTACCGACTGAGCCACCCCCGCCCCTCTTGAGGGGAGGCTACCATCTGACAGCTGTCCAGTGGGTCCCCTCAACCCCACCTCTGAGCCCTCGGGGTACTTGTGAGCTCGTCATTTAGCCCATGGTGTGCAAAAAAGTGCCACTCAGAGGTAAAACAACCCGACTCAGCCACTGTGACCAGGAAATTGAAGTCCAAAAAATTCGGGACATTTTCCCAAAGATGTCGAAGAATTGTGCAAATTTTCGAACGATGCAAAAGAAAAAAATCAGGACCGTTTTCAAATGACTTTTTCTTCGGCCTCAAAAAAATTTCGCTATTTTTTCGAATGATATTTGTTCAACCTGATTTGATGATGTACCCATATTTCGAACATAACATGTGGATATTTTGTTGTGGAATAGTAGTTTTGGTTAAGCTTCACACGCTATAACAGAATTCCGTAGAATACACACACAAGAATAATTTACTTTTCGATTATTACTTAGGTAATCTGTTGAGTAGTTTCGGAACCAAATAAGTAGATTAAAGTTAATAATGTGTGAATGGTTTTTTTTCCCACGCAAAAGATTTCTTGTCTTTATTAGACAAGAATCATCATGAGAAGGCGGGGGATGGACCCAAAGACTAATTTATTTATTTTTTTGCATGATGATTTAAAATATTTGTACAGTCGCTCGAAAAAGTATCCGAACACTATGGTTGATTACAGAATTGATTTAAAATATTTGTAGTCGCTCGAAAAAGTATCCGAACACTATGGTTGATTATAGAATTCAGAAAAAAATATCTGGCAACGATTTTTTTAGAAATTACTGACCTGGCAACCTTCGTGTCACGTGATTACAGAATTCAGGAAAAATATCTGGAGCGTGTACAGCAACTGTACACGCTCCAGTTACCGTTCACAGCAAACTGGAGCGTGTGCAGTTGCTGCATACGCTCAAGTTTGCTGTGAACGGTAACTGCACACGCTCAATATTTCCGTGAGTGAGCCCACACGATCTAGGTCTTTGTGAGCTCACACGATCCAATGTGCTGTGAACATTAACCGCATCCGCTCCAGTTTGCTGTGAACGGTAACTGCACACGCTCAATATTTCCGTGAGTGAGCCCACACGATCTAGGTCTTTGTGAGCTCACACGATCCAATGTGCTGTGAACATTAATCGCATCCGCTCCAGTTTGCTGTGAACGGTAACTGCACACGCTCAATATTTCCGTGAGTGAGCCCACACGATCTAGGTCTTTGTGAGCTCACACGATCCAATGTGCTGTGAACATTTACCGCAACCGCTCCAGTTTGCTGTGAACGGTAACTGCACACGCTCAATATTTCCGTGAGTGAGCCCACACGATCTAGGTCTTTGTGAGCTCACACGATCCAATGTGCTGTGAACATTTACCGCAACCGCTCCAGTTTGCTGTGAACGGTAACTGCACACGCTCAATATTTCCGTGAGTGAGCCCAAACGATCTAGGTCTTTGTGAGCTCACACGATCCAATGTGCTGTGAACATTAACCGCAACCGCTCCAGTTTGCTGTGAACATTAACCGCAACCGCTCCAGTTTGCTGTGAACGGTAACTGCACACGCTCAATATTTCCGTGAGTGAGCCCACACGATCTAGGTCTTTGTGAGCTCATATGATCCAATGTGCTGTGAACATTAACCGCAACCGCTCCAGTTTGCTGTGAACGGTAACTGCACACGTTCAATATTTCCGTGAGTGAGCCCACACGATCTAGTATCAAAATAATATGACCACCTACGTACAAGAAAGCAATTTTCTCATTTTACTTAAGCATTTTTTTCATGACTCAATTTTCAGATGTTTTTTCTGAGTATATCTTCAGAGCGTGACAATCAGCAACTCAAATAGTGAGCACTTTTCGTTGTCACATTTCTTGTTGACTTACAGATTGAAGGAGTCATGTGTTCACAGAGAGAAGCATCATTTTTTTTTACTTCTGTGTTATTTTACGTGCTACTTCCCGTGGCCGAGTGGTTAGCACGCTTGGCTACTGATTTAAGGGACCTGGGTTCGAGTCCCGGGTAAGGCATGGCTGTTTGTGTCGTTTTTCTGCTGAGGTCCTGCCATCCTCTCAGACCTTATACTGTGGCATATAAACTGACAGGCTCCTGTCAGACCTCTGCGGCAAGCAGCTGCTTGAGGGAGTATTTATTTTATTTACATTGGATCGTGTGAGCTCACAAAAACCTGGATCGTGTGGGCCCACTCACAGAAATATTGAGCGTGTGCAGTTACCATTCACAGCAAACTGGAGCGTGTACAGTTGCTGTACACGTTCATGAGGTCCTGCCATCCTCTCAGACCTTCTACTATGGCATATAAACTGACAGGCTCCTGTCAGACCTCTGTGGCAAGCAGCTGCTTGAGTGGGTTTTTATTTATTATATAAAAATTACTTAATTAATTATTACTTCATAGAGTTCATATTTTAACATCTGAACAGAAAATATTACTAACAAATTTAACATTTCTATTCCTAAAAGCAGAAACTTCGAATTTCACATGCCGTTAATTTTTCTACAAAAATAATATTTTTTACACTTCAAGTTCTTTCATAATATACAGTTTTGACCAACAACAAAAAAGGCTTAGTGGAAGAATCAGGGTTTCAACAGGATACGACTGTATTTTCTGATTTAAAAAAATTTAAAAACTCAAAATTCCGAACATTTGTTTTCCAGATATCGTGATGGACAAAAAAAGACAAAATTTTCGGTATAATTGGCAAATGTGACACTGACAATATTTCGATGATTAGTTTTGATAATTAAATAATGGATTATTTTATGATTTTGCTTACAAACAAAAACTTTACTCGACGAAAAGTCTTTCTGAACATGAATGAGTGCAGACAGTAAATTGTAGTGAAAATTGCTTTCTTGTACAAATATTTTAAATCATCATGCAAAAAATAAATAAATTAATCTCTGGGTACAGTCGCTCAAAAAAGTATCCGAACGCTATGGTTTACTACAGAATTCAGAAAAAATATCTGACAACGATTTTTTTAGAAATCAGTGATCTGATAACCTTCGTGTCACGTGTCACGAAGGTTGCCAGATCACTAATTTTTAAAAAAACCGCTGCCATATATATTTTTTTTAATTCTGTAATCAACCATAGCGTTCGGATACTTTTTTGAGCGACTGTACATCCTCCGCCTTCTCATGAGCAAAGTTGAAGGAGTAGATCGTAGATCGTATAATCATATTCGATGTACCGGGTTATAATTTTATCCCTAACCGTCTCCATCATAAAGATATGACTATTTGGCATGAGTAAGAACAAATTATATAAGTAAACCACCCTTAGGTGGGCCCCTAAGGACAAACATAAGAAAAGCTAAAAAAATAGCAGTAAAATTGTATAAGAAACCTAAAACGGGTAGGTCTCCTCAGAGAACGCTACCGTTTTAGGCCTCTTGTACTTGTTCAAAACAGTATGGGTCGGTTGTTTTACCTCTGAGCGGCATTTTTTTGCACACCATGGGCTAAATGGCCAGGTCACATGGACCCCGAAGGCTCAGAGATGTTTGGGGGAGGGACCCACTGGAACAGCTGTTGGGAGACAGATGGTAGCCTCCCGTCAAGGCCATCCAGCGTGTTCTTTAACGTGCACAGGGTATGGCTCTCCCGCACACGGTTCCACGGCTTAACGTCCCATCCGACGGACGGCGGCCTTTCCAAGCCCATCGGTGTCCCCTACTGACCGTGCGCAGGGCGGGGAATTTTGCGGAGATAAATCTCAACGCTGACCCAGCTGGGACTCGAACCTGGGAACTACAGATTACGAGCCTGGCGCGCTACCGACTGAGCCACCCTCGCCGCACAAAAACAGTATGATCGTAAAGAATCAGAGAGTAAATAAGCTCATTGGGATTATTGCTTATAGCCGCAAAAAATGTTTTTGAGGTGCATTTTATATGTGTATATATATATGGTTGATGGCCAGGTTTTATGAAGTTGTCTTTTAGTGACAAACCAGGGGGCATCGACCGCAGTTCTCAAAATCTTGTTCTGCAAGACCTGAATCTTACGAATATTGGTGGGTCAAAGTTTAAGAAGAAAATTGGATAAACATAATTAGAAATACTTGCGAAAATTTTTAAAGCGGAATTTTTTCTTTGAACTGTATGCTGAAAGTGAATACAATTCCTTCAATGAGATACAACCAAAATAAACTTTTGAAACGAAAATATTAAGATGCAGTTTTTACTTAAGTACTTGGTAGTAATTTTATTAGGTACAGACCCATGTTATATTAATAGGGTTCAGATTCAGAACTCAGTAACTTCTTAAATAAGCTTTTCATATAAAGATGTAAATGAATATAAATTAATGATCTTACTCAAACTTTCTAAATTTCGATTTTCAAGAAAATTCATTTACTATGGAAGCTAAATAGCATCAATGCTAGTTGGAACAATTGATCCGAAAATCGAAACTAACCGGTTAAACGAAAGCGATAACAGTTACCCAGGGTACAAGAGAATAATGAAGCCCTCATGCCAAGTCAATTGGAAAAATCCCCCCCCCCCCACAACAGAAAGTATTTTTTGTATAAGTGCATTAACCCAAATAAAATCATAAAAAGTGGAATCGAAATTTTACTGTATTTTTTCGCGTGCCACCTCTGGATCCACATAATTTTTTTTAACAAAATAACGATGCTTGAATGGGGCTGTTTATCTTCTAAGAGGCAGTTTTATTTTTTGCACACAATTGACTAAACAGCCAGTTCACAAGGATCCCAGGGATCTAGAGAAGATTGGCGAAGGAATCTACTAGACAGCTCGGGAGATAGCTGGAAATCTTCCGTGAAGGCCATCCAGCACATTCGTTAACACTTGTAGAGTGCGACCAAGCAGTCACGATTTCATCCTCTACTACAGGACATTGGTGAGAATTAGACAAGATCTTCAGACCCGTCATATATGTACAGTCGGTCAAAAAAGTATCGAACACTATGGTTGATTACAGAATTCAGAAAAAATATCTGGCAACGATTTTTTTAGAAATTAGTGATCTGGCAACCTTCGTGTCACGTGATTACAGAATTCAGGAAAAATATCTGGAGCGTGTACAGCACAGCAAACTGGAGCGTGTGCGGGAGAGCCATACCCTGTGCACGTTAAAGAACACGCTGGCTGGCCTTGACGGGAAACTATCATCTGTCTCCCAACAGCTGAACCTTCTCTGAGCCTTCGGGGTCCATGTGACCTGGCCATTTAGCCCCTGGTGTGCAAAAAAGTGCCGCTCAGAGGTAAAACAACACAACAACTCTAAATTGCACGTTCTACTGGTAGATCGCTCGTGTCAGTGTCCTCCTGCTCACCCTTTCTTCGAGACGAGTCCAGAGCCAGCATATCCGTCTTCTTTTTCTCTCTGCTGAACACCAGTGGGAGAAATGTCTTCTCCCATGCTGCAAGGGAGAAAAATTTGGAACTTGGGCAACACCATTCGGCTAAAGGCCAAGAATCTTTGTGGAGTGACTCTCGTGCCATTCACGAGGCCTCTCAATGAACATTCCTTTGGGCCGTACTCTGCAGGAGGTAGAGAACCACAGGAAGTTGTCGTTGGAGGTTCCTGGAAGACAGTGTCCTATTCGGTGATGTTGGGTGACATGGTGGCTGAGCCAGAAACGTGCTGAAGGTTTAGCATATTTTGCGCGCATGTGGGGGCAGAGTTCATGAATGGAAACAGACTTGATGAATGTTTTTTTTTTCTGTTCTTCATGGAAAACAAAAACAGCTAACCTTTTACAGAACATCTACTGAATATTTATCGTTATCTAGAATCGTAACAGAATTGTTGATTGATCATCAAGTTTTCTTTGGAAAATAAATCGTTTTTAAAACAATGTTAATTGTTCCTATTAATGATTTAAATCGTTGGTGTTTGATCTTATCTTCATCATGTGTGGCTTTTTTCCAGGAAAAAATCCCCTGGAGGTTGGTTCAGTAGGCAGCTCAACAGACTCGCATCCTGATCTTCCAAGTTTATAGGGCGGTGGTGGCTCAGTCGGTAGCGCGCCAAGCTCGTAATCTGTAGTTCCCAGGTTCGAGTCCCAGCTGGGTCAGCGTTGAGATTTATCTCCGCAAAATTCCCCGCCCTGCCCACGGTCAGTAGGGGACACCGATGGGCTTCGAAAGGCCGCCGTCCGTCGAATGGGACGTTAAGCCGTGGCCCCTTGTGTGGGAGAGCCATACCCTGTGCACGTTAAAGAACACGCTGGATGGCCTTGACGGGAGGCTACCATCTGTCTCCCAACAGCTGTTCCAGTGGGTCCCAACCTTCTCTGAGCCTTCGGGGTCCATGCGACCTGGCCATTTAGCTCATGGTGTGCAAAAAGTGCCGCTCAGAGGTAAAACAACCCAACCCAAATCTTCCCAGTTTGAGTCCCCACTGTGCTTGCATTCAGATCCTACTTTAGCCATTCGACTGAACACCAATGGGGAAAGCGTTGTTCGTCGGATGTGAGGTTTAGCCGTGGTCGGCATGAAGAACATGCCATACCTCGTGCATGTTAAAGAATGCATTTAATGGGCTGCTTCCACCTGTCTCCTATCACTATCCTATCACTATCCATTGAATCATCTACCCTTATCCGTTTCTGAGTCATAAGTGTTTTTGCAATCTGACCATTAACCCATTGTGTGCAACAAAGTGGCGCTCAGAATTAAAACAAAACCCCGAAAAATATTTGCCTATTCTGCAAGTCAGTTATCGTAATTTAAGTTTCTAGTTGCATTAGCGATTCTTATGCCACTTCTTTAGCAGCACGGCTTTAGGATAAACGTCAGAACATGATCCATCCGTCGTGTCACGTGACACGAAGGTTGCCAGATCACTAATTTCTAAAAAAATCATTGCCAGATATTTTTTATGAATTTTGTAATTAACCATAGTGTTCGGATACTTTTTTGAGCGACAGTCATCATCATCATCCTCAAGCAGCCATGGGCTACGGAGGTCCAACCAGACCGTGCAGTTTAATTCTCCAAGCATATCTGTCCTGAGCTACATCTGCTGCATCCGGCCACTGCACACCAATTCTAACAAGGTCTTGTTTGACATTGTCTGCCCACCGCATCCTAGGTCTCCCCCTCCTTCTGAGGCCTCTAGGCACACTGTTCTTAACCCTATTCGCCAATCTATAATTATCCATACGGGCAACATGGCCAAACCAGCGGAGTCTCTCTCTGCACAATATGCTGCTTAAAGGAGGTTGCAGACTCCTTTGCCTAACCTCATCATAAGTTACAAAGTTAAACCACCTAATACCCAAGATACTGTGTAAACATCTAGAATCAAAAGCATCTAGTTTCCTGTTATCTTGTTTACATAGCGTCCAAGTTTCACTACCATAACTAACCCTAGAAAGAACCAAACTATTATACAGTCTAATTTTAGTCTTTAGGTGTATACGCCTATTTCTCCACAATCTCCATAGATTCTTAAAAGTCCCGGCAGCAATACCTATTCGTCTGTTAATCTCATGCCGCACATCACCATTATCTGTTACATAGCTCCCAAGATAATTAAACTGTGACACCTGCTCAAGACTGCAACCATTCATATTAACTGAATCACAACCTGCCTGACCAATTTTCATCACTTTAGTTTTCTCTCTGTTTATAACCAAACCTACTGTACTACCAGTCTCATCAACATTTCGAATGAAAGAGTTCATCCCATCAACATCATTTGTCAAAAGGGCTAAATCATCAGCATAATCTAAATCAGAAATTTTCGTATCTCCAGTCCATTTAAGGCCAAAATCTTTCCCTTGAAGTGAATTTCGCATAACATAATCAATAACCAAGCTAAAGAGAAAAGGAGACAAAATGCACCCTTGTCGAACACCAGACGTAATGCTAAACCAATTGCTACAAGACTTACCAACTCTCACACATGACTCAGTGTTATTATAGAGAGCTTTCATTACGTTAACTAACTTGTCTGGTATACCATATGATCGCACAATCAACCACAAATTATGACGATCAACAGAGTCGAAAGCCTTTTTGAAATCAACAAAGCTAGCAACAAAAGGTTTCTGAAACTCTAAACATTTCTCAAGAATCTGCCTAAGTGAAAATATCTGATCCACACATCCCCTACCACTTCTGAATCCACATTGCTCATCACGCAATTGACTGTCAACCAGATTCTTAATTCTATTAAGCACAATCCTGGAAAGAACTTTACCTGGAACACTGAGTAGGCTGATACCCCTATAGTTATCGAAAGAACTGCGATCACCTTTTTTGAAAATAGGGATAATAATAGCTCTGGTAAAATCCTTAGAAACAGTGCTTTTGTCTTAAAAGACATTCAAAATTTCACTCATCCAAGAGTAACCGAAACATTCCCAGCTCTAAGCATTTCCATAGTAATTTCATCTACCCCTGGGGATTTATGAAGTTTAAGTTTATAGATAGCCAAAATAACTTCAGATTGTGTTATAGGGTCAACATTAAAGCTGCCAATGCATCTATCATCATTACAAACAATGGGAGTAGAACTAACCACATTGTTTAGAACATCACTGAAATGCTCAGCCCACCTAGCCATGACAGAATCCTCACCTTCTATAACCTTACCTTGTTTATCCTTCAATCCTTGTATACCTGTCCGTTTTCTACCACACAAAACATTAACTATCTGGTACAGCTCTCTGCTGTTGTGCTGTCTAACTGCTTCCTCGGCTTTGTCAGCCAAACCATCAAACCAAAGATTCTTATCAGCAGCTAACTGATCCTTTACACGTTTATTAAGCTCTCTGTAATCCTTTCTATTAGGACTAGTAGAGTACTGATTAAGGACATTCCTGCAGTTCCTTCTTTCTGAAATAAGCTCAAGTGCCTTATCACTTAAATAATTCTGTCTCCTCTGCTCCTTTTTTCCTAAAAGAGTACTGTTAGTTTCCAAAAAAGCCTGTTTAAAATGGCCCTATTCTTCCTCAACTTCAGTATTAAGCAAACCATGACTGTCATAATGACTAAGTAACCTATCATGGTAAGCTTTAGCTATAACTGGGTCTTTCAGAGCTTCGGTATTAAAGGTAAAATTTTTAACCCTAGCACAACACTTTTTAAGTTTAAGTTGCAAGACACTTTTAACAAGGTAATGGTCAGATCCAATTTCAGCTCCCCTATATGCCCTAGTGTTTCTAACAGAACTAGCCCATTTGCTGTCAATTAATATATAATCAATCATATTCCTATGCAGCCCATCATGTGAAACCCATGTGTATTTATGTATGTCGCGGTGTTTGTAATATGTGTTAGTTATTCTGAAACCATTGAGTTTACTTACCTGTAGGAGACGTTGCCCATTGCCATTGCAGCTACCAATACCAAAAGGGCCTATTACTCCTCCCCAAAGGTCAGAGTCAGTACCAGCTTTGGCATTGAAGTCACCTAGAACAAGGGTAATATCTCCTTTCTTGACACAATTCAAAATATCCTGAAGTTGTTCATAAAACCTATCCTTCTGATCCTCATCGGCATCCTCAGTGGGGGCATAACAGCAGATAACATTCAAGTCTTTAATGCTTGTCTGAAATTTTGCTGTAAGAAACCTTTCATTAATGCACTCATATCCTAGAAGAGCATCGCTAGCATGTCTGCTGAGCAGCAGACCCACGCCTTGGTGATGCTTTCCATCCTCCCTCCCTGTAAAGAGAAATTTAAAGTTATTTTTAAGTATCTCACCTTTACCTGTCCATCTGGTCTCTTGCAAGCCTAGAATATCTAGGTTATAGCTCTGGAATTCCTGTGTGAGGACATCAAGAGAATAATCTCTATGTAATGTCCTCACATTCCACGTTCCTGCAGAGAGAAAATGATTAGTAGGATTTTTAAAGAAATTAGGTTTATTGAGATTGGTAGGGCCAACAATATCAAACAGCCCCCTGATCGCAGGCATGGGGCAAAGACCTGTTCCTCCTCTGCTAAAGGCTGAAGTCACCGATGCAGGTAGGAACTTCAGGCACCACCTTTTCAAGTGGACTTTTTCAAGAGCCATATGGCCTGCCTGAGACACATTACTCCAGTTTAGGCTTGACGATGCCCAACTAGCTAAGTAAGGTTCAGGTACCTGCGATGGCCTCTGATTAGGATTATCCACCAGTTGATATAAGGTATTCCATGCCTCTGTTCACTTAGAGCTGGCAACCCAGAAGCAAACAGAAAACACAGTGGCAGATTCTCCCTCAACAGAGGCCCACCAGTGCAGCAAGTCCAGGATCCATAATCAAGCTCAAATCCATAAACAAGTCCAGTCTAGTAGGTATAGATGGTCAGCACCAGGACCCTGTGTGGTTGACCATTCCTCAGCAGGGTAGAAAAAAAAGGAAAGTAGCCATAGTTGTCCAGATCAGTAGTCCACACTAATCTGGCAGCCCTCCCCTTCCGTTCACTTCCACAAGAGAGTATCTCTTTTGAAAGGTTCTAACGGTCTGCACCACGAGAAGGCGGGATCGGACATTAGGTGCTAGACCTGGCCGGTTCTGTGCATCATCACTAGGGATTGGTACACAGCTCTCCTTCCAGTTTACGTCTAGCTACCATAGCGTGAGATTTCAGTTTTTTTTACTGCAGTGGGAAGCTGCCTCAGTCTGTGTTCTGAGCGGTTTTGGCGGGATTTATTGCGACTGCAGTGGTGAAATAATTAACCGTTACTAAGAGAAAGTTTTCAGTTTTATTATTTCGAATTCATAATGGGGTAACTATTCACATTGTTAAACTCTCTGAGAGAGCGTAAATTGTTGTGCCTCTGTTATAGGGGATTCAAAAATATTTTAATGTTATGCCGCCAAAAATCAAAAGAATTGTAACGAAATATTCCCTGCTATTGGCGTTCACGATTCTACTAAATTATTGGATATTTTCTAAAAGGTGTGATAAGCAAAAATTTCTTTGTAAATAATTTGTCCTATTGATACTACTGGCTTATATTAACTGACAATAATTGGAGATAAAATACAAGTAATTGTTCCCAAAAAACCAAATTTTTCCTTTTTTCCTACGATACTTGGGACGTGGGTGGCTCAGTCGGTAGCGCGCCAGGCTCGTAATCTGTAGTTCCCAGGTTCGAGTCCCAGCTGGGTCAGCATTGAGATTTATCTCCGCAAAATTCCCCGCCCTGCCCACGGTCAGTAGGGGACAACGATGGGCTTGGAAAGGCCGCCGTCCGTCGGATGGGACGTTAAGCCGTGGCCCCGTGTGCGGGAGAGCCATACCCTGTGCACGTTAAAGAACACGCTGGATGGCCTTGACGGGAGGCTACCATCTGTCTCCCAACAGCTGTTCCAGTGGGTTCCCTCCCCCAACCTTCTCTGAGCCTTCGGGGTCCCCGTGACCTGGCCATTTAGCCCATGGTGTACAAAAAAGTGCCGCTCAGAGGTAAAACAACCCAACGTTAAAGAACACGCTGGATGGCCTTGACGGGAGGCTACCATCTGTCTCCCAACAGCTGTTCCAGTGGGTTCCCTCCCCCAACCTTCTCTGAGCCTTCGGGGTCCCCGTGACCTGGCCATTTAGCCCATGGTGTACAAAAAAGTGCCGCTCAGAGGTAAAACAACCCAACCTACGTTACTTGCAACGTTATAATGTAAACAGATTAATTATTCCGGTTGTGTAAGTAACAGTCGTATTATTTCAATATCATTAGAGTAATCCTCTTCCAGAAAGCTGAGTGAATGGCCTCAGATATCCTGTTTCGGTGACGAGTTTTTGTGAATGAATCGCATCGTAATTGACGTACTCATTACAGAATGTCAGCGAAGGTTGCAACTTCCGATGTTGACGATGCTTTTTGAGTTCCCTTGTTTATATTTTGTGTCTTCAACAGGAAAGGGATGATCTGCTCTTTCTTCCTTCCTGCCTAAGAAATTAGTTAGCGAAATTTCGACATTTACGTTATCGCGCGATGCAGTGAATCATTTCCCGAAACAAATCTCCTTTTTTGGCGTAGGTTGAGTTGTTTTACCTCTAAGCGGCACTTTTTTGAACACAATGTGCTAAATAGCCAGGTCACAGGGTTGGGTTGTTTTACCTTTGAGCGGCACTTTTTTGCACACCGTGGGCTAAATGGCCAGGTCACATGGACCCCGTAGGCTCAGAGAAGGTTGGGGGAGGGGACCCACTGGAACAACTGTTGGGAGACAGATGGTAGCCTCCCGTCAAGGCCATACTGCGTGTTCTTTAACGTGCACAGGGTATGTCTCTCCCGCACACGGGGTCACGGCTTAACGTCCCATCCGACGGACGGCGGCCTTTCCAAGCCCATCGGTGTCCCCTACTGACCGTGGGCAGGGCGGGGAATTTTGGGAGATAAATCTCAACGCTGACCCAGCTGGGACTCGAACCTGGGAACTACAGATTACGAGCTTGGTGCGCTACCGACTGAGCCACCCCCGCCCCAGGTCACAGGGACCCCGAGGGCTGAGAGAAGGTTGGTGAAGGGGACCCCCTGGACAGTTGTTAATAGACAGATGGTTGCCTCCCGTCAAGGCCATCCAGCGCGTTCCTTATTTGCACAGGGTATAGCTCTCCCACACACGGAGCCACGCCTTAACGTCCTGTCCAATATATTCACCAGCGAAGTATTTGGTGCAGGGGCTTAGGCAGGTACGGCCCCGCCCCCCTCCCTAAGAATCTGTTAATGCAAATGCATATAATTTTTTAACGTAGATAAATGCAACTGTTTAAAAGTAACACGAAATATCCCAGAAGAGTAACAGGGACTGTGTTGCAAAAATGTTGCTAAATTAGAGTTTTTTTCAGATACAAAAAAAAAAATCAGTGTGTTTTTTTTGTCCCTAGGGAAATCTAAAGGGGTTTTATTAATGTAGCGTTTTGTGCAGTAAAGTAAAATAAAACTGATTGTGACGAACAACTTCACCAATTTTGATTCTGAAATTGTATCTAATTGACTTTCAATTCGATTAGATCATAATTGAATCAATATCAAATAACTGGATACCATTTCATGTCGGTGTATTTAGGAATCGGACGTACCGCTGAAAATGCTTGAGATTAAAAAGGTCTCCTCAGATAAATATAGTATAATATATAAATAGTAAATATCAGCATAAAAAATAATAGACGAATAACACTCCCCCCCCCCTCCTACACTCGTTCCGGGAGCAATCTGATGGTTATCGATTCTGTCAGTGAAATATTTTTTTGGGGATCATGAAGTAATTAGCAAACATTTTGGAAAAAAGTTTAATAAGAATTGACCAAGTGGCTCTTGTAGTAGTAGTAGTCTTCTCTACCTACTACAATAATACAGGATGTTACATCGGTACATCTCTAACAGAATAGGGTTGGGTTGTTTTACCTCTGAGCGGCACTTTTTTTGCACACCATGGGCTAAATGGCCAGGTCACATGGAACCCGAAGGCTCAGAGAAGGTTAGGGGAGGGGACCCACTGGAACAGCTGTTGGGAGACAGATGGTAGCCTCCCGTCAAGACCATCCAGTGTGTTCTTTAACGTGCACAGGGTATGGCTCTCCCACACACGGGGCCACGGCTTAACGTCCCATCCGAAGGACGGCGGCCTTTCCAAGCCCATCGGTGTCCCCTACTGACCGTGGGCAGGGCGGGGAATTTTGCGGAGATAAATCTCAACGCTGACCCAGCTGGGACTCGAACCTGGGAACTACAGATTACGAGCCTGACGCGCTACCGACTGAGCCACCCCCGCCCCTAACAGAATAGGAGTGTAAGGCTTAGGCCATCTAGTTTTTTTTTTCTTTAATATTTTTGTTGATTCTAAGCAGCTGGGACGTATCCAAGATCGGCCCCCAGGTCTCCTCAGAAATCTTTAGTGCAAATACATTAATTTTTTATGCAGATAAGTGAAAATTCATAATAGACGGATAGGTGGCCTGAAATATCAGAGAATAGTAACAGAGCTTGTTACAAAAGTGTTGCCAGAGAAGAGGTTTTACCCATTAATCTGGGGTTTTTTTTTTCACCTGGTGGAATTTAAGGTGACATTTCATTTAGAGGACTTTTAGTGCAGTTCTAGCAGCAAAGGAAGATAAAACAGAGTGTGGTGCCAAAATCAGGTAACAGCTAAGGACCACCTGTGATTCCAAAACGCTACGTCATTTCAACCGTCTTTGGTTAAATCAGTTCAAAATTAAACCATTTTGTGTCTGTGGTTCTCGGAAAGGGAAGGTACAGTCGCTCAAAAAAGTATCCGAACACTATGGTTGATTGCAAAATTCAGAAAAAATATCTGGCATTGATTTTTTTTAGAAATTAGTCATCTGGCAACCTTCGTGTCACGTGATTACAGCATTCAGGAAAAATATCTGGAGCGTGTGCAGCAACTGTACACGCTCCAGTTTGCTGTGAACAGTAACTGCACACGCTCAATATTTCCGTGAGTGAGCCCACACGATCTAGGTCTTTGTGAGCTCACACGATCGAATGTGCTGTGAACATTAACCGCAACCTCTCCAGTTTGCTGTGAACGGTAACTGCACACGCTCAATATTTCCGTGAGTGAGCCCACACGATCTAGGTCTTTGTGAGCTCACACGATCCAATGTGCTGTGAACATTAACCGCAACCGCTCCAGTTTGCTGTGAACGGTAACTGCACACGCTCAATATTTCCGTGAGTGAGCCCACACGATCTAGATCTTTGTGAGCTCACACGATCCAATGTGCTGTGAACATTAACCGCAACCGCTCCAGTTTGCTGTGAACGGTAACTGCACACGCTCAATATTTCCGTGAGTGAGCCCACACGATCTAGGTCTTTGTGAGCTCACACGATCCAATGTGCTGTGAACATTAACCGCAACCGCTCCAGTTTGCTGTGAACGGTAACTGCACACGCTCAATATTTCCGTGAGTGAGCCCACACGATCTAGGTCTTTGTGAGCTCACACGATCCAATGTGCTGTGAACATTAACCGCAACTGCTCCAATTTGCTGTGAACGGTAACTGCACACGCTCCATATTCATTGTATTATATATTCATACGCATTATATATATTAAAAAATATCCGAACACTATGGTTGATTACAGAATTCAGAAAAAATATCTGGCATTGATTTTTCTAGAAATTAGTCATCTGGCAACCTTCGTGTCACGTGACACGAAGGTTGCCAGATGACTAATTTCTAAAAAAATCAATGCCAGATATTTTTTCTGAATTTTGCAATCAACCGTAGTGTTCGGATACTTTTTTTGAGCGACTGTATATATGACAGAGTAGCAACGAAACTGTGAAGTTGACCACTCCTCAAAAGGAATGAAAAAAAGTGGTCACAGAGAAGTCCAAATCTGGAAACTTAATGATATTGAAGTAATTGCAGATCCAAGATCAATAGAGTATTTCACATTTTCTAGCACATCGCAAGGAATAATCGGAGATAATAAAATCGATGGAAATATTTCTGTGTGCAATTGTTTCTCTGTCATCAGTATTCACAAAGATATCAAATTGTAAGTAATGAGAATTGAGAATATTTTTAATGCAAACTTATATTAGATATTTGAATATTGCTGAATAAATTAAATACTATAATATAATAATAGCGTTCTGTTGGGATTGCTTTGATCTTTTCTATTTCAGTTTTTTCTTGTTTTCTAAACGTAAACTTTTGTACGATCTATGTGCACTAGATGGCGCCACATACTTAAGGCAAAGTTGATGTAATGATAAAGATTGGGTCGAAGTAGAGGAACTTTCTACGAACAATATAGTGAACATTATGGTAACTGGGGCCAAATCGAGCAGATTTCAGGGTGTCGAAGTTACTTGGCCACAATTTCGCAACTGGTATGCGTCCATTACTATACGATTGAAGAGTTCTTTGTAACTTTTCAAATGGAAATACCGTTAAAAACAAAGGACAATAAGTACTTCTGTAGCCCTATATTGTGTTCGGAACGTTGAAACTTTGAAAATAAGGTTTTCATTGAAACACGTCCCTGAAGATAAATTATGAAGATTTGAATCAGATCTCGATTTTAACCACTATTTATTCAGTATTTGAGTTTCAATATAGAGTAATGAAAGTTTGGATGACAAATGATAGCGTCACGATATAATGATTTTGACAAAATTCAATAACTATGGAACTTTTAAAAATATATATCCGGTTGTTTACTAAATATGTGCATCATCCATACAGGCACCTTTTTATTTTTATTATCAATTCTAAAAAGGGCTCAAAGAACGTGCGTTTCCTAAAGTGTATTTATCTCGGCAAAACTACTGGCCCTGCCATTGGTCATTAGGGGATAGCGATGGGCTTGGAAAGGACGCCATCTGGTGGATGGGACGTTAAGCCGTGGGACCGTGTGCAGGAAAACCATACCCTGTGCACGATAAAGAACACCCTGGTGGCCTAGACGGGAGGCTACCATTTATGTCCCAAAATAACTGTCCATTGGGCCCCATTCCCTGAGCCTTCGGGGTCTTTGTGACCTGGCCAATTAGTCTACTGTGTGCAAAGAAGTGTCACTCAGAAGTAATAGAATCTGAGCTTTCTAAAGTGTAGCAGTGTCAAGAATATAAACCTTATTTTAGTAAATGTGCAGGGGCGTAAGGAACAGGACTTGCTCAAGGCATGCTTCCGCCCCAGTCCGAAGTTCCCTTTTCAGACAGTTCATATTGCCAGCTCTGGTAACGAGGATTTTAAGGGCACAGGCGTAGCTAAGGAAGAGAACCCCCCCCCCCCCCCCCCCACACACACACACAATGCCAAGCACGTATAACTCATCAATTATTGCTATTCGTTGCTTTTACAAAATACTGTTTTATTTCAACACGCATTATTTATTCCATTAATGAATCGTCTACTACATACAATGTATGACATAACTTCAATATATTTAGTATTATATGAAGTATACTTAGTTATATTTAGTATTAATGAAGGTAAACGACATTAACCATGTTATAACAAAAAGCGAAAAACATGCGAAAATAATCAGGTAGCCATGATGGGCTACGGAAGCCTAACTAGACCTGGGTAATTTGCTTGTCCAAATACGTCTATTCTGAGCTACATCTGCTGCATTTGGTCACTGTATACCAATTCTAACAAGGTCCTGTTTGACAATTGTCTTCCCACCGCATCCAAGGTCTCCCCTTCTTCCTGATGCCTTTAGGGGGAGGGGACGAGGGCGGGGGTGACTCAGTCGGTAGCGCGCCAGGCTCGTAATCTGTAGTTCCTAGGTTCGAGTCCCAGCTGGGTCTGCGTTGAGATTTATCTCCGCAAAACTTCCCGCCCTGTTCACGGTCAGTAGGGACACCTATGGGCTTGATAAAGGATGTCGGATGGGACGTTAAACCGTGGCTCCGTGTGCGGGAGAGCCATACCCTGTGCACGTTAAAGAACACGCTGGAGGGCCTTGACGGGAGGCTGCCGTCTGTCTCCCAACAGCTGTTCCAGTGGGTCTCCTCCCCTAACCTTCTCTGAGCCTTCGGGGTCCATGTGACCTGGCCATTTAGCCCATGGTGTGCAAAAAAGTGCCGCTCAGAGGTAAAACAACCCAACCCAATCTGAGGCCTTTAAGCCTACTCAGTTGTGAAAGTGGGCCGGTGCACACTGGTAAAACACTTTTCGAAATTGGTGCAGTTACGAGTAACGATTTCTTTTCCACTTTAATGCTCTTTTAATTCAGCATTTAATTGAAAAGCGGATAGTTCTTTGTTTAAAAATTCTACGATTTTTAATTACGCTACTACAGTTAATGCCAGGCCCGGATTCTAAGGAAAGTAAAGATGGAGGGGGGGGGGGGGGAAGCGTCGCAATCGAGCCGAAAAAAGGTCTGGACTTAATTCCAATGTAAAATTTGCCCTTCGTTTCGGAGTTTTTGGAAAAATTCTTGAAAAATTGAGTGAAATATGCATAAGTTTAGTAATTTTTGGACTCCATTGCCTCTATTATCATTCCCAAAGGAGGGGACATGGCCCCTTGCCTCCTCCCCCATAGATCCTGCCCTGTTTTAATCTTTTATATATCAAGTTGTTTGAAAAACAGGTTCCATTTCTGCCAACGGAGTGTGCCAAGGGAAAGTAAGAAGCAGTAATACTTTCTTTCAACGATAAGGATTTAGGTTGTTTTACCTCTGAATGGCACTTTTTTGCACACCATGGGCTAAATGGCCAGGTCACATGAACCCGGAAGGCTCAGAGAAGGTTGGGGGAGGGGACCCACTGGAACAGCTGTTGGGAGACAGATGGTAGCCTCCCGTCAAGGCCATCCAGCGTGTTCTTTAACGCGCACAGTGTATGTCTCTGCCCCCCATCGGTGTCCCCTACTGACCGTGAACAGGGCGGGGAGTTTTGCGGAGATAAAACTCAACGCTGACTCAGCTGCAACTCGAACCTGGGAACTACAGATTACGAGTCTGGCGTGCTCCCGAATGAGCCACCCCTCGCCCTAATGATAAGGAAGGCTACTGGGTATTTTGCTGCCTATACCTGACGGTGTTTGTAAACCACGATAGGCTTCAAAGAATGCCGGTTAGCGAGGTAACACTGTATTGGGACGCCGTCTACAAAGAGGCACCATCAGACGTCAAATCTACTGTCGGCTTTCTCTTGAGCAACAGCGAATTGTATGCGTTAATCTCAGTTGTGCTTATCATATATTTGTTAACTTCATTCGCAAAAGACGTGCCATGTTTTTTTTTAAGGTAAAAGCGGTTGCTTTAATAAATGTCTCCGAAACGTAGAACCAAAACGAAAATAAAAGTGTGGATGAAATTCGGGATTTAAAAGAGGGACAAATTTTTTTATATTGGTTTGTAACAATTGTCGCTAACCTCTGTGGTACAGTCGCTCAAAAAACTATCCGAACAATATGGTTGGTTACAGAATTCAGGAAAAATATCTGGAGCGTGTACAGCAACTGTACACGCTCCAGTTTGCTGTGAACGGTAACTGCACACGCTCAATATTTCCGTGAGTGAGCCCACACGATCTAGTATCAAAATAATATGACCACCTACAGTCGCTCAAAAAAGTATCCGAACACTATGGTTGATTACAGAATTCAGAAAAAATATCTCGCAACGATTTTTTTTAGAAATTAGTGATCTGGCAACCTTCGTGTCACGTGATTACAGAATTCAGGAAAAATATCTGGAGCGTGTACAGTAACTGTACACTCTCCAGTTATCGTTCAGAGCAAACTGGAGCGTGTGAAGTTACTGCACACGCTCCAGTTTGCTGTGAACGGTAATTGCACACGCTCAATATTTCAGTGAGTGAGCCCACACGATCTAGGTCATTGTGAGCTCACACGATCCAATGTGCTGTGAACATTAACCGCAACCACCCCAGTTTGCTGTGAACGGTAACTGCACACGCTCAATATTTCCGTGAGTGAGCCCACACGATCTAGGTCTTTGTGAGCTCACACGATCCAATGTGCTGTGAACATTAACCGCAACCGCTCCAGTTTGCTGTGAACGGTAACTGCACACGCTCAATATTTCCGTGAGTGAGCCCACACATCTAGTTCTTTGTGAGCTCACACGATCCAATGTGCTGTGAACATTAACCGCAACCGCTCCAGTTTGCTGTGAACGGTAACTGCACACGCTCAATATTTCCGTGAGTGAGCCCACACGATCTAGGTCTTTGTGAGCTCACACGATCCAATGTGTTGTGAACATTAACCGCAACCGCTCCAGTTTGCTGTGAACGGTAACTGCACACGCTCCATATTCATTGCATTATATATTCATACGCATTATATATATTAAAAAATATCCGAACACTATGGTTGACATCTGGCAACCTTTGTGTCACGTGACACGAAGGTTGCCAGATCACTAATTTCTAAAAAAGTCGTTGCCAGATATTTTTTCTGAATTCTGTAATCAACTATAATGTTCGGATACTTTTTCGAGCGACTGTACATGAAAAAAGAAACGCAAATGATACCTTGTGTACAATATAACCCAAAATGTACGTAGAGGAAAAACATAAGTTAAATAAAAAGCATTTTGTTTCATCATTTAATTTTTTTTTTACTTAAACTTTTTATTACTCGCTTTTTAAATTTACTTGACATTATATTGTCCAAGTAACTTTAAAAATTATATATAATATATATAACGATGATTATTCACAGTTTGGACAGATGGCAATTGAATGATTAGGGCATATAAATATGTTGCAAAAAAATCCAATATGTTTTATATTTATTCTCAAAGCAGCCCACCTGCCCTAGGTCAGAAAGTGGACATCGATGAACTTCGAAAGACAGTTGTCCGTTGGTGGGGATCTCAAGCCTTCTCTCTTGTTCAGGGTTGGGTTGGGTTGTTTTACCTCTGAGCGGCACTTTTTTGCACACCATGGGCTAAATGGCCAGGTCACAAGGACCCCGAAGGCTCAGAGAAGGTTGGGGGAGGGTACCCGCTGGAACAGCTGTTGGGAGACAGATGGTAGCCTCCAGTCAAGGCCATCCAGCGTGTTCTTTAACGTGCACAGGGTATGGCTCTCTCCCGTACGCGGGGCCACGGCTTAACGTCCCATCCGACGGACGGACCGATGGCCTTTCCAAGTTCATCGGTGTCCCCTATTGACCGTGGGCAGGACGGGGAATTTTGTGGAGATAAATCTCAACGCTGACCCAGCTGGGACTCGAACCTGGGAACTACAGATTACGAGCCTGACGTATGCGAAAGGTAAACATCACAACTGTTACAAGAATGTGGACATAAATAACAGACTTCCTTTTCCGATCGAAAGCCGCGGAAGATGCTTTTTCAACAAAACTATAAATTTCAATTAAATGTTTAGTTTTTCTGAAAGTTTGATGGATCCTTTGCGCACCATTTTTTGCATTGCTAGAAGAGAGATAAGATAGTCCCAATGGCAAAGTGGCCTGTGTGTTTGGACGGATCAAAGGGACTCTGTTTTCGGCCCCAGACAATGCGTGGATGTTTTCTGCGGGCTGTGGAACAATCTGAAGAGTTGCACTCTTTCGCAGGTGCCTTAGTTTCATTATCTTGGGAACAATGTAATAGCTACTGGTGATGTGCGGTATGAGATAAACAGATGAATAGGGATTGCTGTCGGAGCCTTTAAGGATCTAGGAGAATGAGGAGAATCTAGGAGAGTAAAGAAATAGGAATATATACACATAAAGACTAAAATTAGACTTAAAATAGTTTGGTTCTCTCTAGGGTTAGTTACGGTAGTGAAAAGTGGACTCTTTGTAAACAAGATAACAGAAAACTTGATACTTTTGATTCTAGATGCTTAAGCAGTATGTTGGGCATTAGATGGTCAACTTTGTAAGTAATGATGAGGTTAGGCAAAGGAGTCAGTAATCTCCTTGAAGTAGCATATTGTGCAGAGAGACTGTTGGTTTGGCTATGTTGCTCGTATGGATAATTATAGATTAGCGAATAAGGTTATGAAGAGTGTGCCTAAAAGCTTCAGATAGAGGGGGAGACCTAGGATGCGGTGGGCAGACAATGTCAAAAGGACTTTATTAGAATTCATGTGCAGTGGCCCGATGCAGTAGATGAGGCTCAGGATAGATCTTCTTGGGGAACTAAACTGCACGATCTGGTTAGACATCCGTAGCCTATGACTGCTTGAGGGTGATGATGATAATGTAGATCTTCTGTTGAGTCAGGCCTTCCTCACAAACATTCTCTATGACATATTATATTGCCAGTCTCCTGTCAGACCTCTGTGGCAACCAACTGCTTCAGATCTTATTTATTAGTTTTATAGGAGGGGGATAAAGTACTTACAGTTATACAGCTCAAGACACTGACAACCAAAAATAACAAATCGCTTTCGTTTGATCGGCGTATTTTCAACTCTACCACTAGTCTGTTTATAGAATGTTTTTATATTAAATATATATAATTTAAAGCTTTGAAATTTTTCTTAGATGGTACCATGGATTCAATATGACTCCAGCGATGTTTGAATTTAGGGGAAAATAAAAAAAAAATTGATATTATTTTTATATTAGTTTATTTTAAATTTCAATTTTAGTTAAGGTATACTTATGTAGAAAAAAATAATAATTTTTTTATTACTAATTTTTTATATATATATATGAGGATTGATCCCATGGTACAACTTAAGAGTTAACGGCACCTTGTACAATTATCATCATCATCCTTAAGCAGAGATTGGCTACGGAGGTCCAACCAGACCGTACAATTTAGTTCTCCAAGCATATCTGTCCTGAGCTACATCTGCTGCATCTGCATCTGCACAACAATTCTAACAAGGTCCTGTTTGACACTGGCTGCCCACCGCATCCTAGGTCTTCCCCTCTTTCTGCGGCCTTTAAGCGCACTGTTCATAACCCTATTCTCTAATCTATAATTAACCATATGAGGAACATGGCTAAACCGACGAAGTCTCTCTCTGCACAATATGCTGCTTAAAGGAAGTTGCGGACTCCTTTGCCTAACCTCATCATTAGTTGCAAAGTTGAACCACCTAAAGCCCAAGATACTGCGTAAGCATCTGGAATCAAAAGCATCTAGTTTCCTGTTATCTTGTTTACAAAGTGTCCAAGTTTCACTACCATAACTAACCCTAGAAAGAACCAAACTATTATACAGTCTAATTTTTGTCTTTAGTTGTATACGCCTATTTCTCCACACTCTCCATAGATTCTTAAAAGTCCCGGCAGCAATCCCTATTCGTCTGTTAATCTCATGCCGCACATCACCAGTATCTGTTACATAGCTCCCAAGATAATTAAACTGTGACACCTGCTCAAGACTGCAACCATTCAGATTAACTGAATCACAGCCTGCCTGACCAATTTTCATCACTTTAGTTTTCTCTCTGATTATAACCAAACCTACTCTACTACCAGTCTCATCAATAGCCCTAATGAAATAATTAATCTCATCAACATCATTAGGCAACAAGGCCAAATGATCTGCATAATTTAAATCAGAAATTTTGAAATCTCTAGACCATTTGAGGCCACAATCTTTCCCTTGAATTGAATTTCGCATAACATAATCAATAATAAAACTAAAGAGAAAAGGGGACAAAATTTACCCTTGTCGAACACCAGAAGCAATGCTAAATCAATTGCTACAGGCCTTATAAACTCTCACACACGACTCAGTGTTATTATAGAGAGCTTTCATTATGTTAACTAAACTTGTCCGGTATACCATGTGATCTCACAATCAACCACAAATTATGTCGATCAACAGAGTCGAAAGCCTTTTTGAAATCAACAAAGCCAGCAACCAAAGGTTTCTGAAACTCTAAACATTTCTCAAGAATCTGCCTAAGTGAAAATATCTGATCCACACATCCCCTACCACTTCTGAATCCACATTGCTCATCACGCAATTGACTGTCAACCAGATTCTTAATTCTATTAAGCACAATCATGGAAAGAACTTTACCTGGAACAGAGAGTAGGCTAATACCCCTATAGTTATCACAAGAACTGCGATCACCTTTTTTTTAAAATAGTGATAATAATAGCTCTGGTAAAATCTCTAGGTACCATGTCTTTATCATAAAAGATATTGAAAATTTCAGTCATCCAAGTGGTAACCGAAACATACCCAACTCTAAGCATTTCCGTAGTAATTTCGTCTACCTCTGGGAATTTATGTAATTTAAGTTTAGAAATAGCCAAACTAACTTCAGACTGTATTATAGGGCCAATATTAAAGCCAATAATGCATCTATCATCATTACAAACAATGGGAGTAGAACTAACCACAGTTTAGAACATCACTGAAATGATCAGCCCACCTAGCCATGACAGAATCCTCACCTTCTCTAAACTTACCTTGCTTTTATAACCTTACCTCCTTCTACCCCTGTATACCTGTCCGTTTTCTACCACACAAAACATTAACACTCTGGTACAGCTCTCTGCTGTTGTGCTGCCTAACTGCTTCCTCGGCTTTGTCAGCCAAACCATCAAGCCAAAGATTCTTATCAGCAGCTAACTGATCTTTTACACGTTTATTAAGCTCTCTGTTATGCTTTCTATTAGGACTAGTAGGGTATTGATTAAGAACATTCCTGCAGTTCTTTCTTTCTGAAATGAGCTCAAGTGCTTTATCACTCAAATAATTCTGCTTCCTCTGCTCCTTTTTCACTAAAAGAGTACTGTTAGTTTCGAAAAAAGCCTGTTCAAAATGGCCCCACTCTTCCTCAACTTCAGTAGTAAGCAAAACATGACTATCATAATCACTAAGTAACCTACCATGGTAAGCTTTGGCGATAACTGGGTCTTTAAGAGCTTCAGTATTAAAGGTAAATTTTTTAACGTTCGCACACTTTTTAAGTTTAAGCTGCAAGACACTTTTAACAAGGTAATGGTCAGATCCAATTTCAGCTCCCCTATATGCCCTGGTATTCCTAACAGAACTAGCCCATTTGCTGTCAATTAATATATAATCAATCATATTCTTATGCAGCCCATCAGGTGAAATCCATGTGTACTTATGTATGTCGCGGTGTTTGTAATAAGTGTTAGTTATTCTGAATCCATTGAGTTTACTTACCTGTAGGAGACGTTGCCCATTGCCACTGTAGCTACCAATACCAAAAGGGCCTATTACTCCTCCCCAAAGGTCAGAGTTAGTACCAACTTTGGCATTGAAGTCACCAAGAACAAGGGTAATATCTCCTTTCTTGACAGAATTCAAAATATCCTGAAGTTGTCCATAAAACCTACCCTTCTCATCCTCATCGGCATCCTCAATGGGGGCAAAAGAGCAGATAACATTCAAGTCTTTAATGGTTGTCTGAATTTTTACTGTAAGAAACATTTCATTAAAGCATTCATATCCTAGAAGAGTGTCAAGATCTCTCTTATTTATGTGAGAGATCTGTTGGCTTAATGTCTTTATTGGACCTTTATCATACTAGCTACCATACTTAATAATACCACCATTAACTCAGTATCTCTTGACTATTAATTTGATAAACAATACTTTACATAAACGAATAGAATAACAATTGGGTGCAGTCTTAATCCACTGCACCACTGAGAATATCCAGTCATACACTCCCAGAGTGTTGTCCCGACTTTATTAAAAAGTCCTTCAACGATGATGGCTCCCAGAGCAGAGCAATCCACTTCCGACTCCTTCGACGGTGAGGAGCGAAGTGTCTCTCTTCGCTCTCATCCTTCGCACAAATGGCTGCAGAGCTCATTAGGGCTCCTTCTGTTCCTGACACCCTGCGGCGCCTAGGTCATAGTTCTGCAGTCCGGCATACCCTTGGAAGGTCATACACGCATCACATGACTCTCGCCTCACTAAATGTAGTACTGTCGCTCAACAAAGTATCCGAACACTATGGTTAATTGCAAAAATTCAGAAAAAATATCTGGCATTGATTTTTTTAGAAACTTGTGATCTGGCAACCTTCGTGTCACGTGATTACAGAATTCAGGAAAAATATCTGGAGCGTGTACAGCAACTGTAGATATTTTTTCTGAATTTTGCAATCAACCATAGTGTTCGGATATTTTTTAATATACAAAATGCGTATGAATATATAATGCAATGAATATGGAACGTGTGCAGTTACCGTTCACAGCAAACTGGAGCGGTTGCAGTTAATGTTCACAGCACATTGGATCGTGTGAGCTCACAAAGACCTAGATCGTGTGGGCTCACTCACGGAAATATTGAGCGTGTGCAGTTACCGTTCACAGCAAACTGGAGCGGTTACGGTTAATGTTCACAGCACATTGGATCGTGTGGGCTCACAAGGACCTAGATCGTGTGGTCTCACTCACGGAAATATTGAGCGTGTGCAGTTACCGTTCACAGCAAACTGGAGCGGTTGCGGTTAATGTTCACAGCACATTGGATCGTGTGAGCTCACAAAGACCTAGATCGTGTGGGCTCACTCACGGAAATATTGAGCGTGTGCAATTACCGTTCACAGCAAACTGGAGCGGTTGCGGTTAATGTTCACAGCACATTGGATCGTGTGAGCTCACAAAGACCTAGATCGTGTGGGCTCACTAACGGAAATATTGAGCGTGTGCAGTTACCGTTCACAGTAAACTGGAGCGGTTGCGGTTAATGTTCACAGCACATTGGATCGTGTGAGCTCACAAAGACCTAGATCGTGTGGGCTCACTCACGGAAATATTGAGCGTGTGCAGTTACCGTTCACAGCAAACTGGAGAGGTTGCGGTTAATGTTCACAGCACATTGGATCGTGTGAGCTCACAAAGACCTAGATCGTGTGGGCTCACTCACGGAAATATTGAGCGTGTGCAGTTACCGTTCACAGCAAACTGGACCGGTTGCGGTTAATGTTCACAGCACATTGGATCGTGTGAGCTCACAATGACCTAGATCGTGTGGGCTCACTCACGGAAATATTGAGCGTGTGCAGTTGCTGTACGCGCTCCAGATATTTTTCCTGAATTCTGTAATCACGTGACACGAAGGCTGCCAGATGACTAATTTCTAAAAAAATCAATGTCAGATATTTTTTCTGAATTTTGCAATCAACCATAGTGTTCGGATACTTTTTTGAGCGACTGTTTTGAGCTACTTTTTTGAGCGACTGCATTGATTTTTTTAGAAATTAGTCATCTGGCAACCTTCGTGTCACGTGATTACAGAATTCAGGAAAAATATCTGGAGCGTGTACAGCAACTGTACACGTTCCAGATATTTTTCTGGAGCGTGTACAGTTGCAGTACAGTTGCGTGCACAGTACCGTTCACAGCAAACTGGAGCGTGTACAGTTACTGCACACGCTCCAGTTTGCTGTGAACGGTAACTGCACACGCTCAATATTTCCGTGAGTGAGCCCACACGATCTAGTATCAAAATAATATGATCACCTACAGTCGCTCAAAAAAGTATCCGAACACTATGGTTCATTACAGAATTCAGAAAAAATATCTGACAACGATTTTTTTAGAAATTGGAGATCTGGCAGCCTTCGTGTCACGTGACACGAAGGTTGCCAGATGACTAATTTCTAAAAAAATCAATGCCAGATATTTTTTCTGAATTTTGCAATCAACCATAGTGTTCGGATACTTTTTTGAGCGACTGTACACACTGAACGTACGTCGCTAGGTGTCACAATGAATAGTCGACTGACTGAAAGCATAAACTAAAGACTGCTCTTAGTTTTGTGATTGCAACGTGTAGATGATTTGTAATTATTGTGTATTACTGTGTTTGTTTAGAAGACGAATATCTGGTAAGTTTCTCGTGAAAACCATGCACCTGTTGCGTTTATATATTATTTTCATTTACTATAATATTTTTTATTTTACAATGGATCGCTGGTTGCAATCGTCAAGACGAAAATGCGAGTCACAGTCACACTCAAACAAGAAAATTCGCAAATTGAGCGACGATTGTCTCTTGGTTTTATTCATACTGACTCCGTTGATAATTGAAAACCGTAATGCGTTGCTTGTTACGAAACATTATCCAATGAATGTATGAAATTAGCGAAGTTGCGCAGACATTTGGAGACAAAGTATGAATGCTATAAGAAGATGACCATTGATGTCTTTCAAAGTAAACTTCGAGAACTACGCGCTAGTAAAAACAGTATAACAAATATTGCAACCAGATTGGATTGTTTTACCTCTGAGCGGCACTTTTTTGCACACCATGGGCTAAATGGTCAGGTCACATGGACCCCGAAGGCTCAGAGAAGGTTGGGGGAGGGGACCCAATGGAACAGCTGTTGGGAGACAGATGGTAGCCTCCCGTCAAGGCCATCGAGCGTGTTCTTTAACGTGCACAGGGTATGGCTCTCCCGCACACGGGCCCAGGACTTAACGTCCCATCCGACGGACGGCGGCCTTTCCAAGCCCATCGGTGTCCCCTACTGACCGTGGGCAGGGCGGGGAATTTTTGCGGAGATAAATCTCAACGCTGACCCAACTGGGACTCGAACCTGGGAACTACAGATTACGAGCCTGGCGCGCTACCGACTGAGCCACCCCCGCCCCTTTGTTCACTATGAATAAGCTGATAAAATTCAAGATTTTTTATCTTGTGAACGATTGGAAAGGCACACAACTGCATTGGATTTATTTACTAAATTAAATGATTTTATAACGGTAAACCAAATTGAGTGGTCAAAATGTGTAGGGAATCTGAACAGATATGGCTCTTGCAATGTGAGGACAGCTTTCTGGGCTGCGAGCAGTATTCAGGAAATTGTACCTACAATTATTTGGAATCACTGCGTCATACACCGACAATCATTAGTTGAAGGAAGTTGAGCATTGAATGCTATTTGCTACGACTTATTTGTGCGAACGGACTTTTTCAGCACTTTTATACACCAAGTCAAAATATAGAAGAAGACTCAACGTGGAGCCTCATTTGACAGTGCAAGTTGACACAATCGACCAAACATTTCTGAACTTGTTTCGGTCAAACAACATAAACCTCACACTAACTGAAAATTAATGTTGTTTTCAATTTATTGTAACTGCATATTAAAAAAATAAAGTTTACTTTCTTTGATGATATACATTTTTTTTTCATGTTCCCTTTTCTAGTATTCTCAGTAAATAAAAAAATAAATACCCCCTCAAGCAGCTGCTTGTCACAGAGGTCTGACAGGAGCCTGTCAGTTTATATGCCACAGTAGGAGATCTGAGAGGATGGCAGGACCTCAGCAGAAAACAACACGAACATCCATGCCTTACCCGGGGCTCGAACCCAGGTCCCGTAGATCAGATCAGTAGCCAAGCGCGCTAACCACTCGGCCACGGGACGGCTAAAAATAAATACCCCCTCAAGCAGCTGCTTGCCACAGAGGTCTGACAGGAGTACTGGATGCAAAATCACAGGCCATTAAGATAAAAATACTCAACTCCAATCTTGTCCAAACGGGTTCCACCGTATTTTTCAAATTAAAATAGGGGTCCTTCGGTTTCAAAAGATTGGCTAGAGCAATGTTATAAAATCAACGTTTCACTCATGCTGAAAAAGCACGCTCCTATGACAGCACTACAACTTTAACGATCGACAGGGGAGGGACACTTGTTTCCTGTTAAACGCGACTTGCACGAGAAAATATCTCCATTTTGTGACTTCGGGAAAAGCCACTCTTTTCTTACCGCTTTTGGATGTGGGAGCCCTGCAATTTTACATCTAGTGTCGCGGATATCGCAAAGGTTAAATATCCGTACCTCAATATAGTGGAAAAATTATATTGAGCCTGGTGGGATACGAACCCACCTCCTTTTGATAGCATGTCAGCTGCCCTAACCGCTGAGCTACAGGCCGTAAATCAGGAGCCTGCTTTCAATAGACACAGAATTTTGTACTGCAAGTAGGGAAGTTCATGACATCAATTAGAGGGGATGTTAACTGATGGCTTGTAGCCAGAGCACCTGACAATGTTTATCAAGAGGCCTTGCGGTTCTTGTCCCAATCGGCTCAAGGAATTCCCTGCCCTGCCCACAGTCAGAAGGGGACACCGATGGGCTTGGAAAGGCCGCCGTCCGTCGGTTGGGACATTAAACCGTGGCCCCGTGTGCGGGAGAGCCATACCCTGTGCACGTTAAAGAACACGCTGGATGGCCTTGACGGAAGGCTACCATCTGTCTCCCAACAGCTGTTCCAGTGGGTCCCCTCCCCCAACCTTCTCTGAGCCTACGGGGTCCATGTGACCTGGCCATTTAGCCCATGGTGTGCAAAAAAAGTGCCGCTCAGAGGTAAAACAACCGAACGGCTCATGGCACGTTTTCCTTTATATTTTATAGCGACGTAAAAATAAGTGTGAATATTTTCCTGATGGTCGAAAAAAAAAATCGAAATATTTCTTCAATTTAAAAGTTACTCTGAATCTCGGTTATATGTAATTCTAAAAATATGCTTAAATATGGCATTTGAGTTTAGAACATGCAAGATGAATAAATAAAATATAAATGAAAAAACTTATTTTTCTTTCTAAAACAATTTACTTGTAATTTTAAGAAATAAATTCAGTTTAAAGCATTATACTGGATAATATTACCCTGTATATCATTATTTTTTTAATTATTATTTTTTTATTTTTATTTAAATTATTATTTTTATTTTATTATTTTTTTAATAAAGCTGAAATCCATGAATAGAACGGAATCAGAGTTGGGTTGTTTTACCTCTGAGCGGCACTTTTTTGCACACCATGGGCTAAATGGCCAGGTCACATGGACCCCGAAGGCTCAGAGAAGGTTGGGGGAGGGGACCCACTGGAATAGCTGTTGGGAGACAGATGGAAGCCTCCCGTCAAAACCATCCAGCGTGTTCTTTAACGTGCACAGGGTATGGCTCTCCCGCACACGGGGCCACGGCTTAACGTCCCATCTGACGGACGGCGGCCTTTCCAAGCCCATCGGTGTCCCCTACTGACCGTGGGCAGGGCGGGAAATTTTGCGGAGATAAATCTCAACGCTGACCCAGCTGGGACTCGAACCTGGGAACTACAGATTACGAGCGTGACGCGCTACCGACTGAGCCACCCCGCCCCCCACGGAATCAGAAAATATTCATCTAAATTAATATTTTTTTTTTCACATCAAAACCCCTTAAATCATTCTCTATTTGCGGAAAACATAGAGAAAAAATGGAAAACAATGGGGCACTGTACTTTCGTCACCATATACGTCACTCTATTACTCCTGTAATGTGTGACAACTTCAGTGGAGTGACCGCCTGTGTGTGATTTTCCACACATGACTATGTTTTGAAGAGTAACCGGTAAGAAACAAAAACTGCTTTTAACACTGGGCATACTGTTCATAACCCTATTAGCTAATCTATAATTATGCAAACGGGTAACATGGCCAAAACAACTGAGTCTCACTCTGCACAATATGATGCTCCTCCTTTGAGCAAATTACCTTGCCTAACCTTATCATTATCATCATTCTCAAGCAGCCATGGGCTACGGAGGTCCAACCAGACCGTGCAGTTTAATTCTCCAAGTATATCTGTCCTGAGCTACATCTGCTGCATCTCGCCACTGCACACCAATTTTAAAAAGGTCCTGTTTGACACTGTCTGCCCACCGCATCCTAGGTCTCCCCCTCTTTCTGAGGCCTTTAGGTACACTGTTCATAACCCTATTCTCTAATCTATAATTATCCATAGGGGCTACATGGCCAAACCAACGGAGTCTCTCTCTGCGCAATATGCTGCTTAAAGGAGATTGCAGACTCCTTTGCCTAATCTCATCATTAGTCACAAAGTTAAACCACCTAATACCCAAGATACTGCGGTAAGCATCTAGAATCAAAAGCATCAAGTTTCCTGTTATCTTGTTTACACAGCGGCCAAGTTTCTCTACCATAACTAACCCTAGAAAGAACCAAATTATTGTACAGTCTAATTTTATTCTTTAGGTGAATACGTCTATTTCTGCACACTCTCCATAGATTCTTAAAAGTCCCGGCAGCAATGCCTATTCGTCTGTTAATCTCATGCCGCACATCACCATTATCTGTTACATAACTCCCAAGATAATTAAACTTGACACCTGCTCAAGACTGCAACCATTCATATTAACTGAATCACAGCCTGCCTGCCCAATTTTCATCACTTTAGTTTTCTCTCTGTTTATAACCAAACCTACTCTACTACCAGTCTCATCAACAGCTCGAATGAAAGAGTTCATCTCATTAACATCTTTAACCAAAAGGGCTACATCATCAGCATAATCTAAATCAGAAATTTTCTTATCTCCAGTCAATGTAAGGCCAAAATCTTTTGCTTGAAGTGAATTTCGCATAACATAATCAATAACCAAACTAAAGAGAAAAGGAGACAAAATGCACCCTTGTCGAACATCAGAAGCAATGCTCAACCAATTGCTACAAACCTTACCAACTCTCACACACGACTCAGTGTTATTATACTGTATAGAGCTTTCATTATGTTAACTAACTTGTCTGGTATACCATATGATCTCACAATCAACCACAAATTATGACGATCAACAGAATCGAAAGCCTTTTTGAAATCAACAAAGCTTGCAACCAAAGGTTTCTGAAACTCTAAACATTTCTCAAGAATCTGCCTAAGTCAAAATATCTGATCCACACATCCCCTACCACTTCTGAATCCACATTGCTCATCACGCAATTGCCTCTCAACCAGATTCTTAATTCTATTAAGCACAATCATGCAAAGAACCTGGAATGGAAAGTAGGTACTGATGCCATTATAGTTATCACAAGTAATGCGATCACTTAAAAAAAAAACGTGGATAATAATAACTCTGGTAAAATCCTTAGAAACAGTGCTTTTGTCTTAAAAGATATTCAAAATTTCACTCATCCAAGTAGTAACCGAAACATTCCCAGCTCTAAGCATTTCCATAGTAATTTCATCTATCACTGGGGAATTATGAAGTTTAAGTTTAGAAATAGCCAAAATATCTTCAGATTGTGTTATAGGGCCAACATTAAAGCCACCAATGCATCTATCATCATTGCAAACAATGGGAGTAGAACTAACCACATTGTTTAGAATATCACTGAAATGCTCAGCCCACCTAGCCATGACAGAATCCTCACCTTCTTTAACCTTACCTTGTTTATCCTTCAATCCCTGTATACCTGTCCGTTTTCTACCACACAGAACGTTAACTGTCTGGTACAGCTCTCTGATGTTGTGCTGTCTAACTGCTTCCTCGCTTTGTCAGCCAAACCATCAAGTCAAAAATTCTTATCAGCAGTTAACTGATCCTTTACACGTTTAATAAGCACTCTGTAATACTTCCTATTAGGACTAGTAGAGTATTGATTAAGGAGATTCCTGCAGTTCTTTCTTTCCGAAATAAGCTCAAGTGCCTTATCACTCAGATGATTCTGTCTCTTCTGCTCCTTTTTTCCTTAAAGAGTACTGTTAGTTTCCAAAAAAGCCTGTTTAAAATGATCCCATTCTTCCTCAACTTCAGTAGTAATCAAACTATAACTGTTATAATGACTAAGTAATCTATCATCGTAAGCTTTAACTATAACTGGGTCTTTAAGAGCTTCAATATTAAAGGTAAATTTTTTAACGTTAGCACGCTTTTTAAGTTTAAACTGCAAGGCACTTTTAACAAGGTAATGATCAGATCCAATTTCAGCTCCCCTATATGCCCTGGTATTCCTAACAGAACTAGCCCATTTGCTGTTAACTAATATATAATCAATCATATTCTTATGCAGCCCATCAGGTGAAACCCATTTACTTACTTATTTAATTATTATTTATTAATATTTATTAATTACTTATTTAAGTACAAAGTTAAACCCAAAATACTGCTCCACGTATCTGGAATGAAAGGCTTCAAGTTTCCTGTTATCTTGCTGATAATGAGTACATGTTTCACTACCATAATTAAACATAGAAAGAACCAAACTATTATACAGCCCAATTTTAGGTGTACATACATGTCTATTTCTCCACACTCTCCAAAGATTCTTAAAAGTCCCAGCAACAATCTCTATTCTTCCATTTATCCCATGCCGCACATCATTAGTATCTATTACATAGCTTCCAGGATAATTAAACTGAGACACTTACTCAAGAGTGCAGCCATTCAAAGCAACTGAAGCACTATCTGCCTGACCAATTTTAATCACTTTAATTTTCTCTCTGTTTATCACCAAACCTACTCTATTATCAATATCATCAACATCCCTAATGAAAGAATTCATCTGATCTATATCATTAGCCAATAGGGCTAAATCATCTGCAATAATCGAAACCAAACATTTTCAAATCTTTATAACATTTAAGCCACAAACCTTCCCTTGTGCTGAATCTCGCATAATGTAATCGATAACAAACTAAAGAGAAAAGGGGACAAAATGCACTCTTATCTAACTCCACTAGCAATGCTAAACCCATCGCTACAAGCCTTATTAATTCTCACACGTGACTCAGTGTTATTTTAGCCAGTTTCATTATATTAACTAACTTGTCTGGTATGCCATACGATCTCAAGGTCAACTATATATTATCCCGATCAACAGAGTCAACAGCCTCTTTGGAATCTATAAAGCTAGAGTTACAGGTTTCTGAAACTAAACATTTCTCAAGAATAGGCCTAAGTGAAAACAATTTTATCAATACATTCCCTACTGAATCCGCACTCTCATCACTCAGTTGTCCATCAACGAAATTATTAATTCCATTAAGCACAAGATATAAAAAATTTTACCTGGAACAGAAAGCAGAATAATTGTCCTTTAATTATCACAAGGACTGCGATCACCTTCTTAAAAATATGGTTACTAATAGCTGTAATAAAAACCTTAGGAAGGACACTTTTATAATAAAAAATATTCAATATTTCAGGACATAAACATTCGTAGCAGCTAGCACTCCTCACGACACAAGCTTTCCTTTGGGCATGAAACTCATTAAGATAGATTTTCCTCCCTAAGATGAAATCTTAACTCTCGCTCTCTTTCAGTGGTATAAAGAAGGAGATATGATTCGCTGTTGCTCATGATGCTCCCCACAACTGTTTTTTTAAACTAAAAACAGTATTGACCGCTTAAAAAATAAAAAATTTCAAATTATTTCGTACTCGGCAGAATTGGTCGGTTAAAATTTGTCAGGCATAGGCAGCTTTCGAAAAGGATCATGTCTAACAGGTCCTCTCTGGAAAGATTTCATTGCCCACCAAAAGGTTCTTGTTCTGCTTTTCCTCTTTGCAACGACTTTAATGTCTACAGAAAGACTCGTGTCTCACTCGTCTCTTTGAAACGACTTCTAAAAAACTTTGAAACTGTCCTTAAACTTCACTCCGCTCTTTGAAACTGTCCTCAAAAAGACTCGTGTCCTACTCCTTCTCTTTAAAACGACTTCAATGTCGATAAAAGGGCTCGTGTTCCACTCGTGCTATTTAGAACGATATCAATGTCTACAAAGGGCTCGTGTCCTGCTCATGCTTTTTAGAACGATTTTAATGTCCATATAAAAGGCTCGTGTCTCACTCGTCCTCTTTGGAATGACTTCATTGTCCACAAAAAGGCTCATGTTCGGCTCGTGCTATTTAAAACTACTTTAATGTCCAGAAAAACGCTTGTGTCCCACCCGTGTTCTTTGGATGACTTCAATGTCTTAAAATGTGCATGTCCTGCTTGTCCTCTTTTGGAAAGACTTCCGTGTTCACAAAATGGTTCGTGTCCTGCTCGTTCTCTTTGGAACTACTTCAATGTCCACGGAAAGGCTCGTGTCCCACTCGTGCTCTTTGGATTGACTTCAATGTCCACAAAACACTCGTGTCCAGCTTGTACTCTTTGGATTGACATCAATGTCCACAAAAAGGTTCGAGTCATGCTCATCTTCTGTGGAACTACTTTAGTATCCACAAAAAGGTTTGTGTCCCACTTGTGCTTTTGGAACGACTTCAATGTCTTAAAATGTTCATGACCTGCTTGTCCTCTTTTGGAAAGACTTCAGTGTTCACAAAATGGTTCGTGTCCTGCTCGTTCTCTTTGGAACTACTTCAATGTCCACGGAAAGGCTCGTGTCCCACTCGTGCTCTTTGGATTGACTTCAATGTGCACAAAACACTCGTGTCCAGACTGTACTCTTTGGATTGACTTCAATGTCCACAAAACACTCGTGTCCATCTTGTACTCTGTGGATTGACTTCAATGTCCCCAAAAAGGCTCGAGTCATGCTCATCTTCTGTGGAACTACTTTGATATCCACAAAAAGGTTTGTGTCCCACTTGTGCTTTTGGAACGATTTCAATGTCTTAAAATGTTCATGTCCTGCTTATCCTCTTTTGGAAAGACTTCAGTGTTCACAAAATGGTTCGTGTCCTGCTCGTTCTCTTTGGAACTACTTCAATGTCCACGGAAAGGCTCGTGTCCCACTCGTGCTCTTTGGATTGACTTCAATGTCCACAAAACACTCGTGTCCAGCTTGTACTCTTTGGATTGACATCAATGTCCACAAAAAGGTTCGAGTCATGCTCATCTTCTGTGGAACTACTTTAGTATCCACAAAAAGGTTTGTGTCCCACTTGTGCTTTTGGAACGACTTCAATGTCTTAAAATGTTCATGACCTGCTTGTCCTCTTTTGGAAAGACTTCAGTGTTCACAAAATGGTTCGTGTCCTGCTCGTTCTCTTTGGAACTACTTCAATGTCCACGGAAAGGCTCGTGTCCCACTCGTGCTCTTTGGATTGACTTCAATGTCCACAAAACACTCGTGTCCAGACTGTACTCTTTGGATTGACTTCAATGTCCACAAAACACTCGTGTCCATCTTGTACTCTGTGGATTGACTTCAATGTCCCCAAAAAGGCTCGAGTCATGCTCATTTTCTGTGGAACTACTTTGATATCCACAAAAAGGTTTGTGTCCCACTTGTGCTTTTGGAACGATTTCAATGTCTTAAAATGTTCATGTCCTGCTTATCCTCTTTTGGAAAGACTTCAGTGTTCACAAAATGGTTCGTGTCCTGCTCGTTCTCTTTGGAACTACTTCAATGTCCACGGAAAGACTCGTGTCCCACTCGTGCTCTTTGGATTAACTTCAATGTCCACAAAACACTCGTGTCCATCTTGTACTCTGTGGATTGACTTCAATGTCCCCAAAAAGGCTCGAGTCATGCTCATCTTCTGTGTAACTACTTTAATATCCACAAAAAGGTTTGTGTCCCACTTGTGCTTTTGGAACGACTTCAATGTCTTAAAATGTTCATGTCCTGCTTGTCCTCTTTTGGAAAGACTTCAGTGTTCACAAAATGGTTCGTGTCCTGCTCGTTCTCTTTGGAACTACTTCAATGTCCACGGAAAGGCTCGTGTCCCACTCGTGCTCTTTGGATTGACTTCAATGTCCACAAAACACTCGTGTCCAGCTTGTACTCTTTGGATTGACATCAATGTCCACAAAAAGGTTCGAGTCATGCTCATCTTCTGTGGAACTACTTTAGTATCCACAAAAAGGTTGTGTCCCACTTGTGCTTTTGGAACGACTTCAATGTCTTAAAATGTTCATGACCTGCTTGTCCTCTTTTGGAAAGACTTCAGTGTTCACAAAATGGTTCGTGTCTTGCTCGTTCTCTTTGGAACTACTTCAATGTCCACGGAAAGGCTCGTGTCCCACTCGTGCTCTTTGGATTGACTTCAATGTCCACAAAACACTCGTGTCCAGACTGTACTCTTTGGATTGACTTCAATGTCCACAAAACACTCGTGTCCATCTTGTACTCTGTGGATTGACTTCAATGTCCCCAAAAAGGCTCGAGTCATGCTCATCTTCTGTGGAACTACTTTGATATCCACAAAAAGGTTTGTGTCCCACTTGTGCTTTTGGAACGATTTCAATGACTTAAAATGTTCATGTCCTGCTTATCCTCTTTTGGAAAGACTTCAGTGTTCACAAAATGGTTCGTGTCCTGCTCGTTCTCTTTGGAACTACTTCAATGTCCACGGAAAGACTCGTGTCCCACTCGTGCTCTTTTGATTAACTTCAATGTCCACAAAACACTCGTGTCCATCTTGTACTCTTTGGATTGACATCAATGTCCACAAAAAGGTTCGAGTCATGCTCATCTTCTGTGGAACTACTTTAGTATCCACAAAAAGGTTTGTGTCCCACTTGTGCTTTTGGAACGACTTCAATGTCTTAAAATGTTCATGTCCTGCTTGTCCTCTTTTGGAAAGACTTCAGTGTTCACAAAATGGTTCGTGTCCTGCTCGTTCTCTTTGGAACTACTTCAATGTCCACGGAAAGGCTCGTGTCCCACTCGTGCTCTTCGGATTGACTTCAATGTGCACAAAACACTCGTGTCCAGACTGTACTCTTTGGATTGACTTCAATGTCCACAAAACACTCGTGTCCATCTTGTACTCTGTGGATTGACTTCAATGTCCCCAAAAAGGCTCGAGTCATGCTCATCTTCTGTGGAACTACTTTGATATCCACAAAAAGGTTTGTGTCCCACTTGTGCTTTTGGAACGATTTCAATGTCTTAAAATGTTCATGTCCTGCTTATCCTCTTTTGGAAAGACTTCAGTGTTCACAAAATGGTTCGTGTTCTGCTCGTTCTCTTTGGAACTACTTCAATGTCCATGGAAAGGCTCGTGTCCCACTCGTGCTCTTTGGATTGACTTCAATGTCCACAAAACACTCGTGTCCAGCTTGTACTCTTTGGATTGACATCAATGTCCACAAAAAGGTCCGAGTCATGCTCATCTTCTGTGGAACTACTTTAGTATCCACAAAAAGGTTTGTGTCCCACTTGTGCTTTTGGAACGACTTCAATGTCTTAAAATGTTCATGACCTGCTTGTCCTCTTTTGGAAAGACTTCAGTGTTCACAAAATGGTTCGTGTCCTGCTCGTTCTCTTTGGAACTACTTCAATGTCCACGGAAAGGCTCGTGTCCCACTCGTGCTCTTTGGATTGACTTCAATGTGCACAAAACACTCGTGTCCAGACTGTACTCTTTGGATTGACTTCAATGTCCACAAAACACTCGTGTCCATCTTGTACTCTGTGGATTGACTTCAATGTCCCCAAAAAGGCTCGAGTCATGCTCATCTTCTGTGGAACTACTTTGATATCCACGAAAAGGTTTGTGTCCCACTTGTGCTTTTGGAACGATTTCAATGTCTTAAAATGTTCATGTCCTGCTTATCCTCTTTTGGAAAGACTTCAGTGTTCACAAAATGGTTCGTGTCCTGCTCGTTCTCTTTGGAACTACTTCAATGTCCACGGAAAGACTCGTGTCCCACTCGTGCTCTTTGGATTAACTTCAATGTCCACAAAACACTCGTGTCCATCTTGTACTCTGTGGATTGACTTCAATGTCCCCAAAAAGGCTCGAGTCATGCTCATCTTCTGTGTAACTACTTTAATATCCACAAAAAGGTTTGTGTCCCACTTGTGCTTTTGGAACGACTTCAATGTCTTAAAATGTTCATGTCCTGCTTGTCCTCTTTTGGAAAGACTTCAGTGTTCACAAAATGGTTCGTGTCCTGCTCGTTCTCTTTGGAACTACTTCAATGTCCACGGAAAGGCTCGTGTCCCACTCGTGCTCTTTGGATTGACTTCAATGTCCACAAAACACTCGTGTTCAGCTTGTACTCTTTGGATTGACATAAATGTCCACAAAAAGGTTCGAGTCATGCTCATCTTCTGTGGAACTACTTTAGTATCCACAAAAAGGTTTGTGTCCCACTTGTGCTTTTGGAACGACTTCAATGTCTTAAAATGTTCATGACCTGCTTGTCCTCTTTTGGAAAGACTTCAGTGTTCACAAAATGATTCGTGTCCTGCTCGTTCTCTTTGGAACTACTTCAATGTCCACGGAAAGGCTCGTGTCCCACTCGTGCTCTTCGGATTGACTTCAATGTCCACAAAACACTCGTGTCCAGACTGTACTCTTTGGATTGACTTCAATGTTCACAAAACACTCGTGTCCATCTTGTACTCTGTGGATTGACTTCAATGTCCCCAAAAAGGCTCGAGTCATGCTCATCTTCTGTGGAACTACTTTGATATCCACAAAAAGGTTTGTGTCCCACTTGTGCTTTTGGAACGATTTCAATGTCTTAAAATGTTCATGTCCTGCTTATCCTCTTTTGGAAAGACTTCAGTGTTCACAAAATGGTTCGTGTCCTGCTCGTTCTCTTTGGAACTACTTCAATGTCCACGGAAAGACTCGTGTCCCACTCGTGCTCTTTTGATTAACTTCAATGTCCACAAAACACTCGTGTCCATCTTGTACTCTGTGGATTGACTTCAATGTCCCCAAAAAGGCTCGAGTCATGCTCATCTTCTGTGTAACTACTTTAATATCCACAAAAAGGTTTGTGTCCCACTTGTGCTTTTGGAACGACTTCAATGTCTTAAAATGTTCATGTCCTGCTTGTCCTCTTTTGGAAAGACTTCAGTGTTCACAAAATGGTTCGTGTCCTGCTCGTTCTCTTTGGAACTACTTCAATGTCCACGGAAAGGCTCGTGTCCCACTCGTGCTCTTCGGATTGACTTCAATGTGCACAAAACACTCGTGTCCAGACTGTACTCTTTGGATTGACTTCAATGTCCACAAAACACTCGTGTCCATCTTGTACTCTGTGGATTGACTTCAATGTCCCCAAAAAGGCTCGAGTCATGCTCATCTTCTGTGGAACTACTTTGATATCCACAAAAAGGTTTGTGTCCCACTTGTGCTTTTGGAACGATTTCAATGTCTTAAAATGTTCATGTCCTGCTTATCCTCTTTTGGAAAGACTTCAGTGTTCACAAAATGGTTCGTGTCCTGCTCGTTCTCTTTGGAACTACTTCAATGTCCACGGAAAGGCTCGTGTCCCACTCGTGCTCTTTGGATTGACTTCAATGTCCACAAAACACTCGTGTCCAGCTTGTACTCTTTGGATTGACATCAATGTCCACAAAAAGGTTCGAGTCATGCTCATCTTCTGTGGAACTACTTTAGTATCCACAAAAAGGTTTGTGTCCCACTTGTGCTTTTGGAACGACTTCAATGTCTTAAAATGTTCATGACCTGCTTGTCCTCTTTTGGAAAGACTTCAGTGTTCACAAAATGGTTCGTGTCCTGCTCGTTCTCTTTGGAACTACTTCAATGTCCACGGAAAGGCTCGTGTCCCACTCGTGCTCTTTGGATTGACTTCAATGTCCACAAAACACTCGTGTCCAGACTGTACTCTTTGGATTGACTTCAATGTCCACAAAACACTCGTGTCCATCTTGTACTCTGTGGATTGACTTCAATGTCCCCAAAAAGGCTCGAGTCATGCTCATTTTCTGTGGAACAACTTTGATATCCACAAAAAGGTTTGTGTCCCACTTGTGCTTTTGGAACGATTTCAATGTCTTAAAATGTTCATGTCCTGCTTATCCTCTTTTGGAAAGACTTCAGTGTTCACAAAATGGTTCGTGTCCTGCTCGTTCTCTTTGGAACTACTTCAATGTCCACGGAAAGACTCGTGTCCCACTCGTGCTCTTTGGATTAACTTCAATGTCCACAAAACACTCGTGTCCATCTTGTACTCTGTGGATTGACTTCAATGTCCCCAAAAAGGCTCGAGTCATGCTCATCTTCTGTGTAACTACTTTAATATCCACAAAAAGGTTTGTGTCCCACTTGTGCTTTTGGAACGACTTCAATGTCTTAAAATGTTCATGTCCTGCTTGTCCTCTTTTGGAAAGACTTCAGTGTTCACAAAATGGTTCGTGTCCTGCTCGTTCTCTTTGGAACTACTTCAATGTCCACGGAAAGGCTCGTGTCCCACTCGTGCTCTTTGGATTGACTTCAATGTCCACAAAACACTCGTGTCCAGCTTGTACTCTTTGGATTGACATCAATGTCCACAAAAAGGTTCGAGTCATGCTCATCTTCTGTGGAACTACTTTAGTATCCACAAAAAGGTTGTGTCCCACTTGTGCTTTTGGAACGACTTCAATGTCTTAAAATGTTCATGACCTGCTTGTCCTCTTTTGGAAAGACTTCAGTGTTCACAAAATGGTTCGTGTCTTGCTCGTTCTCTTTGGAACTACTTCAATGTCCACGGAAAGGCTCGTGTCCCACTCGTGCTCTTTGGATTGACTTCAATGTCCACAAAACACTCGTGTCCAGACTGTACTCTTTGGATTGACTTCAATGTCCACAAAACACTCGTGTCCATCTTGTACTCTGTGGATTGACTTCAATGTCCCCAAAAAGGCTCGAGTCATGCTCATCTTCTGTGGAACTACTTTGATATCCACAAAAAGGTTTGTGTCCCACTTGTGCTTTTGGAACGATTTCAATGACTTAAAATGTTCATGTCCTGCTTATCCTCTTTTGGAAAGACTTCAGTGTTCACAAAATGGTTCGTGTCCTGCTCGTTCTCTTTGGAACTACTTCAATGTCCACGGAAAGACTCGTGTCCCACTCGTGCTCTTTTGATTAACTTCAATGTCCACAAAACACTCGTGTCCATCTTGTACTCTGTGGATTGACTTCAATGTCCCCAAAAAGGCTCGAGTCATGCTCATCTTCTGTGTAACTACTTTAATATCCACAAAAAGGTTTGTGTCCCACTTGTGCTTTTGGAACGACTTCAATGTCTTAAAATGTTCATGTCCTGCTTGTCCTCTTTTGGAAAGACTTCAGTGTTCACAAAATGGTTCGTGTCCTGCTCGTTCTCTTTGGAACTACTTCAATGTCCACGGAAAGGCTCGTGTCCCACTCGTGCTCTTCGGATTGACTTCAATGTGCACAAAACACTCGTGTCCAGACTGTACTCTTTGGATTGACTTCAATGTCCACAAAACACTCGTGTCCATCTTGTACTCTGTGGATTGACTTCAATGTCCCCAAAAAGGCTCGAGTCATGCTCATCTTCTGTGGAACTACTTTGATATCCACAAAAAGGTTTGTGTCCCACTTGTGCTTTTGGAACGATTTCAATGTCTTAAAATGTTCATGTCCTGCTTATCCTCTTTTGGAAAGACTTCAGTGTTCACAAAATGGTTCGTGTCCTGCTCGTTCTCTTTGGAACTACTTCAATGTCCACGGAAAGGCTCGTGTCCCACTCGTGCTCTTTGGATTGACTTCAATGTCCACAAAACACTCGTGTCCAGCTTGTACTCTTTGGATTGACATCAATGTCCACAAAAAGGTCCGAGTCATGCTCATCTTCTGTGGAACTACTTTAGTATCCACAAAAAGGTTTGTGTCCCACTTGTGCTTTTGGAACGACTTCAATGTCTTAAAATGTTCATGACCTGCTTGTCCGCTTTTGGAAAGACTTCAGTGTTCACAAAATGGTTCGTGTCCTGCTCGTTCTCTTTGGAACTACTTCAATGTCCACGGAAAGGCTCGTGTCCCACTCGTGCTCTTTGGATTGACTTCAATGTGCACAAAACACTCGTGTCCAGACTGTACTCTTTGGATTGACTTCAATGTCCACAAAACACTCGTGTCCATCTTGTACTCTGTGGATTGACTTCAATGTCCCCAAAAAGGCTCGAGTCATGCTCATCTTCTGTGGAACTACTTTGATATCCACGAAAAGGTTTGTGTCCCACTTGTGCTTTTGGAACGATTTCAATGTCTTAAAATGTTCATGTCCTGCTTATCCTCTTTTGGAAAGACTTCAGTGTTCACAAAATGGTTCGTGTCCTGCTCGTTCTCTTTGGAACTACTTCAATGTCCACGGAAAGACTCGTGTCCCACTCGTGCTCTTTGGATTAACTTCAATGTCCACAAAACACTCGTGTCCATCTTGTACTCTGTGGATTGACTTCAATGTCCCCAAAAAGGCTCGAGTCATGCTCATCTTCTGTGTAACTACTTTAATATCCACAAAAAGGTTTGTGTCCCACTTGTGCTTTTGGAACGACTTCAATGTCTTAAAATGTTCATGTCCTGCTTGTCCTCTTTTGGAAAGACTTCAGTGTTCACAAAATGGTTCGTGTCCTGCTTGTTCTCTTTGGAACTACTTCAATGTCCACGGAAAGGCTCGTGTCCCACTCGTGCTCTTTGGATTGACTTCAATGTCCACAAAACACTCGTGTTCAGCTTGTACTCTTTGGATTGACATAAATGTCCACAAAAAGGTTCGAGTCATGCTCATCTTCTGTGGAACTACTTTAGTATCCACAAAAAGGTTTGTGTCCCACTTGTGCTTTTGGAACGACTTCAATGTCTTAAAATGTTCATGACCTGCTTGTCCTCTTTTGGAAAGACTTCAGTGTTCACAAAATGATTCGTGTCCTGCTCGTTCTCTTTGGAACTACTTCAATGTCCACGGAAAGGCTCGTGTCCCACTCGTGCTCTTCGGATTGACTTCAATGTCCACAAAACAGTCGTGTCCAGACTGTACTCTTTGGATTGACTTCAATGTTCACAAAACACTCGTGTCCATCTTGTACTCTGTGGATTGACTTCAATGTCCCCAAAAAGGCTCGAGTCATGCTCATCTTCTGTGGAACTACTTTGATATCCACAAAAAGGTTTGTGTCCCACTTGTGCTTTTGGAACGATTTCAATGTCTTAAAATGTTCATGTCCTGCTTATCCTCTTTTGGAAAGACTTCAGTGTTCACAAAATGGTTCGTGTCCTGCTCGTTCTCTTTGGAACTACTTCAATGTCCACGGAAAGACTCGTGTCCCACTCGTGCTCTTTTGATTAACTTCAATGTCCACAAAACACTCGTGTCCATCTTGTACTCTGTGGATTGACTTCAATGTCCCCAAAAAGGCTCGAGTCATGCTCATCTTCTGTGGAACTACTTTGATATCCACAAAAAGGTTTGTGTCCCACTTGTGCTTTTGGAACGATTTCAATGTCTTAAAATGTTCATGTCCTGCTTATCCTCTTTTGGAAAGACTTCAGTGTTCACAAAATGGTTCGTGTCCTGCTCGTTCTCTTTGGAACTACTTCAATGTCCACGGAAAGACTCGTGTACCACTCGTGCTCTTTGGATTAACTTCAATGTCCACAAAACACTCGTGTCCATCTTGTACTCTGTGGATTGACTTCAATGTCCCCAAAAAGGCTGGAGTCATGCTCATCTTCTGTGTAACTACTTTAGTATCCACAAAAAGGTTGTGTCCCACTTGTGCTTTTGGAACGACTTCAATGTCTTAAAATGTTCATGACCTGCTTGTCCTCTTTTGGAAAGACTTCAGTGTTCACAAAATGGTTCGTGTCTTGCTCGTTCTCTTTGGAACTACTTCAATGTCCACGGAAAGGCTCGTGTCCCACTCGTGCTCTTTGGATTGACTTCAATGTCCACAAAACACTCGTGTCCAGACTGTACTCTTTGGATTGACTTCAATGTCCACAAAACACTCGTGTCCATCTTGTACTCTGTGGATTGACTTCAATGTCCCCAAAAAGGCTCGAGTCATGCTCATCTTCTGTGGAACTACTTTGATATCCACAAAAAGGTTTGTGTCCCACTTGTGCTTTTGGAACGATTTCAATGACTTAAAATGTTCATGTCCTGCTTATCCTCTTTTGGAAAGACTTCAGTGTTCACAAAATGGTTCGTGTCCTGCTCGTTCTCTTTGGAACTACTTCAATGTCCACGGAAAGACTCGTGTCCCACTCGTGCTCTTTTGATTAACTTCAATGTCCACAAAACACTCGTGTCCATCTTGTACTCTGTGGATTGACTTCAATGTCCCCAAAAAGGCTCGAGTCATGCTCATCTTCTGTGTAACTACTTTAATATCCACAAAAAGGTTTGTGTCCCACTTGTGCTTTTGGAACGACTTCAATGTCTTAAAATGTTCATGTCCTGCTTGTCCTCTTTTGGAAAGACTTCAGTGTTCACAAAATGGTTCGTGTCCTGCTCGTTCTCTTTGGAACTACTTCAATGTCCACGGAAAGGCTCGTGTCCCACTCGTGCTCTTTGGATTGACTTCAATGTCCACAAAACACTCGTGTCCAGACTGTACTCTTTGGATTGACTTCAATGTCCACAAAACACTCGTGTCCATCTTGTACTCTGTGGATTGACTTCAATGTCCCCAAAAAGGCTCGAGTCATGCTCATCTTCTGTGGAACTACTTTGATATCCACGAAAAGGTTTGTGTCCCACTTGTGCTTTTGGAACGATTTCAATGTCTTAAAATGTTCATGTCCTGCTTATCCTCTTTTGGAAAGACTTCAGTGTTCACAAAATGGTTCGTGTCCTGCTCGTTCTCTTTGGAACTACTTCAATGTCCACGGAAAGACTCGTGTCCCACTCGTGCTCTTTGGATTAACTTCAATGTCCACAAAACACTCGTGTCCATCTTGTACTCTGTGGATTGACTTCAATGTCCCCAAAAAGGCTCGAGTCATGCTCATCTTCTGTGTAACTAGTTTAATATCCACAAAAAGGTTTGTGTCCCACTTGTGCTTTTGGAACGACTTCAATGTCTTAAAATGTTCATGTCCTGCTTGTCCTCTTTTGGAAAGACTTCAGTGTTCACAAAATGGTTCGTGTCCTGCTCGTTCTCTTTGGAACTACTTCAATGTCCACGGAAAGGCTCGTGTCCCACTCGTGCTCTTTGGATTGACTTCAATGTCCACAAAACACTCGTGTTCAGCTTGTACTCTTTGGATTGACATAAATGTCCACAAAAAGGTTCGAGTCATGCTCATCTTCTGTGGAACTACTTTAGTATCCACAAAAAGGTTTGTGTCCCACTTGTGCTTTTGGAACGACTTCAATGTCTTAAAATGTTCATGACCTGCTTGTCCTCTTTTGGAAAGACTTCAGTGTTCACAAAATGATTCGTGTCCTGCTCGTTCTCTTTGGAACTACTTCAATGTCCACGGAAAGGCTCGTGTCCCACTCGTGCTCTTCGGATTGACTTCAATGTCCACAAAACAGTCGTGTCCAGACTGTACTCTTTGGATTGACTTCAATGTTCACAAAACACTCGTGTCCATCTTGTACTCTGTGGATTGACTTCAATGTCCCCAAAAAGGCTCGAGTCATGCTCATCTTCTGTGGAACTACTTTGATATCCACAAAAAGGTTTGTGTCCCACTTGTGCTTTTGGAACGATTTCAATGTCTTAAAATGTTCATGTCCTGCTTATCCTCTTTTGGAAAGACTTCAGTGTTCACAAAATGGTTCGTGTCCTGCTCGTTCTCTTTGGAACTACTTCAATGTCCACGGAAAGACTCGTGTCCCACTCGTGCTCTTTTGATTAACTTCAATGTCCACAAAACACTCGTGTCCATCTTGTACTCTGTGGATTGACTTCAATGTCCCCAAAAAGGCTCGAGTCATGCTCATCTTCTGTGGAACTACTTTGATATCCACAAAAAGGTTTGTGTCCCACTTGTGCTTTTGGAACGATTTCAATGTCTTAAAATGTTCATGTCCTGCTTATCCTCTTTTGGAAAGACTTCAGTGTTCACAAAATGGTTCGTGTCCTGCTCGTTCTCTTTGGAACTACTTCAATGTCCACGGAAAGACTCGTGTACCACTCGTGCTCTTTGGATTAACTTCAATGTCCACAAAACACTCGTGTCCATCTTGTACTCTGTGGATTGACTTCAATGTCCCCAAAAAGGCTGGAGTCATGCTCATCTTCTGTGTAACTACTTTAGTATCCACAAAAAGGTTGTGTCCCACTTGTGCTTTTGGAACGACTTCAATGTCTTAAAATGTTCATGACCTGCTTGTCCTCTTTTGGAAAGACTTCAGTGTTCACAAAATGGTTCGTGTCTTGCTCGTTCTCTTTGGAACTACTTCAATGTCCACGGAAAGGCTCGTGTCCCACTCGTGCTCTTTGGATTGACTTCAATGTCCACAAAACACTCGTGTCCAGACTGTACTCTTTGGATTGACTTCAATGTCCACAAAACACTCGTGTCCATCTTGTACTCTGTGGATTGACTTCAATGTCCCCAAAAAGGCTCGAGTCATGCTCATCTTCTGTGGAACTACTTTGATATCCACAAAAAGGTTTGTGTCCCACTTGTGCTTTTGGAACGATTTCAATGACTTAAAATGTTCATGTCCTGCTTATCCTCTTTTGGAAAGACTTCAGTGTTCACAAAATGGTTCGTGTCCTGCTCGTTCTCTTTGGAACTACTTCAATGTCCACGGAAAGACTCGTGTCCCACTCGTGCTCTTTTGATTAACTTCAATGTCCACAAAACACTCGTGTCCATCTTGTACTCTGTGGATTGACTTCAATGTCCCCAAAAAGGCTCGAGTCATGCTCATCTTCTGTGTAACTACTTTAATATCCACAAAAAGGTTTGTGTCCCACTTGTGCTTTTGGAACGACTTCAATGTCTTAAAATGTTCATGTCCTGCTTGTCCTCTTTTGGAAAGACTTCAGTGTTCACAAAATGGTTCGTGTCCTGCTCGTTCTCTTTGGAACTACTTCAATGTCCACGGAAAGGCTCGTGTCCCACTCGTGCTCTTCGGATTGACTTCAATGTGCACAAAACACTCGTGTCCAGACTGTACTCTTTGGATTGACTTCAATGTCCACAAAACACTCGTGTCCATCTTGTACTCTGTGGATTGACTTCAATGTCCCCAAAAAGGCTCGAGTCATGCTCATCTTCTGTGGAACTACTTTGATATCCACAAAAAGGTTTGTGTCCCACTTGTGCTTTTGGAACGATTTCAATGTCTTAAAATGTTCATGTCCTGCTTATCCTCTTTTGGAAAGACTTCAGTGTTCACAAAATGGTTCGTGTCCTGCTCGTTCTCTTTGGAACTACTTCAATGTCCACGGAAAGGCTCGTGTCCCACTCGTGCTCTTTGGATTGACTTCAATGTCCACAAAACACTCGTGTCCAGCTTGTACTCTTTGGATTGACATCAATGTCCACAAAAAGGTCCGAGTCATGCTCATCTTCTGTGGAACTACTTTAGTATCCACAAAAAGGTTTGTGTCCCACTTGTGCTTTTGGAACGACTTCAATGTCTTAAAATGTTCATGACCTGCTTGTCCTCTTTTGGAAAGACTTCAGTGTTCACAAAATGGTTCGTGTCCTGCTCGTTCTCTTTGGAACTACTTCAATGTCCACGGAAAGGCTCGTGTCCCACTCGTGCTCTTTGGATTGACTTCAATGTGCACAAAACACTCGTGTCCAGACTGTACTCTTTGGATTGACTTCAATGTCCACAAAACACTCGTGTCCATCTTGTACTCTGTGGATTGACTTCAATGTCCCCAAAAAGGCTCGAGTCATGCTCATCTTCTGTGGAACTACTTTGATATCCACGAAAAGGTTTGTGTCCCACTTGTGCTTTTGGAACGATTTCAATGTCTTAAAATGTTCATGTCCTGCTTATCCTCTTTTGGAAAGACTTCAGTGTTCACAAAATGGTTCGTGTCCTGCTCGTTCTCTTTGGAACTACTTCAATGTCCACGGAAAGACTCGTGTCCCACTCGTGCTCTTTGGATTAACTTCAATGTCCACAAAACACTCGTGTCCATCTTGTACTCTGTGGATTGACTTCAATGTCCCCAAAAAGGCTCGAGTCATGCTCATCTTCTGTGTAACTACTTTAATATCCACAAAAAGGTTTGTGTCCCACTTGTGCTTTTGGAACGACTTCAATGTCTTAAAATGTTCATGTCCTGCTTGTCCTCTTTTGGAAAGACTTCAGTGTTCACAAAATGGTTCGTGTCCTGCTCGTTCTCTTTGGAACTACTTCAATGTCCACGGAAAGGCTCGTGTCCCACTCGTGCTCTTTGGATTGACTTCAATGTCCACAAAACACTCGTGTTCAGCTTGTACTCTTTGGATTGACATAAATGTCCACAAAAAGGTTCGAGTCATGCTCATCTTCTGTGGAACTACTTTAGTATCCACAAAAAGGTTTGTGTCCCACTTGTGCTTTTGGAACGACTTCAATGTCTTAAAATGTTCATGACCTGCTTGTCCTCTTTTGGAAAGACTTCAGTGTTCACAAAATGATTCGTGTCCTGCTCGTTCTCTTTGGAACTACTTCAATGTCCACGGAAAGGCTCGTGTCCCACTCGTGCTCTTCGGATTGACTTCAATGTCCACAAAACAGTCGTGTCCAGACTGTACTCTTTGGATTGACTTCAATGTTCACAAAACACTCGTGTCCATCTTGTACTCTGTGGATTGACTTCAATGTCCCCAAAAAGGCTCGAGTCATGCTCATCTTCTGTGGAACTACTTTGATATCCACAAAAAGGTTTGTGTCCCACTTGTGCTTTTGGAACGATTTCAATGTCTTAAAATGTTCATGTCCTGCTTATCCTCTTTTGGAAAGACTTCAGTGTTCACAAAATGGTTCGTGTCCTGCTCGTTCTCTTTGGAACTACTTCAATGTCCACGGAAAGACTCGTGTCCCACTCGTGCTCTTTTGATTAACTTCAATGTCCACAAAACACTCGTGTCCATCTTGTACTCTGTGGATTGACTTCAATGTCCCCAAAAAGGCTCGAGTCATGCTCATCTTCTGTGGAACTACTTTAGTATCCACAAAAAGGTTTGTGTCCCACTTGTGCTTTTGGAACGACTTCAATGTCTTAAAATGTTCATGTCCTGCTTGTCCTCTTTTGGAAAGACTTCAGTGTTCACAAAATGGTTCGTGTCCTGCTCGTTCTCTTTGGAACTACTTCAATGTCCACGGAAAGGCTCGTGTCCCACTCGTGCTCTTCGGATTGACTTCAATGTGCACAAAACACTCGTGTCCAGACTGTACTCTTTGGATTGACTTCAATGTCCACAAAACACTCGTGTCCATCTTGTACTCTGTGGATTGACTTCAATGTCCCCAAAAAGGCTCGAGTCATGCTCATCTTCTGTGGAACTACTTTGATATCCACAAAAAGGTTTGTGTCCCACTTGTGCTTTTGGAACGACTTCAATGTCTTAAAATGTTCATGTCCTGCTTGTCCTCTTTTGGAAAGACTTCAGTGTTCACAAAATGGTTCGTGTCCTGCTCGTTCTCTTTGGAACTACTTCAATGTCCACGGAAAGGCTCGTGTCCCACTCGTGCTCTTCGGATTGACTTCAATGTGCACAAAACACTCGTGTCCAGACTGTACTCTTTGGATTGACTTCAATGTCCACAAAACACTCGTGTCCATCTTGTACTCTGTGGATTGACTTCAATGTCCCCAAAAAGGCTCGAGTCATGCTCATCTTCTGTGGAACTACTTTGATATCCACAAAAAGGTTTGTGTCCCACTTGTGCTTTTGGAACGATTTCAATGTCTTAAAATGTTCATGTCCTGCTTATCCTCTTTTGGAAAGACTTCAGTGTTCACAAAATGGTTCGTGTCCTGCTCGTTCTCTTTGGAACTACTTCAATGTCCACGGAAAGGCTCGTGTCCCACTCGTGCTCTTTGGATTGACTTCAATGTCCACAAAACACTCGTGTCCAGCTTGTACTCTTTGGATTGACATCAATGTCCACAAAAAGGTCCGAGTCATGCTCATCTTCTGTGGAACTACTTTAGTATCCACAAAAAGGTTTGTGTCCCACTTGCGCTTTTGGAACGACTTCAATGTCTTAAAATGTTCATGACCTGCTTGTCCTCTTTTGGAAAGACTTCAGTGTTCACAAAATGGTTCGTGTCCTGCTCGTTCTCTTTGGAACTACTTCAATGTCCACGGAAAGGCTCGTGTCCCACTCGTGCTCTTTGGATTGACTTCAATGTGCACAAAACACTCGTGTCCAGACTGTACTCTTTGGATTGACTTCAATGTCCACAAAACACTCGTGTCCATCTTGTACTCTGTGGATTGACTTCAATGTCCCCAAAAAGGCTCGAGTCATGCTCATCTTCTGTGGAACTACTTTGATATCCACGAAAAGGTTTGTGTCCCACTTGTGCTTTTGGAACGATTTCAATGTCTTAAAATGTTCATGTCCTGCTTATCCTCTTTTGGAAAGACTTCAGTGTTCACAAAATGGTTCGTGTCCTGCTCGTTCTCTTTGGAACTACTTCAATGTCCACGGAAAGACTCGTGTCCCACTCGTGCTCTTTGGATTAACTTCAATGTCCACAAAACACTCGTGTCCATCTTGTACTCTGTGGATTGACTTCAATGTCCGCAAAAAGGCTCGAGTCATGCTCATCTTCTGTGTAACTACTTTAATATCCACAAAAAGGTTTGTGTCCCACTTGTGCTTTTGGAACGACTTCAATGTCTTAAAATGTTCATGTCCTGCTTGTCCTCTTTTGGAAAGACTTCAGTGTTCACAAAATGGTTCGTGTCCTGCTCGTTCTCTTTGGAACTACTTCAATGTCCACGGAAAGGCTCGTGTCCCACTCGTGCTCTTTGGATTGACTTCAATGTCCACAAAACACTCGTGTTCAGCTTGTACTCTTTGGATTGACATAAATGTCCACAAAAAGGTTCGAGTCATGCTCATCTTCTGTGGAACTACTTTAGTATCCACAAAAAGGTTTGTGTCCCACTTGTGCTTTTGGAACGACTTCAATGTCTTAAAATGTTCATGACCTGCTTGTCCTCTTTTGGAAAGACTTCAGTGTTCACAAAATGGTTCGTGTCCTGCTCGTTCTCTTTGGAACTACTTCAATGTCCACGGAAAGGCTCGTGTCCCACTCGTGCTCTTTGGATTGACTTCAATGTGCACAAAACACTCGTGTCCAGACTGTACTCTTTGGATTGACTTCAATGTCCACAAAACACTCGTGTCCATCTTGTACTCTGTGGATTGACTTCAATGTCCCCAAAAAGGCTCGAGTCATGCTCATCTTCTGTGGAACTACTTTGATATCCACAAAAAGGTTTGTGTCCCACTTGTGCTTTTGGAACGATTTCAATGTCTTAAAATGTTCATGTCCTGCTTATCCTCTTTTGGAAAGACTTCAGTGTTCACAAAATGGTTCGTGTCCTGCTCGTTCTCTTTGGAACTACTTCAATGTCCACGGAAAGACTCGTGTACCACTCGTGCTCTTTGGATTAACTTCAATGTCCACAAAACACTCGTGTCCATCTTGTACTCTGTGGATTGACTTCAATGTCCCCAAAAAGGCTCGAGTCATGCTCATCTTCTGTGTAACTACTTTAATATCCACAAAAAGGTTTGTGTCCCACTTGTGCTTTTGGAACGACTTCAATGTCTTAAAATGTTCATGTCCGGCTTGTCCTCTTTTGGAAAGACTTCAGTGTTCACAAAATGGTTCGTGTCCTGCTCGTTCTCTTTGGAACTACTTCAATGTCCACGGAAAGGCTCGTGTCCCACTCGTGCTCTTTGGATTGACTTCAGTGTCCACAAAAAGTCTTGTGTCCCATCCTTGCTCTTTGGAAAGATTTCAGTGTCCATAAAAGAGCTCGTGATCTGCCTATTCTTTTTGGAACGACTTCAATGTCTACAGAAAGTCCTGTGTCCAGTGGCGCCATCAGAATTTTATCCATGGGGAGGGGGACAAAATGCATCACGCATATTGTTTTGGAAAAAAAACTCGTTGTTTTTGATACATTTGATATTATTTAAGAAATTAATTTTTCAATGCATTTTTTCCGAGTGGGTTAATTGACTATTTTAAACCCCCTCCCATAACCCTACCCCCAATATGCCCACACACAACACACACACTGTGCCAATGCTCATGTCCTGCTGGGGCTGTTTATCCTTTTCTGAAACAATGATTTTATCACGCAGATTCACGAGCTTCTTCAAGCAAAAACAGAAATAAATTAACTCAAGTGTTGTCTCCTTTAAATTTATTGGTAGCAACAATAATTTTTGAACCTGCTAATCTTAAATGTAAGAGCTACCGGTTTTTAAGCGTTAATGTTCAGTCTATGAGGATTTTAAGGTATTCAACACGGTCCACACAGATGTCAGTTGATGCCAGGTGAATTCAAACATAGCCTTTCGCTGGGTGAAGGAAGAGTTCATGCAAAGTTTGATGCTTCTAGCTGTTTAGGGGGTTGAGTCATAAGCGGACAGACAGAGACAAACGGAGATTCTTTTTTATATGTAAGACTAGCAGATTTATCCAGTGGTGCTTGGGTCTGAAATTCTCTATACACAGGGTATCCCTGAATCCATGGCTCAAACATTACGGGATGCTAGTACACACCGAACCCACTAATATTCGTCACAGAATATGCGGCCGCAAATGCAGCCCGGTGCCGGTAGGGGGTGCAGAGGCGGCACAGCTTAAAAGCGCTGGATCGGCCAAACTCCAGCATTCTCAGCATCGACCGGACATGAGATGGAAACGTTTACGAATGCAGAGAAAGTCAATATGCACCTGATATATGGCGTAACCGATGGCAATGGTAGAGAGGTGTAAAGACTCTACCATGAGACTCGATCTTGCACGCGATCCGCTGCCCGGAGCCTCGGTGTGCATCGGAACAGTGTCTGGCGAGTACTGCATGAAGGGCTACACCCCTATCACTTGCAGCGAGTGCAGCATTGACAGGTGTTGATTTTCCCCTGCGCATGGATTTCGCCCAGTGGTTCCTGCAACAAAGTGCCTCACATCCCAATTTCCCTGCGCATGTGCTCTTTGCGGTTTAATCAACATTCTCACGTGAAGGCGTAGTGAATGTCCGTAATGTGCATTTGTGGGCGGCCAAGAACCCCCATGTTACACTCGAAATTCGAACCAGCAACGGTTCGCCATTAATGTCTGGGCGGGGATCGTGCCTGACTACTTAATTGGACCCTACCTACTGCCAGACCGCGTCGATGGGCGAACGTACCGTATTTTTCTGCAAAAGGTTTTGCCGGAATTGCTTCAGGATGTCCCAGCTGCAATCCGCGCCTGTATGTGTTTCCAGCACGATGGGGCACCCGCCCATTTCAGCCATGTACTTGCATCAGCATCTTAATACCACATTTGGGAACCAATGGATTGGATGTGGTAGTCCCATCCTGTGGCCCCCCAGATCGTCCAATCTTCCTTGTATCGATTTCTTTCTGTGGGGACATTTGAAGAGTATCGTATACGAGAAGCCTGTGCAGTCCGCAAAGGATCTGGTAGCCCGACAGTCAGTCGCAGCCGCCAATGTGTGTGACATGGCCGGTGTTTACGAGGGTACGCCGATCACTACTCCGTCGTTGTGCCGCCTGTATCAACGTTGGTGGGCGGACATTTGAGCATTTGTTGTAATGATCTCCAATAAATGTCACTCTGGAAACCTCTGTGTCTGTCCTTCATTTCCGACTCCTCACTGCGTTTGCGGCCGCATATTCTATAACGAATATTGGTGGATTCGCTGTGTACTACCATCCCCTCACGTTTGGACCATGAATTCAGGGACACCCTGTATTAGTATATTCTGAAAGAATTGTCAAGGCCTCATTTGTGCAGTCTCATAGTCTACCCTTTTGACACTCAATGGCCTAAATATAAAATTTCAACTGATTCTTTCTAACCCTATAAAGATTGATTGATTCTGACCCTTTTCTGACCTATAATTTCTGACCTTTTCTGACATATTCCTTGATTCTTTCTGACCCTTTTCTGACCTATAATTTCTGACCTTTTCTGACATATTCCTTGATTCTTTCTGACCCTTTTCTGACCTATAATTTCTGACCTTTTCTGACATATTCCTTGATTCTTTCTGACCCTTTTCTGACCTATAAAGTTCATCAAAACAGGAAAGCTATTTTTGTGAAAAACTATTTTTTCGATATCAGGGGCATTATTTTGAACATGCTCATCATTTTTTTTATTTAACGATTTCCAATGTCTTCTCATACTTCACAGGGGAAACAAAATCCGTATTTGTTTCCCATTTGAAATCTCAGAACATTTTAGTAGGAAGTGAATACAGCCATCTCTTGAAATGTGATCGTCTGAGTGCTTCCTGACATTCTCATTTCTTATCCTAACATTCAGAACACTCAAATTAGGAGGAATGAGAATTGTTTCTATTCATCGTCATCATCATCATCTGTCTTCAGTTTTGTAATGATGGCTCTGAAGCGGGGAGTTTTTTCTACTATTGTATCGTAATCGAGAAGAAATTTAAAATCAGGATAACGTTTCCCATTATCGTCTATTCCAAATCCTTTAGTCGGAGGAATCATTGTGTGCTTAACAAATGGTGAATGAATTTCGATAATCACTCTTTCAAATAGCCAGTAAAATTTGTTCCCTTTTGTAGAGAAAGGAAAAAGCCTCCGCTGCCTGGAACGAAGGCCGAAATGTACTCGTAAGCTTTCTCCATCTCGGCGAAAAGACTTTCGACTTTAAACGTCGTTTTTTGACCTATGTGGAGGGGTTTAAAAAAGGGTGAATATATATAGGGTGGCGCCATAAGGCTCTGTTTTACAAAGTTCATTCGAATGTCATTGGGGGGGGGGGGGGGGAGTGCCCCATGACGTCATAGCGGGGAGAACTCGTCCGTTCTTTTGTGTCTTTCTTTGGTCTTCGCTTGGTGAATTTCTCTCTCTGTGAAGTGTTTCAGGGAATGTTTTTTATCATCTCAACTGGGCAGTAGCAAACTGCAGGAGTTCGAAGAGCAAGAAAAGCCACGTTTCATATATATTTCCATTAGAAGCAAAAATTAGTATGAAGAGGTTGCTGCAGTGTCGGCTTAAATATAAATTCGATGTGCACATATGCTAAGATATGAGGTAAACATCTGTCAGATGCCTGTTAAGATCGATCGCATATAAAATTTACGAAACGAACTCTTAGGAGTAACTATTAAACGTAAATAAATGAAAATGCCGTTCCAGATTTAAAAAGAAAACTGTCACATATAAATTTCAGTCTTGTTACGATGGCCGATTATACTCCGACAAAAGGACTTTCATTTCGGGAAAAAACGGAATGATTGTTGGAGTAAGAAACCGATCGCTCTGAAAACCATGACAGTGTACAGTCGCTCAAAAAAGTATCCGAACACTATGGTTGATTACAGAATTCAGAGAAAATATCTGGCAACGATTTTTTTTAGAAATTAGTGATCTGGCAACCTTCGTGTCACGTGATTACAGAACGTGCACGTTCTGTAATCACGTGACACGAAGCCAAACTGTCAAACTGGAAAAAAAAAAAAACCTTCAAAACTGTCAACGTGTCTGCACACGCAGTAAACAGTAACTGCACACGCTCCAGTTTGCTGTGAACGGTAACTGTAGCTTGTACAGTTGCTGTACACGTTCCAGATATTTTTCCTGAATTCTGTAATCACGTGACACGAAGGTTGCCAGATCACTAATTTCTAAAAAAAATCGTTGCGAGATATTTTTCCTGAATTCTGTAATCAACCATAGTGTTCGGATACTTTTTTGAGCGACTGTAGGTTGTCATATTATTTTGATACTAGATCGTGTGGGATCACTCACGGAAATATTGAGCGTATGCAGTAACTGCACACGCTCCAGTTTGCTGTGAACGGTAACTGGAGCTTGTACAGTTGCTATACACGCTCCAGATATTTTTCCTGAATTCTGTAATCACGTGACACGAAGGTTGCCAGATCACTAATTCTAAAAAAATCGTTGCCAGATATTTTTCCAGAATTCTGTAATCAACCATAGTGTTCAGATACTTTTTTGAGCGACTGTACAAAGTAAGAAAGTATCATTATCTCAGAGAACTAATAATTTAAATACCTTGGCTTACACTGTAGTGATTCATGGGAATAAAAACTCATGTGAGTGCGTCATAGTCTACGCATTAGAAAATACAGCAGCAATTTCAAATTGCTATTAAAAACTACATAATGCCGAGGTGTAAAATCTCTGCTTTGCATTTGCAAACAAGATTACAATCATAATAAAAGCAGAGAAATAAACCTAAATAAAAACTGAGACGGCAAAATAAAAATTTAAGAATTAATCGAAACAAGAAAGTAGACTTTTCATTCAATAACTCTAGGAAATATATTCTTCGTAAATTAGAAACTATATTTACGCAATGTCACATTAAATATTTTTAGGAAGGGACAAAATTTAAGCCTCAACTCACGGCGGCGAAAAATTACATTTTTATTATTTTCATTACGATTACTGATCGATCGAATTTGATTATAAGCGCAAGATCAGAATATTTTCTTAGAATCACCTATTAGAAATTCTACAGTAATTTAGTGAAAAAATATTCATACAGAATTACAATACTCTATATGTGGTCAAATCGGAAATATTTAAAATAGGAGCCCTATTTGCAAACTGATACACGTTTGTGAAATCGTATATATATTACCGCTAAAGTGCAGAAATCAGTTATTCTACAGATTATCTAGGTATTGTGCAGATTAACTAGGGTGATCCGTTAACGTGCGGAAAATTGTTTCATTTCTCAAATTACCCAGGTAATCTGCAAATTACCTGGATAATCTGCACATTACTTACTAGGCACTCGTTAAAGTGAAAATAAGATCTTTGCTGGAACAACAGGAACGTTTCTGTACGCTTAAATTAACATAATGTTATTTATCTAGTGTCCGAGAGTAGAGTTGAAACTAGGGTCATCCCTCTGTCAACATGAATCAGTCGTCCGAATTATAAAAAAACGCCCCCAAAATGAGCAGGCCAAGTGAGAACGAATCATTTTAGTGATTCGTTATCAAGAATGAATCACTTTACCGATTCGTTCTCACTTGGCCTCCGCTCATCCGGGGCGTTTTTTATAATGCGGACGAGTGAATCACGTGACACGAAGATTCATATTCAAGAGATTCACCACTATGAGAGAAACAAACTTTTGAACTTTAACGATACGGAAGCCTTTAATGTGCACATTACCTAGGTAAAATGCGGAAAACTCTTGATTCCGCACGTTAACGGAGCAAATCAGTTAATCTGCAGATTAGCTAGGTAATGTGCACATTAACGACTTTCGAGCTTTAGCGGTAACATATATTCAGAAAAGCTTTTCGATTATAAGCAAAGCAAGCCAAAAAACTAAACTGTACGTAGTTAGAAAATAATCTAGCAGGTGATGGTGTTTAATTAAAACTATTATCTACTTTTAATATGGCTATAGAGGCTGAAAGATTTTATTTAAGTAAATAACATTTTATCTACACTGGAATTAACTCGCCTATTCGTTAAGGAAAAAATATTTATTTGAATTCGTCTGAAAGAATGGAAGACAAAATGATTTCTACACCAAAATAAAGCCCATTATAAATCAAAAATAACATTTGCTGAACTCTTCGAAAGTTCTATGAATTACCAGAATATATGAATACGACGGAATTTTCTCTATCGGCAAATTTGAAGTTAAAAAAAAAGTTTCCGAGATCGTAACGAAAAAACAAATGTCAAAACGTCAGATGACTGACGAAGGGTTCGTCTTTTTACCAACATTTGATATTGAAATATTTACACTCATCTAAATCTAATAGTCAGCGTTTATTTCATTAGCAAAATTACTTTAAAAATTCCTATCACAATCGCATTAATTCAAATAAGTTGTATGCTCTAGTGAAAGTAAACTTTGCAGTCAAAACGGAAGTGATACTGGCGCCATATTCTTTTCACATCACAAAACAACAGTTGGCCGGTGTAGTGTTTGCGGTCTTCAGCCGATAGATGGCATTGCTCAAGTGACGTGTGACGTCGAAGTGTAAAGTATGATGTCGATGTGTAAAGTATGGCGTAGAAACGTAACTGTTGGTTGTTGGTGGCCTATGGCTCTGTGATTTATTTCTTTTGGGTGGGTAATGTGGAGTCACGTGTTATGTGTGTGATTTGACGAGAGTGTGAAGTTATGTTTGGTTTTTTTTCGACATGTTTGCTTGATGACTTCTTTGGATAACATGCCTATATGGTTAGAGGTAAGTGCGTGTGTATTATATATTTAATATGGGGGGGGGGAGTGTTCAGTGATAGGTAGGATACGAATAATTAATATGTTCTAGCTTTTTTTTTTTGAAAATATGTTAAGATATGGTTTATAATTAGTTATTAAAGATATTTTGGAGCCCGTGTAGTGGGGGGGGGGTATGCTTGGGGGAAAGAATGTTGAAAGTTTTTGCATGTGGGATTGAAAATGGCGATAGTAAAGAACACATGTATTTCGTTAGAATAGTTAGGGGTGAATTGAATGTTTTTTAGTAGTTACGTGTAGTGTGGTAATTATTAATGCATTATAGTGATTTATTAATTTTGTTGTATATTTAGGAGTCTTTTAAATTTAGTTATATGATTTATCGTTAATATGTGGAAGCGTCTGGCGACTTCTTGATGTAGTAATTCCGGGTATTGTAGAATTGTCGGTGTGTGAAAAAACGGCAGTTTTTGATGGAGTCGGAAAAGAATGAAAAATTTAGGGGTGGGGTGAGAGTGGCGGAGTCGGTAGCGCGCCAGGCTTGTAATCTGTAGTTCCAAGGTTCGAGTCCGAGCTGGGTCAGCGTTCAGATTGATATCGGCAAATTTTCAAACTCGGCTCATAGTTAGTAGGGGACACCGATGTGCTTCGAAAGCCCGCCGTCCGTCGGTTAGGATGTTAAGCCGTGGCCCTGTGTGTGGGAGAGTTATACTGTGTACGTTAAAGAACACGATGGATGGCCTTCTGTCTCCCAACAGCTGTTCTAGTGTGTCCCGTACCTTCTGTGAACCTTCGGGGTTCATGTGACGTCGCCATTTAGCCCATGGTGTGGGAAAAACGTGGGGGCTCAGAGGTAAAATGACAATGTAATTTAGGGGAGGGTTATTTGAGCTGTAAGTTTTTTTTGTCAGATTTTTGTTTTGGGGCTTTTTTTATAATTCGGTCGGCGGTGCACTGTTTCCGATTTTCATGTTTTTTGTGACCGCTTTACGTCACTATGACTTAGATTCCCTCCAACATACCACACCACGAGATCGTCTCATCTGCCGACAATCAACTTCTGACTGTGCAACATCTACAGTAATCCAGCGAATGTGGCTGCAATTCATGCATCAGTGTCCAAACGGATCATCCGATGAAGTTTGGATTAGGCTGAATTACATGTTGCGCAGGTTGCCTTAACTGCTAGTCATCGCCAGGCACGTCGTCTGTGGTGCATCGAGCGTGTACCATTGGAGGAGGAACACCACCATATCGTCTTCTTGAATGAGTCACGCTTCTGGTTCCGTGCAGATCATGGTCGCATTTGGGGTTGGCGTCGCCCTGCGCAGATGGCGTTCTGGTCTCGGGTACAGTCGCTCAAAAAAAGTATCCAAACACTATGGTTGATTGCAAAATTCAGAAATAATATCTTGCACTGATTTTTTAGAAATTAGTGATCTGGCAACCTTCGTGTCACGTGAGACGAAGGTTGCCAGATCACTAATTTCTAAAAACTAATCACTAAAAACTAATCACTAATTTCTAAAAAAATCAATGCCAGATATTTTTTCTGAATTCTGTAATCAACCATAGTGTTCGGATATTTTTTAATATATATAATGCGTATGAATATATAATGCAATGAATATGGAGCGTGTGCAGTTACCGTTCACAGCAAACTGGAGCGGTTGCGGTTAATGTTCACAGCACATTGGATCGTGTGAGCTCACAAAGACCTAGATCGTGTCAGCTCACTCACGGAAATATTGAGCGTGTGCAGTTACCGTTCACAGCAAACTGGAGCGTGTGCAGTTACTGCACACGCTCCAGTTTGCTGTGAACGGTAACTGGAGCGTGTACAGTTGCTGTACACGCTCAATATTTTTCCTGAATTCTGTAATCACGTGACACGAAGGTTGCCAGATGACTAATTTCTAAAAAAATCAATGCCAGATATTTTTTCTGAATTTTGCAATCAACCATAGTGTTCGGATACTTTTTTGAGCGACTGTACCATCAGTTATGACTTCAGAACACCTTTAATGTTTGCCCAAAGAACTTTGAGAACTCACCGATACGTCGTCGACGACATTCTGGCGACATTTTTCAGCAGGATAAAGCACGTCTCCATACAGCACCATTGTCCAATAGTGATTACGGGGTATCAACACCCTACCCTGGTCCGCTATGTCCCCCAGATGTACAGTACATATGGGAAGGTTTGACTCGACGTCTTTGACAACATCCACAGTGGACAACCTGCGTCTCCATTTGGAGGAAAACTTACGGAAAGTGCCTCAGGGCACTGTTGGGGACATATATGCATCGATGCCTCAACGTCTGGCATTGCCGCCAACGGGGGTCATGCCCCTAAACACATCCTTCATATGCACAGAGATGATGCACAGAGATTCTGCTCAGTTTTACCGAGGGTTGGGTTGGGTTGTTTTACCTCTGAGCGCCACTTTTTTGCACACCATGGGCTAAATGGCCAGGTCACATGGACGCCGAAAGCTCAAAGAAGGTTGGGGGAGGGGACGCACTGGAACAGCTGTTGGGAGACAGATGGTAGCCCCCGTCCAGGCCATCCAGCGTGTTCTTTAACGTGCACAGGGTATGGCTCTCCCGCACACGGGGCCACAGCTTAACGTCCCATCCGACGGACGGCGGCCTTTCCAAGCACATCGGTGTCCCCTACTGACCGTGGGCAGGGCGGGGAATTTTTGCGGAAATAAATCTCAACGCTGACCCAGCTGGGACTTGAACCTGGGAACTAAAGATTACGAGGCTGGCACGCTGCCGACTGAGCCACCCCCGCCCCCCTTTACCGAGGGTCGAGACCCGCTTCGTGGTGTTGCAATTTTTGCATCCACGAATCTAGAAATAATAGCTGCAACAAATTCGGACGGATGGATTCGACCGCAATATAGTTAAGCGCAACATACGTTTTACCGCTATATAAATGAATAAAAAGCCCCCCCTCAAGCACCTGCTTACGGAACTCTGACAGAACCCTGTCAGTTTAATACGCCATAGAGAACATCTGCGAGAATGGCGGAATCTCGATAGAAAGGCAACATAAACATCCATGCCTTACCCGAGACTTGAACTCAGATCCCTTTGATCAGTAGCCAAGCGGGGCTCGCGACAAGCGGGGCCAAGCGCGCCAGGCTTGTAATCTGTAGTTCCCAGGTTCGAGTCCCAGCTTGCTCAGCGTTGAGATTTATCTCCGCAAAATTCCCCGCTCTGCCCACGGTCAATAGGGGACATCGATGAGCTTGGAAAGGCCGCCGTCCGTCGGTTGGGACGTTAAGCTGTGGCCCCGTGTGCGGGAGAGACATTCCCTGTGCACGTTAAAGAACACGCTGAATGGCCTTGACGGGAGGCTACCACCTGTCTCCCAACAGCTGTTCCAGTGGGTCCCCTCCCCCAACCTTCTCTGAGCCTTCGGGGTCCATGTGACCTGGCCATTTAGCCCATGGTGTGCAAAAAAGTGCCGCTCAGAGGTAAAACAACCCAAGTAGCCAAGCGCGCTAACCACTCTGTCACGGGACGGATTTCCCATCATATACATAATTTATTTTCGGCCTTACCATTTTCGTTATCTCTAAAAGGTGTTTTAAAAAAGTTTTCATTTATTCTCACAATTTTCACCAGAAGTCTCAAACACATGGGTCGCACGTGGCCCTCGAAATCGTTTGGTGTGGCCCGCAAGGAATGGGATATATCGTAAGTATGGTGTCACAGCATAGATGTGACTAGCTTGCCTCATGCGATAATCTCACACGAGTATGGAAATATGATCACTTTCAACCGAAACACCCAAATTTAATTTGTTTTGCTCTTAAAAGCAACATTTAAATAACGAAACAACATATAAGCAATTAAGTTTCTCTTATTGTTGCTTAAAATAAAGGGAAACCCTTTGATAAGTAGGGGCGGGGGTGGCTCAGTCGGTAGCGTGCCAGGCTCGTAATCTGCAGTTCCCAGGTTCGAGTCCCAGCTGGGTCAGCGTTGAGATTTATCTCCGCAAAATTCCCCGCCCTGCCCACGGTCAGAAGGGGACACCGATGGGCTTGGAAAGGCCGCCGTCCGTCGGATGGGACGTTAAGCCGTGGCCCCGCGTTAAGCCGTGGCCCTGTGTGCGGGAGAGCCATACTCTGTGCACGTTAAAGAACACGCTGGATGGCCTTGACGGGAGGCTACCATCTGTCTCCCAACAGCTCTTACAGTGGGTCCCCTTCCCCAACCTTCTCTGAGCCTTCGGGGTCCATGTGACCTGGCCATTTAGTCCATGGTGTGCAAAAAAGTGCCGCTCAGAGGTAAAACAACCCAACCCAACCTTTGATAAGTAACCGATATGGCCACTTACATCAGTGTTGAAAGTAAAGACCTTCGTGGAAATAAATTCTATCCTTTTGGACTTAGTGGAATTTCTGCTTCTAACACCAATTGGCAGTCCCCTTCTCAGTAGAGGGAGTTGCTCTATGTTGACAGGAAACGGATTTGGCCCCTTATTTGCTTTGAGTTTAAGACACTCTGAAATACACTCTGAAAAAGATGGCTTCTCTCATATTCATCTTTTATACGAAAGGAAAGATAAAAGAAGCTTATTTTAAGGAATTAGGCAAACCCTCAAAAGTTTTTATTCCACGAGTTTTATTTTTGGCAAATTGCATTAATGAACTATTTTATGGCGGTAGTTTCATCATATAAATTGAACTAAATTCTTAGGTGTAATGTTTTTGTTACAATAATAATGGTAATTTTGCATTAGTACCCTATTAGGATAACGACTTTTACACCTCCAAGCAGATATCCTTTTACAGAGACTCCTCTGTTGCAATCCATAGAAAGCTACATCAGCTTAAGAATATTCGGAAAATGCCGCTTGTTTCCAATAATATTACTTTCTATTAACACACGATTAATAGTTAACTGTTGTGGATAATTCTTCAATTGCCTTGTGGCCTAAGAACTGACTGGTACAGTCGCTCAAAAAAGTATCCGAACGCTATGGTTGATTGCAAAATTCAGAAAAAATATCTGGCATTGACTTTTTTAGAAATTAGTGATCTGGCAACCTTCGTGTCACGTGATTACAGAATTCGGAAAAAATATCTGGAGCGTGTACAGCAACTGTACACGCTCCAGTTACCGTTCACAGCAAATTGGAGCGTGTGCAGTTACTGCACACGCTCCAGTTTGCTGTGAACGGTAACTGCACACGCTCAATATTTCCGTGAGTGAGCTCACACGATCTAGTATCAAAATAATATGACCACCTACATACGACTCTTAATACAATTGTAAAAGTTTGCAGTCCAAGGAGTTGTTCAATTTCAAAATCGTCATCATTATTTTAAATAGAAATGTAGACCAGAGGCTGGGAATTCTAGATTTAGGGACATCTAAGGCTAAACAGTTGTTTAGTTTGAAAAACGAAACGTTTCCTCCGCAAGCGATGTTAAGTGATGCTATGATTTGAACTGGAAGGAGTTTCATCTGTGAAGCATAGGCAACTGAAAAACATCTTGATTCTTATATGTAGCACATAGAGAACACACTGCGCCCATTTGCTAGCAGGTAATCCAACTAATGCAAGAGCAACGGGCTCATGTAACTGAGCAGATGTCCATCACAAGAGACGGTCATAAGAGAAAAAACGAAGGAAAAACATATAAAGCTGGACACAAGGGAGAGAGAGAGAGAACGACGGAGAGAATATGTAGCAAAAGAAAAGGAGGAAAAAGGACAAAAAAAAAAGAAGTAATAAGGATGAGGTAGAGAGCGAAAGGAAAGGAGAGAGATGTGTGTGTGTGTGGGGGGGGGGGGAAGTTCTTGGAAGTACTGCATCTAATAAGTTGGAAGCAAAGAAAAAAAATGGAAGTAAAGAGAAAAAAGGGACACATCGCGAGCCAATGGCTAATGCATCGGAGGAAAATAACACTTGCGAGAGGGAACTGATTGATTGATGGAGCTAAACACACGGGAGTGGAAGTTAGAGGCAGACAAGGACCCAGGCGAGAGGATGAGAAAGAAAGTCGACACTGCACTGGACAAAAGAAGAAAAGTGTAAGAGGAAACAGAGATTATGAAAAGAACACTCTGCTCAATAGCCAGTGAATGAAACAAATTGGACTTTTGCATCAGCAGGAGACTGAGCTCTCTTGAAGTGGAATTTGCCTCTTTATAAAAAGAGTAGGTTTAGAAAATCCTTTTGGAATGTTTTTAAATTGGCTTTTCGGGACTGCTATCGGGACTATTTTTGTATGGCTTTGTGAAGGTTTTAAGAAAGAAGTAAGAAATTCAAGTAGCGAAAAAAAATTTATATTTCTGTTTTAGTGATTTATTTCTAATTCCTATTAAGATGGGGCGGGGTGGCTCAGTCGGTAGCGCGCCAGGCTCGTAATCTGTAGTTCCCAGGTTCGAGTTCCAGCTGGGTCAGCGTTGAGATTTATCTCCGCAAAAATTCCCCGCCCTGCCCACGGTCAGTAGGGGACACCGATGAGCTTGGAAAGGCCGCCGTCCGTCGGATGCGACGTTAAGCCGTGGCCCCGTGTGTAGGAGAGCCATACCCTGTGCACGTTAAAGAACACGATGGATGGCCTTGACGGGAGGCTACCATCTGTCTCCCAACAACTGTTAGAGTGGGTCCCCTCCCCCAACCTTCTCTGAGCCTTCGGGGTCCATGTGACCTGGCCATTTAGCCCATGGTGTGCAAAAAAGTGCCGCTCAGAGGTAAAACAACCCAACCCAAATCCACAAACCCATCTCACCTAAGGCAAAAAATGGGTTTAACGGAGAAAATCTCAACAGGGGCACAGTGGAGATTAGAACTTAGCAATATCAGTTACTAAGCCGACTTATACTTACATAACAGGACTATTGTAGTTATTTGTGTGAAAAATAACAACCGAAAGAAGTTGGAGGGATTTGTATAAGGACAGTATTTTTAGCATCCATTTTTATTTTCGTAATGCGAATTTCGCTCAGAAAAGAGTTTTATCCTTGATTTAAGCGATTTTTTTTCACTATTCATTAACTGAATATAATTTGTATTAAAGCAAATCTCGATTTCAGCCCATTTTCGTGTGACCGATTTTTCTATTTTAAAAACCATTGAATAATAACCTTGAATTTGAATTTAGGATAAAAATAAAATACTCAAATACCGAGTGCTTGCTTTCATTTAAAGGCAGAGCGCATACGAAGTTCTCAATCTGTTTAATGAGTCGCGTATTTTATAAAAAATAGCGACTGATTAAACAGAACGTTTGATGTCAATATTATTGGGAGCAGAATCTGCAGCAAACAGGTTTTCGAAAGTTTTAATTGTTAAGAAAAATCTGCCTGTGACCAAACGTTTGCTTCCTTGCAAGCTCAAGCATCACACAGCAAAACAACCATGACAGGGACGCAAAATGCCTTAATGAAATAATTTTTCATCAGGATGATTCGACTTCTAGAAGAAATTGGAGTTTAATAATAAAAATTACCCCCTTAAGAAGTTGCTTGCCACAGAGGTCTGACAGGAGCCTGTCAGTTTATATGCCAGAGTAGAAGGTCTGAGAAGATGGCAGGACCTCAGGAACGTGTACAGCAACTGTACACGCTCCAGTTACCGTTCACAGCAAACTGGAGCGTGTGCAGTTACTGCACACGCTCCAGTTTGCTGTGAACGGTAACTGCACACGCTCAATATTTCTGTGAGTGGGTCCACACGATCCAGGTTTTTGTGAGCTCACACGATCCAATGTAAATAAAATAAATACCCCCTCAAGCAGCTGCTTGCCACAGAGGTCTGACAGGAGACTGTCAGTATATATGCCATAGTAGAAGGTCTGTTAGGATGCAGGACCTCAGCAGAAAACAAAACACGAACATCCATGCCTTACCCGGGGCTCGAACCCAGGTTTCTTAGATCAGTAGCCAAGCGTACTAGCCACTCGACTTACACGTTTTTAATTAATATATGTTAATCATATTTATAAATATCCACTGAAGGCTATCTGCAGTTTCTTTAACGTGCACTGAGAATCATATGACTTATTAATTTCATGGTATCCATATGACATTTCATTGTACTTGTACAGTCGCTCAAAAAAGTATCCGAACACTATGGTTGATTGCAAAATTCAGAAAAAATATCTGGCATTGATTTTTTTAGAAATTAGTGATATGGCAACCTTCGTGTCACGTGATTACAGAATTCAGGAAAAATATCTGGAGCGTGTACAGCAACTGTACACGCTCCAGTTACCGTTCACAGCAAACTGGAGCGTGTGCAGTTACTGCACACGCTCCAGTTTGCTGTGAACGGTAACTGCACACGCTCAATATTTCCGTGAGTGAGCCCACACGATCTAGGTCTTTGTGAGCTAACACGATCCATTGTGCTGTGAACATTAACCGCAACCGCTCCAGTTTGCTGTGAACGGTAACTGCACACGCTCAATATTTCCGTGAGTGAGCCCACACGATCTAGGTCTTTGTGAGCTCACACGATCCAATGTGCTGCGAACATTAACCGCAACCGCTCCAGTTTGCTGTGAACGGTAACTGCACACGCTCAATATTTCCGTGAGTGAGCCCACACGATCTAGGTCTTTGTGAGCTCACACGATCCAATGTGTTGTGAACATTAACCGCAACCGCTCCAGTTTGCTGTGAACGGTAACTGCACACGCTCAATATTTCCGTGAGTGAGCCCACACGATCTAGGTCTTTGTGAGCTCACACGATCCAATGTGTTGTGAACATTAACCGCAACCGCTCCAGTTTGCTGTGAACGGTAACTGCACACGCTTAATATTTCCGTGAGTGAGCCCACACGATCTAGGTCTTTGTGAGCTCACACGATCCAATGTGCTGTGAACATTAACCGCAACCGCTGCAGTTTGCTGTGGACGGTAACTGCACACGCTCCATATTCATTGCATTATATATTCATACGCATTATATATATTAAAAAATGTCCGAACACAATGGTTGATTGCAAAATTCAGAAAAAATATCTGGCAACGAATTTTTTTAGAAATTAGTGATCTGGCAACCTTCGTGTCACGTGACACGAAGGTTGCCAGATCACTAATTTCTAAAAAAAATGGTTGCCAGATATTTTTTCTGAATTTTGCAATCAACCATAGTTTTCGGATACTTTTTTGAGCGACTGTACAATACTAATGGCTATACGCTTTTTCGTATGGTCATTTGTATTGTCATGTATTTATGTGTTCCCAATATATATTTTCGTAATATGCATTAAGTTGTCATTTTCTTAATATACTTCCCTATTTTTTTCCATGTCGTTTATACATAGAAAAACATATTTTAATTAGTTTTCCTTATTCCATAATTAGCAAAAATGCTTGCAATAATCTAATATACAAAAGATTTATGTTTGTTTGTTTGTTTGTCTGCTTATGCACTCGGCCCCCAGAAGAGTTAGGGGCACTAAACTTTGCAAGAACGTTCACCCAATTCACTCAGGGGAAGAATATAGGATATGTGCGAACCCGCTGGGGTCAACAGAAATTGGGGTTAGCGGGTTTGAATTTCTCGAAATCCCCATAGAGTTAACATTAGAGGTCAAACATTAATGTCTCTCATAGACTTGGCATTAGCAGTAATTCGAAATCACATGCGGAGGGATTTCTCCTACATACTTTAGATAGTTTCAGACCTTTCCTAAAAGCGGGGTCTACATTTTTGCCAAGAGGGAAGGTAGCAGGCTAGGGACGAAACGATGGCAATGGATTTTACGTTCGTTTTTTCCCCCTCCCTCAATGAAAGCTTGCGACTTGGGAATGTCATCTACTATATGCTTTAAAGATCTGCAGACCGGGTAAATCTGCAAATATTTAATAAATCCACCGACTCCGCGCTGCCACTTCCAGTTCCCAAGATTTGATCTCAGAAGATTGTACTCTTTCCATTTGCTGAGAGGGGGAGGGGGCGGGGGTGGCTCAGTCGGTAACGCGCCAGGCTCGTAATCTGTAGTTCCCAGGTTCGAGTCCCAGCTGGGTCAGCGTTGAGATTTATCTCCGCAAAATTTCCCCGCCCTGCCCACGGTCAGTAGGGGACACCGATGGGCTTGGAAAGGCCGCCGTCCGTCTGATGCGACGTTAAGCCGTGGCCCCGTGTGCGGGAGAGCCATACCCTGTGCACGTTAAAGAATACGCTGGATGGCCTTGACGGGAGGCTACCATCTGTCTCCCAACAGCTGTTCCAGTGGGTCCCCTCCCCCAATCTTCTCTGAGCCTTCAGGGTCCATGTGACCTGGCCATTTAGCCCATGGTGTGCAAAAAAGTGCCGCTCAGAGGTAAAACAACCCAAATTTTATTAATATTCAAGATTCAGACAGACTTGATTTGGGTTTGTAATATTTCTTCAATACTATCTTAAACATAAAATTTATCTAAGAAGCTAAGCATTTAATTTGGCATTCGGGTGTCTAGAAAAATTATGTTTTTTTATAATAATAAATAATAAATACCCGCTCAAGCAGCTGCTTGCCACAGAGGTCTGACAGGAGCCTGTCAGTTTATACGCCAAAGTAGAAGGTCTGAGAGGATGGCAGGACCTCAGCAGAAAAACAACACATACAACCATGCCTTATCCGGGGCTCGAACCCAGGTCCCTCAGATCAGTAGCCAAGCGCGCTAACCACTCGGCCATGGGAGGAAGTGTTTAATCGTTTAACTTAACTGCTAAATGTTGAACTTGTTAAATTTGGCTCTGTGAAAACTAAAGAAATAATCTTGATGAGGACACTAAACATTAATTTGCCATTTCGAAAGTATGCTATGCAGCTGAAATTTAAATGTCGTGGAAAAAACATAACATGTGATTTTATATTCCACACAGTGCGGTATGCAAATGAAAACTCTTGATGTCTTTTGTAGAGTTTCTAATAAATAATCTCCACAAACATCTAAAACTTTATTCCCCTGCAAAAAGATATAAGACAGGAACAATAGGGAAAGCTTTACGTCTTTTCTAGAATGAGCTTTATTAGTTTGTTCTGGAATCGTTAAAACTTTTAAGATTTTCCTGAGACGAGATCTGTTACTTCGCCAAAGAACTCAACAAGAAAGCTTCTACAGTTTCAAGGAAAAAGAGAAAATGAGAACTATGCAATTATCGTTTTTTCATGTCACAAGAAGATAAAATAAGTAAACACAAAATTTATTACAAAATTTATTAAGTAACTGATAGTGAAGAGATTAGTTGTTTCAAATAATTCACAATAAAACGAACAATATTAATTTTTTTAAAACATTTTATAAATCAACTGATTTATACACAAATCATATGTACAGTCGCTCAAAAAAGTATCCGAACACTATGGTTGATTACAGAATTCAGAAAAAATATCTGGCAACGATTTTTTTTTGGAAATCAGTCATCTGGCAACCTTCGTGTCACGTGACACGAAGCAAACTGGAGCGGTTGCGGTTAATGTTCACAGCACATTGGATCGTGTGGGCTCACTCACGGAAATATTGAGCGTGTGCAGTTACCATTCACAGCAAACTGGAGCGGTTGCGGTTAATGTTCACAGCACATTGGATCGTGTGAGCTCACAAAGACCCAGATCGTGTGGGCTCACTCACGGAAATATTGAGCGTGTGCAGTTACCGTTCACAGCAAACTGGAGCGGTTGCGGTTAATGTTCACAGCACATTGGATCGTGTGAGCTCACAAAGACCCAGATCGTGTGGGCTCACTCACGGAAATATTGAGCGTGTGCAGTTACCGTTCACAGCAAACTGGAGCGGTTGCGGTTAATGTTCACAGAACATTGGATCGTGTGAGCTCACAAAGACCTAGATCGTGTGGACTCACTCACGGAAATATTGAGCGTGTGCAGTTACCGTTCACAGCAAACTGGAGCGGTTGCGGTTAATGTTCACAGCACATTGGATCGTGGGAGCTCACAAAGACCTAGATCGTGTGGGCTCACTCACGGAAATATTGAGCGTGTGCAGTTACCGTTCACAGCAAACTGGAGCGGTTGCGGTTAATGTTCACAGCACATTGGATCGTGTGAGCTCACAAAGACCCAGATCGTGTGGGCTCACTCACGGAAATATTGAGCGTGTGCAGTTACCGTTCACAGCAAACTGGAGCGGTTGCGGTTAATGTTCACAGCACATTGGATCGTGTGAGCTCACAAAGACCTAGATCGTGTGGGCTCACTCACGGAAATATTGAGCGTGTGCAGTTACCGTTCACAGCAAACTGGAGCGGTTGCGGTTAATGTTCACAGCACATTGGATCGTGTGAGCTCACAAAGACCCAGATCGTGTGGGCTCACTCACGGAAATATTGAGCGTGTGCAGTTACCGTTCACAGCAAACTGGAGCGGTTGCGGTTAATGTTCACAGAACATTGGATCGTGTGAGCTCACAAAGACCTAGATCGTGTGGACTCACTCACGGAAATATTGAGCGTGTGCAGTTACCGTTCACAGCAAACTGGAGCGGTTGCGGTTAATGTTCACAGCACATTGGATCGTGGGAGCTCACAAAGACCTAGATCGTGTGGGCTCACTCACGGAAATATTGAGCGTGTGCAGTTACCGTTCACAGCAAACTGGAGCGGTTGCGGTTAATGTTCACAGCACATTGGATCGTGTGAGCTCACAAAGACCCAGATCGTGTGGGCTCACTCACGGAAATATTGAGCGTGTGCAGTTACCGTTCACAGCAAACTGGAGCGTGTGCAGTAACTGCACACGCTCCAGTTTGCTGTGAACGGTAACTGGAGCGTGTACAGTTGCTGTACACGCTTCCAGTCTCAGTTCCAGGTTCCAGTTGGCCCAGGTGAGAACCTGGCCATTGGCCAGGTTCTCACCTGGGCCAACATTGAGATCTATCTCTGCAAAACCCCCGGCCCTTTGTCAGAAATGGATGCCAATGGATTTAGGAAGACTGCCATCCGTTGGAAGGGCGTTAAGCCCTGGCCCTGTGTGCGGAAGAGCATACCCTGTGCACGTTAAAGAACATGCTGGGCCTTGATGGCAGGCTACCATCTGTCTCCCAACAGCTGTTCCAGTGGGTCCTCTCCCCCAACTTTTCTGAGCCCTCGGGATCTTTGTGACCTGGCCATTTAGCCCATTGTGTGCGAAAAAAAGTGCCACTCAGAGTGCCAACAACTTACAACAAAGTTGTCCTTACTTTCGATAGATATGTAGAGAATATTCAATGAAGGGACTGTTCTGCACACTACTCAAAGAACGATAAAATAGCATCTAGAGAGCTCTTTCTCTATGTGCCATTCTATAATGTTTTGTGATTTTATGATGTCATTAGTAGTATGACAATTTGTAGTACAATGCTAAAGTTTAGGAAATCCTATATTAACCTATGAGAGCTTTTAACAGACATGAGATTTAAACCAGGCTCCTGACTGACCTCGGGGCGGGGGTGGCTCAGTCGGTAGCGCGCCAGTCTCGTAATCTGTAATTCCTAGGTTCGAGTCCCAGCTGGGTCAGCGTATCTCCGCAAAATTTCCCGCCCTGCCCACGGTCAGTAGGGGACACCGATGGGCTTGGAAAGGCCGCCGTCCGTCGGATGGGACGTTAAGCCGTGGCCCCGTGTGCGGGAGAGCCATACCCTGTGCACGTTAAAGAACACGCTGGATGGTCTGGATGGATCTGTCTCCCAACAGCTGTTCCAGTGGGTCCCCTCCCACAACCTTCTCTGAGCCTTCGGGGTCCATGTGACCTGGCCATTTAGCCCATGGTGTGCAAAAAAGTGCCGCTCAGAGGTAAAACAAGCCAAGCTAAGGCAGCGCCCCAAGAAATTTCAAAACAATTTTCTTTAAATCACTCCCGACCCACTGCAGATAGGAACCTGATCCGTTACACCAACAGGGCTAGAACTGAGTGGGACCTCCCAACCAAATTTGGGACCGATCGCTCAAGTACCCCTCGGAACCACAGGGAAAGCGACAATTTCTGCCAACTATGACGTCACAAATGTCGGCCCGACCTTTAGTTCACTCGTTCGTTCGGAATTTCTGCTATTATACAATAAGGTATATATTAATTCTTTTAAGACGTTTGTGACATTGTTTTCCCATTTGAGCTCAAAAGAAGAGGAAAAGTGGGCACTTCACACTCGAATGCAAAAGAAATGAAAAGAAAAAGCGAACTTTTTTTATTCGAGAAAAGAAAATTGTGGGGAATATTCATACTACACGCTCTAGCCGAAAAGAATTGGGGAAAAATTCACACTTCATACTCGAAACAAAAAGAATTAGGATTCCATCCAATTAAAAATTAACAGTCCGCACAGGAGACCAAACGAATTCTGGTGGAAAAGTTTGTTTCTCATACTGGGACCCAAAAGAATAGGGGGAAAAAGGGAAACTTAACACTCGATCCCGAAAGAATTAGGGAAAAGTGCACATTCCATCCACTATATTAAAAGAATTAGGGAAAAGTGCACACTTCATCCACGATATTAAAAGAATTAGGGAAAAGTGCACACTTCATCCACGATATTAAAAGAATTAGGGAAAAGTGCACACTTCATCCACGGTATTAAAAGAATTAGGGAAAAGTGCACACTTCATCCACGATATTAAAAGAATTAGGGAAAAGTGCACACTTCATCCACGATATTAAAAGAATTAGGGAAAAGTGCACACTTCATCCACGGTATTAAAAGAATTAGGGAAAAGTGCACACTTCATCCACGGTATTAAAAGAATTAGGGAAAAGTGCACACACTTCATCCACGGTATTAAAAGAATTAGGGAAAAGTGCACACTTCATCCACGATATTAAAAGAATTAGGGAAAAGTGCACACTTCATCCACGGTATTAAAAGAATTAGGGAAAAGTGCACACTTCATCCACGGTATTAAAAGAATTAGGGAAAAGTGCACACTTCATCCACGGTATTAAAAGAATTAGGGAAAAGTGCACACTTCATCCACGATATTAAAAGAATTAGGGAAAAGTGCACACTTCATCCACGGTATTAAAAGAATTAGGGAAAAGTGCACACTTCATCCACGATATTAAAAGAATTAGGGAAAAGTGCACACTTCATCCACGATATTAAAAGAATTAGGGAAAAGTGCACACTTCATCCACGATATTAAAAGAATTAGGGAAAAGTGCACACTTCATCCACGATATTAAAAGAATTGGGGAAAAGTGCACACTTCATCCACGATATTAAAAGAATTAGGGAAAAGTGCACACTTCATCCACGGTATTAAAAGAATTAGGGAAAAGTGCACACTTCATCCACGGTATTAAAAGAATTAGGGAAAAGTGCACACACTTCATCCACGGTATTAAAAGAATTAGGGAAAAGTGCACACTTCATCCACGATATTAAAAGAATTAGGGAAAAGTGCACACTTCATCCACGGTATTAAAAGAATTAGGGAAAAGTGCACACTTCATCCACGGTATTAAAAGAATTAGGGAAAAGTGCACACTTCATCCACGGTATTAAAAGAATTAGGGAAAAGTGCACACTTCATCCACGATATTAAAAGAATTAGGGAAAAGTGCACACTTCATCCACGGTATTAAAAGAATTAGGGAAAAGTGCACACTTCATCCACGATATTAAAAGAATTAGGGAAAAGTGCACACTTCATCCACGATATTAAAAGAATTAGGGAAAAGTGCACACTTCATCCACGATATTAAAAGAATTAGGGAAAAGTGCACACTTCATCCACGATATTAAAAGAATTAGGGAAAAGTGCACACTTCATCCACGATATTAAAAGAATTGGGGAAAAGTCACACTCCGTTAACGAAATCAAAAGAATTCTGGAGGAAAGTTTGTGCTCTATATTTGAGGCTAAGGGAATTCGGCGAAAAATTCGCATTCTATCCTCGAGTCCAAAAGAATAGAGGGAAAAGTAGAAACTTCGCACTCGATCCCAAAAGAATTAGGGAAAAGTGCACACTCCATCCACTTCCATATAAAAAGAATTCTGGAGAAAACTGTGCACTCTATACTCGAGTAGAAGAGAATTCGGGGAAATTTCGCACTATATCCTCGAGTCCAAATGATTAGAGAGAAAAGTGGAAACTTCGCACTCGATCCCAAAAGAATTAGGGAAAAGTGCACACTCCATCCACGATATAAAAAGAATTCTGGAGAAAAATGTGCACTCTATACTCGAGTAGAAGAGAATTCGGGGAAATTTCGCACTATATCCTCGAGTCCAAATGATTAGGGAGAAAAGTGGAAACTTCGCACTCGATCCCAAAAGAATTAGGGTAATGTGCACACTCCATCCACGATATTAAAAGAATTCAGGAGGAAAGTGTGCACTTTATAATCGAGGCCAAGAGATTTCGTGAAAACTTCGCACTCAAGTCCAAAATAATAGGAGCAAAAGTGGAAACTTCGCAATCGATCCCAAAAGAATTAGGGAAAAGTACGCACTCCATCAACGATATCAAAAGAATTCTGGAGGAAATTTGCACTCTGTACCCGAGGCCATGAGAATTCGGGAAAAATTCGCACTCCATCCCCTAGTCCAAATGAATAGGGATAAAAGTGGAAACTTCGCAATCGATTCCAAAAGAATTAGGGAAAAGTACGCACTCCATCAACGATATCAAAAGAATTCAGGAGGAAAGTTTGCACTGTATACCCGAGGCCATGAGAATTCGGGAAAAATTCGCATTCTATCCCCGAGTCCAAAAGGGGCGGGGGTGGCTCAGTCGGTAGCGCGCCAGGTTCGTAATCTGTAGTTCCCAGGTTCGAGTCCCAGCTGGGTCAGCGTCGAGATTTATCTCCGCAAAATTCCCCGCCCTCCCCACGGTCAGTAGGGGACACCGATGGGTTTGGAAAGGCCGCCGTCCGTCGGATGGGACGTTAAGCCGTGGCCCCGTGTGCGGGAGAGCCATACCCTGTGCACGTTAAAGAACACGCTGGATGGCCTTGACGGGAGGCTATCATCTGTCTCCCAACAGCTGTTCCAATGGGTCCCCTCCCCCAACCTTCTCTGAGCCTTCGGGGTCCATGTGACCTGGCCATTTATCCCATGGTGTGCAAAAAAGTGCCGCTCAGAGGTAAAACAACCCAACCCAACCCGAGTCCAAATGAATAGGGATAAAAGTGGAAACTTCGCAATCGGTCCCAAAAGAATTAGGGAAAAGTACGCACTCCATCAACGATATCAAAAGAATTCTGGAGGAAAGTTTGCACTGTATACCTGAGGCCATGAGAATTCGGAAAAAATTCGCACTCTATCCCCGAGTCCAAATGAATAGGGATAAAAGTGGAAACTTCGCAATCGGTCCCAAAAGAATTAGGGAAAAGTACGCACTCCATCAACGATATCAAAAGAATTCTGGAGGAAAGTTTGCACTGTATACCTGAGGCCATGAGAATTCGGAAAAAATTCGCACTCTATCCCCGAGTCCAAATGAATAGGGATAAAAGTGGAAACTTCGCAATCGGTCCCAAAAGAATTAGGGAAAAGTACGCACTCCATCAACGATATCAAAAGAATTCTGGAGGAAAGTTTGCACTGTATACCTGAGGCCATGAGAATTCGGAAAAAATTCGCACTCTATCCCCGAGTCCAAATGAATAGGGATAAAAGTGGAAACTTCGCAATCGGTCCCAAAAGAATTAGGGAAAAGTACGCACTCCATCAACGATATCAAAAGAATTCTGGAGGAAAGTTTGCACTGTATACCTGAGGCCAAGAGAATTCGGAGATAAATTCGCACTCTAATCTCGAGTCCGAAAGAACTGGTAAAAATCTGAGCATTCCCCATTTCGAGACTAAATGAAGAGGAGATAAAGGTGGCCACTTCACACTCGAACCTAAATGATTTGGAGAAAACGTGCACACACCATACAGAAAATCGAAAGAACTTGAATGGATAAGTGTGAGCTCTATACTCGAAGTCTAAAGAATGTGAGGAAAACGTTCTCACTCTGCGCTCGAATCCAGAAGAATTAGAGAAAACGTGAGCATTACCCATTTGAATCGAAATGGGTTGGGTTGTTTTACCTCTGAGCAGCACTTTTTTGCACACCATGGGCTAAATGGCCAGGTCACATGGACCCCGAAGGCTCAGAGAAGGTTGGGGGAGGGGACCCACTGGAACAGCTGTTGGGAGACAGATGGTAGCCTCCCGTCAAGGCCATCCAGCGTGTTCTTTAACGTGCACAGGGTATGGCTCTCCCTCACACGGGGCCACGGCTTAACGTCCCACCCGACGGACGGCGGCCTTTCCAAGCCCATCAGTGTCCCCTACTGACCGTGAACAGGGCGGGGAATTTTGCGGAGATAAATCTCAACGCTGACCCAGCTGGGACTCGAACCTGGGAACTACAGATTACGAGCCTGGCGCGCTACCGACTGAGCCACCCCCGCCCCGAATCGAAATGAAGAGGTGGGAAAAGTGCACACTTCACACTGCAGCACAAAGAATTGGAGGAAAAATACACACCAGAGAAAAAGCCAAAAGAATTCGGAGCAAAATTTTTGTTTTCTCCTTACTCGAGTCTGAGGATTCAGCGAAAAAACGAATTGCACAACATAAAGCCCAAAAGAAGTCGAGGTGGAGGTGGGGGGGGATACTTAATAAGTGGTATTTAGACTGATAGTATTTTGCTTTATGAAACAGCGAATATCTCAGTGGGTAGTCACGTGATGTGATACGTAGCCATCAAGCTGTCATTGGTCGACCAAGGAGAAAAAAGGTCAGCCAGGAGAGTCCTCTGCTTCGCAATGCAATTTGTTACGAAATTATTAATCTCTTTTAAGCTCGTTCTGTAAAAAGAGAGTTTGTTTTCGCTTTGCTATCTATAGACAATGAATTTAAAAAAAAAAAAATAAATGAAAAATTCTCTTCCGTTGGATAGATACTAATGAAATATTAGGGTTGTTGTTTGGGTTGTTTTACCTCTGAGCGGCACTTTTTTGTACACCATGGGCTAAATGGCCAGGTCACATGGACCCCGAAGGCTCAGAGAAGGTTGGGGGAGGGGACCCACTGGAACAGCTGTTGGGAGACAGATGGTAGTCTCCCGTCAAGGCCATCCAGCGTGTTCTTTAACGTGCACAGGATACGGCTCTCCCGCACACGGAGCCACGGCTTAACGTCCCATCCGACGGACGGCGGCATTTCCAAGCCCATCGGTGTCCCCTACTGACCGTGGGCAGGGCGGGGAATTTTTGCGGAGATAAATCTCAACGCTGATCCAGCTGTGACTCGAACCTGGGAACTACAGATTACGAGCCTGGCGCGCTACCGACTGAGCCACCCCCGCCCCTTATGAAATATTAGGAATAGCATTTTCCGGATCTTCCAACAGTTTTTTAATTTCGATCATTAGATAATCTTATATTTGGGAAATGCAGTAATTTGAAAGAATATTCAAACGATCTATTCATGTTAGAGATTTGACAATTTGGTGGTAGGCTGTGGCAGTTACTTTATATTAACAGTATCGATTTACCCACGGGGTGGGGGTTTTCTTCCCCCCCAAAATTCTCTGAGCCTTTGGGGTTCTTGTGACCTGGCCATTTAGTTCATTGTGTGCAAAAAAGCACCGCTCAGAGGTAAAATAACCCACAGGAAGGTGAAGGTGGGGCAACTATTTTACTTTAAGGTAAAAACTAAAAACAAAATCCTTTTCTGATTATGACAGCACTAATGGAATATTACTGTTTGCATTTCCCTTATGATCCATTAATTAAGGGGCGGGGGTGGCTCAGTCGGTAGCGCGCCAGGCTCGTAATCTGTAGTTCCCAGGTTCGAGTCCCAGCTGGGTCAGCGTTGAGATTTATCTCCGCAAAATTCCCCGCCCTGCCCACGGTCAGTAGGGGACACCGATGGGCTTGGAAAGGCTGCCGTCCGTCGGATGGGACGTTAAGCCGTGGCCCCGTGTGCGGGAGAGCCATACCCTGTGCACGTTAAAGAACACGCTGGATGGCCTTGACGGGAGGCTACCATCTGTCTCCCAACAGCTGTTCCAGTGGGTCCCCTCCCCAACCTTCTCTGAGCCTTCAGGGTCCATGTGACCTGGCCATTTAGCCCATGGTGTGCAAAAAAGTGCCGCTCAGAGGTAAAACAACCCAACCCAACTGCTGTTGGAAGGTGTTGAAGTAATATAATGGCGAACTTTATTCTCTTTGAAAACGAAAGTTCCGTGGCGATTATGTTGTGCTTGTAGTTGAAGAATTCCACGTGATCTAAGTTATTTCTATCTTCAAGTGTCGCTTTTCATTTTGTCTCTGACAGTTCTCCTCCTGAAGTTCATCTTACAGCAATCGTTAACTGAGGAAAAAAACACTCAAATGAAAGGTTCGTCTGTTTCTTCCCCTTAAGAGATTCAGGCATTTGATCCGAAGGGAGCTTTGACGGCTTCGTTTCTTTCATCTCACTCGGAAAGGAACTCGAGAGAGAGAGCACCTTTTGATGTGGATGTTCTGATGTCTGTCTTTCAAGGATCGAATGATGCTTGTCGTTTCCAGTTCCTCTGAGAGCAAAGTCACATGTCAAAGGTTAAATCCAACGTGCGTAATTTGATACAACTTTGAACATCTTATTACACAATGAAACTGCAAGGATAGAAATCGAGGACTTACACAGAATATTTAAATAGAGATTTTTCAAGGGTAAAGGAGGACAAACGAGGGAGTTGTTTTCGTGTGAAATAACGCAGATCTTTTTTCTGCCTGAACAATAGTCAGAGATCTTGTTAGAGTTAATTTATAAGTTACCTAAAAATACAACAGTGATTGGGAAAATGTAGCGAAATATCTTTTATCTTTAATCACTCATTACAAATTGCCGATTTCGATAGAATTTTATTTCTTGTGTATCTAATCGAATACTTTTTAAACAAAGATTAAATATCTTTAATGCTCGCATTTTTCTTTTCCTCTGGTTTAGAAACACTCTATCTGTTAGGGGCGGGGGTGGCTCAGTCGGTAGCGCGCCAGGTTCGTAATCTGTAGTTCCCAGGTTCGAGTCCCAGCTGGGTCAGCGTTGAGATTTATGTCCGCAAAATTCCCCGCCCTGCCCACGGTCAGTAGGGGACACCGATGGGCTTGAAAAGGCCGCCGTCCGTCGGATGGGACGTTAAGCCGTGGCCCCGTGTGCGGGAGAGCCATACCCTGTGCACGTTAAAAAACACGCTGGATGGCCTTGACGGGAGGTTACCATCTGCCTCCCAACAGCTGTTCCAGTGGGTCCCCTCTCCCAAACTTCGAGGTTCATGTGACCTGGCCATTTAGCCCATGGTGTGCAAAAAAGTGCCGCTCAGAGGTAAAACAACCCAACTCTATTTGTTAACTGGCTTGTGCACAAAAATGAAATCATAAAATAGTTTACTTTCGATGACGCGCATTGATACTAGACATTAAAAATTTCTTTGGAAGCAATAGCAACCTGTAATTTTAATTTCAGAATCTCTTTCTATTTGAACAAGGTAGTTGCACTTTTGATTTACTGCACAGTTTTACTTCATTCGTTTCCACAGGATTCAATTTGGTGATTAATTGAAGTTTTTTTTACTTTTTCGTATCTCGTCTCTCTGTGCTACAGAATATGATACCACTGTCTGATTGCCCGCTCTTTTATCTCCAGCATCTATAACCATACGCTGATTATTATCTGAATGAGCACACTCGGGTGGCGTTTGTGGCTATATGTTCCTATGTAAAAATGGTTTGTTTTTATTCCTGACCTACCTTTACGGTTTTTCTAAGACCTTTTCAATCACCCTGTATAAAGAAGAAAGTTTATTTGCGTGCTTATGTGTGCCCTCGGCTCTCAGAAGAGCACCAGAGCACTCGGCCCCCAGAGAAGCACCCAGAAGAGCACCAGAGCACTCTACCCCCAGAGAAGCACCCAGAAGAGCACCAGAGCACTCGGCCCCCAGAGAAGCACCCAGAAGAGCACCAGAGCACTCGGCCCCCAGAGAAGCACCCAGAAGAGCACCAGAGCACTCGGCCCCCAGAGAAGCACCCAGAAGAGCACCAGAGGCATCAGACTTTTCATGAACTTTCATTTTACGTTACGGAAGAATATAGGCAGTTGAAGAACAGTTATTTGAGCATTAACAGTTGAAGAACTGTTAATGCTCAAATAACTGTTGCCACCAATAAATTCGGAAGAAGGAATGCATCAAGTAAATTTCCTTCTGATTTCGCGTCATCAAGTCATTGTTTGGTCAAGGGCACGAGCGTCTGTGGATATTGAAGTCATTCTAATTAAGCACGAGCGGAACACAAAATTCCTTCTTGAAATGAAGTTTTCAAAAACTAAGAATTCGCATCGGAAATTGAAATCATTAATTTAATTTGAAAAATATGTAGAAGTTAATAAACGTAATATGCATAATTGATAAAATAGTGTTGAAAGATGATGGAAAAAATAATAATCCATCATCATTCCCTCCAAATGGTATTTCTCCACCCTACTCCCCAACTGGTATTTCTCCACCCTACTCTCCAACTGGTATTTCTCCACCCTACTCCCCAACTGGTATTTCTCCACCCTACTCCCCAACTGGTATTTCTCCACCCTACTCCCCAAGTGGTATTTCTCCACCCTACTCTCCAACTGGTATTTCTCCACCCTGCTCCCCAACTGGTATTTCACCACCCTACTCCCCAACTGGTATTTCTCCACCCTACTCCCCAACTGGAATTTATCCACCCTACTCCCCAACTGGTATCTCTCCACCCTACTCCCCAACTGGTATTTCTCCACTCTACTCCCCAACTGGTATTTCTCCACCCTACTCTCCAACTGGTAAATTCCCACCCTCAGGCATCCTATTTCGAAGACATTGCTTGATCATGGAAACGAGATTGCGCTATTCAAATACACTGTGAGTCGATTTTCTCATAGCTTCACGACGAGCGAGTGACAATAAATATCAGAGCCTTACATCATCTGCATTGCAATAAGAAGCAGCGATTCTTAACCGTTGCCAAGCTGAGGTCAAGGCTGCACAAATATTATCCTCTGCTTTTCAATGTTTTGGCAGCTGCGCCAAAAGCAAATTCTCTTCGGGTTCACCAGAGAGAACCATTTTCTTTTTTCTTCACCACAGAATGGGAGAAGGATTTTCGGTTGGAAAACTACCCATAGCTTAAATATTTAGGAGTATCTGCATATTTTTCAGACGTCTTCGTACTTGTTTGCGAAAACTTTGATTATTTTTTCTCGTTGACCCTTCTCCTCTTCTGTATACTTTATCTTTCGCCTTAAGAATCCGAGCAAATTCGTGTCGAGGTTCCTCTCTCGGAGTATATATTGCAGTAATGCGAGTAAGCGTCCACGCTCCATGTGTGGGGGATGTCGCCTCTCTCTCTTCGGCGTTCAGAAGATGGCAATTACAGCTCACCGTCGGGAAGTGTTTGCAGTAGTCATGGCAACGACGGTCCCGCAGCTCCTCCGCGTAAGAGATGCTGTGCCGCGTGCACGACGTCATCGGAGTGCGTCCTCGGGCGCTGGTGCTGCAAGACAGTGGCAAACTGCACGCCCGAGGCCCATCGAGAGCGTGCTTAGTAGGTGGCTGTGACGTGGCGCCCTCTGGCATTCAAGGTGGTGAACCCACACTGCTCTCCTTCCTCACCTATGTTAGGGATCTGAATGACATGATAAAAGAAAAAGTGGGATGCAGCTGGAGTAGGAGGAGTAGAGAGGGATATTTCTGGAGTTCTTCAACTGTCTGAAAAGATGCAAAAAGTTTTCGTTTTGGGCAGCAGAAATATCCTTCAGTGTCGCAGAATGAATAGCAAAAGCGGAGATTAAGCAAAAACTGTGAGATTGTAAGAATTCAAGTTTCTTTAGTTGTCGTAGATCACAGTTTGATTTACTCGTGAATTATACCTATTGACCTATGATCTGTGAGAACAGTCGAAGCGTCAACTGCGCAGTCTCACAGTATCCCCAGTTGCCACTTACGCTGGGGCGCGGATGGCTCAGTCGGTAGCGCGCCAGGCTCGTAATCTGTAGTTCCCAAGTTCGAGTCCCAGCTGGGTCAGCGTTGAGATTTATCTCCGCAAAAATTTCCCCCCTGCCCACGGTCAGTAGGGGACACCGATGGGCTTGAAAAGGCCGCCGTCCATCGGATGGGACGTTAAGCCGTGGCCCCGTGTGCGGGAGAGCTATACCCTGTGCACGTTAAAGAACACGCTGGACGTCCTTGACGGGAGGCTACCGTCTGTCTCCCAACAGCTGTTCCAGTGGATCCCCTCCCCCAACTTTCTCTGAGCCTTCGGGGTCCTTGTGACCTGGCCATTTAGCCCATGGTGTGCAAAAAAGTGCCGCTCAGAGGTAAAACAACCCAACCCACTTACGCTACGCCTCCAACACTTCTTAGAGAAGATCTAGACCTTCTTAGCCCTTGATAGGGAAGATCTGAAACTTCGTCGATGTTATTAGAGAAGTAGGTTTTATATAGACTTAGTAAGCAGAGAGCTTGACCTTCATAGATCTTGCCAAGAAAAATATTTATCTTCATACACAGCTCTTGATAGGATATAATTTGTTTTTCATATACCTTGAGAGGGGGGGGGGGGTGAAACTGATCTTCATGATCCTTATTATGAGAATCTGGATCTTTATCGATATTTTTAGAGATCTTAATTTCCATATCTGTTTTAGCGGAAGTTTATATATTCATAACCCTTGTTAGGCAAGATATGGATTTTCGTATTCCTTATTAGGGTGGAGAGGAATCTGGATTTTCAAATCTTCTCTTTAAAAATTTAGGATCCTCATAGTTTTATTAGAAAAGTTTTTTTAATATTCTTGTTAGGGAAGACCCTTATCTTCTTAGTTCTTGTTAGGGAAAATCTGGATCTTCGTAGATGTTGTTAGAAGGGACTTCTATCTTCATAGCTTTCGTTCGCAATGATTTTGATCTCCACATCACCTTATTGAGGAAGTTCTTGATTTTTGTAACTCTTCTTATGAATCAGTGGGCTGGCGGTGGCTTACCTGTAAAACACCTGCCACATTTTCAAAAGGGTTGGCCGAGTGGTTAGCGCGCTTGGCTACTGATCTAAGGGACCTGGGTTCGAGCCCCGGGTAAGGTATGGCTGTTTGTGTCGTTTTTCTGCTGAGGGCCTGCCATCCTCTCAGACCTTCTACTATGGCATTATAAACTGACAGGCTCCTTTGTCACAGGCTTCTTTGTGACAGGCTCTGTGGCAAGCAGCTGCTTGCTACAGAGGTCCTGTCAGACCTCTGTGGCAAGCAGCTGCTTGAGGGGGTATTTATTTTTATTTTATTTTGTAGTCTTGAATCCTATCACTTTAAAGACGGAGTTTTTCCGCTAATAAAAATGATTCCTTTTATTTGTGGAAATCATATTTGACTCTCTTCAATGTATTGAAGAAATGTGCTTCCGTGTGGTGTCATAAATTCTTTGAACTGGGTCCCGAGTATTTGATTGAAAAGGGTTGGGTTGTTTTACCTCTGAGCGGCACTTTTTTGCACACCATGGGCTAAATGGCCAGGTCACATGGACCCCGTAGGCTCAGAGAAGGTTGGGGGAGGGGACCCACTGAACAGCTGTTGGGAGACAGATGGTAGCCTCCCGTCAAGGCCATCCAGCGTGTTCTTTAACGTGCACAGAGGGGGCTCTCCCACACACGGGGCCACGGCTTAACGTCCCATCCGACGGACGGCGACCTTTCCAAGCTCATCGGTGTCCCCTACTGACCGTGGGCAAGGCGGGGAATTTTGCGCAGATAAATCTCAACGCTGACCCAGCTGGGACTCGAACCTGAGAACTACAGATTACGAGCGTGGCGCGCTATCGACTGAGCCACCCCCGCACCTTGATTGAAAAGGTACCTAATATATTCAATTAAAGCTCGTTAGGAAAATTGGCCAATTGGGCGTCACATAAATTATCAAAAGACTGTACGATAAGTACAACACATTTATTATTCACATAAGTATTTAAAATAGCAGTATAATTACAAAATCTGCCTTACATTAAAGCCTCGCACTTATAACGATCCGCGGCTGGCTCTTCGACCTCCGATTAGGGTGCAGAGAACAGACTCGAACTATCTGAACGTTACAATGCACATTTTTTTTTTTTATCATCCGATTGATTCAGACGAGTCTTGCTTTATGCACACAAAAACTTCACCTTCTTTGTCTGGGCTGAAGAAATGCATATCCATAGGAAAAAAAAAATATGATTTCAGATTCGGAAGTTTGCAAAACTGATAATCGTTAAAATCAGAAAAACAAATTTCAAGTGTTTCACGTGCTTTAAATTTTATCTTGAGAATTACAAAAAAGACTGAAAACTTCTCTGAGTCCCATTCGAAGAGAAGTAAATTAATTACTGACTTCGAAAATTATTTAATTGATGCGTTGAAGATCCATAAAGAAGTTATTCGGCGATTACAGACGTTTAAAAATATCAGAATTGTTGGATTGGGTAGTTTCAATTTTTGAGCGACATTTGCGTAGAGACAATGGCAATATGGTCATGTGATAATGGTGGATTACCCCACAAACACACGAGGCGTTCGCTTGGGACCTCGGCAATCATGAGGGTGTCTCAAAACAGTCAAAACTGAATTTTTTTTCCAGCATTTTATTTAGTAAAATATTTCGCAATCGGTAAAATCTACTACTTACGTACAGTCGCTCAAAAAAGTATCCGAACGCTATGGTTGATTGCAGAATTCAGAAAAAATATATGGCAGCGAATTTTTTAGAAATTAGTAACTGGCAACCTTCGTGTCACGTGACACGAAGGTTGCCAGACGACTAATTTCAAAAAATATCAATGCCAGATATTTTTCCTGAATTCTGTAATCAACCACAGTGTTTGGATACTTTTTTGAGCGACAGCAGGTGGTCATATTTTGATACTAGATCGTGTGGGCTCCCTCACGGAAATATTGAGCGTGTGCAGTTACCGTTCACAGCAAACTGGAGCGGTTGCGGTTAATGTTCACAGCACATTGGATCGTGTGAGCTCACAAAGGCCTAGATCGTGTGGGCTCACTCACGGAAATATTGAGCGTGTGCAGTTACCGTTCACAGCAAACTGGAGCGGTTGCGGTTAATGTTCACAGCACATTGGATCGTGTGAGCTCACAAAGACCTAGATCGTGTGGGCTCACTCATGGAAATATTGAGCGTGTGCAGTTACCGTTCACAGCAAACTGGAGCGGTTGCGGTTAATGTTCACAGCACATTGGATCGTGTGAGCTCACAAAGAACTAGATGTGTGGGCTCACTCACGGAAATATTGAGCGTGTGCAGTTACCGTTCACAGCAAACTGGAGCGGTTGCGTTTAATGCACACGTTCCAGTTTGCTGTGAACGGTAACTGGAGCGTGTACAGTTGCTGTACACGCTCCAGATATTTTTCCTGAATTCTGTAATCACGTGACACGAAGGTTGCCAGATCACTAATTTCTAAAAAAATCGTTGCCAGATATTTTTTCTGAATTTTTCAATCAACCATAGTGTTCGGATACTTTTTTGAGCGACTGTACACATCTCTTGTTTCTACCAAATGTAATGTGATTTTGTTAAATACGCTACGAAGAAAATATATTCATTTCTCTTTATGATTCATTCTTTTGTTTATTTTTCAATATGGGCAAGTTTATATAATGCGTACTAAAATTTCTATGCATTTCTGAAATGCAATTTATTTAAACTGGTGCATATTTTTTTTTTCAATTCGTAATTTGCCAAATGTTTGTACATTGAGTACGCCTCCCCTCCCCAAGAATAATAAGTTGGCATCCCGAATCTTTTGCGCCTGGGGGGTTGGGTTGGGTTGTTTTACCTCTGAGCGGCACTTTTTTGCACACCATGGGTTTTGAGTTGTTTTCGTTTTTTTGTGTATTATTCAATGTGACGACTGATGTTTTCAATTGAAATTGTTTCTATATTGAGATCTCACGAACGAGCTTGCTCTTGTGAGACCTCAAAAGTTTTTGTATACTGTAAAACATTATCTGAAATAAAAATTATCTTATCTAAATGGCCAGGTCACATGGACCCCAAAGAAAGGCTCAGAGAAGGTTGGGGGAGGGGACCCACTGGAACAGCTGTTGGGAGACAGATGGTAGCCTCCCGTCAAGGCCATCCAGCGTGTTCTTTAACGTGCACAGGGTATGGCTCTCCCGCACACGGGGCCACGGCTTAACGTCCCATCCGACGGACGGCGGCCTTTCCAAGCCCATCGGTGTCCCCTACTGACCGTGGGCAGGGCGGGGAATTTTGCGGAGATAAATCTCAACGCTGACCCAGCTGGGACTCGAACCTGGGAACTACAGAGTACGAGTCTGGCGCGCTACCGACTGAGCCGCCCCCGCCCCCGACTCAATGTGGACTCAAATCTGGGGACTATCACGCAACGTGCCTAGCGCGACATCCACTGAATCAATTACGTCCCTAAAACGAAGAAGAGGGATTCATCGGTGAATTTTAATCAGATGACGTCATTTCTCATTCCATTGAACCCTAACAACACCGCGCAGAGACAGCCGACAGTGGTATGGCGCAATGTAGGAGGAGAGCGCAGTCTTCCAACCACCTAGTGAGCATCACAGAGGCGAACAGATCGATCCCACCCTCTCTGCTAATGGTCCTCACTGGTGTCGTCCGTGCCAGGGGCTGGGGTCACGGTGGCTCTAATCTGACTGACAGTGAAGCATCTGTCCCCTGGGGCCAGAAGCCTCATCCGTCGATCATCTTGTGCTGACGTGTGTCTGGTAGCTTTAGCGACATAGCGATAGGAATGGATCTTGCAACACTGACGACACGGACATATTGTTTCTGCATCATGGACCACAAGAGCCGTGATTTCGTGGATTGACATTCACCACCAGGGTAGATTAGGATCCTCACCATTCCTATTCACTAAGTTTGTCCCTAATAAGAAGCTGGGATGTTTTACTTCTTCAGCAAGGCAAGAACTGGGGGAGGGGGAGGGATGCATGCCAAGGTCACCTTGATACACGAGGCCTGAAACAATAGTGAACAAAAGGCGCGAACGAAGGAAGAAAATTAATTATTTGTATAAACTTTAACTGAAAGCTATTTATTTTTAAATCACGCAAAATAAAACAGTTAACGCTTTACGGATTTATTAAAATATTTAAGAATATTTTAAAATTAATAACTTCTAGTAGAATTTTTAGAGATAGGGATATAATTAAGACTGCCATCTTTTTCAAAATTAGTTCTTCTGTCACTGCACCGTCCAGGCCCGGTATAACAAAGTGGCCTTCGCCATCCTCCCCCCCCCCCCCCCCACCTTTTGAGAAGGCTGGTAAGGGTAATAAGAATAAAAAATTATTAAACTTGTTCCTTTTTACAGAAAATTTTAAAGACTTCTAAAACAGAAGGGAAGATGTTATTTTGCAATGGAAATCCAATCTTTTGGACCACGTTTTATTTTTTTCCTGCTCGATTGCGCCCCCCCCCCCCCCCCCCCCCACTGTCTGCTTCAAGAGGGATATTTTGTATGTCCAGTTGCTCAAAAAGTATCCGAACACTATGGTTGATTGAAAAATTCAGAAAAAATATCTGGCATTGATTTTTTTTTAGAAATTAGTGATCTGGCAACCTTCGTGTCACGTGATTACAGAATTCAGGAAAAATATCTGGAGCGTGTACAGCAACTGTACACGCTCCAGTTACCGTTCACAGCAAACTGGAGCGTGTGCAGTTACTGCACACGCTCCAGTTTACTGTGAACGGTAACTGCACACGCTCAATATTTCCGTGAGTGAGCCCACACGATCTAGGTCTTTGTGAGCTCACACGATCCAATGTGCTGTGAACATTAACCGCAACCGCTCCAGTTTGCTGTGAACGGTAACTGCACACGCTCAATATTTCCGTGAGTGAGCCCACACGATCTAGGTCTTTGTGAGCTCACACGATCCAATGTGCTGTGAACATCAACCGCAACCGCTCCAGTTTGCTGTGAACGGTAACTGCACACGCTCAATATTTCCGTGAGTGAGCCCACACGATCTAGTATCAAAATAATATGACCACCTACAGTCGCTCAAAAAAGTATCCGAACACTATGGTTCATTACAGAATTCAGGAAAAATATCTGGCAACGATTTTTTTAGAAATTAGTGATCTGGCAACCTTCGTGTCACGTGACACGAAGTGTTTAGTAACTGGAGCGTGTACAGTTGCTGTACACGCTCCAGATATTTTTCCTGAATTCTGTAATCAACCATAGTGTTCGGATACTTTTTTGAGCGACTGTACCCAAGATGAAAGAATCAGGCTGCAAGAACCGCAAATGTTCGGAGCTGCATAAGTGAATGGAATACAGCTCCTAGAAATGGAAACGTCCATCTGGAATCATATCTAGAAATTTTTACGGTCTACTCCTTTTTGTGATTTATTATGATTATGCTAAGGAGATGTTTTTATCGATTTTTATCTGAGTTATCGATCCATTCATTCGAAATGGAGAATTTCAATGACGAGCAGTTTCCATTTCCGAAGAAGCAAGAAATTCGGTGCAATATTATTAGGATGCCATTGTCTTCCAAGTTAAATTCACTTATATGCAAGACTCAACGTTGTAATCTGCTGCAACATCTGTTATGGCAGCTCTAAACTTCTAATAAAGACAATCTATTGAAATTCAATCTGGGAGCAAGCTTTCCGACGATGAGACATTTCAGAAAGATAATTCCGATTTTTTACATTAAAGGAACTTGAGTAGGATATCAATTTTTCAATGGAGAGCTTACGTCTGCGATTGACTCTAACATCCAAACGAATTTTTTTTTTCTGGAAAACTCAGAGCTTGCAATAATCTTAAAAATAATCTCTCTAAAAGTGGATGTAGCAGGAGCATATGAGGGCAATGCGTCTTAGAAAAGTATTTTAAAGGAGGCAAAAATTCAGCAGAAATCCTGAGCCTTCTGGAATATTTGAATCCAGTTCATTTTCATTGCAATCTTTAATGATGATTTCTATTAACCAGGGTGGGGGTGGCTCAGTCGGTAGCGCTCCAGGCTCGTAATCTGTAGTCCCAGCTGGGTCAGCGTTGAGATTTATCTCCGCAAAATTCCCCGCCCTGCCCACGGTCAGTAGGGGACACCGATGGGCTTGGAAAGGCCGCCGTCCGTCGGATGGGACGTTAAGCCGTGGCCCCGTGTGCGGGAGAGACATACCTTGTGCACGTTAAAGAACACGCTGGATGGCCTTGGCGGGAGGCTACCATCTGTCTCCCAACAGCTGTTCCAGTGGGTCCCCTCCCCCAACCTTCTCTGAGCCTTCGGGGTCCATGTGACCTGGCCATTTAGCCCATAGTGTGCAAAAAAGTGCCACTCAGAGGTAAAACAACCCAAATTTGTATTAACCTTTTCCGTTCCCATTTGCCCATGTAACAACACTAACTTGAAAACTATTTTTTGATTGATATAAAATTTTTCAGCGAATACACTTTTTCCAAAACGTAATGAATTTAAAACTAATAAAATGACTTTTCAATTTTTTTTTTGGCGATAATGTTTCCTTGTGCCACCATAACCATAACAATAATATCCTGCTCCAAACATAATCAATTTAAGCAAATTAATTCCGCACTCAAAAGGCTAAATCAAAATATTTCTGAATTGTATTAAAAAGAATTAATAAAAAATCTCTTGCATTGCCATAGCAGTGGATTTGTGAGGAGGAAAACATCAAGAGACTGTTCCCTTCCGCCTCTTCTGAAAAGATTAATAAGACGAAGTTAATTAAGACGAAGGCGGTAAAGTAATAAGCCTCGATGGCGTTGCCAGGCTCGTAATCTGTAGTTCCCAGGTTCGAGTCCCAGCTGGGTCAGCGTTGAGATTTATCTCCGCAAAACTCCCCGCCCTGCCCACGGTCAGTAGGTGACACCGATGGGCTTGGAAAGGCTGCCGTCCGTCGGATGGGACGTTAAGCCGTGGCTCCGTGTGCGGGAGAGACATACCCTGTGCACGTTAAAGAACACGCTGGATGGCCTTGACGGGAGACTACCATCTGTCTCCCAACAGCTGTTCCAGTGGGTCCCCTCCCGCAACCTTCTCTGAGTCTTCGGGGGTCCATGTGACCTGGCCATTTAGCCCATGGTGTGCAAAAAAGTGCCGCTCAGAGGTAAAACAACCCAACCCAGCCATCCTCACAGACCTTCTACTATGGCATATAAACTGACAGGTTCGTGTCAGACCTCTGTGGCAATCAGCTGCTTGAGGGGTATTTATTTTTATATTTATAAGTATCCTCCCTTGAAAAAATTGCAAGCCTACTTTGCCGGAAAAGTTTAGGCTTGTCGAGCCTTACACAGTCAAATGAAAACATTCGCTAAGTATTGGACTGGTAGATTTAGCCAATCAAGTGTCACGGCCACTACAAATTGTACTTTTCGCAGCTCAGCACTGTTATAATTCAGCGATGAGCATTTGTATCACAGCTATAATAGATAATGATAATATTGCGAACCGTAGCCGTAATGTGGAAATTCCTATTGACAGTAGGAAAACAGTCGACACAGACCTTATTCGCAAAGTAAACGATGTTATTGTCTACGTAACACGGCAAACGAAAAAGAAAAACATTTTATGTTTATTTAGATATGACAAATTATGGTCTGTAACTGGTAACTAGGTAATCACTGAAAGGAACCATCTGGATGCACCAATCCCCTGTGATGATGCATAGAACCGGTCATGTCTAGCACCTAATGTACGGCCCCGCCTAATCGTGGTGTACGCCGTTAGTACCTTTCAAAAGAGATACTCTCTTGTGGAAGTGAACGGAAGAAGAGGGCTGCTAGATTAGTGTGGCTTATTGATCGGGACAACTATGGCTACTTTTGTTTCTTTACCCTGCTGAGGAGTAGTCAACCACACAAGAATTTGCTGCTCACCATATAAACCTACCGGACTGGACTGGAATTGGGCTCTGAGTATGATTATGGATCCTGAGTTTGCTGCAATGGTGGGCTTCTGTGAAGGGAAAATCTTTCGTTGTGTTTTCTGTTTGTGGGTTAACAACCCCAAGTGAATAGATTCGCAGGATATGTTTATCAGTTGTGGGATAATCCTGAGCAGAGGTCATCGCAGGCACCTGAACTCGTTGCTTCTATTGGCATCGTCAAATTCTACATTGGAGGAAGTCTTCCAGTGTAGATGGCTTCAGCCTTTAGTGGTGGGGGAACGAGTCTTTGCCCCATGTCTGCGATTAGGGGGTTGTTTGATATTGTCGGCATTCCCTCTCTCAATAAACATAGTTTCTTTAAACATCCCACTAACCATTTTCTCTCCATAGGTAGTTGGAATGGGGGGGGGGGGGGACTCTGCACAGAGCTTTTTCTTTTGATGTTCTCACACAAGAAATCCACCGTTATAATTTAGATATTCTCGGCTTGCAAGAGACCAGATGGACAGATAAAGGTCAGATTCTTAAAAATAATTTTAAATTTCTCTTTTCAGGGAGGGAAGATCAAAAGCGTCTCTAACAGACGTGGGTCTGCTTCTCAGCAGACACGCTAGTGAGTCTGCATTAGTGAAAGACTATCATTCAAAAAAGTCTTTCAGAATTCAATGATCGCATTAATGAAAAGTTTCTTACAGCAAAAATTTCAGACAAGAATTGGACCATTAGGGCCACTTAGAACCCACTAAGGGTGCCGATGAGAAGGATAGGCTTTACGGACAACTTCAGGATATTTTGAATTCTGTCAAGAAAGGAGATATTACCCTTGTTCTAGGTGACTTCAATGCCAAATTTGGTACTGACTCTGACCTTTGGGGAGGAGTAATAGGCCCTTTTGGTATTGGTAGCTGCAAGGGCAATGGGCAACGTCTCCTGCAGGTAAGTAAACTCAATGGATTCAGAATAACTAACACTTATTACAAACACCGTGACATACATATAAGTACACATGGGTTTCACCCGATGGGCTGCATAAGAATATGATTGATTATATATTAACAGCAAATGGGCTAGTTCTATTAGGAATACCTGGTCATATAGGGGAGCTGAAATTGGATCTGACCATTACCTTGTTAAAAGTGTCTTGCAACTTAAACTTAAAGAGTGTTGTGCTAGGATTAAAAAATTTGCTTTTAATACTGAAACTCTGAAAGACCCAGTTATAGCTAAAGCTTACCATGATAGGTTACTTAGTCATTATGACAGTCATGGTTTGCTTACTGCTGAAGTGGAGGAAGAACGGATCATTTTAAACAGGCTTTTTTGGAAACTAACAGTACTATTTTAGGAAAAGAGGAGCAAAGGAAGCAAAATTATTTGAGTGATAAGGCACTTGAGCTTATTTCAGAAAGAAAGAACTGCAAGAATGTCCTTAATCAATACCCTACTACTCCAAATATAAAGCATTAGAGGGAGCTTAATAAACGTGTTGTTGAGGTCCTGCCAACCTTACAGACCTTCTACTATGGCATATAAACTGATAGGCTCCTGTCAGACCTCTGTGGGAAGCAGCTACTTGAGGGGGTATTTATTAATATTTTTATTTATAATAATCGTGAAAAGGATCAGTTAGCTGCTGATAAGAATCTTTGGCTTGATGGCTTGGCTGACAAAGCCGGGGAAACAGTTAGACAGTACAACAGCAGAGAGCTGTACCAGATAGTTCATGTTTTGTGTGGAAGAAAACGGACAGGTATACAGGTATTGAAGGATAAACAAGGTCATGGTTAGGTGGGCTGAGCACCACCATTAGGTGGCAGAGCTTCAGTGATGTTCTAAACAATGTTGTTAGTTCTACTCCCATTGTTTGTAATGATAATAGATGCATTACTGGCTTTAATATTGGCCCTATAACACAATCTGAAGTTATTTTGGCTATTTCTAAATTTAAACTACATAAATTTCCAAGGGTAGATGAAATTACTACGGAAATGCTTAGAGCTGCGAATGTTTCGGTTACCACTTGGATGACTGAAATTTTGAATATCTTTTACGATAAAGGCATGGTTCCTAAGGATTTTACCAGAGCTTTTATTATCCCTATTTTCAAAAAAGATGATCGCAGTTCTTGTGATAACTATAGGGGTATCAGCGTACTCTCTGTTCCAAAAAAAGTTCTTTGCATGATTGTGCTTATTAGAATTTATAATCTGGTTGACAGTCAATTGCGTGATGAGCAATGTGGATTCAGAAGTGGTAGGGGATGTGTACATCAGATATTTTCACTCAAGGAGATTTTTAGAAATGTTTAGAGTTTCAGAAACCTTTGGTTGCTAGCTTTGTTGATTTCAAAAAGGCTTTCGACTCTGTTGATCGTCATAATTTGTGGTTGATGGTGATATCATGTGGTATATCAGACAAGTTAGTTAACATAATGAAAGCTCTCTATAATAACACTGAGTCGTGTGTGAGAATTGGTAAGGCTTGTAGAAATTTGGAATTAAATGGTCTGGAGATACGAAAATTTCTGATTTAGATTATGCTGATGATTTAGCCCTTTTGACAAATGATTTTGATGAGATGAACTCTTTCATTCGAGCTGTTGATGAGACTGGTAGTAGAGTAGGTTTGGTTATGAACAGAGAGAAAACTAAAGTGATGAAAATTGGTCAAGCAGGCTGTGATTCAGTTAATCTGAATGGTTGCAGTCTTGAGCAGGTGTCACAGTTTAATTATCTTGGGAGCTATGTAACAGATAATGGTGATGTGCGGCATGAGATTAACAGACGAATAGGTATTGCTGCCGGGACTTTTAAGAATCTATGGAGAGTGTGGAGAAATTCGGCGTATACACCTAAAGACTAAATTAGACTGTATAATAGTTTGGTTCTTTCTAGGGTTAGTTATGGTAGTGAAACTTGGACACTTTGTAAACAAGATAACAGGAAACTAGATGTTTTTGATTCCAGATGCTTACGCAGTATCTTGGGCATTAGGTGGTTCAACTTTGTAACTAATGATGAGGTTAAAGAATCGGCAAACTCCTTTTAAGCAGCATATTGTGCAGAGAGAGACTCCGTTGGTTTGGTCATGCTGCTCGTATGGATAATTCTTTATTAGGAATAGGGTTATGAACAATGTGTCTAAAGGCCGCAGAAAGAGGGGGAGACCTCGGATGCGGTCTGCAGATAGTGTCAAACAAGAATTTGTGATAATTGGTGTGCAGTGGCCAGATGCAGCAGATGTAGGTCAGGACAGATATGGTTGGAGAACTAAATTACATGGTCTGGTTGCCCCACCAGTAGCCTATGACTGCTTGAGGATGATGATGATGATGATGTTGATGAAATAATGAATATTAAATTTGTCTATTTTTTCTTGTCGTTATTTTCGGTAAAGCAGTGCCGCAGGTGGTCTTAATAGACGATTCGCCCCTGGTATATTTCGATAATTTTAGGTACATTTATTTGGAAGATGGCACTGCCAAATGATATCGCTAAATTTTGAGATATTTCCAATGAGAAATTAATTCAGCAGTTGTTTATCAAGAATATGCATTTTTGAAGATTTTTTTCGTGAGTTAATTCGTTTGGTTTCTAACAACTCTCTGTATTACATATGTTTTGCAAGAATCTTAAAAGCCCATAAGACCGGAAGAAAGTAACAAATATTACACTAATTGTAGAAACAAAAAACTGAAGAACTTTCTGAATAGATATGGTTCAATCAACGCACTTAATTTCTCTTTCGTCATCTCCGCAAAACTCCTTGCCCTCCTTGTTCCCAGGTTCGAATCCCAGCTGGGTCAGCGTTGAAATTTTTCTCCGCAAAATTCCCTGCCTTGCCCACGGTCAGTAGGGGACACCGATGGGCTTGGAAAGGCAGCCGTCCGTCGGATGGGACGTTAAGCCGTGGCAATGTGTATGGGAGAGCCATACCCTGTGCACGTTAAAGAACACGCTGGATGGCCTTGACGGGAGGCTACCATCTGTCTCCCAACAGCTGTTCCAGTGGGTCCCCTCCCCCAACCTTCTCTGAGCCTTCGGGGTCCATGTGGCCTGGCCATTTAGCCCATTGTGTGCAAAAAAGTGCCGCTCAGAGGTAAAACAACCCAACCTAGATTTCGGGTAAAAGAATTCCTTGCCCATCGTTCATGGCGCCATCTGTTGACCACATTAGTAATCTTTCTTCTGCTTTTCTTATAAATGTTTGCTTTTTTCTTTTTTAATTTTTATTGTATTCCAGTCTATTTTATGATTAGTTTCTTCTACGTGTCTGTCCAGTCCCGTTATATATATATATATATTTTTTTTTATTGCAACTTTGTATTCTTTTGTTCTTGTTTCTAGTATTCTCCTTTGTTTCTCGAAAGTACGGTTTTTTTACATTTGCAAGCTACTTTATAAATTATTCCATTTTCTCTGCATACATTTTTTCTTGTTGTTTAATGTTTGGGGTGTAGTGTTTTATTTTCTTGTTCAGTCTGGTGCTATTCTTATATTGAATTTATTACCCACTCTTTGAATTTTTTCAAAAAGTTCTTCATTGTAAGGCAATTTTTTTTTTTTGGTAAAGAACAGTTTTACTTTTGCTTTATTATAATTTGTCTACTTTAAGGTTTTTTTTATCTTTAGGATGAAGTCAGCTGGGAAATGGCTTTCAACGAAGCTTTTTTCAGTTTTTTATTCCTCTGTGTTTTGTAACTGAATTTTCGCTGTTGCTTGGTCGTTGAGGATATTCTTTATATACGTTGGTTGTTTAGAGTTAAAGTCTCGATTTTCTCCTGTATTAGTTGTTTTTTTGTAATTAGTAATTGAGATTTTTTCATCTGTTATTTTTAGCATGATATCCAAGAAGTTGATGTGTTCTTTTCCTATTTCTATTGTAAATCTTAAGTCTTTTTCAAATGAATTGATTTTGTTTAAAAAATCTTCTAGGAGGTTTCTGTCGGTTGTGCAGAGGATGCAGAGAATGCCATCCATACATGTTTTGTAGAATTTTGTTTCTGGACGAGAAATGAAATTTTCCATCCCAATGAGAGGAATAAAAATTCGCGAAATACGGAGCTAATGGTGATCTCAGCTAGAACATGAATTTGTTTGTAGAATTTATCTTGAATTTGGAAAAAAAATTGTTATCTAGTGTAAATTTTAATAATTCCAAAATTGCCTCTACTTCTAAAATGAATATTTCTCGTCATTTATTTTTTATTTAATTTTTCTTTGAGGACATTTTTATAATATCTGTGTTAATTTTGGACTTTTACTCTAAACAACCAACGTACAGTCGCTCAAAAAAGTATCCGAACACTATGCTTGATTGCAGAATTCAGAAAAAATATCTGGCAACGATTTTTTTAGAAATTAGTGATCTGGCAACTTTCGTGTCACGTGACACGAAGGTTGCCAGATCACTAATTTCTAAAAAAAATCGTTGCCAGATATTTTTTCTGAATTCTGTAATCAAGCATAGTGTTCGGATACTTTTTTGAGAGACTGTACATAAGGAAAAGCGTAATCGACCAAGCAACAGAGAAAATTCAGTTACGAAACACAGAGGAAAAACAAACAATAAAGCAAATTGAAACAACGAGAAAAAACTTCGTTGAAAGCTATTTCCCAGCTGACTTCATCCTAATGATAAAAAACTTTAAAGTATACATTAAATAAAGCCAAAGGAAAACCTACAAAGATCTTTTTGAATAAACTCATAGAGTGAGAAATAAATTCAATATAAGAATAGCATCAGACTTGAACGAGAAAATAAAAAAGTACATTCCAAACATCAAGGAACAAGACAAAAATACAGAAAGAGAGAGAAAATGGAATAATTTATAAAGTAACATGTGAATGTAAAAAAAAATGTCTGTAGACATTCGCTTTTTTGTTTTAGAGATAAATTAAAATTTCTTTTTGGGTTGGATTGGCATTGATGAAATATTACGATTCACACTTTTCGATTATCCCGAAAGTTTAAATCGCGCCCTCTAACGGTGGAAAATTTGAAAATATGAAAACTTTAAATGAATATTACAAACGATCTATTTGGGCTAGGAATTTCATATTTTAGTGACAGAGTGTGATGCTCAAAGACATCACATTGGCAGCAACAATTTGTCTCTTCTCCCACTGAGAGGTTGAGAAACACGACTTCTTCTTGTTTTAAGAGATTAATGAAAATTCTTATTGAGTTATATAGGTATTAACTAAATTTTATGATTCATGTTCCTGGAATCCTTAATTAATGTCTTTAATTTATATCGTTAGGTTGCGCTAAATGTATAAATTTTAAACTTGAAATAATGTTGGAAAAGATATATTTATGATAGATTATGTGATAAAAATAGATACCCAAATGATTTACTAACAGAAGTGCATTTTTTTCATGTGTGTTTTAATTAAATTGCTGCTGATTAAAATTCAGTCGGTTGCTTTTTCAAAAAGTCAGTAAATAGTTTTTTAAATTTTTAGTGCTATTTTAATATAGTAAAAATAACTAACTTTTTTTATTTTATAAGGTAACCACAGAAGTTTTTTTTGCCGTTTTTGGCACTCGTAAAACACAGAGTACAAATTCGTATTAAGAAACATTTTATTCAGAGAAGTAGGTTCCATTTGATTCAATCACCTTTTCCCATCTTGAAGGGGCGGGGTGGCTCAGTCGGTAGCGCGCCAGGCTCGTAATCTGTAGTTCCCAGGTTCGAATCTCAGTTGAGTCAGCGTTGAGATTTATCTCCGCAAAATTTCCCGCCCTGCTTACGGTCAGTAGGGGACACCGATGGGCTTGGAAAGGCCACCGTCCGTCGGATGGGACGTTAAACCGTGGCCCCGTGTGCGGGAGAGCCATACCCTGTGCACGTTAAAGAACACGCTGGATGGCCTTGACGGGAGGCTACCATCTGTCTCCCAACAGCTGTTCCAGTGGGCCCCCTCCCCCAACCTTCTCTGAGCCTTCGGGGTCCATGTGACCTGGCCATTTAGCCCATGGTGTGCAAAAAAAGTGCCGCTCAGAGGTAAAACAACCCAACCCTGTTTTTAGAACGGAAGAACGTTTCTGTAGCTGCCTGTACCTCTCTTTCTTTCTTAAACCCTTGTCCACGCAGATGATTGTCAGGGCTAGAAACAAGCGGTAATCCGAAGGAGAGAATCCGGTGAATAGGGTGGATGACACAAAGTCTCGCATTCAAGGCGTTGGATTGTCTCCGGGGTAAACTTGGCAATATGCGGGCGGGCATTATCCTGAAGGAATTACTCTTTTATGATTGACAAGTGCTGCAATGAGATACTCCTTTATGAGATCATATCCTGCTTCCTTCTCTTTCAATGCCTCATAGACAAGTTCAAGCTGTTGCGAATAGAGTTCACCATTAATAATTTTGCCAGGTTTCAGCAGCTCAAAGTGTACAATTCCAGGAGTTGTCCACCATACGCAAAGGAGCACCTTACATTGATGCAGTGGTAGTCTTGAAGTTTTCGGAGCGGGGTCCGTGGTAGACACCCAATGTCGTTTCCTTGAAGAATTCTTACATTGGTTCCACTTTTCGTCACATGTGTTTTGAACAGATCCCAATCTGTTCATAACTTGATAAACACATTTCTCCAAAAACTACGAATTTCGTCAGCGCGTCGTATGACCTTGGTGGGTCCGCTTCTGTTCCCAAGGAGCGGGGGCCCAGCGAGAGCACAACGAATTTCTTGTCCCAAGAGGGGGCTTGAAACTGCCATAGATGTGCTTCACACGCCTCCAGTGTGCCATTAAGCAAATCGCTTCTATCAAAGTAACAATGTGAACAGGCCATAAAACTGTAGACACATCCGTACTTCAATGGAGCCAGCCGCCACTATGAGCTATGGTTCGCGTCACACGGATTCCCTGTGGGAGATGCCCTCTGAAACGTCCCTCCATTAGGGCACGGGAGTAGTATCATCCCATTATAGGTCAGCCCCACGCACTGTGCTTTCCCCCTATGACGTCACCGGCCCCAAGCGAGAGGCCACTTTGGACTTTGACCCCTATGTCGCAACTGTCATGGGATATGGACTGGAAATTGATCCCTATGACGTCACCGGTTGGACTTTGACCCCTATGTCGCAACTGTCCACGTTGCCTTCTCAAATTGAACTTTGACCCCTATGTCGCAATCGCGACATAGGGATCAAAGGCGACACGAGTGCCAAAAACCACCAACCAACCGACCAACCACTTTTGGCGCTCGCAACACGAGTGCCAAAAACCTCTATGACGTCACTAACCCGGAAATTGATCACAGTGCGTGGGGGTGACCTATAATGGGATGATACTACTCATGGGAGAAGCAAGACACCGACTACCTCTGGTGTCCAGGTAGTCTCTTATTGGCTTCCCACACTATTTCTGGAAACAATAAGCACAAGAAAGAAAACAAAATTCAAAGGAAGAAGTCACGATACTGTCACCTCAGAATCGCAAGACAACGGCACCTGGGGGCGACCAATGAGAAAGAGGGAGGGCCAACAAAGAACCCGACGTCGAAAAGGGATCAGTTTTCCTTTTGAACGAGTCAGATAGAAGGAGAGCAAGTTGGAAGACATTCAGATTCGGAGCGAGTGCGATTAAGGTCGATGCATCATAGCTAGGTAGTCACTGGAAGGAGAGCTATGCACCAATCCCCTGTGATGATGCATAGAACCGGCCAGGCCTAGCACCTAATATCCTACCCCGCCTTCTCGTGGTGCAGACCGTTAGTAACTTTCAAAAGAGATACTCTCTTGTGGAAGTGAATGGAAGGGGAGGGCTGCCAGATTAGTGTGGCCTACTGATCTGGACAACTATGGCTACTTTTCTTTTTTTCTACCCTGCTGAGGAGTGGTCAACCACACAGGACCCTGGTGCTGACCATATAAACCTACTGGACTGGACAGATATATGGCTCTGAGCTTGATTATGGATCCTGATTTTGCTGCACTGGTGGGCTTCTGTGGAGGGAAAATCTTCCGCTGCGTTTTCTGTTTGTTTGTGGGTTGACAGCCCCAAGTGAATAGATTCACAGGATATGTTTATCAGCTGGTGGATAATCCTGAGCAGAAATCATCGCAGGCACCTGAACTCTTTGCTTCTATTGGCATCGTCAAATTCTACATTGGAGGAAGTCTTCCAGTGTAGATGGCTTCAGCCTTTAGTAGGGGGGGAACGGGTCTTTGCCCCATGTCTGCGATTAGGGGGCTGTTTGATATTGTCGGCATTCCCTCTCTCAATAAACATAGTTTCTTTAAACATCCCACTAACCATTTTCTCTCCTTAGGTAGTTGGAATGTGAGGACTCTGCACAGAGCTTTTTCTCTTGATGTCCTCACACAAGAATTCCACCGTTATAATTTAGATATTCTCGGCTTGCAAGAGACCAGATGGACAGATAAAGGTCAGATTCTTAAAAATAATCTTAAATTTCTCTTTTCAGGGAGGGATGACAATAAGCATCACCAAGGCGTGGGTCTGCTTCTCAGCAGACACGCTAGCGATGCTCTTCTAGGATATGAGTGCATTAATGAAAGTTTTCTTACAGCAAAATTTCAGACAAGCGTTAAAGACTTGAATGTTATCTGCTGTTATGTCCCCACTGAGGATGCCGATGAGGATGAGAAGGATAGGTTTTGTGAACAACTTCAGGATATTTTGAATTCTGTCAAGAAAGGAGATATTACCCTTGTTCTTGGTGACTTCAATGCCAAAGTTGGTACTGACTCTGACCTTTGGGGAGGAGTAATAGGCCCTTTTGGTATTGGTAGCTGCAATGGCAATGGGCAACGTCTCCTACAGGTAAGTAAACTCAGTGGATTCAGAATAACTAACACTTATTACAAACACCGCGACATACATAAGTACACATGGGTTTCACCTGATGGGCTGCATAAGAATATGATTGATTATATATTAATTAACAGCAAATGGGCTAGTTCTGTTAGGAATACTAGGGCATATAGGGGAGCTGAAATTGGATCTGACCATTACCTTGTTAAAAGTGTGTTGCAACTGAAACTTAAAAAGTGTTGTGCTAGGATTAAAAAATTTGCTTTTAATACTGAAGTTATAAGCAAAGCTTACCATGATAGGTTACTTAGTCATTATGACAGTCATGGTTTGCTTACTACTGAAGTTGAGGAAGAATGGGATCATTTTAAACAGGCTTTTTTGGACACTAACAGTACGCTTTTAGAAAAAAAGGAGCAGAAGAGGCAAAATTATCTGAGTGATAAGGCACTTGAGCTTATTTCGGAAAGAAAGAACTGCAGGAATGCCCTTAATCAATACCCTACTAGTCCTAATAGAAAGCATTACAGAGACCTTAATAAACTTGTAAAGGATCAGTTAGCTGCTGATAAGAATCTTTGGCTTGATGGTTTGGCTGACAAAGCCGAGGCAGCAGTTAGACAGCACAACAGCAGAGAGCTGTACCAGATAGTTAATGTTTTGTGTGGTAGAAAACGGACAGGCATACAAGGATTGAAGGATAAACAAGGTAAGGTTATAGAAGGGGAGGATTCTGTCATGGCTAGGTGGGCTGAGCATTTCAGTGATGTTCTAAACAATGTAGTTAGTTCTACTCCCATTGTTTGCAATGATGATAGATGCATTGGTGGCTTTAATGTTGGCTCTCTAACACAATCTGAAGTTATTTTGGCTGTTTCTAAACTTAAACTTCATAAATCCCCAGGGGTAGATGAAATTACTACGGAAATGCTTAGAGCTGGGAATGTTTCGGTTACCACTTGGATGACTGAAATTCTGAATATCTTTTATGATAAAGGCATGGTTCCTAAGGATTTTACCAGAGCTATTGTTATCCCTATTTTCAAAAAAGGTGATCGCAGTTCTTGTGATAACTATAGGGGTATTAGCCTACTCTCTGTTCCAATTAAAGTTCTTTCCATGATTGTACTTAATAGAATTAAGAATCTGGTTGACAATCAATTGCGTGATGAGCAATGTGGATTCAGAAGTGGTAGGGGATGTGTGGATCAGATATTTTCACTTAGGCAGATTCTTGAGTAATGTTTAGAGTTTCAGAAACCTTTGGTTGCTAGCTTTGTTGATTTCAGAAAGGCTTTCGACTCTGTTGATCGTCATAATTTGTGGTTGATTGTGAAATCATATGGTATACCAGACAAGTTAGTTAACATTATGAAAGTTCTCTATAATAACACTGAGTCGTGTGTGAGAGTTGGTAAGGCTTCTAGCAATTGGTTTAGCATTACTTCTGGTGTTCGACAAGGGTGCATTTTGTCTCCTTTTCTCTTTAGCTTGGTTATTGATTATGTTATGCGAAATTCACTTCAAGGGAAAGATTTTGGCCTTAAATGGGCTGGAGATACGAAAATTTCTGATTTAGATTATACTGATGATTTAGCCCTTTTGGCAAATGATGTTGATGAGTTGAACTCTTTCATTCGAGCTGTTGATGAGACTGGTAGTAGAGTAGGTTTGGTTATAAACAGAGAGAAAACTAAAGTGATGAAAATTGGTCAGGCAGGCTGTGATTCAGTTAATCTGAATGGTTGCAGTCTTGAGCAGGTGTCACAGTTTAATTATCTTGGGAGCTATTGTAATTAACTTGGGAGCTATGTAACAGATAATGGTGATGTGCGGCATGAGATTAACAGACGAATAGGGATTGCTGCCGGGACTTTTAAGAATCTATGGAGAGTGTGGAGAAATAGGCGTATACACCTAAAGACTAAAATTAGACTGTATAATAGTTTGGTTCTTTCTAGGGTGAGTTATGGCAGTGAAACTTGGACACTTTGTAAACAAGATAACAGGAAACTTGGACACTTTGTAAACAAGATAACAGGAAACTAGATGCTTTTGATTCCAGATGCTTACGCAGTATCTTGGGCATTAGGTGGTTCAACTTTGTAACTAATGATGAGGTTAGGCAAAGGAGTTTGCAACCTCCTTTAAGCAGCATATTGTGCAGAGAGAGACTCCGTTGGTTTGGCCATGTTGCCCGTATGAATAATTATAGATTGGCGAATAGGGTTATGAACAGTGTGCCTAAAGGCCTCAGAAAGAAGGGGAGACCTAGGATGCGGTGGGCAGACAATGTCAAACAGGACCTTGTTAGAATTGGTGTGCAGTGGCCGGATGTAGTAGATGTAGCTCAGGATAGACTTGCTTGGAGAACTAAATTGCACGGTCTGGTTGGACCTCCGTAGCCCATGGCTGCTTGAGGATGATGATGATGATGATGATGATCATTTTGCGAGAATGAGTAAAACATTCAGATGTGAAGCGAATACAAAGAAGAGCGAATGCTTCGTGAAATGTTTCGTTTGGGAAAGTGTTTTCGAACTCTCTTCGAAATTACAGCTGCTAAAAATGGCGAATATTAAGTGATTGACATTTTAGTTTAAAACTCTCACTGCTAATCGGGAAAAAAAATATTCATCTCACTGCCGAAGTCATAGTGATCATTCGTACTTGCTGCCGCGGATGTTCCACGTTATCCCTTCGTTTGGGGGCGGGGGTGGCTCAGTCGGTAGCGCGCCAGGCTCGTAATCTGTATTTCCCAGGTTCGAGTCCCAGCTGGGTCAGCGTTGAGATTTATCTCCGCAAAATTCCCCGCTCTGCCCACGGTCAGTAGGGGACACCGATGGGCTTGGAAAGGCCGCCGTCCGTCGGATGGGACGTTAAGCCGTGGCCCCGTGTGCGGGAGAGCCATACCCTGTGCACATTAAAGAACACGCTGGATGGCCTTGACGGGTGGCTACCATCTGTCTCCCAACAGCTGTTCCAGTGGGTCCCCTCCCCCAACCTTCTCTGAGCCTTCGGGGTCCATGTGACCTGGCCATTTAGCCCATGGTGTGTAAAAAAGTGCCGCTCAGAGGTAAAACAACCCAACAACCCAAAATCACTTCGTTTGCGGTCGCGTGGGACCACGATGTTTCAATCAACATGAGCAAAGTTCCTGATAAAGACAATTGTGTTATGCCCTATGCTTCCTGCTCCCGTGATGCTGAAAGTTGCCGAAGATAATAAGAGGTGTGAAATGATCATGTTTTCTTTTATAAATCAGAAAGTTTGCGTATCAGTTTTAAATCAGATATGCACTTAGAAAAGATAGCGGCAGTAACTGTTTGCCACTGACTAAATTGACGTGGGCTAGAAGAGAAGCCTTGAATGACTTTAAACAAGTTTTTATAAAAGAGTAATTCATTTAATTGTAAGAGCAAGTATGAGCTTTAGTTCAGGAGAGAAATAGATATATCTCTGGTCCTAATACTTCTCCTCGGTATTGTAACAATATTACATCATTAAATTGCTTCGTTTATGATTATGATTGGGTTGTTTTACCTCTGAGCGGCACTTTTTTGCACACCATGGGCTAAATGGCCAGGTCACATGGACCCCGAAGGCTCAGAGAAGGTTGGGGAAGGGGACCCACTGGAACAGCTGTTGGGAGACAGATGGTAGCCTCCCGTCAAGGCCATCCAGCGTGTTCTTTAACGTTGGGTTGTTTTACCTCTGAGCGGCACTTTTTTGCACACCATGGGCTAAATGGCCAGGTCACATGGACCCCGAAGGCTCAGAGAAGGTTGGGGAAGGGGACCCAGTGGAATAGCTGTTGGGAGACAGATGGTAGCCTCCCGTCAAGGCCATCCAGCGTGTTCTTTAACGTTGGGTTGTTTTACCTCTGAGCGGCACTTTTTTGCACACCATGGGCTAAATGGCCAGGTCACATGGACCCCGAAGGCTCAGAGAAGGTTGGGGAAGGGGACCCACTGGAACAGCTGTTCGGAGACAGATGGTAGCCTCCCGTCAAGGCCGTCCAGCGTGTTCTTTATCGCGCACAGAGTATGTCTCTCCCGCTCATGGGGCCACGGCTTAACGTCCCATCTGACGGACGGAGGCCTTTCCAAGCCCATCGGTGTCCCCTACTGACCGTGGGCGGGGAATTTTGCGGAGATAAATCTCAACGCTGACCCAGCTGGGACTCGAACCTGGGAACTACAGATTACGAGCCTGACGCGCTACCGACTGAGCCACCCCCGCCCCTATTTATGATTATGAGAAAGAGCTTTATTTTGCCTGTCAATGTGATCTATTTGTTCAGTATAAAAAGTAAATATCCACGGCCAATAGATTCTTAGAAAGACAATCTAAAATGCATATTTATTTCATTAAATGGTTGGAAAAAAACGCTTATTATTTAAGTTTCTTGTTTACTGAATAATTAATAATAATATATAAGTTTATTGTTATGTTAAGTTTCTTGTTTACGTTATAAACGCTCTTTTAAGTTATGTTAAGTTTCTTGTTTACTGAATAATTAATAATAATATATAATTAATAATATATTATTATTATATATTATGTAATTAATAATATATTAATAATATATTATATAATTAATAATAATAAATTTACTAAATATTAATTTCTTTATTTACTGAATAAATATTGTTGATAATCGAGATTTCAATAGTTTTGACTATGAACTTTGCAGTTGTCTTCAATGTCATATTTTCATTAAATGCACATTTTATAGAGCTTTGAAATAAGTTTCTCATCAATATAAGATGAAGATATCTTGGTAGAGCAATATCCGTACCTAAAAGAGAACCTGACTCCAGTAATGCTCTTAGAATAACTACTTTTAGATAGTGATCATACCTCAACTAACAACTGATTAACTCAGAAACATAGAATTTATCGTGGATAATTAATAAACTATTAGACTCTGCTATTGGTGTAGGAACAGCCTTTCTAACAATCTCTACAGATTTGTGTGAATTTGACTATCCTCTTTCAGACTTTAGTGACGGTAGTGGCCTTCTCTATGTTTCTCCTACGAACCTTGGTTCGTGGGCTCACCCACTCACTGACAGTTGCAGCCTCTGAGAATCCGAAGCTGTCACTGATCTCAGGCATCTTTAGCTCGGCTCGTCCATTGATGCATAACACTTCCGTGAGAATGGCAGCGAAGTTTCCGCCTTTCTTGCCGGTCATTTCAAGTTGCCTTTCAACGCCAGATAACAAATTCAATATTTATCGGAAAGCCTTGCTCTCTGGTTCCTGCTGAAACGCCATTCTCTCGCTCATTCGTCGAAGGCGTTCCTTGAACCGAAGTTACGAAGCTCGCCCGTTCTTATCGATTCCTTCGGGCCGCATCGCTTTCAAATAAGCACTGCGAAGTAATCGAGAAAATAGTTTACTACACTCAGTAGGAATGTTTTGATAATAGTTGCACTCTAAATGGCATTGAACGATTAGCATATGTTGTTTAAATTAAAATTCTTCCAACTTTAATTTCGAATTCTGAAGGCAGTTCGGCATTTTGTTTCTGTTGCGCAATTACTCTGGAAAGATTACGCGTTTCATTTGCATTTTTTTTTATCAACAAATCTCTTATTTAGTAATATATGGTTCGAAGACTAACTAAATAGGCTTCACAATAATTAAGAAACTAAATTCGTTTCACAACTCTATTGTTCAAGTCAAGGATTTAAAACTCTTTTTCATTTTGTCTTACTTTATTTACGTATTATTCTACCATATATTATTATTATCTTCAGAGGAGGGCGGGGGTTGCTCAGTCGGTAGCGCGCCAGGCTCGTAATCTGTAGTTCCCAGGTTCGAGTCACAGCTGGGTCAAAAATGGTCTGGAGATACAAAAATTTCTGATTTAGATTATGCTGATGATTTAGCCCTTTTGGCAAATGATGTTGATGAGATGAACTCTTTTATTCGAGCTGTTGATGAGACTGGTAGTAGAGTAGGTTTGGTTATAAACAGAGAGAAAACTAAAGTGATGAAAATTGGTCAGGCAGGCTGTGATTCAGTTAATCTGAATGGTTGCAGTCTTGAGCAGGTGTCACAGTTTAATTACCTTGGGAGCTATGTAACAGATAATGGTGATGTGCGGCATGAGATTAACAGACGAATAGGGATTGCTGCCGGGACTTTTAAGAATCTATGGAGAGTGTGGAGAAATAGGCGTATATACCTAAAGACTAAAATTAGACTGTATAATAGTTTGGTTCTTTCTAGGGTTAGTTATGGTAGTAAAACTTGGACACTTTGTAAACAAGATAACAGGAAACTAGATGCTTTTGATTCCAGATGCTTACGCAATATCTTGGGCATTAGGTGGTTCAACTTTGTAACTAATGATGAGGTTAGGCAAAGGAGTCTGCAACTTCCTTTAAGCAGCATATTGTGCAGAGAGAGACTCCGTTGGTTTGGCCATGCTGCCCGTATGGATAATTATAGATTGGCGAATAGGCTTATGAACAGTGTGCTTTAAAAGCCTCAGAAAGAGGGGGAGACCTAGGATGAGGTAGGCAGAAAAAGTCCAACAGGACCTTGTTAGAATTGGTGCACAGTGGCCAGATGTAGCTCAGGACAGACTTGCTTGGAGAACTAAATTGCACGGTCTGGTTGGACTTCCGTAGCGTATGGCTCCTTGATGATGATGATGATGATACCGATCATATTAAGACGAATTAAAAATTCTTGTTCAAGTTGCATCAACCTCTGGGGATAATCACAGCATGTTGTCGAAATATAAACTTTTAATAATCACAGGTAGGCGATATATAATGAAGGCTCATTTACATCGGTGTGGATTACTGACGCCAATCACCGACTGGCGAATTACTGGCACAGTGCAAATGTTGAACCAAATTTTGCATGACACGTAAGGAATTAAAAACAACAATGCATTCCTGAAACTTAATGCAATAAGCAAAATATCATCTACAAACACTGCAATATGATAACGAATGAAACGAAAGCTTCTCCGTGAAAGATTAGCCATTGTCTACCGTGATAATCGCATCAACATCTGGGCGGGGGTGGCTCAGTCGGTAGCGCGCCAGGCTCGTAATCTGTAGTTCCCAGGTTCGAGTCCCAGCTGGGTCAGCGTTGAGAATTATCTCCGCAAAATTTCCCCGCCCTGCCCACGGTCATTAGGGGACACCGATGGACTTGGAAAGGCCGCCGTCCGTCGGATGGGACGTTAAGCCGTGGCCCCGTGTGCGGGAGAGCCATATCCTGTGCACGTTAAAGAACACGCTGGATGGCCTTGACGGGAGGCTACCATCTGTCTCCCAACAGCTGTTCCAGTGGGTTCCTTCCCCCAACCTTCTCTGAGCCTTCGGGGTCCATGTGACCTGGCCATTTAGCCCATGGTGTGCAAAAAAGTGCCGCTCAGAGGTAAAACAACCCAACGTTAAAGAACACGCTGGATGGCCTTGACGGGAGGCTACCATCTGTCTCCCAACAGCTGTTCCAGTGGGTCCCCTCCCCCAACCTTCTCTGAGCCTTCGGGGTCCATGTGACCTGGCCATTTAGCCCATGGTGTGCAAAAAAGTGCCGCTCAGAGGTAAAACAACCCAACCCAACTTAAACTAGCTAACCTGTTAAATAGTGGCAGAGATGAAGAGTGCATAGCAACTTTGGAGCAATGAAGACAACGAAACTGCGCGGTTTACGCATGGGGATCTCTTATCGATCATTGGTTAATTCTGATATCAATCATTTATTCATCAATCAATGATTTACGAGATCATTGGGATCTTTTTGATTAGCAAGTGATTGACAGTTGATTCGAAAAATGATCTGTGGGAACTGTCGCTGAGTGAAGTAACTGTACACGCTCCAGTTACCGTTCACAGCAAACTGGAGCTGCACACGCTCCAGTTTGCTGTGAACGGTAACTGCACGCGCTCAATATTTCCGTGAGTGAGCCCACACGATCTAGGTCTTTGTGACCTCACACGATCCAATGTGCTGTGAACATTAACCGCAACCGCTCCAGAGTGCTGTGAACGGTAACTGCACACGCTCAATATTTCCGTGAGAGAGCTCACACGATCCAATGTGCTGTGAACATTAACTGCAACCGCTCCAGTTTGCTGTGAACGGTAACTGCACACGCTCCATATTCATTGCATTATATATTCATACGCATTATATATATAAAAAAATATCCGAACACTATGGTTGATTACATAATTCAGAAAAAATATCTGGCATTGATTTTTTTAGAAATTAGTCATCTGGCAACCTTCGTGTCACGTGACACGAAGGCAACGAAATGTAAGCAAATAGCCTGCGAAGAGCTTTAATTAATTTCAACGATCGCATTCCGCTTCATCATGGATGCATTTCTCAGTATATATGTATTATGGGAGAGCATATCTTTACATACATCTTACAGTATATATGTATAGGTTTTGTGTTACGACCTCTCTAGTCTGAAAATGCGCCAATAGGACCGCTAACTTAGGGACGGGGGTGACTCAGTCGGTAGCGCGCCAGGCTCGTAATCTGTAGTTCCCAGGTTCGAGTCCCAACTGGGTCAGCGTTGATATTTATCTCCGGAAAATTTCCCGCCCTGCCCACGGTCAGTAGGGGACACCGATGGGCTTGGAAAGGCCGCCGTCCGTCGGATGGGACGTTAAGCCGTGGCCACGTGTGCGGGAGAGTCATACCCATATGGTGCCCTGTGCACGTTAAAGAACACACTGGATGGCCTTGACGGGAGGCTACCATCTGTCTCCCAACAGCTGTTCCAGTGTGTCCCCTCCCCCAACCTTCTCTGAGCCTTCGGGGTCCATGTGACCTGGCCATTTAGCCCATGGTGTGCAAAAAAGTGCCGCTCAGAGGTAAAACAACCCAACCGCTAACTTAGTGATGGCTAATGATTTAATTTCCCTGTTCGCATAAAAATTACGTTCTCGAAATACGTACATTTATCCCTCAGAATTAATAAACCGTCACCATCTTAAATCGACCACATCAGCGTTGTGTGGGAACATACTGCGGTGCTTGTGATGTGTGGGAAGGGGATCTGCTTTTTAAAAGAAATCCGTGCAGTTAAGATTACAGTGATATCTCGATTATCAGGAATTCAAGCAACCGGCAGTCTAATGCATCAGAAATAAATCGAAAAAATAGAGTATCAAAAATGAAATTTCTCCCAAAAACATAAGTTTTATAGCAGAGTATCGCAAGTGATATTTTGTAATATTGGGATTCATCAGTAGCCAGCTTAAAAAAATTTCATTACGCCCTGAGTAGGAGTCGTCCAAAAAATATCGAATATTAGATCCTAATTAATTTTTTAACTGATATTAGAAAAGGCAAAGACAAGAAAATTGTCATTTTACCAATGGAGAAAACTCATGTGTCTTCGACAGTTGAACTAAAACATGTGACAGTCGTAGCAATTTAATCAGTTTTCTAAATCCATAAATATTAATCAATCCAATGAAATCGGCATTCTTGTGTGAGATATTAAAGTCATCGGTTACATAAAAGTCGTAGTTAATATTAGAATAATCTAGAATTTTTGAGAAAAACTAGTAACATTGGTTCATCAGAGGCTGCAGATTTGTAATTAACACCATAGTGTATATTTACATTTCCGATAATAATCCATTGAAAATGCATTCAAGAAATTTTAAAATTCAATAGTGACAATGCAACTCATATATTATATATAGCCTTCTTGCCTCCCCCAATTCTGACTGTTTTATAGCAATATTCTATTCGTTGTCACTTTTACTGTTTGCTCTCTTATAGGATTGGTATACTAGATTAACAAAAATATTGGGAGTCGGTTTTATAGCCTCTGAGCTACAATTTTTTACTCATAATGGTCTAAATGGCCAGGTCACTAGGATCCCAAGTCTGGGGAAGGGTATCCATTGGACAGCTGTTTAAAAGATGGAAGCCTCCCGGTTAAAAAGAGATGGAAGCCTCCCGGTTAAAAAGAGATGGAAGCCTCCCGGTTAAAAAGAGACGGTAGCCTCCTGGTTAAAAAGAGACGGAAGCCTCCCGGTTAAAAAGAGACGGAAGCCTCCCGGTTAAAAAGAGACGGAAGCATCCCGGTTAAAAAGAGATGGAAGCCTCCCGGTTAAAAAGAGACGGAAGTCTCCCGGTTAAAAAGAGATGGGAGCCTCCCGGTTAAAAAGAGACGGAAGCCTTCCGGTTAAAAAGAGACGGAAGCCTCCCGGTTAAAAAGAGACGGAAGCCTTCCGGTTAAAAAGAGACGGAAGCCTCCCGGTTAAAAAGAGACGGAAGCCTCCCGGTTAAAAAGAGATGGAAGTCTCTTGGTTAAAAAGAGATGGAAGTCTCCCGGTTAAAAAGAGATGGAAGCCTCCCGGTTAAAAAGAGATGGAAGCCTCCCGGTTAAAAAGAGACGGAAGCCTCCCGGTTAAAAAGAGACGGAAGCCTCCCGGTTAAAAAGAGATGGAAGCCTCCCGGTTAAAAAGAGATGGAAACCTCCCGGTTAAGCCATCGAGAGTGTTTATTAAAGTGCAAAGGGGTTGTCTCTCCTTAAAGTCCCATCGCAGAAAGGATGACTTGTCCAAGATCATCGATGCTCCCTCCTTCGCTGAAGGAAAAAAGACAGTTAACGGAGAAAATTCTCGAAGCTCGACTCCTTTCTGAGAATTGCGAGGCTAGTGCACAAACGAGTCCACCCGTCCCCGAATATCATGTACGTTAAGGGAAAAGAAAGCTACATTTCTCAAATTCTCGATAAAATCATTTTTTATTTATCATATCATAATTTCAGCAATATTTGTTTAAGAAAAGAGTTATCGAAGTTGGAAATTTAACAGGACACACTGTTAATACGTTCATCTAAACGTTTTTCTTCAAAATTAACGAAAACTGGGAAGAATACTCATATTCCTTCTAGAAATTCACTTATTTTAGGAAATGGTTTGTTCTAACAGTTCTCACCTGTCATTTAAGTTTCGAGTTAAATTCTTACGAGTAGCAGTGCTCCCTGATTAAATATTTCAGCTTCCATAATTCTTTAAATATTAAATGAATATTGCTGAAATTTAAGAGATTTTGATAACTGTGTTTGAGATTTCAATTTATCTTCAGGAACATTTTTCCATTTGTAGCGTATAATTAGTTTAAAATTCAATGCATAATTGGTTAAATTTATCTCTGATGTAATCATTTGAGATATCTTTCAGTTGAGCGATGAAATGTCTCTGAGATAACTGAAAAATTCAAGTTGCAATTTCCATCATTTATTTTCACAATTCACGCAGGAGGCGCATCAATCACGAATTTAAAAACATCACCGATTCCAATGAATTAGAATAACCTGCTGAAAGAAAAATGAAATGAGTGCGAAATGAACTGAACCTTGAAGGCGAGGCTGTAGTCATGGCAACTGATCTACAGGTGCGGAGACTGCAACAGATATGTTGCAGGTGTTTGCAATTAGCAGCAGAGGGAAGCAGATCATTTTTCACGAGTGAAAAGAGAAAGCTGGAGAGAAAGAAAAGCGAAAATCCTCTCTTCTGGGATGCTGGTAGAGGAAGAAGAGATGCAGGAAGAAGAAGAGGAGAAGCGAGATGTTCAATCAACATGAATCAAGGCATCGTGACTTTCGTTTCGCATTGGCGTTGGGCTGCGGTGTGGTTTACTGACCGCCGAGAACCTTCATTAGGTGCGAAGTGAGGCTGGGAAGCTTCTCTGTGGCCAAGGGCGGATGCTCCGGGCTTAGTTAATTGTTCGCCGAAGTGGAGGAGACAGCTAATCACGAGAGGACAGAAGCTCGTGCACCGCTGGCGAAGGACAATTAGATTACCTCTGCAGCTCGCCCACGGGACTTGGCGAACGCGTGCAGCTGACAACATCTCGCATCCGAAGGCACGCTCTCGGCACAGCCCACTCGCGGGAGATGTGGGATTAATCACGAGCAGAATATTTGCATCCCTCCAGTGCGCGCATCTCGTTCGAACGACTTCACTGACAGCTTCGTAGCGTGCATCTCACGTGTTCCTCTTCCTCCTCATTCTCTATCATCAGAGATGTCTGGCTTCCGCATTCTTCTTCGTTTTCCTCGTCTCCAGTGAGAGGCGAATCCTCCTCCTCTCCTCTCATCAGAGATGTCACTTGGCATTCCGGCGATGATGTTACATCCCATTCTGACGGCCTTATTACAATATTCTATTCGTTATCACTTTTGCTATTTTCTCTCGATGAGAAGTGGAAGTCTCCCCAGCTCCCATGATGCCCTGAAAGCATAGTGCGGGATGTCATTTTGTTCCTCAACTTCATCCTTCGCTGTTTGTAACAGTTGCATCAGAATCGAACTATATTTCTTTCTTATGTCTCTTTGCAGTTGGTATACCGTCCTCTCTTTCGGTTTATTTCTAGTTAGTTCTCAGCAGCAAAGGAGAAAAATCAGATGGAAAAGGCAATTTTTTTCTTTCGTTCTTTTGAACAATCTGAGGCTATTAAATTGTTTACATGATAAAAATGTATTGTAGAATGCGTAGAAAATAATAAATTTAGAGTTGAATAATTTCAGAAACGGCGAATTATGCAGCTTGGAGCAAGGGCGGATTTCAAGAGAGCCATGCCCCCCCCCTCCCCCCGCCTCCTTTGAGAATGATAGTAAGTGTAATGGAGACCAAAATATTTTCAAGTTATGCATGTTTCACGCATTATTCATGAAAGTTTTTAAAAACCTCTAAATCGATGGGGGGGGGGGGGGAAGTTGCATTGGAATGAAAATTCAGTCTCTTGCCTTCCCCCCCCCTTCCCCTTTTTTCGGATCGATTGCGTCGCCTCCCCCCCCCCCCTCCATTATTTTCTTCCAAATCCAGGCCTGGAATAATAGGCCCATTTGAAATAAATTGCTTCAATTATAATGGAAATCTTAATCACAATTTTGGTGAAAAAAATGACAATACATGTTTTAAAAACATCAAAAATTCAGAGAGCCCATTAAAGATTTAACGATATAGGTTTCCATTTATTAGCGATATAGGTTATTCAATACAAAGTGACAATTGAAAATTACAAATCGCAAATAAATTTTCACAATTAAAATTACGAAAGAATGCAGAAATTGTCACCATTTTAATTGACACCCCTCTTTGAGTGCTCGGGATGCTTTCCTAAAATCCGACCGTTGAATGAAACAGCGCTTAACGAGGCTTCATGTACAGTCGCTCAAAAAAGTATCCGAATACTTTTTTGAGCGACTGTACACTATATGGCATTCTGAAGGAAAATGCTTCCATACATACGTATAAAAAAATAAAATAATAAATACCCCCTCAAGCAGCTGCTTGCCACAGAGGTCTGACAAGAGCCTGTCAGTTTATATGCCATAGTAGAAGGTCCACGAGGATGGCAGGACCTCAGCAGAAAAACGACACACACATCCATGCCTTAACCCGGGGCTCGAACCCAGGTCCCTTGGATTAGTAGCCAAGCGCGCTAACCACTCGGCCATGGGATACGATTTGTTAATTTTTATATTATAGTCTGCAAATTAAAAGTTGTTAAATTGGCAATTAATTTGGCAATTAATTTAATTTGGCAAATAATTGGCAATTAATTTAATTTGGCAAATAATTGGCAATTAATTTAATTTGGCAATTAATTGGCAATTAATTTAATTTGGCAATTAATTGGCAATTAATTTGTTAAATTCCGTTATTTAAAAATTATTTAATTTATTATATAATCAGTTCACTTTTATACTTGTATTCAAAATAAAATTTTTAATGAAATTCACAAGAAAATGTGATAATAAATTTACTGACCGGAGGTCGTTGGTTAATTATGTAAAGTTGATCCTTTTTCTGTTTCTCTTAAATTAGTTATTATGTTTATTATGTATTGTCTCGTTAATTATGTATTGCTTCACCCTTTTCTGTTTCTCTTTCAGCAATTCGCGGGCGGGGGTGGCTCAGTCGGTAGCGCGCCAGGCTCGTAATCTGTAGTTTCCAGGTTCGAGTCCCAGCTGAGTCAGCGTTGAGATTTATCTCCGCAAAATTCCCCGCCCTGCCCACGGTCAGTAGGGGACACCGATGGGCTTGGAAAGGCCGCCATCCGCCGGATGGGACGTTAAGCCGTGGCCCCGTGTTCGGGAGAGCCATACCCTGTGCACGTTAAAGAACACGCTGGATGGCCTTGACGGGAGGCTACCATCTGTCTCCCAACAGCTGTTCCAGTGGATCCCCTCCCCCAACCTTCTCTGAGCCTTCGGGGTCCTTGTGACCTGGCCATTTAGCCCATGGTGTGCAAAAAAATGACGCTCAGAGGTAAAACAACACAACCCTTTTCTTCAAATATCATCATCTCTGTCAATAGACGTCGTGAGGTGTCACATACCATTGCGGAGATGTTAGATAACGCATTGCAGAGCGCTTAGAAGGAATTTTCTTAAAGAATCGGATGAAATTATGAGATGCAGTTTCCTTAAAAAATTCGGTAAAATCCAGAATATCGTAAGCAGGAACTACAGGGAGCCCGTTTTGCAAGATTTATTTCTCCCCACCTCCCAGAAAGAAAAGAATCTTTCCGAAGAGTGTACATGGTGCGAAGCAAAAAGAAAAGGTGCCCTCCACTCTCATGATTGCTTGAAAATGATCAAAACCGAAAAACTTTTAAATACCACAAGAAACCTTTCATCATTTCAAAATATTGAACTAAAAACTCAACTGCTTGGCTCCGATTAGAAATTAAATTTTTAAATAATTAAAAAAATAATAAAAAAATAATTAAATGTCGATTTGGATTTTGCTTCGCACAATTCAAGATGCGAAATATAATTCGTTTATTAAATTATAAAATAGTATGGAGGCGAAAAGATACTTTGTCCCCGCGCCAAAATAAACACAAGGAGCAATTGTCCCCGTGGAGTCGGCCCCTATGAAAATAGGTATTTTTTGAATTTTTAAAAATTCGGAAACTTTGAATGTCGCTTTTCTATTCACATAATACAGAAATGTCTCAATACTTTTGGTAACATCGTTCATATTGAGGCGACGATTTACCGACCCCAACATGTGTTTCAGATATTTTAGGTCTCACATCAAAAGTTGGCCGTGACTTGTTTTTTACATTTATCTCATTATTCCTAATGGCCACATTCTTTGCGAGTGAAATTAAGAATTTTAATTCGACAAGTTGAATTTCGCACGTGCTTTGAAGCGTCTTCTTGCACCACCTTGTGGTATCTTAACGTCCACAATTATTTATGTTTTGGTTATAGTCCCCCGTAATGAACCACAATAAGCAATAAGCAAACGCCATTAAAAGGCGGGCAGGCAGAAGCAGGCCGGTGGAGAAGCCCAGATTAATGGCGGGAAAATCCTCCTCAGTGTTAAAAGTTGAGCACATTTAGGAAAAGAAATCTTTAATTGAAAGACCAAGCAGCGATATTTTTCTAAGGCATAATGAGCTTCCCCCGACCTTAATTGACATACCTCACTACTTAGGATTTTTTTCGAAACGTCTCCATTAATTCCGGTTTATTGCCAAAATACGTTGGCTTTTTCATTCCAGCTTCAGAAGAATTCACCGTGCCTATCTTTTTTTTAATGTTGTCTGTCCTAATTTGCTGTACTTTTGCGTAATGGCACTTCGTCGCTGAGGTTGATGTGAATGCGCTGCTAGTTACATTTAATTCTCTCTGGAATATTGATTTTTTGAATTTGCTACAAAATCGAGTCGTGCCTTCATTTCTTTGCTTCGCTAACCGCGTCTTTGGCGCCTGGCGTTTCGTTCTGACTTGTCGCACTTCCGCATCTATATGCAGATTAATCCATAACTGTACAGTCCCTCAAAAAAGTATCCGAACACTACGGTTGATTGCAGAATTCAGAAAAAATATCTCGCAACGATTTTTTTAGAAATTAATCATCTGGCAACCTTCGTGTCACGTGATTACAGAATTCAGAAAAAATATCTGGAGCGTGTACAGCAACTGTACACGCTCCAGTTACCGTTCACAGCAAACTGGAGCGTGTGCAGTTACTGCACACGCTCCAGTTTGCTGTGAACGGTAACTGCACACGCTCAATATTTCCGTGAGTGAGCCCACACGATCTAGTATTAAAATAATATGACCACCTACAGTCGCTCAAAAAAGTATCCAAACACTATGGTTGACTACTGAATTCAGAAAAAATATCTGGCAACGATTTTTTTAGAAATTAGTCATCTGGCAACCTTCGTGTCACGTGATCACAGAATTCAGAAAAAATATCTGGAGCGTGTACAGCAACTGTACACGCTCCAGTTACCGTTCACAGCAAACTGGAGCGTATGCAGTTACTGCACACGCTCCAGTTTGCTGTGAACGGTAACTGCACACGCTCAATATTTCCGTGAGTGAGCCCACACGATCTAGTATCAAAATAATATGACCACCTACAGTCGTTCAAAAAAGTATCCGAACACTATGGTTGATTGCAAAATTCAGAAAAAATATCTGGCATTGATATTTTTAGAAATTAGTGATCTGGCATCCTTCGTGTCACGTGACACGAAGGGTGCCAGATCACTAATTTCTAAAAAAAAAATCAATGCCAGATATTTTTTCTGAATTCTGTAATCAACCACAGTGTTCGGATACATTTTTGACCGACTGTATATTCACAGAGTCGGAGAAGGATTTTTAAGAAATATCGAAAGTATCTTCTACTTCTGAATTTCCTTTTTTTGGCAAAAAAATTATAAGAAATCTGTTGGTAAATTTGATGCCATTACGTGGAATCTGACTTCTTAATTAAACATTTTTTTTAAACATTCTTCTTAAAGGAACGAAAATACGCAATTTTCCAAATGTCCTCTAAAAATGGTTTAACGATTTTTTAATTTTTTTTTTAATTTTTATGACACTCAGATCTATTCAGTTCAAAGAAAGATGATAGTCAATTTTGTTCCACGGTTAGCGAAACCCTTTTAACCGCCCTTTCTTCATTACGCATTTGCATCCGCATCTATATGCAGATTAACCCGTAACCGTATATTCACAAAGTTGGAGAAAGATTTTAAGAAATATCGAAAGTATCGTCTGCTTCTGCTTCTTTTGACAAAAAAATGAAAAAATTGTTGACAAATTTGACGCAATAACTTCTTAGCAAAATAGAAATTAAAAAATTTCAAAAATGGGCATCTTTCTAAATGTATTTTGAAAACCTTAATAATCTGGATTCATTTTTATGCGTACGATACTTATTGAATTACTGAAAATGGGGGCGGGGGTGGCTCAGTCGTTAGCGCGCCAGTCTCGTAATCTGTAGTTCCCAGGTTCGAGTCCCAGCTGGGTCAGCGTTGAGATTTATCTCCGCAAAAATTCCCTGCCCACGGTCAGTAGGGGACACCGATGGGCTTGGCAAGGCCGCCGTCCGTCGGTTGGGACGTTAAGCCGTGGCCCAGTGTGCGGGAGAGCCATACTCTGTCCACGTTAAAGAATACGCTGGATGGCTTGACGGGAGGTTACCATCTGTCTCCCAACAGCTGTTCCAGTGGGTCCCCTCCCCCAACCTTCTCTGAGCCTTCGGGGTCCATGTGACCTGGCCATTTAGCCCATGGTGTGCAAAAAAGTGCCGCTCAGAGGTAAAACAACCCAACTGAAAATGTATGAAATTCAAAGAAAGTGAGAGTGTCTAACATTTTTTCCATGATTAAAGGAAAATTTATATTCTTCCTGTCTTCCTTTTGAAATTAATATCAGTTGAACGATTTAAAAATCGTGTTTATTAATTTTTTTTAACTTTTACAAAATACAAAGCACTACAGTTATTTTTAAATTATTTGCATTTACTTTAATTTATTGCTTTTTAATAGCAATGTACAATGTACTTTCCTACAGGGTCGAATTTAAGGACAGGGAGGAAAAGTGCTCGTGTCCCTCCCCTCTCTCCCTTTGAGAATTTTAGTAAAAAAGGAACCGAAGTAAAAAATACTAAAAACGTATATATTATACGGATTTTTCAAAACATTCTTTAAAAACCGTTAATACAGAGGGTAAATTTTATACTCCCCCTTTCACTTGGACAGTTTCTTTCTCCCCCCCCCACCCCCTTTATATTTTTTCCGAGATTCGGACCTGTTTAAGACTGATATGAATTGAGAAAGTAATTAAGTCATTGGAAATTTGTTTTACTTTTAACTTTTAAGTATCATGGCGCATGTAACAAGATAAGAACTTTTTGAACTCATTTAAAAAAAAAGAACTGATGTTTTCATTTCGTCATGCATCTGCAGACTTTAAAATTTTTGTTTCTTTAGAGATAATTTAAAAATATTTTTTTGGTTGCATAAGTATCGATGAAATGATATTTTTGGAATTTCCCAAATCTCCCAATAGATTTAATTTCGCTTTCTAACCTCGGAAATTTTTCGAAATTTGCAAAAATTTAGACGGATATATTGTAAACGATGTGGTTTATGATATAAATTTAAAATTTTGATGATACAACTGACAGCAGGAATTTCATCAATTATCCTCGAAGGAGGAGATTTTTTTTCGTTTTAAGAGATAGATAAAAAAATATCTTTTTGTTTCAGTTATGTAGGAAGTAATAAAATATTATTATTTTCACTTTGCCAATGATCAAGTAATTCTAATTTCCACTGTTAGAAGATTCCAAAGTCAGAAAATTAAGAGCTTTAATAAGCTTTAATTTTTAAAAAAACGAAACTTTTTAATAAATATTGCAAACGGTCCATTTACGCTATAAATTCGACTTTTTTGTGGTCCAGAAGATTAAATAAATACCCCCTCAAGCAGCTGCTTGCCACAGAGGTCTGACAGGAGCCTGTCTGTTTATATGCCACAGTAGGAGATCTGAGAGGATGGCAAGACCTCAGCAGAAAAACGACACACACATCCATGCCTAATACCGGGGCTCGAACCCAGGTCCTTCAGATCAGTAGCCAAGCGTGCTAACCACTCGGCCAGTTGGCCCCAATAAATTGCCATCTTGCATTCTGAAGAGTGGGATCCTGTTGCTAAAGGCGGAAATTAAAATGCTCTATTCTCTTTGAAAACAGCATCCACTATTCATCAGAGGTAACATGTTATCTTCCAGTTAATTTACATTCGTGAGATACCGGGGACACGGCTTACCAGGCCATAGTTTCAGTACCCGGAAATTACTGGGACGTTCATGAGACAAAAGGAAAAAAAAAAAGTAAAAACAAATATAATGGAACTTAATACTTTACTTTTAGTTTGTAGACTTCAAGAAACATTTAGAGAAACGATATTTTTATTATAATAAACTTTTTGAAACCAGATTACTCCAACAAAAGTTAAACTAAGCCATGGAATAATATTTTACATGATAATGCATAATTATATTAACGATAGGTTAAGAATTCCCGCTCGTTTAACTTTATAAACTCTGTAAAATATTGTTACGAGAGGAAAACGAGCAACAATAAAAGGAGAACAGGTGCCATCTGGCACTCGTGTTATGCCTCAGCGGGAGAATTTCGTCACTAATTGGTTGGAACAGAGAGAGACTTTGAATTCTAACGAGATGAGAAAACATTGGAAGTTGACTGTAGTTAGCCTGCCTTTTTAGTGGTATTATGAAACTTAATTTTGATGTTTGATTCCAGATGCTTAAGCAGTATCTTGGGCATTATTTGGTTGAACTTTGTAACTAATGATGAGGTTAGGCAAAGGAGTCTGCAACCTCCTTTAAGCAGCATATTGTGCAGAGAGAGACTCCGTTGGTTTGGCCATGTTACCCATATACATAATTGCAGATTGGTGAATAAGTTTATGAAGAGTGTGCCTAAAGGCCTCAGAAAGAGGGGTAGACCTAGGATGCGGTGGGCAGACAATGTCAAACAGGACCTTGTTAGAATTGGTATGCAGTGGCCGGATGCAGTAGATGTAGCTGAGGACAGTTGGGTTGGGTTGTTTTACCTCTGAGCGGCACTTTTTTGCACACCATGGGCTAAATGGCCAGGTCACATGGACCCCGAAGGATCAGAGAAGGTTGGGGGAGGGGACCCACTGGAACAGCTGTTGGGAGACAGATGGTAGCCTCCCGTCAAGGCCATCCAGCGTGTTCTTTAACGTGCACAGGGTATGGCTCTCCCGCACACGGGGCCACGGCTTAACGTCCCATCCGACGGACGGCGGCCTTTCCAAACCCATCGGTGTCCCCTACTGACCGTGGGCAGGGCGGGGAATTTTGCGGAGATAAATCTCAACGCTGACCCAGCTGGGACTCGAACCTGGGAACTACAGATTACGAGCCTGGCGCGCTACCGACTGAGCCACCCCCGCCCCTAGCTGAGGACAGACTTGCTTGGAGAACTAAATTGCACGGTCTGGTTGGACCTCCGTAGCCCATGGGTGCTTGAGGATGATGATGATGATGATGTTTCCAAGAAAGCTGCTAGTGGAAAAGCAAAGGGAATTTGGTATTAAGGTATTTAAGGTGAATAATAGAATTGGGAAGTATATAGGACTTTGGTAACTTATAGGATATCCATAAAAAATTACTGTGTCGCTTATTGAACGTTTTAATAATATTCTCTTTATGTTTTGGGTTGGGTTGTTTTACCTCTGAGCGGCACTTTTTTGCACACCAAGGGCTAAATGGCCAGGTCACATGGACCCCGAAGGCTCAGAGAAGGTTGGGGGAGGGGACCCACTGGAACAGCTGTTGGGAGACAGATGGTAGCCTCCCGTCAAGGCCATCCAGCGTGTTCTTTAACGTGCACAGGGTATGGCTCTCCCACACACGGGGCCACGGCTTAACGTCCCATCCGACGGACGGCGGCCTTTACAAGCCCATCGGTGTCCCCTACTGACCGTGGGCAGGGCGGGGAATTTTGCGGAGATAAATCTCAACGCTGACCCAGCTGGGACTCGAACCTGGGAACTACAGATTACGAGCCTGGCGCGCTACCGACTGAGCCACCCCCGCCCCCTTTATGTTTTGAGTAGAGTCTGTAAGAATTGTAATACAACAATTTTAAATATAGTTAAGAATTGTGAAACATTCTTTTGGTTAGGGAAATGCCACTCTTAAGTCTATCCAATTTTTTGGAGGAAAAATTGGACGACGTAAGAGTGTTATTTCCCTAATCTAATCTGCCCAAATATATCGAGAATATTGAAATTTAATTCTTTTGATGGTGTAACTTCATACTAGGCAAATTTGTGTTTACTTGAAATTGTTATGTATGTGATCAAATTACCTTTGAAATTAAATGAGTTTATTTGGTTGGCAATCATTTTTTGAACTCGCACTCAGTTTTCTATTTAAACATTCGTAACAATATTGTTACGACAGATCAACGAGCAACAATGAAACCGTGAATGCTCTACGATTTTGATGCTCGCGTGTGCTTCAGCGTGAGAATGACGTCATAAGGGGATTAAAATATTAGAACTCGTAACTTAACGATGTTCAGAAAGGAATGAAAAAGTGTTGAACGAGTGAGATTCTTGTTAACAAAAGGAAGAATTCATCCTCTGATGCGTGGTGATCAACGTCTGAAAAAGAATTGGATCTGAGAAGCAGTATACTTAGCTGCAATTTTAGAGTAATTGATGAGAGTAGAATCCTAGCAGAAAGTCATTTGGTGTATAGCTATATTTAGTTTGTTTAAGGAATTAAGGTTATTATTGGTAGATTACAAGTAAGAATTATAGAGAAACAACTAATTGTAAGAATAGTGATGAGGTGCTGTATTCTTCTGATGGTTTATTTTCATATTGGTGAAGATAAAGATTTGAGTTAGTTGAATTTATTTTATACGTGTGTTTTTATTCAAACTTTTGTAATATATTGCCTTATGTTAGGATAATTGTTGCTAAATATTATTCTTTTGAATTCGCGCTCAATTTACACCCGTTAAATTAGTAACAATATCAACTAAAAGAATGAAGGTGGAAGTCAAAATTGTGCAGTTAAAGAATCTGTTCCGTGATTGCTTTGGCGAAGATTGTAGACATAGTGTTTAGAATAGGACATAATTTCTGTAACATTTTGAAAGGGGAATTCGTTAAAAAAAAAAGGATAGCAAAGTGTATTTCTCAGCTTGTAAAATCAGCGTTCTTTGTAATTTATCAGTGTTTAAAATCAGTTCTAAGTAAACAAATTCTTTATAAGTTCTAAGTGTAAAAGCGTTAAAAGCGGAATTTATTTTATAGTTTTATTTGTACGTTTAATTTAAGTAATGGAACTGGCAACGCGAAGAATTTCAGCTAATGTTTTGGTTTATGGACAGAAAGATTCATAAGAGTGGTAGTTAGCCAATCAGAGGAAGAATGAAGTTCAACAGATGCAAAATGTATGCATAAAAGTCTTCTTTCTTTTCGGTGTCATTGCTCATGCATGTACTCTATGAGGGGTAAGTATTCTGCCTATCTCCATTTTCAATAAGCCCAGAAGTAGCTCATATAAGAAACGCCAACATTGTGCTCTCAATTTATATTCCACTATTCTTTTAACACGAGCACGTGAATTGTGGTCAGATCTTTAGAAACTTTAAATATTGATAAATAATTGTTTCCACACTTCACATCGATACAATGACATCTGAACGTATTACCTGAACAGAGATGTGTGGATTTTCCTTAACGAGTTTACGAACAGCAGCGACGGTTCTCTCGTTCACGGTCGACTGCGGTCTTCATGCACGAGGAAGGCTTTCGAAGTTCTGCAGTCCTCCTCTGAATTTGCGCATCTACCTCGTACCACCGCCACGAACAGGCATGATCCCCATATACCTCTGGGGCGGGGGTGGCTCAGTCGGAAGCACGCCAGGCTCGTAATCTGTAGTTCCCAGGTTCGAGTCCCAGCTGGGTCAGCGTTGAGATTTATCTCCGCAAAATTCCCCGCCCTGCCCACGGTCAGTAGGGGACACCGATGGGCTTGGAAAGGCCGCCGTCCGTCGGATGGGACGTTAAACCGTGGTCCCGTGTGCGGGAGAGCCATACCCTGTGCACGTTAAAGAACACTCTGGATGGCCTTGACGGGAGGCTACCATCTGTCTCCCAACAGCTGTTCCAGTGGGTCCCCTCCCCCAACCTTCTCTGAGCCTTCGGGGTCCATGTGACCTGGCCATTTAGCCCATGGTGTGCAAAAAAGTGCCGCTCAGAGGTATAAACAACCCAAACCCCATATACCTGTGATAAATCGGTAGGAACCTTTTTTCGTGTCGTCCCCAATCTGCATCCTTGTGAAAATGTGAAATCTTTCCCCGTCTTCAGAGGCTACATAGCAGCAATGCACAGATTTTCAATTTTTCGCAAAGTTCTCGACTGTAGTAGCCTGTAGATTTCCACTTGTTCCTCCGAAGTTAACGAACTACGATTTGTTTGGAAGCAGACTTGTCTAAACTTGTCACTGAGTGTTAAAAACAAAGATCGTACCCATTTCTCTCCTCGATGGGGGGCGCGTAAAGTTCGGTATGCAAAATAACGGAATCCAATCTCTATCCCACAAACTGACGGAATAGCAAAAAAGGGTTGTTTGGGTTGGGTTGTTTTACCTCTGAGCGGCACTTTTTTGCACACCATGGGCTAAATGGCCAGGTCACATGGACCCCGAAGGCTCAGAGAAGGTTGGGGGAGGGGACCCACTGGAACAGCTGTTGGGAGACAGATGGTAGCCTCTCGTCAAAGCCATCCAGCGTGTTCTTTAATGTGCACAGGGTATGGCTCTCCCGCACACGGGGCCACGGCTTAACGTCCCATCCGACGGACGGCGGCCTTTCCAAGTCCATCGGTGTCCCCTACTGACCGTGGGCAGGGCGGGGAATTTTGCGGAGATAAATCTCAACGCTGACCCAGCTGGGACTCGAACCTGGGAACTGCAGATTACGAGCCTGGCGCGCTACCGACTGAGCCACCCCCGCCCAGCAAAAAAGGGCTAGAGTCGACTCGTGCAAGATGTAATGCTTGAACCTAGTGGCGCCAAACGGTTAAACAGACATTGAGACGTGGTTTTATTATTGTTCGATTCCCAGAAAGATCGACAACTATGTTTGGGTTGCAGAAGATGAACCGCGTCCTCAAATCCTCCGACAAGACTATCGCTCGAGGAAGATGTTCACAATTTTTTGTTTAATTTCCAAGGACGGTAGCTGGGGACATCTTACCTGAAACAATGATTATAAATGTCCAATAGTACACCAATATTGTTTTGCCCAAATTGGTTAAGGAGATGAAGGCGTGTCAAGGGTTCTGCTTCTTCGTGACCCGATCCTGCATATTCACCCGTTTTTGCATCATGAGATTTCCGGTTGTTTCTTAAAATTAAAAAGGAACTTTCTGGGAAACCTCTTTCAAAAGATGGAAGACCTTGCAAAATGCGTCGATTCCGAGTTGCGGAGTATTTCCCAACAGGAATGCCACTAACAGTTCCAGAATTGGCGTAGATGTCTGCAACTTTGTACATATGCTGGAAGTTTTGTTGAAGTAGATGCAATAGCTTTAGTTCTGCAGATGCTTTTCGAGATCTTTTTGAACGTCCCTCGCATAATATAATTCATTGTTAATGTTTATATTAAATTAACTGCGATTTATAAAATAATTTTAAAATATTAATTCTATCCAGATATTATTTAGAGCCATATGTGATACCAAAACATAATCTGATAAGAAATTCTTATGTCTCCTTTTCAAAAAAAAAGACATGATGTTTTCAATAATTCGCCCCTGTGTTTATCTCTAGGCATCTATTTTTTTTACCTTTGGGAAATAAATTAAATATTATTTTTGTGTTGTATAAAAAAATAAATACCCCCTCAAGCAGCTGCTTGCCACAGAGGTCTGACAGGAGCCTGTTAGTTTATATGCCATAGTAGAAGGTCTGAGAGGATTGCAGGCCCTCAGCAGAAAAACGACACAGCCATGCCTTACCCGGGGCTCGAACCCAGGTCCCTTAGATCAGTAGCCAAGCGCGCTAACCACTCGGTCATGGGACGGCAAAATAATAAATAAATACCTACTCAAGCAGCTGCTTGCCAGCGCTTAGGATCAGTAGCCAAGCGCGCTAACCACTCGGCCATGGGACGGCAAAATAATAAATAAATACCCCCTCAAGCAGCTGCTTGCCACAGAGGTCTGACATTAGCCTGTTAGTTTATATGCCATAGTAGAAGGTCTGAGAGGATTGCAGGCCCTCAGCAGAAAAACGACACAGCCATGCCTTACCCGGGGCTCGAACCCAGGTCCCTTAGATCAGTAGCCAAGCGCGCTAACCACTCGGTCATGGGACGGCAAAATAATAAATAAATACCCCCTCAAGCAGCTGCTTGCCAGCGCTTAGGATCAGTAGCCAAGCGCGCTAACCACTCGGCCATGGGACGGCAAAATAATAAATAAATACCCCCTCAAGCAGCTGCTTGCCAGCGCTTAGGATCAGTAGCCAAGCGCGCTAACCACTCGGTCATGGGACGGCAAAATAATAAATAAATACCTACTCAAGCAGCTGCTTGCCAGCGCTTAGGATCAGTAGCCAAGCGCGCTAACCACTCGGCCATGGGACGGCAAAATAATAAATAAATACCCCCTCAAGCAGCTGCTTGCCAGCGCTTAGGATCAGTAGCCAAGCGCGCTAACCACTCGGCCATGGGACGGCAAAATAATAAATAAATACCCCCTCAAGCAGCTGCTTGCCAGCGCTTAGGATCAGTAGCCAAGCGCGCTAACCACTCGGCCATGGGACGGCAAAATAATAAATAAATACCCCCTCAAGCAGCTGCTTGCCAGCGCTTAGGATCAGTAGCCAAGCGCGCTAACCACTCGGCCATGGGACGGCAAAATAATAAATAAATACCCCCTCAAGCAGCTGCTTGCCACAGAGGTCTGACATTAGCCTGTTAGTTTATATGCCATAGTAGAAGGTCTGAGAGGATTGCAGGCCCTCAGCAGAAAAACGACACAGCCATGCCTTACCCGGGGCTCGAACCCAGGTCCCTTAGATCAGTAGCGAAGCGCGCTAACCACTCGGCCATGGGACGGCAAAATAATAAATAAATACTCCCTCACGCAGCTGCTTGCCACAGAGGTCTGACAGGAGCCTGTCAGTTTATATGCCATAGTAGAAGGATCTGAGAGGATGGCAGGACCTCAGCAGAAAATCGATACAAACAGCCATGCCTTACCCGGGGCTCGAACTCAGTTATTGACGAAATATTATTATTTGCACTTTCCGAATCTCCTAAAAGCTACAAGTGCGCTTCTAACGGTGGAAAAAATTTTAAAATTCCAAAATTTTTAAACGAATATTTCAAACGATATATTTAGGTCGAAATTTTGAAATTTTGGTGGTGGAATGGAAGGGTGATGAAGATTACCACAGGCAATAATGAGTCGACCCCTTACACCCAGGATGGGTGGAAAACGCAACTGTTTTGTTTTAAGAGAAAACGGGAAAACTTTTACACTTGGATTTATTTTTAGGAGGGGGGTATTATATTTACATTTACTCCCTCTAAGATTAGTATTGATTTTTTGCATATCAATTATTTTCAAGTGTACATTGCGTTATTTTTCTAAACATCTATTGGCTGTGACCCGTCCCATGGCCGAGTGGTTAGCACGCTTGGCTAGTGACCTAAGGGACCTGGGTTCGGGCCCCGGGTACGGCATGGATGTATGTTTCGTTTTTCTGCTGAGGTCCTGCCATCCTCTCAGACCTTCTACTCTGGCATATAAACTGACAGGCTCCTGTCAGACCTCTGTGGCAAGCAGCTGCTTGAGGGGGTATTTATTTATATTTATTGGCTGTGATATTTAATTTCTATCTGAACAAAATAGCTTACTTGGCAGGCAAAATAAATCCAACTCCCTTTCATGACATAAATGGAACAATTTAATGACGAGATAACCTTACAATACCAAAGAGGTGTATTAAGATCATAAATATGTTTATTACTCCCCTGGACTAGAGCTCATGCTTGCTCTTACAATTAAATGAATTATTCTCATAAAAACTTATTGAGGCGTCTGCAGGTTTTTTTTTTAGTTCACGTCAGATGGGTCGGAGACCAACAGTTGCCGATATTGTCTTTTCATATCGAGAGATCGAGTTCAGTAGTTACAAGAATTTTCTTATTCAAGGAAAATGAACATAATCGATTCGTACCTCAGGTTGTTGTCCTTGACGTCACGGAGATGGAGGCAGATGCTGGACAGCATTCGTCTTCAGCAGGTACAGTCGCTCAAAAAAGTATCCGAACACTATGGTTGATTACAGAATTCAGGAAAAATATCTGGAGCGTCCAATCCAACAGGGAATTCGTGCGATGAGGACCACGGTTCATGGCGGCGGTATCCTTTGAAGTGCAGATGCGTTTACAATTTTATGGCCTGTTCGCATTGTTCCTTTGATAGAACGCTGCACTTAATTGCACACTGGTGGGGGGGGTGAAGCGCATCAATGGCTGTTTCAGGTCCCCTCTTGGGACAAGAGATCGGTCGCGCTCTTGAAGGTTGGGTTGTTTTACCTCTGAGCGGCACTTTTTTGCACACCATGGGCTAAATGGCCAGGTCACATGGATCCCGAAGGCTCAGAGAAGGTTGGGGGAGGGGACCCATTGGAACAGCTGTTGGGAGACATATGGTAGTCTCCCGTCAAGGCCATCCAGCGTGTTCTTTAACGTGCACAGGGTATGGCTCACCCGCACACGGCTTAACGTCTCATCCGACGAACGGCGGCCTTTACAAGCCCATCGGTGTCACCTACTGACCGTGGGCAGGGCGGGGAATTTTGCGGAGATAAATCTCAACGCTGACCCAGCTGGGACTCGAACCTGGGAACTACAGATTACGAGCCTGGCGCGCTACCGACTGAGCCACCCCAGCCCCGCTCTTGAAGTCTCTTCTTAAGAATGAAGGCGACTCATCAAGGTCATGCGATGCGCTGACGAAATTCGTCGTTCTTTAGAGAAATCTGTCCCTCAAGTTATGAACAGATTTGGATCTGCTCATAACGCGATTCACATTCACATTTTTTGAATCCTTAGCAGTTTTAATTTACATAGTTATAGGTTTTCAAATATGGGAACAGCAAAACTTTTAACGAACGTGGCAAGTGATCTGTTTATGATAAAAATTTGAAATTTCGTTGGGGGAATATCAAGAGACATTCCACTGAGAGCAACAATCTTCCCCTTTTCCTCAAAGGGATGTGAGAAATGCAACTTTTTAAATTGAAAGATAAAAGACAATTTTTTTTCCGTTGTATAAGTACTAAAAATACTACTTTCAAAGAGTGTAAAAGTAGGTAAACGAAAAACTTCATTCCCTTTGAAAACGAAATTGTTAGATGCGTCAGATCTAGTTTTTTTTATTAAATGTGTGGTTTGGAGTTCCATTTCCCAAATTTATTTCGGGGAGATTTATTGTTTGCGTAATAATTTACATTATGAATTAGACTTATTTAAAACATCATTAAAGGATTTCGAAGATAGATTTTGTTAACCAATGAGATGGTCGACTACGAATTATTGAATTGATGAATGATTGTTTTAGCAATTATTTGCTATTAACGTTGTCACTTGATTTTATGCTAATACTGTTCTGCCTTTTGAATGTAGGGGGCGGGGGTGGCTCAGTCGGTAGCGCGCCAGGCTCGTAATCTGTAGTTCCCAGGTTCGAGTCCCAGCTGGGTCAGCGTTGAGATTTATCTCCGCAAATTTCCCAGCCCTGTCCACGGTCAGTAGGGGACACCGATGGGCTTGGAAAGGCCGCCGTCCGTCGGATGGGACGTTAAGCCGTGGCCCCGTGTGCGGGAGAGCCATACCCTGTGCACGTTAAAGAACACGCTGGATGGCCTTGACGGGAGGCTACCATCTGTCTCCCAACAGCTGTTCCAGTGGGTCCCCTCCCCCAACCTTCTCTGAGCCTTCGGGGTCCATGTGACCTGACCATTTAGCCCATGGTGTGCAAAAAAGTGCCGCTCAGAGGTAAAACAACCCAACGCTTCATGAAAAGTAACCACTGAATTGTTTCGGAGAGAAATATCTTTCCCACTATTCGAGCTTCTTCGACCACTTCCTCCTGGTACCATCCTTGGCTTCAGTTAGAAGAGGAAAAAAAGAAAGACATCACGATTCAGAGACCACGTCCGATGACTTCACCCCCCAGACTCCTTCCACTCTATAAATTTTCCTTTGGAGCAGATGAAAACGCGGGAATGTTTGAGAGATCGTCCCTTAGGACGAGAGAATCAGAAACTTCAACTGGCTGCCCCAAATCACAAGAAATATTGCTGATCTTGTTCGGGCAAGTCGCTTGCCTGGAAAACAATTCCATCTCGTAGCTTTGGTGCAGCTTAATGTTTCATATCTCTTCTAACAGGCGAGCCACGTGTTAGAACTTCCAAGTGGCACGCATGCGCCCAGCAAGAAGCGATTTTTTTTCCCCTTTCCTCGTCTTCCAATATTTCCCTGTCTGAATAATTCAACGCTTCCACTTTCTTCACTTAGTGGAGCTCCTTCCTCGAGGCACAAAAGACGTTTCGGGTTTTTCTCCCTCGAAACTCGATCTACGGAACACTGAACCCCTTTTTCTGGGGCTCGTCGTCGATTCCCAGCCAGTCGAACTTTAAAGAGAGAATATTTCAAACCTATCGCCTTCGTCTCAAGCGGGCACTGACGTACACCTACTGCAGCCATTATGAGGAGGATGGGGGAGGTGAACACTTTTTCTTTGAATTATATATGTATCGCACGATAACAACTGGATACTTTATTTCGCTTTCTTTCCATTCTTTCCGTGTAGAAATTTCCCACTTTCTGGTGATATAATTCCAAAGGGGGGATAATTTTACATTCAATTCTTTGAAGAACATAGTGCTCACGAAATTTGTTTTAACATGGAGACAAGAGAGTGAAGAAATTCAATAAATAGGATTCAAAAGAATTCTTGGAGCGGGGATGGCTCAGTCGGTAGCGCGCCAGGCTCGTAATCTGTAGTTCCCAGGTTCGAGTCCCAGCTGGGTCAGCGTTGAGATTTATCTCCGCAAAATTCCCCGCCCTGCCCACGGTCAGTAGGGGACACCGATGAGCTTGGAAAGGCCACCGTCCGTCGGATGGGACGTTAAGCCGTGGCCACGTGTGCGGGAGAGCCATACTCTGTGCACGTTAAAGAACACGCTGGATGGCCTTGACGGGAGGCTACCGTCTGTCTCCCAACAGCTGTTCCAGTGGGTCCCCTCCCCCCAACCTTCTTTGAGCCTTCGGGGTCCATGTGACCTGGCCATTTAGCCCATGGTGTTCAAAAAAGTGCCGCTCAGAGGTAAAACAACCCAACCCAACAGAATTCTTAGAGCATTATCAATTTCAAATTGAATATTAGATCATAGTTAAGTCGTCTGTAAGTGGTAGGAATGATCATCGATTAGGAACCACTGGAAAAAAAGAAGATTATTTTTTACCAGCCAAAGGTTTTTTTTTAATTTTTATGCGGTCTGCTGAATTTGATCCTAAGTGCATTTCTTATATAATTACAATGTAATCACAAATCAAATTGCTCAAAGAAATAGAACTCTTACATATTTGAAAAGTTCTGATTTTAAAAAATTATTTAAATTTCAGATTAAAAGGAGTGATAAAATTAGAGAGTTTATTTTTAGATTTAGAAGTAACATAAATCGATGACTTAGCGTATTTTGTTTGGAGAAAACTTTTTAGTGAAGATAAAGGGGCCGCTGTTATCAAAAGGTTGAAAGGCATTGTCTTAGTTCATTGGCTCAATGTTGGGGAATGAAATTTCTTGACTAGAAGTTGAGATTGGATTGTTTTACCTCTGAGCGACACTTTTTTGCACACCATGGACTAAATGGCCAGGCCACAAGGACCCCGAAGACTCGGAGAAGGTTGGGGGAGGGGACCCACTGGAACAGCTGTTGGGAGACAGATGGTAGCCTCCCGTCAAGGCCATCCAGCGTGTTCTTTAACGTGCACAGGGTATGGCTCTCCCGCAACGGGCCACGGCTTAACGTCCCATCCGATGGACGGCGGCCTTTTCAAGCCCATCGGTGTCCCCTACTGACCGTGGGCAGGGCGGGGAAATTTTGCGGAGAAATAGAAGTTTAGACAATAGGTCTCATTATGTCACTTTGAAAGTTCGCTTTTTTTAAAATAAACGCTTTATGGAAAACTGTCACTTGAGATTTTTTATAATTAGATATAATATATACATATAGATAAAATTGTATACATATGAATGCTTACAAACGACAGATTGTAGTTCCATTGCATACACCAAAGAGCCAAAACATCATGACCACCTGCCTAATGTGAAGTTGGCCCTCCACGTGCCGCTAAAACAGCTCTTAACCCCGGCGATGCATGGATGCTGCAAGATTTCTAAAGGTGTCTTGTGGTATCTGGTACCAAAACGTTACCAGCAGATCCTTGGTGCCTGATGTTTTAGATCTGAAAGATACAGATATAACCAAAGCATACTACAATAGGCTCGTGGTTTGCTTACTGCTGAAGTTCAGAAAGAATGGGATCAATTTAAACAGGCTTTTCTTTAACTCTTGTAAGTTTCGTGGTTGAGCCGCCGCAGAACGGATATGCTGTTCCAACACAAACCACAGATTGGTGTCTGGGGAATTTGAAGGCCAGGGTAATACATGTAAGTCTTCCTCACGTTCCGCGAATCATTCTCAAACAATCTGGGTAGTGTGGTATGGTGCATTTCCTGCTGAAAGAAGGCACTACTAGAGGGGTATACCATTTCCATGAAAGGATATACCTGGTCTGCAATGATGTTTAGGTAGGTGGCACGTTCCTGCACATGAATGATTCGACCCAGGGTTTCCCAGCAGAACATTGCCCAAAGCATTACACTTCCTCCACCGGCTTGTTTTCATCCCACTGTGTATTCTGGTGCCAACACTTCCCCAGGTAAATGACAAACAACTACTCGGCCGTCCACATGGTACGGCAACAGGAAACAAGATTCGTCGACCAGACGACCTTCTTCAAATCATTCAAAGTCCAGTTCTGATGCTCGCGTGCCCATTGTAAGCATTTTCGACGGTGAACCGAGGTTAGCATGGGCACTCGGAGCGGCCTGCGGCTACGCAGCCCATTTTCAGCAGGGTTCGATATAGTGTGTGTTGTGACACATTACTCCCGTCACCAGCATTCAAATTACGGGCGTGGTGCGCCACACTATCCCTTCTGTTGGCTCGTACCATACGGGATAGCCTTCGCTCACCTCTAGCATCGATGAGCCTCGGTCGGCCCACACCTTGCCGGTGGTTCGTGGTTTTTCCCTCCTCTGACCACTTTTTTGAAGGTACTAACCACGGCTGATCGTGAGCATCCCACAAGCCTTGCCATCTCGGAAATGCTCTGACCCAGTCGTCTGGCCATTACAATTTGGCCTTTGTCAAACTCACTTAAGTTCGCTGCCCTTCCCATCTGAATCACAAGAATAACACTGATTAACAGAGCTCAGTATCAGGTGTTATTTATTCCATTTCATGACCTTCACATGCACCATCATTTACCTGCAGTTGTTTCGATTAGCATGAAGACGCGTTGGTCATAATGCTTTGGCTCTTCGGTGTATATTTTCTTGTCTAGGGTGGAGGTGAAATGGAGCCTTCTTTCCTTAAATAATTTTAATACCGGAAAAGAAGCGAAAAAATATATGTTACGCATATTTCGAAAGAATATTTGTTTCAGAAGACTAATGTGTGTAAAATGGCGAAAGAGAAACGCATGTTGAAATTTTATTTGACAGAATAATTTTTGAAACATAAAAAATGCCGCAACGTTGTTCTGTCCTTTCCATTTCAAATCATTCACAAAGCTACAACAAACGTTCACAGGGAAGGGTAAAGGCGTAGCAGAAAACCTAGGGGTCTTCCCTCAAGGACGTCTCGTGGAGGTGGGGGGGGATTTAGTTTCATTTAACGTGCATCTTAAACTTGAATTTTAAATTTTGGAAATGTACAGTATGAATATCTGATATATATATATATATATCGACCATCTTGGAATGATTTATTGTTACAACTTTCTTTATAAAATATCGCTAGGTATAAACTGTAAGGAGAGCTGTGTACCAATCCCCAGTGATGAGGCATAGATCCGACCAGGTCTAGCACCTAATGTCCGACCCCGCCTTCTCGTGGTGCAGGCCGTTAGTACCTTTCGAAAGAGATATTCTCTTTTGGAAGGGAACGGAAGGGGAGGGCTGCCAGTTCAGTATGGCCTACTGATCTGGTCATCTATGGCCACTTTTTTCGTTTTTTTTTTTTCAACCCTAATGAGCAGTGGTCAACTTCACAGGATCCTGGTGCTTACCATTTATACCTACTAGACTGGACTTGCTGCACTGGTGGGCCTCTGTTGAGGGAGAATCTGCCGCTGTGTTTTCTGTTTGCTTCTGGGTTGCCAGCCCTAAGTGAACAGAGGCATGGGATACCTTATATCAGCTGGTGGATAATCCTAATCAGAGGCCATCGCAGGTACCTGAACCTTACTTAGCTAGTTGGGCATCGTCAAGCCTAAACTGGAGTAATGTGTCTCAGGCAGGCCATATGGCTCTTGAAAAAGTCCACTTGAAAAGGGGGTGCCTGAAGTTCCTACCAGCATTGGTGACTTCAGCCTTTAGCAGAGGAGGAACAGGTCTTTGCCCCATGCCTGCGATCAGGGGGCTGTTTGATATTGTTGGCCCTACCAATCTCAATAAACATAGTTTCTTTAAAAATCCTACTAATCATTTTCTCTCTGCAGGAACGTGGAACGTGAGGACATTACATAGAGATTATTCTCTTGATATCCTCACGCAGGAATTCCAGCGCTATAACCTAGATATTCTAGGCTTGCAAGAGATGGACAGGTAAAAGGGAGATACTTAAAAATAACTTTAAATTTCTTTTTTCAGGGAAGCAGGATCGAAAGCATTTCTATGGTATAGGTTTGCTTCTCAGCAGACACGCCAGTGATGTTTTTCTAGGATATGACTGCATTAGTGATAGATTTCTTTGAGCAAAATTTAAAACAAAAATTAAGGGCTTGAATGCCATCTGTTGTTATGCCCCCACAGAGGACTCTGATGGGAACGAGAAGGATAAGTTTTTCAGCCAGCTCCAGGATATTTTGAATTCTGTGAAGAAAGGAGATTGTGCTAGGTGACTTCAATGCTAAAGTTGATACTCACTCTGACCTTTGGACAGGAGTTTTAGGTCCTTTTGGCATGGTATTTCCAATGGCAATGGAGAACGTCTTCTTCAGGCAAATAAACTTAATGGTTTACGAATAACTAACACATACTTCAAACACCGGGACATTTATAAATATACGTGGGTTTCACCTGATGGGTTGAACAGGAATATGATAGATTATATTTTAATTAACAGCAAATGGGCTAGTTCAGTTAGGAATACCACATCATACAGGGGAGCCAAATTTGGGTCTGACCATTACCTGGTCAAAAGTGTCCTCAATGACGGGGAGATTTCACTCGCAATTTCCTCCCCCGTTACTAGACTACATATATAATACTAATATTTGATTTAAAAATGATAGAACTACTTTCACTCAACGATTCGTAAACATCGAGTTCCGTTTCAGTGATTTGGAAACATCGAGCACCGGATCCTGTTCGATAATTCAGAAACATCGAGTACCGAAAGGGCCTTCCGAGAGCACTTGCTTTGGGTAATTGCTTCCTCTAATCAAAAAGTCATGCTTCGATGCTGAATGGGCACATTTTCTCAACCTCACACTGACTTGATGCTCTTTGTGACATGTTCCTTTAATCATCGTATAACCAAGAAGAGTTCGCTGAAAATTAACTCTTTGTAGAAACAATGCGCAGATCAAAGAAGGAAGAAAATCGGAGCTGAAGTTATGCTTCTGGCCTTACCAGGAGGTGCATCAGATTCTGCCTCGCTCTTTACGAACACTCTCAGTGAAATCGTTTTTGTCACATATGCACGAAGTACGTTGAAATCTTGCTCATAAATAGTAAACAAAAAGCTTTTATCTCCTTTTCTTCTTCGTAATGTTTACGAGAAGCAAATTCTTCGGAAGAGAAGGAATTCGTTTTGTTTCCTGTCGAATTTCTTCTTGCAAAAAACTTCGCGGATTGCCGCTTCTGGTCGCCACGGACTGAGACCAGAAACATTGACTGACGATAGATGCGAGACAGAAGGAAGAAGAAAGAGAATAGAGCGATCCTTAAACACATCTGAAGAGCTGGGAAACAAGATCCTGTTGTGGAAGCACAAATTGGAGTTCTCTTCGCGAAACGAGCTCGTCGTGCGAAAGAAATCGAGAGAAGCGCCTTCCCCGTTAACCGTTTCCATTTGCCCTGCCGCAGGAAGCATCTTGTTTCTCCCTCGCGCGTGGAGGAGAGGAGCCGCGGTTACAGTTGCTCTCCCTCTCCCCAGGGATGCCTCGATCTACGTGGGACAAGAGGAACCCGTTGCGCAGACGCCGTCAGATGCTGACCTCTAGCGGCGACCTGTTCCAACCACCTGCAGTAGTTGCGACGACTCCAGCGGCATCGACGTCGTTTCGGCGACTGCAGAGAAGAACCAGTGGCCGGCATTTCGGCTGTTGGATTTTGTGCCATTCGGCTACACTTCCTTCTTCCAGCGTTCAGGTCAGAGGTCGCCAGGGAGGCGGCCATTTTTCTGCAGCGTCAGCATCAAAGATATGTAGTGGAGAACCATGAGAGCCGGCGTCTGCCTGATCGTCGTCTTTCTGCTACTCTTGCAGCACAGCGGCAGAGGTGAGTAAGAGCATCTTTATTTCTCATCGGGCTCCTCTCGTTCCAATGGGATGGAGGAGAGCATCCCCACAATATGCATCCGTTGTGCACGCGGAAGAAGAGATGCTGGATGCCCATGCGGGGAAGCTTTTCCCTTAGAATGAAGGATCGAATGTTTCCCAATATCTTTTTCGGATTCTCTGCTATATTGAACAGAAATGTCTGAAATTCGGGAATCCGTAAAACCGAATGAAATTGTTACATTGATGAATTTCAAAAAGAATGGTTTTCTCAAACAGCGCGTTTCACATCTTAAAGACAGAATCTCCCAGAAAATAAATATACTTGTTTTTTAACATCGTCGAACAAAAAAAAATAACTTTTTCTAAGAATGAGGATTTCAGTGTTACGAATATTATTTTTGGATGTTGTGTTATCTCCGAAATTTAAGAATGGGGGAAGGAGATAAGTTTATAAGATTGAGAAGTTTTAATTTGATAAAGCGTAGCATTTAATGCTGTTAAGAAGGAGAGGACGTCCCCAGAGAATAAATATTTAATAAAACCTCTAACAACCGATTTTTGATTGTTTTGATTTTTGTTTGTTGAAAAAGGTATTCTCTAAGTCCTAAAAAAAAATGTCTAAGGTTGCAAATCTCTAAAGCGAAAAATAAGCATATTTGGCCACTAATTTCCCTAATTTTTAAGCTTTCTTTTTTTTCCCCGGATTTTTAAAAATTGCATTCCATCGGATAAACTCCCCGAATTATACCATAAATGTTGTTTAAAGGATTTCATCGTGAAGTTATAAATATGTGGAATGTTTTTCCAGTGTGATATTACGAGTTTGTAAAATGAGATTATTTAAAATTAACGAATGCCTTCTCCTTTTAAAGTGTTCGTCATGCTGTTAAGATGACGTTCACTTTCTTTGACAAATCTTCACTGTTATTTAATTCTCCTGGAATAATTATATGAACATGTTTTTTAATATTTTCTTTAACGTTTGTATAATTGGATGATATTTAGTAATTTTTCCAACGTTCCTTAACTATATGTTTCCTTTTTGACTATCCGACTTTTCGGATAGTAATATAGATGTAAGAACATATGAGCAAGAAGTCGTAAGACTTCTTAGTTCTATTGCGGACTAAAGTCGTGAGCGATTGATTTTTCGGAGTTCATTACGAAGAGAAAAATTCTCAGTAAGAGACTGTGCAAGACATTGGTTCTTAACATCCTTCTTATTCCAGTCCATGAAATGATGAACTCCAATCCTTATCTCTGCTTCGCTTTGTCGAACAACCGATTGGAAATTTAACAAAAAATATTAGCTGGACGTAAGTGTGTTAAATGTAATTTTTTTTAACGAATATCATTATAAATAAAATAATAAATATCTCCTCAAGCAGCTGCTTGCCACAGAGGTCTGACAGGAGCCTGTCAGTTTATATGCCAGAGTAGAAGGTCTGAGAGGATGGCAGGACCTCAGCAGAAAAACGACACAAACAGCCATGCCTTACCCGGGGCTCGAACCCAGGTCCCTTAGATCACTAGCCAAGCGCCCTAACCAGGGACGGCTGAAAAAACACGAGCAACCATGCCTTACCGAGTGCTCGAACCCAGATCCCTTACATTAGTAGCCAAGCGCGCTAACCACTTGGCCACGGGACCCTTACAAGTTTTAAATTTGTTGCATTTTGGATTTCAAATTTTTTGGACTAACTCAACGCCGCTCGTACGCAAACCATGGAGGGGAAATTGGAATGAAACGAGGACATGGCCTCTGCAAGACTTAATTCATCCGAGATGCAACTCAAAACGTGCGACTCTTTTTAAAATAAACGCTTTCAAGAAACAATTTCTTTGAGAAAAAAAATCATTGTTGAATCGTTATTAATTATAATAACTAACTGATTCAATAATAAAAAAAAATATTAAAACTTTTTACTTTTTAACCTTAAAATATCGGAAACTTATCACACGAAAAAAATCATTTAAATTTTTATTCAACATAAATAACAGCACAATCATAAACATGGATACATACATACATACATAGAAAATCCTCATTCTGCCAGGACTATGGAGATCCTACACGACTGTACATTTTTCCTTTCCAGACTTGTCTGTCCTGAGCTTCTGCTGCTGCATTTGGCCACAGTAGGCCAATTCTGGTAAAGTCCTGTTTGACGTTGTCTACCTATCGCTTCCTAGGTCTCCCTCTTTAACTGAAGCCTTTAGACACACTATTCATATACCTATTTGCTATTCTATAGTTGTGCATACAGATAGCATGCCAAAATCAATGCACAATCTGCTGCTCAAAGGAAGTTGCCAACTCCTATTCCTAATATTATCACTTGCAAGGTCAAACCATCGAATACCCAAGGTACTACTTAAACATCTAGAATGAAAGGCATCAAGTTTCTTGTTATTCTGCTTACAAAGTATCCATGTTTCGCTACCATAACTAACCTCAGAAAAAACGAAACTATTGAGCAGCATAATTTTAGTCGTTAGTTATCTATTCTTCCATACTCTCCAGAGATTCTTAAAAATCCCAGCAGCAATCCCTAGTCTTCTGTTTGTCTCATGCCGAACATTGCCATTAAACATCTCCCAAGATAATTAAACTGAGACACCTGCTCAATAGTACAGCCATTCAAAGCAACTGAAGCACCATCTGCCTGACCAGTTTTCATCACTTTAGTTTATTTTCTGTTTATCACCAAACCTACTCTATTACCAGTCTCATCAACAGCTCTAATGAACGAATTCATCTCATCAACATCAGTAGCCAACAGCAGGGCCAAATCATCTGCATAATCTAAATCAGAAATTTTGAAATCTTTAGACCATTTAAGGCCAAATCTTTTCTTTACAAAGAATTTTGCATTACATAATCAATAACTAAAGAGAAAAGGAGACAAAATGCACCCTTGTCTAACTCCTTAACTATATGTTTTCTTTTCCTATATTGTTTTCTTTATTTTTTTTCCTATATTGTTTTCTTTTTCTATATTGTTTGTCTAACTCCTTAATCTATATGTTTTCTTTTTGACTAGCAATGCTAAACCAATCGCTGCAAGACCTACCAACTCTCACACACGACTCAGTTAGTGTAATGAGAGCTCTCTATAATAACACTAACTTATCAGGTATTCCATATGATCTAACAATCAACCACAAATTATGTCGATCAACAGAGTCAAAAGTCTTTTTTAAAATCTATAAAGCTAGCAACCACAGGTTTCTGAAACTCTAAACATTTCTCAAGAATCTACCTAAGTGAAAATATTTAATCAATACATCCCGTACCACTTCTGAATCCACATTGTTCATCACGCAGGTGTCCATCAACCAAATTCTTAATTCTATTAAGTATAATCTTGCAAAGAACTTACCTGGAACAGAAAGTAGACTGATTTCCTTATAATTGACAAAAGAACTACGGTCACCTTTTTAAAAAAAATAGGGACAATAATGGCTGTAGTAAAATCCTTAGGAACAACACCTTTATTATAAAAAATATTAAAGATTTCAATTAGTCACGTGACAAGAGAAATGTTCCTAGCTCTAAGTATTTCAGTAGCAATTTCATCTAACTCTGAGAATTTATGCAGTTTCAATTTAAAGTTAGCCAAAGCGACTTAAAATGATATAGGCCAACATTAAAGCCAGTAATGCATCTATCCTCATTGCAAACAATGGGAGTAGAAATGATCACATTATTTAAAACATCTCTGAAATGCTCAGCCCACCTAGCCATCAAAGAACGTGATGTTGAAAACTTCGGCAAACCTTTAACCACCTTACCTTGTTTATCCCTCAGTCCCTGTGTACCTATCTGTTTCGTCCCACACAAAACGTTAGCTGTCTGGTATACCTCCCTGTTGTTGTGCTATCTAACTGCTTCCTCTGTTCTGTCAGCCAAACTATCAAGCCAAAGTTTCTTATCAGCTGTTAACTGATCCTTTACACATTTATTTAGATCTTTCTAATACTGTCCATATGGACTAGTAGGGTGTTGATTCACATTATTCCTGCACTTCCCTCTTTCAGAAACAATTGCATGTCCTTTTCATTCAGTGTGTCTCATTTAATGGCGGAACTGGGTCGGGGCAGTGCCCCAAACCCGGGGACCGCAAGTACCCGGTGACAAGGTCCTCACTCAGTTACCTGAAACATTTTGTAGCCGACATTATTAGGTAAACATAAGTCAAACAGGACCTTGTTAGAATTGGTGTGCAGTGGACAGATGCAGTAGATGTAGCTCAGGATAGAGTTGCTTGGAGAATTAAATTGCACGGTCTGGTTGGACCACCGTAGCCATGGCTGCTTGAGGATGATGATGAAGTCAGACTGGATGGGAAGTATTTCCTGGTACTTGCTCTCCGAGCCCGTTTTTATTTCTAGTCCCCATGTTTTTTCTTGACTTATTGATCCAAAATATTTCAGCAAGGGATCAAATAAGTTTCATTTTTCACTCTGTGAAAATTTCATTCACCCCTAACGAAAATTCTGATCAATTAGAAATTAAAGAAACATTTTTATTTAATTCCAGCTATTGAAACAATCTTCCCCTTACTCAGAACAACGGGGCGGGGGTGGCTCAGTCGGTAGCGCGCCAGGCTCGTAATCTGTAGTTCCCAGGTTCGAGTCCCAGCTGGGTCGGCGTTGAGGTTTATCTCCGCAAAATTCCCCGCCCTGCCCACGGTTAGTAGGGGACACCGATGGGCTTGGAAAGGCCGCCGTCCGTCGGATGGGACCCCGTGTGTGGGAGAGCCATACCCTGTGCACGTTAAAGAACACGCCGGATGGCCTTGACGGGAAGCTACCATCTGTCTCCCAACAGCTGTTCCAGTGGGTCCCCTCCCCCAACTTTCTCTGAGCCTTCGGGGTCCATGTGACCTGGCCATTTAGCCCATGGTGTGCAAAAAAGTGCCGCTCAGAGGTAAAACAACCCAACTCAGAACAACAGATAGCTGATTTGATTTTTTTTTGCAATATTTTTATTGTTTACAATGTGGTTTAAGAGATGGGCAATGATAGAAAGAAATGTCGTGGGCACTATGGGGCCGCAAACACGAAATGCTTGGTACCTGAAATGTAAGGGCGTTATTCGGGAGTGCAAGCTAGGATTTCGCAGAAAGAATCTTTAGCTGAACCATTGTGCTGTACATAATTTAAAAATCGCACTTAATGACTGCATTACAAACGCTTCAGGGGCGGGGGTGGCTCAATCGGTAGCGCGCCAGGCTCGTAATCTGTAGTTCCCAGGTTCGAGTCCCAGCTGGGTCAGCGTTGAGATTTATCTCCGCAAAATTCCCCACCCTGCCCACGGTCAGTAGGGGACACCGATGGGCTTGGAAAGGCCGCCGTCCGTCGGATGGGACGTTAAGCCGTGGCCCAGTGTGCGGGAGAGACATACCCTGTGCACGTTAAAGAACACGCTGGATGGCCTTGACAGGAGGCTACCATCTGTCTCCCAACAGCTGTTCCAGTGGGTCCCCACCCCCAACCTTCTCTGAGCCTTCGGGGTCCATGTGACCTGGCCATTTAGCCCATGGTGTGCAAAAAAGTGCCGCTCAGAGGTAAAACAACCCAACCCAACAAACGCTTCAAATTTAAAAATTTTCTGCGAAATAACTGAGAAACGCCTAAGCATCTTTTGGGCCTAATGATGAGCAATATTGGAGGAACTAAATTCAAATTCTGATGAACTCATAAAAGTAACGTTGAAAAAGGTTTTCTGGACGCGATGGTCGTCTAAATGTTACTCTTTGGTTTCTATTCTTTATCGCTACGTGGATATTTTAAAAGGAGTAATAAAAATAACATTTTTTTCTAATAAACACGAAGAAAGCACATAAGCAATGCATTATCAATTTTAATGGTGCCTATATTTAATTCATATTTTTATGGTACCTATATTTGTATTTCCCGCCATACTTTTAGTATCGTGTTTCATTTAACATTCAGTCTTCAACAACCACATCATCTAGACCAGGGGTTCCGAAACGTTTTCGGCATCACGCACCACTTTTGATTTTTGAGAAACTTTCGTCTCTCGACCTCTCGTTTATCATGAATGAACTCACCTTTTAACAATTTAAATTCAAAATCAAAATTTAAGAGTAAACTAAAAATCTTACATTCCTAATCCTCTTTGGAATGTATTTCCGCCTCCCAGTTTGGGAACCCCTGATGTAGAATGAAGAGATTTTGCCACATAATTAATACAGGGGTTTGTCAAAATAATGGAATCACCGACTGGAGTACACGCAATGCGTCGTAGCATATCACAGGAACATCACTCGCGATGTGAGGCACATAAAGGGAGAAGTACAGTCGCTCAAAAAAGTATCCGAACACAATGGTTGATTGCAAATTTCGGAAAAAATCTCTGGCATTGATTTTTTTTAGAAATTAGTGATCTGGCAACCTTCGTGCCACGTGACACGAAGGTTGTCAGATCACTAATTTCTAAAAAAAAACAATGCCAGATATTTTTTTCTGAATTTTGCAATCAACCATAGTGTTCGGATACTTTTTTGAGCGACTGTAGATGGTCATATTATTTTGATGCTAGATCGTGTGGGCTCACTCACGGAAATATTGAGTGTGTGCAGTTACCGTTCACAGCAAACTGGAGCGGTTGCGGTTAATGTTCACAGCACATTGGATCGTGTGAGGTCACAAAGACCTAGATCGTGTGGGCTCACTCACGAAAATATTGAGGCTGTGCAGTAACTGCACACGCTCCAGTTTGCTGTGAACGGTAACTGGAGCGTGTACAGTTGCTATACACGCTCCAGATATTTTTCCTGAATTCTGTAATCACGTGACACGAAGGTTGCCAGATCACTAATTTCTAAAAAAAATCGTTGCGAGATATTTTTTCTGAATTCTGTAATCAACCATAGTGTTCGGATACTTTTTTGAGCGACTGTACAATGTCGGCTATCACGTAGCAGTGACACAGGCGCAGGTGATGAAACAGCTGTTGTGGTGTAATTGTCGAAAATGTCGCATCTCAGTGACCTCCAAAAAGTCATGATCATTGGTGTGCGTCTTGCAGGAGCTTCAGTTACCAGAACGGCGGAAACAGTAGGTGTAACATGAGGAACTGTCTCGAAGATTATGACTACCTATCAAAAAGGACAGGGCGTTGCCTCCAAACGTACAAATTATGGATGCCATACGAGGGTTTCAGATAGGGATAGGCACGGTTTGTACAACGGAAGTACAAGACCACGGCACCGCAAATAGCAGCAGAATTGAACACCAATCGGAATGATCCTCTTTTCATTATAACAGTTCGTCGGGAACTTCATCGTGCCAGTATTTATGGTCCTGATGCAATCCACAAACCTCTGATTTCCAACATCAATGCAACAAACGTGTAAGGTGATGCAAAGCACATAAAAACTGGGATGCTAAAGACTAGCAACGTGTCCTCTGTTCTGATGAATCATGCTACACATTGTTCCCCACCACTGGTAAAGTGAACGTCTGGCGAAAACCTGCAAAAGCATACCATCCTGCAAGGACGACTGTTTGGTTCCTACTGTGAAACATGGAGGTGGATCCCTGTAGGGTCTTGTCACATCCACAACGTACGAATCCATTCTTGGGAACCACCTGCACCCAATGTTGCGGGCATTGTTCTCTAATGACCGTCCCTGGTTTCAAACGGATAATTCACGCGTGTATTTGTAAGAAACGTGTCGAGTTGTGGTTTGCAGAGCACGAGGATGAGGTACAGTGGCTCAAAAAAGTATCCGAACACTGTGGTTGATTACAGAATTCAGAAAAAATATCTGGCAACGATTTTTTTGGAAATTAGTGATCTGGCAACCTTCGTGTCACGTGACGTGAAGGTTGCCAGATCACTAATTTCCAAAAAAATCGTTGCCAGATATTTTTTCTGAATTCTGTAATCAACCACAGTGTTCGGATACTTTTTTGAGCGACTGTACAGCAGCTACCCTGGCCATCTCAATATTGTTGAACATTTGTGGGTATATCTGGAGCCCAAGGTCGGATCACACTTTCCACCTTCAGCATCACTGGCACAGTTGGGCCATATTTTGCAGGAAGAATGGTCCCAGATTCCCTTACCTATGTGCACGACTTGCATAAGTCAGTTCCATGTCGAATTGCATCTGTTCTGAACCCCCGAGTTGGGCCTACAGACTTATTAATAAAATGTTCGCCACAAACAGTACGTGTTTCCATTTTTTGATAAACTCCTGTATATTCGTTTAGTACAATTAACAATAGCTTTAGATCAGTAAAATTAATAAAAGCTTCAAAATAGGGAGTAGAATGTAATTGACAAAGTGCTACACAAAATTAATGCTTTTATCAATTTGGGGTCTGAAAAAGTGCCCTTTCCCAGTGTTCGTGGCCTTCTTGCTCTACCATTGGTTTCCTCTGTTCCCTTTTACCCAAAAGAGTATTTTTTATTTCAAGAAAAGCCTTTTTACACTGATCCCAATCTTTCTCAACTTCAGAAGTAACAAAACCACGATTGCCGTATAGACTACGTAGCCTATCATGCTATGCTTTGGCTATATCTGGATCTTTCAGACTTTCAGTGTTAAAAGTAATTAACTTAACCTTAGCACAACATTTCTTAAGTTTCAGTTGCAAGACACTTTTAATAAGGAAATGGCCAGATCCAATTTCAGCTCCCCTGTGTGATCTAGTATTCCTAACCGAATTAAATTGTAATCTATCATATTCCTGTGTCCAAGGTGTTTGTTGTATGTGTTAGTTATTGGCAAACCATTAAGTTTCCTTACCAGTAGGAGACGTTCCGCATTGCCATTTGAACTATGGGACTACCAATGCCAAAGGGCCTTAAAACTCCTCCCCAAAAGTAAGAGTCAGTACCAACTTGACCATTGAAGTCACCTAGCACAAGAGAAATATCTCCTTTCTTCACAGAATTCAAAATATCCTGAAGTTGCTGTAACTATCTTTATCGTTCTCATCAGAGTCCTCTGTGAGGGGGGTGGGGGTGGGGGCTCAGTCGGTAGCACGCCAGGCTCGTAATCTGTAGTTCCCAGGTTCGAGCCTCAGCTGGGTCAGCGTTGAGATTTATCTCCGCAAAATTCCCCGCCTTGCCCACGGTCAGTAGGGACACCGATGGGCTTGGAAAGGCCGCCGTATGTCGGATGGGACGTTAAGCCGTGGCCCCGTGTGCGGGAGAGCCATACCCTGTGCACGTTAAAGAACACGCTGGATGGCCTTGACGGGAGGCTACCATCTGTCTCCCAACAGCTGTTCCAGTGGGTCCCCTCCATCAACCTTCTCTGAGCCTTCGGGGTCCATGTGACCTATCCATTTAGCCCATGGTGTGCAAAAAAGTGCCGCTCAGAGGTAAAACAACCCAACGTTAAAGAACACGCTGGATGGCCTTGACGGGAGGCTACCATCTGTCTCCCAACAGCTGTTCCAGTGGGTCCCCTCCCCCAACTTTCTCTGAGCCTTCGGGTCCATGTGACCTGGCCATTTAGCCCATGGTGTGCAAAAAAGTGCCGCTCAGAGGTAAAACAACCCAACCCAACCTCTGTGAGGGCATAACAACAGATAACATTCAAGTCTTTAATCTTAGTTTTAAATTTAACTGCAAGAAATCTTTCATTGATGAAATCATATCGTAGAAGAGCATCACCAGCGTGTCTGCTGAGAAGCAAACCTAACCCTTGGAGATGCTTTCCATCGTCCTTCCCTGAAAAGATAAATTTAAATTTATTTTTAAATATCTGATCGTCACCTATCCATCTGGTCTCTTGAAAGCCCAGAATATCTAGGTTATAATGCTGGAATTCCTGTATGAGGAGGGGCGGGGGTGGCTCAGTCGGTAGCGCGCCAGGCTCGTAATCTGTAGTTCCCAGGTTCGAGTCCCAGCTGGGTTAGCGTTGAGATTTATCTCCGCAAAATTCCCCGCCTTGCCCACGGTCAGTAGGGGACACCGATGGGCTTGGAAAGGCCGCCGTCCGTCGGATGGGACGTTAAGCCGTGGCCCCGTGTGCGGGAGAGCCATACCCTGTGCACGTTAAAGAACACGCTGGATGGCCTTGACGGGAGGCTACCATCTGTCTCCCAACAGCTGTTCCAGTGGGTCCCCTCCCCCAACCTTTTCTGAGCCTTCGGGGTCCATGTGACCTGGCCATTTAGCCCATGGTGTGCAAAAAAGTGCCGCTCAGAGGTAAAACAACCCAACGTTAAAGAACACGCTGGATGGCCTTGACGGGAGGCTACCATCTGTCTCCCAACAGCTGTTCCAGTGGGTCCCCTCCCCCAACCTTCTCTGAGCCTTCGGGGTCCATGTGACCTGGCCATTTAGCCCATGCTGTGCAAAAAAGTGCCGCTCAGAGGTAAAACAACCCAACAACCCTGTATGAGGACGTCCAGAGAGTAATGTCTGTTCAACGTCCTCACATTCCACTTACCTGAGGAGCGAAAATGATTAGTAAGATTTCGAAAGAAACGTGGTTTATGGTGGAATCGATGGATAGCGCAAAGAAATAAAAGTAACAGAAAATATCTTAACAAAAGACTAAAAAGAAATGTAAATGGTAAAAAGCATGGTAGGCAAAATTTTAATAAAAAAGCCGTTAATAAAAGTGGAGGATAAAAGAATCTTACATTCACTGTAATTTGTAGTTATCTTCAACGAATTACAACCTAGGCTATTCCTACGGTATGTCGATTCTGCTGCTTATGTTAACAGATTATTGTTGCAAATTAAATAGATAAGCACTGAGCGTGAGTTCAAGTAAATATATTACAATGATAATTACAAAACAATGCAATTTATTACAAAATCATTGATGAAAATATTTAAACAAACTAAGTCAACCGGCACGAAAATCTGTATCAACATAAAGATAAACTTTCAGAAGAATCTATCATCTTATTCACACCCAAATAACAAAACAAGGCTAATATCATTCGATGAACGTTCATGACGCATTTATCATCTGTCGTAACACTGCCCTCTCCTTAGGTCTTGTTTGTCCCAAACAATTCTGGATTCCGAAGCTTCTTCAGTTCTTCCATGAAACGGGGCCAAACGATCCACGTGAACCACCTTGTACTTTGTAGCTGGACGTCGACGAATGCAATACACCACGTCATTAATCCTGTTAACTATCGTATATGGACCTTCCCAAGGTTTCTGAAGTTTTGGAGAAAGTCTCTTCTTTCTATGTGGATTGTACAGCCAGAAAAGATCTCCTTGATTGAGAAGAGTTCCATTTATTTTACTGTCGTATCTCGGTTTGTTTATCTCGCTTGCTAAGTTGATATTATGTCTGATGTAGGGGTTATACGTGACGTAGGTTCTTCTAGTCGTTGTTGTAATTCTTGTACGTATTGTGGAGTGGATACATACTTCTGGCCGACCATATAAAAGGTCACAGGGAGGACGTAATTCTCTTCCAAAGAGCATCATGGAAGGTGTCTGCCCAGTTGTCTCGTGCACTGCTGTTCTGTATGCCAACAAAAAGAGTGGTATATGGCGATCCCAGCCACGTTGATGGTCGTCGGCAAACAATGCTAGATGTTGTGCAATTGTCCTATTAAATCTCTCAACCATACCATCCGACTGAGGGTGTAGGGGAGTTGTTCTGGTTTTCTGAATGCCTAATAGTTGACGGACGCTTTTAAACACAATGGATTCAAAATCCAGTCCTTGGTCGGAATATAGTTGCAAAGGTACTCCATACCTAACAATCAAGTTAATTATTATCATCTCTGCAACTGTTGTTGCCTCCTGATCTTGGATGGGATAGACCTCAGGCCACTTCTTGAAATAATCCATTACCAGTAATAAATAGCGATTCCCATCATCAGTCCCAGAAAACGGACCCATTACATCAATGGCTATTCTCTCAAAAGGGGCGCCTACGTTATACGTCTGCAGCCTTACCACGACTCCTAGTCTTAGGGCCTTTCTTTTCTGCACAGACCTCACATTGCCTACACCATATTTCAACGTCTGCCCTACTTTTCAGACAATGAAATCGTTCCCTGGCTTTAGCTAATGTCTTATTAACACCGAAGTGTCCTCCAGTGGCCCTATCATGCACATCTTTCATCGCTAGTTCCACTCGAGAGCGAAGAAGGATTATCTGCCAACCGATCAGTCGTCCAGAGGGATTCTCCCATCTTCAGTATAATAAACCGTCTTTCACTTCTAAGGAGTCCCACTGTGCCCACTAACTTTTGGTAGTTCGACTATATTTCAAGATTTGCTACCAATTAGGTCTTGCATCAGATTTTTCAATCAAATCCATTATTGGCGTTATATCTACATCGTCTAGTTGGGCCTTTTTAATTTCTATTGAACTCCAGATGTTAGGAGTATCGCTGTTTTCTTGTGTCGATGTTATTTGTCGTATGAGCATTGCTTCTTTAGCACCATATTTCAACTCTGCGTTATAGCAATGCTTTCAGTTGTCAATACATGGGCTTCTAGAAAGGGCATCTGCATTCTTATGCATTTTACCACATCGATGCTCGATGGAGAAATCGTATTCTTGTAACCGTTGTATCCACCTAGCAATTTGCCCTTCAGGGTTTTTAAAGTTTAGTAACCACTTGAGTGCAGCATCATCAGTACGTATAAGGAATTTCTAGCCATAGAGATAATGTTGAAAATGCTCTATTGCTCTTACTCTTGCTAACAGTTCTTTTCGTGTGACAATAATTTCGTTCTGGTTTGGATGCAGTTTTGCTAAAATATGCAATAACTTTCTCTTGTCCGTCTTGTTCTTGTGAAAGTACAGCACCAACTCCTGTGTTACTTGGGTCAGTATCTATTATGAACTGTTTTCCAGTTTGTGGATATGATAACACTAGTGCCGTGGAGAGAGCTTGCTTCAACTGTTGGAAGGACATTTCACATTCGGTGGCCCACATGAACCGCTGGCCCTCCTCTGTCAGACGATGTAATGGTCTTGCAATGTTGGAGAAACCCTCGACAAATCTTCTATAATATGTGCAAAGTCAAATACAATTACGAAGTTGATGAACGTCTTATGGTGGAGGCCAGTCTCTAACAGCTTCTATCTTACTAGGATCAGGCTTAATCCCTGATGTAGGGATGACATGACCAAGGTAATGAACTTCTTGCTGGAACAGTTTACACTTAATCGGTCCCAATTTTAACTTGGCTGCCCTACGTTTTTCAAACACTTGACGAAGATTTCTCAAATGTTTCTCAAAAGGCTTTCCAAGAACGATGATGTCTTCCAAGTAAAACAGGCATATATCCCAAGACAAACCTTTGAGCACTGACTCCATTAATCGTTCAAACGTTGCATGTGCGTTGCAAAGTCCAAATGGCATCACTTTAAACTGTCAAAGTCCATTTCATGTAGTGAAAGCTGTTTTCTCACGGTCTTCAGGATGTTTACCAACTTGCCAATAGCCGCTCTTTAAGTCTAATGTTGAGAACCATTCTGACCCAGATAAAGTGTCCAGTGCATCATCAATCCTGTCTATAGGAAAGCATTCTTTCTTTGTTGTATCATTCAATCTGCGGTAATCCACACAAAATCGGGTAGATCCATCCTTTTTATTGACAAGAACCACTGGTGATGACCAGAACTTGATGATGGTTCTATAATGTCTTGAGCTTTCAGGTCCCCTATGAGTTGTTCTGTCCCCTCCTGTTTTTCCAATGGAAGTCTTCTTACCGGTAGATGGGCTGGAGGAGAATCACTAGTGTTGATCTTATGTTCTGTCAGATTAGCACGTTCATTTGATGAAGCAAAAAAAATGTCGGAAAACTCCTTCAGCAAGTTCTCTGCCTTAGCAGCTTGGTCTTCAGTTAAATTTTTCTTGTTCCTCTCCATAAATCAGAAAGATGAGATGGGATGTCTGTATGGTGTTGGTTTGAGTCAGTAACTTCTATTGTGTTTACTCTTGTTACCCAAGTAACAGGTTCACATATTGGTAATTCTTCACCCTTTTTCAATATTCTATTGGATTTGGATTTTATTATTTAATTTTTTTATTTATATATTGGATTTTATGCTATATTATTTCTATTGGTTCATCACTCTGATAGGAATCTGTTCTTTATCTACACTGACTAAAGTCCTTGCAACCAGGAGACCATGAGCCAAAGCTCCTTTACCAGAGGCATCAGTGACTGCCAATCAGAAGGCCCCAGAAATATCTGCTATAATTTCACTTTCTGCTGGGATTTCTGTGTCTTCCATCACTAATACTGTGATCACAATTGAAAAAGAATCAGATATTCGGCTAAGCAGAGGGCTATTTCACTTATGTCTTATAGATGAGTAGGCTGTCACTGGGTCTAATGCTGAATCCATGTTTCTTTAGGAAATCAAGGCCTAATACGCATTCATCGTAGATGTTAGCGATGTAAACAGGATGGCGCACCAGACAGCTACCAACTCGGATGTTGAGTTCTATCTTTCCATGGAGTTTAGTACGATTTCTGGGGCGGGGGTGGCTCAGTCGGTAGCGTGCCAGGCTCGTAATCTGTAGTTCCCAGGTTCGAGTCCCAGCTGGGTCAGCGTTGAGATTTATCTCCGCAAAAATTCCCCGCCCTGCCCACGGTCAGTAGGGGACACCGATGGGCTTGGAAAGGCCGCCGTCCGTCGGATGGGACGTTAAGCCGTGGCCCAGTGTGCGGGAGAGCCATACCCTGTGCACGTTAAAGAACACGATGGATGGCCTTGACGGGAGGCTACCATCTGTCTCCCAACAGTTGTTCCAGTGGGTCCCCTCCCCCAACCTTCTCTGAGCCTTCAGGGTCCATGTGACCTGGCCATTTAGCCCATGGTGTGAAAAGAAGTGCCGCTCAGAGGTAAAACAACCCAACAAGTACGATCTCCAGTGGCTATTTGTTGGGTTACATTAAACTGTCTAGCATTCCAGTTTTGGGTGAGGTATTATCTTCTATATTATGTCTGTTCTGAGTAAAGTTACACTTGCACCAGTGTCTACTATCATACGGTAATCATGGTTCCATCACCTACCAATATGTTATCTCCACCATGTTGTGCTGAAACGTGGGTGATTTCTCCTGGGGCCAATCAATCAACAGGCCAACCTTTGCCCCGCAAGACTGACTAATTTCTGTTTCTCTGATCCTGTTGTCTAGTAGATGGACTTGGACTCCTAATTCGTTTCTTATTACAGTTGGCACGAATGTCCGGTCTTGCCACAATTCCAACACTTAAGGTCTGGGGAAGTTTTTGAAGAGGAAACTTTTATCTCTTTCAAAACGGATAGTATGGCTTTGGTTAGTTCTTGCATTTCACTATCATTTTCTACAGTTTCGGGGCGGGGGTGGCTCAGTCGGTAGCGCGCCAGTCTCGTAATCTGTAGTTCCCAGGTTCGAGTCGCAGCTGGGTCAGCGTTGAGATTTATCTCCGCAAAAATTCCCCGCCCTGCCCACGGTCAGTAGGGGACACCGATGGGCTTGGAAAGGTCGTCGTCCGTCGGATGGGACGTTAAGCCGTGGCCCCGTGTGCGGGAGAGCTATACCCTGTATACATTAAAGAACACGCTGGATGGCCTTGACGGGAGGCTACCATCTGCCTCCCAACAGCTGTTCCAGTGGGTCCCCTCCCCCAACATTACCCGAGACTTCGGGGTCCTTGTTACCTGGCCATTTAGCCCATTGTGTGCAAAAAAGTGCCGCTCAGAGGTAAAACAACCCAACACAACTTATTCACACCCAAATCACAAAACAGGGCAAATATCATTCGATGAACAGTTAAATCATATTGGTAAATAAATATTCAATCTATCGAGAATATCCTTACGAATTCTTATAAACAAACTAAATACTATTATGCATCAAGTAATAATCTCTTCCTACAGAAAAGTTAAGACTAGTTCTGTCTATTCGACTAACGTTTACCTCTTCGTTTTTGGGGCGGGGGTGGCTCAGTCGGTAGCGCTCCAGGCTCGTAATCTGTAGTTCCCAGGTTCGAGTCCCAGCTGGGTCAGCGTTGAGATTTATCTCCGCAAAATTCCCCGCCCTGCCCACGGTCAGTAGGGGACACCGATGGGCTTGGAAAGGCCGCCGTCCGTCGGATGGGACGTTAAGCCGTGGCCCCGTGTGCGGGAGAACCATACCCTGTGCACGTTAAAGAACACACTGGATGGCCTTGACGGGAGGCTACCATCTGTCTCCCAACAGCTGTTCCAGTGGGTCCCCTCCCCCAACCTTCTCTGAGCCTTCGGGGTCCATGTGACCTGGCCATTTAGCCCATGGTGTGCAAAAAAGTGCCGCTCAGAGGTAAAACAACAACAACCCAACCTCTTCGTTTTTATTGTCAATGTCCCTTGTATAGTTTTCACTTTAGCATAAATCATTATTTTTCACTGTTAATTCACTAGTAGGATTTAAACTAATAAACTAATTAACGTTTCGTGCACTCACCATATAAAATACTTCTTTTTAACCATTTTATCGTTTATAAACTAACACTATGTCTTCTTTCACATATCAACAACTCCAGCATAATCATTCTATCTTTCTTATTTTTCAGTTAGGGTCCTCGTTCCAGTTCGTTGGCTACGTAATTCTCACGCAGAAGCATACGCGAGCCTTTATGACACGTTTATCATAAATTCGCTGTAGCACGTTCACCTGTCGTAACACTACATATATATAACTATAGCTGAATCGGTGTCTTTGACACTTTTTGATTAAGCCTGTTGCTTCGACCCCTGTTTGACCTTTAATAAATCACCGAATCTGAAAATTCCTCTTATTTCTGAGTTCTACTGCCTGAAATAGACCTATTTCCCAATTTTCAGCTCTCCAACATCAGTATATAGAAATTTGACCTCAAAGGACCCTTCACACCCAAAATTTGGCATAATTACTAAATCTACGGCTCAAAATACCCCCAGGCACCAATTGTTAGCCCTTAGATTATTATTATATTTGACCTTTGACCTTGAAGGACCCATCGCATTCAAAATTTCGCAACATATCTGAGATCTACGATTCAATATACTCCCAGGAATCAACGTTTCTCGTTTCTAGTACTCGACGATGATGATTTAACCTCTATTTGATCTTGAAGGACACGTCGGAAGTTAAATTTCTGATTTTTCCTGATATTTAGAACCCGGATTATCCACAGGTGCAGCAAGCTCGATCTTTCAAGCCCATCCCTTTTCTGACAATATATAGGTGAGAGTTTAGCAGAAATAAATCTGAAAGCTGGTTCAAGTAGGACTCAAACCTGGGAAATGAAGATTACGAGCCATGCGCCTTACCGACTGAGCCATATCCCGCACCTGTGGATATGTCTTCTACTTAGACACATATTGGCTTCATGTTGTCTATTTCGATTGTGAAAGAAATGTTATCGTTTCGATGCGATTTCTCTACTCCTCTAGATACTCTGTTACAGTTGCAAGGGAAACATTTCATGCTGAGAGAGTTATCTCATAAGGCACCCAGAGATTGATTGCTTTCATGATATCCGGTTCGAACAGAGGGAAATCGGGTCACGATTCCAACTCACCAACACAGGTCTTGAGCTGCTTTCCACAAATACGAAGACTGCGATCTTTCCAAAGAACACTTGGACAGCGACTTCCGACAATGTCGCAGCTGGGAATGTTTTCTTATAAAGAAAGCTGAACACATCCTTTCATAGGTGTCTTTTTTAGCGTTACAGAATAGTTTTTTTTTCTTTCCTGTTACGTTGAAGATTTGAATGGTGCTTTACCAAAAAATCTGCCCTTGAAGCAGAAAATGGAACATGAAATGGGCAGAACATAATAAATATTTTCAAATCCTTATAAGTCTCAAAATCAACTCTCAGCAAATTAAAAAAAATTTTTTTTGTTAAATAAACTTTATTTCTGTTACGCCTATTAAGGAATTATTTTACCTGTAATCTATAAATTACGTATTAAATCAATTTTTAGAGGGTTATTTTTATTCAATTTGTGGTCAAAACGGGAGAACTACTAACTTATGTTCAATTTTTGAGAGGACAAACGACTATGCATCCGGGGACTCAAGCAGTCGCAGTGTGACCGCGAACTTATTTACAGGATTATTATTATATTTATTTCAACATTATTATAAATGAAACGCAGTCTCTCTCTGCACAATATGCTGCTCAAAGGAGGTTGCTGACTCCTTTGCTTAACCTCATCATTACTTATAAGTTGAGCCACCTAATGCCCAAGATACTGAGTAAACATCTAGAACCCTTTCGCTCAGTTCTTGGGGTCCTTATGACCTGGCCATTTCGCCTATTGTGGGGAAAAAGTGCCATTCGGAGATAATTCAATCTTTAACTTTTCTATTTAATGCGCGACATGATTTGCAAAGATGGAAATGAAGACATTTGGGCTCCACAGATTAAGAGATGGATTGATTGTCCCACCCTAAGCTAAAGATGTATTATTAAAAATAAATATAAAAAATATAGTTTGCGTTAGAAAGCTATTTTATTTAGTAATATTTAAAATCAACAATGGGAACAATGCCTCTGCTTCAAAAAGTGTGATAATTAGAATTCAAAGTATTCAATTCGGTTCAATTACAGTACAGTCGCTCAAAAAAATATCCGAACACTATGGTTGATTGCAAAATTCAGAAAAAATATCTGGCATTGATTTTTTTAGAAATTAGTCATCTGGCAACCTTCGTGTCACGTGATTACAGAATTCAGGAAAAACATCTGGAGCGTGTACAGCAACTGTACACGCTCCAGTTACCGTTCACAGCAAACTGGAGCGTGTGCAGTTACTGCACACGCTCCAGTTTGCTGTGAACGGTAACTGCACACGCTCAATATTTCCGTGAGTGAGCCCACACGATCTAGTATCAAAATAATACGACCACCTACAGTCGCTCAAAAAAGTATCCGAACACTATGGTTGATTGCAAAATTCAGAAAAAATATCTGGCATTGATTTTTTTAGAAATTAGTGATCTGGCAACCTTCGTGTCACGTGATTACAGAATTCAGGAAAAATATCTGGAGCGTGTACAGCAACTGTACACGCTCCAGTTACCGTTCACAGCAAACTGGAGCGTGTGCAGTAACTGCACACGCTCCAGTTTGCTGTGAACGGTAACTGCACACGCTCCAGTTTGCTGTGAACGGTAACTGCACACGCTCCATATTCATTGCATTATATATTCATACGCATTACATATATTAAAAAATATCCGAACACTATGGTTGATTACAGAATTCAGAAAAAATATCTGGCATTGATTTTTTTAGAAATTAATCATCTGACAACCTTCGTGTCACGTGACACGAAGGTTGCCAGATCACTAATTTCTAAAAAAAATCGATGCCAGATATTTTTTCTGAATTTTGCAATCAACCATAGTGTTCGGATACTTTTTTGAGCGACTGTACAAAGAAGTCTTTCTCAGTTATTGAAATTCAATTTAAATGAAGAGGAAAAAAATAAATTAAACAAAATCAGAACTCTCTGAATTATTCTTGATTCACCCCCTCCCCCCACCTCTTTGACCTGTCCAATGATCTGACCTTGTGTCTGATGTCGTTTCAGTCACCAAATTAATGCCAGATTGGATTGGGTTGTTTTACCTCTGAGCGGCACTTTTTTGCACACCATGGGCTAAATGGCCAGGTCACATGGACCCCGAAGGCTCAGAGAAGGTTGGGGGAGGGGATCCACTGGAACAGCTGTTGGGAGACAGATGGTAGTCTCCCGTCAAGGCCATCCAGCGTGTTCTTTAACGTGCACAGGGTATGGCTCTCCCGCACACGGGGCCACGGCTTAACGTCCCATCCGACGGACGGCGGCCTTTCCAAGCCCATCGGTGTCCCCTACTGACCGTGGGCAGGGCGGGGAATTTTGCGGAGATAAATCTCAACGCTGACCCAGCTGGGACTCGAACCTGGGAACTACAGATTACGAGCCTGGTGCGCTACCGACTGAACCACCCCGCCCCATGCCAGATTGGAAAGATGATTAATTCAGATTCTAGTTTCGTGCAGAGGGAGAATCAACCGTTTTTTTCCCCCATTTTTAGCTCATTTATAAAAAAAAAAGAGCTCATATTTTCACTTTGCTATATGTGTGCCCATTGGTAGACATTCAACTTTTATTTTTTTAGGGATAAACTAAAAAATTATTCTTTGGTCGGATAAATATTAATTAGACATTAGGATTTGCATTCGGGAATCAAAATTTCAAAATACCTTCTAAAAATGGAAAAGGTTAAAAAAAAAATAGCAAAATTTTTAATGAATAATGTAAACGATCTATTTGTACAAGAAATCTCAAATGTTGCTGATGTAGTGGTTAAAGGGTTTATGACGAAAGCAGCGATTTGGCACCTTACCTATTCCCCGGCGGGTGGTAAAACTCATGGTTTTACGGTGTTACGTTGGCGTAGCTACAATGGGTTTGAATGGTTCAGCTAAACAAGAACATGTTTTTTTTAGAAGCACTTCTTTATTACTTATTGCCTGTGGCCTTTAGTAGCCTGTCGGCAAAATAAAAAACGAGCCTCGCGTTCTTTTCATCCTCTTAATTTTTTCGAAAATAATATTTTAAGGAGTGAGAGGGAGGGGAGGTTAGGGTTGGGTTGTTTTACCTCTGAGCGGCACTTTTTTACACACCATGGGCTAAATTGCCAGGCCACATGGACCCCGAATGCTCAGAGAAGGTTGGGGGAGGGGATCCACTGGAATAGCTGTTGGGAGACAGATGGTAGCCTCCCGTCAAAGCCTTCCAGCGTGTTCTTTAACGTGCACAGGGTATGGCTCTCCCACACACAGGGCCACGGCTTATCAGGGTCTAGAGTTACCTTACTATGCCACTGTTAATTTTGTGTTGGATATTTTGTAAAACATTACAATTTCCCAATCATCCGTTAGTTCCAATTTCCATTTATAGAGGGAGCTAAAGACGGAAAATAAATAATTTAATTCTGGATGAAAACGAACATTCTATATTCGTCAGAGGAGATAAGTTTTTCTTCCAGTTTTTTGATTTAGAAGATTGTTTTTCTGCAAGAGCACTTGGAGGAAGAATATATTGCGAATAAAAAACCGAGCTCTTAAAATCATTAGCGATGTCCCCCATTACATTTCAAATAGGTTTAATCTCTCTCCATAAATATTTGTCTAATGTGAGAAGTAAAAAAAGGTGGCGTAAAAAAGATCAAACTCTTCATAGTAATGAATTCAGAATTTGCTTTTTGCCTTTTTCTGTTCAAAGGTGTGAGCGAAATCAAAGGAACAATTTTGCGAGAGGATGATTAAATTGTTTCAAGGATTTGCATCCGTCAGAAAAACGTTTTCAATCAAAACGAAGGAAAGATAAAATTGGCCCAAAGGTAATTTGCAAAAAATAATCGAATTTTGAGCTCACGCGCCAAGTGACTGAAAGCTGGAAAAGAGTGGAATGAAAGCTGGAAAAGAGTGGAATACGGTTTTTACACACAATACATTACATTTTTAAAAATAACAATTCATTTTATTAATTAATATAATATCGGCAGCAAGATGCATTTGCTTTTCAAATTTCAAGAAAATTTGCAAAGAAATTAAATTTTTATAACAAATTTTATTTATCATAAGATTAAAGAAACATTCCTAATTATTTGGTAGCAAAATATAACTTTATGTTAAAATTATTTATGGGATAAAACAAAAATGTAATTTAAAATGGAGAAAATTTTGAGGAAACAAGTATTTCGCTGGAAGTTTTTTCACGGTACAGTCGCTCAAAAAAGTATCCGAACACTATGGTTGATTGCAGAATTCAGAAAAAATATCTGGCAATGATTTTTTTTTAGAAATTAATGATCTGGCAACCTTCGTGTCACGTGATTTCAGAATTCAGGAAAAATATCTGGAGCGTGTACAGCAACTGTACACGCTCCAGTTATTGTTCACAGCAAACTGGAGCGTGTGCAGTTACTGCACACGCTCCAGTTTGCTGTGAACGGTAACTACACACGCTCAATATTTCCGTGAGTGAGCCCACACGATCTAGTATCAAAATAATATGACCACCTACAGTCGCTCAAAAAAGTATCCGAACACTGGTTGATTGCAAAATTCAGAAAAAATATCTCGCAACGATTTTTTTAGAAATTAGTGATCTGGTAACCTTCGTGTCACGTGACACGAAGGTTGCCAGATGACTAATTTCTAAAAAAATCAATGCCAGATATTTTTTCTGAATTTTGCAATCAACCATAGTGTTCGGATACTTTTTTGAGCGACTGTACTAATGAAAATAAATGCTTGCATTTCCGAATAATTTATCAGTTCCAATTCCGTTAGAGGGTATTTATTTATTCGCAAAATGACCAATTTCATTCTCTTTGAAATCTTGTTTCCCATGTTCCCTTCAGCCGATTTTTTTTATATTTTATATATTATATTTATATTTTGTATTTTAATTCCTCTAGTTTTATCTTTAGTTAACGAGGCGAGAATTTTTTTATTTCTATTTTTTGTCGAACAGCATCTCAGAAGGTTCTTCCTCGGCCATTTTTATAAGTTTTTATAAGTTGCGAAAAATGCCTCTTTAAACACATCTTCGCCTGTCAAGGACTTGAAACAAAAATCTGCATTCTCGAGGGTGTAGTAAAAAAAAGGGTAGTAAGATCATAAAATGTAATTTCCTTCTGTTCTTCCCAATTACTTATTATTTCTTTGCATTTTTTTTTTATTTCTGAAACATTAAATAACGATGCAGATCCTCACAGCGTTTAGAGATGCAAATTGCTTTCATTAAGGTTTTGCTAAGATCTAATACTTATCTTTCTTTATTTTACGAAGTCTTTTAGAGAATAATTAATTAATTAATTCGTCTGGACTGAAACAAATACTCTTCTAAGAGGAATTAGTTTCACAGCTGTAGTTAGATTTATCTGACAAATACCAATTAAAAGCATCTTAGCATTATTATATTTTTTACAAACAGACAGTGAAATATAACTATTGTTTATTATTATTACTAACACTTCTCAGAGCAATAAAAATCAATATTTTTGGACTAAAATTTTTTTATTTTTTTCCTGATGGAGCCCGATTCTTAGACGGCAGCTTAAGTGAAGAGAGCAAATCTGAAAGGTGGAGGCAGTTCAAATGAAGGAGTTTCAAGTAAAAGGCAGTAAGTTTGCTGAAAGAAAAGCTTGCTAATAGGGTTGGGTTGTGTTGTTTTACCTCTGAGCGGCACTTTTTTGCACACCATGGGCTAAATGGCCAGGTCACATGGACCCCGTAGGCTCAGAGAAGGTTTGGGGAGGGAACCCACTGGAACAGCTGTTGGGAGACAGATGGTAGCCTCCCGTCAAGGCCATCCAGCGTGTTCTTTAACGTGCACAGGGTATGACATTCCCGCACACGGGGCCACGGCTTAACGTCCCATCCGACGGACGGCGGCCTTTCCAAGCCCATCGGTGTCTCCTACTGACCGTGGGCAGGGCGGGGAATTTTGCGGAGATAAATCTCAACGCTGACCCAGCTGGGACTCGAACCTGGAAACTACAGATTACGAGCCTGGCGCGCTACCGACTGAGCCACCCCCGCCCTATTTGCTTCGAGCACTGCAGCCAGGAACCTTTTGCTGATGCCAGATGAGTAATTTTAAGTTTACTTTATTCTCGGTAGGGGATGATTCAACAGTTTACAGAAAACGATTCTATTCTATGATAAATTGATGACGTAGTAGATCTATGACGTAGTATCTCTGATGACGTAGTAGATTGATGACGCAATAGATCTCAAGGGCATCGGGCTTCTTCTGAGCTTTTATTCTATGTTAATTAAAACTACCAAAACAACAATTCTATGAAACATTGGATCAGAGATTTAATACTCAGATAATTTAGAAGTTTAATTCCAGATGAAAAATAAGTTTGCAAATTCAGGCGAGATTACTTCTGATAATACGATGCAGTGATGACTGCTAGTTCGAAGGCCAGAGTCATCAACTTGATCAATCGTTTGTTCAGTGAATGCTTTTCGTTAATAAATCCAGGCTGTGCGAGAGGCAAATTTCAAAATAACGACTGATAGAAGTATAACGATAAAAATGAACATGTAATTGGATTCTGATTAAAATTGCAATTTAATAAGTTCACTTGTAACGATACTCATTATCCATATACAGGTAACCCCCGTTCATCGCGAAAGATACGTTCTGGACATGGTCGCAATAAGCGAAATTTCGCGATCAACGGGGGATTTAAAAACACTCATTTTAAAATTCGAAAAAACACTTTATTAATAAAATAAATATTATTAATAACAAAAAAAATGTCATACATAACATAATTCATTCATTTTGTTCCGCGTTGCAAAAAGGAATCTAGATTCCCTTGTTTGGCCTCTCTACGTTTATTATGCAAAATTTGCCGATAACTGTCAAATAATCCACTCGTAATCTTCGTCGTTTTCTTCCCACAACTCCATGCATTGATTGTGAAGAGAAAGGGCCTTTTCAATGATTTTGACACTTAACTTTCGCACGGAAAAAAGGTTCGGAGACGTCATTTTCTTGGGACATAGTATGGCAGTCCATTTCCTGCAGCACTTCATTAGTTAAGGGTTCGCCGTGTGATTCTAACAAAGTATGAATATCATCTACATCAACACCTTCGATGCCTCCGGAAGTGGCTATAAGACTAATCTCTTCGTTTGGTATTTTGAATATCATTTTCATAATTGATGTGATCTTCAACAATTTCTCTGAGCAACCTTTCCCAAACACGACTGGGCATTTACATACACGACTGGGCGACTTCATTCCACGCTTCGTCGATGTTTCTGATAGCTTTCATAATATTAAATTGTTTCCACCAAACCCGCATGGCATCTCTACCACCTCCATCAGTTTCTTCAATGAGTTGGCGCATCGTTTTTCTTAAATAATAGGCTTTGAATGCTGCTATTGTGCCTTGATCCATAGGCTGTAAGATGGAAGTGGTATTCGGAGGTAAGAATACCACTTCAACGGGAAAATCAGTGCACAGAGTCTCAAGTTCCACAGGATGTCCCGGTGCATTGTCCAACACCAAAAGAGCTCGAGGTTCAACTCCAATATCCTCGCAATATTTTTTTATTGCTGGGCAGAAACAAGTTTTAAAGCAATCCATAAATAAATTTTGTGTCATCCAAGCCTTAGGGTTACTTCACCAAAAAACTGGTAAATTGTTTTTAGAATAACCTTTCATGGCACGAGGAGTTTCTGATTGATAAATTAACAATGGTTTCGATTTTAATTCTCCGGATGCATTTCCGCCGAGAAGAAGAATTAAGACAATCATTGACTGCTTTAAATCCAGAAGCAGTCTTCTCCTCTGTGCAAATAAACGTACGTGTTGGCATTCGTTTCCAATAGAGTCCCGTCTCATCTACATTAAAATTAAATTTGGTGGATAATTTCCCCTTTCCACAATTTCACGGAACTCCATTGGATATTTTTCAGCTGATTCTACGTCTGCACTAGCCGATTCGCCAATCATTTTAAGGCTATGCAAGTTTGATCGTTTTCTAAACCGATCAAACCAACCTTTGCTTGCTTTAAAAACTTCTTCTCCTCCATGTTGAGATTTTAAATGATCCCAAAGATTAAGTGATTTATTCATTATGATTTGGGTACTCACAGGCATGTGGTCTTCATTTAGGTCCTCTATCCATTTGCTTAATAAATCTTCCATTTCTGTCATCAAAAATCTTCCGCTTCGTTAAACTTTCTTCGCTGTAATTGGAGTAACACTTTCGCCAGCCATTTTAATTTTGTATTTTTGTTTCACAACTGATCGCACTGTAGACTCGGGGAATTTGAAATCCCTTCCTACAACCGTAAATTTACCACCACTTTTTATCCTTTCTATAATTTTTAGTTTCTTTTCTAAAGTCACTACATTGCGAATTTTCTTAACCGATTTTTCACATTGTCTTTTTGACATTTTAAAAATTACGAAGGGATAAAAAAATATGTAGTCAATTTAATTAGCGTGCATTTGACACTGCAGCTAAGATTCCACTGAAGGATAGACCCAAATGATGCACTGGCTCAACCGTACCAGGCACCGGCGTACGGCGTTCTTTAGTCTTGCCCACGCTCGTAACTTTACGTTATGTATGTACATGTGTATGATGTGATTGAGCGAGAAAGAAAGTTAGCACGCACGTGCAACCATTCATTTTAATTTTGACTTTTCCTCGCATGTTTCAAAGCCACGCAAGTGCCGAGACAAAAAAAAGATCGCGATATAACGAATCCGCACTCGCCGGGGTCGTGATGAACGGGGGTTACCTGTAGATTTAATGGATAATAGTTAACAAACTCCTGAAACGAAGGGGGCGGGGGTTGCTCAGTCGGTAGCGCGCCAGGCTCGTAATCTGTAGTTCCCAGGTTCGAGTCCCAGCTGGGTCAGCGTTGAGATTTATCTCCGCAAAATTCCCCGCCCTGCCCACGGTCAGTAGGGGATACCGATGGGCTTGGAAAGGCCGCCGTCCGTCGGATGGGACGTTAAGCCGTGGCCCCGTGAGCGGGAGAGCCATACCCTGTGCACGGTAAAGAACACGCTGGATGGCCTTGACGGGAGGCTACCATCTGTCTCCCAACAGCTATTCCAGTGGGTCCCCTCCCCCAACCTTCTCTGAGCCTTCGGGGTCCATGTGACCTGGCCATTCAATGGTGTGCAAAAAAGTGCCGCTCAGAGGTAAAACAACCCAACGTTAAAGAACACGCTGGATGGCCTTGACGGGAGGCTACCATCTGTCTCCCAACAGCTTTCCAGTGGGTCCCCTCCCCCCAACCTTCTCTGAGCCTTCGGGGTCCATGTGACCTGGCCATTCAATGGTGTGCAAAAAAGTGCCGCTCAGAGGTAAAACAACCCAACCCAACCTTCCATGCCCATCAGTGTCCCTTTCTTATCGTTGTCAGGGTGGCGGTTTAGCGGAGATAAATCTCAACGTTGGCCTAGGTGGGACTCGAACCTGGGAACTGCAGATTACAAGCCATGTGCTACCGACTGAGCCAACTCCCTCTCTTGTATTTAGAGGATTAGGATTATTCATCCACATCTAAGTTCTAACCGTTGATCATAATTCATCCTGGTGGCGGGGGTGGCTCAGTTGGTAGCGCGCCAGGCTCGTAATCTGTAGTTCCCAGGTTCGAGTCCCAGCTGGGTCAGCGTTGAGATTTATCTCCGCAAAATTTCCTCGCCCTGCCCACGATCAGTAGGGGACACCGATGGGCTTGAAAAGGTCGCCGTCCGTCGGATGGGACGTTAAGCCGTGGCTCCGTGTGCGGGAGAGCCATACACTGTGCACGTTAAAGAACACGCTGGATGGCCTTGACGGGAGGCTACCATCTGTCTCCCAACAGCTGTTCCAGTGGGTCCCCTCCCCCAACCTTCTCTGAGCCTTCGGGGTCCTTGTACCCTGGCCATTTAGCCCATGGTGTGCAAAAAAGTGCCGCTCAGAGGTAAAACAATTCAATCCAATCATAATTCATCCACATCTAAGTTCTAACCGTTGATCATAATTTTATAGTAATCACTTTCAATATATATTAGTGATTACTAAAAGTGTGTGTGGACAATATTTAAAGAGTTATGGAAGCTCGTCAGTAAGAGCACTTGATATGGCATCAGTAGATCGTGGATTCGCATCGCATCCGGCTCAAAATAACTTTTCTTATGGAAGTGATGTCAATGTCTGATTACTATTAGTTTATTAAATTCAACATCGATAAAAAGAAATTGAGTTTGCATTCGACGTAATCTTAACTAATAAGATATAACACAAATATTGACTTGTTTGAAGATGATTAGCTGGGTAATTGAAGAATAAAAAAAAATAAATAATAAATAAATACCCCCTCAAGCAGCTGCTTGCCACAGAGGTCTGACAGGAGCCTGTCAGTTTATATCCCATAGTAGAAGGTCTGTGAGGATGGCAGGACCTCAGCAGAGAAACAACACAAACGTCCATGTCTTAATCTGGGTCTCGAACCCAGGTCCCGTAGAGCAGTAGCCAAGCACGCTAACCAATAATAGATATAACTCTTTAGTTTCTTAGAATATTTAAAAATTTAAACTTTTTGGTCAAAAGTTATTATTGATTGGCATCTTGTTAGTTATATTGCTGTGTATTGATTGGTATTTTAATGTTCTGTTGAAAAAATAAGGGAATGACTGAAGCCTACACTTAGGATGAATGATAATTTGGTCCTTTTTAAAGATTTGATTTTGTGTAAGCATGATGAGAAGATGCTTCATGTTTCTGATTCTAGATCCCAAAGTGCCAGCTTGGGTATGAGATGGTTTGCGTTGGTAAATAATGAAGAGGTTAGGCGAAAGAGTCATCAACCGGCGTCAGCAGCAGCATCTAGATTTCATTGCTTTGGATGTGTTATCCGCATACAAATTACAAATTAGAGAATTGAGTTAGAAACACGGGCCTCGAGCTCAGGAAAGACATAGAATGAAGTGTGTGAGCGATCTCACATATGATCTTTATTAGAATTAGATTAGAGTGGCCAAATGCAACACTAATTTCTAAAAATATAATGTGCGTGGAGAATTAAGATGCTCAAACTTGTTGCCCTTTTATAGCTTTTGATTAGTTTGAGGGTTTTGTATCTATATAGATATATACGTACTGAACACACTATTGTAATGTATTTTGTCAGGATTGCGTTGTTTTACTTCTGAGCGAGACTTTTTTTGCACACAATGGGCTAAATGACCAGGTCAAAAGGACACCGAAGGATCAGAGAAGGTTGGGAACCCACTGGACAGGAGACAGATAGTAGTCTCTCTTCAAGGCATCCAGTGTGTTTTTCAACGTGCACAGGGTATGGGTTCTTCCACACACGGGGGCGGGGGTGGCTCAGTCGGTAGCGCGCCAGGCTCGTAATCTATAGTTCCCAGGTTCGAGCTGGGTCAGCGTTGAGATTTATCTCCGCCAAATTCCCCGCCCTGCCCACGGTCAGTAGGGGACACCGATGGGCTTGGAAAGGCCGCCGTCCGTCGGATGGGACGTTAAGCCGTGGACCCGTGTGCGGGAGAGCCATACCTTGTGCACGTTAAAGAACACGCTGGATGGCCTTGACGGGAGGCTACCATCTGTCTCCCAACAGCTGTTCCAGTGGGTCCCCTCCCCCAACCTTCTCTGAGCCTTCGGGGTCCATATGACCTGGCCATTTAGCCCATGGTGTGCAAAAAAGTGCCGCTCAGAGGTAAAACAACCCAACCCAACTTCCACACACGGGGCATGGCTTAACGTCCCATGAGACGGATGGCGCTGAGTCATTCCCATCCCCTTTTGACACGGTAAAATGTCACTGGAAATAAATGGACGATTTTAATCAAATATCTTTTCTCTACATAATAATAATATACCCCCCTCAAGCAGCTGCTTGCTACAGAGGTCTGGACAGGAGCCTGTCAGTTTATATGCGAAAGTAGAAGGTCTGAGAGGATTGCAGGACCTCAGCAGAAAACAACACGAACATCCATGCCTTACCCGGGGCTCGAACCCAGGTCCCTTAGATCAGTAACCAAGCGCGCTAACCACTCGGCCACATTAATTTAATTTCTAAATGTATGATGAAAGCTGAAACAGTTGCTAGTCATAAGAAATTCCCTAAAAATCTTAAATACAAATGTTAATAAATCGATTTAATACTAAGAATTTCTGTAATGATTCTTTTTTGTTCCATTATTTTTGAACAAAATTAATGCATAAATACTGGTAAATGCTCCATTTTAACTAAATCTTTATTAAGGTGGCGAATATTGCTGAGAATCGATTCGAAATTTTAAAACAATGAAGTTTTGAATATGGCTTTATATTCACATTACATAGAAAGGTCCGATGGATTCATGTGATGGATAACATAGAAAAGTCCGATGGATTACATAGGAAGATCCATTACATAGAATGGGTTGGGTTGTTTTACCTCTGAGCGGCACTTTTTTGCACACCATGGGCTAAATGGCCAGGTCACATGGACCCCGAAGGCTCAGAGAAGGTTGGGGGAGGGGACCCACTGGAACAGCTGTTGGGAGACAGATGGTAGCCTCCCGTCAAGGCCATCCAGCGTGTTCTTTAACGTGCACAGGGTATGGCTCTCCCGCACACGGGGTCACAGCTTAACGTCCCATCCGACTGACGGCGGCCTTTCCAAGCCCATCGGTGTCCCCTACTGACCATGGGCAGGGCGGGGAATTTTGCGGAGATAAATCTCAACGCTGACCCAGCTGGGACTCGAACCTGGGAACTAGAGATTACGAGCGTGGCGCGCTACCGACTGAGCCACCCCCGCCCCAATTAAATTACGAAATAGTTGGCAGGACCATTGACTGATCAACTGTGCAGACTTATTGTCTCCATTCTCTCCATGTATGAATGTCTCCTATTGAAACATCGATATCAGAGATGACTTCGGATTGAATTTTCCGAGCTCCAATCTTAAGTTCTTGAGCAGATTTTGGGGAGAAAATTTCTCTGACGCATTGTAAGAGATATGCACAGGAATGTTACTCATCCATTTCAGCAAATGTCGCTAATAATTGATTTTATTCTTTTTTATTAATTACAATCATTTTAACAAAATTAAATAGTTAATACTGTTTGGGACGAAAAATATTAGAAATACTACTAGCAGAAACTGAAAGTTCGTGGTAAATGTTATAAGCATCATTATAAACGCAAACACTCGTTAATTTATAAAGATAGAAAATACGAAAAAAATAATGAAAAGCCGCATGATACTTATTTTTAATTGCTAAAGACTGATTAGAAGTTTGAAATTATAATCAAACAATGTTTTACATTTTTACTTTTCTTTAAGAAATAAAAGAACTATTTGAAATTTAAATTATTCTGAGCCCGAGTCCAAAGTGATCTGGGGGCGGGGGTGGCTCAGTCAGTAGCGCGCCAGGCTCGAAATCTGTAGTTCCCAGGTTCGAGTCCCAGCTGGGTCAGCGTTGAGATTTATCTCCGCAAAATTCCCCACCCTGCCCACGGTCAGTAGGGGACACCGATGGGCTTGGAAAGACCACCGTCCATCAGATGGGACGTTAAGCCGTGGCCCCGTGTGCGGGAGAGTCACACCCTGTGCACGTTAAAGAACACACTGGATGGCCTTGACGGGAGGCTACCATCTGTCTCCCAACAGCTGTTCCAGTGGGTCCCTTCCCCCCAACCTTCTCTGAGCCTTCGGGGTCCATGTGACCTGGCCATTTAGCCCATGGTGTGCAAAAAAGTGCCGCTCAGAGGTAAAACAACCCAACACAACTCGTGGTAAATGTTATAAGCATCATTATAAACGCAAACAGTCATTAATTTATAAAGATAGAAAATACGAAAAAAATAATGAAAAGCCGCATGATACTTATTCTTAATTGCTAAAGACTGATTAGAAGGCTGAAATTATAATCAAACAATATTTTACATTTTTACTTTTCTTTAAGAAATAAAAGAACTATTTGAAATTTAAATTATTCTGAGCCCGAGTCCAAAGTGATCTGCACAATTTAGAACCGGAGACCTTCCGACAAAGCCCGAACTCATTCCTAATCTACATAGTTATCCGATATTAATGATGGGATTTCAAGAGCGTTTTTTTTTTTATAAAAGAAAGCCCAAGAGGCAGATAACAACGACAAAGAAAATGACGCTTTTCTAAGTAGCAGCCACTTGAGCAACGAAATCTAAATCCATTTCCCTCATCCCTTTCGATGAAATATTGCCTGGGGATAAGGAGTCATTACATGAAGGGAAATTGACCAATTGCCAAGGGTAGAATCGGTTCCTGCGCTTGCTTCACTTTTCCCATGTAAGCTTTTATTTCATGCCAGAAGCGTTCACGAGCGAAAGTAATGACCGATATTTCGTCTCTATTGCAACGATAAGGGTTCAAAATAACCGACGTGCAGTTGTCTCCAATTCTGGTCCCAAATTCATCTGCGCAGGCGATACATTGTGAAGATTAACTAGTAGTTTTTGCATCCAGAAACGACTGAATATTCGTGTCCGAAGTATTTGAACCTAAATGTAATCTAGTTTGCTATAAGAATCTATAATGAATGTATAATAACCCATATATGTTAGAGGATAATATTTCTGTTACGAATCTTTAAATTTAAAAAAAATTTATCTCCGCAAAATTCCCCGCCCTGCCCACGGTCAGTAGGGGACACCGATGGGCTTGGCAAGGCCGCCGACCGTCGGATGGGACGTTAAGCCGTGACCCCGTGTGCGGGAGAGTCATACCCTGTGCACGTTAAAGAACACGCTGGATGGCCTTGACGGGAGGCTACCATCTGTCTCCCAACAGCTGTTCCAGTGGGTCCCCTCCCCCAACCTTCTCTGAGCCTTAGGGGTCCTTGTGACCTGGCCATTTAGCCCATGGTGTGCAAAAAAAGCCGCTCAGAGGTAAAACAACCCACAACCCAACGAATCTTTAATGGTGTTCATTATCTTTGATCGATAAATGCAGAAGCAAACAATGCGTTTAGATGCCAAGGAGTTTGGCAGCAGTCGCCGAGCTGTGTTTCGCTAAATCTTTTCTGCTGATGAGCTTCGAAAGCCCGCCGTCCGTCTCATAGGACGTTAATCCGTGGTCTGTGTGAAGAGCAAACAAATCCTATGTGCTCTAACATTTTTATTCACAATTTTTTTTCTTACTCATCAAAAAATTATTTTCATGGATCAATCAGCGACGGATTAAGGTGGGAGGGGGAGGGAGTCCTAATGGAGACTGGGTTGTTTTTACCTCTGAGCGGCACTTTTTTTGCGCACCATGGGCTAAATGGCCAGGTCACATGGACCCCGAAGGCTCAGAGAAGGTTGGGGGAGGGGACCCACTGGAACAGCTGTTGGGAGACAGATGGTAGCCTCCCGTCAAGGCATCCAACGTGTTCTTTAACGTGCACAGGGTATGGCTCTATCTCGTACACGGACCACGGCTTAACGTCCCATCCAACGGACGGCGGCCTTTTCAAACCCATCGGTGTCCCCTACTGACCGTGGGCAGGGCGGGGAATTTTGCGGAGATAAATCTCAACGCTGACGCAGCTGGGACTCGAACCTGGGAACTACAGATTACGAGCCTGGCGCGCTACCGACTGAGCCACCCCCGCCACCTGGAGACTGGACAAGGACATCATAAGAGGTTCGGATCAATTGTAATCTGGGTAATCCTGATTATTAAAATTATCTTTATCATATTTCGGGAAGCATAATTCAATGATTTTAAATATGGTATAATAATTTCAAACTGCATCAAATTGTATATATTTTGTCTATTTTGTATTCTATCAAATTATAGTTTTCAAATTTATTTTTATCATGCATCTTTAAAAGTAGCAGTTCCGTGGCCGAGTGGTTATCGCGCTTGGCTACTGATCTACGGGACCTGGGTTCGAGCCCCGGGTAAGGCATGGATATTCGTGTTGTTTTCTGCTGAGGTGCTGCCATCCTGACAGACCTTCTACTATGGCATATAAACTGACAGGCTCCTGTCAGACCTCTGTGGCAAGCAGCTGCTTGAGGGGGCATTTATTATTTTTTTATTTAGTGAAATGCAACAACCGTTGATCAGGACAGACATCTTTGAGGAACTAATTTCCCATTCTCTTTTGGATCTATGTAGCCTATGGCTGAAAGACGGATTTCAATCGTATCGGATATATCGTTGATAACGGATCGCAATTCGTATCCACCGAAAATGTTACTTTTGTTTCATCCTTTGACTATTTCATCTAGAAGCAAAATAAGCTCTCTTAATTGATCTTTCAGAAATAATAATAAATACCCCCTCAAGCAGCTGCTTGCCACAGAGGTCTGACAGGAGCCTGTCAGTTTATATGCCAAAGTAGATCTGAGAGGATGGCAGGACCTCAGCAGAAAAACAACACATACAACCATGCCTTATCCGGGGCTCGAACCCAGGTCCCTTAGATCAGTAGCCAAGCGCGCTAACCACTCGGCCATGGGAAATAAGTTTCGGTTAATCAATCACCAAAGTCTTTAAATTCACAGTCAAAGTTCTGTTAAGCGACAGTCAAATAAAGTTCGATTAACCGACTGTCCAATAAGATTCGGTTTATCGATGGTCAAATTAATCTCATTTAAGTCACAAACTGTCAAATATTGAACTTATTTACCAACTGTTTTTTGCCTTAGAAACTAATTTTTCAGCATATTTAAGACTATTTATGAAAAAAAAAATTAATTTTTACAAAATGAAAGATTTTTGTTAACAAAAGAACACATTTATGCATCTTTCATAACATTCTTACATTGCAATTATCATACATGCACTAACAATGGAGGTAGCGCGCCAGGCTCGTAATCTGCAGTTCCCAGGTTCGGGTCCCAGCTGGGTCAGCGTTGAGATTTATCTCCGCAAAATTCCCCGCCCTGCCCACGGTCAGTAGGGGACACGATGGGCTTGGAAAGGCCGCCGTCCGTCGGATGGGACGTTAAGCCGTGGCCCTGTGTGCGGGAGAGCCATACCTTGTGCACGTTAAAGAACACGCTGGATGGCCTTGACGTGAGGCTACCATCTGTCTCCCAACAGCTGTTCCAGTGGGTCCCCTCCCCCAACCTTCTCTGAGCCTTCGGGTCCTTGAGACCTGGCCATTTAGCCCATGGTGTGCAAAAAACTGCCGCTCAGAAGTAAAACAACCCAACAACAACTAACAATGGAAAATGCAACACTGACAATTTTACCCTAGCAACACAAACTCCTCTTTCCAAAGTTCCTCCTCTGACGCTGCCTCCCCCCCCCCGCTTCTTCCTTTTCCCCCTCCTTCAGCAATTATCCCGCCCACATCATTATCCAAAACTCGTTTCGCTGCTCCTTCGTCCATGCTTTATCGCCGCTAAAAAGTCAGGCGACGGCTTCACCTTGAAGCGACGGATTTGGCCACCAGCATCACTTTCTCATGTTTCGTCCATTGTTTCATATTTCATTCCAGTTCCTGAAGAATAAAACATCAGCAAAGGAGGAAAAAGAATCCAGCAAAGAACCAGATTCCTTCTTCTTTTGTGGCTACTGTTAAACGAATGGCCTGAGGCCAGAGGAGGCAGCGAAGTGGGGTGGCCGAGAAGTGTCGGCGAAAGCTGGATTCCACAGTGCGTGTGTCTCTCTCGCTAGGGTCAGAGGTGAAGGTCATTGTGTGGCAGTGTCTCAGGTTAACGAGGTCAGAGCGGATTTCTATCACGATCGACAAAATACAGTCGTCAAGTTGGCACCAGTAGAGATTTTGCTGTTGTAAGGGTGTCAAGAATGATTCGGGATGGTTCGAAAGTGGAGAATATTTGTCTTTGCATTGGGAGAAAAATATTTCAATCCCTTTGATGTCTTTCAGTTCATTTTGGTTTTTATCCTGAAAGATACAGCGAGTGAGCAAAGCAACAGAATTCCCAATGTCATCCGAATTCCAGTGCCCAGGTCACGTGACACGGCCTTTTTTGGAGCAACTGCAACCAGCAGTTCGAAATTATAGGGCGGCAGAAAAGTTTTTTTTTTAACAACACATTTTGCACATAAACCTTTTTTTTCTTCAGAAGTCTATTTTTTTCTCATGTTTGTGTCGATTTTTCAAGATTTAACTTCTTTAGAAATACTTGACTTAATGATGGGGTGATTGTCTTAATAAATAAAAGTAAAAATAAATCCCCCCTCAAGCAGCTGCTTGCCACAGAGGTCTGACAGGAGCCTGTCAGTTTATATGCCAGAGTAGCAGGTCTGTGAGGATGGCAGGACCTCAGCAGAAAAACGACACATACATCCATGCCTTACCCGGGGCTCGAACCCAGGTCCCGTAGATCAGTAGCCAAGCGCGCTAACCACTCGACCACGGGACGGCTAAAAATAAATTCCCCCTCAAGCAGCTGCTTGCCACAGAGGTCTGACAGGAGCCTGTCAGTTTATATGCCATAGTGGAAGGTCTGAGAGGATGGCAGGACCTCAGCAGAAAAACGACACATACATCCATGCCTTACCCGGGGCTCGAACCCAGGTCCCGTAGATCAGTAGCCAAGCGCGCTAACCACTCGGCCACGGGACGGCTAAAAATAAATTCCCCCTCAAGCAGCTGCTTGCCACAGAGGTCTGACAGGAGCCTGTCAGTTTATATGCCATAGTGGAAGGTCTGAGAGGATGGACCTCAGCAGAAAAACGACACATACAGCCACGCCTTAAGGTCTTTTGATCAATAAGAGGCAAAATTAATATTTTACCTGCTAGCTTTTTATTTTTTAGTTTTTTTTGGTTTTATTGCGTTTTTTATATTTATTACAAAATTTTCATGTATTTAACTTGAATTTTTTTTTTTTGGTTTACATATTCTATAGGGGGCGGGGGTGGCTCAGTCGGTAGCGCGCCAGGCTCGTAATCTATAGTTCCCAGGTTCGAGTCCCAGCTGGGTCAGCGTTCAGATTTATCTCCGCAAAATTCCCCGCCCTGCCCACGGTCAGTAGGGGACATCGATGGGCTTGGAAAGGCCGCCGTCCGTCGGATGGGACGTTAAGCCGTGGCCCCGTGTGTGGGAGAGCCATACACTGTGCACGTTAAAGAACACGCTGGATGGCCTTGACGGGAGGCTACCATCTATCTCCCAACAGCTGTTCCAGTGGGTCCCCTCCCCCAACATTCTCTGAGCCTTCTGGGTCCTTGTGACCTGGCCATTTAGCCCATGGTATGCAAAAAAGTGCCGCTCAGAGGTAAAACAACCCAACCGAAGCCATCCTCACAGGCCTTCTCCATAGCGTATCAACTGACCGGTTCCTCTCAGACTTCTGTCGCAAACAGCTGCTTGAGGAATTATTTATTTTTTATTGTTATTAATGTTCAGTGACATGCTTATAAATATTATTAATATGGATGTGCTGCCAATCTAAATGGGCTAGCCAACCGTTTTATTAATGGGCTAGCCAACCGTTTTATTAATGGACTAGCCATTCGTTTTAACAAAGGACTATATGTAACATATCTATAATTGTTATTGTATATGTATGGGGAGGTCTCGCCATCCTCACATATCTACTATGGCGTATAAACTGGCAGGCTCCTGTCACACCTCTGTGGCAAGCTGTTGATTGAGGTGGGGGGGGGGGAGTTATTTTTTATTTTTATATATGTATGAGGACAATTGGAGTCTCCTCCTCTTATGTACAGTCGCTCAAAAAAGTATCCGAACACTATGGTTGATTACAGAATTCAGAAAAAATATCTGGCAACGATTTTTTTAGAAATTAGTGATCTGGCAACCTTTGCGTCACGTGATACAGAATTCAGGAAAAATATCTGGAGCGTGTACAGCAACTGTACACGCTCCAGTTACCGTTCACAGCAAACTGGAGCGTGTGCAGTTACTGCACACGCTCAATATTTCTGTGAGAGAGCCCACACGATCTAGTATCAAAATGATATGACCATCTACAGTCGCTCAAACAAGTATCCGAACACTATGGTTGATTACAGAATTCAGAAAAAATATCTGGCAACGATTTTTTTAGAAATTAGTGATCTGGCAACCTTTGTGTCACGTGATACAGAATTCAGGAAAAATATCTGGAGCGTGTACAGTAACTGTACACGCTCCAGTTACCGTTCACAGCAAACTGGAGCGTGTGCAGTTACTGCACACGCTCAATATTTCCGTGAGTGAGCCCACACGATCTAGTATCAAAATAATATGACCACCTACAGTCGCTCAAAAAAGTATCCGAACACTATGGTTGATCACAGAATTCAGAAAAAATATCTGGCAACAATTTTTTTAGAAATTAGTGATCTGGCAACCTTCGTGTCACGTGATCCAACCAGATCACTAATTTCTAAAAAAAACAATGCCAGACATTTTTTCTGAATTTTGCAATCAACCATAGTGTTTTGGATACTTTTTTGAGCGACTGTACGATACAATTCATAGTCTCTTTCTCTTCCTATCTCTGAGGTCATTGGAACTGTCCTTCTGCTATCTATAAAGTCAGTGGTCTTCATAGATAGATCACTATTTAAGAGTACATCTCCACCACTCTGCTTAATTGCTATGAAGTCAAATGGTCTTATCTCTGAGGCCATTGGGAACGTCCTCCACCTACCTTACAATACTGCGGAGAGGCTCTTTTCTCCACATATCTATGAGACCTCTGAAAATCCCCTTTCTTCACCTCTCAATGAGACCGCTGGGGGTGTCCTTCGCTTACGATGAGGCCACTGGGAAAATTCTTTTCCTATCTATGACACCATTAAGAGTCCCCTTGTCCCATTATTATGATGCTAAGGTAGTCTCTTCTTATTTATAAGTGGAATTAACGATTGGATAGGAAGTTAGGAGACCACTGGCAGTCTCCTTTTCTTCCTTATTATCTGACCACTGGGAGATCTTTCTCTTCCTATGAGATCACTGGGACCCACTACTCCCCCACTCCTGAGTGGGGCGGGGGTGGCTCAGTCAGTAGCGCGCCAGGCTCGTAATCTGAAGTTCCCAGGTTCGAGTCCCAGCTGGGTCAGCGTTGAGATTTATCTCCGCAAAATTCCCCTGCTCTGCCCACGGTCAGTAGGGGACACCGATGGGCTTGGAAAGACCGCCGTCCGTCGGATTGGACGTTAAGCCGTGGCCCCGTGTGCGGGAGAGCCATACCCTGTGCACGTTAAAGAACACGCTGGATGGCCTTGACGGGTTGGGTTGGGTTGTTTTACCTCTGAGCGGCACTTTTTTGCACACCATGGGCTAAATGGCCAGGTCACATGGACCCCGAAGGCTCAGAGAAGGTTGGGGGAGGGGACCCACTGGAACAGCTGTTGGGAGACAGATGGTAGCCTCCCGTCAAGGCCATCCAGGGTGTTCTTTAACGTGCACAGGGTATGGCTCTCCCGCACACGGGACCACGGCTTAACGTCCCATCCGACGGACGGCGGCCTTTTCAAGCCCATCGGTGTCCCCTACTGACCGTGGGCAGGGCGGGGAATTTTTGCGGAGATAAATCTCAACGCTGACCCAGCTGGGGCTCGAACCTGGGAACTACAGATTACGAGCCTGGCGCGCTACCGACTGAGCCACCCCCGCCCCTCCTTGACGGGAGGCTACTATCTGTCTCCCAACTGCTGTTCCAGTGGGTCCCCTCCCCCAACCTTCTCTGAGCCATCGGGGTCCATGTGACCTGGCCATTTAGCCCATGGTGTGCAAAAAAGTGCCGCTCAGAGGTAAAACAACCCAACGTTAAAGAACACGCTGGATGGCCTTGACGGGAGGCTACCATCTGTCTCCCAACAGCTGTTCCAGTGGGTCCCCTCCCCCAACCTTCTCTGAGCTTTCGGGTTCCATGTGACCTGGCCATTTAGCCCATGGTGTGCAAAAAAGTGCCGCTCGGAGGTAAAACAACCCAACCCCCCCTCCTGAACTGCTTCCCTTGGGACATCCATTGCGGAAATTGCTCGGAAGTTCATTTTGCAGCATTGGCCTCTGGCAGAGAACACAAGAAGCGATCCATTATTCGTGTGTCAAATAAGCGAAGGGTAAAAAGATAAAACTTCCAAATGTTTTATCCTCTGGAATTTGCATGACCAAACTGTGGCAAAATTGAAATTCTTCTGGGAGGAGAAGCCAAAAATGAAATTTTTTGAGCTGACTGACATTTTTGATTTCATCATCATCATTTGCAAATTCAATGCCGTATATTTGTAATTAAGATCAAATTAAACATTTTAAGAGCATCAAGAAGTTCTATGGTTTTTTCAGCTGATGGATTTTGAAACTTTAAATTGACGAATCTTTTGATATTTTATATGGTTCCGCTATGGTTAGAGAAAAATGTTATGTGTAACAATTGGTGTATATACGTTACCGCTAAAGTGCAGAAATCAGTTATTCTACAGATTATCTAGGTATTGTGCAGATTAACTAGGGTGATCCGTTAACGTGCGGAAAATTGTTTCATTTCTCAAATTACCTAGGTAATCTGCAAATTACCTGGATAATCTGCACATTACCTACTAGGCACTCGTTAAAGTGAAAATAAGATCTTTGCTGGAACAACAGGAACGTTTCTGTACGCTTAAATTAACATAATGTTATTTATCTAGTGTCCGAGAGTAGAGTTGAAACCAGGGTCATCCCTCTGTCAACATGAATCAGTCGTCCGAATTATAAAAAACGTCCCCAAAATGAGCAGGCCAAGTGAGAACGAATCATTTTAGTGATTCGTTATCAAGAATGAATCACTTTACCGATTCGTTCTCACTTGGCCTCCGCTCATCCGGGGCGTTTTTTATAATGCGGACGAGTGAATCACGTGACACGAAGATTCATATTCAAGAGATTCACCACTATGAGAGAAACAAACTTTTGAACTTTAACGATACGGAAGCCGTTAATGTGCACATTACCTAGGTAAAATGCGGAAAACTCTTGATTCCGCACGTTAACGGAGCAAATCAGTTAATCTGCAGATTAGCTAGGTAATGTGCACATTAACGGCTTTCGAGCTTTAGCGGTAACATATACACCCAATTCTGTTTTTACACGGTAGATAGGTTCCCGAAAAAAACGTGCAAAAAAAAACCATATAAAAAATACACTGCAGAGGAAAAAAATAGAAGATTGGATCCAGACGTGAAAACCCAGTCTTTAACTAATCTTTATTTGATTTTTATTCATTTAAAAACAATTTTTACTTTATAGATTTATAAAGATAATTATATGTACATATGTAAAGTAAAGCCGTCCCGTGGCCGAGTGGTTAGCGCGCTTGGCTACTGATCTGCGGGACCTGGGTTCGAGCCCCGAGTAAGGAATGGATGTTCGTGTTGTTTTCTGCTGAGGTCCTGCCATCCTCTCAGATCTTCTACTGTGGCATATAAACTGACAGGCTCCTGTCAGACCTCTGTGGCAAGCAGCTGCTTGAGGGGGTATTTATTTTATTTTATTATTTATCCTTCATAAAGAAAATAAAAAAAAATACCCCCTCAAGCAGCTGCTTGTCACAGAAGTCTGACAGGAGCCTGTCAGTTTATATGCCATAATAGAAGGTCTGAGAGGATGGCAGGACCTCAGCAGAAAAACGACACAAACAGCCATGCCTTAACCCAGGGCTCGAACCCAGGTCCTGTAGATCAGTTGCCAAGGGCGTTAACCACTCGGACATGGACGGCAAAATAAATAAATACCCTCTCAAGCAGCTGATATGCCACTAATTCAAGAATACAAAAAGTGCAAAAAAAAAAAATATGACTTACATATGCTTATTAACTAGATTTTATTCATTGTCACTCATTCGTTTGCGTAAGACTGGAATTAAATCACTTTCTTCGCTTGAAACATTTTGGCCGTCGTGCTCATACGCCAATGGTGAAATGCTCTCTGTGCATGAGGAACCAAATTATCACTTGCTTCCAGTGATTCCGAAGTTTAATTAGTTTTGACAACGAACTCTGTAATCAATCGTTGAGATCCTGCTTTGACTTGATCTTTGCATAATTCTTGATAACGCGCCATACCTGACTTCAGTTCACGTTTACACTGCTCAGCTCATTCGACAATGGGATCACGTGTAAGAAAATGACTTTCTAATTTACTAGCCATTTGAAGACCTCCTTTAATTAAACCTGCATGAGTGGAACCTCTTCATCACCATCACTTTTTTCTTTTTCGTCAGGAGTCTCAAGGACAATTTCCATTATTTCATCTTCGCTAAGAGCTTTGTCAACCAGAAATTCATCAATATCTGCAAACGATAAATCATCGGATCCTTCTCCACCAATTGCCTGTGCTAAAGTGATGATATTAGGATATTCAGTCGTATTTGGCGGTACAGGATCTTTGCTTTTTACACATTTTGGCCAAATTGCTTTCCAGCATGCGTTTAAAGTTGATGGTATAATTCTGAAAATGGTTTTAATTCTGATAACGTCAATCCAGCATGTCTGACACAATCTAAAATAGAAAATTTCTTCCACACATCAATAACTGTTAGTGTTTTATCCTTATCTAGTTTATCCAAAATGTATTGGAATGCTCAGGTTGGGTTGTTTTACCTCTGAGCGGCACTTTTTTGCACACCATGGGCTAAATGGCCAGGTCACATGGACCCCGAAGGCTCAGAGAAGGTTGGGGGAGGGGACCCACTGGAACAGCTATTTGGAGACAGATGGTAGCCTCCCGTCAAGGCCATCCAGCGTGTTCTTTAACGTGCACAGGGTATGGCTCTACCGCACACGGGGCCACGGCTTAACGTCCCATCCGACGGACGGCGGCCTTTCTAAGCCCATCGGTGTCCCCTACTGACCGTGGGCAGGGCGGGGAATTTTGCCGAGATAAATCTCAACGCTGACGCAGCTGGGACTCGAACCTGGGAACTACAGATTACGAGCCTGGCGCGCTACCGACTGAGCCACCCCCGCCCCTTGGAATGCTCATCTTACGTAGTAAGTTTTAAATGTGGCAATTATACCCTGGTCTAGTGGTTATATTAAGGATTCGTATCAGGCGGCAGAAAACAAAATTGAACATTTGGGTGTTCCAAAACAGGATGGCCAGTCGCATTGTCTATAATCAATAGAACTTTAAATACGAGATTTTTTTCCTCCAAATAGCGTTTAACTTCTGGAACAAAACATTTATTGAACCATTTATTAAAAATTTCTTTTGTAGCCCAGGCTTTTTTGTTTGCCATCCAATACACTGGTAATTTATTAAAACCTACACTTTTCATTGACTGTGGTCAGGGATCGATTGATGAACAGCGGTTTTAAAATACGATTTCCTGAAGAGTCCTGAAGAGCTCCTGAAGAGTAGGTCACACGATCCTTAGCTGCTTTAAAGCCACCAACAGATTTTTGTGATTTTGCTACGTAGGTTCTACTCGGCATTTTTTTCCAAAAAAAGACCAGTTTCATCTGCATTCCAAACTTGATCAGGAGTGTATCCACCATCTTCAATGATGTGGGCCAATTTTGAACAAAATTCTTTAGCAGCCGGCTCATCTGCAGATGCAACTTAACCTTAAATGTGTCTTTGAAGAAATCCTGCAAGCCAACCTGTTCTTGCAGAAAATTCATAATTTTTGTTTAATTGAGCTGATGTGGTTGGTTCCATTTCTTGTGTCTGCTTATATATTCGTAATGCCATCTGTTTGATGGTATTTCCGTCTAGAGGTATTCTTTTTTGCCAGTTATCTTCTATCCACATTACTAGTGCCTTTTCCATCTTCACTTTTATAATATCTCTCCTGTATGATGACGACTTAGCGCTCAGTTTTGTTCCAGAAAGCATAGATTTTCTAATAGCATCTTCATTTATCTTGATGGTTCTTACGGTAGCTTCATTCAAAACAAAATATTTACTTATGAATGTTGAATCTTCTCCAGTTCAAGACGATCTAAAATTTGGATCTTAGTATCCAAAGAGATAGCTTTCCTTTTCTGCTTTTGTATAGTTGAATTATCCGACATCGTGGTAAGGCTTAAGATAATTATTTGAATTGTAGTTAATTGTAATTGTAATTGTAGTTTAAATCAGAGGAAGAAAAATTGTAAATTATCTATCAGCAAAATTTAATAAATTTATATTACGCACACTAAACTTAAATTTTTTTTTACGATTTCTTCAATTAAATATCTAAACATTTCTAACTTTAAACACGAAATGAGAGACCAAGTTGGTTGGGTTGTTTTACCTCTGAGCGGCACTTTTTTGCACACCATGGGCTAAATGGCCAGGTCACAAGGACCTCGAAGGCCCAGAGAAGGTTGGGGGAGGGGACCCACTGGAACAGTTGTTGGGAGACAGATGGTAGCCTCCCGTCAAGGTCATCCAGCGTGTTCTTTAACGTGCACAGGGTATAGCTCTCCCGCACACGGGGCCACGGCTTAACGTCCCATCCGACGGACGGCGGCCTTTCCAAGCCCATCGGTGTCTCCTACTGACCGTGGGCAGGGCGGGGAATTTTGCGGAGATAAATCTCAACGCTGATCCAGCTGGGACTCGAACCTGGGAACTACAGATTACGAGCCTGGCGCGCTACCAACTGAGCCACCCCCTCCCCAAATTTGAAAGACTTCCACTATTTTCTTCATATTTTCTGAAATATCTGAAACATGGTTAACAACCGATTTTTCAATTTTTGAACTAATAGTTTTTATAACAATACTATTTTTCTAAAATTGTGAAACTGAAGATGAAATTTTTAAGTTGACTTCGACTATTTATATAGTGGGATGAACGTATAATTTGGAGGTTGTATTATCATTCGTGGCTGGAAAAAAAAATTCAAATGGCACCATTCAGATGACCAAAAGAATCCAATCGACCCAAATGACCACTCCAGGGGAAATAACAGGAATGACCATTCGAATATCAACGGCCTAAGTGACTACACCAAACAAACGATCCTTTCTGACCATTCGAAAGCAAACGACATAAGTGACCATTGCATGGAAATTATCCAAAAAATCACTCGAATATAAATTGTCACCTTGTTCGATAAAAGACATCTGACGTTACGAAAAATAAGAATAAAAAATATAAAAGAACAAAATATAAATTATATGAATTATGACACAAATAATAGATGAAACTCCTTATATTAATAGGAATATTAAAAAAAGTATGAATTACTTAAACCTTGGATTACTGATGCCCATTTTTATATTTACTCAGCAAAACAACAGCAACAAAAAAAAAGTGCGCAACAGATCAATTTAAAAAATCAAGAATACACAGAACACAAATGGAAATGTTCCAAATGACCACCGTAAATGAATCGACTCGAATGAAAATCGAATACAAATGGTTTAAATGACCACATCGATTAAAAACAATCCAAATGACCACTTAAATTCAACAGCTGAAATGACAATCAATTGGTTGGTTAGATAGTGGTTTTAAGAAAAGTTTAAAAACCACAATATTCTCGACATAAAAGGTTCTATCAACCTTATCCTACTATTCCTGTTTACAGTCCCAATCCTATTCTCGAAATAGGAGATTCTACAGACCTAAACTTTTCTTAAAACTTGGATCCAAGCAAAAAAAAATTGATTGTCATTTGAGCCGTTGACTTCGAGTGGTCATTTGGATCGTTCGGCATCGATGTAGTCATTTAAAGCATTTGTATTCGATTTTCATTTGAGTCGTTTCGTTTACAGCGGTCATTTGCAAGATTTCGATTATAATGTACTGTTCATTTTTGATGGCTAAATGCTGCTTTAGTGATATGGGGCGGGGGTGACTCAGTCGGTAGCGCGCCAGGCTCGTAATCTGTAGTTCCCAGGTTCGAATCCCAGCTGGGTCAGCGTTGAGATTTATCTCCGCAAAATTCCCCGCCCTGCCCACGGTCAGTAGGGGACACCGATGGGCTTGGAAAGGCCGCCGTCCGTCGGATGGGACGTTAAGCCGTGGCCCCGTGTGCGGGAGAAACATACCCTGTGCACGTTAAAGAACACGCTGGATGGCCTTGACGGGAGGCTACCATCTGTCTCCCAACAGCTGTTCCAGTGGGTCCCCTCCCCCAATCTTCTCTGAGCCTTCGGGGTCCATGTGACCTGGCCATTTAACCCATGGTGTGCAAAAAAGTGCCGCTCAGAGGTGAAACAACCCAACTCATTTTTGATCGTTGCAAACAGCCCAAATGACCACTCAATGGAAATGATTCAAATGACCACCACTCAAATGATCCAAATGACTCAAATGATCACTAAAATGAAAACTATCGAAACTACCATCAGAATGGAAACGATTTAAAATGAATATCGAATGCAAACGACCCGAACTACACTCTTCGTGGTTATGTGTTAATCCGCCTTAAAGCATTTGAGTACTTAAAATGAACTCACACACATACTTCACCGAAATTTTTCATAAGCAGTCAAAAAATCAATCAATTAACTTCTCCTGTTTATTAAGCGAAAATATTAATAAGTTGCTAACTTCCAGTTACGAGATTTCCCTGCCCTGCCCACGGTCAGTAGGGGACACCGATGGGCTTGGAAAGGCCGTCGTCCGTCGGATGGGACGTTAAGCTGTGGCCCCGTGCGCGGGAAAGCCATACCCTGTGCACGTTAAGGAACACGCTGGATGGCCTTGACGGGAGGCTACCATCTGTCTCCCAACAGCTGTTCCAGTGGGTCCCCTCCCCCAATGTTCTCTGAGCCTTCGGGGTCCATGTGACCTGGCCATTTAGCCCATGGTGTGGAAAAAAGTGCCGCTCAGAGGTGAAACAACTCAACGTTAAAGAACACGCTGGATGGCCTTGACGGGAGGCTACCATCTGTCTCCCAACAGCTGTTCCAGTGGGTCCCCTCCCCCAACCTTCTCTGGGCCTTCGGGGTCCATGTAACCTGGCCATTTAGCCCATGGTATGCAAAAAAGTGCCGCTCAGAGGTAAAACAACCCAACAACCCAGTTATGAGGCTCTGAAAATAATCATTAATGAAATGATTTTATGTTCTTTATTAAAGCCAATTTATGAAACGTAATGATCATTAACAACCTATTCTCTCCTTATCTGCCTCAAAATGCCCAAAAAGAAAGTGGTCATCTAGCGCTTCCGTTGCTATGGCACCGACGGCTTTTTTCCTCTTCATCATCATGTTGTTAGAAGCTGCAGAGCAAATACTCTATGTCAGGTTCCTTGCATGATGGATTACTGCGTCCAGTGAGGTGTGCATCAGCCTCGCGAACCTTCTGGAGGAGTGGGAAGATGAACTAAGCCCGTACTCTGTCACCGCGAATTAACCCGTGCAGATGCCGGGAATGGAAATGATCTTTATCAGGAGCAGGAGGAAGATTAGGTCGATCGGAATTAACAACGGAGTGGAAGTGAACTGGAACACTTCGGAAGAAAAGGCAATAAAAGCAAACACCGGGCTTTGTATTGAGACAGAGGCGAAACAAAAACAGTCCCTGATAAAAGGAAAACCTTCTTAACCTTCTTCTTTTGTTGGTAAAGTCTAGACAGGAACGAAGTCTGTATTGTTGCTTTCCCTGGGCACTTTTTTCTGCAGACAACGAGTTAATGTTCAGGTCACAAGGACATCAAGGGTTCAGAGAAGATTGGAGGAAGTGAGTCTATTGCACTGCTTTTAGGAGACAGTCGAGTCCACCCAGAGCATTCTTTAACGTATGGGGCGGGGGTGGCTCAGTCGGTAGCGCGCCAGGCTCGTAATCTGTAGTTCCCAGGTTCGAGTACCAGCTGGGTCAGCGTTGAGATTTATCTCCGCAAAATTCCCCGCCCTGCCCACGGTGAGTAGGGGACACCGATGGGCTTGGAAAGGCCGCCGTCCGTCGGATGGGACGTTAAGCCGTGGCCCCGTGTGCGGGAGAGCCATACCCTGTGCACGTTAAAGAACACGCTGGATGGCCTTGACGGGAGGCTACCATCTGTCTCCCTACAGCTGTTCCAGTGGGTCTCCTCCCCCAACCTTCTCTGAGCCTTCGGGGTCCATGTGACCTGGCCATTTAGCCCATGGTGTGCAAAAAAGTGCCGCTCGGAGGTAAAACAACCCAACCCACCCTTTAACGTACACAGTTTACGGGTCTACATGAAACCACGTCTTAACGTGATTTGACTCATTTAACATCCTCAGTGAGAACACAAATAGCGCAATCTAGGGTCAGGGTGGATCAGTCAGTAGTGCGCCAGGTTCATGAGCTGCAGTTCCTGGGTTCGAGAAAGCGTTGAGATTTATTTCCGCCAAATTCCCTGCCCTCGGTCAGTAGGGGACACCGATGGGCTTAGAAAAGCCGCCGTTCGTCGGATGGGACGTTAATCCGTGGCTCCGTATGCGGGAGAGCCATATCCTGTGCACGTTAAAGAACACGCTGCATACTTTGATGGAGGGCTTGGAGATTTTGGGGGATGGGACCTACTGGACTCTCAACAGCTGTCCAGTGGGTCGTCTCCCCAACCTTCTGCGAGCCCTCAGAGTCAGACCTGGTCATTTAACACATTGTGTGCAAAAACAAAATGCCTCTTACAGGTTGGGTTGTTTGGGTTGTTTTACCTATGAGCGGCACTTTTTTGCACACAATGGGCTAAATGGCCAGGTCACATGGACCCCGAAGGCTCAGAGAAGGTTGGGGGAGAAGACCCACTGGAACAGCTGTAGGGAGACAGATGGTAGCCTCCCGTCAAGGCCATCCAGCGTGTTCTTTAACGTGCACAGGGTATGGCTCTCCCGCACACGGGACCACGGCTTAACGTCCCATCCGACGGACGGCGGCCTTTCCAAGCCCATCGGTGTCCCCTACTGACCGTGGGCAGGGCGGGGAAATTTTGCGGAGATAAATCTCAACGCTGACCCAGCTGGGACTCGAACCTGGGAACTACAGATTACGAGCCTGGCGCGCTACCGACTGAGCCACCCCCGCCCCCCTCTTAGAGGTAAAACAACCCATCAGAATCTTTCGAAACGACCGATATCTCTTTTTTCAGTAGGAACAGTTGGGATAGCTGTTATGGCGTATGCTAATCTTTTTATGATTAATGTAGGTCATGATAAATATATATATCAAATAATAAAATCATCACGTAATGATAAAATAAAAAAACTATAACCTATCCCAAGTCAATGATCCCAAAAAATTCACCGTTTGGTTTTTAAATTGAAGTGCTGATTAATTATAAGAAAATGGAATGGCACCATGCATTGTTTACGACCTAGTGGCTCAGCTGTTAGCACGCAAGGTTGAAGAGTAAAATGACCTGGATTCGAATCCCATGTGATATTTTCTCTCTGCTGAGATCTCGTGTTCCTCAAAGATCTACTCTGGAAAGCATTCTGCCGACAAGTTCCTGTCAGATCTCCGCTACTCTCAGAGAAGAAAGTTTCGTTTATGCACAATTTTTGGTACAGTTAGGATGAAAACTAAAATATATTCTCAAGTCACTTTTCATAGCTGAAAGTCAAAGGGAAATACTCTATCTTACACTTAAACATTTCCAATCTCTGCTTTTCAGACTGAAATTCTACTCTCAAACCATTAGCTCCTCATTGTGATATTAATTCTAATTTCTAACTAACTTTTTAATGTGGAGGAGGAACTAATTCATTCTCATATGGATGTATAAGCCCCAACCACTAACAAATAACTTATCTAAGGTAGGGTTGATCCTTTCACATCACAAACTGGGACGGGGGTGGCTCAGTCGGTAGCGCGCCAGGCTCGTAATCTGTAGTTCCCAGGTTCGAGTCCCAGCTGGGTCAGCGTTGAGATTTATCTCCGCAAAATTCCCCGCCCTGCCCACGGTCAGTAGGGGACACCGATGGGCTTGGAAAGGCCGCCGTCCGTCGGATGGGACGTTAAGCCGTGGCCCCGTGTGCGGGAGAGACATACCCTGTGCACGTTAAAGAACACGCTGGATGGTCTTGACGGGAGGCTACCATCTGTCTCCCAACAGCTGTTCCAGTGGGTCCCCTCCCCCAACCTTCTCTGAGCCTTCAGGGTCCATGTGACGTGGCCATTTAGCCCATGGTGTGCAAAAAATGCTGCTCAGAGGTAAAACAACCCAACCCAACTTATGTCTCTTACAATACTGAAATTTCTACAGTTGAGTAGTAAGAATGAGAGTTCTGGGCCAATGTTAAAGTATAGGGAAACCCACCTTAACCTATGGGAGAAGTTTTGGGGGATGAGGGGTTAAATTAATTTTCAGAAGGTGGTATGTGTAAAAGATGTGAAATGATGGGTTTTGTTGGGAAAATGTTGTAGTTATTATACCATATTGTTTCTGGTTTGATTATTTAATCGGTTAGACTTTTGTAAGACGACATAAAGGTGGACGGATTTATTTTGAGTTGTAGTAACCTGCCAACTGACATGAGAGTCAATTCGAGTATCAGATTTGTTCAGTTTGCACGATTCCCAAAAGATTTCATGTGGATTTCTGCTTGCTAACCGAGATTCTAGTTTTGCAAGTATTTGTATTGATGGTTCCACTTTTGGAATAAACCAAGATGCGTGAGATATTTCAAATTTATTCAATGTAGCCCCAATTCTCTGAATAATGTCTTTGTCGTCATTTTTTTTTTCTAGTTTTATGATATGTTTTACACCGCGAAACACTTTATCCACGTCTCGGCAGAATCCAAACAGTCGATTCAGTGGTAAGAATAAACTTACATTTTGACTATTTTTTGTAATTTCATATCTGTCCGAGAATCCTTGATTGAATTCAGGATTTTTCTTCAATGCCTGTGCAGAATCCTTTATCTTATTACTCGTGTCCAGTTTATTTTCGCCTCAGTCGTACAAATACTTATTCATTTTCGAACTGTCTGCGGTATCTTTGAACCACACCACACTTGTGGCAGCACTGTGTGAAAAGTCTTCGGTAAAATCAATTGTGATTCGTGGTGGTCACTCCTGACAATTCAATATCTTCTAATTCTCTGTTTTCTATATAATATTGAGCTTTCTTAAAAATGTTGTACCGTTATTGACCATCATAACTACATCATTGCTGCCAATATCAGACCCATCTGATTTCAGTATTTTGCCTCTGACGTGTATACAGGGTGAATCTGAAAAAGTGGGCAAAACTTTACGGGGTGGTAGAACCCAGCTATACGAGCAATATTCGTCATAGAAAGTATGAGAGGAACGCAAACGGCGAGCCGCTAGGTGGCGTTGGAAATGGTATAAAAGGGTCGGTCTTCGCACCCAACGGCATTTCTACCGTGGATTGCCAAGAGGATGGCTGGTTATACTAACCACGAAATGGCGAATATGCACTTTGTGTACGGTGCAGCGGACGGGAATGCAAGTGAGGCACAGAGACGTTACCGCGACCGGTTTCCGATGAGATGCACTCCAGAACGGAAATGTGCGTCGGTCCCTATCCCGCAGGTGTGAAACTTGCATTACAGCTGGCGGCAGCTCTTTTGAGCAATTTCTTTGAGCATGTACCTCAATTACATTCCTGTTAATAAAATGTTTTCTGAAGTATCTCCTCTCCTTCTTGTGTTCATTCTTTAAATGTGACAGTGGAAAACTACCTTTTAACTTCTCACCGCTTGCGTTCCGACCATACATTCTATGACGAATATTGCTCGTATAGCTGCGTTCTACCATCCCGTAAAGTTTTGCCCACTTTTTCAGATTCACCCTGTATAACTATTGTGCGGATGTAGGAAAACGTCCATATCTTTGGTAAATATTTCGTATTTTTCGAGATTTTTAACATTCACATTGGTTTCTTGATATTCCAAGTATTCGTTTTTGTCGTTGAATTATTGTCTGTTGCGTCTTCAAACAAATTTCAGAAGGAAGCTTCAACGTCCATTATATACTTACTTTATGACTTTATGATTTTTAGGCCATTTCCGTAAATTAATTGATTAAGAATATTTCTGCTCTTAGGGGATATTTCTCGTTTTTTCGAATGATAGGCGACGGAATTGTATCAAATATTTTAATTCACTTTCTCAGTACCTTCATCTTTATTTGGGTTTGATGTGTAACATATAAGTCACGTTTTCCTTATTCAAGCCAATTACTTTATTATTTTGATCGGTTACTTTCATTCTAACGTTGTAAATGTAATCGGTTTTATTCAGCGGTAAATACATGGGGAAGAATGGATGTGTGTCGATTAAACTGCCAGACGGTGTTTGAGGCACGAAACTGTACAACACGTCGCTCTTCTGGTTATTGAGATAGGAAGATTCGAAAATAGAACAGTGACTCAGAATCCGATCCACACCTCTCGTTGTGTTGGGTGGGAACTTTCCTTCGTTTTTTGCTGCATCGATAATTTTCGATTCGAACCCTAGTATTTCTCGTAACTTACCTTCAGAAAAATCTATTTTATATCCTCTTGCCAGACGAAAAACAAATCTTAATGTGGGAAGGTTGCTTTCTAGTATTATAGGGCTAGGATCCCCAAAGTCATTTTTTAAAACGTCATTGAATCCTTCTATATCGTACATTTCATTCGGGAAAGTTATTTTATTCCATTGCCTTCCATTGAAGTATTTCAGAGTGTTATTGTTATATTTATCACTGATGTTGTACCAGGAATGCCACATATTGCTACCGATCAGTGCTATCTCGTATTCACCACTGAGTGTGATCGGCGTTTCATAATTAATTTCCAAATCTTCGGAGTTGTATGCCGTAATAGTAGAAGAATTAATAGTTATTAGTACCATCTTTATTAATGTGGTGTAGTACTATGTGGTACTCATATGCTAGTTGTTATCAACAATTCATTCCGATCGTTAGAAGTTTGTTCAAATTGATACAATACATCATATGGGCTTATGTTATTATTCCTTCGTTTAGTGTAATAGATGCAATAGTAACCGCATTTTGCAGAGTAATTTGCTTGAATTTGCGAAGAGTTATACACGATCGGCTTTGAAGATGAAAGTAAATAGTGTTTTATTTCTTATGGTGGCAATAAACCGAATGGATCAAAGTACTCGACGTAAGGTAACTTCGCATCATTGAAATAAGCTACCCAATGAGTTCCCTAACCACGGAAACGTTCACTATACCATTTTCGTTCTTGAATATTTTTGTTGGCGAAAAATCGATAAAGTATATACCACGGAATCTTTTTTTTGTTTTTCATTATTTTTTCGATATCTGTTACTTAAAGGCTCTTTTTTTTAATCCCTGAGCTATTTGTTTTCCTGGAATGTACAAACCTTTTCCCTTTCTTTTATTTTTAGATAAAGCCAGCTGCTCTTTTCCTTCCAGGAATGTATAACCCTTTTCCTAAAACTTTTTGTGCAAGCTTAGTACCAGCATATCCCGCAGCTCCAACTACAGCTGCTTTTCCCAATGCTACGAGTGCAGGTATTAAGTACGGCAGAAATCCACCTAGCTGTGTTTTACTGAAACGAAATCGAACTGGCGTTGTAGATTTTTTCAGTTTAATGATTTGTCTCTTCGTCAGTTTCAAAGTATCGTTACCTTTCTTCTATGGATCGATACTTAAAGTTATAGGATTCTTATTTACAAATGCACTCTTCAATTTCTGCTTTTGTCCAGGCGTTAAACTAGTTAGATAACTGTGATACATTATTATATATTAAGTGTCACACACTTATATTTCATATATATAAAAATTAAGCATGTATTGTGTAAAGTGTAAAACGAAAACTTTAACGGATAACGTCGAATATGTCACATCAAAGAATAAAAGAGTAATGATGAGAGGTAGATTTCGAACGTGTGGAAAAATGAAGTATAAATTTGTGAAACAGAAAGGAAAATTTGTAAAAGGTGATGATATAGTAAGCTGGATTCAAGAAAGGTTTAATCCACCCGAAATGCACATTCCAGGTTACCAGTATTGTGGACCCTTTACGAAACTGGAGAAAGGGTTAATGCGAGGAGATCCTGGTATTAACCGTGTGGACAAAGTCTGCAAAAATCACGACATTTCTTACAGCAAATCTACAGAAACTAAAAAGAGACACGAACCCCACTAAGAATTATTAAATGATTTGGATGAAATTCAGAATCCAACTTTAGGAGAAAGAATTTCAAGAACGATAATCAAACCTATCATTGAAAAACAAAGAAACGGTTCGGTTTAGGACACAAGAAATAAGTTGCTTTCTTCCGTGTACTATGACCCATTAAAGGGATTTTTCCGGTATAAAAGATCTAATGCGCAAAACTGGATTGACGGAAAAAGATTTTTCCAACAACAAGATGTGTACTCATTACACAAACCCATTTATAAAAATTTCCAAACCAGACGGGTTTCTGTTTCGAATGTAGACGACCAGTGGCAGAGTGATTTAATCGATATGCAAAAATTTTAATTTCACAATAACCACCACGAATTACATTTTAACCGTGATTGACATTTTCAGCAAATTCGCCTTGGGCAATACCTATTGAAAAGAAAACGGGAAATGAGATTACCAAAGCATTTGTCGAAATTTTTAAACAACGTAAGCCATCCAAGTTACAAACGGATAAGGGAACTGAATTTATCAATAAAGAAACTCAAGCATTGCTTAATCAACGAGGTGTCCATTGGTTTGCCACTGAAAATGAGACTAAAGCTGAAATTGTGGAACGATTTAATAGGACTCTAAAGACAAAAATGTGGAAATATTTCACTGCTAACAACACTAGAAAATGGATCGATGTTCTACCAAAACTCCTTAAGAATTACTTATCACAGATCAATAAGAATGACCCCAAAAGAGGCAAGCTTGCAGAAAAACAAAGGTATTGTGTATTTTAATCTGTTTGGTAAAAGAATTAAATCTATTACAGCCCCAAAATTTAAAATTGGCGACAGAGTGAGAATCTCCAAGTACAAGACACCGTTTAGAAAAAGTTATCTGCCGAATTTTACAGAAGAGATTTTTGAAATTGCTCAAGTTCTAAATACAGATCCCATAACCTATAAGATCAAGGATCTGAAAGGAGAACCAATCATTGGTAGTTTTTACACCCAAGAAATGGTGAAATACGAAAAGCGAGATGACATTTATAAAGTTGAAACCATTCTGAAAACTAGAGTGAAGAATAATGAAAAAGAGTATTATGTTAAATGGTTTGGTTATGATAATACATTTAATTCCTGGGTCAAAGAAGATCTTTTTAAATAAAGCAAATGGAGATTCAAAATTTTGACTTTGAAGAAGATGAGAAATTCTTGAACAGAAACGTATTAGCACCTCTCTGGCCTTATAGACTTTTAATCTGTGGTCCATCGGGCTCAGGGAAGACGAACCTTTTGCTGAACTTAATATTTATACATCTTTACTATAATAAAATCTTTTTATATGCCAAAGATTTAACCGAGCCGAAATATCAGTTTATGCAAGAAATATTCGACGATTTGCACGAAATTTTGGAGAAAACATTTAGCGAAAAAATCTCAATTGCAACTTTCTCTGCCAGTAAAGAAGATATCGTCAAGGTCAACGAACTGGATCCCGACATGCAACATGTAATTGTTTTCGACGATTTCGTAACGGAAAGAGATCAAAAACTCATCGAAGAATTATTCGTCAGAGGAAGGAAAAAGAACATATCATTGATTTACCTGACACAGAGTTATTTTTCGACTCCAAAAGACATTCGACTACAGTGTAATTATTTTATATTCTTTAATATGCAGAACAAGAGAGAAATGTTGCAGATACAAATGGATCATGCAACAGAAATCAGGAAAGATATTTTTAGGCAGTTTCAAAACTACACGACTTCTTATTAATCGAAAAAAAAAAAAAGAAAAACCAAGCACATGCCTCTCAAGTACAGAAAAAACTTTGGTAAATAAAGATGAATTACTTGATCAAGTTTGGCGTCATCAGCTCTGAGACCGGTTTCGAAAGAGAACCAACGGGAATTCCAGGTGTTGGTTTTAAATTGACACACGATGGGGACTACGACATGAGTAATAAAAAATTGAGAAATGTAGCCAATCCCGAAGAGGGTTCGGACTCTGTGACAAAACAATATCTGCAACAGGAGTCTATAACATTGAATCACACGGGAAACTATGATGCAAATACTAAAAGAATATCGAACGTAGGCAGACCTATAGAAAATGGAGATGCCGCTACCATTCAATACGTTAATAATGCTTCTTTTAATTTTTCGGAACAATCGCTACGATGCGCGAAGCAAACAAATAATCAATGTTACTGAACAGGATGCAGATTCTGGAGTAATTACAAAACGATATTTGGAAAAAAAGAGCACTTTGCAATGACGATGATAGTTACGATGCAAGCAATTATCGAATAAAAAATTTTGCAGAACCGATCGATTCATCCAACGTCACCACGAAACACTACGTCGACAACTTGACCATTGTTCAAAATAGTCCAATGAATACATTGGTGAGAAATAAAGACGGGCTTTACGTTCCACGAAGCATTGCATTTGATGGGCATAGTTTCAATGCAGAAAAAAAACAAATCCTTGATATTGCCGATCCCGAGTCGAATTCTGCTGCTGTAACTAAGGGATATTTGGAAAAAGTCGCATTAACTGGCGAGGATGTCTTTAATGCGAACAATAAGAGAATAGGAAATCTCGGGGAACCGAGGCACAACAAAAATGCGACAACAAAAAGTTACGTTAATGGTTTGACAAAGTTAGATCCTAACCCATCCAATACCCTATTGAGAAATAAAAATGGACTTTTTGCATCAAGTGGGAGCAGTTTCAATAGCGATGCAAATGGGAAACGAATTACGAATGTTGACACCCCAATTCTAAACAATGATGCTGCTACAAAACTATACGTTGATAAAAATACTGTAATTTGCCTTACCTATGGTGATAAAGAAGTGAAAGAAGACATATTGCAGTCTCATCCAGTTATAGAGATAAACACAAAATTTTGGGGCGGGGGTGGCTCAGTCGGTAGCGCGCCAGACTCGTAATCTGTAGTTCCCAGGTTCGAGTCCCAGCTGGGTCAGCGTTGAGATTTATCTCCGCAAAATTCCCCACCTTGCCCACGGTCAGTAGGGGACACCGATGGGCTTGGAAAGGCCGCCGTCCGTCGGATGGGACGTTAAGCCGTGGCCCCGTGTGCGGGAGAGCCATACCCTGTACACGTTAAAGAACACGCTGGATGGCCTTGACGGGAGGCTACCATCTGACTCCCAACAGCTGTTCCAGTGGGTCCCCTCCCCCAACCTTCTCTGAGCCTTCGGGGTCCATGTGACCTGGCCATTTAGCCCATGGTGTGCAAAAAAGTGCCGCTCAGAGGTAAAACAACCCAACCCTAAACACAAAATTCGACCTTGTGTCGACCTACTAACGCCTTTCTATTTTCAAAGATAATTGCCATCTATAAAAAGAAAGTTAGCAGTTTGGTTCTGGACTATACAAGAGTTTCGACGACATATGCGAAAAATTATCAATTTTGGTTGCCAGTAAACGAGCTGCAAACACCAGTACAGAAGAAGTATATGAAATTGTCGAAATTCTGGATATTTTGCTAAAAAAACGATATTATTGACAAAAAGGAACATAAGATTATGTTGAATAACATCGGTGTTGTTTAGGAATTACTCTTGAACACACACTAACTTCCGATTATGCAAAAATTTCCGATTATTGCAGCCTTAAGAGACCATGATTTTTAGCTTACTATAATAAAGAGGGTAATAACTGCTTACTCAAAGATGAGTGCAATTATTCAATGTACCAACTGTGGGAAATCTATTCGCAAGTGCAATATGAACCGTCATATAAAAACTGCATGCACTTCTCGCACATTTGAAAAATGCGAATTTTGCAATTCCAGCTTTAACAAGAAAAGACAATTACAATCATCATCTGAATCAATATCATATAAATAAAAGCAGTGCTTTTCGGAAAACGTTTCGCACATATAAAATTGATAATATAAATGTCAGAGAAGACACAAAAAGTTTCTTGGAGAAAAATAGAAATAAATGGAAATATGTAATTTACAAGAAACTTGGTCAGCCTCTAAAAGTTAGGTTCATATTACAAATAAAATTTAAAAATGAAACGGATATTGAAAGACAGAAAGAAATATATGCACATTTTTCGACATGTAACGAAATAATCCGTTTGCCTATCTATCTCAATGAATTACTAAAAAATGCTTATGAGAAAATTGATAACGACTTTGATGGTTTTATACAAAAGGGAAGTGGATGGGTGTTTGATAAAATAATTTCTATGGAAATTCAAATGTCTCAGTATAATGCAGTTGGAGCATCTGCTTTCGAAAATTTACTAGAACATTTGAAATCTACAAAGCGACACTTTTTTTTCGACACTTTTTGTTATTCCTACAAAGCACCCTTTTTTTTCACACAAAGAGCTAAATAGCCAGATCACAAACACCGCAAGTGCTGGAGGAAGGTTGGCAGAAGGGGACCCACTAACAGTTGCTAGGAAACTGATGACAGACTCCCGTCAATGGACAAGGGACCTCGGCTTAAAGCCTTATCTTATGGACGGCGGCTTTTACCAAGCCCATTGGGGTCCCTCTCTGACCGAGGGCAGGTTGGGGTTTAGCGGACATACTTCTTAACGCTGACACAGGTGGGCCTCCACGGCCTCCTCCATCCATCCGCATCTGTCACATTCGCAGGGGCTACTATTCCGGATGGAAACATGGCTGAAGATGAAATTTTAACTGAACAACTGCCAAACTTCATCACGAAAGATATTTTTTCGGAATTAGGAACCCTAAAAAGTATTCTTTATCGAAAATCTTTCGATCAATTTTTTATTCATTATCGCAATTATACCCAAATATAAAGAAATGTTTTGTTCAATAATATTGCTTCTGTTTTAGCTATAAAATTTATGTCATGAGAGAAATCTAAATTTCATCTCTCTATTATTCTTTAGTTATAAGAATCCTCGAGATCTGAATCTTGGTTTGTTGAATTATTCACCTCTGCTTTAGGGGCGGGGGTGGCTCAGTCGGTAGCGCGCCAGACTCGTAATCTGTAGTTCCCAGGTTCGAGTCCCAGCTGGGTCAGCGTTGAGATTTATCTCCGCAAAATTCCCCGCCCTGCCCACGGTCAGTAGGGGACACCGAAGGGCTTGTAAAGGCCTCCGTCCGTCGGATGGGACGTTAAGCCGTGACCCCGTGTGCGGGAGAGCCATACCCTGTGCACGTTAAAGAACACGCTGGATGGCCTTGACGGGAGGCTACCATCTGTCTCCCAACAGCTGTTCCAGTGGGTCCCCTCCCCCAACCTTCTCTGAGCCTTCGGGGTCCATGTGACCTGGCCATTTAGCCCATGGTGTGCAAAAAAGTGCCGCTCAGAGGTAAAACAACCCAACCCACGGTCAGTAGGGGACACCGATGGGCTTGGAAAGGCCACCGTCCGTCGGATGGGACGTTAAGCCGTGGCCCCGTGTGCGGGAGAGCCATACCCTGTGCACGTTAAAGAACACGCTGGATGGCCTTGACGGGAGGCTACCATCTGTCTCCCAACAGTTGTTCCAGTGGATCCCCTCCCCTAACCTTCTCTGAGCCTTCGGGGTCCATGTGACCTGGCCATTTAGCCCATGGTATGCAAAAAAGTGCAGCTCAGAGGTAAAACAACCCAACAACCACCTCTGCTTTAACTGATATTTCTGCTTTAAATGGATTAATGCAGTAAGTGAAAAAAAAAGCACTCAGTTTAGGAAAATTCATCCCAGAGTATTGTTGAGTGTATTTTGACCTTCATAAACCTCTGATTCGGCTTCTTAGAAACCGCAGAGAGCTTAAATTTGCCATTGTGTGAATGGGATTAAAAAGGTAACAGAACGTCATTGCGGCAAATTATTATTTTTCCGAATTTATACTCATCATTGAGTACAATATAAGTATTTTACTTCCTAGGGATGTTTTGGATTGTTAGATCATATGGAATACCTGATAAGTTAGTTAGTGTAATGAGAGCTCTATATAACACTGAGTCGTGTGTGAGAGTGAGAGTTGGTAGGTCTTTCAGCGATTGGTTTAGCATTGCTAGTGGAGTTAGACAAGGGTGCATTTTGTCCCCTTTTATCTTTGGTTATTGATTATGTTATGCGAAATTCTTTGCAAGGGAAAGATTTTTGCCTTAAATGATCTAGATATTTCAAAATTTCTGATTTAGATTATGCAGATGACTTGGTCTTGTTGGCTAATGATGTTGATGAGATGAATTCGTTCATTATAGGGCTGTTGATGAGACAGGTAATTGAGTTGGTTTGGTGATAAACAGAGAAAAAACTAAAGTGATGAAAATTGGTCAGGCAGATGGTGCTTCAGTTGCTTTGAATGGCTGTACTATTGAGCAAGTGTCTCAGTTTAATTATCTTGGGAGCTATGTAACAGATGCCGGTGATGTGCGGCATGAGATAAATAGAATCTATGGAGAATGTGGAAAAATAGTCGTATACACCTAAAGGCTAAAATTAGGCTGTAAAATAGTTTGGTTCTTTCTAAGGTTAGTTATGGTAGCGAAACATGAACCCTTTGTAAGCAGGATAACAAGAAACTTGATGCCTTGGATTCTAGATGCTTATGCAGTATCTTCGGCATTAGGTGGTTTGACTTTGTAAGTAATGATTAGGTTAGAAGGAGTCATCAACCTCCTTTGAGCCGCATATTGTGCAGAGAGAGACTGCGTTGGTTTGGCCATGTTGCCCGCATGCATAGCTGCAGATTGGCAAACAGGATTATGAACAGTGTTCCTAAGGGTATCAGAAAAAGGGGGAGACCTTGGTTGCGATGTGCAGACAATGTCAAACAGGACCTTGCTAGAATTGGCCTATTGTGGCCAAATGCAGCAGCTGTAGCTCAGAAGAGACACGTTTGGAGAGGAAAATTACACATTCTGGTTGGACCTCCGTAGCCCATGGCTGGATGAGGATTTTGTAGGGATGTATGTAGGGATGTAGGGATGTCTTAATCAGCAGATGCGTGTAATATCAATATCGGTGGTGAGCTGGGCAGCTAGGCAAGCAGCTATTTGATAAAATAAATATATATTTCAAAATTTTTGCGCAATAATTATTTTAATATTTAACCTTATGAATAATTTTGTCAAACAAGATAAATAATTATAAAACAATCCAGCTTCCCTAATTCTTGAAATATTAAACGAATATTGTTGAAAATCGAGATTTAAATAGATTTGAGTGAGATCTTTAATTTATATTCAATCATATTTTTTCCATTAAATGCATATATTAGAACTTATAGAGCTTCGAATTTAGATTCCCATTGACATAAACAAGGAAATTCTTTAATATTTTGGCGTGGCGTTGGCATCTAAATAAAATAAAAAATAAAAACCCCCTCAAGCAGCTGCTTGCCACAGAGGTCTGACAGGAGCCTGTCAGTTTATATGCCAGAGTAGAAGGTCTGAGAGGATGGCAGGACCTCAGCAGAAAAACAACACATACATCCATGCCTTATCCGGGGCTCGAGTGTTCGGATATTTTTTAATATATATATAATGCGTATGAATATATAATGCAATGAATATGGAGCGTGTGCAGTTACCGTTCACAGCAAACTGGAGCGGTTGCGGTTAATGATCACAGCACATTGGATCGTGTGAGCTCACAAAGACCTAGATCGTGTGGGCTCACTCACGGAAATATTGAGCGTGTGCAGTTACCGTTCACAGCAAACTGGAGCGGTTGCGGTTAATGTTCACAGCACATTGGATCGTGTGAGCTCACAAAGACCTAGATCGTGTGGGCTCACTCACGGAAATATTGAGAGTGTGCAGTTACCGTTCACAGCAAACTGGAGCGGTTGCGGTTAATGATCACAGCACATTGGATCGTGTGAGCTCACAAAGACCTAGATCGTGTGGGCTCACTCACGGAAATACTGAGCGTGTGCAGTTACCGTTCACAGCAAACTGGAGCGGTTGCGGTTAATGATCACAGCACATTGGATCGTGTGAGCTCACAAAGACCTAGATCGTGTGGGCTCACTCACGGAAATATTGAGCGTGTGCAGTTACCGTTCACAGCAAACTGGAGCGGTTGCGGTTAATGTTCACAGCACATTGGATCGTGTGAGCTCACAAAGACCTAGATCGTGTGGGCTCACTCACGGAAATATTGAGCGTGTGCAGTTATCGTTCACAGCAAACTGGAACGGTTGCGGTTAATGTTCACAGCACATTGGATCGTGTGAGCTCACAAAGACCTAGATCGTGTGGGCTCACTCACGGAAATATTGAGAGTGTGCAGTTACCGTTCACAGCAAACTGGAACGGTTGCGGTTAAAGTTCACAGCACATTGGATCGTGTGAGCTCACTCACGGAAATATTGAGCGTGTGCAGTTACCGTTCATAGCAAACTGGAGCGGTTGCGGTTAATGTTCACAGCACATTGGATCGTGTGAGCTCACAAAGACCTAGATCGTGTGGGCTCACTCACGGAAATATTGAGCGTGTGCAGTTACCGTTCACAGCAAACTGGAGCGTGTGCAGTAACTGCACACGCTCCAGTTTGCTGTCAACGGTAACTGGAGCGTGTACAGTTGCTGTACAGGAGCGTGTACAGTTGCTGTACAGGAGCGTGTACAGTTGCTGTACAGTTGCTGTACACGCTCCAGATATTTTTCCTGAATTCTGTAATCACGTGACACGAAGGTTGCCAGATCACTAATTTCTAAAAAAATCGATGCCAGATATTTTTACTGAATTCTGTAATCAACCATAAATAAAAAAATAAATAAATACCCCCTCAAGCAGCTGCTTGCCACAGAGGTCTGACAGGAGCCTGTCAGTTTATATGCCAGAGTAGAAGGTCTGTGAGGATGGCAGGACCTCACAGGACGTAAAATTCTTTTAAGGGGTAGCAGCATATTGCCTCTCTAATTGTTGCCCTGCTCCAATGATCTTAAATTAGGCTACTCATATAAATGAAGTTGCTCGAGGCTATTTTTTCTGCACACAATTAAATCTGTAAAAAAATAGTGAAGGTTTTGCTTGGCATTGTTCTTACTGCTTATTATTTATCGTCCAACTGGTCTTCTCTGCTGCTTAGAGTTGAAGTGATCCCAGCAAGGCTTTCAGAGAGCAAAGAATGACAGAGATTAGCTAAGGCTCGCAGCTGCAGCTGAAGGAACAGGAAATGGTCCATTAACTAAGGTATGAGACATTGCTTTGGAATCCACTTCTAACCCCCGGCTGAAAAAAATGCGACAATTATCCATTAACAACTGCGCTGGGGAGTCTGTGCTGTTTCACTCTTTAATTCAAAACACATTTTCATAAATTCGTTTAAGAAACTGTTAGAATTATATCATGAGATCATTTAAAGGACTGGCAATAAAATATGATCTCGGCTTCTTTCGAAAAGAGAACTTCCCGGAAAACAGAGCAGACGATCACTGCCTCGGTATCGATGACTTGTGGGCGTCAACAGGTGACCTTTGACCTTTTTGGCAAGGACTCAGTGACGCTAAAGACAAAGTGTCTTTATTCCGACTCTATTTTTTTCTTCTCCAACTGACTAAGCCACCAGAAAAGAATCTTTGTGTTGATTTGCATCTGAGTGGTAGTTCTTTTGCACACAATGGGCTAATAAGACAGGTCACTAGAACCCCAAGGGCTCAGAGTTGTGCTTTAGGAGAAAGCGGATTTACTGAACAGCTGGGGGCGGGGGTGGCTCAGTCGGTAGCGCGCCAGGCTCGTAATCTGTAGTTCCCAGGTTCGAGTCCCAGCTGGGTCAGCGTTGAGATTTATCTCCTCAAAATTCCCCGCCCTGCCCACAGTCAGTAGGGGACACCGATGGGCTTGGAAAGGCAGCCGTCCGTCGGATGGGACGTTAAGCCGTGGCCCCGTGTGCGGGAGAGCCATACCCTGTGCACGTTAAAGAAACGCTGGATGGCCTTGACGGGAGGCTACCATCTGTCTCCCAACAGCTGTTCCAGTGGGTCCCCTCCCCCCAACCTTCTCTGAGCCTTCGGGGTCCATGTGACCTGGCCATTTAGCCCATGGTGTGCAAAAAAGTGCCGCTCAGAGGTAAAACAACCCAACCCAACTGAACAGCTGTAAATACATTATTAATGTGGTAGCAGATGTTGTTAGGTGACAAAGGGAATGTTTAGGGGCGAAATCTGCAGGGCGGGCTTTCAACTGAGTCAACTTCTTCACTCCCCAAAGCTCAATTCATTAGATTTAAACATGAAGACATTATTTAATGACTTCATGTTTGAAGAGATATTAAAATTTTTGGTTTTTTTTTCTTTTTGTCAATCCTTCAAAATTGCCGTCAAAAGAATGGTGAAAATTAACCTTCAATTTGATACTTCAGCCATGAAGCCAAGTGGGCAGTACATTTGCACAGGCCCTGCGTTAAATTTAAATTACACTCAAACTTATATTTCTTCGGGCAGAAAATAAGAACTTCAGTTGATATTTAGGATATTGAAATTACTAAAAAGTACGACGTCAGTAACCTTATTATAACTAGATAGTATATTATGATTAGATTATATATTATTAATTATATTATATATTCGAAGTGACAATGCATCGAACCGTGAGGCGTAGATCAGTACATTTGCATGATTTCCATGGGTTATGCAAATGAATGTAGAAGTGTCCATGGCTAAGAAACCTATTTCAGCAGAATGATAAAGTTAATACGGAGCGTGATGATCCCAAACAGCTATACAAGCATCACAACTGTTTCTCAGACTGTTTACCAGCAGGTTGGTAATATTTTTGCATTCTTCCCAGAGAGTAAATCGGAACTTGTGAAGGGTTCTTGGACAGTGTTGATGACCTCCAATGCTCCACCCCCCAGGTCATTCCACTCAAACCCTGTAGGGTTCAGGTCAGAGAATAATCTGGCCACTCCATCCGCTGAATATCCTCACTTTGAGGGGCGGGGGGGTGGCTCAGTTGGTAGCGCGCCAGGCTCGTAATCTGTAGTTTCCAGGTTCGAGTCCCAGCTGGGTCAGCGTTGAGATTTATCTCCGCAAAATTCCCCGCCCTGCCCACGGTCAGTAGGGGACACCGATGGGCTTGGAAAGGTCGCCGTCCGTCGGATGGGACGTTAAGCCGTGGCCCCGAGTGCGGGAGAGCCATACCCTGTGCACGTTAAAGAACACGCTGGATGGCCTTGACGGGAGGCTACCATCTGTCTCCCAACAGCTGTTCCAGTGGGTCCCCTCCCCCAACCTTCTCTGAGCCTTCGGGGTCTATGTGACCTGGCCATTTAGCCCATGGTGTGCAAAAAAGTGCCGCTCAGAGGTAAAACAACCCAACCCAAATCCTCACTTTGAAGAAATTCATTGACTGTCTGAGCCCTATGAGGGTGGGTATTAATTTCCATTAAAATCGACTGGAGACCAAAGCACCCCTAAGAAACCTCACATAGTGCTGAAGGATATGCATCCGATCAGTCAGAGTGCCACCAGCAAAGACTGGAACAGTGTCATTCATTTGAAATAATGCCGCCCTCCCCACCAACTAACTATCTTCACATAGTGATGTGGTTCTCTAATGTTAGAGGGCTGGTAATAAGTTCCTTGCTCTCTCCAGATTAAAACACGTTGAATATCGGTGTGTAGACAGAATTGCATTTCGTCAGTGAAAAGCACATGTACCCATTAATCTGGGATCCAGTCACGATATGGGGCGGGGGTGGCTCAGTCGGTAGCGCGCCAGGCTCATAATCTGTAGTTCCCAGGTTCGAGTCCCAGCTGGGTCAGCGTTGAGATTCATCTCCGCAAAATTCCCCGCCCTGCCCACGGTCAGTAGGGGACACCGATGGGCTTGGAAAGACCGCCGTCCGTCGGATGGGACGTTAAGCCGTGGCCCCGTGTGCGGGAGAGCCATACTCTGTGCACGTTAAAGAACACGCTGGATGGCCTTGACGAGAAGCTACCATCTGTCTCCCAACAGCTGTTCCAGTGGGTCCCCTCCCCCAACCTTCTCTGAGCCTTCGGGGTCCATGTGACCTGGCCATTTAGCCCATGGTGTGCAAAAACGTGCCGCTCAGAGGTAAAACAACCCAACCCAACCCATCCAGTCACGATGTTGTCTGCAATAGGTTATTTAGATGGGATTGTGAGTGGGATAGAATAGAATACAAATCATTGGTATTCTGGCATAGAGCCCTCTCTGGTGAAGCCTTCTGTAAACAGTTTGTCTGAAAGCTGTCCTCCAGTTGGCTGCAGAAAGCTCCAGAGACAGAGTTTCTTTGCTGATATCGCCCTATGACATTCGGTTGTTAGCACAAGATTGCAGTCATCCTGTGCTCTTGTCACTTTCGGATTATCTTGCAACTGTTTAAGATTAACGTCTCCTTTCTGTTGGGATCGTCTCCAAAGACTTGAAAGCACTGATTGGGGGGGGGGGGGGGAGGGCTCCATGGTCAAGGATAGGACAGGCTCTAACATCCCAGGGGCGGGGGTAGCATCAGTCGGTAGCGCGCCAGTCTCGTAATCTGTAGTTCCCAGGTTCGAGTCCCAGCTGGGTCAGCGTTGAGATTTATCTCCGCAAAATTCCCCGCCCACGGTCAGTAGGGGACACCAATGGGCTTGGAAAGGCCGCCGTCCGTCGGATGGGACGTTAAGCCGTGGCCCCGTGTCTGGGAGAGCCATACCCTGTGCACGTTAAAGAACACGCTGGATGGCCTTGACGGGAGGCTACCATCTGTCTCCCAACAGCTGTTCCAGTGGGTCCCCTCCCCCAACCTTCTCTGAACCTTCGAGGTCCATGTGACCTGGCCATTTAGCCCATGGTGTGCAAAAAAGTGCCGCTCAGAGGTAAAACAACCCAACGTTAAAGAACACGCTGGATGGCCTTGACGGGAGGCTACCATCTGTCTCCCAACAGCTGTTCCAGTGGGTCCCCTCCCCCAACCTTCGCTGAACCTTCGAGGTCCATGTGACCTGGCCATTTAGCCCATGGTGTGCAAAAAAGTGCCGCTCAGAGGTAAAACAACCCAACCCAATCTAACATCCAATTATTCTATCATGTGTAAAAGATCCATGTGATATCTCTGTAACGTAAATGTTGTTATGAAATGCTCTACCAACATGAACACAGTGCTTGAGGTAATTTTCGTTAAATCACTTGTACCTTTTCGTTAAATTACTTTACCCTACAATATCATATACTTTGAAACCCACTGATTGATATGCAGAGTTTCCCTTTTGTCTTTTTTTGCATCTCTTATATCATATTTGTTTACTAGGCTACTGCTTTTCAGAGTAGTTTAAACTCCTCTTACCTGATAAAAACATATTTGTGAATATGGTTGAACTTTTCCTTCTCTATTTGCTTCTCTTATTTCGCAGAAACAAACTACAAACATTGTTTTGTGTCTTCTGCGCAGTTTTATGCATCGCCTTCTTCATAAAAACAAAATGCTGACATTTTTCCATTTATTTTTGCATTTTTATTTCGCAAAAACGAACTTCTGACATTGTCTAGTGTCTTCTGCGCAATTTATGCATCTCTTACTTGATAAAAACGTACTTGTGACATCGCGTTACATTGAGCAGTTTTTTTTCATCTCATTAAAATAAACCCTTCTGACATAGCCTTAACTTTTTTCCCTCCGTTTTTGCATCTCTTACGTCATGAAAACAAACTTGGCAAATCCTAGGCTTCTCCATCAAATCGGCAGGAGTTTCAAGATCGTGTGAACAAAGAAAGGAAAAAAAAATATATTCTCCGTTGTTTTGAAAAGCTGCAATCGTTCGCAGTGTCGCTGATGTTCATTAAAATTCTTCTCTCTTCCTTCTAATCATTTGCTGGTAAAACAAGAGCATCTGGGATTTTTCCTGAAAAGCCCGATTCCCTCTGCTCCCCTTTGTGACTGAAGCCACCGAGCTTCCAGTAATCGATCGGCGAAGGCAATCCGCGGCCATCTTGCCCAGGGAAGTGCGAGAGCCCAGAGACCCAATTACTGGCCTAACAGGCGACTTCCTGAAGGCTGCTCGCGTCCAACCAATCGCCGCCCCGGTCTCCTCTTGGGTCTTCCTTGCGCGGTGTGGCACGTGCGAATGGGGGTCGTCATGGTAGCAGTCACGTGGCCAGCGAGTTTGTAGGACGCACGTGGAAGAGTGAGCCGCTGTCGACTTGCCTCCGAGCGTCATCAGCTGGGCCGCGATGCGGAGAGAAAGAGCTAACTGATTCTCATCAAAGCTGTTGGATCTCATCCTCCGGCTCAACCTGAGGGAGCAAAACGGAGCTTCTGATAATGCCAAACACGTGATATTTTTATCGTCATTGTTTCTTTATTGTTGTCTGATATACTCTATAATTTCTATCAAATGGACTGAAGATGAGATTATTTCGGATGCGGGCTTTTTCATCTTGTTTAAATGAATGAAGATTTCTCTACAAATTATTTGCCAGGGATGTTTTTAAAAGCTTGTCGTAATAATGCCTCATGGGATGAAAATGTGAGGAAGCAGTTGGATTGTTTTGCCTCTGAGTTACACTTTTTTGCCCACAATGTGCTTAATGGCCAGGTCACAAGGACCCCAAGGGCTCAGAGAGGTTGGGAGGAGGGGATCCACGGCAGTTAGATGTCAGCCTCCCGTCAAGGCCATCCAGCGTGTGCTTTAACATGCACAGAGTATGTCTCCTGCACACTTAGCCACGACTTAATGTCCCATCCGACGGACGGCTGCTATTCCAAGCCCCTACTGATCGAGGACACGGCGGGGAGTTCCGCGGAGATAAATCTCGAATCTGGCTTAGGCGGGGCTCGAACCTGGTAACTGCAGATTATGAGCCTGGCGCGCTACCGACTAAGTCACCTCCACCTCGTGAGGAAGGAGAGACCCGAGCACAAAGATACCACACTCGAAAGAAACATCCCTGCTTTAACTGGTATTCGAACCCAGATCCATTTTCTCCGAAGTCAGGCCTCCTAACTGGAACCAACTACACTTAATTCATCATTTTGTAATCAATAAAAGTAAAACATGCAAAGAATAAAATTCTGGAATTGTTTGATCTTTGCTAACAATTCTATGCAAAGCGTTTTAGTACAGTCGCTCAAAAAAGTATCCGAACACTATGGTTGATTACAGAATTCAGAAAAAATATCTGGCAACGTCTTTTTTAGAAATTAGTGATCTGGCAACCTTCGTGTCACGTGATTACAGAATTCAGGAAAAATATCTGGAGCGTGTACAGCAACTGCACACGCTCCAGTTACCGTTCACAGCAAACTGGAGCTTGTGCAGTTACTGCACACGCTCAATATTTCCGTGAGTGATCCCACACGATCTAGTATCAAAATAATATGACCACCTACAGTCGCTCAAAAAAGTATCCGAACACTACGGTTGATTGCAAAATTCAGAAAAAATATCTGGCATTGTTTTTTTAGAAATTAGTCATCTGGCAACCTTCGTGTCACGTGACAGGAAGGTGGGAATTGGTGGGGAATTGGGTGTGGGGCGCGCCACGTTTCTAATCCGATGGTTCGAATCCCTGATTTGCAGAGATTTTCTCCACTAATCCCCGTTCTGCCCTTGGTGAAAAAGGAGACATTGATGAGGGTGGAAAGTCATCGAGCCATCTTAGCAGGAGGATTGTATCTGGCTCATAACAACTCTTTAACAGATCCTCTTCCTCAACCTTCTCTCATCCTTTGGGGTCCTTGTGACCTGGTTGTTTAACCCATTGTAAGCCAAAGAGTGGCATCCAGAGATTAAACAACCAAACCTCTTTCTCAACCTTCTCTCATCCTTTGAGGTCCTTGTGACCTGGTTGTTTAACCCATTGTAAGCCAAAGAGTGGCATCCAGAGATTAAACAACCAAACCTCTTTCTCAACCTTCTCTCATCCTTTGAGGTCCTTGTGACCTGGTTGTTTAACCCATTGTAAGCCAAAGAGTGGCATCCAGAGATTAAACAACCAAACCTCTTTCTCAACCTTCTCTCATCCTTTGGGGTCCTTGTGACCTGGTTGTTTAACCCATTGTAAGCCAAAGAGTGGCATCCTGAGATTAAACAACCAAACCTCTTTCTCAATCTTCTCTCATCCTTTGGGGTCCTTGTGACCTGGTTGTTTAACCCATTGTAAGCCAAAGAGTGGCATCCAGAGATTAAACAACCAAACCTCTTTCTCAACCTTCTCTCATCCTTTGGGGTCCTTGTGACCTGGTTGTTTAACCCATTGTAAGCCAAAGAGTGGCATCCAGAGATTAAACAACCAAACCTCTTTCTCAACCTTCTCTCATCCTTTGAGGTCCTTGTGACCTGGTTGTTTAACCCATTGTAAGCCAAAGAGTGGCATCCAGAGATTAAACAACCAAACCTCTTTCTCAACCTTCTCTCATCCTTTGGGGTCCTTGTGACCTGGTTGTTTAACCCATTGTAAGCCAAAGAGTGGCATCCAGAGATTAAACAACCAAACCTCTTTCTCAACCTTCTCTCATCCTTTGGGGTCCTTGTGACCTGGTTGTTTAACCCATTGTAAGCCAAAGAGTGGCATCCAGAGATTAAACAACCAAACCTCTTTCTTAACCTTCTCTCATCCTTTGAGGTCCTTGTGACCTGATTGTTTAACCCATTGTAAGCCAAAGAGTGGCATCCAGAGATTAAACAACCAAACCTCTTTCTCAACCTTCTCTCATCCTTTGAGGTCCTTGTGACCTGGTTGTTTAACCCATTGTAAGCCAAAGAGTGGCATCCAGAGATTAAACAACCAAACCTCTTTCTCAACCTTCTCTCATCCTTTGGGGTCCTTGTGACCTGGTTGTTTAACCCATTGTAAGCCAAAGAGTGGCATCCAGAGATTAAACAACCAAACCTCTTTCTCAACCTTCTCTCATCCTTTGGGGTCCTTGTGACCTGGTTGTTTAACCCATTGTAAGCCAAAGAGTGGCATCCAGAGATTAAACAACCAAACCTCTTTCTCAACCTTCTCTCATCCTTTGGGGTCCTTGTGACCTGGTTGTTTAACCCATTGTAAGCCAAAGAGTGGCATCCAGAGATTAAACAACCAAACCTCTTTCTCAACCTTCTCTCATCCTTTGGGGTCCTTGTGACCTAGTTGTTTAACCCATTGTAAGCCAAAGAGTGGCATCCTGAGATTAAACAACCAAACCTCTTTCTCAACCTTCTCTCATCCTTTGGGGTCCTTGTGACCTGGTTGTTTAACCCATTGTAAGCCAAAGAGTGGCATCCTGAGATTAAACAACCAAACCTCTTTCTCAATCTTCTCTCATCCTTTGGGGTCCTTGTAACCTGGTTGTTTAACCCATTGTAAGCCAAAGAGTGGCATCCAGAGATTAAACAACCAAACCTCTTTCTCAACCTTCTCTCATCCTTTGGGGTCCTTGTGACCTGGTTGTTTAACCCATTGTAAGCCAAAGAGTGGCATCCGGAGATTAAACAACCAAACCTCTTTCTCAACCTTCTCTCATCCTTTGGGGTCCTTGTGACCTGGTTGTTTAACCCATTGTAAGCCAAAGTGTGGCATCCAGAGATTAAACAACCAAACGCAATGCTCCAATAATCTGAAAATAAGAAATGGAGAATTCATTCAAGTTTCATTAAGTTTTTAATTTCACCTCTCCAACAATAGTCACTTAGTATTTAGAGATTCATTAAATCTGAAACATTTTATAGCGGAAGCTGCTATTATAATAGTTCTGAAGAGTTTTTTTTTCCAAATTAAGCAAAACAATCCATACACAAACTTCTAAAATTGGATTCGCTTTAGTTAACGATTTGCTGTAACAATTATTATTTGCGTTTCAATTAACTTTGTAGTAATTATTGAGTAACCAAGATCCTTTTCAACGTTTCGGTTTCTCTAAATATTTAAACGAATATTAACTGAAAGTCGAGAATTGGTAAATAGGATAAAGATTTCCAGTTTATCTCCAGTGACATTTTTCCGTAAAAAAACTTATTTGCAAAGCTATGAAGCTTTGAATGAGGCTTCATATTCACGAAACATGGAGGTATCGCAGCACTTGCTGATAGAGATTGCATGTTCCCTTTGGCGTATTTGCCCTAATAGATTTCTGTAAGATCCTCATGGGAAGTAATTTATTTTTTCAACACATCTCGTGTGAGATCGGTTAAAAAAAATTGTACCTCCTCACAATAGAAAAAAAAACATTTAAATATTCTATCCACTATACTGATCTAGTATTTGAGTTCAATCTCCATCTGCTATTGTGATAATTTGCATTCTGATTTTATTCATGCAGTTTTTATTTGAAAGTGCCTTTTCCACATCCCCCCATTTATTTCCCCCCATCCTGATGCCAGATTGCCCCATCGTGAAGGCAAACACTTCTCACCTTGGATCTTTGCCATTCGCTTTCAACTCATCGATTCCAAGAGTCAGCGCATTTACACCGACAGTTTTATTTCTTCCAAAACGAATGTAATTATATGTCAAACAGAAAAACAAGCTTAGTAATAAAAGCTACCAAAAAAAAAGAGTGCGCCCAGGAACTATAATTAGCATCTAAATGGCTGGAGAAAAACTACTTTTGTATGCATTGCATCATCTGGTGCCGTGGAGGATGGAGACGGCTAACATGGGAGCGGTTAAAAAACTAAATAAGATTGTTCGCCGCACAAGAACCAAAAAGAAGAAAAGTCTGGTTGTAGTTTATTTTTGAACCAAAATTGCTCTTGGTTTTCTTCTTTATCATGAATAAAAATGATAATCTTATTTAGGACTTTTGATTCGCAGAAGCAAAAGAGTTCTCTGTGTGGGATTTTGTGCTCTTTCAATAATTGTACAAGATAAGTCAAAATGAGCTCACTTTCCGCATTTTGTAGAGACGGTAAATGCGATGAGCAGATAGTATGAACATACCTCAAATTCACATTCCCATGATCACATCCTACTGATAGAGAATTTCATCCCACACACCTTCTCTTGGCAATTTTGATCCTCATTGCAACAGCAATAGCAATCCTTTTAATGTAGTCGCACGGGGAAAAATGAGTCGGATTTAATAAGGTGACTGTGGGGACAGGGGAATGGACACTACAAGGGCCCATTCCTACAGGGGAATGGACACTACAAGGGCCCATTCCTACAGGGGAATGGACACTACAAGGGCCCATTCCTACAGGGGAATGGACACCCTAAGGGCCCATTCATACAGGGGAATGGACACCCTAAGGGCCCATTCATACAGGGTAATGGACACCCTAAGGGCCCATTCCTACAAGAGAATGGACACCCTAAGGGCCCATTCATACAGGGGAATGGACACCCCACTGGGAATGGGCACCCTAAGGGCCCATTCCTACAGGGAATGAACACCTAAGTGCCCATTCCTACAGGGGAATGGACACCCTAAGGGCCCATTCATACAGGGGAATGGACACCCTAAGGGCCCATTCATACAGGGGAATGGACACCCTAAGGGCCCATTCCTACAAGAGAATGGACACCCTAAGGGCCCATTCATACAGGGGAATGGACACCCCACTGGGAATGGGCACCCTAAGGGCCCATTCCTACAGGGAATGAACACCTAAGGGCCCATTCCTACAGGGGAATGGACACCCTAATGGCCCATTCATACAGGGGAATGGACACCCTAAGGGCCCATTCATACAGGGAAATGGACACCCTAAGGGCCCATTCATACAGGGGAATGGGCACCCTAAGGGCCCATTCCTACAGGGAATGAACACCTAAGGGCCCATTCCTACAGGGGAATGGACACCCTAAGGGCCCATTCCTACAGGGGAATGGACAAGGGCCCATTCCTACAAGAGAATGGACACCCTAAGGGCCCATTCATACAGGGGAATGGACACCCCACTGGGAATGGGCACCCTAAGGGCCCATTCCTACAGGGAATGAACACCTAAGGGCCCATTCCTACAGGGGAATGGACACCCTAAGGGCCCATTCCTACAGGGGAATGGACACCATAAGGGCCCATTCCTACAGAGGAATGGACACCCTAAGGGTCCATTCCTACTGGGGAATGGACACCCTAAGGTCCTAATCCAGGCATTAGGCAAACATGTTGCCCAGTTATGCTCCCTATCTGCGAAAAAAAGAGCACACTTTCCATTTTGATGAAAGATAATTCTTACTGTGATCAAAATTTCACCATGTGCAATGTTTTTATGTCTTTTTTCAAAACCTTATTTATTATTTCTCAATCTGATCCGGATTTAAAAGAATCTGAATTTTGATATCTTTCTTCATGGTCTGGAGATTTTTTATGTTTTTTTTTTTTTGGATAACTTTATTTTCAATGTAAGTTTTTCCTAAATGTAAATAAGACAGAGTAAAATATAGATCATTTAGAAAGTTTGACATATCCAAGTTTGTTTAGATATTTTCACCTGTAAAATATCTTGGATTTGGTTTCATCGTCATCACCAAGCAGCCATGGGCTATGGAGGTTCAACCAGACAGTGCAATTTAGTTCTCCAAGCATATCTGTCCTGAGCTACTTCTGCTGCATCAAGCTACAGCACATCAATTCTAACAAGGCTCTATTTGACATTGTCTGCCCACCGCATCCTAGATTTCCCCCCTCTTTCAGCAGTCTTTAGGCACATTGTTCGTAATCCTATTAGCTAGTGTAGAATTATCCACATATCCAAATCAACGGAGTCTCTCACTGCACAATATGCTGCTCAAAAGAGTTTGCTGGCTCCTTTGCCTAACCTCATCATTAGTTACAAAGTGGAACCACCTAATGCCCAAGATACTGCGTAAGCATCTGGAATCAAAAGCATCTAGTTTCCTGTTATCTTGTTTACAAAGTGTCCAAGTTTCACTACCAAAACTAACCCTAGAAAGAACCAAACTATTATACAGTCTAATTAATTTTAGTCTTTAGGTGTATACGCCTATTTCTTCACACTCTCCATAGATTCTTAAAAGTCCCGGCAGCAATCCCTATTCGTCTGTTAATCTCATGCCGCACATCACCATTATCTGTTACATAGCTCCCAAGATAATTAAACTGTGACACCTGCTCAAGACTGCAACCATTCAGATTAACTGAATCACAGCCTGCCTGACCAATTTTCATCACTTTAGTTTTCTCTCTGTTTATAACCAAACCTACTCTGCTACCAGTCTCATCAACAGCTCGAATGAAAGAGTTCATCTCATCAACATCATTTGCCAAAAGGGCTAAATCATCAGCATAATCTAAATCAGAAATTTTCCTATCTCCAGACCATTTAAGGCCAAAATCTTTCCCTTGCAGTGAATTTTGCATAACATAATCAATAAGCAAACTAGAGAGAGAAAAGGAGACAATATGCACCCTTGTCAAACACCAGAAGTAATGCTAAACCAATTGCTACAAGCCTTACTAACTCTCACACACGACTCAGTGTTATTATAGAGAGCTTTCATTATGTTAACTAACTTGTCTGGTATACCATATGATTTCACAATCAACAACAAAAATATTGACGATCAACAGAGTCGAAAACCTTTTAGAAATCAACAAAGCTAGCAACCAAATGTTTCGAAAACTCTAAACATTTCTCAAGAATCTGCCTGAGTGAAAATATCTGATCCACACATCCCCTACCACTTCTGAATCCACATTGCTCATCACGCAATTGACTGTCAACCAGATTCTTAATTCTATTAAGCACAATCATGGAAAGAACTTTACCTGGAACAGAGAGTAGGCTGATACCCCTATAGTTATCACAAGAACTGCGATCACCTTTTCTAAAAATAGAGATAACAATAGCTCTGGTAAAATCCTTAGGAACCATGCCTTTATCATAAAAGATATTCAGAATTTCAGTCATCCAAGTGGTAACCGAAACATTCCCAGCTCTAAGCATTTCCGTAGTAATTTCATCTACCCCTGGGGATTTATGAAGTTTAAGTTTAGAAACTGCCAAAATAACTTCAGATTGTGTTATAGGGCCAACATTAAAGCCACCAATGCATCTATCATCATTGCAAACAATGGGAATAGAACTAACCGCATTGTTCAGAATATCACTGAAATGCTCAGCCCACCTAGCCATGACAGAATCATGGCTAGGTTAAGTTTCATCAGTTTAAGTTTAGAAATAGACAAAATAACTTTAGTTGGGTTGGGTTGTTTTACCTCTGAGCGGCACTTTTTTGCACACCGTGGGCTAAATGGCCAGGTCACATGGACTCCGAAGGCTCAGAGAAGGTTGGGGGAGGGGACCCACTGGAACAGCTTTTGGGAGACAGATGGTAGCCTCCCGTCAAGGCCATCCAGCGTGTTCTTTATCGTGCACAGGGTATGGCTCTCCCGCACACGGGGCTACGGCTTAACGTCCCATCCGACGGAGGCGGCCTTTCCAAGTCCATCGGTATCCCCTACTGACCGTGGACAGGGCGGGGAATTTTGCGGAGAAAAATCTAAACGCTGACCCAGCTGGGACTCGAACCTGGGAACTACAGATTACGAGCCTGGCGCAAATAACTTCAGACTGTTATAGGGCAAACATTAAAGCCAGTAATGCATCTATCATCATTACAAACAATGGTAGTAGAACTAATCACATTGTTTAGAACAGGCATGGGCAACATTCATGTTTTTAATGCTTGTCTGAAATTTTGCCGTAAGAAACCTTTCATTAATGCACTCATATCCTAGAAGAGTATCATTAGCATGTCTGCTGAGAAGCAGACCTACGTCTTGGAGATACTTTTTATTTTCCCTCCCTAAAAAAATATTTAAGATTATTTTTAAGAATCCGACCTTTATCTGTCCATCTGGTCTCTTGCAAGCCGAGAATATCTAAATCATAACGGTGGAATTCTTGTGTGAGGACATCAAGAGAAAAGGCTCCGTGCAGAGTCCTCACATTCCAACTAGTTATGGAGAGAACCAAAGAAGTGGTAAATTAGATTAAAAACAGTGAAGGGAATTTCTAAATACCTTTTAATATTACAAAATATTTTTAAAAATGCAAAAGAAATAAGAATTATTTTATTAATTTTCAAGAAACAGAAATCTTTCTGAGCTTTTACGACATTCTCGTTCAGAATGTAATTAGGACACACTCATTGAATTAATAGAAGGCCAGCACAACCTCAAAGGTTGCCTTCCATCTCATAGGATGATAAGGTATGGTTCTGTATACAGAAAAGCCATACTGTGTGTACGTTAAAGACCATGAATGGCTTTAATGGGAGGCTCCTCTCTCTCTCCAAACAGATGTTCGCTGTATTCCACAGTCTGAGCTCTGAAGGTCCTTGCGACTTAGCCCTTTAACCCTTTGCGTTAAAAAATGTCGCTCAGGGGTAAAAAAAAACCTAGAAACCGAAGATACTAGTATCACGGCTATATATTGTCTTAGATACTTAATGTCTTTTTTTATGTGTTCCGTCCTGCCCGCCTGAGATATATACAGATTTCTTTAGACTCCAAAAGAGGGAGTTGGGTTGTTTTAACTCTGAGCGGCACTTTTTTGCACACCATGGGCTAAATGGCCAGGTCACATGGACCCCGAAGGCTCAGAGAAGGTTGGGGGAGGGGACCCACTGGAACAGCTGGTAGCCTCTCGTCAAGGCCATCCAGCGTGTTCTTTAACTGCACAGGGTATGGCTCTCCCGCACACGGGGCCACGTCTTAACGTCCCATCCGACGGACGGCGGCCTTTCCAAGCCCATCGGTGTCCCCTACTGACCATGGGCAGGGTGGGGAATTTTTGCGGAGATAAATCTCAACGCTGACCCAGCTGGGACTCGAACCTGGGAACTACAGATTACGAGCCTGGCGCGCTACCGACTGAGATATCCCCGCCCCAGCAAAAAGCGGAAAAGGAATTTTAAATAACACAAAACGGACAGTTTCAAACTCAGATTTCAAAATTCAATTTTGTATAAAAAAAAAATAACTCCCCAAATTGCACCACGCAACGAAAAACCGTAACTTTCAAAATAATAATAATGTTATGAGGCAAATACTTCCCAAAAACATTTCCTGCATTACAAAGAAAACTTTAACTTTTAAATCGTGCTGTTCGTAAATTATACCTTATTCCCAAAAACAGTTGTTCAAAGAAAGTATCATTAAAAAACTCTAGATCAGTATTTCCCAGCCTTTTTGTGCTCAGCGCCCCTTTACATTTTCTAACGTTTATTTTTTAACAATAAATTATTTTTTCTCGCGTAAAACTAAGTGAAATAATATTTACCTTGCAAGAGTATTTTGAAACTGTAAGTCTGAATTCTTAACTTTTTTCTTCTAAAACAAAACGTGGGTTGGATTGTTTTACTTCTGAGCGGCACTTTTTTGCACACCATGGGCTTAAATGTCCAGGTCACAAGGACCCCGAAGGCTCAGAGAAGGTTGGGGGAAGGGACCCAATGGAACAGCTGTTGGGTGACAGATGGTAGCCTCCCGTCAAGACCATTCAGCGTGTTCTTTAACGTGCACAGGGTATGGCTCTCCCGCACACGGGGCCAAGGCTAAACGTCCCATCCGACGGACGGCGGCCTTTCCAAACCCATCGGTGTCCCCTACTGACCGTGGGCAAGGCGGAGAAATTTGCGGAGGTAAATCTCAACGCTGACCCAGCTGGAACTCGAACCTGGGAATTACAGATTACGAGCCTGGCGCGCTACCGACTGAGCCACCCTGGCCCACACAGCATATGGCTCTCCCGCACACGGCGACACGGTTTAACGTCCCATCCGATGGACAAACAAAACATGCATAACTATGATAGCCTGAGAACTCTTTGATAGTGTATTTAATCAATTTCTTCCAAAAAAGAAACTGACCCCCCCCCCTCCTCTAATTTCTAAAACTCTCCTGTTGGGAACACTGCTGTAGATGATGCCAGATACTTATCTCATTTCAAAAAATTTCATTAATATTTGGTTTCTTCTTCTGCCCTTCTTTCTTAATCTATTTGAAATGTTTTCTTAATTTATTTAAAAAGAGGCCATTAGAATAAGGCAGAGCAGAAAATAACAGATTAACTGAAACATCGATAGCTCAGCCTGTTCACCTCAGGGTGGGCAGAGAATCACTCAATGAATTTTTAACTAAAATTTGATCATCTTGACTTTCATGATGAGGCGTTCCAAACAATTTATCTCTTAATCTCCTCTTCTGTAAGAAACCCCACTTCTGGATATGTGTACGTGGGAGTGGGGGGGGAGGCTTCCATCTTTCAAGAGCTAAAGAAGGATGCTTGCGCCCTCTATTGATCGTTGACAGAAGGTCAGTAACGATAAGAGAATTATCGACAAAGAGATTACCTGGCAAATTCTTTTCCATGAAGAACGTTCCCCGACCTCAACGTCATCGCCGTCATTAAGTTTCAACTAAAGAAGCTAAGCAAGGAATATTTAAAGGAGAAAGTAAATCCTAACCGCGGAATAATTAACAGTTGCTGCAGCTTAAGTTGTCGGCAGCTATGAAAGTGCACAATCGACACTTTCAGAGTTATGCTAAATCACAGAACAATGAATGGCCTATTAATCCTCTGTTAATCCATGATTTATGAGAACTTCGAAGCCTTTACTGCGCAGTCTCAGAGTCTCTCTGGCTGTTACTTACGCCGCGCCACTGGAAATGTTTGATCTTCGTTGTGCCTACGTTGAGATTTTCTCCAGTAGTCTCTAAATATTCCCTCAAGCAGCTGCTTGCCACAGAGGCCTTAGAGGAGCCTGTCAGTTATGTCATAGAAGAAAGTCTGTGAGAAAGGAGAGAGCTCAGCAGAAAAAAAAACCGCCATGGCTTACCGGGGCTCGAACTCAGGGCCCTTCGTTCAGTAGCCACGAGGCGGTTTTCAGTAAGAAAGGGGTTGGGTTGTTTTACCTCTGAACGGCACTTTTATGCACACCATGGGATAAATGGCCAGGTCACATGGACCAGAAGGCTCAGAGAAGGTTGGGGGAGGGGAGCCACTGGAACAGCTGTTGGGAGACAGATGGTAGCCTCCCGTCAAGGCCATCCAGCGTGTTCTTTAACGTGCACAGGGTATGGCTCTCCCGCACACGGGGCCACGGCTTAACGTCCCATCCGACGGACGGCGGCCTTTCCAAGCCCATCGGTGTCTCCTACTGACCGTGGGCAGGGCGGGGGAATTTGCGGAGATAAATCTCTACGCTGACCCAGCTGGGACTCGAACCTGGGAACTACAGATTACGAGCCTGGCGCGCTACCGACTGAGCCACCCCCGCCCCCATTTTCAGTAAGAAAAGGGATACTTCTAAGCTTGAAAAGGTGACCTTCGCTTCGGATTAGACATTAAGCCCATGTGCATGAGTGGCATTAAAAAGCCTGTGCACGTTAAAGAGCAAGCTGGATGTCCATGACACGAGGTATATATCTTGCTCCTAATAACAGTTCAGTGAATTTCTTTCTCTTATCCAGCTATTGGGTATCTTATGACTTGAAATTTAGCCCATTGTGTGCAAAAAAAAAAACAATAAAAATATCTACCAGAATGGGGACGAGAGTTGGCTCAGTCTGTAGCACTTCAGGCTTCTAATCTGCAGTTCCTAGCTTCGAATCCCAACTATCTGAACCTTGATATTTATTTCCGTTAGACTTCCTCCCTGACCTCAGTGTGAAAGGGGGCATCGATGGACTTACAAAGACCTCCGTACGTTAAATGGGACGCTCAAGCCGTGGTGCCGTGTATAAGAGAGCCATACCTTGTGCAGTTTAAGAACACGATGGATGGTCTTGATGAGAGATGTCTGAGAGGGCAGCTCTCCAATGGATTCCCTTCTCCCAACGGAGCGGGGGTGGCTCAGTCGGTAGCGCGCCAGACTCGTAATCTGTAGTTCCCAAGTTCGAGTCCCAGCTGGGTCAGCGTTGAGATTTATCTCCGCAAAAATTCCCCGCCCTGCCCACGGTCAGCAGGGGACACCGATGGGCTTGGAAAGGCCGCCGTCCGTCGGATGGGACGTTAAGCCGTGGCCCCGTGTACGAGATAGAGCCATACCCTCTGCACGTTAAAGAACACGCTGGATGGCCTTGATGGGAGCTACCATCTGTCTCCCAACAGCTGTTCCAGTGGGTCCCCTCCCCCAACCTTCTCTGAGCCTTCGGGGTCCATGTGACCTGGCCATTTATCCCATGGTGTGCAAAAAATTGCCGCTCAGAGGTAAAACAACCCAACCCAACCCTTCTTCCAACGTTCTCTGAGCCCTTGGGGTTCTTGTGACCTGGCCATTGACATATCTGTGCGCAAAAAGCGCCCCCTATCTGAGAGATAAAACAGCGCACCAAACTTAATGGTCAAATAGATCAATGTGAAAAGATATGAAAAATACTTCTTTAACATTCAGACATCTTGGCCAAAATTCTTTTGGAAATATTATAAATAAACTTAAAACTGGCAATTTCTATTGCCTCAGCCGAAGTAATCGGTTAACAAAAACTTGTTTCAAGAAGAAGAAAACTTCGTTTTCCACTTCTCTTAATGCACACAAGATTTAAGCATCAGAAGAATCTCTTACCTAACCGAAAACACTTAAACAGAAGACTTTTAAGACAAACAGTTTTGCAAAAAGTAGCAACAGAGTGACGAGCAAGGGGTCTCCCTTTCTAATTTGGTGCAGATATTTAAGTGCAGTGATTGTGGCTTCTCGTTAAAAAATTCGTTCTTTCCGAGTATAGAAACGTTTTTTTCGCTCCATTAAGACATGACTGGGATATAACCAATAACATACTCTCAGAACAAAAAAAAAAACAGGAATAATTCCTTCGCTTTTGCAAGTGAGATGATAAATACTAATCTGTAGTAAACATGCAAATATTCCAATAAATATGCGAAGAGTCTCGGTTATTATGAAAGTTGTTCCTTTTTTTTATTCTGCTCGCTCGAAGTTATTTTGCTGATTCTTCTGCAAGAGCCGATGCAACGATTAAGAGCCGGTTTCTTCTATTGATGATTCCTTTCGAAAGCGAATCAACCTTTTACTAATGGATTGCAGCCTTTTTCGTTAGTATTATTTAAATTGAGGCATCTCTTAGTTCGTGCTGTTCCACTAATAAGCATCGGAACGAGCAGTAAACGGGGAGCATTTATTGAAGGAAAAAATATTAAGCATGGATTTCGCTTTCATCATGTCATTCGTTCTGAGAAAAGTTGAGCAGAAAAAGGGAAGGATGGCGGCAAGTTTTGAAGAGGAAGATGTGGATTATAGTTCCCGTTCTATATTAATGCACTTTGCCTTTTAAGAGTATTAGGGTTTTTCTTTACGGAAACAGAAGTTTAGTGGAAAAAAGAGTTCAAAGGATTGTGAACTCTATTTACTATTTGGGAATGGAAATTCGTTCATTAAAACGACTAAAACGGAGCAAAAAATAGTGTTCAATGACTAAAAAAAGTGGCGAATTGGACCGGATGACTTTACCTTTCTAGCGGCTTTGGGTTGGGTTGTTTTACCTCTGAGCGGCACTTTTTTGCACACCATGGGCTAAATGGCCAGGTCACATGGAACCCGAAGGCTCAGAGATGGTTGGGGGAGGGGACCCACTGGAACAGCTGTTGGGAGACAGATGGTAGTCTCCCGTCAAGGCCATCCAGCGTGTTCTTTAACGTGCACAGGGTATGTCTCCCCCACACACGGGGCCACGGCTTAACGTCCCATCCGACGGACGGCGGCCTTTCCGAACCCAGCGGTGTCCCCTACTGACCGTGGGCAGGGCGGGGAATTTTTGCGGAGATAAATCTCAACGCTGACCCAGCTGGGACTCGAACCTGGGAACTACAGATTACGAGCCTGGCGCGCTACCGACTGAGCCACCCCCGCCCCCATGAGTGGAGATTAGTAGCACAAATTTTAAACAGGCAGAGTGAGGAATAAAATTTTAGAACATCAAGTTACGAACCTGTCGTGCTCTAACCCGAGCCAACCTTCGCAGCAGGATAGTGAGCCAACGAAGAGACTTAGAAACGTCATTATAAATCTGAATTTTGGCTCGACAGCAGAGCACGGTGACCACTTAACCACTGGACAAAGTAGACTGCACGAGAAGAGGTGGAGTAAGTATTTTAGGTTGGATACTTAAAGTATCAGAAAAGCTTGCAGCCAATTCTACGGAAATCAAGATAAAGGGAGACCTTTTCCCTAATCCTGATGGAATATTCATGACCGATAAAATATTAACATGTTTTGGGAGGTGGCTTCAGCTTATCTTAATGAATTTCGTGGATTTCATCACAAGCTGCTGTGAGTTTGCTTCTCCTACTCGTCGAGTTGGGTTGTTTTACCTTTGAGCGGCACTTTTTTGCACACCATGGGCTAAATGGCCAGGTCACATGGACCCCGAAGGCTCAGGGAAAGGTGGGGGAGGGGACTCACCGGAACAGCTGTCGGGAGACAGATGTCAAGGCCATCCGGCGTTTTCTTTAACGTGCAAAGGGTATGGCTCTCCCGCACACGGGGCCACGGCTTAACGTCCCATCCGACGGACGGCGGCCTTTCCAAGCCCATCGGTGTCCCCTACTGACCGTGGACAGGGCGGGGAATTTTGCGGAGATAAATCTCAACGCTGACCCAGCTGGGACTCGAACCTGGGAACTACAGATTACGAGCCTGGCGCCCTACCGACTGAGCCATCCCGCCCCAAAACTATGCTGGAATGCGCCGATAGATAGCAATCACCTACCAGACCATAGACCTTGAAGTAATTGTGGCCTCATAGTGGCGCACCCATGCATTCTATCTCCGTTCCAAGACACAAATAACATGAGTAAAAAAATCAAGAACATTTGAACTTGCAATGATGATACCGTAATTTTACGATGTGCATAAAAACCAACTCAACCTTTGCTATTCGCGTAAACTCCGATTATATTTCATTAATTATCTTCCTCCTATATATAAATAAATTATTTGGTAATCTATTGGGGTCATAAAGGATACTCTTCAACAATTCGTCCTTGTCATATCCTCTAGAGGTCATTTGCTCGTTTATCACTCACGGCCATTCCCACAGATATGAAATAACTCTTATGCCTTCATTTCTGTCGCCATTTTCATCCATTTATCCTACGCAATCACAGGAAGCATCCGACGACCATCTCGACTCATTCCCAGTTTTTGGCTATCTCTCTCCTCTCGCATCATTTCTTTTCTCCCCCCCCCCCACCCATCGTCCCTTTCCCCACACCCGATATCTCTTTCGTTAGGTTAATATTTCAGCAGCAGTCGAATTGCCGCGTTACTCCGCTGATGAATCCTTCGGGGAACATTGGGAGGCGAAATTCCCCGGAATGGAATTGTGAGGAGAGTTTTACAGCAGAGCGAACATTACAGGCGGCACTCAGGCGCCGAGAGGAAAATACGCATTTGAGGAAGTCGAAGCAGCGGAAACAAAAATCTTAAAAGTGAGAAATACACTTCGTGGTTTCAAAATAAAGAATAGATAGGATTGTCGTTAGAGGCAAGAATTAAGCCTAGGAAATATATCCTCAAACTTTTTGCTTGCTACAGTCTGAGAGACAGTTAGTTGGGTTGGGTTGTTTTGCCTCTGAACGGCACTTTTTTGCACACCATGGGCTAAATGGTCAGGTCACATGGACTCAGAGAAGGTTGGGGGAGGGGACCCACTGGAACAGCTGTTGGGAGACAGATGGTAGCCTCCCGTCAAGGCCATCCAGCGTGTTCTTTAACGTGCACAGGGTATGGCTCTCCCGCACACGGGGCCACGGCTTAACGTCCCATCCGACGGACGGCGGCCTTTCCAAGCCCATCGGTATCCCCTACTGACCGTGGCAGGGCGGGGAATTTTGAGGAGATAAATCTCAACGCTGACCCAGCTGGGACTCGAACCTGGGAACTACAGATTACGAGCCTGGCGCGCTACCGACTGAGCTACCCCCGCCCCAAAAGGAACGGAAGCAGAAAAGAAAACCGAATACTCATTATGTTGTCAGAAATATTTCCACACACCCATGTTCTGCGAATAGAAAGTTACATTCCTTTACTTCTTAGGGGGTTCAACTGATAGCGCGCTAGGTTTGTAATCTGATGATCCCAGGTTCAATTCCCAACTGTGATTGAATTGAGAATTATCTCCGCTAAATCCACTTCTGTCCTCGATGAGAAATGGTACCTTCCGTCGGGTGAAACGTTAAGCCATGGACCATTGTACGACAGGGTCTTACCCTGGATACATTAAAGAAGAAGCTGGATGGTCGGGAGGATCCCATCTGCTACATAACAGCTGTATTATCCTTTTTCAGGTACTGTATTATCCTTATACAGTGTATTATCCTTTATCCAAATCATCTCTCAGCTCTTGGGATCCTTGTGACTTGAACATTCAATCCATTGTGTAAAAAAGAAAGGGCCTCTCAGAGTTAACAGCTCAATCCTATCTCCTTAGCTCCGAGAGCAAGCCTTTTACCCAAAATATCACTGAAGATCTCAATCAAAAATATCACTGAAGATCTCAATCAAAAATATCACTGAAGATCTCAATCAAAAATATCACCGAAGATCTCAATCAAAAATATCACTGAAGTTCTCAATCAAAAATATCACTGAAGATCTCAATCAAAAATATCACTGAAGATCTCAATCTAAAATATCACCGAAGATCTCAATCAAAAATATCACTGAAGATCTCAAACAAATATATCACTGAAGATCTCAATCTAAAATATCACCGAAGATCTGAATCAAAAATATCACTTAAGATCTCAATCAAAAATATCACTTAAGATCTCAATCAAAAATATCATTGAAGATCTCAATCAAAAATATCACTTAAGATCTCAATCAAAAATATCACTGAAGATCTCAATCAAAAATATCACTGAAGATCTCAATCAAAAATATCACTGAAGATCTCAATCAAAAATATCACCGAAGATCTCAATCAAAAATATCACCGAAGATCTCAATCAAAAATATCACTGAAGATCTCAATCAAAAATATCACTGAAGATCTCAATCAAAAATATCACTTAAGATTTCAATCAAATTTTTCAAAATCTTCGGGTATTATATCTCAAATGAAATCTTCTGATATCGTCAATTTCATGGCCTACCTCAAATGATTCCCTCTCTTCCTACCCCCAAAGCATTTTTTAATATTTAGGGTAATGGAAACAGAAAAACTTAACTGGTCCTTTGCCAGTCATAATAATTAATTTCGAATGGCAATTTAAACAAATGATGACTGTTGTGGCCAATCGTTTTTTACAAATAAAAGTGAAGTCTTAACCGGTAGTAAATAATCACAGGATAAGTCCTATAGTCATGGAACTCATGAAATGATGAGCTGGGAAAAAATTTGGTTTTGCCATGAGTGGGATTCGAACCCACAGCGCCAGGAAACATGTCTGTTATGCTACCACTACACCACGAATGGCTAATCTTTTTTCACCTTATGTTACCTTATAAACTTAAAAGCTTGTTTAAAGATTTCTTCAGCGTTCGTCAAATACGAACGATCCTGATTAGAACTAACAATAACAGCTGCGACTACTGTTAAATAATCCTGTTTCAATATCTCTCTAAATATAAAACGAAAGTTGTTGAAAATCAAGATTCAAATAAATTTGAGTGAGAGCTTAAATTCATCTCCAACGACAATCATCCTTTAGAAGCTTATTTTCAAAATTTAACAGCTTCCATGGGTCTTTCCATTCACGTAACACTAAAATGTCCGAATACTTTTGGTCGTATAGTGCTTGACAGGGTTGGATCTGGAAGAAGGGATAGCCAAGTCTACCCCCCCCCCCTGACAATGCTAGTAACTGCAGCTTAGATGTAAAAAATGTTAAACATAGGTAGAGTACAGTCGCTCAAAAAAGTATCCGAACACTATGGTTGATTACAGAATTCAGACAAAATATCTGGCAACGTTTTTTTTAGAAATTAGTGATCTGGCAACCTTCGTGTCACGTGATTACAGAATTCAGGAAAAATATCTGGAGCGTGTACAGCAAATGTACACGCTCCAGTTTGCTGTGAACGGTAACTGCACACGCTCAATATTTCCGTGATTGAGCCCACACGATGTAGGTCTTTGTGAGCTCACACGATCCAATGTGCTGTGAACATTAACCGCAACCGCTCTAGTTTGCTGTGAACGGTAACTGCACACGCTCAATATTTCCGTGAATAAGCCCACACGATCTAGGTCTTTGTGAGTTCACACGATCCAATGTGCTGTGAACATTAACTGCACACGCTCCAGTTTGCTGTGAACGGTAACTGCACACGCTCAATATTTCCGTGAGTGAGCCCACACGATCCAGTATCAAAATAATATGACCACCTACAGTCGCTCAAAAAAGTATCCGAACACTATGGTTGATTACAGAATTCAGGAAAAATATCTGGCAACGATTTTTTTAGAAATTAGTCATCTGGCAACCTTCGCGTCACGTGACACGAAAGTTGCCAGATCACTAATTCCTACAAAATCGTTGCCAGATATTTTTCCTGAATTCTGTTATCAACCACAGTGTTCGGATACTTTTTTGAGCGACTGTACTTTTATAATTTTAATGGACTTATTTTAAATTAAAATTATGATTTAATATACAAGAAACTGAAACTAAACAGCATAATTAGATAAAAATGAAATGCATTTCAATGGAAATTAGCATCGACTCCACACACAGATACTACTAATTAAGCTGTGTTATAAACACTTTCATCAAGAAACGAAGAAAAAGTTTCAAATTTCGATGCAAATGCATTTTGTATATTGGCAGCTAGTTACGATTCAGTGGGATAAGCGTATGTTATTATCATTTTTTTACTCTTGACTAAAACATATCAGAAGCCGTCTACAGGCATTCCTTTA